>JAMPIT010000884.1:16941509-18236809 GCA_026261815.1 Monarcha castaneiventris obscurior
TTTCTGTGAATCATCTGCTGCTGGCCATTGTCTTAGACAGGATATGGACTTTCTGTTTGATGAGCTGTACCAATTCTTTTGCCTCTGCCAAACAAGCTGCCCTTCTGTGAAATTTCAGTATCTTTTCCTAAACAACATACAGTGTTAAATCCTCTGTACAGGAATGTGTAGCATCTCTCAGTTAACAAGGTCATGAAATTTTATAGTAATTAGAAAAAGGAGAGAAATAACATTGGATTTTTTTTTTTTTTGGTGAGGTACGGTATGTCTTCTTGCAGGGCTTTGCTAGTTTTTGTTTATTGTTACCTGTTGTTTTTATTCTGGTTTCTCTCATGTGAATATTTCTCTCTCTCTAACACTCTTTAACAGAAAGAAAAGTAGATGTTCAAATTTGCACTGAGAGTTAAAAGCTGAAGGAGAGGAGAGACTGAGGAAGCAGATGATGATTACTGTTAAGTTTTACTCCTAAAGGATTATGCATAAGCTGGTAAAACACTGCTGACTTCCGAAGCAAAATGAAATATGCATTTGTACTTTGTGTGGAAATAATACAGTTGCTGCAGTGAAAACAGTCCAAGGCAAAAATCCCAAATTTTTATTTAAATATGACTATTCCTATAATCAGGGATTCAAAGTTGCAGGCTACCTCCCAGTGCTGCTATTGTGAAATGTCTAGCTGCTAATATCAAATGAATTTGATAAATGTGAGGGGTTTCTTTTCTGTTGAATTACAGGTTAAATAAGAAACTGTTTACTACTTAAATTACATTTTCTTGGTGACAAATTTGATCTCAGGGGTGTGTTGTTTCTCTCTTTGTACATATACACAGAACATTCTGTATTCTTGCACACAGAATGTCTTGTATGCAAGAATACAGAAGAGTCAGTAAACTTCTGAGTAATCTGAACACCAACTTCAGTAGTTAAGATACAGTTTTAAAATATATACAAATGTAAAATAGAATTACAGTAATCAAAAGAAAAAAGCAACAAGGTACTTCAAAGGGGTGATATTTGTATCTTCATGAAAGAAATTACTAAATTGCAATTTCACAAGAAAAATGCAGGTGAAACATTTATATTAAAACTTTCATGATCCTCCACCTTTCAGGCATGTAAAAATGCAGTGGCCATACATGAATGATAAAGGGTTCAGGGTGAAATTTAGCTTGTGAACACGGTGTGAACCTACCCACAACTGGAGTAAACCTGTTACCGTTTGCCTCTCACTCTGTGAGAACAGTGAAAGTCCTTTCTGGGCCTGGGAAATTGTATTTTATTGCTGAATATTGTACTGAAAAGTTTCTGTCTGCAGCCAAGCAGATGTTACTGAAGGCAGTGGAACAGCTGACTGCAAGAGAAGGGGTGGCTACAGAACAGCAGAGAACTCTTTCATGTGTTGGGTATAACACCTTAACTGGCTGTGGCAAAGCAATAAAAGGGAATGCATAAGATAACACTGTAAATATTAACTGTTTGAGATCTCAGGAGAAGTGGTTGACTTTTGCCTATTTCTGTGTGAATTTTTAATTCTTCTTCCAACCATTTTAGAACCAGAGATGGTGTAGGAAAAATGAAACAATTGCCTACCTCCAAAATGATGGTGTGTACAGAGTATCCAAATGGAAAAATACAAAAATGGGGGGATTTAAATTCTCTTGATCTTAAGGTATTTCTTATGTGTTTCTTGTTACAAGTATATACAAGTAACTTAGACTTTTATAGTTGCAGGCTAAGAACTTAGTCCAGATCTGCAAATATATTTCCATTACTTAGGATCTGAAGGTATGCAGTGAAGAAATAAGAGATGAGATCACAAAAGTCAGAATTAGAAACATCATCTATAGTTAAGGTTGCTTATTTTCCTCATGAAGCCCTTTTTGAAGTTGTTCATTATTTTGTGGGAGTTAAACCATTTGGAGTGACAGCTCATCATACTGATTATAGTAAAAATTCAGGTTTCAGGAAAAAATGACATGCTATTGAACACCTATTTGAGGTTAAAATAGTCTTCTCTTTTCCCCCCTCTCTTCTAATGTACTGGAAAATGGCATTGTCAGAGTTTGGAAAACAATTTGACCTTGAATTTCCCTATAGCTGTGGAATTAGAGGTGTACCTTTGGCAGGTACCTCAGAGATGCACTTTAAAAATAATTGGGAACATATTCTTAGATTGGACTAAATTATAAATGAAACCCTTGATGTGAGAATCCTGGTGAGTCCTCTAGCAGCTGTGTGTGTCACACAGCAGAGCAGCTTCTCCCCATGGGGCTGGAAGCCCAGATACTCCACAAGGAACACACACTTTTCTTAACGTAGGGGAAAGCAGGTGGAAGGAAAAGGGCTGGAAATGGAGACACTGAAGGTAGCTCTCCTTTCTGTTCTCTCCAATAAAAGCAATTTTTCTGTTGTCCCCAGGCTGGAAAAGCTGTGTTGTCCCCTTCTTGATTGAGGAGAGTTCTCTTTGCTTTTTGTTACTGGGTAGGAGTGAAGTGCACAGAATCAAGACAAGGTTTCTGGTTTAACCTCTTCCACTTGGGACAGCCTTCTGTTAGTGTGAGCCTTTCTGCTGATGGAAGGTGTGGGTTTATATTTAGCCTCGATTTGTGTAAGGCATTTTTGTGTTTTGTGCAGGTGAGCTCTGTAGATCAGGGCCTGGCTTCATTTCGGTGTGTTGAAGACATGTTTTATTGTTTGCTTTAAGTTATCAGAATATAGAAAGGTAGCAGAGAAGATAGAGCACAGGAGTAGCATTTGTTTTCCAGTAAGCCTTTCTCTGATGGGTTTTCATTTCACACGAACCATGCTTGTGTTGGCTGAGGATATCTGGATGTAGTTTTTAGCTTTGCTGCAGACTTTTTCACTTACCTTTCTAAAATCAGTGTCTATCCTTTTCCTCTATCAAAACTAGAACAGGACTTTCACCCACCATTTGTTTCCCGTAGTACCTCTTCATTTACCTTTTACACTCCTTGAGTGAGACTCTTCAGTTATTTCCATTACAAAAGGCAGTGGAGCTCTAGCCTGATGGGGACATTTTGGAAGTCTACTGTGAAATAGTAACGAGAACCACTTGTTATTTAAGAGAGCCTATTTATAAGAAAAAAATATTTATTAAGAACAGCTTGTTACTTAAGAAATTGATAGCCTGGAATCTACAGCCTTCTTGCCTTAATTTCAGTGTCATGCACCATCATGATTTAAAAATTATTTGGAACTGATGATGCAATGGCAGGAGGTGACTGGAAAACCAGTGGTGTGGGGGAAAAAAATAAATTCTCTAAGCCAGATGGATCATAACATAGATGCTATTCCTGTGTCATGACTAAAAATTTCTTGTAGCATCAACAGAAGGCATATTTAAGGGAAATCTTGCAAATACAGTTTGCATTTGGGCTCTTTTCCAAAAAAAGTAAAGAACCTGCTGATGGACCCTTACATCTGCTGAGCTTTATGGAAATAAATGGATCAATGGGCTTTCCATTTTCCTGCAGTACTAACAGAACTCCAGCTTTGAGGCCACTTAGGGGGCTTCCAGTGACCCTATTTTGTTTGACTGCTACACAGTTGATTTTTCATCATAAAAAACTTCTGATAAATTTGGATTAGAAATCTGCCTGAAGTCAGTCTCTCACAGTAGAGCCATAGATAGGATTTATTACACAATCCACCGTGTCTGTGCTGTCCCTTTTTTTTCCCTCATGAAACCAGAAATATTTGCTGGCTCTATCTGGAAGTCTGCAAATTGTGCCCCCAACTTCTATGGACTGATAGATGATGGCAGGAATATTTCAGGGTCCATGCTATTAACCAAAATTTTGTCTTGATTTTTAAGGCATAGTTCCAAGCACAAACAGATGGTAGTGAGGAACTTATTCTTGACTTGAGTAGTGTTGCCAATCATTGCCCACTCTCAAACCATTTGCTTTTGGGGGAAGGGGTCTGGAGGGGCTTTTTCATTTTGTTGGGGGTTTTGTTGTTGCATGTTTTGTGTTTGTTTGTTTTTTTTAAATAAAATTGCTCAAACAGTTCTCTCCCCACTTGAATTTCACTGGTTAAGCTGAAAAATGGCCATGTGTAATCATTGCTTGGCATTAACATGGCTCTGAATAGGTTTCTTTTTCCTTTAATAACTGGTTTGGTTGGGTTTGGGGTTTTTTCTTGCTTGCTTGTTCATATATAATATTTTAAACATTTGAGATACTGGAAATAGCAAGTCTTCCTTTTCCCTGTCTTTGTTAACAGTTCTCCAAATAAGTGGATTAGGAGCTTTATCAACCTTTAAATGAAAGAGCAAGTGCCTGACAATTTAACAGGTAGGGCCTTTTCAGAGCTTTTCAGGAATTTAGGTTAAGCTCATATCAAAATACACATTTTCATTGTTTGAAAAGCTCTTACCTTGCTTCAATTTATCAAATTTTTTGTGCCTGAGAAATCATAAAAAATTTTACTTCTCTTTAAAAGCTTCCAGAAATAACAAGATATAGCCAGAGAGGAATTTCCATTATTTAGAAACAAATACATTTACCTAATACATATTTTGTATTGTGCAGCAAGAGGCCTAAAAATTCCAGTCCTGTTGATGAGCCACATTTCTATCAATGTGGTAGAATAGGATACAACTGATTTTTTTTTTTCTAGTGTTTTGGATTTAAGTATCTACATAGCAAAATTTTGCATTTGAAAGAACTTAAAGCCTGTTTAGAGCTAAAAGAACTCTAGGACTCCTAAAGTAGGAAATACCAGAATTAAGGTTGGTTGTGCAATCTCTCTGTTCATGGAATTTTATATTGTGTGATTGTCTTCTTTTGCAATAAGGAATTTGTTTCAGTTATCAAATAGTTGGAGTGGTGTTCACATCCAGAGGCTACTCAGTATTCTGGTTTTTTCTCATTACTGATGCATGTGTCACTTGCTTTGTTATGTGCCACAGAAGTTCTGCACTAGAGGCAGAATTATTGGGTTTTCTTGTTGTTTTCTCCAATGATCATCACTATAATAGCTGATAACTCATGAACAAACCAAACTGTTCTACCTTGCTCAGATTAGAAATGTTATTCTTGCCATTTCACAAATTGGCATCCTAGGGCAGAGTAGTTACAATTAGAGACCAATTAAATATGGAGTGTCTGACTTTAATTACTCAAGCCAAATTTTTCCAGTGTCTTTATTATTTATAGGTTCAAAAACACTTCTTACAGACTTGGGTTGGGATGATGGGTGTTTTTGCAGGTCGTGCACTCAAATCTTGCAGCCAGGTCTAGGATCTCGACTCAGCCCCTGGGAAATGAAGCACACCCAGCCAGGGCAGCCACTTCAGATGACATTTCACAGCTTGTGTATCATTGCATAACATCTCTGGGATGGAATTCAGCTGTCCAGGATAGTGTGCAGCTGTCTTAGCTGCAGGATTTTTATGTTTTCTTTCCCTTGTTGCAGTCCTCTCATACATTATGCTGCAGAGCAGGATGCAGAGCTTCCACAGGGAGGTCTCCTGTACCACTTGAGCCTGAGCAAAGGGGAGGGAACCTCATATCCTTGTATTGTGATTGTAAAACATCATGGATGAGAGGAACACGCTCATCCTGCAGCAGAAGAGCACAAAATTAGCCTGGCATGCTTTAGTTCCTTTTTTAAATGACAAATTCATAGATTGAAAACCATTATTGTGGCTATAACCCACTTTGGTTCTTTTGTCAATAGGTCCTGCAATTGAAGGCTGCAGTAGTTTAAAAAATACCAGAGAAAGAAATGCAAGCATTGATAGTTTGTTGAAGGGTCAGATCCTACATGGATTGTAGACAGCAGAGAGAAAAGATGAGCAACATAAAGGTGCCTGCCTACCTTGCAAGACAAGTTAAAACTCCTTTTTAACATAGCCAAGTATGGATTTATGTATTCAGGAGCAAGAGTCTAGGCTATTCATGGAGTAAAATGCCTTAAGAAGTATGAAATCAAGAATAAAACACAAAAATTTAAGAATTTTAAAATTTCTTTTTAATACCAGCAAGTATAAAACAGTTCCTAGGTACAGGGGAATCTCTAGTCAGTAGTTATTTCTGTATTCATTTTTACCAAGCTTAAAGACTTGGTGCAGACTGTGGAGGAATAGCTTCAAAATCACATGTTGCAGGCACACTGAAACAAAACCTTTGATAATGGAAGTATCTATCCAGAAGACAAAAATCTAATCGCTGGCATAATGAAGAGGAAAAAAATAATCCTAGAGAATGCCTTTCTTTTTAACAGAATACTTAACACGAATGATTGAAGTTGGTAAGAAATTCCGTATTATCATCATAACTAAACTAATGTTTCAAATATCGAGAGGTTAGAAATTGTTACCTATAATTCTGGGAGATAGCAGCTGTCAGCTTCTGCTTATAAATAGTATCAAGTGTTCTAGTGTTTGTGAGGACAGGAGAAATCCGTAGCCAAAAAATGAAAATTGTAAGGCGGAAGCTTTCGAATTGGCTCTGAAGTCGTGATTTAAAACTTAAATAGTGTCCTTCCTGAAATTCAATCACTGAGCTATTAAAGGAGCTTCACAGATTCTGTTATAATTTTTCAGTTTTGATTTATGAGTAGCCTGCCTTTTTCAAATTCTAAAAATTCTAAAGACTGATACCCCTTACTAATTAAGAATTTCAGTCTGTTCATTTAAGTAATTTATTTAGCTTCCCATTCAATATTAATTGGATCTTCTTGATTTCATAGCTGCATTATGTCATAGTTTTGTGTAATCTTGTTAACAACATTGTAATTTTGGCACTTTTTTCCTTTAATGTCATCAGTTCATTACTTGAGTTTGATTTTATTTTTTTCTGATTTTAAAATAACCTGTTCTTACATAACTTTATGGCTGAAGCTGGGCCTAAAAGTGACTTAATATTTCCTCTTCTGTGTGGCAGTAGAAAAATTTGCTTTGTGCCTCTGATGCTTCGTGATTCATTTTTAACATGAAATTACCACTCTCTACAAATGATACTTAGATCTGGAATTCTGTTTTGTCAAACAGTCTGATGGAGTGGGAAGGCAGATAAAAGTAATCTGTTTATGTTTAATCCTGATAAGACCTGCAGTGTTTTCATGCTGGTAGAAAGCTTGCAGTGAAATTGTATTGTGTGTACAAATGTGCCAGGTTCCATGACAATTACGGTTTGTTATCATCTTAGGTTTCTGGTTGTGGGGTTTTTTGTGTTGTCACACACGTAAGAATTGTTTTTTGCCATTTTGTCTTCATCATTGATCAAGATGGAGGCCATTAATACTTACTCTTAGTACTGCTATTTACATTTTTTTCTCTTAAGTACAGATTACAGCAGAATACACTACTGCAGTGTGAATTTATACCACGGTTACTCCAGGTATCTCAGATTTCCACAGGTTACTGTGTTCCCACTGGTCCCTCATTCTCACAAGCATGAAAGAGCTCGGGGTAGGCTGTGCTGCCACAAGCTGAGTGATTGTTTCTCAGTGTATTTCTGAAGGGTTCATCTGTTCTGCACAGATGGGAGCAGTGTGGAAGGAGGAGCAGTAGGACTGTCCACTTCTGAAAGATTTTGCCACTGACTGGGTGACCTCTAAGCTCAGAGGGCTTTGGTCTTAGCTTGCTTTCAGCTGTACTTCCTAATTTGGCTTGAAAATACATTTAAGGTGAGGAAGTAAATGTGGGTGTGTTTGAAGCTCAGCTGGCATCTAGGCTAAAGGTCTCTGGATCTGCAGTGTCCTGACTTAAAACTGGGGTTAAGATGGGTGGTGGTGTGGATTGGTTTGGTGGCACAGACCCAGTGTCCTTGTTCTGTGACCCAAAATCGGTTTGTATTTGTTGCAATTGTATTTCAGAGTATTAGTTGTAGTTCTGGAAAATCCAGAATGGTCTTTTATTCTGGTTATCACTTTACTTGTGTTTGTCTCTGAGTTGAGGTAAACTGGCTTGCTTTTGCTGTTGGTTTGAGTCTTTCAGCTTCTAATGGTCAGAAGCAGTGCAGCATTTCCAAGGGACTGTCAGCTTTCAGATTTATTGGATATTCATAAATAGTCTATGACATGTCTGTTCCATTGGCCAAAGGTGAAGCTGTCCAGCCTGTGTTGCATATTGATGATGCCACCAGCTGTGGTAGACATAAAAAAAATTCAGTAAGATGGAGCAGATGGCCAAAATTTCATCAATACTCTTCTCCATTGGAGATTCTTTTATAAAAAAGAAGAATCTTGATTAGAACAAATTTGATTTGTCTGGGGTTCTGAGTTTTCTTGCTGCGCGTTGAAGAATGTGGAGTTACTTGTGATTTGGACAAGTTTTCAAATGTGTTTCATCGGAAGGATGTGAAGTTTTGCATAACAGCTCAGTGTTCTGGAACTTCATGAGTTGTCCACACACTTTTCTACAGGTTCACAGTTTATTATTGGATGCCCATTGGAATATGCTAGAATATTAATGTGTTTTTGAAATGCATTTGTTAATATTCATGTTAAAAAACCTGAGGTTACTTGTGCAGTTCAGCTCTTACGTTGCACGTTTGTAGAACCACTGGTGCATATTATGTTACTTGCCTTCTTCAGGTGAATAATAGAAGTCATCACATTTTTCAATAGTCATAAAAAGGACAGTACATATTTTAAAAGTTAATTTTTGTATGTCTGCAGGATGTCTGGTTTGTGGGATATTTTAGACTTTTTGCCAGTGTGCTGCATTAAAGAGTTGGAACTATCTTTAGTTTTATAGAAGACAACACACAGCTGAAAATTTGGGGGGGATGGAGAAAATATTATACTTGTGTCTTGCAAGCAGCTGTACATTGGTTTTCTTTCCAAACATTAACAAAGCCAAGGTACACTTCATATGCCACGGGTCTGGCTCTGTGGAATTGAAGGAGTTATTGCTTTTGGATTAGGAAATATTACATCATCAGGGTCAGTGTTGCAATTGTTTTTAAACAGGTGCTCAACTCGTTTCAAATTATATCCATTTTCAGATGAAATGTAGCCACTACTACGTTTGAAGACATGGCAGGAACTGCCAATTCTTAATAAGGCTAAGACAACTCTTGCCTGCAGTAGGGCAGGGAGGGAAGGAGGAGGAAAGCCAGGATCTCCCCGTTTGGTACTGGGAACATGGACCTTGCCCCAGGCTGTGCTGATGGAGAGGGAAAGATCCAGATCAAGCCCTTAAGTGCTCCTGTGTCCCTTCTCCTCGCAGCTGCCTGGGGTTAAAGCTGGGACAGTTACCCTGCTGAATGTGGATTGATTCCCAGGCTGTGTTCCCAGAGCTATATAGCACGGGTGTGAGTGGAAAAGAGCTCCCTGTTCACAATGACTCTGGAACCTGCACTAACTCCAGTCCCCTCATGGTTCTTGCCATGGTGAAGTTTTCATTTGTGGTGTGTGTGCCTGAGAAGCTTGAGCTACCCGGAAATTCAAACTTCTCATTGCTGCAGGCACTTTAGTGGAGATCTGAACTTAAATACAGATTTCTACTACTGGGGTTGGCTATAGATAATTACTTACTTGCTCTTGAAAATAATGGGCAGAGTTACAGCAAATCTACAGGGAGGCAGAGGTATGTTCACACTACTCCACCAGCTTTGATGCTGCATAAGATAGACTTGAACATTGTTTGAAAACTAAACAGATTTTCCTACTTCCATAAGCTTGCAATGCTCCCTGCAGTGTGCTGGTAGTGGAGTCTAATGGATATGGTATGAAAACTGAAATAAAGGACAGAGAAAAAAGATTTTAAAGAAAAAAACCCCACTGGTTTAGTGTTCTGAAGAAAAGGATCAAATACCTTTGCCTTAATTGAATATTTAAGAGCTTGTAATTTACATGCTTGGAGATGTGCCTCTGATCTTTTTTGATTTTATAGGATCCAAGCTGTCATTTTTGTGTTTCTAGATGGGGAAAAATATAAGATGGAAATAAATTTTAAACTTCATTTACAGGTCACATTTAAATATCTACCAGGTAGAATTGCTGTTTGAGAAGATGCTCATGGTTTGTGTTTGATGTGCATTTACAGTGTCCATATATGGGATTTGGTTTTATGATAAGGAAGAATGCCAAAGAATTGCAGAGCTCATGAAAAAGTAAGTGATGGGTAAACAAGACTTCTGTGCTTTTTAATGTATGTATTTCTGTACAGACATGCACATTTTATGTTTTTAGGATGATCATATCTTTCTACTTTAAGCTTATATTTATTAACTTTGTTGCAAGTGTCAAGCCTGCATTTCATAAAATCAGAAATAAGTCACTATATTGCAGTAATTTTTCCCAATTTGTAGTGCAGCTCTCCAGCTACATCAAAATGTAACAGTTGATATGATTTATTTCCTGATGACTCAGAGATCTATTTTGAAGAATTGTATTCTTTGGGAGTTTAATATATTTTTCAATTTGGGGAGATTTTATTTTTTAATATTGTTATCTTTTTTTTCTTATATCAAGGTAAGTGCAGGATATCATGAGGGCATCCTGTACTAATACAATTTCTGTGGGTTTTGTCCTGTTTGTACATCATGGCTGAATTCCTGCTTCCTCATTTCTTAGCAATATATACAAAACCCACTTTGTTTTTGGCATTTAAAGCAAGACTTCAATTAGCTTTAAAGTCATTGCTTTCATACACATAAAAATGTGGTTTTATACACATTTCACAAACTTTAACTTTGCAGTCCAGCCAGAGGTGACGGTTTCACACAGAACTGTGTTCTCAGCTGTATTTTAACCAAGAATGTCATATGGGTAGTTTTTTTTCAGTATCCTTCTTTTCTTCCCGTGTCCAGGATGGACAGGGCTCATTCTCCTGCACTGTTTGCAGGGAGCCTTCTCTTAGGGCTGTGTCCTGCAGGTTCCCATGTTTGCTTGGAGGAGGAAGGAGCTGGAGTCGTACAGGTTTTATCAACACATGCAATCGACGTTTTTTAAAGCTATAATGTGGAGGATGTAGTGAAGGGGCTGGGTAGGAACAGGCAGGGATTGGATATTCCAGCTGCCTGTGGGATATTGGGGTGGACACACCAGTGTGTCACAAATCCTGTCACGGACAGGAGGGGTCCCTTTGGCATCCCAAGGAAACCCACAGGATGCAGTGGAGCCCACAGCATTAGGTACTAACAGAGCACAGGGCAAAGGCCCTGTCAGACCTGTGAGTCTCCTTTGCAGCTCATCTGTCTCGGTCTAACAGCTTCTGTAGCCAGAAGTTGCTGAGGAGTGACATCAAGTTTGATTGCCAAAGTTGCCAAGTGCCCCAAAGCCCATTTCTGTGCCCTGCAGTAAAAACCCCCACAAGGCTCATCCTCACACATCCCAATTCACAGCAAACTACTTTAACTCTCCTGCCACTATGTTCCAGATAGGATTTGTGATAAAGTGCTGGATGGGGGAAGGTAGTCATCTTTCCTCCATAGATCCTTTTTTTAAAATAATACCTGCTGCTTTTCATTTTGCAGTGACAAAACGGTGTGAAACGCAGACTGTGACAGCGGTGGGGTTTTGTTCTGTGGCGTTTGTTGGTTTTGCTGTATATCCTACAGCTCTAAAATGAGTCAGTTGTGACCCAAGAAATAATTGGTGGGGATGAATTTACAGAAATAAACAATGAACCCTAGGAAACCCAGGTTTTTGACAGCTCATTTTAGTTAACTAGCTCGAGTTTCAGTTGGTGGTGATTAGGTGCTCTCAAACTGGTAATTTACTACAATAAAACCTAGTTTTCAGAGGATTCATGCAAATGTAAACCACGTGTAGTGGTTTATAATAGCAGTATTTCATATAGATAAAAAATACCCTGTTGCTCAGCCAATTGGCTGTGTGTTTTAATTCTCAGCATTCTACAATAATAATAAAACAGCTGGGGCAGGAAATTGGTCATTTGCTAGTAGTTAATGCCCAATTTGTGTGTGTTTGCCATCCTCCACCACCAGCAGAACTGAATAACACTATAAATTCCCCGCTCCTTGTGGGTATAGAAATTGTGACTCACTTATGGAAATTTTATTCTATGGTCTAGTGTATTCAGGATTGGAGAAAATTAATCTCATGTCAAATTACGATTTTACAGACATCTTTCAATAGAGATTTTTTTAATGCACGTTTTAATGTAGATGGGGGAAGACAAACATTTGAGTTTCAATGAAGTATTGTATAGTAATTGTGGTTTAATGTTTCTGTTTTATCTGTACTTTTTGTCTCCTGTATCCCCCACCTTCCAGCCTCACTCAGCAGGAGCAGTTCAAAGCACAGCAGGGCACAGGAGCGGGGGTGTCCCCCATGATCATGAATTCTGCTAATAACAAAGAAGTGGACATCTTACGGATGCTTACCAAGGCCAAAGATGAGTATACCAAGGTGAGACGTGCTCCCACTTTACATTATGAAACATAAAAGGTTGCATTTTGGTTTTTTGGGTTTCGAATAGTTCTACCCAAAGTGAAAGTGATTTTGGGTAGCGTGCCCTCTCATTTTTGTGTGGAAGTGGCTGGTAAAAAAGTTTAGACAGAATTTGCTAAAGATTCAAAAGAAATTAATGCTGTCAATAAGTTCTGGAAGGAGAATATGTATATGATTATTTGTTGAATGGTAGAGGCTAAGAGCAAGTATAAATTGCCTTTAATTCTGACCATTAGAGCTCCTGTGCCTATTGAGTAGGAAGTAGGCACCTGGAAGCTGTGCCTTCTTTCTGGGTGAAATATTTACCTGGTAATAGTTTCTGTGGTTTGTACAAAGGACTTGGTTCAGGAGACTTTTGACAGTGAAGTTACTGCTTTTAATTGTGGTTGTTAGCTACTTTCAGACACTAATGGAAGGAAATGAAAAGGTTGAAGTGTAGTATGATTCCAGCCCGTGTGCTGCTTTGGTCTTCTGAGGCTTCTAAATAAAGAAGTAACTAATGGACTAATAATGTTCTCTATTATTGAGCAATCAAAAACGTTTTACTTTGGGGAATAAAAATCTAATAATTTTAACTATCCATATATAAGCTGCAAACTGTTACAGAGCCTGCAGGTTCCTGCTGCTGTTTCCTGTATTGCTTATGTGCTGTCATGCGATAATAGAGCTCCTAAGTGTTCCATAAGAGCCTGGAAATAGACATAGATCTTAACTGTTTCTCTCCTTACATTTCTTGTGTTTATTTTTGCTGAAATGTAGCTACTAATAAAATCCTCAGGAAGATGATAGCACACTATTTGAGCTAGGGTGAAATGTAGCCCTTTTTATTGTGTGTAGTTTCTGTTGAAGCTCGGGGCCTTTGTATTTTCTGTAGTAGAGATTTAATGTATTATAGTGGACAAGCACTTCCAAAACCTGGTGTCTTTCCCATATTTTAATATTGAATCCATATCTAATCTTGGCATCAGAGAATATGATTTGAGATGTTCTGAAATGTTTAAGAGGTTTTCATTAGATAACCTTAAAAATACTGCAAATGGAAAACTGGAAAAAATATTAGGCTATCTTCAGATTCTGTGAAAAGAGGGTGATAAATCTAAAAGATGTTACCTTCCATTTCTCCATTAGCACACAGAAACCAAGTCAAAGGAGAGGAAATTCTGTTGTTTCAATAATAGCTTTTAGGACTCTTTTCCCTTTAGAATCTTTTGCAAATTTGCTTCTTACTTTATCTTCAATCTTTCTGCATTTAAGGGATTGCCAAGGAAATAAAAAACAACATGAAATCTTCCTTCTCATCTGGGACATGAGTGCTAGGAATGCCTGTCCTCTTAAGATGTACAGGATATGTGTGATTTCTTGTATTGCCAGTAATATAAATTTCAAAAGAGTGTGATAAATAAAGGCAATGACAACCATTTTTCTATTTAATGTCAATATGTTTCAGAGCAATCGTGCTTTTTGACTGGTTTATGACATCTACTTTCTTGTCAGTGTATGTTTTATTACTTACAATCTGATGTGCTGAAATTAGTTATGAAATATGTTGTTCTCTTCTTTGAATTCTCTGTTTATTCAGTGAAGAGTGTTTTAAAGTGTTGGAAGCTGTAGAATAAGGACATCAATTTTCCAAACTTTAAAGGAATTTTTCTCAATTTTTAAGAGTGTAACTAATTTTGAAAGGTCTATCTTGTTCCCAGATTATCTTCCACATTCAGAGGTCGCATGCCAAATAAAATGCACAGCTTCCCCCTTCCTTTTTTTAATTAATGAAGCTTTAAGATGCTAAACCACTGAGGTTTTTTTAAAAAAAATTGTACTTCTTATACACTTGCCTTCTCTTGATCTCTGGTAAGAAATCTGGTAAGAAGAAGCTGGCCTCAGTGATAGCCAGGGAGAAAAACAGCTGAAGAGCTGCAAGGGTACAGAACAAAGCATGACAAAATGGGTTTCTGCTTAACCATTGTGCCTTGTCCTGTACTGCAGGAGAAGCTCTGGGTTTGGCTCTGCTGCACAGTTCTCCCAGCATTCAGCATTTTCAGCTTCTGATTGTACACATGGACTGTGAATCTCACAACACAGAGAGTTGTTTGCCTCAGGTATCTCTGACTATACCAAACTTGCCAAAACCCCCTCAGTGATTTTCTTGCTCTTTTTGATCCACATTCACCACGTGTGTCTAGTTTTGTTCTGGTGTTGCTGAACCTTTCTTTGACTTGATCTTAGAACCTTTTGATTACTTAGGCATCTTTTGTAGCAGCAGAGCTTTGAATAGGACACCTGAGTTAAGGACAGGCCTGGGAAGCAAGATGTAGTAATTGCCAAACGTTGTAGCTGGTGAGGACTCTGGTTCTATCACTAAAGATTAGCATGGTGACATTTCTCTCATGCTGTTTGTTGATCACAGCATCTGATATCTTCCTTACCTGTCTACCTGGCAGCTGCTTAAAATGTCATGCTAGTGCTCCCATCCTACTCATCAGCAAGGCCATGCTCTCCATCTGCCAAAATGGCTTTACATTCTGTGCTCCAGTAGTTACAGAGACTTCTGAAATCATCACAGGCTTCTTTTCTCTTCCATGTGCTTCTGTGTTTGATAGCAGCCTACTAGCCTTGTTATCAAATCACAGCAATGATACCAAGTGAGGTCAGTGTCATTCTCTGTAGGCCTTTGTGTGTACTAATGCTCATTTTGCTGAGGAATTTGGTCTAAAAAATGCTTATATAGTGATAACTCTGTTAAACACTACTGCTTCTCACCTCATTTTTACATTCTTAGTTCTGTGATCATGCAGGGTATGACAGTGGAATCTAAGGTACTTAATGTTTCTGAAGAATTAGCCTATTAAAATATCCTGAGGAAATAAGGATATTACTTAAATTCTGCAGAACTCATTGTGAAATATTCAAGAGGATGTTATCCATGGTGTTAAAGAAAAAGCTTATATGCTTTTTGCCCAAAAAGTTATGCTGAAAAATAGCAATGAGAAGAAGATATGTTGAAGAAAAGGCAGCATCATTAGAAAGTGAACTGTTTGGGAGAAAAAAAAAAAAGCTATTTAATCTTACTGAAGTGCAGTTTTGGTCCATGTAGAATGTGTCCAATCTGAAAAACAACTGTAAGTATCCAGGAGGTATTAGAGCCATGAAAATCCTCACAAGAACTCGAGTTCTGCTTTACTGGGCAGCCCTGGAACCAGCAGGTCTGTGTTTATTGGTGCAGTAGGTGCCAGAAATGGGTGAAGTGATCAGTTTTGTGTATCTGAGAGTGGGGGTTGTTTTCTCAGCTGGCACATTTGCATTCTAAGGAGCTTGTCTCAGAAAGTTCTGGAAAGGACACTGGTATTTTCATGGCCACAAAGCAGTGGCTGTGCCCTGTGTCCCCAGAGCAATCTGCCCAGGCTGGAATTCTGGCTCCAGGAAAGCACAAGACTGGACTTCTGGAAGGAAGGAGAAACCAAAATTGGTCATCCTTCCCCAGCCATTTGTCCTGTGGCATAAAAATTTGAGCCCATCAAATTCAGATAATGAACTATGAATATTATTGTTCTTGTTAGATAATTCTTTTAAAAATCATTCCAGTTTCTTGGTTTCAACTGCATCAAGTGACAGTGACTTCACATATACTGTCTTCTTTTCTACTGGCAGTAGCATTCCATGTATACCCAAAGCTTTTTTAATTTCATTGACTTTATTCTTATACGTAGCATCTTATTCACATTTTCCTTTTATATTTACTCTTTCATGGAGCATTTTATGTGGTTTTTTTCTTAATTAAATCATGCCCTTCTCTCTCCATATGACATTTTTTGTCCCTGATCACTTTTAGTTATCTGTCTCTGACCATCTTTTTTATAAATATTGTTAATAATAGTAATTTATTTATTTGTAATTTAATAAGAAATCCTACTGATTCTACAAGTTGATTAAATCTTTAATTACTTTCCTGTGCATGTATGTGCATCCTGCAAGTTCCCACCATATGAAGATTTATGTAAAAGAGTTTGAGTTATAATTCTACTTTTTGACAAAAGCATTTTAAATTATTTTTATGGGCACATTAATCCTCCATGGACCTAAACTACTTCTAGCTGCCTGTTGATGCAGGAAAAGCATGTCTGTTTCTTGGTTTCTAAGGTGCTTTAAAAAAGTATTTTATGTTTCTTAAGTGCAGGAAAAGCAGAAGGCCAAAAAGAGCATTGAGGTTTAAATTAGAGGGAAGCCTCTAATTTACTAGGGAAATCTTGGAATCAAGTGTTCAGTCTTACATATGTCTTGTGGTTTTAGAAAATTAGGTTGCAGTTGCTACAGTTCTTCTAATAGCATAACACTTCACCATCAGTGCTGCAATTAGTGTTTTTGGGTATTGAATACCTGGGAATGTCTGCATTTAACCGTGCTGGGGAACTGGGGGAAAAGATCTCGTCACACATTCTAAGCAATCCTTTTTTCCTGTTGCAGTGTAAGACCTGCTCAGAGCCAAAACAAATCACCAGTTCCTCTGCAATCTACAGCAACCCCAACCTGATCAAACCGATCCCAGTGAAGCCGAGTGAAAATCAGCATCAGCGAATCTCCCAGCAGAGCAAGGTGAGATGTGTGGTGTTCTCTGACTGCTGCCACCGAGTAACAGGAGCACTGCTTTCAGCTGGAAGGTCACTGCAGGAATTTGAGATGGAACCACTGCAAGGAATGATTTTTAAAGCACAACTAATCTGTTTTGTAAAAGCTCCCCAGCCCCCACTGTACGATGTGGAAACACGTAAACTGCAGACATAATATCCTGATGCAACAAAGAAATACTGGTCCTTCAAATTTCAGATGCTGTTTTGATCACAAGCTGATCTGTTCAGTTGCTGGACCACACTTTTTGTGGGTTTTTGTTTGGGTTTTTTTTTCAGGGGAAATTATTTAATCTAAATAAAGAAAAGTCTCTTGGTATATCTTCAAGCCAAATCACACTGCAAAATCCTAAAAGCTGAATTCACCTGTGACCAGCAGATGCACAAGAAGTGGCTGTGCTTCATACACAGGCAGATTTCTGTCTCTTACTAATATTGTACTGATGGCTGTAAGAGAAGATGCTCTTTCATGTTATTTAAAGCAAAGCCACTGCTATAGCTCAGATTTGCTGATTTTCTCCCACATGAGCAGCTTGACAACAGTCTCCTTGCCCTTCCTATGTGACAAAACTATTAAAAATCCTCTTGGGGGAAAAAAGAGCGTAGTGGTTTTCTCAGCTTTTCATTGAATACTGCTGGCTAAATACTGTCACCACTTAATGCAACTTCTGCATGAGGGAGCTATGTTTACTCTTGTCCTTTGTCCCCTCACAGAACGCAGACTCAGAACCGCAGCACTTGTCTCTGACAGCGCTGTTTGGCAAGCAGGACAAGCCGGATGCCTCGGAAGCACTTACCAAGCAGCAGCAGCAGCAGGAGAGCCTCCCCGTGAGGCAGGGCGTGGTTCGCTCGCTGTCCTACGAGGAGCCCAGCAGGCACTCGCCCTGTGCAGAGAAGCAGCTCTGCCCCGCCATCCAGAAGCTCATGGTGCGGGGCACAGAGCTCCATCCCCTGGCCGAGTTCCCCGAGAGCCGCCTCTGTGAGAACGGCAATATCCCCGCTGCGGGGGAGGCTCTCACAGGGCTCTTCCAGCCCGTGGCTTCTCACGTGGCTCAGGACACTGCCGGCACTCAGAGCTTACTGCAGAAACTGCAGAGTCAGCCGGGGCCGCTGGCCAAAATGGACCCCAGTGCCACAGGGCCTGTGAGCTCGACAGCGTCCGTGTTCAGCAGGACTCCTGCTCCTGTTGGAGCCCCAGCAGCACCAGTAAATAACATCAGCCAGCCCCCTCTGGTGTATTTCAATGGGTCCCTACCAGGCCAGACTTTAGAGGCTCAGACACTTGGGAAAGAACAGTCCAAACTTCCCAGACAGCCACTTCCTCTCTCTGGCAATCAAGCAGCCAACTCTGGGGTGATTTCACCTCAAGAATTATTGAAAAAGCTCCAGATAGTGCAACAGGAACAGCAGCTCCATGTATCCAGCAGACCAACGTTGGCAGCTAAGTTCCCTGTTGTTGCCCAGAACACCAGTACCCTGAAACCACTGGATTCCTGGATAGAGAAGGCTCCAGGCACAGAAAAACAGAGCACTCTCTTGCAGGTAAATGGGGAACTTCTTCAGCACAAATAAATACAAATCTAGCAAGCTTTTAAACTTGATGTTTTGTTAGGTTAGTTTTGGCTTCACTGTCCTGCTGCATGTTGCACATCATTCATTTTGCAGGTGATACTTTCCCAGCTTCCCAGAGTAGGTTCTGATTTACCAAGATGTGACACTGTAAATCCTGAAGGCCACATCTCTTGTGCATCAATGCTGACTAGAGATAACTGTAGTGTTGGGTTTTTCCAGAGGCCTTTTGAAAAGTCACCTAGTTTTCACTTGCCATACTTGGGCTGTTACGTGTAATTGCTGGCTACTGAGTGTAATATTTTGGGTTTAATAATTATTTTCTGCAAAATTAGTCCTAGCTTTCTCTGTGTAGATATGCATTCTTTCGTATGCCAGTTGCTAAAGATACTTAAAAGGTCCCTTGTCTTCTGACAGCAGCTTTTTGAAGTATTTGTATATTGGTCAGTTAGTTATCTTTTAACTAACACCTGCTACTTCTAGATACTCATTAGCTATTTTTCTTTAATGTGCTCTGCATTATTCTTAAAAAAGGTCTTGTGCCTGAATGACATCAAAAAATTGTTTATTTTGATGCTAGAAGTCAGATTGGTGTCTTAAAAATTCAGGAGATGCTAAGAGCCTGTATCTCTGTCCTGAGTACATTTTTATGTTCTTCAGAAAAACAACACGTGCAAGTACAAAATACCCCACTTCAACAACTACTGTGTAACAGCTTCATTTTCTGTAGGATTTTCTACACTGGAATGTCTTTCCATGTCCTGTTTGGGGATGCATCTAAGTAAGCTCCTTTCAGCTTCCTTTGATGTGGATGGGCTGTGTTGTACTGGAGTCTGACTTGTATTGGAGTCTGCAAGTTACTGATCCCAAGCATTGCCCTTTCCAGTGTAAAGTTCAGAAGCTGCTTTTCTATTGCAGCTATTCCATTTTTCTATTTCTGTTTTATTCTGTTTCTCTATTTCTATCAAAGCCTGAATGAAAGACTACAGAATATTTCAATGTGCTGGAAAGTTATACATGAAGAGGCTGAATCAGTCATTTAATAATACAAGAACCACATCTGTCACTAAGTCTGTGACAGGTCAAGTTTTCTAATTCCATGAGAGAGGTGGGAGGAATATGAATCTGATACAGCAAATAGCCATCATTATTTTTGTTCTTTTAATTAATGCAGGAGGATTTGAATCTGTGTGCAAGAGTTTTTTGGGGATTAGTCATTGAAATTATTCAGGATCAGTTGCTTACAGATGGTAACTTTGACTTTCCAGTGGAGAACTAAAGAATTAAAGGAGGATCCAGAGTCAAAAAAATTGATTTGTTTTCCCTGGGAATGGAACTTGCCTGCTTTTAGTGTAAGAAACTGTGTGATTCACTGGTACATGTACTGATAGCATGAGGACACAATGAAGACATTCCTACTTGGAAGGTAAAAGTGAAATGAGGCAAGTCCAGGCTATACATTGTAAGACAGCATGCATGAATAAAAAATAAAGAAATATGCTGATATATTTTTCAGATAAAGAATCCCTGTAGATTCTGCAGTGGTCCATGGCTTTATTTTGGTGTATATGAAGAAGACAGTGGTGGCAGCATTAGCTGCAGTATGGAAAGGCAGCTCCTGAGCTCTGGCCTAATGCAGTTGCAACAGTTTGACTGCTGGAGTAGGGACAGAACACCATCTTGTGAGAAAAGTCTTCTCTTGAGCAAGGCTCATCCACTGTGATTATTGCTGCAAGTTTGCCTTAAAAAAAAAGCAGCAGCTGAGATTGAGTCTCTGTTTGCAGGGCTGTGAGCAGAGTGAGGGGACTGAGGCTGGCTGGGAGGGGCTTTGCAGGCTGCCACAGCTGCCCTTGACAGGCACTGATGCAGCTCTTTCCACACCTTCAGTATTGCTTTGGAGGTTTAATGCACAGGCCAAAAATGAGAATGAAAGAGCCACTAATTATTGTTCAGGGCACCTAAAGCTCCGCAGTCTGGGAGGAATGGCCTCTTTCATGTGCAGCAGAGTGCCACAAAAGCAGAAGCAGGGAGGCTAAAAATGAAGGAAGGACTCTGCTCCTCTGGAAGCCATGAATTAGCCACACAAAACATCCCTAATTTTGGAAAAAACCCTGGAAGGTAAAAAACAACTTTTAAAACGAACATACATGTTTTGATGGTATTATTCTTGCAGTAGACCAGAGGCTTCAAGTGCTGCCATGCCTGCAGAGTAGATATTTGAGTGAAATTGGATTGGCACAAATATATCTGCACATGCTCATGCAAAATTGATCAAAGCAGATTCTGACAACAAGTGCAGCAAAAGGTTTGTTCTCTGTAATTATTTGTCTTTTGGTATTGCCTCTTCTACTATGCTTCAGCATACAGAAAAAGCAAAAGTCTGACAGGAATAGAGAAATATCTGAACAGTGTCTGTTGTTGGAAAAATCATATTATAGGAACACCCTAAATCCATCAGCAGCACTAAGAAAATGTAAGCAATAGTCCTTTCCACAACTGACACATTACAAGTCCAAGTTTAAATTGGCTTCTGCTGCATCTCCATATGGTATAAGAACTGTGATCTCCCACATGGAAAGGAAGAGACCAGTTACCAAAAAAATGGAAAAGAAAAAAAAAAGAGAAGGAAAAAAGCAAAAGCTGAAGAATAATACTTGGAAGCATTCAGTCTGGTCTGGTGCCAGCCCTATTTTGTGAAATATTCCTTATGCAGACAGTGAGTAACGTGTGCTTAAGATACAATAAAAAAGCATAAATCTCCAGTGGGCTTTTAGGGATATGTTTAGTGTTAAGCATGTGTTATCCTGATTATAGATACATGCATGCTTAAGTGTTTATGTTAATCAGAATTATGGTCTTAAGAGTGCTTACAATAACCCAGACACAAATTCATCTTTTCTTCAGAAGGCCACATATCTTGCAGCTCATTTTTCACATTTCTTGGAGCATTTTTCCATCAAGAATGTATTTTGTGCATAATGTTACATCTTCTGAGTGTGTGCATGAAACCCAGCCTGTGGTGTGTGCATCACAGCACTGCTTCTCTGTTGTCCTGACTGCAGCTTCAGCATGCAACTGTATAATGCAAATAGGTGCATTAAACTTGTTTCAAAAAGTAATTTCAGCTTCTGGAGCTAAACATCAATTAAAATATTCTAAATTAAACTTGAAAGCAATGTTAGCATTGTAGCAGGCTTTGTTTTAATTAACTGCCTCTGAAGTTCCTGAACCATTCTCAGATTAAATGTTCCCAGTTTTAAGCAATCCACTGAAAACTGTTCAAGGCCCCCAGCACCCAGTCGGTGCTGATGTTCCAGAGGAGCACTTGATCCCCTGGGATTCTGTTCCCACAGGGAGCAACAGGAGGTGCCAGTTTGCATTGCAATGCATTCCTTGGTTCGTGGTGTTGTGTGAAGCTGCCAGCTATGGTGTCACCCAGCTGCCAGCAGCCACACAGAGCACCAAGCTGGTACCTCAGTGAGCATTTGGGCTTCAGGGAAAGGATGTTATATACTGCCCCAGTTGTTGTGCACACCCTTCGTTGCTCTTACTGCATTGCCACAGAGCTGACAGCAGACTCCTACTCTGTTATTAGTGACTCAGAGATTTGTGCTGGCCTCACAGAGCTAGGGGTAATGGATGAACAGCAGCTCGGGTTCTGTGGGTAAGGAGTTATCAACAGAATTTTGGAAGGGCTGTTACGACTTGTGAGAAGTTACCCAAAGCTAGAAGATTGGTCCAAAGGCTGTTAGTGTCCCTGCAGAGCATTTCCAGTGCCTTCTGCAAAAGCGTGGTCTTATAGGAATTGCACTGGTAATGCCAAGATTAGCATCCTGTTTTCTGGTGGGTGTCAGTTGTCCCAGTGACTCAAGGTGATCTGAGCTGAATCTCAAATGAAAATTCTCCTTTCTGTTTAAAACAAACCCCAAACAATCCATGTTTTTTTATGTGAAGGTTTGTTAAATGGCAGAAGCTTTGAGCTTGAGCTGTTAGCAAAAAATACATTTTAATGTTGAATACAGGCACAAACGCTATGCCCTGAAAAAAGATACATATATTCATTCTCTGTTCTTCTTCTGAGACAGTATCCCAAGTTCTGCAGTCCCCTGTAGCTGTTGGCTGTGTCACCAGTAGATGGCAACATTGCTCATTCCATATAGTTTCCATATGCTTGGCATGTCCTCCCAAACAGACCTTTCTGTCCAGAGAAGACAATTCACTCTTCATGTGTCTCTTAAACCACAACATGTGTTTGTCAGGAGGAGCTGTGTGTTATAAAAGAGCACAGTTTGTCTCAGGTTTAGTTTATCTGCCTTGGGCAAATGAGAAAAATGTCTCCCGATTTCGAGGGCTGTGTTATCTGGGTCTGACAGAAACTGCTGTAGATTCAGCTGCCTTAGTGGGACACTTTATCTCCTCCAGCTGCTCCCAACCTTCCCTTTGCAGGAGGTTTCTGCCCTTGCAGAGCAGTTTGTATATGCATTCTTGAAATCACATTAGGAAGAATCATCTTGTTTAAGCAAACCCTGCCAATGTCACTGGAGGTAAATTTAGGAGAAGTTGCTCCAGCAACGTGGATGAGTAGAGAGAAGCATTGGGATAAGTGTCTGGGGGTAGTTGGTGTTCCACAGGCAGGAGAAGATCTGTGCAGGGTCTGAAGGTCTCACTCCACAGAGGTATCTCACTTTGGACTCACACTGGTTTTCTTCTAAAATGAATGTTGTTTTCTAAGCATAGGTGTGCAAACCTGCAGTGAGTTAGTAATGCTCAGTCAGAGGCTTGGAACACAGACCTGGTGATTGCTGGTTTGATTACATGCTGTGGGGTTGGAAGAAAGCTGTAGTCAAGAGTTTTGTAGTACTCTCTGTTTGAGAAACAGACACAATATTTACCTAACGGGGTAAATATTGGGGGGGAAAAAAAAAGAAGATTTTTGCATTAGGTGTATATTGCATGCTTTCTTTCCTGACCCCTAGCCTTTTTGCTTCCTTAAATATTCCATAAAACAGCATGAGATCTCAGTCCTCTTTGTTTCTTTGTATTTCTCTTTGTATCATGGTCTCACTAACATTGTTGAGAAATGTTTTGGGTAGGAGAAAGACAAGCTACAAAAATGTGACTCTTCTTTAATGCTCATCTGTGTGGTTTTGCATACCTAGGTTATCAACCTCAGTTCTATCTTCTTAACCTTAATTTTTCTTCAAAATTGAAATGTAATCCAGGACAAAGTGAAGTGATTCAGCAGCCTTTCACCTTAAGATGGTAGCAATAAATCATGCTCCAGTGTAAAAGGGAGAAACTTTGGTGAGCTTGTATCAATTCCTTTGTACATTCTTTAAAAAGATTGGATACTTGAACAGCAAGAAGATGGCTGATTAGGATTAAGATTTATTACTGGAATTACCTGGAGAGATCTGATGTCTGCAAGCTGAGTGAATTAACAGATGTATATTACATCTGATAGTATTTGCTAATCCTGCATGTTTTACAGTTCCAAAATTTGAAAGTGAAAATGATTTGGCAGATATGCAGGTTGGTGTGGTTAGGATGCTGAGGGAACTTGCAGAACTGCTCCAGCATCAAGGTTCTCTTTGAGGGCCATTTTGATTTTGTCAACAGTGTGTTGGTTGTGAGTCTGTTCTGTTTCTGACACTGCCATGAGCTCACTGTGGGTCTTTAGGTAAATCACTGAATGTCTGTTTTTGTCTTCTCTTTCCTTAAGTAAAATGAGAAGGTAAAATACACACATCTGTATAGATGTTTATAAAGTAATTTCAAGGTACAACTGGAAAATACTTTCTAGTTTTAGGTACAGGGGTTAGTCTTTAACAGTGATATTTGCATGTCTCATGTTCTCAAAGATTAAACTTTCTGACTTACTGTAGAAGACCTTACAGCTGCATTCTCTAAGTGCTGATATTTAATAGTAATCTGATTTCTGTAATAAAATCCTCTTGTCCTAAGATCATTTGCCTATGGCTGCAATCCCAAGGTGGTGTTGAGCTGGAGTTTCACATCCCAGCATTGCTGTCCAGCAGCGTGTGTGCCTGCTGCCGCTCTCTGTGCCGTTCTGATCACCCTCATTCACACCGAATGGAGCGGAGAGCTTCCACTGACGCGTGTCCTTGTGCACGGACAGGTCATGTCCCCTCAGCGCGTCCCTGCCACCGTGACCCCCACGCTGCTCATGTCCCCCATGGTGTTCGCCCAGCCCACGCCCGCCGCACCCAAAGCCGCCGCGGCCAACGCCGAGCCCGCCGCCAGCCTGCTCCTGCCCCTGCCCCTGCCAGCCCCCGAGGCACCCGTGGGCAGCAGCAGCAGCACCTCCGTGACCAAGCTGCAGCTGCAGGAGACCCTGCTGCACCTCATCCAGGTAAAGTGCCATGAATTCTCCCCCTTAGCTTAGCGTCCCGCTGCCCGTTTCGGTACGGGCAGCCCGGAATTGTCGTGTCCGTCTGAAGGGAAAATGAACAATTAAATACGTGCTGGAAGTTAGCCCTTAGCAGGGCACCGTGGTCTAGGCTGGGATGCAATAGGCTCTCCCTGCACACTGCTGGCTTAACTACATTGTGATTAATGCAGCTGATTTGGGGTTCAGGAAGGATTATAAATTTGGTGGAAAAGAACAAAGATGACTGAAAGCTTTGTAAGGTCAGCCTATGAGCCAGAGAGACATCTATTATATTTTTAGCTGAGGATAAATAATGGGTGATTATCCCAGCTGCCAAAAATTTCAGAGATGTGTGTAAGCAGTAAGAGGAATTCAGATGGGAAATTAAAATTGCAGGATGAGTGTGAGCAACTTTAAAAATATGGGTTAGATAACATGAATGAATACATTAATTCAGTTTAGCATTTGAGCCAGAGAATTACATTGAATAAGATTCCTTTTGCTGCAGTTTTTCAGGTTTCATTGTGACAAAGCATTAGCAATGTTATGTATGAGATGATTGTTTACTGCTCTGGCATGATGCATAATTATGAATATTTTTTCCTTAACTTGCCATTTGAGTGATATCTGAAGAGTAGAAGTTGAGAGAGATTACATAACCAAAGACCTGGCTACAGAACACAAGAAGCACAGAAACACATCCAGTGTGTAGGTCCAAACTGTGTGCCTGTATGGCTTTGGAATAAAATTAAAAGTCATTATTGTAAGTTACTTAAAATGTTATTTAAGTTATAAATTCAGAAAAGAAATAGTTTCTTTGACAAGCTAGAGGGTTTTCTCATTTTTCCCTATATTTTTATGTTGGGGTTAAAAAAAAAAAAACATCCCATTGTCTTGTCTTTACATACTTTGAGTGTGGATACTATTAAAGCCATACATGAAGTTAAAGAGGAAACCAGTCAAGGAAGATTGGGGTTTACCCTCGGTAACTTTGTACTTGTAAAATATATATATATAACCCTGTTATTCTTGGTGGTAGTTAGGATTAACTGAGTTACCTGGAAATTATTCACTGCCAATTTGTTAGCTGTCATTTTCCATTATATAAAACTACAATCTCAGATGTGCCTAATTTTCCTTAAATATTATCTTGATTGTAATTATCCTCATATGTTTATGTGAGCTGTTTATAACATTCTTTCTTAATGTGGGCTGACTCATTCTTGCAAAATGTTCTTCAGAAGGAAGAAGTTAACCATCAGAGCAAAAGGAGCAGCATCCCTTAGGAGCATTAGGCCTAAAAGAGCTAAACAAGATGCAAGGATTTGCCCAGGTAGGAGTTTAGTGTAGGATCCAAATCCAGAGTGTTTCGTTATTCCTTTGGACATGGTTGGAATTATCACTGATGGAGGACACAACCTAAGGAGGTCCCTAGATAAAGAGGGCAAAGCAGAGAAATTACAGGATTGTAACTTCAGTGTTATCACTGAGTTATTATGCAACAATACTGGAATCAATTTAAATGCATTGTGAGTTTAGAAAAATCTTCTTTCTGTGTACTCATTGCTCCTTACTGAGGTACAGTCATGGGAAATAAAACAGATCTTTGGTGAAGGAAAGGGCTTTGCTATTGCTCTTTTTAAAAAAAAAAAGAGTAAGGCTGAAAAGTATCTGGTCCATAAAATGGAATAACCTTCTAATCTCTTTACTCCAACTGCCTGTGCTGCTAACAATTCCCTGTTCTGTTTTTCAGAATGATGACAACTTCCTAAACATTATTTATGAAGCATATCTCTTCAGTGTGAGGAAGGCGGCCATGAAAAAGTCCATGTGAAAGATGATCTTTTAATCCAATTTCCACGGCTTCCTGAACTCCAGGAAGAAGATTTTGAAGTTTTCAAGTATGACTGTGTTTGAAGAAATGAACGATCTTAGACATTTTGCATTTTACTTGTTGGCAAGTACGTGCTGTACTGAGAAAAAAGCGAGCAGAAATGGATTGTGCCTTTAGCGAGGGGAGCATCACGATGCTGAAGAATTAATCACAACACATCTTAAATTATTTTTCTTACCCTGGTCCGTAGCTAGAGTCGGTTTCCCGGCATAAGGACTGAGTTCTCAGGACGCAGCCTCCTTTCCCACCTGCAGTGTGGTTGCTCCTTGCCGAGGTGTTTATCCCCTGCTTTTCCCGGAGCCGTCCTGCGCAGCTGTCCCGGAACGCGCCCGGCCCTGACCACAGGGTGGCAATGTTGGACTATTTATAGGAACACGAAACTCCGCCTGAAACCTTGGGACGGGAACTTTCGGGAAGGCTGATCATCGTCCTTAATTGTCTGCGAAGCAATTTAGAAGAAGAAGAAGTGTCATGACTTCCCCCAGAATTTTTGTAGGAAAATCTTTTTCTATTTTGACAAGAATATTTTTAGCTAGCTGTAGAAATGGGATTCTGCAGGTGTTTGAGGAATTTGGGGAGGAGGGGTGGGTTTGTGAATGTACTTGCTGTCACACAGCTCTGGGGTGACACTGGATTCATGGTTCTGCTATTCCAGCTCCAATCTGCATAATCATAAGCAATGTGAAAATTTGTTAAGGGGAAGGCTACCTGGTGTATTAATTTTTTTTTTTTTTTAAGCGTGTTCCTGGAGCACAGTGATTCCATTGATCCATTTCTAAAGAAAATAAAATGGATAATCCCTACTATGTGCTGATTTCATTTTATTGTGCCATGGGCTATACAGTTAGTTTGTATGACTCTAAAGTGTTTTTACGCTTGGCAGAAGATCCATGAGGTTTTAAATCAATTGGAATAAATGATGGAAAGAATTTTCCTGTATATTTTTACCAGCATCTGCTGCTGAAGTGCCAGTTTACTACAGTTTGGGAAGTTTACACAGTTGTTGCTGAGGAGGCATTTCTTCTGTGGGCGCAGGGAAACCAAACTGTAATCCATACATGATTATTCAATCTTCCTTACTGTGGGCATTGATGTAGGCACAGCTCAGTAGCCTCATCTGTGGAAGTTCTTCAGTGAAAATTTGGCTGCAGGTTTCAATTGGTAGAGTTGTGATGAGTCAAACAGTTGCTCCTGCCCCATGCAAGGGCAGGGGCAATTTGCTCACATTTCTTGGGAAAGGCTCTGAATCAATAGGAAAAAAAGAACAAACTCAAGAGCTACTTTCTTGATTCACATAAGCAAATAACCCCAAGAAGCTGCTGGAGTTTCCCTACCCTAGACAGCAAGTCATACTCTAGTTCCATTTGGTTACTGCATGATCCTTGCAGGTTCAGTGAAACGAATGTGTTGAGCAGACACCAGGAAAAGCAGACTTTAAAGATAGCAAATTCTAATCCTGTAGCCTTCATAATTTATGTAGCCTTTATAATTTATGGGATTCTACTGAGTTAATTGGTATTATTTCTGAATGAACTGGTGTGGAAGAAATTGCAATCTAGACAAAGGAGTTTGAAACTAAATACATGCATAATTGGTGTCTGTGATGTTGGATTATCTCAGAGTGCAATTTAAAGATGATGGGGACACACAGTTAAGACCTCATTTGACATGCAGAACTTCTGTAATTGGTTGGTAAAAATAATCCTTAAGCATTTCGAGCTGTCTTGGTAATAGATTTTCTAGTTACGGGGGAAATATTTCATTTACAAAAAAGCAAGTAGAAGTTTTAAAAACATTCTTATTTATTGCTTGTCAGAGCAATTTACAAAAATTAAAGGCATGTTTTTTACAACATCTGTTAACTCCTGATGCTTATGGAAACTGTAGTATTGGCATTATGCTTGACAAGCTGAGGCTTCTCTGAAAGCAGACAAGGATTGAGCTAATTCAGGGTTTCTTTTCACTGCCCTCTCCTCTGGTTACATCTATGCCAAGTAATGCTGGCAGAATTGGATTTCTCACACTGTCTTGCACTGTAAGGGGTTTCTTGGATTATTCAGAAGGCATAAACTTGCCTTTTGTGGAGTGAAGAAAAGTTGTTGTTAAAGAAGGAGTTTCTGTTTTGGCCTCTATCCTGCTTACCAAGAACAGCAGTGGTAAGAAGATAGAGAACAAGCTCAGAAAGAAACCCTGAGTTTTATGACAATGAGCAGGAAAGTAGTGAGAGAAATCTGCTGAGAAATGAAGCCAAACTTCTTGTCGAGGTTTCCATCTTGGAGGGCAGGATCTGCTCTGTGAGGTGCATTTGGGAATTGGGGACTGAGCCTGGAGTCATAGGGGAGTGTAAAACTGAGCCGTGTCCCTTTCCTACTGCAAGCTGAAGCACCTGTCTCAGAAAAAGGCTTCATATACATGAAAGAAATACAGCTGGAGGCTTCCAGTATCGTGGAAACCTGGAGGTTTTTAATACTAAAAACTTAATCCCTGCCTTTTGGCACTGTGGGTTTTTAGCAGCTCTGTATCAGCTGGGAGTGTCTCTGTGCAGCCAGGTCTGTGCACGACACCAAAGAGGCTGTTTGGGGGTTGGTACATCACCTCTGAATATGGTGGTTGGGAACATTTGGGTTCCTTTATTTGATTTGATTTTTTTTTGAAGATGCTGTTGGAGCTATGAGCTCTTAGGCTAACAAGGCCTTTTGAGAAGAAAGTTAGAATTGCCTTTCTTTGGGCCTGCTTTGTGGTTTTTTTAATCTGAATTTCGAAAAAAGAGAGCAAGTAGAAAATCAGAAAGTAAGGATCACATTAACTCCGCTTCAGATGCTTTCACAGTATGCATGTGTAATACTTTTTATTATATACTATTTATTGTCTGTGTATTTCTTAAGATACTGCTGACTTTGGGTTGTGTGGTGGGTTTTTTTCTTCCAGTAGAATTAAATAACTTGTACATGTGGGACTAGCAAGAATTCCAGAAGCAGTTGCAGCAGTGCTTTATGCATTAATCCCATTCTTGGCCTTGAGTTGATATTAGTTTTCAGTGTAGTTCCACCTAACCACTGTCCACTTCCTTAGAAAAGTCCACACCTATTACACTGGAGTGAGAAGACAAGGAGCAGAACATCAGTGAAATACTGAGGCATCATTTCTGTCAGTGTTTATCATGGAAATCTGTGATACTCAGTGAATATTCAGAATATCCAAATATTTCCGCACAGAAAATTCTACTCCTTAATTCGATTTTTATTCATTAGCTCTCTGTTGCTCCTCTATTTACTGCTTGTTGTAGCTGCAATGGGGATAATTAAAATGGCACAGCAAAATAAAATTTTCCAGGAGCAGGATGCAGCTGAGCAGGCAGGATGCTTCTCCTCCTCTCACAGCCTATTTAGAACGTGTTGAGCTTTGAACTTCAGTCGTAAAAGCAGTGGGTATTGGAGATACCAGCGTCCCTTTAGGACATTAAAATCATAGTTCCATATTTTAGCAAACTTGGAAGACTTTGCTGAGGAAAAGGCAAAATTAAAAGACATTTTTCCATAAGCATTTGAGGTTCTAACGTAAAAAATGTTATGAGAAGGCAGCTTTACCCAGAGGGGTCCCTGAAACCACAGAAAGGCAAAATTCCACTCCTGGAGATGAATAATGCACTAAAAAACTAATCCTCGGTCAACCTACAGTAAACTTCACTGCTAATTCTAAGGACTTTTAAGAGACTCTTACAAGTCCTTGCCTTTTCCAAACTCCTGTGAATATTTCTCACAAGCTTGTTCTGGCCTGTGGAAATCTGTGCACAGCCCAGTTGGGAACACTGGGGCAGGGAGTTTGGGAAACACAGGCTGCCAGGGACCCATGGGTTCTGCAAGAGACCGAGGAAACAAAGGTTGTGGCTTTATAAACACTTGGAGGTGGCTCTGCTGCTGAAGGGGAAGCCCATCCCAGCCACCCACTCCTAGCTGCCCATCCCTGCTCCCACAGCACTTTGCTGCCTTTTCCCTCAATTTTTCCCCTTTTATTTTGAGATGGCTCCATGGTGCAATGGCAGCAGGATTAGTGCAGCATGCCAGGGCTGGGTTAGCTGTGGCAGGGCTCGGAGGTGGCAGCCCGGACACTGTTCCAGGGCATGGATGGGATGTGCAGCCGTGGGCCGGATGTGGGGAGAGCAGGGAGAGGCAGGAGAGCGCAGCTGCAGCCCTGCATTGGATTTACCTGAGGCGTGGGGCACACTGCGATCCAAAGGGCCCCGCCTCTCTGCCGGCACTGAGACTCGGAAAATGCCAAAAATACCAAAAGTGACTTTGTCCTACCCCCTACCTGGACTGACTCTGGGAATCCGTGAGTGTTTGCAGGTACCCTCCCAAAGGGGAACTGCTGATCCCGAGCCTAATCTCAGCGCAGACCCGGCGGAAAGACGGGATCTCCGTGAGGGCAAGGCTGGGTAAAAACCCAATTTAGCCTGGGGGATTAGAGTGTCTGGGCTAAAGTTAGCCTGTGCTAACTGTGTCTGCCCTCCCCACCAGCACCACCCTGTGCTGGAGCAGCACTGGCACCAGTGCCAGCCCCATCCGCCCCTCAGAGTACAGCAGAGGGTGGGCTCAACCTTCCCTTCCTATTCGTGGGTTCTGAATTTAATGCATTTAATAATATAAATTACATATATATATAATAATTTATATTATATTATATTATATTATATTATATTATATTATATTATATTATATTATATTATATTATATTATATTATATTATATTATATTATATTATATTATATTATATTATATTATATTATATTATATTATCTTTTTATATATAATGTATATATTATGTAATATATATTATATTATATATTTGATATTATATATTTTATACTTTCTCTTTTATATATATTATATATTATAATATAATATTATATATTATATATTATATATATTATATATATTATATATATTATATGTATTTTTATATATATTTATTTTATAGATTTATATATTTTATATATTTATTTATATATATATATGAGATATATATATTATATATATATAATAATATAAAATAAATTTCATTTAATTCACCCTCGAACCAGAACAGAGTGTTCACATATAAATCTGCCCAGCATGGAAGTGAATGTGAAATGCAGGAACCACATTGCTTTATGTATAGCTGAAAAAAGCTACTGAAACAAGCAGGAAATAAGCACTGGAAAGGTAAAGGGGAGAGAAAAAAAAGAGATTTTTAGGTCATTTTAAAGAATAGATTTTGGAGAAAATGTGTTTAATGTAGGAATGCCTTTCCTTTATAGCTGCTGGGGAAAGAAATCGAGTTGCAAGTAATCTCCATGCATCTTCCTTTCAATAGGTGAGCAACAACATAAAAAACCCAATAAATTAATTCAGAATGAACACCTGGTGTACCCAATAGAAAGTCACTGCACATTTTTGAGAGCAGCACCTTCAGTCATACACGTAATCAAAAAACCCACAACATTTTTTAAGCCATTTGGAGCACCTATAAATAAAAATCAGTTTTTTCTCTGTTTGGACACAAATTCCACAAAAAGCAAGGTAAGCCCTGAGTTCAGCACAAGGTGTCTGCACAAACACCACCAGTCACTAAAGGCAGAAGGAAAAAACCCTCTGGCATGTGGTGACTAAACAAGAGTCAAGAAATAGGAAGGATGACATCTTACCATCAGCAAGAGGGAGAGCCATGAGGGAACTGTGGAAAATGATGGCTGCTACTGTGTGCATACAGGGATGCCAATCCCATAGTTAGATCTTACATAAATATTAACATTTTTCTCGCCCAAGTGCTGCTGCCACACATCTCTTATTACACCCTGTGTCTGCAGGTACAGCCACTCATCCTGGGTTTCTTCACCAAGACCTGAAATCTGCTCCTCAAACATCCGAGAAGGCAGAGAGAGATTATTAATATGTCACTTCAGAGCCCGACCCACCTGAGGGTTTTTTGTCAGTACCTGCCTGTAAATATGAGAGGGAGAGGGAGAGGGAGAGGGAGAGGGAGAGGGAGAGGAGCGTGCAGGCTCTTGGCAGCCCTCCCAGAGCAGGGCTACTCAGGCTGGGAGCAAAAGCTCTGTTTTCCTTCACTTTTAGTGCTGCTTTGCAGTCTGGCTCACTAAGAGCAGCAGCCCCAGACCCACCACTTGATGCGAGTGCCTGCATTTCCCATTCAGCTGAGGGCCTGAGGCTCCCCTCCTGAGTTCTCATCAGGGACGTCCTGCCTCTCCTGGCTGCTGCCATGGGCGCAGTGAGCTGTGGCCAGGAGTCTGAGTTAGGGGCGCTGTCAAGTGGCAGTGTGGTAACACGGTTCAGGAATCACCTCCTTAATGCTCGAAGTTTGGCAGCAGAGGCACAACTCCCATCTCTGTCGGAGGTGTTTGCAAGCAGGATCAGCTGCTCGTCTCTGCTGTCTCACCCTCCTTCCCTTCTCCTCTTTCTCCCCCTGAAGGCCAAAGCCCGGTGCTTCCCAGCGATCTGTGCCCTCCTCCTCAGCCCTGCCCCAATTCCTGCAATCATCACCTGCAGTTCCTCCAAAGCAGCCGCGGGGAGATGCTGTAACCCTTGTCTGCCCCATGAGCAAGCACAGGCCGGCACCACCGGCACCTTCCAGGTCCTTCACGTCCCACCAAAAGTGTGCCACAACTCAGCAATGTCTCAGCAGGACCACAGATGAAGATGACGAACCCTGTAACAAATAAAAGTATTGTTGTCTTTGAGAAAAGTCCCTCCAGGGATGATATAACAGGAGCTTCATCAAGGGAAGGGTAGAGGGAATGAGTAGAAACATGAAGTTGAGGAGTTTCCAGTTAACTCCTTTGTCTGAGAGATATGAAGAAATGATGACGGTGTACTCAAGGAAATCCAGTAAGGAGTTTGACATTAGTAATTCTAAACAGAAGTGAAAACTGGACATTTTCAGCTCCCTTTAAAGGGTGGAAGCCAAGGTGTGGAAATGAGGAGAGCAGGGAGATGGAAGAGCATAAACGAAACACGACTTTGTTCAGGAAGACTTTTGCTTCCTTGGACAAAAGCAGAAATTTAGAGAGCATTAAATTTCAGGACACTAAGCTAATCCCTCACTGCAGGGGGCTGCTAAATCCAGCAGACAGAGGCTCGCCAGTGTCCAGTGCAGGGAGCAGCCACATGCCCAGAGATGGAGACAACGAGCCCTCGTGCCTCTGCCAGGGTGCACACCTTGGAGAAAGCAGGTTGTGAAGTGGGAAGATCTCAGAGATAAAATGTCAGCTTAGCAGGTGACAGAAGGATAGAAGTGGGGCTCTCCTCGTCACACCCTAACAACCTGCTTAATTACACTGTGCAGAGAGGGCAGGCCTGGACAGTCACAAGGTGGGAAGGGGACCATGGGCAGGTTCAGATACAGAACCGAGGGACACAGACACTCTTTGTGTATTTAGCCTAAAGTGCTCTGCTCCTTTCTGGGAAAGGATGATGTCATAATCCCCTGAAACATCTTCGGATGAGAACTCTTACAGGATTTTAAAGGATTTCTATTTCTTACATATATTTTTTTTTAAGTCTTCAACATTGCTCTCCAAGTGCATTTACATAAATAGCTAGATAGAAGTCTCTAGAAGTGCTTTTTATACACATTACCCTTCTGAAGGAGAGAGGAGGAGATGTTATCCCACTTAAAATGGACATGAAGAGCGGTTCCTTAATGGATGTGTGGAGGTCACAGGAGAAGCCAAGAGGCAAAGGCAGAGACTGATGCTCAGTTACACCTCATTGGGGCTTCACTCCTCTCCCAACGCTTCAGTTTTGTTTGCAGCCAACTGAGAAATCCCTCAGTCCAGCCCAAACTGCTCTGCTTCCCAGATTCAGCACTTCATAAGAGATCAGCAGCCAAAGTTGTGTAGGCAGCGAAAACGGGGAAAAGCAAGGAGCAGAGGGAGGCAACAGCAGCAGCCTAGCAACCAAAAAGGAGTCCTGACAAATGCAGGATTTCTGACATTATATTCCCTTCCCTTTGCAGGTGCTTTGTCACCCAGCAGGAGCCCCTTCCCCTCTCCCTTCCTCTGCAGCATCCCAGTGCCTGGCACATGGCAGCCTGGCGTGCCCTGAGCCTGTTGTAGGCCAGGCAAATGAGCGAGGCCAGCAGGAGTGACCACAACAGCGAGAGTATTTTCATATGCAGCTCCTGGATTGATCCAAAAATAAATTACAGTTGCTCCAAGAAATGCTCTCTCCAGCTGTGTGGTAAAGAGGACACCAAGGAGGCCAGTTGGTGCAAGTTTCCCATTATCCTTCCTGTCCCACCAGCGTCTGCTCTTCCCTTGCTCTTTGCTCGGTCTCTGATGTGATTTGCAACGTGCTGCTGTCAAAGCTGTTGTTGTGCTTCTTCCCTGGAAATGTTTTTCCCTTGCCTGATGACTGCAGCAGCTTAATGGGAGTCTTAAAGGGGTTTTGATTGTCTGCCCAGAGGTGAGGAATTGCTGCTGTCGTTTCAGAAAGGACCGGAATTACAAAAAGTCCATTTTCACTGGGAGAGGAAAAGGCAAAGCCTGCTGTGTTAGCTCCTTCCCCACAAACATGACTTTGCCAGAACGGGGTGGGCTGTTGAGCTACTGAGATCTGTTTCTGCCCTTGTCCTCTGCCACCCCAGTCCTCATGCACCAGGGAAGCTCATGGCCCAGTATAGCACTGCTCAGCAATGCTGAAAACAACCCACTGTGGACATAAAACATTCCTGGCTCCTGGACACAGGATCTTCTCCACAAAACCCCTGTCCAGAGACTGAGCTCGCTCTGTGCTCTCTGCATTTCTTTCTACACCTTCATGGCCCTGAGCTGCCACAGGCACAAGTGGCCATTTTCTGGAGCTAATAACAATTTTCTCCTTGGTTAACATGTTCAGCAGCATACTGAATCCAGCTAATCCGTGTCTTCCCTGCCAAAAAGCAGGAAAAGGGCTCCATGGCTATTTTAACCTGTTGGATTTCCCAGCCCTCCTAAACAACCAGTTCTAAGGAGTTCTAGTCACATCAACCTTTTCTGCTTCCATCTTATTCCATACTGGATATGTTAGGTTATTCCTTTTTAATTTTTCAGCCTGAGTATGACCAGCATGGTGCAGAATTTGGAAGTCTGCTGGACTCCCCCTGCAGCATTTTGGGAGGGCTGTGAATGCAATGAGTTCCTTTCTTTCCTGATCACCCTCAGCAGATGTTTGTGTCAGTGGGGTGAGGAAGAACACCAGCCTGCCCTTTGCTGCTGCAGACCATCCTTGGAGGGAAGGTTTGGGAAGTGAATAACCTTTCTGGTTGCTGTTTCTGCCTGGGTAGATGAGAAAAAACCAGCTGGTGGTGGGTGTGAAAATAGATATTAGCAAAAAAAATACCAGCAGAGCTCTGGAAAAGCCTCTAGAAGGCAAGTAGAAAGTTGTGGCACTGTAAGGATGGGACAAAGCTGACCAGCAACTGAGGACTATGACAACAGCACAGCACAGCTTGAAGGTGGCCCAGGAAAGGACTTGTGGAACCCTGGGCACAGTTAGTTCACATCTCCAGGTGGGATGAGCAGGATGAGGAGCACTGTGTCTCTGACCCTGTGCACTTCACTAGCAACCACAGCCAGGCTCAGGAACCCACCTCCCACATGAGGCCGAGCTGGCAAGGGGGAGGTGCAGGGTGAGGAAGGGGAATGTGCTGGAGCAGGGGAGCAGGTGGAGTGTCCCGGGAGGGGTGGCTGTCCCTGTGCCTGCTGGCAGAGCGTGGAGAGCCCCAAGGCTGCTGTAAAACCCAGCTGCTGTGCTTGGTGCTGGATTCCCTGCAGCCCCAGGCTCCACACGGGTGGGAGACACGCAGGGGCTGCATAAAGCAGCTCAGAGGCTGTCAGAGTGGCACCGTGCATCCGAGCACAGGAACAGCCAGGTCACGCTCCTCCTCCTTTCTAGGGGAATTACAGGCCTGGCCTAGAGTAGATCTGGGCTTAAACTGCCCTTGCAAAAGGGAATCACTCCAAACTGAGGACGCCAATTGACTCCAGCATCGCTTGAACGAATTAAGCCAAGGTCAGAGCTGCAGCAAGCAACCAGCACTAACGAGATTTCAGCCTACTTTATGCACATCAGATTTCCTGTGAAGGAATCCCTCGGGGCACAACTGTTTGGCTTCTGTCTGAAACTTCAGGAGCCTCTGGCTCAGAAAGATGTAAACTTCAGCCTCAACGCTGCACTAACGAGAGGGCAGGAGTTGGAGTGCAGCTTTGGCAAATGAAAGATGATTTTGGACAGACATCACGAGTTGGAATAGAAATTTTCTTTCTTGAAACATAAAATTCAGAAATATTTACTCTATTAAAATTTTACATTTAAATTTTCTGTATATTAAATATCATTTATCTATACCTCTTGTAATCCTACGTTCCACTTTTTGTCACAGACAGTGAGCACAGTTCTTGGTTTTATCTCCAGCGTGCTGCAGACTGCTCTGTCCCTGTCTCCCTCCTGCCTGTCCCATGTGCTGCCCAGATGCTGACAACAGCAGGGGCAAGCAGAAGGAGCCAGGCTGCTAGAAACTGATTTTTTCAGACACATACTTTGCACACTGCTACACGTTCCAGCAGCAAGAGAGAGATTCTTTTCCCTCATATGTGCCCAGAGCAGGCTAAATCCTTGGGAAGCCCTCTTTCCTGGGGGCTGACAGTGTCCTTAGCCAGCACCCACGTCGGGAGGAGATGGCTGTGAGCTGGAGAGACCTCACCCAGCACAGAGGGTGCCTGGCTCCATCATCCCACACCGAGGGGGGCTGAAAAACACCGACAAAAAATGCTGGCACGGAACGCGCCGGTTCGCTTCCTCAGCTCGTTTGTGCTCCTTGAAGGAAATCAAAGAAGGCATTTAATGATCCTTCTGGGCACAACATGATTTGTGTCTTCATCCTTTCAGGGCAGGCTCGCAGCACAAAAGCCCCTGGGGTGGAGGGGAAATCTGTCTGAAAGGCGCTCGCCGAGCGAGATGCTGTCAGATGTCGAAGGGAGGAAGAATGAGTGTGTGTTATGGAAGCTGGCAGGTGACCGAGCTAATTACCCACTCGGAGGCAATTTAGGGTGACGGGAAGTGACTTGAATTGTAACCAGAGGTTAAAAGAGTTTAAAAGGAGCGGCGCCGGCGCTGCCATGCTCGGATGGGTGAACACCATTCCCTGCCAGCCCCTGGAGGTCAGGGAAGCACCTTTCACACTCAGCACAGGGTAATTCCACAGCGAAACACGAAATGGTGTTAATTGGATGTGGAAAGCCTTTTGCAGAGCCTTCCCCCACCTCTTTCTCTTCTTCAAAACTGTCAGGGTGTTTTTAATAACAATTGATGGCTGCCTAAAATCACAAAACATGTTTTCATTAATATTCATGAAAGAATGGACTGTTTTTATCTACACCTACATCGATGTGTGGTAAAATGTATCCAAATCCCAGCTTTTATCTTTAATCACACTGAAACTGATCGTCTCTGATTTTTGCGGGGGAAAAAAGTAGTCTTGTTTTCAAAGGAGAAAAGCATGAAATGTTATAATTTGTGACCTAGAATTTTGGCAAAGCTGCCGCCTTCTGTGAACTCAAAAGAAAGGAAAAAAATAATAATACTAATAAGAATTTTAAGATTTTTAACTGAGTTCTGAATATTCCAGAAATTCTGATACACATTTCTACCATAGCTCGTGCCCGAACACCCAGTATCAGCAACAAAACAAAATGACCAGGAAAGATTCAAAGATTTTCAACCTTTGAAAGGTTCAAAAAAAAAAATCGGAGGTCTTTCTGCCCAGACACTGCCCTTTGTTTATGCTGTGGTAGCGTGCAGCAGCTTCCCCAAGGATGAGGCAGGAGCTCTGTACGTGCCGTGCGAGCCCACAGATGGAGAGCCCGTGGCCCACAGACTGCGCTGGGGAGAGGCAGCTCAGCTGCACTGATGCCATTTCTCCTGACAGGCAGATGTTCCACGCCTGCATCACCAGAGAGAGGCCTGCAGAGTGCTGCAGCCCGGCTCCACTGCCTCCTGAGCCACTCCTGCTGCCCGGGAACAGAGGAAACCTCCCTGGGGGCTCAGCCCAAGCCTGGTAAGCTGTCGGTGTGATCCAAACACATCAGGGCAGGGCAGGGAGGCAGAGGGCTTTGCTGCTTGGTCCCTGTGGATCACTTGTCAAGCCAGAAGAGGGTCCTTGGCACTGGAGGCTCTGCTGTCTCCCCCTGCAACAGCTCGGAGAACTACTGCATTCCCAAAATACCCTATGGCCATAACCTAGTAAATCCTTACCAGGATTTCAGCAAATAGGTGAACCAGTAACATCAGATCCTAAAGGCAGGTAACTCATCTCGGTGATTTCCATGCCTGCTGACCCTGACGGTGGAACAGATGGAGGAGGGACCCTCCTTTTCTGTAGCCCTGCCAGGCTGGAACAACTTTAATTTGGCCCAAATACCTCTGTCCTGATAACCTTGCAAAATCCTGCATCCTGACTAACACACGGAGCAGAGAGAAGGAGGGATCTGTGGCGTGTTCCCCAAACAGGGTCATTGCATCAGGCATTTAATACAAAGGATTTGGCAGCAGAGATGATGTTGCTGGATGTGCCCTGAGTCAGGTGTCCCTGCAGCACAGATGAGCAGAATGACTGGCACCATTTGTTTAGTCACTTGATGCACCACAGCTCCTGGGGCTCCCCACAAAGCAAAGCCTCCCCCCACGAGAAAGCTGTTCTAGTGCAGCCAGTTCATCACAAAAGGCTTTAATCTCTTTTAAAATGGGATTTCTCTTTCTCTTAATCAAGTTCCTTCAGGTGGACTTGAAATGTGAAAGATTAAGTTTAACCCTTTGATAAAGGAGAGAAAAACATAAAGTTGACTTCCACTCTGGGTGCTTTTTTGTGGCAGCACACAGGAAAGCTGCATTCTGCTCACAGTTCTCCCCAAACACAGCATCTGCTTTCACTTACTTTTTTTTTTTTTTTTTTTTTTTTTTTTTTTAATTCATTCTTCTTTTTCTTGCCATGGCTTCAGAGGTGGTGGGAAGATGCTCCAGTGCTCTTTGTTTCCTGCACATTCTGCTCTCCCTTGGTGTCTCCCTCTGTGCCCTGAATTTCCTGCTGCTCAGAACACTGTGTCTGATGAGGGTTTAAAATGCTGCTAGCAAAAACAAATTTTTAAAAAATGCTCATTTCATCTTGGAGTATTTAAACAAGCCTAAATTTAGAGCGGAGCTGTGGAAAAAAACTAAAAAGGAAAACAGGCAAAGTAACCAGCCGAAGGCATTAATTAACATGACACCTATGTGGCTGCTTCTATAAACTGCAGGGAGAGCATGTGGCTGGCAGATGATGGGGTCTGCAGGCAGAAATGTACCGAGCACCCGGCTGTGGTGTGGGCTCTGGGAGGACACGTGGGCTCCAAGTCATCCTGCTGATGTCTGATAGTGCTCTGCAGGCCAGACATCAACCATTCCTCACTGCCTCTGAGGCCACCTGAAGGGAAGGCAGGGGTGTAATGTCTGCCTCCGTGCCAGTCAGGGCACCCCATAACCCCGGGGTCACACTAGGGGTGGCTCTGTACTGCTCTGCAGACTCCGGTGGGGTGTCAGGCGAGCAGGTATCAGTGCACTCCCGGGGTGAACAGGCTTCGTGTGCCTCCTCTGGGGATCATATCAGGGTCTCCTTGTGACCACTGGCACTCACCAGCCTGGTCTGCAGGGCCAGGAGAACCTTCCCAAGCACAGCTGCAGGCTGTATGAGGCATTTCCCCCGCACCCAGATGGTGTCCAAAGTCGCTCGTTTAACCCAGAACACACCTGGAAGTGAGGGAGCTGTTTTTGCAGCAGGGCTGTGCTGAGCAGGGGGCACTCACAGAGGCTCTGCTCACCCAGCACCACCCAGTGCTGAAGATCTTTCAGGTCCCACCATCCCAAACTTGCCACGTCCCAGGCGCTGCCAGTCACGCAGCCAGCAGAGTCCTAGACCAGGCAGCATCTCCCTGTTTCCCTGCAGCTTCCCAGAGCTCAGCTGGGATTGCACAGGTCCTGATGGGACCAAAAGGGTCGGGAGGGCAGCGCTCAGCTGAGGGACACCTCCCCTGGTCCAGCATCCAGCACCTCCACTCATGCAGGAACAGCTCCTTCCCACTGCCATCGAATCCCCACCTCTGCAAACTCCTCTTGCAGGGAGTGCTAACTCTCCACAGCACTGCACCTTCATCAGAAGAGACCTGCATGACCAGTCAGTAAAACCACGACTAAAAGTGCTTTTCTGTCGCTGCCTCTGGCAAGGATCCCCTCCTCTGGCAGCTGCTGGGATAGGGAGATGGCATTCTGGAGTATTGGCAAAACGCTGCCTGCCTGCCTCCCAAACTACCCCGAGGGATGGTCACAGCTACTCTCACAAGGCAGAGACACCATCCCCATGTCTCCTCAACAGGACACAAGCTCAAGCACTGCTGAGAGAGCAGTGTCAAAAGCAGAGTATTTGACCAGGCAGAAAGGAGATTTTGTGCCCAGACACTCATCTAAGGAGCCCTGTCAAGAGCTAACGAGAGGCACAAGGTTATGATCCCAGATAAAGGCATCTGCTGGGAACAAGACTGCATAGTTTATTCCCATCATGACTTATTTCACAGTATTTGAAATCAAAGCAAATTATTCGTATTTTAAGTGGTTGTGTCGCAGATGTTTTAAGCTCAGGATCGTGATGGAGCAAAGACTTACCTTGAGGAGTGCAGTGGTGGTAGGCTCACAGCAAGATCCCAGAGTCTCCAAGAACGAAGAGCAAGTCAGCACTGATGTCCTGCAACCTCTTCTCTGGTCCTGATACCTGTGGTGCAGAAAGGACCCTGAGGTGAGCCCTGAGGCACGGATCCAGCCTGGCCTGGAAGCAGGAGGGAGCAGCCCTGCCTCACTGCGTGGGCCAGCTGGGAGGGCAGTACCAGGGGTGCCATGGGGAGAAGTGTCTCTGCTCACCAGCTTTGCTCAACAAACCTCCTGGCAACACAAACTGCATCACAATGAGTCTGATGCCTGAGGAAGCTGAGACACTGCCCCATCTACTCCTCACCTCCATGAAGCTGTACCCCCTTCTCTTGGCTGTGCTCAAGGTTGTGGCCATATGCCCTGCTCCAGCTGTCTTTCTAACCAAGAGACACTTGGCTGCTACTGATGCCTTGGGTTTGAACTTTCATATTTTTCAAACCCTGCACTGCCCAGTGTGTAACTCTGAAGTTTCCTGTAGCCTGTTCACTTCTGCTCTCTCATGCTGGGCAGACATAACAAAGCCTCTCTGGGACTGCTCTCCATGGACACTCAGACCGTCCTAGGCCCCAAAAGTACAACCCAAAAGCTTCTGAAAGGGAGGCAAGCTTGGGGAAATTACATCATTAACTGAAGCTTTAATTGGAGAATTAACCCTGATATGCAAATAAACCAAACCTATAAAAGTGTAAGAACTTGTGACCTGTTGTCCATCTCGGGGTCCATCTTGGCAGTGGCCCCTGGCTCCCCAGGGGTACCTTTGAAAGCCCTTCGAATACACACTGACCTTTATTCCCTTATTCCTGTCTAGTCTGTTTTTAGGGGGCCTCTCAAGGCATCACTACAAAACCTTGCTGAGCAGCACTGCATGGAAGGAGGTGGCCTCAAGGAGCTGTGCCTCGCCTGGCACCTTCTAATCTCGGAGCTTTTTAAAAGATGTGGGGTTTAGGGACATGCTTGAGTGTTTGACCTGGCCGTGTAGGTTCATGGCTGGACTCTGTGACCCTAAAGGTCTTTTCCCACCTCAGTGACTCCGTGGTTCTGTTCTGTGATCCCACAGCTCCCGCTGCTTCATTTTGCCCCACTCTCCTCGCAGGTACCCCACTGTGAGACTGCACCTCTTAACCAGTGTTCTGATGGCATTTGTTCTTTTGCTGGTCATGACGTTTGCCAGTCTGTTCTCATAACGTGATAATCCCAACTGAACTCTGGTTTTAGTCAAACCAGAAATAAATAGAGCAGGTAAATCTCCCCCCTGCCTGTGTCTACGGCACAAAATCACACCGGTGTTTTTTTAATCGCCTCGTGGTTTTGCAAATGTAGCTCCAAATTGCTGCACTTGCTCACCTCATATCTTTTGCAGCCTTAAATTCTCACTCCTTGTTATATATTTGCTTTCATTCTTTCTCACAGGTTTCATTTTCCTTTTCCCCAGTCAGACCCTGCTGTTATCTCCTTCCCCTGCTCCAACTGTGCTCACACACTGTGGAGGCTGAGCTCTGCAGAAGCAACTGGATGCACACTAATCCCATTAAGGGCCCTCCAGGCACCTGGGGTTTTCAGTTTTCAGTGCTATTTTCATTTAATCTTCCAATCTTGCTTCCTTGCAATTTTAGATCATTAAGGGGTTAAGTGAGATATAGCCAGCAAATGAGATAAATCCAAATAAAGGGATTTGGATCTCCCAGTTCAGCGTGTTGCTGTCTCACTGCCTTCTCTGTCAGACTTTCAGGGGTTACCAAACACACCCAGGCAAGGGCTCTTGCCAGACCCCACCTGGATTTAACTGGGTCCCAGCTGCAAACAGCACACAGGGTTGGTGAAGAGATCCTGCAAAAATCACTCACAATAACAATTTATACAGCTCCTTGAAAGTGGAGGGGAAATGCCACCTAAAACGTTGATGCTCTTGCCTGCAGATCTCATTTCAGATTTTTTTTCAGAATGTGACTTTTTATCCTCTCTTTCTGAAGTATGCAGACAGGGAAGCCTGTCACCCTGGGTGCCACCCCTCAGTTTTAATCCTGGTAAGCACAGGCAAAGCAAGCCTTCATTGTCAGTCTGCCTAGCTCCTCCAAGAGTGACTTTCTCCTCTTTTCCAGCTGCAGGGGCAGGAGGAGGCAGCACATTTTGGCCGTTTGAGAGAGGTGAATTACACAGGCCCAGATCTGCTCTGCCTGTTGCCTGGCTCAGGCAGCTGCTGTGCAGCCATGCGATGTGCTGAAGGCACTGTCTCTTGAGTGTTTGCTGTGTAGAAATTGATTTTTTTTGTAGATTTTAAGGTCAGAAAGAACCACTTTGACTTTCCCGTGTAACCCTTTACGCTGACTTAAAAACATAAAGAGAAATTTATGCCCTCCAGGCCCACAGCTTCTGCTTGAAGAAGACTGTAACTTCCAAGAAGACATTCAGTCTGGAGTAAATATTGTAATAAATGACAAAACCATCCTATCCTGAGGTGAGTTATTCCTGGAATTACTTAATTCCCTACCACAGGCTTTCAGCCTCTTCATCATACAATTTAACCTCTATTCAATGTTTCCTGGTTTTATTCCCTTCTCAGTATTTCCTCTGCCACTTCTGTTATCCCATTTAAAGTGCGTCTGTGCTGGTTTTGGCTGGGATACAGTTAATTTTCTTTACAGTAGCATGTATGGGGCTGTGTTTTGGATTTGTGCTGAAAACTGATGGTACTGCAGGGATGTTTTGGTAGCTGCTGAACAGCGTTTACGCAGAGCCAAAGCCTTTTCTGCCTCTCACCCCACCTGAGGGGGCTGGGGATGCACGAGGAGCTGTGAGGGGATGCAGCCAGAATCCCTGAATCCAGCTGATCCAAGGGTTATTCCATACCCTTGCCCAGCATATCGAGCTGGGGGGAGGAAGGAGAAAGGGGAAGACTGAAATTCAGAGTGAAGGTGTTTGTCTTCCCCAGGAGATGAGCCCTGCTGTCCTGGTTATGGCTGAACACCTGCCTGCCCATGGGAAGTGGTGGATGAATTCCTATTTTTCCTGCTTGGCTGGCGTGTGCTTGCTTTCCTTATTAAACTGTCTTTAGCTCAACCTGGGAGTTTTCTCTCCTGCTCCTCTGATTCTCTCCCCCATCCCTCTGTGACTCCCATGCCCAAGTGACTTTGTGGGGCCCAGTTGCCAGCTGTAGCCAAACCATGACAGGCACCAGTGCTGCACTCAGTAGCACATCTATAGTACGTGCCTTAATTCTATTTCAGTGCTGTGACAGCCAGGGTTCTCCTCCACGTCCTTAAGAGAAACCTGACAATCTCACGTGGCCTTGCATTTTGTATTAAACGAGCCGTTTGTAAACGTGCAAAAGATGATTGGAAGATACTCCAATAAATGGGTTAATTCATAGCCATAGAGTCAAGCTGTTCAACAGGTCACTGTAGTAATTTATGCTCTTTCTGCTGCCATATCTGCAGTTATTTATAATTCATACCTCTCATGATGATAATGAGCTTCCATGGCGTGTCCCTCATCGGAGCGTGCCGTTTGCTGCTCCCTGCTATTCATCAGGCTCAGCAATGGGGCTCCTTTGATTCATTGGTCTCCAGACACAGACGAGGGGATGGCAATCTCAATTGAATGTTGGCCAAACTGAAAGGTCCGGCTATTAATAAATAATCATTCACATTAGGAGGTGATCAGTTGAAACTGGCAGAGTCCTTTCTTTTGCTTTCCAGCGCTCCTTTTCCCTCCTCTCCCCTCACCAGCCTGAGACCCACGGGCATGGCTTGGAGGGAGATTGCCTCGGCAATTACCTGGGAGCTGCCCTGGCTGCTGCCAAGGCTCTGCCCGGCCTCACCATTCCTGTGCAGACCCCAGCACCGAGCAGTGGTGAACCAGCAGGAACCCGCTGCTGCCTTCAGGGCTCCACCACCGCCTCACGCTCCTGCTGCCAGCCCCAGATCCCCTTCGGGCAGGAGACAATGCTGGGACAACCTGCCGGAGGGACCCGCCAGCGTCCTGCGGGTCGAGGAGGCCCTGCTAGGCAGAGATCAAAGGTCAGGCAGGGGCTTGGGGGATGTGGATGCGACCCCTTTAAAGCAGGCACGGCCTGACCTCCGGCTGGAGAAGCCGAGACCCGTCTTCAGAAATCAGAGTAATCCCGGGTGATTTTATCCCACTCCACTTCCCTAAATCTGTGGCTGCTGCTGCTGCTTGGCGAGGGGATTAAGGGCTGGCAGGGGATTACGCAGCCACTGCAGCTCCCAGCGCGGAGCTCCCTCCTGCCGCGGCCGCTCCGGGGCACGGAGCCGCTCCGCACCTGTGGGCGCGCACCGGGCCTGAGGCGCCGCGGCCCCGCTGCCCTGAGGCGGACACCCCCGGCCTGAGGCGCCGCTGCCCTGAGGCGGACACCCCCGGCCTGAGGCGCTGCGACTCGGCTGCCCTGAGGCGGACACCCCCGGGCCTGAGGCGCCGCTGCCCTGAAGCGGACACCCCCGGCCTGAGGCGCCGCGGCCCCGCTGCCCTGAGGCGGACACCCCCGGCCTGAGGCGCTGCGACTCGGCTGCCCTGAGGCGGACACCCCGGGCCTGAGGCGCCGCTGCCCTGAGGCGGACACCCCCGGCCGGAGCTGCCGTGGCTCCGCTGCCCTGAGCCGGACACCCCCGACGGCTCCCGGCGGCAGCGCTCCCGGGGCGGAGGCGGCTGCGGGGCCCGGCCCCGCTGGAACAGGGCTCCCAGCCCGGCGCCATGGCGGGGGCGGCGGGGGAGCCCCCCCAGCGCAGCAGGAAGGGCGGGGAGCCCCCTCAAGCCGCCGGCCGGAGCCCTTGCTGATGGCTGGTGCCCGGAGGATGGGGCCCTGGGCCGTCCCGTGGATGATGCTCTGCCTGCTCTGCCTGCCGCCCTCTGCCAGGGCCCAGACGAAGATCCCGCTGGAGACGTAAGTGCAGGGCCGAGGGCATGGGCAGGCGGGTGGGAATGCCGCCCTGGCAGCGGCGGGCACGGCGGGGACGGGCTCCTCCAGAGGGGGTGGCATTCCCGCAGCTTGGCCCCTGGCAGAGGACACGGGCATGGGAACCACAGCTTCGGTGCCCAGGTCTAGACTAGAATGCAATTCCTCTTCTTCCCCATTCGTCAAGAGTAGCAGTGATGCTCGTCTGCTTTAGTTAAGTACTTTGACATCTATTAATGCTCTGCTTTAATGCACTGGGCAGCAGAAGGCAAAACCGGTTTAAAGGCACGGTCGTAAAACCCTGCTGCTGCTGCTGCTGCTGCTTGCGGAGATCCCACCGTGGAGGCGGACACGAGCGTCCCCAGTTTGGCAGCTCCCAGTTGAGCAGAGTGGTTTCAGTAGACATTGCTGGGTTTCAGTGTGCTGGGAACACCCAAGGGATGCCCAGCACGGGCCAGGTTCTGGCCGTGGGGGATGCACACGTGGTGTTTGAGCGAAGACTCATGTCTTTGCAAAGATTGTGCAGCGCGAGGTTTGTAGCTCTGCTGGTCCCTTGCATTGGTGTGGATCCCTACTGGCTGAAAAGAGCCTGGGAAGTACACACAGACGTGGTTATTCACGTGTGTGGCTGTCAGAGGATGTTAATGGGAGGAGGCTGAATAGAGGAAGAGGCCCCAGCGCTTCTCGCTTGTTCTTGCTCCACCTCTCTACAAAGGCATAATGGCCCTTCCCAGAGCTCTGGAGCAGAGGGATGAGGCGCTGAGCTGCAATACAGAGCACACCCAGCCATGGTTTGTGCATGCACTGCACATGCGGGGAGTCCTGGTGCAGCTTTTGGGATGTGGGATTGCAGTGCACCTGTGTTGGTGCAACGAGCGGCTCCTCCAGCGCAGCCACTGCCGGAAAGCTCTGCCAGCAACACGGCCCTGGCAGCCCCCCAGGAGCCCAACAGCTCTCAGCAACCCCAGTTTATTGAAACTTCACCTTGTTAAGCTGATTTAGACAAGTTAAATCCTTTAAGGATTAAAGATGCCGGCACCGCGATTGGTAAAAGTTGTTGAGGGGCAGCTTCTGGGGCAGTGTACCCCAGGGTTGTGGGTGCAGGACAGCAGCTTGGTCTGGAGAGGAGACAACGCTGCCAGCCGGTTTCAGAAGGAGAAACATCTGAAAAGTCAACTCAAGTCAGCTTAAGCCCTTTCCTGTGTTTGGGGAAATGTTTTTATTCAAAAATTGCCAATCACACCCTTACAGATGTGTCACCAGTCCAGCCCATCTGACCAGGAGTTGCACTGACGTTACCCAGGAGGGTCTCAGGAAACTGCTGTCCATTTTATTCTTGCACTGGCAAGCCCTTCCCCAGCAAAGTGCTTCTGATTCAGGTTTCACAGAAAGGACACAGAGGTTACACAAGATAAAATGCAACTTCTGCTAACTTCAAACCATGCAAATCAACTTTCCACGTCCAGGATAAATACTGCATAGGAATACCTTTCAGTATTGAAGCCTGTGGCATTTAGAAGCCAGCCTGTCCTTTCTGCTGTTCTTGCCACTGAATACAAGAGCAGGGATTAGAGGCAGGCAATCTCTGACCAAATCCTTTTCTGATGTGTTTCGTTATAATGTGATAGCCCTTTACTACTGGGGAAAAAAAAGATTTACGTCACTTTGCACAATTTGGAACTTATTCCTGTACAAGAATGGAGAATAAACAATAGAAAAAGAGCTTTTCTCCTCCGGTACTAAAACCAGACCAACAGCTGAATTAATCCCTGGTGTTTCAAATCCACTCACTAATTTAACCAAAACACAAAAGTCGCCCTTTTGAAATGAAATTTCAGTGGAGAAACACAGTGGCCAGAGGCCCAAAGGGAGTAAATCAGCAGGAAATGGATCTGTTTCATGGGTTACACGGGGACATTTTGGGGACACAAACCCAGAGTCCTTCCAGCAGCAGCTGTGTTCGATCAGGGTGAAGTGACACAAGGCTCACTCGCCCTGTGCCGTGTCTGGCTTTGCTGCATCGTGCTTGGATCACCGCCAGCTTATCCCAAAGCTCACTCAGCTTTAGCTCCAGCAGTGCAAAAATCTGCTCAGTCAGTTCCTAGTGATGCTTCTGGGGTGCAAGTTCAGCCCACAAGCCACCTCTTCTTTCCAAACCACCTCTTCTTTCCTGCTGGACACAGCTCTGGCTGTGTGCCAGCCGTGGCATGGGCAGGAGTGCTGGCAGCTGTGAGGATGGTGAGGAGCTGGGGCTGGCTTCTTCTTGGGGTAATAGAAACAGTGGGAAGTGCTGGTGGGAAAGGCAAAGATCAATCTGGTATGGCCTCTATAGGCTGCTCCTCTTGCCTTTACACATCTGCTCCTGAGTTGGACAGAGCCAGAGACATTAGAAGAAATTTCTCTGCAACCTGATGAATTTCAGACTGACCTTTTCTCGCACTTGTTTACTAAAAAATTAAGGAAACCTATTTAAGTTCGGCAAGCTGCCCTTTATTTCCCAGTACTCTAAGGTTGTTCATTTCCCTGGCAAATAATTGTCTTTTAAAGATGTAAATGCTGGTGTATTTCTGCCTCTTCACTTTCCTACTTTTCAACTTCTGTGAAATGCCACCAGATATTTTTAATGACACAGTCTTTAGCCCTGTAACACAGGGATTTGGCACCTTTGTGCCCCCCTAACTTTCCAGCCAGTCCTCCAAAGCTGCCACCCTCTGGCCCTCTCTTTGGTCCCCCTTTCTTTGTGCCTCATTCCTCCTCTGCTTTGAGACCAGAAGAAATACCAGTCCCTGAGCCAAAGCAGACATCCCAAAATGACACAAACCCTTTTCTTATTCAAGTTCTGCTGTTACTGGAAGTTTCAAGAACTTTCAGGAGGATGCTCAACTCCACCCACTAAGCAGAAATTGACACCACAGACTCTTCCACCCTGCTGGGTTGAAAAATGATGAGGGCTGGAAGGAGTAGGGGCACACACATGGCCACACACATGACACAAAACAGAGGTGGGGGGAGGGAAACGGGGTAAAAATAAACATCCCTGCTAAAACTGCTGTACCTTCATGTTTGGGTTCTCTCTTCCTACAGTAAAAGGCAAGGATACTGGAGAATATTAGTTACTATCAGCACAAAACAGCTCACACATAAAACTTTAAAAGCCAACAGCAGCAGATGGGCATCAAGTTAAACGTTAATGCAGAGATCCTCATATCCAAGGGGATGCATTAGTCACTACTACAACAAACAGGAAAGCATCCCGTGGGATCCCTGTTTCTCATTCTCTCTTTTATTCTAGGCTTGCTAGAGTAACTCTGATATAGCCAAATAAATCCTGGTCTCCTAGAAAGTACCTGTATGCTTTTTCTTCTAAAGATGAAATGATGAGATAAAAGCTCTGGCTCTCAAAAGAAGATGCAGGGCACAATGCAAAAAAAAAAAAAAAAAAAAAAAATGGACTTCTGGTGCTAGTTCACACTCAGTGGTTAAATATGAATGCCTCATTGCCAATTAAGGATTGATTTAAAAAGGCACCCACTCTCTCATGCTTTTTTTGTAGCAGTGGAGAGAGGTGCAGTGCAGAGCTGAAGCTTTGTGTGTGCCCCTATAGCTGCCTGTGTGTTCCTGTGTGCAGGAGGGGAGTCTGAGCAGGCTTTCCTGGGTTGGAGGGAGCTGTTGTGATTATTCCACAATTGTTCTGCTGTCTTTGCTCCCGAGCTCGTCTCTCTGTTGGTGTATTATTTGTGATGCAGTGCACTGGGAAGTTAGGGGTTAAAGCCTGCTTGGGACTTGAAGCTCTACTAGGAGCTGTAGGTGAGACTGCACACCAGAAGTAAGTGTAGTCTGGTAAGTGGAAAAGGCCATTTATTGTATTAAATAAGTCTCTCTTAGGTGGGTCCATGTTGGTGGAGCTGCCTACCGTGGCTCATGTAGCAGCTCCCTGATGCAGTGCTCTGTCAATTTTGGGAGCCACCTATTTGGATTTGGGTGGCTCGGTGTTCAGGCTGCTCCTCGACATCCGCACGTTCTCCGCGTGGGATCGCTGCCATCCCTCATTTCCAGGGTGGCACAAGTGTGAGGGCTGCTTGCAGTGGCAGTGCACAATCTGCTGTGGCATCATGGAGCAGCAGCAGCACCCCCAGTGAGAGCAGAGGGTTCATCTGGCTCGTCAGTCTCTGGCCTGCTCTGCTGGAGGAGCTCAATCCAAGGGGGAATCGTGACACCTTCCATAAGTTCTGACACTTATATCTCCTCAGCAGCTTTGGCACCAGGTGTCTCGCCCCTCACCCCAGGGCCTGTCAGGGAAGAGAAATGGGTGTCTGCAGAAAGCAATTTATTTCACTTTGCCCACAACAGAAGGAACTCGGATGCTGTCTAAGATCAAATTTGAAGTCAGGTGGGACAAATTCAACTCAAAGGGCAGTGAGTGAGACCAGCAGAACTCAATGTTTCTCCCTGCTGACCAATGTCCTGGGCAGAATGTCCAAAAGCAGCACTGTCTCCTGCCTTGCTGCTTGTCTGACTTGAGTCTGGGGACAAAACAGTGCCACTGTTGGCAGAGTGGCTGAGAGAAATACAGGGGGATTTGTGCTCAGAAAGACAGAGCTTTGCCTGTCTGAAGAAGTAACCAGTTCTGCAGACTCTGCACTACTAACATTGTTTTTTCTTTTTTTGGCCTTTCTTTAGGGTGAAGTCCTGGGCCGATGCCTTTGGTGCAGACCTGTACTCCATTGTGACTAGGTATTCGGGCTCCCTCCTGTTGCAGAAGGTAGGCAAAAGCTGTGGGGGTTCTCTTTGCTTCCTGTCGCCTCCCCACGTGGCCTCCCAAGGCTCCCCCCTGGGTGGAGGAAAGAACGAGGCACTGATGTCCAGCTGCCTTTTAAAATCACAGAGCTCCATCTCCATCAGCACAGACAGATGCCCTCTGGCCACTCTCTATGAGCTGGAGAGGGAGAGACATTCAATGCCTTCCCTGCTTTCATCAGCCATTGCTGCACACCACCTTAATTGTACCATTTTTTGTTTAAAATACTCTTTAACAGCACTGCTCACGTTTCCCCTCTGATGATCCCTTCCTGCTCTCCTGTACTGACCCTCCGCTCCTCCTTAGTGCCTCTGCTACTCATCACTCACCTGCTCATTGTCACCCCCTCGTCCCTTCCTGCAGCTCTCCAGCTGACACTGATTTCTTTTTGCTTTCTCATCTGTATTCAGCCAGTTGTTTATCAATTCTTTGAACTTTGCCCTTAAGACTGCTTCAGGCAGGTGCCCTGGAAGCCAGAGGCACAGAGCTCTGCTTGGCTTGATCACCAAACAGGCACTAACTGCTGCAGTAAACTCCCTACCAGTGTTCAAGGGTGTAGCTCCAGGGGCTTTAAACAAATGGTCCCTTTTGCAGCCCTAGAGAAGCTTCCTTAAGTCAGTGGTGAATGGCTGCTCCTCTTTCAGCCTCGGGGATCTCTGCCCTGCACCTCCCGAGTGCTGCTCTGGGGGACTGGTGGCTGCTGATTGCATCCAGAGGAGTGCAGACTCCACTCTGTGGCCATCCAGTTATTTTCTTTATTCCTTCTCTGATCCTTCAACACAAGCCATGAGTTGCCCCTTAGACCTTCAAGATGTCCTCATATTAGCAATTGCACCCACACCCCAGAGCAGCACAAAGGAGTTGGATATCATTTTCCTTGCCTTGCTGCTGTTTCCCTGTCCCCAGAGTGCTGCTTTTTGCCTGGAGCAAGGGATCCCATCCTGCAGCACTAACTTTGCTAGGTTTGGCCAAGACTGGCTTTCAGCACCCATCACCAAGACCTGTGCTGATCATCAGCTCCTCTTGGGAGGAAAGAGTCACCGTGCAATGAAAAGCTGCCAGCACTGATAAAGTTCATCACTAACCATGAGGCAGCTGCAGCAGGATGTAGATGCAGGCAAAAGTTTGGCTTGTAGCAGTTTTGATGATGCTTCTGCATTGCCTGTTGTCCCCTGGGGTCCCCAAGCCATAGCTGCCAGAGGCAAGGTGACACGTGAGCATCTCTGGTGAGAGCTGGAGCTCTGGGTGAGGGGAAGATGCAGATTTGGGTTGTTTGATAGTCAGGCATCCTCCTGATGCTGTGCAGTTGTGAAGCTTGCACTGCTTCTGCTGACAGACTCAGGGAGTTCATGTTCCTTGAGGCCCAAGAGTCAGTGAGACTGACTGGGGAAGGGGAACTGGGGTTAGCCTGAAAGTACCAGTGCTGTGGAAGTTGTCAGTGCAGGCCAGGAATGGCACGTGTGGTACTGAGGTGGGTGCCAGGACAGCTGTGCTGTGCTGCCCCTCTGGATGTGTTGCACCAGATCACATGTTTTGTCTCTTAGGATCTCGATCCCTTTGGGATTGGGGTTAAATGCGACCTGCAGGTGCTCATAGTGCCACTAAGAATTAAGGGTTGCAGCAGCTAGTCCTTGAGCAAAAATTGACAGCTCTTGTCAGCCATTGGTATGATTCATTGGAAGCAAAGAAAGCTCAGTTTCTGATGAAAAAGAAGCCTGAATGTAACCAAATCCAACCTAGTGCTCATGTCAAGAGGAACTAAGGCAGAGATGTATTTTCCTGATGGTCTGGCAGCCTTATAAAATAATACCACTTGCTTGCCCAGTCCTCAGACACAGTTTTGTTCCTGGAGGGGGGAAGGTGTCTGATTTGCTCTTGCATGTGTCGAGGCCTGGGCACAGTCTCTGAGAGATCCCTGAGGTGGACACAGTGTCTCTGTGACTCAGAAGGAAAATGTCACTTTGAGCAGGGGGTACAGATGAGCTTCATCCAGCCCTGCTCTGTAAACACTCCAGCAAAGAACGTGCTCTTAAATTCATGTTGTCTCGTGCCCTGCCCTAACTTAACTTGAGCATTTTAAGCCGCTCAAATTTACCTTTCAACCCCACTTCCTGAGCCTCTTCATCTCCTCTTATTTCCCTGGGAAGTAAGGAAATAGGGGAGAACCAGCCAGCCCTCACCTGAGTCCTTCTCTCAGCCTCCTTTTCTTTAGGTGGGTTGGGCACCTTCTCACAATCTTGAAGCAGGGACCATCCCAGGGGGCTCCCACTGCATCCCTGGCACCTCCAGCACTGCAAGAGGATGCAGACAGATCTTTGACTATGAGGCAACATTTTCCTGCACCCTGGCAGACCCCAAATGTCTTTATGTAGATCATCTCATTGGCACAGCTTGTGGGCAGGTTGGGCAGCCAAACACACCAAAGTGTGGAAATCAAACACGAGGATTTGCCTGTGCCCCAGGTACATTTCTCTTTTTCTGGCTGTTACCTGTTTCTCACATCAAGTATTTCTCTTCGTGCATGGGTATGCCCAGATCAGCAGAAGGGTGGGGAGAACAGTGCAGAGGTCCAGGTGATTCTTTCCTCAGTGCTTGTCCAAGTCAACAGGCTTTTTGTCTTTGAGGAAATACAGAAGGTGCTGTTATCTCAGTTTGGATCTTATTTCATGTCTCCCTTGTGCTGAATAGTCTTGAAGTAACCAGCTTATTGTAGCTTTGAGAGTCATAATTTTTCAGTTACTGAATGCTTTGCATGCAAACCTTGTCTTTAACACTTACATAAACTTTCTTTCATGGTTTTGAGTTTGCTTGCTTTTCTTTGGACTTTTTCTTTGTTTCCTCGAGAAGAACCCTAATATGTTGCAAACCCAGGTGGTTGACTTTCCACCAGGCTTTATCATTCCCAGAGACCTGGTGAGCTAACCAACATCTCTTGAATCCCCAAGAGCAGGCTTTTGCCCTGCGTCAGAGAGCTTTGCCCTGCAGTTATTAGAAAGCCCAAAAAAATGTGGCAAAGACCAGACAAACTTGAGAAGTTCAGTCAAGACATTTTCCTGGGTGAAGATGAAAGGAATGTCTTTCACACTCTTAATTTAGTTCCACTAGCAGTGAGTAATGCAGCACCGTGTAGTTCAATAGGCTGAATTTTATGGAGGTGGGAACAAGAATATATATTTGGTGACATATCTCTGTTCACAGATAAAACTTAGGATACTGAGTTCTGGATATTCTACTTTTAAATCACCACCCCCGTCACTGCAGAAGGGGAATCTTAATGAATTGCTCCTGCTGTTTTAAGGGAATGCTAAGTGCTAGATGCATAAGAAAAGATTTTCTGTTAGAGCTGAGCTAACTTTTTGGCCTCTTTTCAACATCAGATCCTTTCAGCTAGTTCTCCCCAGCCTGACTCCTGTTCTGTAACTTACAATGGTGTGATAGCCTGAGCCCTAAGCACAGGTTATACAGGATAATCTTGGCCAACTACAAGCACCTGAGCTGACTTTCAGCCGTGGTGCCTGGTGACAGTACTGGAATCACAACTCAGTTGCCCACCATTAGGAGATCTTGGATGAACAGTCATCAATAGCCAGAGGTTTCAGTGGCAGGAGTACAGACATGGAGTGGTTTGCTGGTTCGTGTGTAGGAAAAAAGCTCAAATAGGATTTCAGCTCAAACCTGGTGTATTCCTTAGCGAACTGAAACTTTGCAGAAAGTTTTTTTTTTATGGTGTTTTGTGTTGGGGTTTGGTTTTGGATTTTCTTCCAGCTCCGGCTAGAGCTCAGGGTTGAGATGTGTCAGACTGCTTGTGATTTCTCATGATTACTTTTACCCCAGTAACATCTACTTGCGAGTATGTCAAAAGCACATTTTAAAAAAATTTATCGAGGGGGGGAAAGCCCTGTTGGTTTTAATCGCAGCTGTGACCCAGGGTAACCCGGGGCAGGTCACTTTGTGAGGTGCCTGCTTGCCCGTGCTGGTGTGTGTGCCCCCCTTTGCCAGGGCTCCCAGGAGAGATTACCCTCCTCCCCGAGCAGGGCCTGATTACAGCCCAGCCTGGCAGAGATCACTTCTCTCCTGGCAGAGCCGTGGCTTGGAGCTAAGTGGGACAGGCTCCAGCTGGGGTGTGCTGTGGTCTCGTCACCAGCCAGGGACCTCGGCTGGGGGTTGTGGCTGTGCATTCCTCTTTTGGCAGCGTGGTTACCCCAACCTTCCTGCTCAACCCCTCCTCCTCCTCCTGCTGCTGCTGCTTCCCCGCCTGCCTGTCCCAGCTCGCCAGCCCCAGTGGAGGGGACGCGAGGCCTGGCGTTGTTAATCCAGTAAAACCCTCGCTGTTAATCATGCCAGACAGAGCGAGCGGCCTCCCTGCCATGCCTGCTGCAGGCTGCATGCTGCTGCTATTTCTGTCTGACCTCCTCAGCCTGCCCCATCCTCAAGGCATTTCTTCCTCTGCCCGTGCTCAGCCGCCCTCTCGGATGGTCAAGGAGCTTCTTGAGCAAAAGGGGCTCCACTCGCTCACCCTGAGGACATTCAAAGTCCTTTCCCCACGCTCCCCTCTAATTCAAAAGTGTCACCAGGGCCCCTGCTGTCTCCTTGCCCTTTTCACCACCTCGTTTTTTTCCCCAGCATGAGAATCCCAGGCCTGGCTGAGACTGCTGCTGTGATGCTAACACAACGTGAAGATGGAGGGGGGCTGTGCACACTGTAGACAAAACTGATGATGAGGGACCAGGGAATTGCAATTGGTTGCCTTTGTGTTTCCACACAGCTCAGGAGATAAGGCTCTGTCTTTTCTGAAATAAGTTAATCATCCTGTATCCTTTTGCAGGTTTTGTTACTCTTTCTTCCTGGCTATCTCTGTGAGCTGTGGGATTTTTTTGGAAAGGAGAAATAAAGGCCATTGTATCCAGTCTTTAAAGGGCAGATTTAAGGAGGCAGATTATGATTACACAGTTTAGATGTACTCCTGGGGTTTTTTTTAATTCCTAGGTTATATGAAACATGGTGAGAATAAACTGGTTATCTCTAAAGCTCTGAGATCTAGATCCTCCTTATTACAGCATCTCTCCCCACGGAGGCAGTGCCAAGTAGCCATGCTCGTAATTCCTGGTTTCTGGGAATTGCTTGGCCTAGCTCGTGCTCCTGGCTGCCCGATGAGTGGCATCATAAGTGTCTGTCTGAGCTTTCCTTGGCAGTCTCCCACCCTTGCAGACCCTTCTTGCTGGAGACCTGGCGAGTTCCCTCACAGAGGTGGTGGCACTGGGGCAGGACATCTCTCCAGCAGAGCCCTGGAGCACGTGTGACACAGGAAGAGGTGCAATGGCAGCACATAGCTCCATTCCCTTGCTCTTCCAGCTGCCTTAAGCAAACTGGAGGTGTGTGATGTTACAGATGTCATCACAGTGCATGGTTTGGGTTTTTTAAACTTGGCCTTCTGCTTGTCTCTCTAATTTGTAGTCACTAATCATGTCAGGTGCATTGCTGCTTTCAACAGCCACAAGCTCTCCAGTGCATCAGTTGTTTTTACTTGGTCAAAGTGCTTTGAGTTATGGCCACTGATCTGCACACCCCAAACCGTGGGGTGGAAAAGGGGGAAAGGCAAAGGTGGAAGAAGGTGATAAAATCAGAGCAGTTGTTTCAACACACCCTCCCTCACCAAAGACAATACCCAACTAGCAATAATAGATTCATCCCTCTCCTTAAGAGCCTCCTGCTCTAGCAGGATTTTCTTCTTTCCCTTGGGTAGAAGTACAAAGATGTGGAGCCAACTCTGAAAATCAAGGAAGTGGATGGCTTGGAGCTGGTGAAGAAGTTCTCGGAGCAGATGGAGAGCATGCTCCGCAGGAAGGTCGAAGCTGTTGAGGTATGACCACTGGGCTTTGGGGCTTTGGGAAGGAATTCATGCCCTGGCAGCCCTGGGGCAGCAGGCACAGGCCTCCTGCCTGCACCAGCAGTGTGTGGGCACAGGGGTTGCGTGAGGACTTCCCTGCCCAAGCAAGAGCCTGCTGGTGCAGCTGGCTGCTCGCTCTGAGCTTTAAGCAGACACTGGTGGGAGGATGTGGGCGTTCAGACAAGGGGATGCTGGCTTCTCCCTGCGCTCAAATTAGAAAATAAGATAAAAACAAAGTCTAGGAATAAATATGAGGGAACGAACACTCTTTTAGGAGACAAGCTGTTTAAAGGGGGGGGGGAGGGAAAAACCTCTCAGAAGTGAAAAATCGAGTTCATCCCTCCATTAATGCACTCTGGCCACTGAAAACTAGGGGCTTGTTTCAGCTGTGTGTGTGGCTCAAGGGGAATTTCTGCACCTCCTGAGCGCAAGCTGCAAGGAAGGTGCTTGGATTTCCAGCTGTGTACATGGGGAAGTGTGGAGGAGGTGGCAAGAGGTCTGTAGCTGTTGCTGTGCGGGAGATCAGAGCAGGCAATCGTCCTGGCCCCTCTTACTTCCTGCATCTAAGGATTTATCATATTCCCGTGTGTTTACCTACTATGAAAAGCATATTTCTGTAGTCACAGAGCCTTGACTGTTTAAGGTTTCTAATGTGGAAAAGTCATCCAGAAACACATCATTTGAATCTCCAAGTGAAATGCGGGCATATTTAGTCCCAGAGCTTTGGCCCATAGCATGAAATTCTTAGCCAGACTTTTCCAGTGTTTGGATTTGCCTTATCCTTTGTGGAGGAGCAAAATGTAGTTTTGCTGAGACTGTTGCTGATTGTGCAACCCTGAAAACACGTACGTGTTCAGCTGGATCCCTTCCCAGTCTGTACCAATTGAGAATTAGTGCCCTGAAGCATCATACTGGAGAAAACTGGCTGATTTTATTGCCTTCCATAAATGGCAAGAGCTTATAAATGGCCACAGCATCGCTGAGCCCTTTACAAAATCCAGTCATGGTCTTTGTCTCAGTAACAATACCAGACCAAGACTCCCACAAGGCCTTTTCCTTTGATGAGATACTGACATCAAGCTGGGGCTGAAATGCCTTTCCCATGGCTTTTTGGAAGGGTTCATGGAAAACGAAATTAAATCTGTCTGTTGTTTCTGTAAATGGACGTGTTTTTGTTTGTATATGTCCTGTGATACCTAAAATTGCTCAGGGGTTTAGTAGGGACTCTGCAGTGAGTAGGTGTGAATACACTTGGCAATAAATAGCTGCAAATAACATACCTTCCAAGCTGTAAAACTGCAGCATAGAACGACAAGTCAGCAGGGAAGGAGGGAAACAGGGACGTTTATAACCCCAGACGTGGTCGTGGTGAAGGGGGCAGTCGCTGAAGCAGCTGGAAGAACTTGTGGAGGGCTTTGCCCCGGCACCCACTCACCTTCCTTTCTGTGTGCTTGCTTTAGAGGCTGGTGGAAGCAGCAGAAGATGCAGATCTGAACCATGAGTACAACTCCTCGCTGGAGGTGAGTTTGTCCTGGCCAGTGACAAAACGTGGCACACAGAGAGCAGGCAGAGCCAGGAGCCCACCCCCTCAGGCTCCTGGGCAGGTCAGCAATCGCCTTCTCCTCAGGACACTCAGCTTGTCTAGAGACTACTGCAAGTGAGAGGCATCCTGGCAGATCCCAAACACAGTAACACCAAGAAGATTAGTCCCTTTGGATCTGGGAGGGGAAGGATTTGGGAAGACGCTGGGCTGCATGATATTATTGGCATTGCTTTCACTGCACAGCCAACACTGTCGTTAGGTGACGTTTTAGTGCAAATTAGCTGGCACTTGGTGGGTTACTTGAGTGGAAAATGAGCTAAAAATTGAGTGTGAATGAACAATGAGGAGGATGCTGTTACAAATACCCACAGCAGACCGTTAATCCAAATGAACTGAGTTTCTCACCATCTTTCTTAACAGCTCCCATCATCTTTTCTGTACCAGACAGACTCCCACTCGTCAGGACTTCCCTTAAGGTGAAAGCTTGGTGCTGCCCAAGCAATTTGGATAATTGGCTTTCTGTTAATAACTGTTTGTTGTGGCCAAGCTGTGGGATTATTGCTGGTGAGGGGAGCCCGAGTGAAAAGGCTGTGGAAGGAAGTCCTCTGTCCAGAGCACAAGCACAGACAGCTTAGCAGATGGACAGGCTACCCCTGCAAGTACATGTCTCAGTGCTGGGAAAGGCTGGGAATGAAAACACTCCTTGGAATCAAGCTAGTCACTAATTTCATCTTGCCTTTTTTTTTTTCCCTTTTTTGTAAAAGAATCCCATTAGTCATGCTGGTTGGGCCAGCTGCATTCACAGTGAGAGTCATGGGTGAGTTGAGGTACATGACTCTGTCTTTGCACACTCCATTTGCACCCTCTGAGTGCTGTAAGTGCTTGAACATAAATCCTTACGTAACCTCTGGCTCAGATAAAGTCAGCAAAAACATCTTAAAAACGCAGGTTACCCAAGGACAAAGAATGCCCTGAATGCACTGAAGTGGCTGTAGATGGTAAATCCCCAGTGACCTTCACGGGGGGGACACTGCATTGTCTTTGAGCACCTTCTGCTTGATCCTTTGCTCTTGATGAGTGCCTGCTGCTTGGAGTGACAGGCTGAGGGGATAATCCCGGCTGGATGTGCATCAGGAGTTAACTCGGTAAATGACAGATGCAGAGACAGGGCGGGCGAGGTCGGCATTGCCGTGTCCTGTGGTAAACCTGGGAGCCAGACCCGGTGAGAGGCTTCACCTTTCCAGCTAATCCCTTAAATACCTCTGAGGGGCCACAGCAGTCTGTCCCCCTGCCCCTTTGCTCCTGAGTGGCTCCTCTGCTCCTGGCATTGGCAGTGCTTTCGGCCATACGGGCACGTGGCAACAAGAAACTGGCCAGAGACCATCATTTGGGCAGCCTGACACTTCCAGTTGCTAACAGCTTGTTTGTTGCTCGTTTTGATCCTCTTTGAAGCCCTGCTTCTCCATATGTCCCCCCTTTGTTTTAGAGTGCTTTTCCTGGCAGTGTTGGTAATAGTCTGTCCTGTTCTCTCTCTGCCTTTCTCTTTTCCATTGCCTTCATCAACAGTTTGATTACTACAACTCTCTCCTGATTAATGATAAGGATGAAAATGACAATTACGTGGAGCTTGGGGATGAATTCATTCTGGAGCCAAACGAGCATTTCAATAACTTGCTGGTGAACACAACCTACAGCGATATCCAGCTCCCCACCAATGTCTACAACAAAGGTAATGGCCTCTACTTTCTCACTGCTGGGAGGTCGGTGTGGAGATTATCAGCAAAATACTGGAAGCAAGGATGGGAATAGAAAAAGAGCAACTGACAGAAGAAAAAAAAAAAGCAGGGTTGGAAAGGTGCTGACCAAGGGACAGTGCTGTACTGTCACTGTGACAGGGCTTAGGTACAATCTGCTCTTGGAAAACCTCTTATGGTGGGCAGAGTATTCTCCTACAGGTCCTCTACCCAACCAGAAACTCAGTGAGATCAGACTTTATTGGCAATTGTCACTCTGGATGAAGGGTTGGCTCCATCAAGGCCTTTAGTTGTCAAGAATCTCATTGGTGACTGTGCTCACAACTGCTGCTATTTAGAGACACAATAGAGGCAGTTCTGTTCCCCCATGATTTTAAATCAGTTCCATCTGGTCTGACAGCCCCAGACCCTACAATCTTGCTCACAACAGAGTCACCAGCAGTGCTGGCTGTGGGTAGGTGCAGCAGAACTGTACAGAGCAGGCTGCTCTGTACATACTCAGCAGAGTATGGAGAGAGGTGGTCAGATCTCAGCCAGCAGAGAGGCACTGCCCAGACAGCTGATTTTTTGCCTCCATACCTCACCATGAACCAAGCAGCTCCTCTGGCTGTGGCTGCAGGAGGTGGAGGAGGAGGGCTGCTTCCATGCCCACGGATCCTCCAGGGAGAAGTGCCCCACAGTGCTCACTCCCCCTGTTGCAAACAGCGGCAACCCTGGCTCTCCACAGCATTTCCGGCTCTCCCTTCCTGCAGGACTTACTTTGGCCTCATCCCTGGGGAGTCACAATCCAGTTTTTCCCTCATTTTGACCAAAACTGCTTCTAGTAAAGCGACTCAAGAGGAGGTGGTAGGTTAAAGCCCCCCCAGCCTTTTGGACAGTAATACAGTTAATCCTACAAGGACCAGTTTCTTGTGATGCCCTGTTTGCATTGCTGCTGCTCTCTTGGGTCTCCTGAGGCAGTGAGTCAACACAGACACCAAATGCACACTGCCTCCCAGGAGTCCTTGGAATCTGCAACTTCCTATTGATTCTGAGGAGATGGGGGCATGGTAGGACAGCCCAGGCTTTGTCAAAGAGGTGGCAGGCAAAGAAGAAAAGACAGATTTGATGAGGAAAAGAGGAGAGAGAGTGCAACTGTGTAAATCTTAGGGCTTCTCTGTCCTAGGTGGTTATGCCTAGCATAAATTTAGACAGTCTTTGTAGAAAGGCTGTCAGTGATGCATCAGGCAGCTGCTTCTCAAGAGCCACATGTCCCCTGTCAGGCAGCAGCTGGGCCCTGCCTGTAGGGTGTGGCAGCTGTGCTCAGCACTGTGATGGCCTCCCTGCATCTCTGAGAGCGTTATTCCAACCAGATGCAGTGCTCAAGGGCAGCCAAGGCTGGAAGGAGAAATGGGGCTAGTAGTGTCTGATCAAGCTGAGATCACCTGCAGTGGCCAGTGGTGGCCTGGCCTGGCCTCCAGGATTCCCTTGAATGGGCAGGGAGCAGGATTCATCAATGTAAAAGCTTTGGATGAGGTTGCGTTCCTCCTGAAGCTGCCTGCTCCCATCCCTCTCCTCCATTGGGGTGGTGGATGTCCTCCCTTCCTTTACACCCTTTTCCCCCACAGACCCTGCCATCCTTAACGGAGTGTACATGTCAGAAGCCCTGAATCCTATTTTTGTGGACAACTTTGAAAGGGATCCCACGCTGACCTGGCAGTACTTTGGCAGCTCCACTGGATTCTTCAGGCTCTACCCAGGTAAAAGAGCAGAGATTGGTTTTGCTCTTTCAGTGCAACACAGCAGCTTTGCAGGACAGGGTCTGTGCCATGGAAGAGTCCAGTCTGGGAAGTCTGGGGACATCACAGCCCCAAGAAGGGCAGGATGCAGTGAGCAGAATACTCCTGCATGGGCTGATAAGGCTGAGGGAGTAGAATCCAGCAGGCATAAACCACTTTCTCCCACTAGAACCAGCCCCTCAGGCACGTTGCCCACATAACCCCAGAGGAGTCTGCTGGCAGGGGTCCCCCAAAAAGCTCCCAAAACACCATAGCAGGGCTCCCTGCCTCAGGCTCCCCTGTGGGTTTGCATGGTGGCCAAAGCCTCCCCGAGGACACAGGTGGCAGATGCAGTGGCCAGCCTGCCTGGTTCTCCACTTGCCAGCTGTGAGTGGCACTTCAGGTCACGGCACAGGAGGGAGCTCTGGTGCTTGGAGGAGCCCATGAGGTTGTGCAGCTGCAGCTTGGCCTGGTGGCCACTTGGTCAGATGGCTGCATGCCCGTGTTCTGTGACCTGGCACGTGGTAGGGAAGGTGAAAGCAGAGAGGACTGTGAGCAGAGCCTGTGGCAGGGAATCTGGGATGCATCCCTGTCACTGCTGCTGCTTTTTTATGCTCTCAACCACTGTCTGGGAGGAAAAAAAATCTGTTGTTGAGAACTACATCAAAGTGACAAAATGTTCAAAGTACATGCAATCGCTTCCCAAATTCGAACAGACTATGCCTAGGTAATTTTTTAATGGGAACTTAATAAATAGTTTACTCAGAACTGCCAAAGACCGAGCAGCTCTGCTTGTATTTCTGCAGAATGGGCACTGCTATTGCTGGCCAGGCTCCTGTGCTCCCCAGGGCTCAGCAGGGAGCAGATGCCTGCTTGCCTGTGTGTGTGTGTTGATTGCTGCTCTTGCTGCTCTCTTCAGGAATAAAGTGGTTACCAGATGAGAATGGAGTCATCTCCTTTGACTGCAGGAACCGTGGCTGGTAAGTTTTGGAGATCCTTGGCCAAAGAACCTGTCATCCCTCCTCTCTCCCCCTTCTCCACGGTGATGCCTTGGCCAGTTGCTGATCAATAATTGATGTCCTGTGGTGCTCCTGCCAGAGGTGGGGGTTGCACAAAGGTAAGAGCAGGTTAGGAAGCCTTGCCAGCTGCCAGCAACAGCTTTCCCTGTGGCATCTCGTGTGCCACATGGAAATTACACTTCTGTGACTGGGAGAAGGGGATATTCAGGCTTCAGAACTGAGGTGTGTTTACTCAGCCTGTGGGGAGTGAGGTGCTGGGGCCAGCCTGACCCTGCTGGGTAGCTGTGGTCACGGTGCATGTTGTGCTGTGGCTGGCACAGTGTGACAGCAGCATGTCCAGCATTCCTCCTCCCTGGCTGCTCACCCTGCTTCCCTGTGTTCTTTTCTGTGCAGGTACATCCAAGCAGCCACCTCTCCCAAGGACATTGTCATCATTGTGGATGTCAGTGGCAGCATGAAGGGCCTGAGGATGACCATTGCCAAGCACACCATCGTCACCATTTTGGACACTCTGGGAGAAAACGACTTTGTCAACATCATTGCAGTATGTCTGTCTCCCTTGTGCCTCATCCCCTCTCCTCCTTCCCCTCAGCAAATCAGTGACCTACCTACAGCAACACCTGTGCTGGGTGGGGGATTAACCCAAATTACCCTTGGGAAGCCAGCTTTGTGTGGTCAGCAGGGTGGCTGCCAGGTCACTTCATCCCTCCTCCACAGAGGATGTTGGCTGCATCTTTTTGCTTACTTAGGGATGTGACTGCAACAAGTAACAAAGAGCTGTAGAGAGACACCCAAGCTAGCAAGGACCTGAGCTAATAAACTCACCCAGCTTGCCATAACGCTGTGTTTGGGTCCAGCAGCAGCAGTGTGATCCTCAGGATAACGCTGCCAGGCTAGAAAACTACCACTCTATGCCTTGTTGTGCACCAGCATCCTGCCAGGCTGCCCTTAAGGCTCTAACTCCATCAGCTGGGCCTGCATTAAGCTTGGTCAGGAAGGCTCAGGGCTACTCTGCTCCTTTTTAAGCCCTGGCAGGGTGAGGATGGGCTGGTTACATTCAGAGAACCAGCTCCACTGACCACAGAAAGCAAAACCTGTTTCCATGGTTCATGCCAAGACTAGTGCCATGTTAAAGGCTCTTTGCCTTCTAATTTTCAAAGCTAATTCAAACACCATCTCTTTCCCCAGGCTTCTTTCTATGAGAGCTTGCCAGGGCACAGCCACTGAGTTATAAATTTTACTTTCTGTTGATAGCTTCTTATGTTAGCTAATTAGAAGCTCCAGTGGCAACAATTCTGTCTTTATATGACTGGACAGATGGAAGAGTGAACAGTGTTGGCAGGGAAATGGAGGGGAGTCATTAAGGAGTTTGAAATATCATCTGTTCTTCAAAAACAATCCCAGAAATACCATGTTTTATATATATTTATATATATATATCTGTATTCCTTTACTGCACTCACACCAAGAACCCATTGGCTCAGAGACATTATAGCCTGACCTAAGCTCCTGTTGATCAGCTGAGCATCAGTGGCCTCTTAGGAGCTGCACTCTTCTGAACCTTGCAGGAAAAGGTTCACAGGGGCATTACCAAGCTTTACCTCACATGTAATAGCCTAGAATCATCCACTCCCCTAACTATCCCCGTTCAATGGATGTGTGCTGACCTGGTTTGTTATTCTTCAGCCGTGCACCAGAGGCTTCAGACTTCAGGTTGCAAGGTTCAGCTGGTGGCTGGGGACTCACAAAGTCTCCAGAAGTCAAAACTGCATGCAAAAAGTGCTAGAAGCAAGGCCAGAGATACAAGTCCATAGAGTGTGGATAAAAACTTTATGGTGTGAGTGGAAAAAAAAAAAACTAACTTTGTATGTGTAGGTATGTTCAGCTAGAACTCAGCAAAACACCAGAATTAATGCGTTATTCAAACAAACAGAAGATTCATCAAAATCCTGATTTGCCATGATCACTATAAACAATTTTTTGAGGCAAATAGGTACCAAATGGCATAATTCTCTGCACTGTTTTCAGAACATCCACCTAGGACACAAACCCATTTTGTGAATTTCTCCATGCCAACCCCTTTCTTTTCGCTTTCTCTTTGCAGTACAATGATTATGTTCATTTTATTGAGCCCTGTTTTAAGGGTATCCTGGTCCAAGCAGACAGAGATAACAGAGAGGTGAGTACCGGGCCCCTCTCAGTGGAGCTCAGGCAGCTCTCTTTGTGTAAGCAGAGCATGGGGTTAGGATGCTGCAAGATGAAGCTCCAGGGACAAGGAGCAGCCCTCTCCCAGCAGGGTTTGTGTTTCAGAAGCCAGCACCAGTTCAGTGGTGTGTGCTGGGTCCGTGGCTCACCTGGGCTTACACCAGGCTGCTGCAACACAGGGTCAGCTGGTGGGGTGAGCAGCAGCAAAGGCTCCCCTGTGTCCCCACTGAGGGAGGGGTTTTGGTGCTCTGATCCAGGAGGGTTCAGCAGCCCTGAGGTGGCCAGCTGCTCCACCACGCTCTGGGCTGACTGGTATTTTTAGCTTTTCTCCCTGTTTTTTTTTTCTTTTTCCTTCCTCTTTCATTTTTTTTTCGCTTGTATTAATACATCCTTCCGTGCCTTCAACAACCAGATTTCTTTCCCAGCTTAGCCCTGGGTCACAGAGTATGACTCCAGAGGGTGAAGTCTTCTGCAGTGTTTCCCAAAGGATTCCCAAACCTCCTAGACACTATCTTGCAGAGAGGGTTTAATTTAAGCAGATCAATGCCTCTAAGTCATAGACAAGCATTCAGATTTTTTCTTTTTCCCCATCCTGTTGCTTTTGGGTGCACAGGATGTTTTTTTCCTGAAGGAGCAGATAAGGGAATGTTAGATTTCCAGTAGTTCTGCCCCTTCCATGATCTTGCATGGGTTGTTGGTCCAGAGACTGAGAATTGCAGTCCTGTAGCCTTTTCCAGGCTAACCTTTCCTCCCCTGGTCAAAGGGAACACCCTGCCTGCAACTCATTCCTGGATTTTTATTTTTCCTCTCTTCTTGCCAGCACTTCAAGCAGCTGGTGGAGGAACTGCAGGCAAAAGGAGTGGGGACTGTGAGCAAGGCTTTGACAGAGTCCTTCAAAATCCTGAGAGAGGTAAGAGTGGTGCTGATGCTTGTATGGGGCACGAGTGTCCCTGCCCACCCCTGGAGCCAGTGACAGCACATCCCTCAGGGTGCTGCAGCGGGGAGTGGGCATGAGCTGATCTCATGGATCCCAAATTTGTGACAAGCAGCGTGCAGGGCTCACCCATCTTAGGGGAAGTGTTGGTTTGTGCATGATGTCCACAGCCCCCAGTCCCTGCCCAGGGAGGATCAGGAGCCAGCAAGGCTGGGGCCTCCTGAGTTTCCTTAGTGAGCCCCACAACTGGGCATTGCCCAGGCACCTTGACAGATGGTGGCAATAAAATATAACTGATCAGCTGAGGGCCACAATTCTGGCTGTAAGTAATGTTATTAATGAGCAGTAGATGATGATGATGAAGACATGAAAGATTATTCTTCAGATTTTTTTCAATGTCACTTTGCTGAGTATCAGTGCTTGGGGAAGAAATCACGGGTACAGGAGAATTAATCACTCTGATCATGCCCTCTGATAAGAGCCATAAATGATTCATTGCCTCATGTGAATGGGAAATTCAGTAGCCTGGAGGTAAACATACAATTTAATTCTGTTTCTTAAGGAATGGTAACAAGAAAAAGGACCAAGAACCAGCTGTACACCCCCATCCCCCTCATGGCACTGTCCTTAGTGGGGCTGGCCTAAAGATGCCAGTGGATCATAGAATCATAGGAAGGCTTGGGTTGGAAGGGGCCTTAAAAGCTGAGACAAAACATGTCCTCTGAACCAAAAATACTTGCAGGGAGAGAGTGTTGCCCATGCACCCCAGTGGACTAATGTGACTCCACTGCAGTAATAGAGAAGAAACTCCTTGGTGGGTAAAGAATTTGGTTTTTTTCTCTCTGTTTAGCATTAAAAAATGCAGTCAACAGTTTTAGTAGTCATCGCTTATCTTGATTCTTGTTGATTCTCTCTTGCCTAATGAGCTCAAAACAGCTCTGGATTGCTCTTGGACAGTGCAGCACCCAGTGGTGATAAAACCTTCTGCTGTTACTCACAAGGTGAAGTACTGCTTCCCTCGTGCCTTTTGCTGTCACCTTGGGTCTGTCTGGCTCAGCCATTTGAGCACCTGCAGATGAGGAAAGGTGTTGTGCTTTCCTGTGCTCGGAAATGCCTTACACCGTAAAACAGTGCTTCACAAACAGTATTTTTATCAAAGAAATGTGTGAAACAGGGCTCCACATCTCTTCCAGCCAGCTTTCCTTGCCCAGACTGCAGCTTTCCTGCTGTGTGCCATTCGCTGCAGCACAGGCTGCGATCGTGCAACGGGAGCTCAGTCCAAGGCCACCGAAGCCATCAGATGGGAGCTGTGCTGCCAGCCAGCTGTGGCACAGCTGCACATGCAGCAGGAGACCTGCAGGACCTCTTGGAAGTCACTCTGCATCCTCATACCAGGATTTCTGGTGGCATGCAGAAGAGACAGGCATTGGCTCTGTGTGCATGCAGCAGCTCCAGCGGCTGCGCGTACGTGGGCATGGAAGTGTGGACACATTCCTGTTGTCCTGCTGCAGCCTTCCCCAGACTGTGGCTTCCCTGATAAGGCTTATCTACAGAGTGCCTTAGTATCAGCAGCTGGAGCACCTCAGGCTCTGCAGGTACCACAGCTGAAGGCAAAAGGGTGCCACCTGCCAGTGCTCGTGTGGTTAAGAGCTCTCTGAAATCTTCTCCTCGAGGTTCTTAGACCTGTATCGGTAACAGCAAAGGAAAAGGGTTTTTGTCAGCATGCCCTGAAACAAATCCATGCTGCTGCAGTCATGCAGGCAGGAGAAACGGGAGCTTCGGTGGAATTGACCACCCCCTTCTCATCAGACAAAATTCCCATTCTCAGCTGTTCCTCGTGGACTCTCCTGTTATTGTTCACGGGAGCACACGCAAGAGAATGAGAATTGCGACATCACACTGATGAAACAGGCTTTGCTGATTACCACAGACAGCCAGTAATAATATCTGTAATGAAAGTGGCTGCAACATTTCCCTGGTAATTTTCCTCAGACCAATTGCTCACAGAATTCATAGCCCAGCAGAGACCTACTCAGTGTGGTATGAGTAGCAAAGAGGGGTTGGAGAGGAGCACAGATCTCTCACTGTCTTTGTTTTCCTCCATTATCCTCTGGGGGAGACAGGGCATGTTTTAATCCATGACACAATTTGCAGACCAGTTTCAGGAGAACAGTTAGCCAGAGCCCCCCCCGCCTCTCTCTGCCATGCTCAATAAACCACTTGAGCTCTCTATTTCAATTTAGCCACAAACCAAGTGGTTTCAATAAAACATGCATCCCAGGGAAACCATGTTCTTAAGCACACATTTATGAAGTGCTTCAAAATTCTCAGGTGTCAAGTGCTATCTTTTGAGGTCTTTTCTTATTTATTAAGTTTTAATCTATCTCACTGCTGTCTTCTCTTCCTTGTTTCAACAAGCTTGGCCAGTCTTGTTCTCTCCCCTTTTTCCTGCAGGATTTATACCCCTTTGTTCTGGCCTCTGCTCTGCTTTCAGGCTGCCTCTCCTGAAACACCATGCTCCCAACAGCGTGTGAGGGCTGCAGCTGAGAGCTATCAAGTGCTAAGCAGAGCAGAATAATTGCCTTCCCTGTTTTACACACCGCAGTCCTCTTAACACGACGTAAGACAACAGCTACTTTTTTTCAGGCACTGTCACATTGTTAATTCCTCTCCAGCTGATGTGTCTCTGCAGCATCCCTCCCCAGGCAGTATCCACCCTCCTCTTCTGCGTTTGAGCCACTGCCTCTCCTTTCCCATGTGCATGTGCCCTCCTTTCTCAGGATATGCTCAGAACGAGTATTTTGAAAGCTGTTGCTTTTCCCATGCTGTGGAGGAAAAGAAAAGCCAAGTTCTGCTTTCCAAGGACACCTTGGAATGGTGTTTCCTCTTATCACCAAGGTTTAATTGTGCCTGGACTCTCTGCCGTTCTCAGAAATCACCTAAGTGTTGAGGTTAATTGAGTGGGTCATTCCAAAATAACTATAGGTGAAAGAAGGATGATGAGACTGGTAACAGACTGGATTTCAGTGAGACATAAAATTCTGAGTAACTCCAGCAAATTGGTGCCATAAAAAGGATGAACCTGTGTGCTGATTTAAGTAAACAAAGGTTTGTGGCCTCCTAGGTCCCACTTGTGTGGGAAAGCACTTCATTTATGCTCTCCCAAGACACAGGTGTTACTAATTGTTCTAGTAGAGTGCTAGATGTTTAAGGACAATTTATCCATTTATTTTCTGTGTTTTCTATTGATTCCCTCTTCATCCTTTGGGATCTTGTATAGTCCCAGTCAGGTCTCAGCCCATGAAGCAAGTAGTTCAGCTACACCTCCTACAATTCTTTCCCTTTATGCTGAGCACAGATTATTCAAACACTTTCAATTAGTTTTTTCTTTAACCCTACCGCTTTGTGACCCTGCCTCTAATTCATTCATTCTTTTCTTTGTTTCTTATCACTTCAGTGGGTACTCAGGCACTACAATATTGTCCTTTTGATGATAAAGTATGGAGGCTCTAAAGCATCTCTGCCTGACCATTTCCCTCTGTTTTTTATCATCTGGCATCATATTATTTTTACTCCCTTTCTTGCTTCTTCTCTGAACACTTATAAATTGTTTTTTCATTCCAGTCACATTTTTATGGACCTGGATTCTACAGTGTATTTTTCAGGATATGCAAAGCTCAGAATTTCCTGTTTACCAGCTCCTACTATTTTGCTTAATGCCCTTTCTTGTTTCTCCTTCACTGGCTTTGTTTTCTTGTCTACTGCTGATTTTCTCCCCATGAGAGGCTTTCCACCAAGTTTGAATTTTCAGTAGTTCTGGAGGCCATTCCAGAGGCAGGTCTGCATAATAATGGGGCAGGAGGAGATGGAGGGGGTCAGATGTGCACATAATCAGCACGCGTGCCTGCACATCTCTGAGCGATGCTGATGGTTCCTCTTGCTTCACTGGGAGCTCTGTGCCAGCCTGTAACTGCAGAGGAAGAGGCAACGAGCAAACAAGGGAGTACAGGAGACTGTGACCCTGAATTAATTAGATCATGCCTGTTAGCCCTGGCAACGTGACTGAGGTTATATAGGAGAGCACACAGCCCTGTGCCTCCTTCACGGACCCAGCTCTAGCCTGCATTCCTTCAGACATCTCTTCTGTGGACATGTTATTCCTCACCTCCCCTTCGTTCACGCTCCTGAGACTGCAGTCAGAGCAGGGAGTTAGCACTCACATCAAGCTCTGAGCATGTCAGATCGTTTGCTACAGCTGCAGCCAGTCACAAAGGACCTAAAAACCAGGGATTACCTCTTGTTCGTTTGTTTTCTAAATCTGTCTTTTTAATCTCCATTTCTATGACACTGATGATCTCATTTTCCCTGTTGAAAATATCATCTACTCCTGTAATTAGGAGATTGCTGGTTCTGATACGACATCTAATTTCTCAGTATCTCAGTATTATGAGTTCTGAAGTAAGCTTCATGAAGAGGTCTTAAGTAGTTTGATGAAATGGTGGGTGACCTTAATGAAGTGTTAATTTAATAATAACCTAAACAAACATGTCATAGATTGCAACAGTTTGGAATAAGCTGCTTTCGTAACAAGGTTCATATCTCTGTGATCTGAGCCTGATTCTGACAGCATCTCCTGCACCCCGTGCCTCCCTGGTGGACACTCACTCTATCTGTTCTCTCTGCTAATCTGCACCCAGTTGATCTCTGACCTAGAAATAGCTCACTTGAGGCTCTGGTTTTTTCCTACCTGCTGGTCTTTAGCAGAATCCCATGTGGCTCTCACCTTCTTTTCTCCTCTGGTTTGCTCCTAAGAGCATCCTGTGCTTGTTCCTGCTGCACACCCTCAGCCTTTACTCTGTCTCCCGTCTGAATGTGGGGACACGGGAGGGGAGGATCACATCCAAACACCTCATCCTGACCTGGTATTTCCCACAGATGTTTCACCTGAGAACAACTCGTTAGGAATGGCCCTATCCCAGCACCCTTCTCACTCATGGTCATCTGTCCTGGTCCTGGGCAGTGATACAAGCAGTGGCACAGCCAGAGAGGGGTTTATCCCTGTGGTCATTCAGAAGCTGTTGAATCCATGCTTCCTGCAGTGTAGTTGCAGGTGCAGTGTAAAGCTGAAGGAGGCAGGACTGATCACATAGATGGTGGCAGAAGGTGACATTATGGTGATATTCACTGAACCTGGTAATTTCATAATAAGGGACAATCACAGATGTAATTGTAGGAGTGGCGAAATTACTGAGGAGATGTGGCCTTAGAACTGGCTTTGATGTATTCATGGTTGTGATGTTAATCTGCAGTGCAGCTACAGGACTAGCCACGGTGGTAAAGGCATTTGTCTGTCGTAACACAGCATTAGCAAACCCTAAAGCAGTTCTCAGCTGAACCCTAAAACATCTAAAAACTCCCAGTTCATGATCTGTGCTCTTGTTCCCCCATGCAGGGATTTCATTTTATGCAATTAATCTTGCCACTTGGATACCTTTTTCTCAATAATAAGATAAAACTATTCTCTCCAGTTTAAAATTGCTGCTGTTTGATGTAACCTTAGTCACCCTTCAGTTGGTCTCCTCTATACTCTTCATCTTGTGCTATTGCCTCTCATTAATCTTTGTTACCAGGAGAGCTGCCATGTCTCCTTCTTCCCATAATGTTTTAGCTCTGCATCAGTTTCTGTACCCTCCTCTGTTGATCAGGCTTTTCCTTGCTTGGGGCACAGAAGCAGTGAGAGGCAGGACAAGGAGAAGCTCAGAGTGGCACCGAGCTGGGAGCTCCAGCCAAGTGGCTGCTGGGTTTTGTCCCTGGGATGTCCTCAGCTGCCCCTGCTGCTGGCTTTAACACCCTGTTGGTGCTGCAAAGGCCCTCAGCTCCCTGGAGCAGGTACCTGAGGGCATGGGAGGCACACAGCTCTGCAGGAGCAGGGTACAGGCAGCATTCCAAGGCTGCTTCTCCCTGGCTGGACAGGCAGGGTCTGGCTTGCCTGTAGGAGCACATCTGCCCGACACCTCTGCAGGTGCCCTTGGGAGCACGTCAGCGTTTGTGCCAGAGTCCTGGTGCACTTCTGCTCTGCCTTAAATACCACTTTTGCATAGGTGACAGGTCATCTGTCATGTCAGTGTACAGCCTCTCTATCTGGCACATCCATAACCTTTCCCAGCTCCGATGGCAGTAGCCTTCTTTTTTCATATGCTCCTGCCTTTCTTCGCTATTCTTTGGCAGATTGATGGATTCACCCTGAAACAATGAGTCTGATTTCCCACTCCTCTCACATTTTCTGCCGTAAAAAGTGACAGTTACTGCTGTCACATCAGAATTGCCACGTTTATGGTCAATCTATGGTTGTTTTGCATAAACTAATGCGACTGTGCAAGATGTGAAGCAGCAGGGAATCACACCCTTCCTCCACAACACTTATTTTCTTCTCATTATTTTACTTCTGCAAAGCCTCCTGTGTCTGCATGTGCCAGGCAGGGCTGTATAAATAAAAAATTTACATGCAGCGTGCAAAACACAATCCTGTTTCTGAGCAGTGCGAGGTTTGCGAGTGGAAGTCAGGATCTGGCCCCCCGTGAATAAACGGAGAGCAGTTCCTCAGAACCAGCCTGTGCTGGGATAAGCAGTGCTCTCCCTCTCTGTTTGCAGTTCAGAGATGCTGGCCAAGGAGGGCTGTGTAACCAAGCCATCATGCTGATCACCGACGGAGCCGTGGAGGATTATGAGGCTGTGTTTGAAAAGTACAACTGGCCCGATCGGAAGGTTTGTCTGGGAAGTGATCAATGGGAAGGGAGGGGAAAGGGGATGTCCCGCTGTGGGGGGAGTGGAAGAGCCTGAGCCAGGGTATCAGGCAGAGCTGAGCGTTCACATATTGCAGTACCTGAATAGCCATGGGCTCCTGACTGTAAATGCAAACAAAGCAGCCAGGCAGGAGCCTCCTGCGGTGCTTTCCGAGGTGAGAGGATTACAAATGCCTATCTCTAGGTCAAGGAAGCTTTTCTTTTTCATACACTTTGTTTTCTAAAGGTGTGGGCAATCAAAGCGTTCTCCTGGTGAGATTACGAAGACTGAGTTTAGTGTTTCAAAATTAAAAACCAATTTTTGCAGAGAGTTTTAATCTCATGCAGGGCTGTTTATAACTGGTCCTGTTGGGGAAAGGTTTGGCTATTAGCAGTTCTTATGGTGGCCAGGGGAATGATCCAAACACCCTCTCTAGGTGCCTTCCAGCCCTGTTTACTCTGATATCTGTGATTACAGGCTTGCACTAGCAGAGCTGACCATGCAAGTGGAATAGACCACTGCTCATCCTAAACCCTCCTGATGTATTTGTTTACCTCATCCCTGCTAGCAGCAGTGCACAAAGGGAGAGAAGCAGCCTACTGAGAGACCAGAGCAGGGGGCTGTTGAAACAGTTTACTTCAGGATTGGCTCTTTTGTTGGTGGTCAAACTCAAGAGAAATGGTAAAGCTCTCTAAATGATTCATGTGGGCAGCTGTTCCCCTGGGTAAAGGATTCCTGGGAGCTATAAACTTCTCTCCATGTGGTTGCTGACTGCTTGGCAGAGCTGCTATCATAAAACCAAACAGAATTTGCACTTTTGCTTTGTTATTCAGATGATCCCAGGTGGTACTTGGCTTTCTGGCCTTATTGTAATGGGAAATTAAGTTCCAGGCAGGCCACAAAACAGGAAACAAATGGCGTGAGAGGCTCCTGTCTCTGTGAAGGCAGAGCTACTGCTCTCACCACATTCACACCAGTGGACAAGAGCATGCCAAACTTCAGCCACTTGGGTTTGGAAGCAGATTGCAGCCTAATTCTCCTGTCCTTGCATCCTCGTTCCCAGGTCCGGGTGTTCACGTACCTCATCGGACGGGAGGTCACTTTTGCCCCGAACGTGAAATGGATCGCCTGCAACAACAAAGGTGCCGTGTGGGACTGGTTCCCAATCCACATCTCGCATCTCACACGTGGGCTGCAGCCAGTCCTGCACCCCTCTAAGGCTTACCCACTACTGCTGGGGCCCACGAGCCCCTGCTTGGAAGATAGCTAAGGAAAAAGCAGAGCCTGCTGGCCCACATGAAGTGTGCCTGTGTCCAACTAACACAAGTCCTCCGTGCTGAGCCACCGCATTTTCCTGTCACTGTGCCAAGGGACACTATGACCGAGATTCATGCTGGCTCTAGTCCACCTAAGTCCCTGTGCTTATTGTGGCCCAGTTGCTGGCTTTTGACAATCTGTCTAAAGCTCTGTCAGAGAGCCTGACATCTTTTGGCCGAGATATAAAACAAACATTGCTGCTTTAAAGATTTTACAGCAATTTTCACAAGGTCTGCAGGTTAACCCCTGTATCCTGGCCAAATTCTTTGTGTGTAAGTGGTTTTCACTGAGGTACCAAAATAGCTTGTTAATCCCACCCCAAACCCACTGTTCTCTCTAACTAGCATGAAATTACGTGAATGAGAAAATCCATCTGCAGTAGGTGAGCCACCTCTATGCATTTGGGGCCAGTTAAAAAGTCAAGTTAGCACTGTCAGAGTCTGCTGGAGTAAAGGAAGAAAGGGAGGGGGGAGAAAAAAGCCATCCATGTTTGGGCATGACCTGGCCTCTGGAGACAGTGATGCTTGTTACATCAGTGTCCTGTTTAAACAGGGAAAGGAAGGGAAAACTGAAGCTGGGTGTCAGGTACAAACTGTTTTCCAGCCTGAGCCCTGGTTCCAGCAGACCATGAAATGCATGGGAGCATTTGCTGCTGAAAACAGTTGACAGGAGAGTTGCTGGCCTGCAGAATCTCTGTGAGCTGGGGATGCTCAAGGCTCAAGCATTCATCTAATTAGCTCTATGAATTACGCTTAATGTTTTTAGGTTTTGTTAAATGAAACAAACCTCTGGGTTTCAGACGTATTCAGCCAGGAGATCCGTGACAGAGAGTTCATGGTGCTGTTGGTTCACTGGGAAATGTCAGAATGGGTTCTTCTGAATAACCAGAGAAAAAAAATGTGCTCGTTGCGCTTGGGTTCTCACTTACCAGATCTGAGCTGTGCAGAAGGCTCCCTGATTTTGGTTCTTCTGTTTCAATGCCTTGTAGAAGTCTCGTGGTCCTTGTTTTTGAGCACACTAAATCTGTTTCCACATCACAAAGCTTATCAGAACACGAGCCCTTCCACATGACAGTGTTTTCCTAGTGGTAGGAAAGTTTTCCATCTATCTGATGTGTTCTGTCCCAAGTACAACCAATGCCTGTGGTGAGAAGCAGGACACAAGAATCCTCATGCCATTACTCTGTGTTAGCACTTCTAACCAGCAGCTGGTTTTAAGGACCTTTTGGTCACTTGAAAACATTCTTCCCCTGTATTCCTTGTTGTAGTTTTAGACCGTTGTGGGTGCAGCTGCAGGGACAAAGCTTTGGCAATAGGAAACTTGCACTTTTTATTCTGCTTCCAATGTGCAGATGGAAGTAGTTGCCATCCTTGGATGTAAAGCTAGGCAGATTGAAGAGTGCTGGAGAAAATCGGGAAGAGGAGGTGGGAATTTGGTCTTCATATAAAATAGGGCAGGGCAAGTGGGTAGCCTGGTGAAACACTTTGCTTGCTTTCTGGACTAAAGGCAGCCTGATTAGTGGAAGGTTTTCCTGACACCCAGAGCAACATTTTGCATCTGCTTTGCACAAATCTGGTTCTATCAAGACTCTCGTCTTGCACATTGCTTCAGCATTTTTAGAAGAGCAGAGCCACTGCTGTGAAACTGTGTATTTCCACAGAGGCTTGTGGATACAAGGCATGTCAAGGCCCATTTCACAAAGAGCAGATTACCCACCTGGGTAGATGCAGCCTTTGACATCCAGTGTTCTAGCTTTGCACTCATGTAGAAATAGGGGAGATGTGTCAGCAGCGTGACTCCCACCTCTGTTTCCCCACAAAGGCTACTACACTCAGATCTCCACGCTGGCAGATGTCCAGGAGAATGTAATGGAGTACCTGCACGTGCTCAGCCGGCCCATGGTCATCAACCACGACCACGACATCATCTGGACCGAAGCCTACATGGACAGCGCGGTAAGGGCCTCGAGCACAAGTCAAAACCTAAATAAAGCCCTGAAATTCAGGTTAAACAAGGCAGGAGTTGGTTGATTGATAGAAATTACTGGTCTCTGGCTCTACTGACAGGGACAGTACTTCTTTTCTGCTCGCTCCTGGAGCTAAGATGTGTGTGCAGACTCAGATCTGAATCTGCAGTGACCCAAGTGCCCAGGACTAATCACGCAGGCACAACATCACTTAAGTAGTGCTTCTGTGCAAGCAGGTTACCTTCTAAAGGATTATTCACAGAACAGATTATTCATGGCTCAGGGTAGGGTCACAGAGACTGATTTCCTCCAGCCCAGTTGCTGACTGCAAATTGCTTGCTACTCAAAGATAGAGATTTCAGCTGGGGCAGCAGGCTCACTCTTTTCTTCCTTAAACTAGTGCAACCTGGCTCACCACAGTGGTCCTGAGCCCAGCCCTGTGGGCAAAGGACCAGAGAGTCAGCACTCCCAATGCCCCCTGCTTTGTCTCAGGCCTGCCCTGTGGGAAGACATTTGGCTTTGTGAGGATGACATGGGGATATCTTCTGCTGCCTGAACTGTGCCAAGTGAGGGTTGGGGCATGGTATGTGAGGGTACTAACCAAAACCTCCACAGATGCTACTCATTACCGAGGAAGTTTATTTTATCAGCAGACTTGCCACCCCTGGCACTGGTGTATAGGGTCACGCTTCCCAAGGCAGCCACAGGGATTTGTTTGCTGCACGTTTTTTTCTGCATCTCTTTTCTTGCCTCTTGTCTTGGCTTGCCATTCTCTTCCTCTGTGCCTACCTCTCCTGTCTTTGATTCATTCCTCCATTCATGTATTCATTTATGTGTTCATCCATGTCTCTCACCAGCTGCCACAGTCTGAGGAGGTAACTGCACCCTGTGTTTTGTGAGTGTGCTGTTTCCCTTGTGCCAGTCGGTGTGTGAGTGCCAGCCTCCACAGCCACAGCTGGCCTGTACATCTGGAGGGGGTGGGGGCTGCAGCACTCAGGGTCCTCTCACACTGGCAAGAAGAGGAGAGGAAGTGCTGGATGTACTGGAGAGCTGTGCTGTGCTGTTGGTTCAGAGTAGGTCGGGCTGTGTTGTGCTGTAGTTTAATTCACCTGATCTCGTTTTCCATATAAGTGCAGGAGAAGTTCACTTGCTGTGTGTTAGTGTGAGTGTTGCTGTGAATGGGAAGTTTCCACAAAAAGTCATTCAGAGTAGTAACTCAAGATACCAAGTTCAAGTCTCCATCAAGTGACCCTGTAGATTATTGGCTGGCCCCTTTATGGCTCCCAGCATGCTCTGTAATAGGGACAGGAGGCTTCCGTGCCTTCCTTACTTGACCAAATGAGAGATGGAATGAGGGATGCTACTGGCAGCAGAGGGTTAGAATCTTTTGATAGCTAGGCATGTTTGGAAGACTTCTTTGCATATGGCTTGCCTGTTTTACCTCCTCTCATGTGTGCCTTTGGAGCATCTGTCTTCTGTTGAATTGGGAGCATGTTATCCCATTACACATGCATGTCCCGTGTCCCTCACAGAGATAGCTCACTGTGGTGTATCTGTTGGATCATGGTTTTGTCTCTTTTTCCTAAGCTTAGATGGTTGAGTGACAAGTATATCTAAGTAGGCTTTGTGTGTATTTGTGTCATTTAAATATTTGCCTGTGGTGTTTCTCATTTGTGGTGCTCATACGTTTGCAGTGTAGATGATCCCTTGTTTGTGATTTCGCTCATATTTGTGTTGCTTTTCTCTGTGCTGTGCTCCTTGTGTTGGTGGTTTTTGCACTCATTGTGTAAGTGCTCATGTGTGCACTCTTAGAGTGGTGGCTGTAAATGGTGCCACCACTTCTACAGGTTCCTGTCTCTTCATTAAAACAACTCCTCAGCGCATTTCACTGGCTCTCATCCCATCCTCATCACCCCACACGAGCAAGCGTCCACCCCACAATCCTCTTGGACACTGAGTATTTCAAAGTGCTGCCATCTGTTTTTCAAGCAGTGTGGGAGGCGAGGAGGTGGCCAGTTACAGTCAACATCTGGGGTCCTTGGGAATCACAGAGCCTTTCAGTGGGGCTCCCTGGGGTCCTGCAGTCACTAACACCCATCCTGTTGTCCGTGCAGCTCTTTGCATCGCAGGCTCAGAGCCTGCTGCTCATGACGACCGTGGCCATGCCCGTCTTCAGCAAGAAGAACGAGACGGTGAGTGAGTGGGCGTGGGCTCACTCTCCTCTGCTGCAGCGGGGAGCTTTGTGGGGTTTTAAAGGGCCTCTGAATGAACATCCAGCCATTAGGGAAGGCAGCAGACCTCTGGCAGAGCGGATGGCTGATAATTTATCTGTCAGAATGATAGTCTGTCATTTCCTCTGGATGCTATTTCTTCAAAATATCCCTTAAATACGACGCTTCTCCTTGTTTTGTCTCTTCCGTTTTCAAACAGAGCCTACTTCACAGACCCTAAAATTTCAGGCTGGAAGAGATCATTACCTTGTCTAGTCTGCATTTTATCGCAGACCTTCACGTGTCACATAGATGAGCCAAATACCCTGGTTTTGGCAAAAGTGTCATTGAAGAAAGGCATCCAGCCCCAAGCTCTCTCCATTGTGGTTTCTAACTCTTCGTGAAAAACTGGTGTCTAAATTCTGCTTTTAATTTGTCTGACCTCACCTTCCTGTCATAATGGCTTCCTCTATTAGATTAAAAAGCCTGTACCCTTTAGTAAGTTCTCATGGGAAGCATCTTCTACACTGCCATAAAGTCAAACCTGTCTACGTTGATAAGATTAAAAGGTTGAATTATTTAAATTATTTGATAAGGGCATTTCCTCTGGGGTTGGAAACCCTTTAGACACTCTTTTCTGCACCATTTCTAACTTCTCAGCATCCTTTTAAAATGGACAATGGTACCTTGCCATTGCTGTACAAGGGACAAACTCTTCATCCAGGTCCTACAAACAACTGTCTGCCTTCTCCACCTGGGGCTGGCCTTAGCTTGCATTAGCACAGCTGTGATGGGAGCCTGTGTGTAATTCTTCCATCGTGCTCTCCAGATGCTTATTAAACAACCAGGTCCCCATGTTGTGGAGGGGGGATTTCCTTTTTTCCAGGTTCACAGTTTTGTATTTGGCATTTGATTTAGTTGACCCAATTTATCAACCCATTCATGTTGGTTTGCATTATTGTCTTGACCTTATCAGTATTTACACATACTGAATGCAGGGGTTTGCCCCCAAAACTTGTTTCCAGTGGTTTTATGTTACTTCTGAATCACAGTAACCAATACTGCCTAGTGTTGTGTAGAAATACTCCTCTGCATAAACACTGGAATAACCTCTTTGGACTTTTTGAAGTATGTTAATTGGTTTTGAATAAATACATTCTCACAAGCCTAGAGGGGACAGGCAAGAGACTACTAGGGAGACAATAATGTGTTTTCAGGTAGAAAGCTACCCAGGTCTTGCTTCTGAAAATGGATTCTCCTTTGTTTTAAAGCGATCCCATGGCATTCTTCTGGGTGTGGTGGGCTCTGATGTACCACTGAGGGAGCTGTTAAAACTTGCTCCACGGTATAAGGTAAGAGTGAGATAATGCAGTTTGCTCCTTTGCACAGCAGAGTCACTACTCGTACTGCCATGGGCGTGACTGAAAAATCATTTCTCTGCTCTGTAGGAAAAACTACGAGCATAAAGGAGGAGTTGTTCGGTGTAGCGGTGTGTGGTTTCTGTATAGCACATATGAAATCATTCACTATTACAGGCTTTTAGGCTGCTTCAGGGAAACAAGGACTGGGTGATCCAGCAAGTTGGCAAAAGGTCGTAGAACCTTTGCATGCTGATGGTCACCAACCTAGATCCAACCTAGACCCCTCAGAGATGACAGCCTTAGAAGAATTAAAGTTTTATATCCAGTTCCCAGTGGACAAGAGTTGCCATGCCAGCTGGCAAAAAATGTACTCGTTTCACTGTCAATATTCTTAGCAGAAAAACTGAGGGCTGAATGGGTTGTGGAGAGCCAACTCTCCTGTCATGCCTAGAGGTTCCTTTCTCCTGATCAGCATGATGGTTTCTTGGCAGGACAGTGTACAGAAAGTTGGCTCCCACTCGCTTTGTGCTGTACCTGGATAGAGAATTTGCTCTCCAGAATTGTTAGTCAAAAATCTTTCCATTAGCTCTACGTTCAGTGTATCTTAAAAAAAAAATGTTCATCCATAGGAAATTCCCCCAGAGATGCACTGTTTGGTTTGGTTTCTGCTGTAAATTCCGTGCAGTGACCCTTTCTCAGTCAGGCTGCACACCAGGAGACAACGAGCACATCCAAGGACCACCATGAAATCTGGCAATTTGAGCCAACATTTCAAGTTTTCTCTTAAATAACCATCAGACAACTACTACCAGTGAGGCAGTTGTCCAGAATCTGATTGCTGAAGGCTCACAGGACTGAAAGTGCTGTCAGAAGCTGTGAATTTCTGTGGTGCTTCCAGACATGGATTCAGGGCAGACCATTAGCAGGCAGCTGCAGGAAATGATCCTTCACACAACCCTGGCACTGTGTGTGTCAGGGTGCCTGCACTCAGCATGCAAAGCTGGCTGGTCTGGGCCAATTTTTATATGATTATGGTCTGTGTAAGGATAAGGCCTTTTCATCTTCCTTTCTCTGTGTCACTCAAAGAACAGATACACAATAATTTTTCTTCTGGGGTAAGAAGGGTCACTGTCCTTTCCTCCAAACAGTGCCAGGAAAGGAGGGGGGGAAAAATGTGTATTTCCTTATATCAGAGGCAGGACACATCATCTCAGAAACTCTTCCAACTCCAGACCAGTTTGGAAACGTAGGATCCTCAACTTGAATTCCCTGGCATATGGGCTCCAAAAGGACCAGTTACAGAGTTCCAGCCCTCTGGAGTTTGTATATTAACAATCATGCTTATACTGGGCTCGGAAATTTCATCTTTAACAGGCCAAAAAAGAAATTTGCTGATCCAGTGTCTTGGTTTCATTCTTGCCACACTGAGTTAAGCCAAATGTGCTTTTCAAAAAACTGCTCCACATAGAGACGGTCCAAGTTTTGGTCTGGGATGTGTGAAATACAGAATTGATTCCCTGAATGCACAGACAGATTGTAAATGACTTACCTTCTCACTTCCCTACTGTAATCCCTCCAGGGTTGTCTCTGCAGGAAAATAAAGGTGCAACTTTTTTATTGAAGATAGAAACCTTATGCATTGTTGTTTTCCTTGAGACACCTCTTGTTTTGGCAAGCACAGGCTCTCCTCAGGTTTTTAGCAACTCAGGGTGTAGCTGGAACTTGCATTACAGATGGGCTTGAGCTGAGTAATTGCTCTCTCGGAAATCACTCGCAGATCAGGTCAGCCAGTGTCTGCTCTTGTTAGATTATGCTATTCCTTAAAAAGCATTTTAAGACTACAGGCTTGTACAATTGGTCCGGGTTAGGTCTGGTCTTGCCAGCACTGAAACATAATGCAGAGCTCCTGTGAAGGCTGACCGGGTTTCCAGGGAAGCCATCTGTGAGATTCATCCTCACTTGTTCATTCACTGCTCTGCGGTGCAGCAATGGGCACACAGACCTGTCACTGCTGTTTGCAACATTCCCCATCATTGCCCACTCCCTGTGCAGCTCTGCTCTGCCTGCTCTGGAGAGCTCAGTCTGCCTCTGGGTGGCAATTGTCCACGATGACAATCAGGCTCTAGGGGGGCACATTTTTCTGAATGTGTACACAAACCTGCTACCTGCACGTCCTTTTGTTCATCCAAGCAGAGACAGAGCAGACAGCTACCTGCTTTGGGATGGATTCTATTTTCTGCTGGTCAGTACCTTTAACAGGGAAATACTTCTCAGCGTTGGTGGTGCCAGGGTATCAGCAGCACCCATTCCACAGCAGTGTTTGTAGCTAAAGGACTGATTATTCTGTTGCCTCTTTCTCCAGCTGGGTGTCCATGGATACGCCTTCCTGAACACCAACAACGGCTACATCCTTTCCCACCCAGACCTCCGTCCCTTGGTACGTAGAGCTGTGGATCTGAGAACCTGAAAACAGTGACTTTCGGCGCTGCTTCTGATTTCTTTGGGTTTTTTGAGCTGTGAAGGCCACCAGCCTCTGACGTACAGGCACCCAGGAGCCCAAGGGCCAGCTGGCCTCATCACTGAGATGCCCGGACACAAGATGATTTTACATTTCAGACACGTGCTGGCTAGCACAAACCCACCTGCACACAGCTATAAGCATCAGTGTGGTCACCACAAGATAAAGGGCCACCACGGGGCTTTCCAAAAGGCAGCTTTGCACAGGGACACCGCAGGCACCGGGAGCTACTTCAGTGTGTGAAGAGAAGGGACCCGCCGTGTTTCCAGGGCGGGGCAAGGCAAAGCTAGGCCAGGGCGCTGCTTTATCCTTCCACCGTTAATTGGCTTCTCCTAGTCCCATTCACGCCTTTTCCCTCACCCCGGAGATTAGTGGAATAGCCCTCCTGCGTCAATTAGCTCTAGGTGAAAAGTCTCCCGTCAGTGGAGTCAAAGCCTGACTCCCATCGGAAAAGATCTCCTGCTGGTATTATAATGTTAATGGGATTATACTCTTAGCTGCAGGGAAAAACCTGATTTCCTGCGGGCAAATGTGTTGTACTGATCTGTTTAGAAGAAGAAGGCCACAGCCTTCACCTGGAAGTTCAGCTGTGTTCCTGCCTGTCCCTTGCTCCTGGAGCAGCCTGTCCCACTCGAACTCCCCCAGCCCCTCCTTCCTGCATAGAGAAATACATGACCAAGAAGACACCTGCACAAACACTGCCTTCCTAGTCAGAGAATAAATGAAACACCCCTATTTTTCAAATTACACACCAGTTCTTAAAGGGTTAGTTTAGGAAGTTATCTGGCTGCTTACGTGAATATTTTTCTTTCTTTTTCTTTTTTTTCTTTTTTTTTTTAATACCAGTATAAAGAAGGGAAGAAACTGAAGCCTAAGCCAAACTACAACAGTGTAGATCTCTCAGAAGTGGAGTGGGAAGACCAGGATGAAATAGTGAGTATCAGGAAGTGAATTTAGCCTTTTTTGTAGCACCTTCTTTCTACTACTTTGTGTGCCCGTATGGAAGGTGTGGGGGAGCACTCCTGGTGTTTTTCTGTGCCTGACTGGCTCTGGCTAAGAGACGGGTGGTCTACAAGAGGACAAAGCATGAAGCTCTCCTACCAAGTGCTTGTCTTCCTTCCCGGTATGAGTTTTCCTTCTCGTGGAACAAAGAAGGAGAAGTGCAGGGAGGAGGAAGGAAGCACTTCGGAGGATGCTCCAGGGAGCTGATCTGTGTGTACAAGGCCCTGATGCTGCTTTAATACAGAGCCTGAGAAGTTCAGGAGTGTGGCAGTGTCCTGTGATGACACCCATCCATGCAGGATGTGAGATGTAGCTGAAGCCACTCAGCTAACAAGATCTGCAACAAGGAAGAAAGTACATTCAGCAAGAGACTAAAGCTTGCTTTAAGTCACTAGTAATAATAGACACAGAGGACAAAGGACTTAGACACTTGGGGAAAAAAAAAATCAAAAACCACCTTATTGCACTGGTGTGGAGGCACTGAAAACACTAACTGACCAGAGGAAAAAGATAAAAAAATACCTTCTCTACTGTCTTTTGAGCAAAATTATTAAAAAGTGATAAGGAAGAAACAGCATACACCTTTAACAGCTGCACATTGCTGCTTTGCACGTCTAGGAACCCAGATAAAATGAGAATACAGAGAGGCTGGTTTTACTTTACTCAGAGCTAGGAGGAAATAGATACTTGAATTACTAAGATAAGAACTGAATTTGGAGTAAGATAGAATTAGCTGTGAGACACATGCTTCTGGATTACAGGGGAAACTGCTGAGATAAACGGATCTGATGCTATAGATATCCACTTAAACAGGTAGGACAAACAGAGCAGCAAGAGGATCAAAGTAGCCACTAGTTGCAGGCCAAGTACAAAGGCAACATCAAAGGAACTTGGGAGGTGGAAGAGTGGCAAATTGAGAAAGGGAACACAGCAGAACTGGCTGTGTAACATGGAAAGCAAGACAAAAATGAAGAGGTTTTACATGCAGTGGAACCATCAAGATGCAAGTTGCCAGCAACTTTGTGTAGATTCACTGATCTCTTGTAGGACTTTGCTCCCACTGTAGTTTTCTCTCTCACTGGAGCCACTTTTAGAGCTGTTCCTCCTTGTCTAGTTTGCTATTAAAAAAAAAAAAAAAAAGAAAATCCAGGAAATGAAAGAAATTTGCTTTGCTCTCATATTTATTTGGCTAGCGGGTTCCTATCTGACCAGCTAACACTGATACCTGAATGCAAATACAATACCAGGTGTAAGGTTCTATAGGCAACCAGAGTAAAACTATCCAGGGGAAAAGAAATGTCATGAAACCAGCATGAAAAACAAAAGCCACTTTGTGTTCCTGTACTGCATCTTCCAGAAGAAAGAAAGGTTGCAGTCACTGAGGGTGCAGAGACATTCAGTGACGCGAGTGATATCTGCAGTGTGACTTCAGCAAGTCTAGAGACTCTCAAGATACACCCACTGCAGCAGAAAGCTGCCAACATTTCAACACTCAGATTTGTAGCTATGGTATTAGATCAATGACAGGCTCAACATCAGTTGCAGTATAATCTCAGCAACACTGATAAGCAGCACATTCAGACTGGGAAAATATGCCCAAGTGCTAATGATGTGTAATACAGCCAGCTGCTAAAAAGAAATCCAGGGGAGGGAAGATGGCATTGCCTGGAAAATGCCAACTGGTGCTACCTGCAGCCAGGCAGCAGCAAGGGTTTGGGCTTGCCTGTAAAGCAACACAGGGATGTTCACAGTGTGAGAGAAAAAAGGTCCACAGTCTGATGGGGAAGCCATACAAGGAGTGGCTGAGGTCTCTTGGTCTGTTCAGCCTGGAGGAGGCTGAAGGGAGACCTCACTGCAGTTACAGCTTCCATGAGAGGGGAGGAGGAAGGGCAGGCACTGATCTCTTCTGTCTGGTGCCCTGTGACAGGACCCGAGGGAATGGCCCGGGGCTGTGCCAGGGGAGGTTCAGGTTGGGGATCAGGGAAAGGTTTTTCCCCCAGAGGGTGGCTGGGCACTGGAACAGCTCCCCAGGGCAGCGGGCACAGCACCAGCCTGACAGAGCTCCAGGAGCGCTTGGACAGCGCTCTGGGGCACGGGGTGTGACTCTGGGGTGTCCTGTGCAGGGCCAGGGGCTGGATTTGATGATCCTTGTTTCCAATTCAGGATATTCTATGATTCTAAACCCAGATCCCACAGCAAATCCTGCAGGCTGTCAGACCAGAACAGAGAGTATGCCAAGGCTCTGGAAGGAGGTCAAACACTCTGAGCCAAAAAATGGAGTAATAGTACCAGTCAGTGTTTTCATTTCCAAGATGTGGGCCTTGGGAAACGTGAGCTTCATATTCTAGGTCTGTAAATAACCCACATCAAACAGCCATAATAAACAAAACTGTGGCCTTGTAAAGCCAGTGCAGCTGAGACTGGCTAGCACCTGAATGGGGGCCTGTCTCTGGAAGTAAGGAAACAATTTGTGAATGAGTAAGTTACTTCCCACCTATTTTTTTCTATCCAGCCTGAAGCAATAGACTTGATATGCTCTGGCAGGCTGGACCTGAAGTCAAAGCCTCTGTATTTGTGGAAAAATTTCCTGGATCTTTCTTGCAAGAGGCTGGGAGTCACTGTGAAAATCACATTTTACCTTTGGAACCTGGATTGAATAAAGTGGTCTTCTCACTGCCTACCCTGCTCTCACACAGTCTTGCTTTGCTGTGCTAAACAGCTGCTTTGCCGCACCTCAGAAGTGGTGCTGAATACAGCCTATAATTTATAAATCAGTTTTTAAAATGTCAAGGAGCTTTGGATTCAGTCTGAGGGAGTTAGTGGGTTTCTCATTTTTCTCCTCTTCCAGGCTCTCAAAGCACTGTGCTAATGAATTTCTGGCTGCCAAACAGTGAAGTCTGTAAGTGGGACTGGCAATTTCATAGATTCCAGATCCTTTCTTTCTGCTAAAAAGACATATCAACAGGCTTTCAGGATAAACTATTGCTATTCTGTATCCCTTATCAGCTTGACTGTACAAGGATTCTGATCACTGCAAACAGGTTTTCTGTTTAAAAGAAGCAAGACAGAGCTGGGGAGGAGAGGGAACCAACACTGATTCTTTCTGCCAGCCCCTGTGTGTTAATGACAAGTGGCTCTGTTAATTCCTGCTCTGCCCTGCCCGGAGACACTAATACCAAACTTGTTCACCTCTGCAGCTGAGAACTGCTATGATCAATGGGGAAACAGGCTACCTCTCTATGGATGTGAAGGTCCCCGTGGACAAAGGGGTAAGAAATTATCCTTCTGTTCAGGTCACACAGGGGAGTGGATGGGAAGTGGATGCTGAAAAACCACAAAGGATGTGGTTTTTAATGTTCAGCATTCCTGAGCGTGAGGACTTTACTGTTTCACCACATATATAACGCATGTGCTAAAGACATACAAGAGAGCATCATTAGAAGTGCTCATTACATCTACCAATATTCTGCTCCTGGAAAGGCATTGCAAATGTCTCTCAGCTCCCTACTTTGTCCAGGCAAAGCCAAAAAGCATGTTGTTAATTGTTTATGGGGCTGTGAAATGAATCAGAGATCTTCAAGAGTTAGAATGCTGAACTGACTTAGAACGAGATTTGGAGACTGTTTTGCCACCCTCCTTCCCTACCCAAAACCACTCATGAAAACTTTGTCCCTCACTTTGTCAGAAAGTGATTCCCTTTATCCAGGCCCAGGATTAAATGTCTATGCAAATATTTGCAGACGTTTTATGAAAAGCCTTAGTGAAATGGAGACTTTTGAACACTGCCTACCAGCTCTAGGGCAGGGTTGTACATCTTCCTTTGGAATCAGTGCAAAATTATCGTGTACGTTTATGTTCACTGGTACTTTTTCATTCACGTTTATTTAACTCTCTCAAAGATTTTGGCTTTCATCATTTCCTGTTAGGAAGTATTCCAGAGTCCTGCAAGTTACACTGCCCAGAAGTCTTCCATATTTCAGGAAAATTTCCATCCTTTATAGAGAGCATTTTTTTTCAGTGGCTGGCTGAACTGCTCCCATGCTAAGCCACAGTCAGCACCAATTCCAACAAACCAAATGCTCACAGCCACTTCTGAAATGGTGCCATTTCCTAGTGAAGACACCCCTCTGTTTCCTCTGAGTGGTTGTCCTGCTAGATCTTGTCACTAATTTTTTTCTCTCTTTTCTTGGTGTTTGCAATGCTCAGGTACCTGTCAGTGACTTTGCCTTTCTTTTCCTGGGCTTTGCCAACATCTGCATTTGAAATATTTGCACACTCCTCAGCTGTTACGATTGTTCTTGTTGACTCTTCTATCATTTCTGGTGCAGGGCTTCACTGAATTATGTGCCTGTTTCCCTGATGCTCTGTACAAAGCAGCTGTTCTCTGCAATAGGATATTTCTGAACAGGGAGCCCCCAATCTCCTTTCTGCTGTCCCTTCAGTTTTTTCTCCCTCCCACAGCTGCGCTGGAACTGCCGCCCTCACTTCTGTGTTTCTTAGCTATTTTTTTCAGTTGCCATTTTTCCACATGAAACCCACTTCTCCTTTTCATCCAGCCTTTCTAATTTTAAGGGCTGTTGAGACACTTTTTTCAGTATGCATAGAAATGTTGTTCTATTTTGTCTTACAGATAGATCCCTGTGCAGAAGGGCTGCTAAGGCAGAGTCTGTTCCTCCCATTAGATTTTTTTCCCTCGATGGCCCGTTGTTTACTGTTTCTTTTTGTTTACAGTGCTGCAGCTGGTTCTGCCTCCATATCTTATTTAAGCCCACTTCAACTGATTCTTTGGAATAGAAGTTCATGAGAAGCTGTTTCAAGTACTTTATATAAACCCAGATATATTGCATGTCCCTTATTTCCTTCGTCCATTACCTTAGTTATTCTGTCAGAAAAGTAATCAAGATTTTAAAGCAAGATCTATTCTTTGTAGGTCTAGATTGCTTATTTTGCTAGTTTAACCTCTTTGTCCCTGTGCACCCTCAATAATACTTCTTCTGAGTCATCCAATGGTATCTTTGTAGTTCAGTATTTTAGAGACATCCTTCTGCTCCCTTACCCAGGAGAAAAGGAAGATAAAAAGTAGCCTTGGTAAAGAGATATTTGTTTCATTCAGCAGCTCTGGAAGCCTTATGAAGCACAGTAGGGGACTGAGGCTGAGTATGTGACAGTTTTACTATTACCAGAATACACATGGAGTGGAAACCAGAAATGAAGCTCAGTAATTCCCACTTGTAGTCTGCTAGCTGGTGAAGCAGAGCAGCATCGAAACAGAGAAAGTGCTGACAGAGCCTTGAAACAAAGAGAGTGAGGCAGCCAGACTGTGCAGAGAAGATCTGAGCGAAGGGGATAGAAATTATTCTGTCAGCCATGTAAATGTCGATACCCCATGTTGATTTCAGAAAGGTGTCGAGAACAGAGTGAGATAGAGAGGAAAAAATAAGGAACAAATACAAGAGGCAGTTGTTAGGGAGATCTGGTGGCAGAACTGCCTTTGCTTGCAGCTTGAGTACAGAAGGGCTGTGACTGTGAATGCAAAGAGAGAGGACTCGGGTAGAAGTTGTGGCAAACCTCTGGAAATGGCAGTAGCCAGGCCTGGATGCCTGGCACAGCATCCAGTCTGGAAATCCACGTGTTCCCAGACTGCAGGGGATGGCAGTCCTGCCACTGTGCCAACATGCCCGTGCTCTTCTCCCCTGATCCTCGCTATGTAGCAAAGACCTGCCTGGTCATCCTCAGCCCCACTTGGCTCAAGGCTGCCTCTGCTTCTCTTCCATTCCATGGATAAGTTAGGATACCCTCAGCTGTCTTGGGGCTGGCTGGGCACACACCAGAAGAGGGGCAGGTTGGGGGGAAAAAGGATGAGCAGAACAAGCCCTGCTGAAAGAAAGGGTCTCAGAGTAGTGGCCAGGTCTTTTTCATGCCTCCCTGCCTCCATCATCAGATCAGACAGGCAAGAAGAGGGAGGGTTAAAACCTTTTGTACCGCCCACAGCCACCAAAACACCACCAAGTGACATTCTTTGGGGGTATCACAGCCCTTTGGAAGATTTGTACATTGAGAGAAATAACTTCATGGAAAGGGTTATTTAAAAATTGGAATGGCCTGCCCAGGGAGGTGGTGGAGTCACCGTCCCTGGAGATGTTCAAGAAACCACTGGACATGGCACTCAGTGCTGTGGTCTACTTGACAAGGTGTTGATAGGTAAAAGGATGGGCTCAGTGATCTCAGAGGTCTTTTCCAACCTCAGTGATTCTGTGTGGTCTTGGCACAGCAGAAGACCCTGTTTGTTCAGCAGTACAGTTGCCATGCATGGAGACAGAGAGAGGAAGGAGGAAAGGGGTTAAGCCACCTGCCACCTCCTCACCTAACAATATCCTGAATCCCTATCACACCTAACGATATCCCCCACCCCCATCAGCCCAGTGAGCACAAACTTGGTGCACACTGTGGAGCTGGAGCCCTTTGTGCCTCGCTCCACTTCCAGGGCTGCACAGCTCGAGCAGGTTAGAGCCAGCATGACTTTCCCTGGGGAACACTGAGTTTTCTGTGTTCACTCCCCTGTCTCCCACACACATCCTCTCACCTCGTTCTCAGACTGGGTCTAGGATTTTAAACATATTCGGGTTCATATACTGGCATAAGGCTTGGATAGAAACTTTCCAGAAACTTTTCTCCTTTGGAAAAGAGTTCCACTGAAATCAACACTTTCCTACAGGAAAAGGCCAGTCTGGCAAACAGATGAAGTTCTGAAGCAGCTTTCAATAATCTGAAATGTCTTCAGTTGAAATGTCAGTCTGAAAAAAATACTTGCATGCGAATCAAAACGGCTTGGATTTGAAACGGCACTTTTTTTCCAAATTGAAAATGTAAAATTTTTTTTACTGAATTTTTTCAACAAAATTGGAATATACTAATGTTTTGTCCCACTTTGGCATGAAAGCAAATGTCAGGAATATCAGCGTTTCCCACAAGAGTGGGGAGACTTGGCCCTGGCTGCCCACCCACACAGAGGGTAGATTTGCCATTCTGCCTCTCCTTCAACTCCACTCCTCCTTCCTATCTGCTCCTGAGCCCCCCTGCTGATGGAGATGATGATGATGATGATGTGCAAAGCTCTCAAGGTTGCTGTGTCTAGCAGAAGAGCAGCCTGGCCCCAGCACTTGTGCTTGGAGGAGGAGAGAGGGAGGGCAGCTTCCCCTCACCCCTTCCTGCAGCCGGTGCAGGAGCCCTGGAACAAAGAGAGGTTTATCTGAAGCCCTTATTGGAAAGATACAGTGGCTGCCTGGATCCTGGAAGTCCCAGGGTGCTGGGTGTGCTGAATACTGCACATTCATCCCTGCCTCCAGCCAGCCCTAGCAGGGTGTGAGGTGTTGGCTTTGACCTGTATCCCAAGTCCCCGTCAGCATTATGCCCATGATCTGTCAGACGGTCTCTCTTATTCATCCTCTTATTTCAGAAACGAGTTCTGTTCCTCACCAATGATTATTTCTTCACGGACATCAGTGGCACACCCTTCAGGTGAGCAAGGCACCAATACAGTGTATCAGAAGTCTGACCAGGGACAGCGGATCGGTCCCTTCTGTTCATAAATCTTGCTACAAGTCATGAGTGGAGCAGTAGGAATAACTGACTTCTTTGTTCCTATAGCCATTAGAATATTATTTGGGGTCAATTCAAAAGGAGTATTATGATTTACCTGAAATTCAAAGTGCAAAATGTATACCTTAGGTAAAGCATGTTGTTTCATTTCAGAGAAAGGAGACAGCTTCAATTTTCATTTACACTGAATATGGTGTATGGCTTTAAAAAAACCCCCAACATTGTTACACACTGAAAATTATAGAACAACAAATAACAAATGAAGCAAATTGGGGTGGAGGGGAGGGGAGGGATGGGGTGTTGTTTTTTTTTCCCCCAGCTGAGATGGTTTGAAGCTGGCACAGATTTGAGAAATGCTATTGTTGACCTGAACCTACAATGTTGGCCAAAATAATTGTCACCAGCAGTGCCTCAGAGCTCTACATACAGGTTCCTTAGCCCCCTGTGCTGAAATCGGATCTCACTTAATCCTCTTCTGACGATGTTCTTGTGTTTAGTAGCTGTGGAGGGAGTTAATGTCTTTGAGGGTTGTAACCACAGGGAATGCAGTGTCATGTTTGGGAATGACACCTCTCCTTGCTCACAAGCCCTGTTTCCCTTCTTGCCCACAGCCTGGGTGTTGTGCTGTCCAGGGGGCACGGGGAGTACATTCTGCTGGGGAACACTTCAGTGGAAGAAGGTAGGTTAATCTGAAAGGGGCAAGGGAGCTGCTCTGAATGTCACCACTTCACTTCTCCTTCAGAGCCTGTATGTGTCTGTCTGCTTCCTCACTGAATACTCCTGTACTCTCTGGTTTCAGGTTTGCACGACCTGCTCCAGCCAGACTTGTCTTTAGCAAATGAATGGTAAGTGGAGGAAATCCTGTCAGGGACACAGGACTTTGTCATGATATTTGGGCAAAGTTCCCAGCAATCTGGCTCGAGTTCACCACCCTCTGTGGCCTAGAGAAAAAGCAGTGCTGTTCAGGTGCTGTATCTGCAAAGACCTGATTGTCTCCAGGCAATTGCATTTCACCTCTTCCTTTGGGACATCCCACCAAGACCTGGCACATTCCTCTCCTAAGAAACAGCTGAGATTTATCCCTAGTGTTCTGTGCTCAGACTTACTTTGTTCCCCCTCGAGTTGCTCAGAATTGTCTTACAAAACTGACAGTATGTCAGACCTGTTAGGGAATTTTGTTGCAAGCTTGGTGAGAGATTGAAATGCTTTTTTAAATCCTAGTTTATTTTTGGTTGGCATCCTTCCGAACTGAGCCTAGACCTAACTTCTGGTGAACATGGAGGTGATTTATGGCCCCTGTTTCAATAGCAAGCAGAACTTACAGTTTTGCTTGGTTTGGATATGAAACAGGGTGAAGCACGGCACTTTCCATTTACTGCTGTGAGGTTTGGGGTTTTCATGAACCCAACATTCAGTCCCACTCAGTCACATGAACCCAGGCTGTATCAAAGCCAAAATAACTATATTCAAGAAGCCCTGCACCCCTTCTCACCTCTCATTACACTGTCAAATTTCACAAGCAGCACATTTGAGACACAAACAGCAACTTCTTTCTTCTACTCCTGACTTCAGGTGTCAGCTTACCACACTTTACATATTCATTTCTCTTAGACTTTTCTCATAAATCACTCCTTTCAGCCCCTTTATGAGTTTTAATTCTCTCTTATAACCCCTTCCTCTCCCTTGTCCTGACAATGGAGCGGTCAAAATTGGAAACAGGATTAAAAGACCTGTTTCTTTTATAGCACAGAGCATTTCCAATACATTCTTCCACTTCTCCCCAAACTGTGTCCTGAGGCTCCTGCAGTTGTGTCCCCATGGGACAGCTTTTGTTGTCACCCTATCACACTGCAAGATCATTCCTTGTATCACATTTTGTTCCTCTGTCTCTTATTTTTTGTGCTCCTGGTCTGGTCTCACATTGCACATGACCCTCTGCTTTTCGGGTTTCTCCATCACATTGTTACTGTCTGTACAGGCACATGTGCACATCTTACACAGCATGACACAGGGAGCTGCTGCAGGATTTGGAACAGCTCTGTTGCATGCTGAGCTTGTGCTGGAGAACTCAGCAGCCCCACGAAGCACAGCAGTGGGGTTAATTGGTGTTTGGTTTGGTGGTAGCGTTTGACTTACAGTCACATTGTTAAATTTAGAGTGGGCACAACATGCAGCAGTGGCAAAGGCTTTGCAGACCAAGGTTTCTTGCTGACTTTCTCTTTGCAGTTATTATCTTCCAGGAGCATTTGTTTGACTGTTGTTTCTCTTTGCCCCGTCGGGCTTCTCCCCTTCCCACCAGGATTTACTGCATCACTGACATCGATCCTGACCACCGAAAGCTCAGCCAGCTGGAGGCTGTGATCCGGTTCCTCACTGGAGAGGAGCCTGACCTGGAATGTGAGTCCCAGGCACTGAAAGGGCCCTGCTGGGGTCTTCCTGTACCCATCACGGGGGAGAGGGGACTGTGACACACTGATTGGTGTCAGACTGAACTCCTGTGGCATTTGCTCACACAGGCAGGACTGAACTCTAGCCTAGATTAATTCACAAGTGGAAATGAGCTGAGGATCCACCTCCTTGTCTCCGTCAGAGGATTTTTTCCATTTCAAAGCTGACACATAACTCAGCCTTACTGGAGGTCTCAACATAGGAAATACTGGAAAGTGGAAGGTTTGAGTGGAGCTTGGCAGGGGCTGCACACCAGGTTTAAGACGGGTAGGAGAAGCCAGGAAAGGTGCTGAGATGACTCAGTTCCCAGGGACCCCAGGCATCATCCTCCAAGGACTCACAGTGCCCTCTGGAGAGGGATGGGTTCTTTCAGAACAAGGATTATTAATTTTGTTTTCCAAACACAATGGGTAACTGATCCAGGAGAAAAAAATGGTCACAGGTTATCATCTTTTCCTACTCCCCCTGCTGCTCATCCCTTGCACCAGGTCCCATTCTCCTGCAGCTGATACAGCACCACTAAAGAGTGGGATCTCTATCAGGGGGCAGAGACGGGGAGCTGTGCACAGGAATTCCTTACAGGAATTTGGTTTTAGGATGTCCTTCAGCCCCCTTAGTTGTGCCAAGTACAAGCTTTTGCCTGTAATGCTGCACCTGAGAGGCACAAAGCTTTGGCACAAGGATAGGAATCTCTTAAAATTAAAATCAACTGTAATCCAGTAATTCTTCCTCTCTTGCACAATGTGAGCAGACCCCTCCTGGCTGTCCTTGGAGTAGGCTGGAAAGAGGAGATGTATGAGTTGAAGGGGCCAGGGAGGAGGAAAGGTTCAGGAGAGCTGACTGTGAGAAATATGCAGACTTGGAAGTGCTGTGGAGGAAAAACAAACATGATTTGAACACATCCTAGACATGGGGGGCCTGAAGAGGGAAAGATCTCGTGGTGGGCTCTGATTTTGAAGCTTAAATAACAACAGCTATGGAGAAAAGGATCCTGAGATCTGTGACAAATTTGGGAGAGCTTGAGATAGAACATTAATGGACACCTGGAACATCAACCCAGAAAGTTTCAGTGCCAGAAACACTGAAGTGGTGGGGTGGCTCCATCTAGAACAGCACGGAAAGGGGCATTTCTGCAGCATGATGGCCACCATGTTCTCACAGATTAGTGCAAGCAGGGCAATACAGAAACAAAGCAGGTCAAAGAAATGGGGCTCTGGGGCACGTCATTTAGAACATGATGATACCTTGAGGTTTTCTAATCGCTTCTTAGCTCCACTCCAAAGTGGATTAGAGTCATAGCCTGGACTGGCTTGAGCATCTGATGAAAACCAGGGCAGGACAATGTTTTGTGACACCCAGTAAGGAAGGAGGGCTAACAGAGAAGCCAGTGAGCAAAGAGACAGAGTGGAGGCCACAAAAAAGTCACTGGTGGTTTTGAAGGAAGCTACTTTAGTGGAAAGTGGTGGCTGGTATCCTCTCTACAGGACACCCAGAAGAAAGGTCAAAGCAGGGATCTGAGGCAATGGCTGTGGACAGCCTGTTCAATGAAAGAGTCAAGTGAGGGTCTAATGAGTAACTTCATTTGAAAGCCTCTCACTTGCCCACACTTGTTTGGGCACCCCAGAGTTTGCAGGAGAACTGGTGTGATGATTTTGGACATTAGGACGAAATCCTTCACAGAAAGGGTGATTAGTTATTGGAACAGCTGCCCATGGAGGCAGTGGAGTCACTCTCCCTGGAGGTGTTTAAGGAAAGACTGGATGTGGCACTCGGTGTGGTTGACATGGTGGTGTTGGGTCATAGGTTGGACTAGGTGATCTCAGAGGTCTTTCCCAACTTCCTTGATTCTGTAATTCTGTGATCTTGGCTGTAACATCAACTCCTGTGCTTTCCACTACCCGGGGTGTTAGGACCTCATCTCTGCCCTGTAATGGGAGGCCTCTTTTTTGTGCCACGCTGATCCACTGTCCTGGACAGGCAGATGCTCCTTACCAAGGGGCTCTCTAAAACATCTAGGGAGAAACATGTCTTTCTCTCCTGATTTTTGTTCTTCCTTTCTCTCCTTAGGTGATGAGGAGTTGGTCCAGGAAGTGCTGTTTGATGCAGTGGTCACTGCCCCCATGGAGGCCTACTGGACAACACTAGCCCTCAACATGTCCTTGTAAGTCTAGGAGAAATAAATATGGATATTTATTATTATTACCACTGAAGATACATCTCCAGATGCTATGGGTTTATGCAGTGCCTGAAACAGTCACAAACTTCTGCACAGCGTACAAGAAACTGTAGAAATAGCTCGAAAAGCTGATAGAAATAGTTCAGTAGCTTTAGAAATAACTTGAAAAGCGTCTCTCGGGAGTGAACTCCAGTAGGCTGGGCCTCCTTGGGGGAGCCTTTAGTTTGGTGAGGGTTTTTCTAGTGGAGAAAAGGGAGTTCAGTCTTGTCTCTATCGGTGGTGCCTTCAGATTGAACCTCAGGCAGGTAGTGCACAGGCTGGCTTCAGTAAACAACTTTCTAGTCTATTATTTCCAGCGAGGCACCTGTTGCTTGTGGGATCTTGTATCATGTCACACAGATCTTCTTCCAGCAGACAACGTGTTGCTTACAGATACACATGGCCACTGGACTCCTGTCCCCATTTCAGCTCCTTGTATCCCTGCACCGACAGAAGCTGAGCCAGTGACAGTCCTGCTAGGACACCCCATTATCAGCACAGCTTTAAACAGCTACACCAACACACCCTCTTCAGTCACATTCTGCTACCCTGGCCATTCTCTGCATCCCTGATCCAGCCATTCTCCTTCTGCTGTTCCCACTCCTGCACTTCAGCCTCATGAGAGCACCTTGGAGCAGAGCTAGCAGGGGCAAAGGAGCTTATGGTCTACTTAAAAAAGAATGAAATAAGCAGACTGCAAAGGTTTAAATCTGAGGACAAGTCTTAAACCTGCCAGTTGTCATCCAGTAATAACCTGTTGCCATTAGCAGGGGGGAGCCAGTATCACTCCTGGTGTAGGTGGGTTATATGGCAAATGAACTTGGGGCCAGGTCTCCAGATGTAGCTTCAAGTTTGAAAGGCCCTCACCCTGGGGCAGGGATCATGGCTGTTCTTCTGAGAACTGTTTGCTTCTGCTTGTGTGTTTCTGTTGCACAGGGACACTGAGGCAGGCATTGAGATGGCGTTTCTGGGCACTCGGGCTGGACTCATGAGGAGTGCCCTGTATGTGGGCTCGGAGAAAGTTTCCAACAAGTAAGTCCCTAAACTGCATTAAGGGGTTTCTGTCAGTGTCTCTGAAGGGGCAGCATGGAATCACCACCAGCCTTAGAAATGTCTTTGGGGAGACACAAACAGAATGGAAAGAAGCAACACCTTAATGGCATTGATGCTGATTCACAGAGTCAGGGCAGGGGGCCTTTGTCTTCCTCTCGTCTTTTTGAGTTCTTCTTAAAATAAGAATGAATGTGAATGAAAACCTTCAACTTCAAATGAAACCGTTTGAATTAAAACCTTCAAGCATTCCCTGACTTCAGTCATCTAACACAGAAAATGCCCACAGTTACTACACACCCCCAGGACCATTTTGCAGTGCAAAGGCTCTGCACTCCAGTGCCCCAGCGACATTCCAGCTTGGCTATGTTTGATCTTTCTGTCTCAATTCCTCTTCCAGATTTATTCTGTTCTGCCTCTTGCATTGCCCCCATGGCAGCAGCCTCCCAGTGCCTTGCAGTGAGGCGTTAAGCGACGTGACTGACATCTGCCACATCCGATTCATTCTCTTGTCCTCTCCCTCAAGGCAGAAGTGTGTGTGCAGTGAAGGGTTTTGACATGGAAAGGGTAGTTTGCATTCTGCTGCTATTTGGAATATGCAGGCTGGTGCATGCTGCTGTAAGACAGGACAGGTCACAGAGGCACACCAGCAGATGGAACAGAAAGGGACCATGTGGGTGGTGGTTATTAGCTTCTTGGCAGCTGTTTCACTGTCCCCAAGTCCCCCAAACATGAGTCCTACATTCAAGCTCTGCTGTGCCTGAAAGGTGACATTCTTCATGTGTTTGAAACAGTCTGAACAATTCAGAGTAGCAACAAGGGAGAAATGCTGTGTGCTGCAGGAGGCTAATATGATTCCTGATTCCCCACTGCTCATCAGGAACAGCGTTCAATGCTTTAAACAGTCACAGTCACCACGCTGCAGGGACAGACCCCCCCCACACATCCCACAGGAGGAGCTTCTGGAATCCCCTGAAAGGAAGGAATCATAAATGAGGAATTATCATTACGTCAAAATACACAGCAAAACAAGAGCCTGAAAACAAAGGGATTTGCCAGGCAAGCTGTATGAACCTCCAGGGAAACAAATGACCTGATTTTCACAAGGTCTCTCCTGAGCACCCACTGCCTGTCTTGCCATGCTCCCAGGGTACATCCTCTCACCTTTGGAAGCACCCCTTTTCTCAAACACTTCAGTCCCTGCATCTCTAGGAATCCCAGAATCATAGAATTTGTTAAGGGATTGGAATGGACTTTGCCACATGAACCCAGGCTGTATCAAAGCCAAAATAACTATATTCAAGAAGCCCTGCACCCCTTCTCACCTCTCATTACACTGTCAAATTTCACAAGCAGCACATTTGAGACACAAACAGCAACTTCTCCTCCTTCTACTCCTGACTTCAGGTGTCAGCTTACCACACTTTACATATTCATTTCTCTTAGACTTTTCTCATAAATCATTGGACACCTATTCCTGACCCACTCTGCCATAGGAAGGGACACCTCCCACTAGCCTGGGTTGCTCAAGGACTTACCCAGTCTTGAACACTGCCAGGGCTGGGGCATCCACAACCTCCTTCAGCAACCTGTTCCAGCTCCTCACCACCCTCACAGTAAAAAATTTCTTCCCAGTGTCTTACCTAAATTTCCCCTCTTTCAGTCTGTGCCCATTCCTCCTTGCCCTGTCACTACAGTTCCTAACAGAGTCCCTCTCCACCTTCCCAAAAGGCCCCCTCCAGATACTGGGAGGTTGCTATGAGGTCTCTGCTCAAAGAGAGAGTCTCCTGAAGAGATGAGCATTTACCCACAGTTGCATAACCTTATGTTTGGGGTGGGTTGTTTGTGTTTGAAGGAGACTGCCTAATCCCCTCGCCTCACCGGCTCCCTGCAGTAGCCACAACCCAGCCGCACCTGTGCCTCCCTCGCCCACCTGCTCGCACCTGCCGCGCCTCACCCGCGCTCCGGCGCTGCCCCTGCTCCTCGCGGGGTGTGCTGCCCGGTAACCCTTCCACCCTGCCCGGTGACCCTTCCATCCTGCCCGGTGACCCCTGCCGCCCTGCCCGGCCCTCAGAGCCCGCGGGCGGCCCGGCCCTCAGAGCCCGCCCCGGGGCCGCCGCCGCGGGCCTCGGCCGGGCCAACAGCGGCACCTGGCGGCGGCCGCGGGAGGCGCGGGGCAGCGGCCGCCCCTCAGGAGCCGGGGAGGGCTCGCCCCTGCCCCGGGGAGACACCGGGGGACGCCGTCCGCCCTCGCCCGCGGGAAAGCCCCGGAGGTGATGCAATGCAGGCCGCGCACCCGGCCGCAGGTGTCCCACTGCGTTGCCCCGAGGAGGGCTGCCGCTCCTCCGCAACGCGAGCAACGTGTTGTCTCCCGGCAGGAAATTCCTGACGCAGAAGGACAAGGAAAGTATCTTCACCATGGACCACTTTCCTCTGTGGTACCGCAGGGCGGCCGAGCATCCCCCCGGGAGCTTCATCTACAGCATTGTCTCAGAAGATGATTCAGGTAACGCCAGCCTGAAGGCAGAGCAGAGGGAAAGAGAAAAAAAGCTTTTCACACCTTGCATCCCACAGCACGCCCATCCCGATCCCTTGATCGCTGCCTCCCGCTTAGTGGGAAGTGCTGGGACCTGCCCTCTTGGCATTACCTTAGCACCAGTGTAGGGACAGAGAGGTCATGGCCAAGACACTGATCACAGCGGAAAGGTGAAGCTGCAAGGTGTGGGGAAGGCAGTCAAGAATGAGAAATGCAGGGCTACAGAGGAGGGGAAGGATGGAAATGGAAATGGAAATGGAAATGGAAATGGAAATGGAAATGGAAATGCAGGGCTCGGGTAGATGGAAAGGTTTAGGGAGGCAGGAGCTGGGGGACCACAAGGTACTTATGGGGCTGGAGAACACATGGAACATGAGAAGGGAAGAAGAGAGGTATTGCAGAAGGAATGAGACACATAGGTGTGGCCAGGCTTGGGAGGGAACAACATCAGCCTTGCTGGATGACAGAAACAGCTGGCATTGGTGAGGGACCAGCAAACAGTCAGGAAGTCTAAGTTTAGAGGGTGTCATTTTTTCCATCACCACTTTCCATGACAGGAAAGGATGGGTTTGTTATGGAAGATGATGGAGGGAAAGGGTGGAGGGGAAGGCTTTTCCATGGCATTGGTGCCCTGCATCCTTCCAATCCCAGTACTGGAACATGGCATCTCTTGCTCAGCAAAGAAGTTCAAACGCTAGAGGAAAGCAAGGAGTGGCTTCTCAATATCTCTTGCTTAGGGTGTTGGTTCCTGTGAATATGCAGGGCCAGCCAGGACCTTCTCAAAGGCTGGAAGAGAGCAGAAGAGCCTAAAAAGAAACAAGCAAAACAAAACACTCATGTGAGACTCCTCCACAGAAGGCAGCAATCCCCTCTGTGCTGCTCCCTGGCCCCTAGCTCTCCATCTCTGTCACAGAGCTCGGCACTGTAGCTGTTAAAGCTTTTTGTGGCACAGTGGTGGGAGTCTGGTGGGTGGGAAAGCAAGTAGCAAAGAGAAGAAAACCTGCCTGGGAGGCAAGAGATGAACCAGGATGGAAAGGGAAGGGAATGGAAAGAGAAAATACTTGAAACCTACAAAAGCCTCTCTATGCCCAACACCCTTACATCTCACTTAAAAGGCAAGTGTGGAGAGAGGGGGAGAGATGGCAAGAGGGACCTTTTACTCCCCTGCAAGCCATGGCACCTGCTCTTTGGAATAGAGCATGGGTTGGAAAACCAGGCAGTGACACTCTGTGGGACTTCCTAGGGCAGCCATTACCTAGGCCACAGTAGTCACTGCTGGCTAAACATTGAGGTTGTGGCTTGCTGTGGCCTTCTTAGAAGTCATAGCCAGTTTGAAATAAAGCCAGAAGACAAGTAGCTGGCACTGTTCTTTGTTTTACTCTGCCATGGGTCAGAAGCTTCAATCAGGTCCAGAACCCCATTCACCTGGAAACCCTGCAGGCACATTGTAAGAAGCAGCACTTGGCCCTGAAGACCTTGTGCCCTAAACTGTGAGGGACATTATTAGTCTCTTTAGGGATGAGCAGCTGGGCTTAGAGAGACTCTGATCCATGGGATCACACAGTAGGCCTGGAAAGGGTCAGGAAATACTACCCAGTGCTTCTGAGACAGTGGTTCACTGTAAAGCAGAGTCCAGGGCCTTCCTTGACATCTGATGAAGCAGGGCTGCCCCACATTTGAGCCAAAATAGGCCACCCAGTTTCTTATTAAATTAAATCAGATGCTGAAGTCCCCTTTTCATGTTTTGCACAAGTCCCCTGCTGTTTCAGGAGGTTTTCATGGCAGATGGACTTGTAATCATCTAAGAAGGAAAACCCCCAAGAGCTCTCTGTTGAGGAGGAAACCAGCAGGAAATGACTGCAGGTTCATCAGAATCATTTATGCACAGTGCCTCCTTCCAGTGTCCAGAAGTCCCAGAAATAAAAGGACAGCAGGGAAGCCTCTGCATGTCAAGTAGTACTGTTCTTACAACCCAGATTTTTCATGTCTTGGGTCAGTTTTTTTTCTAGATATCCCAAGTGTATTTTGCTTCTTTTTCCCATCCTAGAACAAGACTTTTGGGGTTCACCATGAAGGCAGGATCATGCCCAAGGCATGTGAGCTGAGTATTTGTTTTGCAAGGGTTTTACCACTTTTGACACACTTGAGCAGGTTAATCTGGCTTTGATCAAAAAACAAAACCAAAATGGTCAGAGCTTGCAGGCTAAACTGTGGTAGGCGCTGAATTGTGCTCTGGACACACCTAGAATGATGAAGGCAGAAATGGAAAGCAGAAAGAAATGCTGGAGTTATGGGGAAGGGGAGAATCCCTGACCCATCTGTCTGAGCAAGAGATTCCACAGAGCACACGAGAAGGGAACCAGGTGCAGACTGCATCGACCAGACTGGCCTTCAAACTGTCCCCTGGCAGTTCCCAGAGAGGTGCCCCAGCTGAAGCTCATCTAATCACTTAAAAACAACTACAGAAATGGAATTTGCCACCTGAACAGTTACAGGCTGAAACAACTGCACCCACAAAGGGAGGTGGGGTTCAGTTGCTTGAGCCTATCCAGCCATGTGGCTTTAAATGCCCTGTGGGAGCTCAGGGATCTGCACAGGGCTGGCAGATGTGTCACAGGACCTACAGGATGCTTAAAGCAGCAGCTCAAGGAGAGTTGGGAGACCCTGGCTGATGCCATGATGATTATCTGCCTTTTATTTTATATCCCTGTTATGCCTTTTTGCAACTTCTGTATTCTTAGTGCTTTTTGCCTACATTCTTGCACTTGTTTGTCAAGCTAAGAGACTCAACATTTTAGAGGTTTCATAGTTAGGGAGCAATATGTCCCAGACCCCAAGGTCCTCTCCAGAACACATTTTGTAAACTAAGATAGAACCATCCAGGGGAAGGTTCCTTGGGGAGGGGAGCTCATTCTAGCATCTCATTGGGGAATTTATGATAGATATGCTAATTAGTAAAACCTATAATGTTATACCAGATTTTTGGGGGGAATTGGCGGTGTACATTGAAGTGCATTTGACCTGGACATAGTTAACCTAAGGATCTTTAAAATAAATACCAAGGTAAAATCCCTTTTTTCCCTTCTAACCATGTTTGCCTCTTGATTTTAAGACCGGGAAAAGGCATCATGGGGCATAAGAGAGTTTAGGCAACAAAGTCCCATAAGACTTTGTTCCTAAAACAGAGTGCACTCTGGGAGAACCTGGAAGTGCAGTGTCTGCAGTTTGTAGTGCTGGCCTGGCTTGAGTAAGAGTTAGGCATAAGCCTGGCCTTTGCTGTGCAAGTGGTGTTGGAATTACCTGTCCTGCTTCTCCTCTGTCTCCACAGTTCAGATGGTGCCTTGAGCAGAACAGCTCTCTGGCCTAAGAGAAGCTCCACATGCCCAGAGTTGAGGAGGCCAATTCTTTACATTTTATCCCAGAATCAGGGAACGTTTGGGACTGAAAGGGATCTTAAAGGTCACTTAGTTCCACATCCCTTGCCATGGGCAAGGGTGTCTTCCATGAGACCAGGTTGCTCGAAGCCCCATCCAGCCTTGGGTGCTTCCTTTATGCTGAGGATGCCACTTGTATCATGGACCAGAGAGAAGAGAAAAATTAAATCTACTCATAACCCATTAGGCTGCTTACGTGTCTTGAAAGATGCAGCCCCCAAAATCCTGGGATGTTTCAGAGTTGAGGCATATGTACACACTGTCCTGGATGGGAAAATGTGTGGGCAAGCTTCTCCTGCTGTATTTTACTCCTTTTTGGGGTTAAGCTAACCAAGCCTGCTGTATTTGTGTCTTGACAGAGGGAGGTGGCCTGCCAAAAGTGGTGACAGTGAGCACGGCTGTGTCTGTGTCTGTGGACGGGAAGATGGGAATTGCTGCAGGTAGGACACTGGTTTCTCTTTTTATCCTGAATGAAATGGCTGCATCTTGCATTGAGTGTGGGAGCTGAGAGCTGTTAGCTTGTCATTCAGAGGAAGTGACAGGAGCCACAATAGCTTGTGCTACTGAAAACTAGGCTAAACAGAGAATAATGGAACAGGTACTGAATGGCTGACAGGCTTCTGAAAGGGAAGCAGGCTGTTTGAATGGAAGCTTCCCTTCTCCAGTGCTGGTGAATTGTGGACTGAGACACTTTCTCTGGAGCATGAGTAGGTTGGGAAGTCTGTGCAGGTTTAAAACTTTGCAGGAAAAGCTTTTGGCCTAGAACAGCATCATGTTCATGCGTCTCCATTGTTATCTCAAATGAAAAATAACTTCTGCTGGTGGAATGGGCATGTTTCTAGATCTCCAACTCAGACCTACGGATTGCCAAACTTATTGTTGTATCTGAGCTTTAAACTCCTTTTGGCAGACCTTCACTAGACTGCACCTTCTTTTGGAAAATTCATACAGCACATTATTTCCAAGAGAATCCCAAAGCTTTTCAAGATTTGCCATTTTCTGTATTAATTGCTTCAGCCTTTATGTACACTGAACTCAGAAGCAAAACAGAGCAGCCATTTAACAAAACAAATCAGTAACCCTGGCACCATGCCCAACTTAACCACTCAGCACAGGAGTGTTGGGGTAAGAGAAGATGCAGCTCCATGGAAATTGTTTTAGTCCTGGAAACAGTGACTAAAGGAAGAGGTTGATGGAACAGGTAATGGAGTAATTATCACCAGAAATGTGCTGTGATGCAAAGCTTCTTGTGAAAGAATGGTCAGTGTTAATGGAGCCTTGTATGGTGGAAGGAATGACTGGTTAAAGAGACACCAAACAGCAACTTTGTTATAGGAGTACCCTGTAGATGGGATAGGCAAGAGAGAAAGCCATACAGCAGATACCTTCAGATCACAGAGTCTGCCACTGCGTTTGCCTGGGTTGGGTAGGATACAATGAATGCTCTTCAATACTACTAGCCAGTAAAACTATAGCAATTTAGCATCATCTGATGAAGCATTCCTTAATTTCCGGGATTTCACAAAGTTCTAGCTGACAGTGATCTCTTTAATTATCACATGGGCATTGAGAAAGTACTTAAGAGCTGAAGGACAGGTGTTATGAAATAGAACATTTCACAATGTTATACCCAAAGTGAGAAAATTATTATGAAGTCTTTCCAGAGACACCTGTGAACAGAGATAGTTTCAGCAAAGTTCACATTAATAGGTGCTTGGATGATAGAAACTGCTCCCAAAACCAATAGCATCTGACACTGTTACACCCAGCAGAAAATGAAAGAGCATTGAAACTGCACCAAGGGTCTCAGTACAGCACTGAAGCATTTTTCTAAGCATTAATTTCAGAGGAGAAAAGATCATTTTTTTTAAAAAAAGGAGTTAGTTTTTCATGATCTTTTTCCTCCCCTGTCCTGACCTGTGGATTAGAGCAGAGGCACACAAGCAGTTCATCTGTGGTTTAAGCCCAGCTGGAAATTAAGCACCACACAGCCGCTCACCCAACCTCCCTCTCACCCCTCCACCCCCGTGGAATGGGGAGGAGAATCAAAGTAAAACTTGCAGTTTGAGGTAAGAAGAGTTTAATAATTGAAAATAAAGTAAAATACAACAACAACAATGGTAAATGATAATGATAATAATAATGAAAAGGGAAAAACAAGCAATGCACTATACAATTGCTCACCACCCACTGCCCCATGCCAGACCCCTCTTCCCAAGCCCAGACTGGTCCCCCTTCTGGGTTATCTCCCCCCAGTTTATGTACTGGGCATGATGTTCTGTGGTGTAGAATGTCCCTTTGGTCAGTTCAGGGCAGCTGTCCCAGCCATGCTCCCTCCCAGTTTCCTTTGTTCTCCTCCTCACTGGCAGAGCACGAGACAAGGAAAAAAGCCCTCGACTTAGGATAAACACAATTTAGCAAAAAACCAAAACATCGGTCTGTTACCAACACCATTCTCATTATGAATTCAAAACACAGCACTCTTAACAGCTACTGAGAAGAAATTAACTCTAGCCTAGCTGAAACCAGGACAATCTGGTACTCAGCATAAATACAAGGAAGGAAACTTCTCGGTGGAAGCACTGGAGCAAGAACAAGTGGCAGGAGGATCTTCCCCTGACAGAGCCATTTCTCTTCTGTCAGCAGCGCTTTTCACAACCCCTGTGGAGATTTCCACCCACTCAGTTATGCTGAATACTGTCTGTGGACATGCTGTGAAGGGGCAGGATCCTCTGCAGAGGGTGGAGGAAACGGCAGAGGGTGGGGAAACAAATCATGTTAAAACGGTAACAATAAGGAAAAAAAATCCGTCATTTGGGGAAATGATGCAGAGCCCATTTTCTCACTGGCAACCACGGAAGTTGAGACAGAGAAATGAATTTTCAATTGCTTTTGTTCCCTAAAGGTACCATGGTCCCTGTCACTAGCAGGTACCTCAGGTGGCCTGACCACAAGCCTCTTCTGCTACTCCCACACATGGTGGGTGTTCTTCATTCCTGGTTTGCTTTGCTTTGATGAAAACAACCCATCTTTGATCCATGGTATGGGTGGGCTAAATGACAGCATCAGGACAAATACCATCTCCCAAAGGGTCCAAAGTTCCTCATGTCCCCAGCTGTAGCCTCCACTGACTTCAGCAGGAGTGCAAGGGTTTGCTGAGATATGTCCCTTGTGCTGGCTTGGGTGTCAGTTTACACCATGTTTGGTGGGGTTCAGGGAGCAAAAAGGTGCTATATTACCATTTGCTCTGTTTCCAGTAGTGAAAGGTTCATCACCTGAATCTTTCATACCAGTAGTCATTTAAATAAAGGGTAATAACTAGTGGTCACACTGCCAATTGAAATACTGTTTTTTTCTTGAGGATGTCAGCTTTGAGAGTAAGGATGCAGATCTCACTTCATCTCCCCTCACAGTAATATAATTATCCTGAGTGGCTGGATCCTGATTCTAGGGATCAGAGGCTGCAGCAGAAATGATGCTGGGCAGTGCTGCAACACCATCCTGGGTACAGGAGAGAGGTGAAGGAAGGGGAGGGAGTGTGGAGGCACAGAAGAGGCAATCAGAGAAGAATGGGATGCAGATTGGTGTTATTGTTATTCTAATGGCATCAGCTCTCAGTGGGATGATACCATGGTAATTTAGAGTTATGATACTACCAGAAGTTTGGTACCCAGCACTGGTTGCCAGAAAGCCAAATATCTGGGTAGACTTGTAGTTTCTGAACAAATGCAGCCACAGCTCTCTAAAAGGGGAACAACAGAGACTTTTTAAGTGCCCCTCTAAAAGAACAAGTGGTATGAACTGGCCTGTCATTCTGCCACTGATCATTACAAACACTGTCACTTGTCTGACTTGATGGTGCTTGAGGAGATTTGTAAGCACTTTGAAATGTTCACTATGCATGCAGTGAAAAATTAAGCTCCCAGATTTCCAGCCATGCTTATGGGGAGGGAGCACCCCCAGTGCCCCCGTGGGGAGAATGCCAGTGACAGGGAGCATTGGGCCCCTTTTCTTCTGGCAGATGAATGGCAGTCCCCAGCCAGGGCAGGGTAAGGCAAACTGGTGAAATCAAATGTCCAGGAAGATGACACAGGCCTGGCTGCTGTCAGGGAGTGAGGGAGCAGTCAGATGGGATTAGAGAGTTACAGTCTGGAGGGCTGAGAGAAGGGATGGAGAGGGAAGCTCAAGGGCCTCCTTTCTCCCAGTTCAGTCTGTCTTAGCTCAGTGGGAAATCCCAGAATGGGTTTGAGGGGAAGTCCAAGCTGCTCCTCTTGCCATTAGAGATGCTACTCCATGCTCCAGGTGGAGAGGAGGCCAAATTCAGGAGGGAAAAGCAGTGTCCTTTGCCCTACCCTACCCTCCCCCCTTTCATCCATCCCTCTCCTTCCCCCATGGGCCTGGAAGGGGTGCAAAAGGGGTTCAGTGTGCACACATTTCTTGGAGGACATGGTGGAGCCAAGGCAGGGTCCAGTTGTGTGAGCTGAGTTGGTGTGGTCTCTTTGGTGGGAAGCCACACAAACCCTGATTTGACGATACCTGTTTCTTGGAATGAGTATTACCTACCTGCTTTATTGTGCTTTGGCACTTCAAAGCACTGTGCAAACATTAAGTAATGCCTGGATGATTAATTATAATTAATTAGAAGGCAGCTATTCTCCTGGGATGTCAGTCCAGTACCTTTCACGCACACTAACTGCGTTGGAAATGAGAAATAAGGAATGGTGATGGCATTCTCCCCAAGCCATGTCCTGCCCCAGATAGCACTGTCATCTGCTCCCTCCTGTGAGTCAGTAGCCTGGGGCTTTCTGATCCTCGGGCTGCAAGGCAGAAATCACATGGAGTTGCTGACAGAAGCTTTTAGTGATTTAAAGCCCCAGTGAAACCGCTGGAATCTGTGCGGGAGTTCAGCTGTCACTTTGGGCTGTGGATGACGTCTCTTTCATTGCCTGACCTTCTTGCTGTTCGACTTCTGTGGCTGTCAGCTGGCTGCCAGTCCCAACAGGGACAGGTAGGGTGAGGTTCCTTGCTGTGGTTGTCATGTGTCAGGGATGGGAAACAGACAATGGGGCATGCACATGGTGCCCGATAAAAATAACCCAATTGGGCACTTGGGAGATGCGGGTTTATTTTATACAACACTTCTCTGTTTATATTGGAAGTTGCTGTTCTTACCAGCAGTTATTGGACCACAGTGAAATCGTTATCCCATGACACCAGCAATTCATGCAGATGGATTTGGGGAGAGCCCCAGGCAAGCTCAAACCAGGAGCAGAGAAGAGAAATGTTGTCTCTGTTTCGAAGACAGAGTTTTGGGGCACTGAGGTATCAAGACCAGTGTTTTCACAAGAGCTCTGTACTCACAGCAGGAGCAGATTTTAAAAATGTATTTTGATTTTTTTTTTCCAAAAGAATTCTAAATCAATCAGTCTGAGAAGTAGGTAATGAGGAGTAATTTTGCCATTTTACCTCTGGTTAAAATCCAGCCTCTATCAGTCTGATGGAAGCTCTTAATTTGAAAAGCAATTCCTGGCCAGCTTGATGTCTCTCCTTCTCTTCCTTGGTCTCCAGTTTTGGCTACCTGCTGTCTGCTACCAGCAAGCAGGAACAGGAGGTGCAGGTGGCTTTTTCAGCAGGACTGTTGCTGTGGCATCTTTTCAAGCTAATCTGCACACAATTCTGTATTCCTACAGTTTTGTTGCTTGGATGGATAAAACATTTCAACCTTCTCTCTGGAAAGTGACAGTAGCATCAGCAGAAGCTGTTAAAATGCACAGGAATAAGCTCTAATAGCATAAGCACCTTTTCCATGGAAATAGCTGCATATAAACTGGAGAATTAAAATTATTTCACTAGGCTGGTTCAGAAAGCAGCATTAAGACACCCATACAAAATAGGAGGATAGCTGATCTCTTTAGTGTGTGCTGCAGTATTCAGAAGGAATGCTGTCCCTCTTTTCATGCTGAAGGTTGTGCCAAAGTTGTCTCGGTGCAGAGACTTCTGTGAGTTCCTGAGGCATCACCAGGTGCCTTTATGGAAATCATGGTTTCCCCCGGCATGCAGTGGTAGGATGGATAAAAAGAAGGAAGACAACTTGTTTTCAGCCCATCCCCTGCTATGCCTGGTCTCTGCCTGGTGCCAGCCCCTTCTGGCAATCCCCAAAGCCCGAGCAGTTTCTCACGCATCCATTTGATCCGACAAAATCTGAGACATCTGAACGGGCCGTGCCCTGGAACTGAGTCACAGAAAGGGTTGGGGGCACTCCTAAGACAGAAATGCTGCTGATTTTAGTGCTAACAGCAGCTGTGCTGTCTCCAGCTCTCAGGACATCTGTCTGGGGGCTGTTAGCAGTGGGTACACGTTTGGCTGGCCTGAGGGTTGGGCCAGTACTCCGATGTCACAGTATCCCCATGGCATGGGGCCAAAACCAGGGTCTCTTGCACCCTTCATCCACCCATCTGCCTGCCTGCCTCCCATTGCATTCTACTTACACACTGAGCCCTGGGGGACACCTGTGAGCACACAGGCTGCTTTTTGGGGTGTTTCTGGGGCCCACACAAGCTGTTCTATGAGCCAGACAGAAGTGAGGTGGTTGCATTATTTTGCACTGGCTCTGGTCTTAGAAACCTTGCCTTTCGTCAAGGTTTGGCATCAGTGCTGGGGCCACATGGTTCCCTTTTCAGAGCTGATTATCCTCCAGCCGGGTCAGTGAACAGGCACAGGGAGCAACATCTGCCTGCAGAACTCCATATAGATGTCTCCATGCATAGACAGTAACTGGGGACAAGAGGGACAAATAAGTCTATTTTGACCTCAAAAGACTGCTAAAAATAGTCATGTGAGGCATCTTTCGTAGCATTCTGCTCACCCTGGCTGGACCTTAGCAATTCCCTTTTCTTCCATGGTGTATGTGCTGTCTGCATAGGCTGTAAGATCTTCAGCACAGGGACCATGCCTCCTCCCTGTGTGTGCAGACATTGTCTATTGCCTTGGGATGAGTCCTTGTCTGGGGAAAAAATCAAAGACAATAGCCAATTCTGTAGAGTAAATACTCCTTTGTAGGCTCTGCTGAGTGCCTGACTTTGTACACTGCACCACTTACCAGGGGAAAAGCATTAGGGGGTGAGCCCTGCCTTCCTCAGCCCATGCAGGCAGTGCTTCACCCAGCGCAGATCCTGTGGGTGGGTTCCTGTGCCCAGGCCCTGCCCTCACCAGCCCTCTCAGGGAATTTTCTCAATGGGACCCCAACAAAAAATGGTGAGCAGTGAGTTTTCCTGTTTGGGGTCTGGTGAGGCATCTCTCCAGGACATCCTCGTCCCTGGAGCCTGTTCCAGGCTGGAGCTCCAGCCCAGGACCCCGTTCTTGCCTGTGCATAGCAGAAATCTGCTCACCTAAGGTTATCCACCACTGCCGCCTCTACAGCTCCTCTGATTGCCATGGTTGTCACTCTTGAGGGGAAAAGAGCCCTTGACACTGACTCAGGAGAGACTTGCATATAGCTGGATTTTTTAGATTGGCACCCAGCGCCTTTGCCATGTTCCCTTTGCTTGCAAATTATTTGATATCATTTTAATTCTGAGCCGAATTAGAGCAGTGCACGGGTTGCCATGGCAACCATTTCCTTGTGCCTTTTGGTCTGACTCATTGCAGACAATTACTCTTGCGCTCCAGGATTCACAGATGTGATAGGAGAAGAATCATGTGCTGGGCTTTCAACTTTTTTTTTTTTGCTTTTAATTTCCTTCCCAGCCTCTCTTCCATTAACTCCTGCCTAGCCAGCATCAGCAGGGTCCCGTGTCCCTGCGCAGGGGTGCTCGTGGGAGCACGTTGGATGTGTGGGTAAGCCGTGTGTGAGGTGATTTGTGCACACACGTGTGTATCTGCATACATAAACAGCTCCTGTGCAGTGTGCTGTGGCATCCCCGGGATCCCTGTCTGCACGTCTCGCTGGGGACGTGCACAGACACTCAGAGCCACGGAGCAGTTGGCACGTCCTCCTGGCTGTGGTGTTTTCCAGGTGGGTGCAGGGTTGATCCCTGTGGCCATGCAGTTCTACCCAGTGTGCAGGGGCTGTCAATAAGCACTGGGTGTTCGGGGCACTGACAAAGTGCGAGGGTCATGAATGGTGCAGGACCTTCCACTTGGAGCTGTGTGAAGATCCACAGGCTGCCAAGCAAGCAGCACTGACACCCCTGACACCACCTAAATCTCTGTGTGAATGCAAGGCCAGGTCATTACCCTGCTCACACCTATCCCCACAGTGCCCCATGTCTTTTATCCAAAGTTCTTGAGGAAAGTGCTTTGTCTGTAGCCTCAGCACAGGTATAGCCGATGTCCTGAGCTGTATGAGCACCTACAGCTCAGCAGAGGAGCAAAGCCACGTGAGAAGATGCTGGAAAGGATCACATGAACTGTCTGTAGACGTAAGGATGAAGGTGGTAAATGTCACTGCAGAGGAAGTTACAGGAAATGTCTTGTGTGATGGTTTAGCTTAAATTCAGGCAAGGGAGAAGCAGACAAGTTCTGCAGGGTGAGAACCACAGAAACTTAGCAGATCTGAGTACACCTCCAGCCTCCTCCTAAGATACATTCTTTTAACCACCAAATTCAGCCCGAATTCTTTTTCTCCTGCCCTACCTGTCACCTAAGGCACAAATCTCCCCATCATAAGGCTTTGTAATGGGACTCTGACTGCCACCCCTTCCCCTTCACAAGACCTTTTTCCTCTCTTCTTTCTCTCACTGGGATACAGAAACCCCACTCCTAGGGCCACAAATAATTCTGGTTAGATGGCACCTCTACACTGGCCCAGAGTGTGTGGAGGGTGTTCTGCTGCTGGCTCCTGGCACTGCTTTCACGGGCAGCAGGGCCAAGTGTGGAGTGTGGGGAGGGAGCAGTTGAGCTTTTGGGGACAGTGTGGAGCCCCCATTTCTGTGAGGATCCTGATTCACTTCCCCTCCCTCTATCTGCCACGACAAGCAGCTGCTTAAGCTGGCTCTGCAGAGAGACTATGTGGGATGGAAAAAAGACAGACAGCAAAGAAGGCTGCCTTGCCTAGCCCTGCCCTGCCCTCCCTTAGAGGTCGGAATTGTAGGGATAAAGTGAGGATTGCTTACATATCAAGCTGAGTTAGACCTTGCAGAGGAGGTTAAAACAAACAGCATAATATTCTTCAGCTATTTGAAAAGAAAAAAAAAGAAAGAAAGAAGTAGGGCCATTTGTGGTCAATAAGAGTGAAGTTGGGATCAAGGAGTCTATAGTCTGAGCCAAAACCAAAGAATACTCTGGGCCCAAGTTATTGATAAGGACAGAAATATCATCCTTGGGGAAAGAAACAAGCTGACTACTGTGAATAAGCAGCTCAAGCTGATTAGTGCACTCACAGTGCTGGGCCTGGGTGCTCTCTGGCCCTGGGAGAGCTGGCACGTGGAAACACACACTTACAGCAAAGGGCTTTTTTCAGCTCTGCACACAGTGGTGCCTCCGTGCAGTCTGGAAAAGTGAAAATTCAGCAGTTAGGATTAAAGAAGGATGAGAAATAAGTTTGTCAGTCTCAGACTTTTAAGTGTGACCTCTGCAATGTCTGTAGCACTTTAGAGGAGATCTTCAAGGAAAGTATAATTACTACCAAGCAGTTAGGGAAAAGGAAGTCAGGCTGTATGAGTTTATCAGGGCTGGAGAGCACCAGGCCGAGCCAACAGCTTTCTTTCAGATGATTGTTTTCCTGGAAGGCAAAAGAAATTTCAAAGGTCTCTTCTCCGTATTTCAGTAAAGCATTGATACACGCCACATAAGAAACAATTAGTTAGGCTGGAGAAGATCAAGAGAGGCAGAGGAGTTGCAAAGGGGAGGGAGGGAGAAGACAATCTGGGAAGACAGCAGCAGCAAGATCACCTGTCAAAGTCTAGCAAAAGGTTACTTGTTGCACTCCCCATGGTCGCCCATGGGATTAGCTAATATTAACCTGAGACCCTGACTCAGATAGCTGTGGAGAGTGAGGGAGTATCCTAATGATTCAACACTAGAAGGCATTGCTAGTACAGGGAAGGACCAGGATATTGTAGAGAAAGCCTTATTTGACCTTGGCAGGAGTACCAGAAACAGAATGAATTTCAGTAGTACGACAGACAAGGTCATATGCTTGACAACTAATAATAGAAATCTTCTGTAAGCTGGGAACTCTGAGAGATCTGGCAGAGAGCACAGCAAGCAGAACCAGAGGCAGTCTTTGTCTTCTGGGAGCTGTTGAGCCAATTTTGCCAAGTCTCAGTGAGGATCTTCAGTGTGGATCATCAGTATAAGCTGTCTTGCTCTCTGATGCCCACATAAAATTCAGGGAACCATTGTCATCAGCCAAGATCTATCCTGAGAACCTTGCTGAAAGGCAGCTGGATAGACTTAGTGGTAAACATATCCTGAGAAAGCTCAGGAAAAAAATGCTGGGATCTTCTGTATTAGGTGGTGGTGGGATGATGGTGAATCACAGAGTGATGCAGTTGTGGCCAAAGCAAATGCTGTGCTAGTACTTATGGAGGTGTTCCCAGTGGGAAGATACATTGATGTTCCTACCCAAAGCCCTGTGAGGCCTCTCCTCTAGTCTGGGTTACAGTTTTGGTCAAAGGAATACAGGCTGAGACAGGATGGACAGATGATGAGAGGAAAAGGAAGTCTGACTCTGTGAGAGGAACCTGGGAGCACCCAGCTTCTTTAACCACATGCAACCGAGGCCAAAGCAGATAGGATTGCTGCAGTAACTGCATCTTGGGGGACACACTTAAACTAAAGCACACAGTTCTGTGGAGATAGTGTAGTATGGACAGGCCAGCAAAATACTTAGGGTGCAAAACTAGATGTGGGATTCTATCTGTTAAGGTAATGCAGCTTTACCCAGAATGTGAGGTATAAAGACAACAGCTTTAAGCTGGAGCTTGAAAAGTGTGTAATAAAGAGGTGATGCCTTGAATAGAAAGAGCTGACACTCTGTTAGCCTGTTGTCCCTTCACCAGGAAACAGCTGAAGTCCCTGGTGTCACCATGTCACAGTACAAAAGCCAGCAGCAAGCAAGGTGAGCACTCAGGGAACTTCCCACTCTCTACAGCGTTCCCCTGGGGTAGAAGGCTGGGCATCCTTACCCTGTAGTTCACACACTCCATGGTTTTAGTCATGACTGAATAAAAAGGTGTTTGTTAAAGCAGGTGAAAGCCCCAGCACAGCACCTGGGAGGCCAGAAGAAGCTAGGGCTGACCTAAACCCCTCTCTCAGCCTTTGACATCATGGTGGTTTCTCTTGATTGCGTTGGGTTTTGCAAAGTAAAGAATAGTGAGTAGAAAAACCCCTGCTTATGGTAACAAGCCCTTAAAAAGCAGATGGGGATGTGGGGGCTGGTCTGTTTTGTGGCAGCTGAGCAGACCAGAGAAGGGAGAATCTGAGAAGCAGCTGGTCAGAGGCACTCACTGAAAAGGGGATGATCAGTCACAAGAAAATGAAAATAAGGGGAGAGAGAAGGAATGACTGGGGAATCCAAGACATTTATGTCCAGTAAAAAATATGTGAAAAATAACCACAGGAGGCTGTGGGTGGATGAAAAAGTGGAAAATGCTGGAAGGGGATCATCCTTTTAAATAAAGGGCTAGATTTTCTATTGCCAAGAATTGCATAAATCTGGAGGTTCATGTTTAAAATGCACTGATTTTGTACTACTGTAAAGGTGGTTATGAGTAGGATCAGAACCACTTATCCATAGTCTGCCTCCCTCAAAATTACTTGTTAGGGTTTTGTCCTAGCATTTCCATTTGCCTCCCTCTTTACAGCAGGAACAATATTCACACAGCCTAGTGAGTGAGCTGTGAGACATTCTTTGGTAGGAAGGAGTAGAGAAAAGTGGCAAAAGTCATGTAGTAACTACAATATAGAGCTGGTGAATGTGGAAAATACTTCTAAAAGGAGGAGGAAAAACTGGAAGCACTGTGACAATAGGCTACAGTGTTGTTCCAGAGGTGAGGGAATGCTTTCAGTGAAAGGCTTAATGAACTCAATCTGCCTATTGTACCTAAAAGAAGACAGAGATTATTTGATTTAGAGTATAAAGTGCCTCCACAGAGAGAGCTGCTGGTTACTGAAGGTTTATTTCTTTAATCTAGGGGAGAGAATAACAAAAACCGTGACAGAAAAACCAAACTGATTCAAATGAGTTAGTAAGCATGAATGCTAAAAATGAGCATGAATAGGTATTGTCACAAGATACCAAGGGAAACAATATTTTTCCCTTTCTTGAGTGTTTTTCTAGTCAAAGGTAGATGCCTTTCTGGAAGATTCTACTTAGCTGCATGTAAATACTCACTGTTGGTCTTTCTACAGCATAGCTTCTCTAATTTCTGTTTCATAAGCTAAACAGATTGAGCTCTTTAAGCCTTTCACAGGAAGGCATTTTCTGCCACCCTCAAATAATGTTTGTGGTTCTTTTCCACACAATTTCCAAGTAGCGTGCGATACACAGAAGGTCAGACTGGATGATCTAAAGTCCCTTCTGGCCTTTATATTCTCTGAATCTCTGCCTCTGTGAATTCATTAATGTTTGCAAGCTCCCAGAGAGCTGCCAAAGGCAAGCACTATAGAAATGCAAAGCATTGTTGTTACTCTGCATATTTCCCTTGAGCTTTACGCGGAGCTGGTTGAATATCGCGGGGTATCGTCTGTGCATATTCCCTCAGATGAAATACCTGCATTCCTCACTCCTGCAGTGCCCTTTCCGAGTTGATTTCCTGCAGCTGTGCTAACAAACAAGTTTATTCCCAAGTTAGGACCCAGAAAAAGCAAATGTGAAGGGGCAAATCTCTGCGTGGAGCCCCAAGCAAAGAGCAGCACTTTGTTGTCCTGGCCCCGAAGCTCCATGCGAGGCAGAGTTGTTATTATTAGCATCATGCTTTGCTTTCTCCTTGGCTCCAGGTGCCCTGCACATGGCCTCTGCCTGGCTGCAGCACAGCATAACTGTGGGAAAGACAGATCTGGCTCTTGTTGGGTGCCTTCCCCCCATTCTCTAAAGGGAGCAAAGCTGTGAGGATGCTGCCTTGTCCCCAGGTTTCCCGGGCTGCGACAGACATGGAGGGCACCCTAAAATGAGGCAGGAAATCTTTATTTACTCACATTTCATTCTGTAACTGTATTCATTGGTGAATGCTTGTTGTGTTGCCCGTTATTCTTGGAGGGAAGTCTTTTTGGTCCTCAGGAATCCCATGCTAGGACTTGCATTTATCTGGTCAGAGGATAGGAGCTGACCCTCTGGCCTGCGCTTCCAATCAGTGCTAGCAAACGCTCTTCAAGCCAGCACGGTGGGCTGCTGATGGACGAGATACTGAGGGGGAATCCTATTTTATATATTTTATATGTTATATATACAGAATTACACGGTTATATAGAGTGTTATATGTGTGCGTGAGTAGGTATGTCAGCAGGACAAACATGTTTATCTATATCAAATAGTAATCAAATTATAATAAATCAAACTGCACAGAATTGCAGCGTGCTCCCAGATGGTTCATGAACTGAAAAAGCCTAGAGTCATCAGATGAGTGTGTTGGCTTTACTTTTTTTTCTGCTCCGTGTTTCTGGTATTATATGAACTGCTGAGTAGTATCTGTGTGCACTCCACTACCTACCTGGCAAAATTAGATTAAACTATGTGTCATAGACACCATGCTATTAAACAATAATGGTGATTCTCCTGCAGCACATACCTTTTCAGCAGAACAGATGCCTCAGCTGTGAGCGGATTAAGAGTAGCTGGGTTCTGCTCCCGGTTTCTCTCTGAAGATCAGACTGAGCATGGCAGGGTGGCTGAGTAGAGCAGTGTGAGTAGGGTGGCACAAGGGTTTGCTTGTGGTGGGGTTTAACATCTTTTGCGTTTCCACATGCGTCAGGATGAGCTTATTCTTACAGCAAGGGAATGTGATGAATTGTGTGTGCTTAGCACTGAAAGTGGCAAAGTGGGGAATTTAAACTTCTTAGCTGTGTGTGATAGACCTAGCCAGGGAACAGCTGGTGGAGAGACTCTTTTAGCTCTAGGGGTAACAGCTTGTGTACTTGGGGGTGCAATAGGATTAGATAGCATTTTCCATCCATTTCAAAATAACCTTGCTCAAGAGGGTCAGGAATCTGGAGATGTAGGAACCCACAGCTCCCTATTTGTTACATTATGTTCTAATTAAAAAAAAAAAAAAAAGCTTTTGGAATCAAATTTGACCTGAATATAACTCCATTGGCTCCTGCGTTCTTACACTAGGGATTAATTTGGCCCTTTCTACTTTTATGTAATGAGCTATTGCCACAGTATCTTATCCTTGTTACACAATCACCCTTGTCTGGCTGTGTCCCTGGAGCATTCTGTGTGTGTGTTTCTAGATCTAGGGTCTCACCTTGACTGACTGTGTGTTGAGTCCTGGAGTCTCACCCTGACTTACACGGACACTGTGTGTGTGTGCACGGTCACTCCATCTTCAGACTGTGTACAGACAATGATCCATCTCTGGGAATTGAGGGGCTTTCTCCTTTGGCTGGCTGTATCCCTGTGGTGTTTGATTTTGCAGTGGGTAGGGAAAGAGTGAATGTTACCATCAGAGATCTCATTTAAACAAGAAGGAGCATAGGAAAATACATTCTTTATTATTATTCTGTAACAACAAGCCAGAAATATAATATACCTTTAAAAATTTTCTGTCTCATGCCAAAGAAACCTCCATTCAATCATTTTAGAAAATCTTGTCGCTCTCCCTCAAACGGTAACAAAAAAGAAAAAGGAATCACAAGTGCCATCTGTTCCCTGCAAGGAATGTGCCTGCCCGTCCCTCAGGTGGATGTGTGGGGAAGGGGAGCGGAGGGAGCAGGAGGGCTGTTCCTGGTGGCCCTGCCAGCCCTCCATCACCCTGGCATGCATTGGACCTGCCAGAAGACCCTTTCCTGAGGGCAGGCACCTGCATGTGGCATTGGAGCACCTTCCTCAGCCAAGGGTGCACCCAGGGGGATTGCCCCATGCCCAGCCGTGCCTGCAGGGACAACAGGAGCTGCTGTCCCTGCACACCAGAGGAACCCCTTGGCTGGGCACACAAGGAGCACTGGGTCTCACTCTGTACCAGCATCCCTAGGAGAGCCTCCTTCCTGCCCACTCGGGGTGCTGAGTTCCCTGTGGGGCCTGTGGGCGGTGCGGCAGCGCAGTCACACCAGGGCAGCCTGATTTCCAGAGGTGCTGGGGAACGGAGAAAGAGCCTGCTTGCAAACAGTGCCATGAAGAGGGCACTTCCCAGTGAACCCTGCTACTCTGCTCTGCATGTGAAAGGACAGGTCCCCATCCTGCCAGACAGAGTATTTGCTTTCCAGTGGACTCCTCATAGCCTGCCTTCGTGTTTCCCAGCAACACTCAGTTCTTCCCTTTCCCGTCTTCTCCTTTCCTGGGTGGGTTTCTAAACATAGCAGTCCCTTGTCTAGGGTTGAGATAAATCCAGACTTTCTGCCGTATAAATTAAAACAAAAAAGGAAAGGATGGGCAAGGTCATCACCAGCCCCACAACACAGGATATAGAAAATATTATTAGCAACAAAGAAAAATTGGTCAGGGCAGGAGGAAGTCACAGGGAAGGTGCAGGGAAAGGAGGATTTCACACCCTCAACCCCTGCATTGTCCCTTACCTTCTTCCCATTCATTTCACCTCTAGTCTATTCCCTTAAAAACAGTCTCTCTCCTATCTCACACACACACACACATACATACACACACACACACATATATAGATCCCATTTGTTTTGTGCAATATGTCACCATTATTTGATGCAAGTAAAATATAGATCTATAAATATACCGCTCTGACTCAAGTCCCATTTCAAGTATGATTGCGGAGTCCAGTATGGTAAAGGGAGAAGTTCCCCTGAGAGGGAGGTTGGGGAGAGGTTTGGATCCAGCAGGCAGAGCCTAGTCCTGGCTTGCTGGGAATGTGGAGCAGCAGTAACACGCATACGGAGTCTGCAGTGCACCAGTTCTGCCCTTCAGAGCGGGCTACGCTTGGAGCAGATGGGATGGTTGGAGTGGCTGTACAGTGCATGGGGGAAGAGTCCTTCCTCCTCACATCTCACCAGCCCCCCTCCTTCTCTTCCTCTTCCCCACAAACAGTGTGCTGGAAGTGGGGGGAAGTGTGTGCGCACACTGGTGGGTGGACCGACTGCTTCTCCCAGTTCTTCCTCCGTGGCAGCCTGATCTTCTGCTTCCCTGAAGAACATCCTCCCCTGTCCCGTGCATCCCTGTGTTGAAGGGAAGTCATGCTAAAACAGTCCAGAGCATCCTGTCTCCTTGACTCTGGTGACCCTGGGTAGGGCAGGAGGGATTTTTCCACTCCAGGCTTTGATTAATGATGTCGTGTGCCCATGGGTCGGTACAACCACCTGTCTGGGACCAGAAGGAGTGAGGAGCCAGCGTGCATTGCTTCCACAGGGATCCAGTCCCAGCGAGCAGGAGGGCTGTGAGATGTCCGCCAGCGCTGGGATTCGGATGGAGCAGGTGGAAGAGGTGATGTGCCCTGGCAGGGTCCACCCGCAGAGCATGCAGGGCTCTGAACACAGGTTGCTAGCGAAACACCCTGCAAAGCTGGGCTGGCTGCCAGCTTGTTTCCTGATGGCAGGGATCACACCATCCACAGGCACCGTGGATGCACGACCTCCGGTGTCATCTTCCGCGCCCAGGAATACCCACTGTGACGGGTTAGAGCAGGTTACCATGGCAATGTGCGCTCTCCCCTGGAGACAGCATTTTATCCCACTTCCAGTGATACAAAATGAGTCCTTATGTTGAGTTCCTTTCATTTCTTTTTTTCCCCTCTCACTTTTTTTTTTCCCTGTCAGGTCAGAATGAGCTAAGACTAATAGGAGGCACTGCAGTCTGAGGGCTTTAAAATCTGGTTGGGGGAGGTCACCCTACGTGACAGTGGCAGTGTACATGGTTCTGTGTGGGCACACTCGGGTGCAGCTGTGGGTGGCACTGAACACCCCAGTGGTGGTGAAGGGAGTGCGGTGGGCTCTGCTGCCTTCTGTGCCAGACCCTTCCTGGGCTCTCCCACAAGTGCCACGCTGTGCTCCAGGTTCCAGCCTTCACCTCAACACCCTCCAGAGTTCTGCCCACTCTTTTCGATCGCCCCGGCTGCATCACCCTGTTCCACACACTGTGCTGGCCCCTGTGCCAGCCATGGCAGCTCCTGGGTGTGCAACTTCTTCCCCTGACACCTTCCCCTAGGCTCACACTACTCAGCACGGCTTACGCTACTGGTAAGCCACCTCCTCCTCTAGTCTTTCCTGATGACCCACTTCTGATCTGCCAATCAAACATTTCTAAATGGAGGCTTCATATCCTTACCCTCTCCATTTATCAGAGAAGACATAAAATAGATAAGAACACACCTTCTTTTTTTTTTTCATGCTGTGTACTTATTTCCACGGACTGGTGCTGTAATCTCAGTAAGTTTGCCTCTCCCCATCCTCTCCTGCCAGCTTCCACTGGCTCTGCACTATGGCTGAGATGTTTTTGTTACTCCTCAGTGGTGTGTGTATGTTTTTTGTCTGAAGCAGAAGGTGATACGCACTGCTATGATCAGGGTAAGGTGAAGTGGCTGAATGTATCCATGGCTGCACGCAGAGGGCAGGTCAGCATGGGCATGTGTGATAGCTCTGCATGGGCAGGAGGGGTGCCTGGATGCCTGAACCGGGGCTGGCTCTGTGTGTGTGTGTGTGCTGGGATCAGAATGAGTCAGTGTGTGTGTGTACAGGAAGGTGGCTCTGTGCCTGTGCACCTCCAGCGGGTGACGTGCGTGTCAGCTCAAAGGTTTGGGCTTGGCCAGGAGCAAAGAGAGGGACACTCTGCTCCCTGGCAGTGTGTTGGAGTGATACAGGTATCTTTCCTCCTCTAAAAGTGAGAAGGGAAATCTCCCACTGACTGTTGCCCTACCCGAGGGACCTTGCCTCCCTTCTGATGTAATCTTGGCTGGTTTGTAGGGTAGGCAGCAACTTACTGTCACACACCAGCAATGACCTGACAGTGAGGCACGGACACTTCTGGTGCCCTGCACCCCACATAAGGTTTCACACAGCTGCTCTGTTTGCAGAGAACTCTTGACAGGATACAGGATGACTCAGGACCGAAGCTGAGAGGATGACACGGGTTCCCAGAAGGTGCCAGCTGCCTTTGCAGCAGGCCTGTGAGGGAAGCTCTGTGCAAGGGCATGAGGCACAGCAAGCACTCGAGGTCTGACTCTACTTTATTTGTCTGGGAGGGCCCAAGGGTGAAAGGGCACAAAATGGGCCTGGGGCGGAGGAAAAGAAATTGAGCCAGGTGCCCTGACCCCCCAGAAGCATGTTGTACTACTTGGGTGAGTGGAGCAATAGCACAGTCTGTCTGGGAAGATGTATTTTGGGAGGACCCCATGCTTGACTGCTCTCAGGTACCTTTTTTCATCGCTGTCCCTTCCTTCCTAAAACAGTTTCATGCCACAGAAGAGATTTGTTTTTGTTCTTCGTGTTCACCTTCTGTGTCACCCATGAGTGGCTGCCTCTTCTTCAGCTCCCGGTGGTACTTGGCCATGAGGGAGGCATAGATGCAGCCATAGGCAGCTGCCACCACCATCATGATGCAAACGATGCCACAAACCACCCCTGCAATGATCACAGTGCCAATAGCCCGGCGCACGCTCACAGGCCTGTACCGCTGTTTCTGAGGGCATCCCACACTGGGCTCCACTTCTGTTTCTGGGCCTGATTTAGATTTGGAAGGAGTTGGGCTTCCTTTAGTGCAAGGTGGGCCAGTATTGTCCAGCACTGTCGAGCTGTTCTCGTCATCCAGCTGGGAGCAGTAGTTAAACATCTCCATGGGCACCATCCGCATGTCCTTTCCTTTCAGCTCCTTGGGCAAGGTGCAGGCCAGCTGGTCGATTTTCCCACCTGTTCCAACAGAGATAACAGGAGTGAATCACAGCTTCATCCCCATACAGAGGCAGCAGGGTGGGATCCTCAGGCAGGGCGAGTTCATGGGCCTCCATTCACACCTGCTAAAATATTTTCCCTGCGGAAGCTGCAACCACGTCAGCTGGCCAGTGTGCCTGTGCCTAGGTTGGGTTAAGAGCCTAGATCATGCTCTGAACCTAGCTATGCACCTAGAGCTCCTGGTGCATGATGTGTGCGTAGGCATCTTTCAGGCCAAGACATGAAAGCCCTCTGAAACCATTTAAGTCAGACTCATACTGTTTAGTGAGTTATGTAAGTGTCAGTAGAACCACTTGCTTCAAAAGGAGAAATTAAAGAAAAAAGATAGGACCAGGCTGTATCTTACCAAAAAACCAACAGATACACATCCCATCTTCTGACAACTAATCCATCTCTGTGAAAATAATGACAGATGTTGAAACAAATGCTTGAGTGAGTTTGGGCAATTTCTTTGGAAGGGGAGGAAAAAAAGCAAAGTTATGTCTGTGTGTTTTCCACTGACTTTGTGAAATGGCAGTCAAGAAAAAAAAAAAACAAAAAAAAAAAGTGGAAAGTGGCACTCATATGCTTGTTTGATTCTGCTCACACAAATGCATATTTCAGACTGCAGTGTAGCCATAGGCAGAGATAATCTCCTTGCAGCATGGCTGTGATCAGCAGGGATGTGACAGCTGACTGTTGCTATCCGCATGATTTGAGACCCTTTCCTACTCACTGGTTCCAGAAACAGAAGGTCAAGCCCTCAATCGTCATTCCTGTAAAATGTGCCATCTTTCTTTGAGTTGCAGCTCCTGAAAGCATGTCATCCCATCAGCATTCCTGATAAGTGACATGTACCTTTCCAGTCTTCGGTGTTTCCAGGAAAATCTGGAAATCCAAACTTGTCAAAGACTGCTCGGTTTGAAATGATGATTTTATAGCCAGCCTGACTTGGGGCCTGGCTTGTTAATTTGAGCTGTAGGTTGGGTTCTCCAATATTAGTTGCAGTGTTTTTCCTAAGTGTCACTGTTTCCTAGGGTTCTTTTGTTGGCAGCAGACCTGATGCTTTACAGCCAAATCTGACTTCTAATTCTCTCAGTTTTAGAAAGAGAATGGGATGGTCATTTCCAAGTGTGAAAAGCATTTCTTCTCTTTAGGCAGAAGGAGTGAGCTGAATTCATAATCCTAAAATTTTAATGTTACTTGAGGAAAGTTCTTTCTTCTCTCAAGATTAAAAAAAGGCAGGTAATAGTTCAGATTAGAAACAAAACAAGGAAATAGGAGATCTAGGGCTGCTGAGGACTTCATAGACTGGCAACGTTGCCATATAAAGGTGCAGTGGCACTAAACTGTAGCAGGGTCCTCATGCTCTTTGGCTGAGACCTGTCACTCAGGTCAGCCTGACCTGCCAGCTGTATCTGCTCCTGTTTCTCCCCTGCCTCCTCTGCTTGCCTTTCCTGGCAGAGCAGCACTCCTGCACTTGCCTCCCGCAGCGCGAGCACCTACCTCGGTAGGAGAACCACTCCATCCAGTGCTTGAAGTCTCGGAGGTTGCAGTCGCATTCCCAGGGGTTATCCCCAACCTGGAGCTGCTGCAGGCTGGTCAGAGGCTCGAAGGTCACCCTGTCCAGGCTCTGCAGGCGATTGGACCTGAGAGAGAGGGAGCGGAGAGCAGGCAGGTCGTCAAAGATGCCCGAAGGAATCTGGGCCAGGCCGTTGATGGAGAGGTCCAGCTGGCGCAGCAGGGCCGTGTGCTGGAGCAGGTCCTTGTCCAAGGCCCGGATGCTGTTGTTCCTCAGCTGGAGCTCTGTGAGGTTCCCCAGGTCACTGAAGATGTTCTGAGGGAGCTGGTCCAAGAAGTTGTTGGATAGATCCAGCCTCTGGAGAGCAGAGAGGTTGGAAAACACTGCTCCTGGCAGGATGCTGAGTTTGTTGTTGAGAAAGAGGAAGGTCCTGGTGTTTGTGGGGATGTCTGAGGGAATGGAAGAGAGGCCCAAGCCACTACAGTCCACTTCCAGGTTGCCACTGTTACACTTGCAGGAGGAAGGACAAGCAAAGAAGGACTCAGCAGCACACAGTGAGAGCCAGCAGCCAAGCACTGGTAGGTGAAAAGCAGGGAAGAAAGAGGGCATGGATTAGACCAGTGCTTTCCCATCCTCACCCACCACCGACTACAGCACAACCCTCCCAGCACGGCTCTTCACTGCAGTGCCCTGCAGTGTAATGACTTTCTTCACAGCTACAGCCCTTTACTGCTGGCCTGCATCCTGACAGCATGACTTTCCTCTTAGCCTTTTTTTTTTATGAACAAGCAAGTAAATATCCTTCCAGTTTCACAATGGAGTCAGAACAGTGCATCCCAGAGGACTTTGCCAAGAGATACTGGAGCACTGGTACCTGTCAGAGGAGAATGGAGCAGAGTGTGGTGGGAGATGTCACTTCTGATAAAGGACAACTCTTTCTAAACAGTCGGGGTAGAGAGAGGAGGGACCAGGTATATTTAAGAAGTTCCAATTTTTCAGAAATAGATATGTTATTAAAAAGCTTTTAAGAAAAATGAAAATAAAACAACCTACATTTCAGGTGTGCTCCTGCAGTTCGAATCCTAATATTTGTGATAGATAAGACTCAGCTCTAAGACTCTAAATCATGGTATCATTTGCTTACCATATTCACAGTGTGTCATATGGGCCTTGTGTTCACTTTTTAATGAATTACATGACATTACAAAGGGATGACCAAGAAAACTGCTGAAAAGTAACAAGGAGTCCCTAAATCACTGGACACCTGGTTCTTGCCATTGCTCTCAAAACAGTTCCTGAATCCCATAGCAACAGCCCGAAAAGTATCTCCTCTGACCAAAATTGCCCACAACAACGGAATGAGGAAAAGAAGTGTAAGTTGGTAATTGACAAAAGGAGTATCAGAAAAAGGGTTAACACACACACCCCCTTTCTCCTGCACCGTCTCAAAGTTAAGGTCGGACAATCCACAAATCAGCATTTTTTTAGAGCTGCTCTGAATTCCAGACATGGGTCCAGATCCTGCCAGTGGCACCAGGGCACTGGTTACCAACCTTCCCTGGGAGCCAGTGGCTTTTCAAACTCTCATTTTTGTGACAAAGATGCATTATCAACAAGAAAGCAAGCTTTGTTCCTCCTGTCATTAGAGGAGTGGGAGTTATGTTTAAGCAGACTGTGTAAAACATTTGCATCCTTCATCTTAATGCCTTTTGTGGAATTGAGACTGCACAATGAATTCCACTATTCTTCAATGTGGGAAGCAAATTCAGCTCCCTCGCAGTTTTTAAGGTGACAAGTTTGAGCACTTGACTAAAACTGAAGCAGGTTTGTCTGTACATCATGCCTGTCCTCTCCCTTTCTCACTTTTCTCCAGAGAAGGCAGTCACTTGGGTTGGTAGAGTCTTTTTGAAGGCAAACAGTAGCTAAAGTGGATGCATTTATTGTCTCGCCATTCCTTCCTGAACTGGAAATCAGGCTCTTCTGTCCTGCTTTTCTTCAAAGAACCAACAAGCAGGTGTTTGGCTTCTTAATCCTAAAGGCATTGAAATAGGGCTGCCACAAGAGAGGGAGCCAAAGGAGACCCATGCTCTGGAGCTTGAAGCAGCTTTGCAGTCAGCTGTGTTCTTCCTCTCTTCCCTTGTGCCACTCTCTAGAGTTTAATCCGACCCACAGCACATTTTTTATAGCAACTTTGCTTCTGTCCGTGTTGTGCCTTCATACTCCAACCCTGTCACCCTGCACAGGGCAGGTTTTGTGTTCCCAGCCATCCTTGTGAGAACTGGCAGATTCGTGGACTGGTGGTCTAAGGAGAACTATCCAGTTGGAATCCTAAGCTATATGAGTTTAATAAAGACCAAGGGATGAATGTTCAGAGATAATATATCAGTTCTCTCTTATTTCATCTGTCTTTCGCAATTCTTCAATAATTTTTTACTATCCTGCAGTTGAGATCCAGGTGTACATCAGCCCAGACCATGCCAATAAATGTGCTCTTTTAAGGAGAATTATGGATCCTTATAGTGAAATGCAAGACACCCTGAGCACCTCGGTGCTTTCTTGTTGTGCAAAGGCTGGGGCCCACAGCAGAAAGTGCCATGAAAGTAGATCCTAGCCCATGGACTACTGCAGTACAGGTACTGACTGGCTGGCTGATATTTAATTCTGTTCAGACTGCGTCATACTCTTGTTGTAGGGAGAGAATTGAAAGAATGGGAGCTAGAGTGGGGAAGGGAAAGAGCCATGAGTCACTCAAGTGACCTCGTCTTTTCCTGGATGCTTAACAAAAGCCCAGTATTAATAATAGATTGGCAGCTGTGATGATGAGATAACACTTAGCTGCTTTGTACACCAAGAAAGGCAAGAGCAGCCCGTGTGTAATGCTATACAGGTGGCATTCTGTTCAGGGCTTATCTCTCAGAATGCCTGGCTGCCTCCAGCGCCGACTGGGTGGCTGTGGGGTTCCACCAGTGTGTATGCTGGCAGTGGCTGGCAGCAACAAAGTCTCAGGCAGCTGGCTGTGGTTATGTTCAGGAAATGGATTTATGCCAAGCTTCTGCAGCCATGTAGGATATGCCAAAAATGTCTTGTTGTTACCCATATATTGCTGTATGCTTTTGGAAATATTTTACTAAAATCATACAGAGAAGAGAAAGCCTGATTTCATTTTCATTTCCCTGCAAGAAGTGCATCCACGAGGATGTGAGCTGGGGCCAGGAAATTCATTGTGTTGGTTAGGATGCAGCTCTATGGGAAAGAGAGCCAGGGAAGCAATAGACAGAACTTGAAGCTGACTTCCAGCCCTACAGAAGGATGAGTAATAAGTGTTTTTGTGCTTGGGGAAGATGAAGTTACTTTGTGGGGTGTTTGGTGACTCTAGTAGGTGGCAGAAAACTGATCCAGGTATATCAGATTAAGTCAAGACTCAGTAGCATTCATTTTAAATTATTTATACAGTCTAGTCTGTGAGGATGGATTACAAAGATGCCTGTTTTCTGGAGAAGGAAATAATTCCCCCAGCTTCTTACAGCTGCAGCTCCAAATGGGATCAGGAGGACTGGAACAAGGCAAACCACAGACCTACTAGGTGCCTGGGCATGCAGTAGTGAGGGACACACTCCAAGTGTTCCCTTTGCTGTGGTCCCCAGATGCTTCTCTGAGATGCAGATACACTCCCAGAAGCCACACATCACCCCAGCAATGCCTCCTCTGCACTCAGGGGTGCTGTAGCAGCTGCCCCAGTCCACTGGGGATATGCACAGGCTGAACGTTTACAATTTAATTTGAAAGAGAGCTTCTTTATTTACTCCTTGATTTTCACTACATGTGGCAGTGCCCAGTAGGAGAATTCTGCCTTCACATCCTGCATTTCCTTCTAAAATCTGTTATGACTTTTGCAGTGAAGAGCTGGGAGCCTTGCTCAGCAGCCTGTGTATAAACCCCAACCACAGAGAGAAGTCTGCAGCTTATAGGATGCTGATTTGAGAACTGTTTGGGGTGGATCTTAGTGCAATGGTGTCTGTTGGGCTGTTTCTCACCTGCCAGGCCCACTGGAATTCAGAAGCAATCATCACTCACTGTCCCACTTTAAGCCCATCTTCAGCTTTAGAATATCACTCTCCCTCCCAGCTAGCCTGGCCTCTAAAGGAATCAGGAATTAGTTCAAACAACTCCATTCTTAGCTGTCCCTCTCCCCTGTTCTTAACCCTGATGTGACCTATTTTCTTCCCGCTCCCTCGACAACCAGGAGCACTGTACTTGGTACCTGAGCAGGCAGTACTTACGACAAGCCTCCTGCCACCTCATGAGGAACCTGCTCCTCCACCGGTGGCCAGCACTTGTAGGCAGCATCCTTGTCTTCTCCAGCGTGCCTTCACATCCAACAGCCAGCCTGGCACACGGCCCCAGAGGGAGAAGGAATGACCTTGTAGCCTGCCTGCCAGGTCCTGGAGGGGGAAAGCAGAGCAGTGATGAGATTCACTTCCCTGGGTGCAGCACACGGGGCTGAGCTCAGTGCTGTCCCTTCCCCTCCCCAGTTGGTGTTTTGCCTTTGGTGTTCTGTTTTGGAGGAGAAACGGGGGATATTCCGGGAGGCGCAGCGTGTTGAAGGCGCAACATTAATTCGTTTTGAACCTCGCGGTGCAGAAATAAAACCTGATTCACCTAAGTGCCAGAGAGAAGTTTGTGCTTGAATAGCCTGCCATGGTAGCTACATTAGCCTCATGCTCAAGGTTAACCTGATGAATTGCTAAGGTGACCCTGCCAGGGCAGCAGGGTCCGGCTCATTCCTGTCGCCTCCACGCAGGCTGGTGCCACCTGTGCATCCTCTGCCTGACGCACGGCTCAGGCTCGCTGAGAGCTGGGCACCAGCGGCTGCCAAGCTGCTTCTCTCCCCCCTCCTCCTCCCCCCACTCCACCACACCCCCCCATGCTGTATTCCCTACCAGCACTTCCTGTCTGTTTTAAGGTAAAATGGATGTGGTGGCTAGAGCAGCACAGCTTCAGCTTGGGGATTTCCCACTGCAGCAACTGCAGGAGCTGAAGAGCGAGCAAGCCTCGGAGGAGAAGGAGAAGGAAGGACCTGAGGCGGGGGAGACTGAGTGGGAGTGTTGAAAAGAGAGGAATTGCATCTTAATTAGTAGAAGGAAAAATCCTCAGTTTAATTAGAAACCCAAAGACCATAAACTCTCCCCTGACAATAAGTGACTGACAACAGGTTTCAACTTCCCTCCCGCTTCCCTTTTGGATACAAGGAGGCAGGAAAAATGAAAACACCACAAACCCTTCTGTCCCCCTGCGTACTCCCTGACGTGCCACCCACAGTCGCAGCAGCAGTTAGATGGACACATTTCAACCAGAGTACAGAAATAAGCCATTCTCCGTCCCCTCCGAGGGGCTCTGACAACATCCACAGCGGCTGTTTTAGCTGGGTGCTGCACTGCCACCAGGACGCTCTCCCCACACACGTGCCAGGTACCTACCCTCCCCCAGGCTCCCAGGACTGATTTATTTTATATAGGAACGTAAACCACCGGGAGATATTAAAATTAGCATCTTGATGAAAATTATGAGCAGGTTCAGTACCTAGACTAGCACATTTGCAAGGCTATTTAGATCATTTACCTAAATGCCAGTGCACCAAATGCCTCTCATGGTACAGAAACCAATTCAGCCTTCATCTGCTGCAGCCCCCCACTCCGCAAACTGAGCCGGAGCCCTTTCCCTGCAGTCCCCCCTGAAGGAGAAGCTGCAACAAATAGCTGTCCCCATTTGGTGCTTGCGCTCGACCTGACTGAGGAGACTTTCAGCCTCCCCCATAGAAACGTCTCCATCCTAAATGCCACCCCTGAAGTCTCCTGTCCCCGCCTGTCCATATCGAAAAGGAGGATGAAAAGCCACAAGCACTTACCTGGAGGGGTTCTGCCTGCAGCCACTTCCACCCGACTGCCCGGACACTGCCCAATTACAGCCTCTTCCTTCCCTCTCCCTCCTTGACTTTCACTCCCCAGCAGCAGGCTTTCCGTGTGCTCTATTTAACTCCCTACAGCACTGGAATAAACGGCAGAGTTAAGCTGACAGCCACAGAGCCTTATCTGCCTGCTGGATAGCGCCAGTCGATCAGCTCCAAATCCTGTTGCCAAATGATCACGTCCTTGCTCTCAGCATCAGGGGCAGCCGCCTGCCATGCTCTGCCTTTCCCTCTTCCCCACCTTCACTCCATCTAACTTTGTCAGGGTTATAGATAGCTCTGTTCCTTGTGCTCTTGCCTTTTGGCTCTGTTTTGTAACACCCCATCTGTATCAGCTGGCTTGGTTCCAATTAGGGGGGCTAAGCAATTAAAAAAAACAAACAAAAAAAAACCATAAAAAAACCCCAAAACCAGCTTCTGTGGCTGCTTTGTGTCACAGTTTCCCTCTGCAGTGTCCCCTCAGCCCGGGCCCCCACTCAGGCCATGCACTGGTGTCTCTCCCACCGTGCTCTGTGCAATTCATCCATGCCATCCCCAGGTGACAGTGGGGGCCCGAGGGCAAGGCTGGCACACCCAGGCACGAGGATGGGGACAGGGTCAGGGTTTCCACCCCCAGCTCCTTCTGCTCTGGCAGGTCCAGCTCCTGCACTCATTTCTGGTACCTCACGGGCGCCTCTTTCCCTCAGGCAGCACCAAGGCTCAAGCAGAGAGTGCAGGGTGGGAGGAGCAGCCATGTATAAATAAGCCTTTTCCCTATGTTTAGAATTTATTACAGTGCATAGTGATTAACACCTGTTCAGGCTTTAATGCTGTCTCCTGCGCTGCAACATGCACAAAGATGGAGGGGCCTTGATAAACCCAAGATTATTTTAAAGCATGTCACATATATGCCACACTCCCCACTCCAGAGATAGCAGCCACCCTGTGTGCACTCATACACGTGTTTCCAAGACTTAAAAGCAGCCACCTTCATGTACAAATGCACAGAGTCTCCAATCTAGCTTACATTTACAAGAGTGTGCACAGAGTTGGGCTTGCACATGTGCCAGGGACTCTTCTGTAACCCATATTTATTAACCTCCATGTCCTCCACAAAGCTTCTCCAAGCATACCATATGCCCAGGTGGCAGAGCAGTAGATTTGGAATACGTAGAGGTTCCTGGCTGCTGAAGGGTGAGGGTCTGTGGGCTTCTGCATTTATACCTTGAAGAAGTATGTTCAAGGAGAAATTCTAATTCCAAGGATCCAGGAAAAAAACCAGTTTCTCCTACGCATCTACTGCCCATAAGAACATTATACCCTTAGTGATTAATATTCCACAGTCAGGAGAGAGCAAGGAGGCAGAGAGGATTTTTAAGAGTTTCTTTTTTAAAGGTTTCCTCTGACTTGTCTTGAATTCTGACTTAATTAGCAGTTTTCTTGTGGCCCAAGAGATGCCTTCTGCTCTGCAGAGCACCAGGCCAACTGCACTCACTGCCAGTGCAGCACTGGGAACGTGTCATCTTGGGGCAAGTAGCACCTGCCCACACCTCAAGCCTCTCCAGAGCAGCACCAGATCTGTCTGGCTGCTTTCAGCCTGACAGCCAGGGATTTTTCCAGCACCCAGCACTCTGCCAGACCTAGGAGTGCTCCCTACATGCCCCCAGCTCAACAAGAGAGGCACCGTGCCATCCGTACTGAACTTGCCTGGCATTGCTTGGGTTTGGGGGCTCAAGGCTGGTCAGCATTGCTGGAGCTCTGAATGCTCTGAAGTCACCCAAGGGCTCCACAAACCAGACATTAGTCTTTCACATGGTTTTTCTAGATGGTTCCTTCTCCCTAGAGCAACATGTCAACTGAATGCCCTGTGATCCATGGGGCACAGGGTCCAGAGCTTTCTTCCATGTGCTTGAAGGTCTGTCCAGTTTCTGGAGAAACCAGGGTAGCCTGTGGGGCTGGTGATGGCCTTTTCTTATGACTGTTTCAAATAGGATGGTAAAAGACAACTTTTTTAGTTTCAGCTCAAAGCAACAAAATGAAATCATCCGTTTCTGGCCCATGGGCTCCAGTGGCCAAAAATACACTGAGCTGAAGTGCCACTTGGACATTTGGCCTGCTGTCAGACTCTAGAGGACTCTCTAATGAGGATTCCCCTAATTAGATTGAACAGCAAACCGTACTGCTGGGGGCAGGGGGAGGGAAAAAAAGGGGATTGTAATGACTCTGCAGCACTTGCCAGGGCCTAAAACCTACAGCAGGCACTATTCCTGCCTTGTGCTGGCTTCTCTGTGCCCAGACACCAGTAATGTTTGCAGTAGCACTCCAAAGCCATAGCTTTTGTGGGGTCGGTCCCAAGGATCGTGCTAGGAGGGCGGGGAGGGTTTCAGTTTGCTGTATCCACACACTGGTTTAGTAACTCTTCCCAATTCTGTGTCGCCTCCTATCCAAAGCTTGCTGTGTGCCCTGTGAATGGCTCTGACCATAGCTGTAGGTGGTGTTATTTTGTGTTTGATGACCCCCAGAAGTAAGGCTGAGGTAAGAGCCGGTAGTGCCTCTGCTCCAGGTAGGTGGATAAATCTATCCCGTTCTCCAGACAACAGCACTGAGGCTGGAGACACAGGTGACTGTGTCACTAGGATGAGACATTGTCCCAAACAGAGCCCAGCAACCTCTGATTATCTCTCCAAGTCCCTTGCACTAACCCTTGGATCATGGCTGAGGGATCAGACTCCGTTAACAGCCTGGCTTATGAGCATTGGCAGGGCATGTGGGTGACCTATATTACAGAAGGGTAGGTAGCAGAGACTGCAACAGATGCCAGCAATAAATTATCAGAAAGTGTGCACAGACTTTCATCCCTCCCCCACACTCTCCCTGATGGCAAAGTCCCTTTCCCCTTTCCAATGCTGAATTGCTTTAGCCTTTATCAGAAAAGCAGCAGCATGAGGGAGGGCACGGAGGACGCTTTAAGGCGATTATCTTCTTTCCTTCCCCTTTCCTTGTTGCTTTTAGGATTCATGGTTTATTGCTATCACCCCATAATGGAGGGGGACAGTGGTACCCCAGCATGTAGTGACTAAAACATGTTGTTCTATGCATGTTCCTTCATCTGCCCCTGGGGGGCAAGTGGCAGCAGAGACTCATAACCTCTGTGGCCTGACTACTACACCACGAGTGGCTTTAGGTGGCACGGAGACCTCACCCATTCTTGGTCCCACAACAGACCTGTTAGTAGTGCAAATTATGGATCACAAGAGGTCACACTGTCTCAGTGGCAGCCCCTCATTTGTCGTCTCTTTGGAATGCAAAAGCACTCAGGAGTGTGATGCCATGATGATTTTTTTGCCTTTTATTTTATATCCCTGTTATGCCTTTTTGCAACTTCTGTCTTCTTAGTGCTTTTTGCCTACATTCTTGCACTTGTTTGTCAAGCTAAGAGACTCAACATTTTAGAGGTTTCGTAGTTAGGGAGCAATATGCCCCAGACCCCAAGGTCCTCTCCAGAACACATTTTGTAAACTAAGATAGAACCATCCAGGGGAAGGTTCCTTGGGGAGGGGAGCTCATTCTAGCATCTCATTGGGGAATTTATGATAGATATGCTAATTAGTAAAACTTATAATGTTATACCAGATCTTTTGGGGGGAATTGGCAGTGTGCATCGAGGTGCATTCAACATAGTGCATGTAGGGATCTTTAAAATAAATACCAAGGTAAAATCCCTTTTTTTCCCTTCTAACCATGTTTGCCTCTTGATTTTAAGACCAGGAAGAGATATCAGGTGGTAGAGAAGCTCAGCAGTACTGTGGAAACATCCAGTGCGTGTCACTGCCCCAGTGAGCTTCCAAGCTAAAGAGCTGGGGGCTTCATTTGCAGCACTTGCTGATTTATTAACACATGTGTTCAAGATTCATTAGTGTTGTGCTGTCACAATCAATGGAAAGCACATTTTAAATTCATACGAGAAACGTAGCTGCAGAAGAAATAGTGCCCCCTGACTTGCAGTGATCAATCACAGCTCAGCAAAACACCTCATACAGAAAGCTGTAAAGTAAGTAGAAAAAGTGTAAAACCCGCTTGGTCTTGTAAGGGACTCTGACACACTCCTGGCCTGGTGTGAATAACAACCTCACCCTTTTCTCTGTGATGTGAGAAGGTCAAAAAGCTTCTGATTTTTGGACTGGCAGCGTAGACACCTCTGAAATGCAAATATGTTGATGGCAAAAAATGTTTCCTTCCCAGGACCCTCCAAGAAAGATCAACTTTATCCCCATTTTATGGAGGGGTAAACTATGATGCAGGTAAAACTGGCTGCTGATTTTGGTCGGCTGAAATTTCAGCTGCCTTGCTTTTGATACTTCATCATTAGTCCACATCAGTTCCCCACTCACTCAGGATTTTCAAAGCTGTCAAGTGCAGCATTTGCACTTGGGCTTGTAAATGCTCTCCTGTCCTGCAAAGAGTATTTGTAGGCCTTATCAAAGTTACACAGAATAAAGGATTTTTGGCCAGGTTTTCCCGAAGGCCTGTGGCAAAAACAGGAGAGAAGCTTTTTCTTGGTTCCTCATTCCATACCTTAAGCAGAAAACACTATTTGCTTCCCAAGCCTCCCTGACCAATGCGCAATAATGAGACTGGGAAATTCTGGGGGAGCTGGAAACACCAAGGGCATAAAGCCTCAGCAAATCCTCTGAGAAATACAGAGCATCAGAAGGGGAGACAGGGAGGGTAGCACTGCTGGGAAAGACCCAGATTGCTGTGGAGATGTGGAATTCCTTGGGAAGCTGTGGAAGCAGGTGGAGAGACCGGGATATCCAACCAGGAGTGACAGGAAAGTCCCAGCACAGTGAGAGTGAGGCATATGGAGGAGGCCCAGAGCAGCAGCAGGAGGAGAGCTGAGGGGGCAGCTGACAGGAAGAAATCCAGCCATGTGTGTGCCAGCATCTTCTCCAAGTCTTACTGAACGCGACAGACCACGTGCACGCTTCCTCCCTGCAAAACGGAGGCAGCTGAGAAGGGAAGCGGGTGAGGGAGTGGGAGAGGGGCTCAGAGGAGGGACACGTGAGCTGACTACCCAGTTTCCTCCTCTTTTTCTTGCCACGGGGTGATGTTTTTGTTCTTCTCACACTGTTGGCAAAAATTGGTAACCAAGTGAGATGTGGAGGGGGGTTCTACATGGAGGTTGAGATAACATTTTCTGATCCAGCCGGGAACAGTTGGCTGTGGGTGGTGGCTTGTCACCAGCCCTGCCAGTTCTAATCCAGATCCCAGTTTTTCTCTTTCTCTCAGCCGTGGAGTGAAGAGCCTTCTCTACAACTTTAATTTCCTGCAGGGGTTAATCCCATGGTCAGTGGTAGCTCAGGCCCTTAATCCTTTCACTCAGTCCCTTGACAGAAGGACTGCAGCTGCTCCTGACCTGGCAGGTCTGAGGGAGGCACCTTCTGCTCCCAGTGCCTCCTCTACACCCCACGAGCATCCTCCAGCTCACTGGCATTTAAAATGCTGCTCCCCCCTTCCTGGCAAGCCTACCCCGGGGGTGTGGGTGGGTGGTGCAACCAGGAAAAGGTTGCAGGCAGAGAAGACAGCTTGGTGGGAGAGTCCTGGTTCTCTGGTCCTCGTTCTCATCACTGCTGCGCACACGGGTATTTCCTGCACTTCTTGGTTGGACAGTGCTCTGAATCCCAAAGGATTCTCTTTCTTGTTTTTGCTCGGGTGGTGTTCAAGAAGGAAGGTATGTATGGGCCCACATTGTGAAGGATTCTCTGAGGGCTCAGGAATTTTGACATGGCCCAGTACCTTCCCTGGGTCTCTTATTTAGAGTCAAAGGATGCAGCAGATCTTTAAGAGGGAACGTGCCAGCCTGTCTGAGATAAGAGATACATTTACATGCACAGAATAGTAGATGGAGGTGCATCAATTTAGCTGCAAGATAGGAAAATGTAAGTTTTTAATCAATATAAGCTCTGTCCCTGGAGCGCTAGGCCAGATGTGTGCTGAACAATATGACCAGACTGTCAAACCAAGGGGCTTCCAGATCCATACCAAGAGACCCCTGTTGCATCTTATGGGGGTCAAGGCGCTTCAGCCATAAGCCTTTCTCCTTGTGGTTTCTCATTCCAAAAATGAGGCAAGCTTTTGCAAGCCTGAGTGATCCCTTGCACACAAAATGCCCCGCAGCTGCTTGTTTCCCATCATTCATTTCTGCACTAGCCCAAAAACTGGCTTTGCTTTTTTCAAAGCCTGCATTTTGAAGTGCACTGGGCCCTTGAGCTCACTGGCCTTCCTTGTTACTCTTGTTAGTCTTTCTTTCTGATGGTGAAGAAGAAAGCATGGTGGTGAACTGCTGCTTCCCAGGCTGCTGAGCGAGAGAATCCCTCCTCCTTTTGCTCACTCCCCACTTTGGCTGTGCTTCCCTGGGTGCCAGGCTCCCAAAATGAGACCACTGGCTGCCAGGGTAGTGGCTTGTCACTCTGGCAGCTGGAGCAGGAGGAGAGGGAGGATGTAGAAAACACTGGAACAAGGGAAGAGCTTCACTGAGGTCTCACAAGGCTGTGCCCTGGGCACATCCAGAGGGGCAGGGACCATCCGTGCCTGCACAGTGGTGGGGCAGAGCAGTGCTGGCAGTAAAAATCCTCTCAGCTCTTATCATAAGGGGATTGGTGACCCAGCATGCACACAGCTCCTGGCAAACCTCCCGAGGAAAGGCTGGCTCTCATCATTCCCACACCATGCCTTTGTACTGGACTCTGAAGGAGACCTTTTTCTGCCTTAGTGAGTTGCAGGCATCTGTCTCACTTGGTTGCCACTGTGGCACAAGGGTGTTGGTGCTGCCTGTAAGAGCCTGGAGCTGTTCTGCTGCCCCATCGGCCCCCATCACCTCCCCAGAGCAACCCTGCAAGGTCCACTCAAACTGCATGGGATCTGGGCTGCTGCCTTCAGCTCCAGGGGTGCCTGCGGCTCTCTGGGACACAATTACACTTTTTACAAGCTGGGAACATTGCCCATAGCTCAACAAGATGTGGTGACAGCTCTCACAACCCAGAGCTCCAGCCAGGATCTTGGGATGCATCTGGGTTAGCACACAGCTCACAGCCTCATGCTGCAGAGCTTGCTGAGGCTGAGGAAGGTCTGCAAATTTGATGTGACTTTAGTTCTCTACAGAAGGTTTGTAGGCACAGAAGAGCCACCTTTATGGCAAAGTTCACATCCCATCGAAATCACTAGATGGCAGTGGTGTGGATAGCAGGACACACCTTCCCCCTTCTGCCCCTGCACAGGTATCTCACAGCACAGTCACAGCAGCACCACACCCTGCTTTGGGCAGCACTGGCACTAGAGAGTCTCACCAGGAGTGGAAAGGGAGCCCAGGAGATGAGTGCCAAGGCAAGTTGCCTCTAACAGCTCATCTCCAGACTCAAGGTGAGGTCTTCCTTTTCTATCCCTTGTGTGAGAGCATGGTTCATGGGGCAGGAATCTTCCCAGCCTCCCTGAAGTGAGGAGGAGCATGGTAGCACAGCATGTCTTCCAAGTAACAGCCTTTGCTTGCAGTCAGTCGAGAAGTTCTGACTTGTGTGGCTTTGCTGTAAATTTAAGTCTCAATCCTTCCTGTGATGGGCATAGGGCATTGCAGGGCATAAATAACAGACTGTCTCTTGTTTTCCCATTCATAAAAAAGTAACCAAGAAATTGTCATTTTCATTAAAAGAAGAAAAGATTTGCCATACGATAAAATAGGCTTGCAAAGCCAGGGACTTAAGTGTGAGCTCATACTTGCCCAGCCTTCATTCAGCCACTTGTGTGGATGCAGCACAGCACTGCCTTTGCTTACCCGACCAAGTACTGCTGCTTTTTTTCACAGGACCCTGTCCCATACTCAGTGCAAAGGACACACGATACTCCAGCTAACAATGAGGATGCTGTAATAAATAAGGCTATTTTTGTGTGGTCAGAATTAAATATTAAACCACAGTTTTGGCAGGAGGCCACAGTCTATACATTCCTAATTTTGCGGGTGCCCAACACGAGACCCTAGGGGCCATTTTGCAGAACTGCTGAACATTCACAGCTGTTTTCCAAAATGCTGGCAGCTTAGCCAGAAAACTGGTACAGCCTTGAGGACTCAATAGCACTGAGAGCCAAGAGGTCCCAGGCTCTGGCCCTGCACCTGCTGCTCCTTCCCTGTGGGGCTAAAAGGGGAAGTCTCTTTTCCCTTCAAAAGCCAGGAAAACAACCACTCTCTCTTGCCTCGTCAGGAGCATAAATCCTCTCTCATCAGCTACAAGGCAACTGTAGCAGCTAACATCTTCAGAACACCACAAGACAATGACTAGTGATGTATTGCCTGCAGGGCTTGCTTGGCAGGCAGTAAACAAATAAAACAGGCACGCATTTTGCAGTACCAAAAAAAAAAAAAGGAATGCCCCCCTGCTTCACCCCTTGAGCACCACGTAGCCAGTACCCTGAATGAAGCAGCTCCTGGAAAAGCAGCACGTGATCCCACCAGTCAGGACTGCAGCCCCGTGCAAGTGGCACGCTGCCTCCAGTAGCAACATTTCCTAACTTTCAACTGCTTGTTTTTGCAGTGTGAATAATGTATTTCACATAATCCAACCCCTCACAGGTGAAGCAACTTTTCCTTCCATCTCTTGAGTCTGGAATTGAACTGGTTTACAGAAAAAAAATGTACATCTTGTTATCATACCCTCAATCACAGAAAGCTTTTTTGTGAGCCAGCATTTTGGTAAAGCCACAGCAGGAATAAGGTGTGTGTGACAAGGTATTTCCCTGCAGCAGGAGGAACACCCCAGAACTCCCACTCCTGCTTCTTTCCACTGAGAGCTGAGTGTGTGTCATGGTGTAGCACGCTGAAGCATGAGCCAGCTGGCAGGAGCACCCCAGTATGGTCGTTTGAGTTATGGTTTGAGCCACCCAGGACTGGGACAGTTGTCAAGCAGTGTAAGCAGCTGCTTGTAACCAAACATGGCAAGTGAAGGAAACTGCCTGCTCTGTCTTTTGAGTCAGCAGCGGGCAAGTGCTGAAGAGTCACCGAAGAACTACCCAGAAATGCCCTCGCACAGACTTGAGCCTCTCCCCATCATGTTCCAGCCTCTGTTGCTCCCTGAATGCTCCTGTCGAGGTATCCTTATGGCCCCGTGCTGCTGCTGACCCTCTCAGCCCTACTGAGGCACAGGTCTGCCTTCATCAGGCTTCTGTGTTGCAGAAGAGCCTAGAAAATCATTTCTGCATTAGGCTTAAAAAAAAGCCAGAGGACGGGCAGGAAGCTGGAGTAACTCTGAAAGATATCTGAGCTGAGAGTGCACCTTGCTAGCCTGTGACATTCAGTTTGCTGGAGGAAAGGGTAATGCTATGATCTGGTATAAAAATTACATAAGAAGGCTTCCCCCCCCTTCTCTTTGCAAACAGCCCCTTTGCTCAGGATTTACCATCATTCCTCCAAGTGGACAGGATGCACTAACAGAGGCAGCACTGATGTCTGACAGGGAGACAACTCCCGCAAGCCTTTCGCTCATGTGGAATAATTCCCTTGCAAATGTTGTTTGCCCACAGCAGTTAGAGGAAGATCCAACCCCCCCGCCCCCCAGCAGACCTGAGTGACAAAGCTCAGAAGAAAAATTGTCTGCAATTCTGGAAAGGCTTCCTTCTCCTCACTGCTACAAATGTCCCCTGCTTTAGGACAAGTCACTGGGTGCCTTTAAGGGTTCCCCTGACTTTTAAGGGTTTCCTTCTCTAAACCCTGCAATAGCAGCTGCTCCAGTCCTTCCCCAAATGAGATCTTAATTTCTCTCTCCATCCTTGAGTGGCAGGTCAGACACCAGCAGCAGAGCAGTGCTGTATCCTGCTCACTGCTATTGCCATCAGGGCTGTGCTAGATGTGGCACATTCAGGTTGCCTGAGAGCCCACGTGGTGGGCCTGAGGCCCAGCTTGGTCATGACCTGGTTGGAGCAACAGCTTCAAATATCCTCTCTCCCCAAATCGGGAGAGCTCCAGTTTAAGGGGTCTCTCTTAATTAGCAGGAGATGCAGGGACAGTGATAAACTGATCAGGCAGAGGAGGAGGAGGGGGCAGAATGCCCTGGGTGGGATGTGTGTGTGCACGTGTCTGTGCATGCGTATGTGTGCACACACACACACACACACACACACACACACACACACACACACTGAGAGGCTAACGCTTACACCCCTATCCACAGTGAGCTTCACCTCAGCTCGTTTGGGACCTCATTCTCACCCCTTCCTCCCAGTCAGGGCTGGAAAAGGCTGTGAAGCTTCTCTGTGCTGTGTTTCACCCACTCCCCTCAGTGCTGTGCCTTCCACCCAAAAGTTCAGAAATCGCAGGCTCAGCCTGTGGAGATGCTGAAAGCAACTTGGGACTTATTTTTGGCTTTACTTGTGATTTGGCATCCTTCACTTGGTGTCCTGTGGTCATGTCTGTGAGCACACACACCCACACACTTACACACATACACCCCCCACCCCGATCCTAAAGCTGTGTACTGAGTGCTGAACCTGTTCAATTTTGGTCCGTACTTCTCCATTTTAGGTTGTTCTTACCAAGACAGCCGAGTCCAAAATGACAGGCAGGAAAGCCACCACAGGTCAGGCGAGTGGCACCTCTCATGCTGACCCCTCTGAGAGCCCCGAGGAGGGGACAAAAGGCAGGGCTCAGCAGGAGCTGCCCTGTGCGGGGTGACCCCAGCACGGAGTTCTCAGCCCCAAAGCCGCAGCGGAGCCGCCCGGGGCGCAGGGAAAGGTGCTGGTGCCATTCTCCACCGGGAGAAGTTGCTCCCGGCTGCCTGCCCTGAAACCGGACTGGAACCAACAACCTCTGCAGCAGGTTTGCCGTTCTGCTCCAGGGGGGAAATCGCTGCCCGGCAGTCTCGCACAGGGAGCGTTCTGCGCTGAGCTGTCTGGCAGGCAGCGCTGCCCCTGCCTGACACTCTCCTCCCCGGGGAAGCCGCTTCCTGGGGATGGGGAAAAACGCCAAAGGGAGACGTCTTCACTTACCTCTGTCAGGCTGGAAGGGACCCTCCTGTGAGAATGGCAGCTCTGCCAGCTCTCTTGACTCGGTACAATCCCAAAGCAAATCCAGCAGAAAGTGCCTCTGTTCGCAGCTGGACCCTAGCTGGCAGGAGCCCTCCCTAGCCAGCCGCTTGCCTCGCGTGGAGGGCAGAGGAGCCGCACAGCGAGATGACAGCGTGGGAAAGGGACTGTAATCCTCCGTAAATAATAAATAGGGGGAGAGAGAAAGAGAGAGAGAGGCGGGAGAGGGAGCGACTGTGCGCGGTGAAGTGACAGCTGGGGGTACATCTGCGATGGCAGCAGCACACGCACAGGAACGCGCACAGACAGTGCAGAGGAGTCACCCCGCCAGGCAGGCAGGATCTGCTCCCAGACACCCAGAGGAAGGAGCTCGGGAGGGTTGCATTCCTTTCAACGCATCCCGGAGAAAGGGCAGCTGCTGTCAGTCCGTCTCTCTCCCTCATCCCGCCCTTGCTGCCATCCCTCTCCCGGGTGCCAGCAGCCGAGGGGCTCGAGGAGGGATGAGGAGATGCCAGGCGGGAGGAGCTCCCCACAGCCCCTCAGGAGGTAGATTGGTCAGGCACAGGTTACAAGAGAAGGCACCGAGCTGAGCAGTTCCTCCCCTCCCTCCATCTCTCCCCTGCTACGGCTGATGACAATAAACTCAGGGAGAAAGGCGTCAGGATGAGAAGGGACGAGCCCTGGCTTTTGTATAGGAGCGAGGCGAGCGGCTGCAGCGATGGGGAGGCAGCGGGGGCGAACCGGGGGGCTCGGGAGAAAGGCAGCCCCTTCCCCCCGGTGCTCCAGACACGGCGGTGGGGAGGCAGCACGTCCGACAGGGAGACTTAACTGAGATGTGCCCGCGGCGGGCAGTGTCTTTTTCCTCAGGGATTCAGGGAAAACTTGAGAGGTGCTATTAGGGGGCAGCTGGGACGAGGGGAATGGGTGAAAGATCCAGAGTTCGTTCCCCTGAAGTTTGTGTGCAGCAGAGAGTGTACTCAGCCATAGGTCCGTGTCAGGTGTGGTGACATCCCTCAGTGACAGGCATTCCCTGCCCTCGCTGACATAGCCTGCTGGTACAGGGGTGCAGGAGGTAGCCAGATCCAGCCCACTGCCCCGTTTGGATTCCCTCTGTGCTCTCCCGTGGGCTCCTGTAGCCTTCCCCCCCACAATCCCCCCCTATCTTGCCTTCCTCCATCTTGATGAGGACCTCGGTAGCTCGCATTTGCAAGAATTACTCTTTTGCCGATCTACTTAAACTGACCCTTCTGTGAGGTCCAGTAGCATAAACAGGTCGATTTGGGCTTTTTGTTCATTTTTATTTGTCTGGAAGTTCTCTCTTTAAGTAAAATTTTTAGAGGACTCAAAGTAAAATTTCAAGTTGCTGACTTGAGAGGGAAAATAAGAATAGTTCAGAAATAGGGAATGGAGAATGCAAATGGATGGTACGGGCATGGCTGCTTTGCTGTTCTGGTACCTTCCATTTGAGTCACAGGTTTTATTTAACCGCTGGACTGGCTGCCACGAAAACAGGTTGTGAATGGCAAGGTAAATCTTGATAAGCACTCTGCAGGATGCAATCTTGAGACTCGTTGTTACGCCCTTTTGTTGTGCAGCAGGCCCAAGAATTAAATCTTGGGGAAAGCTCCTTATGAGAACAACATATGGATAATCAAAGAGAGAAGCCAGAGACTGCAGGCAGAAAGAGAGGCAAGCAGAGGATGAGCTAATGAAGCAGGCATGCTCAACAGAGGGATGAACAGGTGGAGGGGAAGGCTCTGGTCTCCACAGTGAACGGCAGTGCACAGCTCCAGAGAGGGCCCACTGCAGCCCTGGCTTTGCAGGCAGGGTGGGGAGCTGCTCTGCTGGCTGGTGGGAAGTTGTGCACGGCTTGGGGTAGTGTATCAACAGAGGGAAGCAGCTCCTACCTGTGCAGGGTGCTCAGCACCGCCTGTCCTCCTGTTGTGTTGCATTGCTGGGATGCTGCAGTGGCACAGGTCGCTTGCCTATGAGTAGGAATAGAACTCTTAGCCATGGTCTCTCTGGGGACTCTGCAGCGGCCACTCATCATTTCGTGGGCCTCAGATCTTCCCACTGATGCAGTATACCCTTTGCCACCAGAGCAAAAAGGCTCATTAACAATCAGTTATCCTTTGGCACAAGCACTGAGGAGTTTATTCCAGTTTTTCCCCTCTCATTTGAGCTATAGCATCATCCTTATCTCAGACTGAATCACTGCTTTCCTCCTTTCTCCTTGACCTCACCAACAGTGTGAAGATGCCCAGATGACTGTTACCAGCACTGGGGGGGTTGATTGTGGCCTGCTTCTCCTCACCTCCCATGCCTTACTCAGGTTACCTGAATGTCTGAAAGTTCTTGCCAGGAGCTGCCACCTTCTGTCCCTGCCACTGGCCACCAGTGCAACCCCCCAGGTTTTCTTCTTCGTCGTGTTGCAGGCTGCTCTGTCCAGGCTGGGTATGTGCTGCTTAGGCCTCCTGGGCAGAAGCAAGGATGTACAACCGGGGCTAAGATCTCTCTGAAGAACAATTTGAGGCCAAGTGTTCCCACTGGCAAAAACATGAGCCACTGAGTAAGTGCATTGCAAGGTTAATTATGTAGGTATTGACTCCTCTTCGAGTCCCATGAAAACTATATGTCCTGGGTAATGCTCAGTCCCATTGATGTGATCTGCTGTGATAAAGGGAATGACTCTTCCTCGAGATGGTTTGGAAGGATGAATTTATTTAAAGCTCCGTACCAAATCGAGTGCGTGGGCCTCATGGGACTCAGCAGCAACAGCACCGCTTGCCTTCTGTCATGGAGTGCGGGTTTGTCAGCAGGGGCACCAAGCCAAACCATGCCTGCCATAGCCCCGCTGAAGCTGAGGAATCTTCACCCAGGCCAGACTCAGCCCTGTCCTTCCTCCTTTGTTTGCATTCTTTGTCTTGTCTGGTTTGTGCTCTGCGAGGCTTAGGGCAGTGCAGCTCCACAGAATCGTTCCTTTCCCCCTCAGACAGGCAGTCAGGTTCAGTTTACAGCAGGGAGAGATAAGAAACGTGCCTCTGATACAGGGGATTTGTAAGATGTACCAGCAGTAGCAATGTGACAAGGACACTGGTATAAAAGGCAGAGCTGATGCCAGGTACCAGGGTCTCTGTACATGCAGCAAGAAAATAAACCATTGCATACTCCAGTTTTAATTCATACCCATCTGAATTAGAGTGTCAGATCATACCGTTAGCTTAAAAGCACCCACACGGCATGATTCAGATTTAAAGGATCTGTTCCCCCCTTTGAAGCTCCTTTTAATTCAGAGGAAATCTGTAGAAACAGCAACATTTCATCCACCTGATATTGGTGGTTGTGAAAAGAGGCTACAGATCTCCCTCCCTGTATTTCTTTTCCTCCCTCACTTGCACTTTATATTCTATTTCAAGGTCCTGCTTGAGGGTGTAATTCCTCCGGAGCTCTTGGAATCAACCAGTTGACACACAGCGCAGTTGTTCCCCATCACCGTGCCAGGCTGTGCACGACTGCACTGGTTATTGTGTGTGCTCGTAGGCAGCCTACCCTGGGACAGCCAGGTTGTCCTGTCAGGGAGACCCTGCACTGTTCCTTCTCCTCTGGAACTGTGCCTTAATTCAGGAGCATGATGCTGGGAATAGAAGAGAAATTAAGGCAGGAAATTAGGACACACTTCATTAAGAAACACACACACACGGAGTTCTGCTTAGCCCACCGTGCACTAGGCTGGGACCAGGTAACAAATCACTATTCACAATCGACACTTTCTGTCAAGTGGCGTTCGTAATTCTGTGCTTTTGTAGTGGCTTAGGAAAAACCTAAATCTCTGTAGTTCCCCCTTGAGACAGGTGGGTTTTCAAATTAATCCCTTCCTCACTGGCCTACTTTATTTCTGATTGATGTTGCGTGGTGTAGGAGTTGAGGCTGGGGTGATCACAAACATCCATTCTGGCCAGGCAAAATCTGAAAAAAGACAAAGGCAAAAGCCCATGCCACACTGGGGGGCTTTTCCAGGATTTTTTTTTTTTTTGGTTGGTTGGTTGGTTGTGTTGGGTTTTTTTGTTTTGATTTGGGGTTTTTTTGTTAATTTGTTTGTAGCTTCATAGTGTTTAGTATGAGGGAAATCTCAGTGCCTCAGTACAGTCAATGTCCCCTTTTCCTCTCCCTGGTAAACCCTCTGACTCTCACTTGGCAGTCTGACTCAGTGCTTATCATTCACACTTGGAAGCAGGTTGCAATTGTGATTTCCATCCCATCACCTTGGGCAAATATTTACTCCTCTTTTCCCACCTTGTATTTGTCTTTCATGCTCCTCTTTTGATCCTCCCCTCTTTTTGTTTCTCGCAGCCGTGGGTGTGCAAATTAAGCTGGATTTGCTCCAACGCAAGTTTTGGATGGCCATGCAACAGGTAGGAGCATCAGCAAGCATGTAGAGAGGCAGTTTAATGCTCTTCATCAGCAAGGTCAGTACTACGGTACATCACATACGATGGCATTTTAATGAGGGCTCCTGTGAAACTCATATTAAAAGATTTATGAAGTAGATTAGTTTGAAGTCACACATTTCTGTAATCCTTTGACGGCACTAATGCCGTGTGAGCCATGAGTCTGTGCTGCAAATGCTTGTGGTGACAGTGTCAGCATCCTGGCCTGGCATTAGCTCTGCTGCATATGACACTTTTAATTGTGGAAATATGCTTGTGCTCATTCAGCCTTTCAGAAACCTCATGGAAATCTGTAATGTTGGGCACACAGAAAAAAAAAGTCTACTGCCTTCTCTTATCGTCTTGATAATGATAATAAAATGCTACCAGCTTGCCAAAATAAAAATTATTTGCTCCAGGGATAAGCTTTTGGTGTTGTCCTAATATTAGCTACTCTTCTGGACTGAGAGAAGTGGAATAATTAAAACACCTCCCCTGGTCTGAGGAGCAAGAAAAATGAAACACCTTTTCCCTACCACCCAGGGGCTTTCTCCCCAGGCTTTGCTTTCAGGGAGGTCTTGTGGAGGGGTGAGAGTGGCAGGGCTGTAGCAGCACACAGCAGAAGTGGCTCTGTGCTGTCAGGAGAGGGAACTCTCAGCAGACAGGGAAAACAGAGAAGATAGGAGGGCAGGAAGCTGCTCTGTGGAGGCAGGAGCATCCTCACGGGTGGGAGATCACATAAACCTAGCCTGAGCTGAAAGGATTTCTGCAAAGCACATGAGCTCATCCTGAAACAGCAACAGAAAAAAACCTGCTGAGGCCTATACCCAGAGAGTTCTCACACGAACAAGCCCTCATGGGTGTTAAGTGAAGCTGGGAACCCTTATTAAAGCAGGTGAAGGAGGCCTGTGTGCCAAGTGGCTGCGAGCCGTGGCCCTGGTTGGTGCTGGTGTGAAAAAAGGCTCCATGTGGTGTCCCAGGATGTGGCTGCCATTCGACAGAGGAATGACTAACAGATTTTGTTTTCTCTCTCTCTCCTGCTTCACTGATGCTGTGCTGCTCTGGATGTCCACGCTGTGCCTCCCAGCCCAATGACAGTGATGTAAGTAGACAAAAGCTGGGGACAGGGAGGCATCCTGGCATGCCTCGCTGCAGCTTGGCTTCCTAATTGTGTCATTTGTGTGCCAGCATATTATAGGCACTGTCCCTTGTCTGTAGTCACTGGAAAGGGTCCAAACCTGTCACAGGCTGTGTTTGTCTTCACAGTAATTAAGTGTCTTTGGCAAAGCTCAGAGTGCTCCGGGTCACAGAGACCTGACCAGCAGCAGGAGGATGCTGTGAGGTAGGCTGGTCTCTGAGGAGGGAGCTGTGCCCATGAAGCAGCAGATGTGGTCTCAGAGCACCCGGGGAGCACAGGCTCAGTTCTGCCCCCATCTCAGGGGCTCCCTGCAAGCTGCCCCTGCTCTCAAACCAGGGTCCTGGCTGTGGTGCTGCTGCTGTATTGCCAGTCCAGCACCAGGCACTGCTGGAACTTCTCCAGGCCTGGATGTGCAGTGGCAGTGAGACTCAGCCCTCACACTGCTGAGGAAGATGGATGAGACTCAGGCCCTTCTTGTGGGGAACCACTGTGGTTCACCTGGGTCTCTGTTCTGGTATCTGAACCCTGGGCTCTGTATTTGTTAGCCCCCAAGGCCTGTTGTGACCCCTGTGGTTTGGTGTGACCACGTTCCTCTGCTGACCAAAGAAAGGAACCTACCAGGATGAAGTGCAAGGCCACCTCTAGGAATACATCCAGGGAAACAAAACAACCACGTGCTGTTTTGTGGTGAGGCAGGGGTGAGACGATGCTTGCAACTGTGGATAGAGGAATTTTTTTAAGCCATCATCCCTAGAGTCTCAAAATGCCAGCTGGATTCAGAGTGTGAACATGTGATATTGCAAAACCGTGGGACTTGAAACAAACTCAGGCATCTCCAAACCTCCTCTGAAGTTAAACAGAGGGACAGAAAATTGGTTTTGTTCTGCAAAACTCAAGAGTAGAAACAAATTCTAAGTGAAAGTTACAGTCTTCTTGTGGTCTGGAATGGCCAATTTACGTCTTGTTACTGAGAATCACCCAGAAAGGCGGTTGGGTTTTATGTCTAAGGGTTTTGAGAAAATAGTGGGTAGCTGGTTGAGAGCAGACAGGCTATGTGCTGTGCCAGTGTCCTTCCTGACCCCAGAAAACCTCTGGCAGGAAGGGGACTCCATGCACAGAAATGGCAACACCATGTCAGCTTTCTTCCCTCTGCTGCTGGAGAAAATAGAATTAAAAAATAACACAAAGAGACAGACACATGCAGCCACGGCAAACTCTGAACAATTATGAAATCAATAAGCACCTGAAGGGCTTTGTTACTCACCACTTAACCCCTCGTGTCCCCACCCTGTTCAGTGTTGTGAAACACATGTCAAGTCCAGTACGCAGAAATTCTAAATGAAAGAAATGGATGGTGCCTTGGGCTACATGTGCACCATTCACATCCTATTTTATCATTAGCTGTCTGCAGAATAAAGAAACAACAGCAACAACAACAAAAAAATCCCTGCCTGAGAAGAACCCTGATCTAAAATACCATGCTATGTTCTGAGTCCGGATACTAACAGATGCTGAAATGCATGCTGGCTTCTCCCTGGTGCACAGCAACCTTTGCTTTTGCCCTTTCTTTACAAGTGCCACCTCTGCTCAGAGTGCACAGGTCCTGCTGGGAGCATGTTGGGGAGGCAGGTGCAGGATCTGAGCCCTCAGGAAAGGGGATGTTGCTCGTAGAGGCAGGAGTTTGAGTGGCTGGCTTGGGGGTGGTACCTGTGTGTACTGTGGAGCCTGTCCTGGTGGAAATGCCAGCTGAATTGCAGAGCTGTCTGGGATCCTGCTCTGGAAACCTTTAGCCCAGCAGTCCCAAGGGGGAGACAGTAAGATGAGCTCATGCCGTGTGTTGAGGGATACGCTCAGTGCCGGTAGCTCCGCGTGCAGCTGCCGGGGAGCCCCAGGCAAGAGGCCGTGAACTGGCACTGACCCTTTGCACAACAAAGGGCACCACGGGCACATGTGGGACAGCCAGGTGTCCGCCACCTGGAGGCACAGCAGGAGCAGATGTCCCACCAGGACGACCCCAGACGATCACACGCATTGACTGAGAGTATAAAAGCCCAGTTTCCTTTGTTCGGGGCTCCTCCTCAGAGGCACCAGCTCGAGCTCTTTCTGTGTTGCTGCACCACGAATAAATTGCTTTAAGGTTCTGGATGTCTGAGACTGCTGTGGGAAACCTGGAGTTGGACCAGTAAGGAAAACTTGTCTGGGTGTGAGTGTGGGGTGTATGGGGAGTCAGGAGGGGGCCCGTGGGGTCGCTGGAGCTGCTGCTGCCTCAGTCCCAGCAGTGAAAGCCTCTGGTGGGAGTGCGACTGCCAGAGCAGCTCCTGCATGGTCAGACTGGGAAGTTTCCTCAACACCATGGTTAATTCTCTGCTTTTCCTTCCCAGTGCAGTGCCTTGGACGGTGCCTGTCCACTGAGCTGTCAGGATGATGTAAGTTGCCTCTCTTTCTTGTCTGTACCTGTGATGGGTGTGATTGACCACTTGCTGTCTGGAGATCTCAGTCTCCCCAAAAAGGTATTGCCTGCTGTCTCCTCACAAGAGAATGCACAGCTGGAGCAGGACGTCATACTAATGAGACAAATCTGCAGTTTAGGTCTTCTCCCCAGCTGGGCCAGGACAGAGATATTGGGATTCCAGCCAGTGACTCTGAGGAAAGTCCATCTCCTTTAAGTCTGTCTCCCTGGCATCCCAGATCTTCCCAAAAAAGGTGGCTGTCAGCATGACATGCATGCTGGGCACCTCTCTCTGTGTGTTTATGCCACTGCTTCTGCCTCATTCTCAAGAATATTTGGGACAGGAGCTCCTCTGCCCTGAAAAGTGAGATCACTGGAGATTTTTTGTTGTATGTTTATGTAGGATTTTCTCTGCTTCCTAGTTTTTCCCTGCAAGACCTGAGGGTTTCCATCTAAACTCTGTGCCTCCATTTCCTGCTTTGCAAAATAAAAATCAGATCAGTGCGGATACTCAGTGGTGAGGAGAGGGTCATTTTATGAGTGGTTATAAAACTGCAATCTGAAGATGGGAAAGTATTAGATACCACATTATTAAAGAGAAGAGCACTCCAGATATCCTGTCTCTTCCTGAAGGATGCCTTGCCTGAAGTGTGGCTCACAGCCTGCTAGGCCTGCACAGAGCCCTGGCAAGAGACAATCTCTGTCACAGCTCATGAACTCAATACCTCAAAGTGGAGGCAGAGAGGGAGAAGAATTGTGTAAAACTCGTGGTAGCCGAGCTGTGGGGCTTGGCATGGAAGTGCTGAGGCTGTTGCCATCATCACAAACCCACACTGCTCCATCCTGAACACGAACAGGGGAAAAGCCATCTTTAATATTGCTTCTCTTCCATCTCTGCAGATTCTGAACTGCTTCCTCATTGACAACAACGGCTTTATACTTGTTTCCAAAGTACCTGAAGAGGTAAGAGAGCCTAAGAGAGGGAGGAGAGTGGGGTTTGCTTGTTCCTGAATAACCCACCAGGGCTGGTTAAAACAAACGAAGTTCAATTGTGTAATGAGGGTGGCTGTGGTGTAATTAAATTCAACTGCGCAGTGAGGGGGAAGGCTCCCAGCAGAGTGACAGCACATCCTAGGTGAGGAAGGAGTTTGCAGTGATAAGGAAGGCACTAGTCAAAATACCTTTTGATCAGAAGAAAGGAAATTAGACTCCTTTCCCTTGACACAGATGCTATTGAAAGATGATCTGCGAGGGAAGGGAAGGGAAGGGAAGGGAAGGGAAGGGAAGGGAAGGGAAGGGAAGGGAAGGGAAGGGAAGGGAAGGGAAGGGAAGGGAAGGGAAGGGAAGGGAGCAGCCCTTTTGAGTGCTTCTGAAGCCAAAGCAGGTGTTCTTCAGGAAAGGAAACTGAGGGGATGGTAAGAGCAAAATGCTAAAGGCAAAAAACAAAGACAAAAGAATGTAAACAAATTGGAAACAGGAATACGCCTAAAGAACTGGAGGATTTAGTGGACTTGCAGAGGTGAAAGCAAGGGAAAAGGCTCAGAATAGAAATAAAAACAAGGTGTGTGGTTCCACAGCCATTTCTAGGGAGCTGAAGGGGTGCAAGTTTGATGTGACATCCTGTGCAGCTGGGTAAAGTCAACACTACCAGCCACTGCATGGTTGAGCAACACTTTTCTGTTCTCTGATAAATTCACCACAGAGCTACTTCTTTCAAAATAATTAGTTCTGGATGTCAGAAAGTGATGTATGGGAACAGTCTCATAAACTACAGAGCAGTAAGTCAGTAGTAAGAGTGGTCTTAGAGAAGAAATGAGAAACGAAGGGGTTTTGTTACTGACAGAATTGTGGAGTTTCATTAAAATTGCCATTGTACTGGAGTTAACAAATGCAGTTTGGGTGTTTGCAAAAGGCAGTAGATCCAATCCCAGAAATTACTCTCTTCAAGATGTGACAAACAGATTGAAATGGAACTTAAGGTAGCAGAACTCCTGGTGGATGTGATTGGCACACGCAGCACAGCTTCCAGAAGGAAGAACACTTATCAGCTGTAGTTCTTTGAAAGTGTGACAAAATCAGGAGATAAGGGAGACTAGATAACCTACTGAATTCCAGTTCTCCTCAGCCTTGAACAGAGTCCCTTACAAGAAGCTGGTGAAACAGTGAAGCATGAAGTAGTGACATTGATCTCAGAGTAGCTGGGACAGAAAAGAAAGAAGAATTTTTTAGATGGTTATTTAGATGGAAAACATCAGCTGTATGAGTGCCATGGTTTCCCACCTGGACTTGGGCTGGTTAGCATATTCAGAATGGGCTGGAAAAAGCAAAAGGTGGGACTGTGCATTCTGCAGGCACTGCACAGTGAGTTCAGAGGCCGAGATGAGAAGTCTCGAGAGTCACAGAGCAAAATCAGTCGGCAACACAGAGGCACCAGGGGGATACAGACAGATACCAAGGGGGGCTTATTGCAAGGAATAACCAACCTCTTTTCTGCAGGGAAGTGAAAAGTGCCCTACCCAGCACACTGAGTGGTCTGGTAGAAGTGTCTCTTCAGTGATGTGGTGTGCCAAAAAACAAAATAGCAAATAGAACTTGAAAAATAAGGGGGAGAAATGCTGTAAAAGTTGTACTGGTTCTCTACTCTGGGAGGCCAGATACTACTGCATGTTTGGGGTCTTAGGAATTGCTGTTTTCCCCTCTGACCCCCATGGCATTTTCAAAGATGCTTTACTGAGTCCTATGACATCAGTGTCCATCAGTGGAGACAACTGCACCCTTTAGCTACTCTGTCTCCTGTGTGTCCTCAGCACTGCCCTCCTGGGTTCTGCCTCTGTATTTTTTCCTGCATCTTATGGAAAATGTGTTTTTCCAAAGCTCATGTCTGAAAGATCTGACTAACAGAAACATGGCATTATAGTGGATTTGGGTAAATTATAAACATTATCCACATGCCTCCAAGATCAGGCATTTTGGCGAGCACCAGAGCTGTCCTCCTCCAGCTTTTACCTTCCCTGACCTCAGAGAGTTCACCGCTGCTTTTTTTTCTGATTTCTTTATCCTGTTCCAGTTACTGTTTTTATTATTATACTATATAATAAATATTATACTATATAATAAATATTATTATTTATTACACTGGTGGCACCATGAGTGTCCACACTGTTAAACCCTACAGGGAATTCAAGACAGCAGCATTAAATCAATATCCTGGGTTTCACAGCTTTGCCACCTGGGTGTTGCTGCATGGGATCACTTGCTGCTATGTGGCCTTCTCTGCCTCATCCTCTTCCCTCAAGGCATCCTTTAACATAATGCCAAAAAAAACCCATCCCATAGCTGGATTTTTGCGGGTATTTTGGCTTTTCTGCCTGCCGGAGCTGCCTGCTGCCTGCACCTGCTTCCCTGGGTGACCACACTGGAAATCAGAGCAGCTTCCTGCAGGAATGGGGTGAGGACAGCATGGCTCAGGCTCTGCTCTCCTCTGCCCTTGGGATGGGGGATTGGCTCTAATAACCTCTGTATGAAGGCAGCAGGAAGCTTACTGACAGTCAGAAACCACCATGGAAAAGGGACTCAGGATTTTAATGAGTGACAAGTTGGAAGCTCCCTGCAGGATTACTTGGGGAAGAATGGGTAATCTCTTAATTCGAGCTAATCTCCCCATCCAATCTCATCCCAGAGGGAGCAAAGAGTTAAAACACAGGAGGAGGGAGTGAGTGAGGACCAGGTGCTCTTGGGCTGGTAGGGAAGGAAGGGAAAGTAAGAGGCAGAGTGAGGCTGTGCTGCTGGGAGGGCTGCTCTGCATTTTCTGCCATGTTTGCTGTGGCCCCACAACCACCCCTGAGTTTTTAGCTGCCTCTCACTGCCAGTCACAGGCACAGCTGTGGATCACAGGTCTTGAGCTCCCTCCGCCTGCTGCATCCAGATGTTCCCTCACCCTCTAAACCTCTTTTTCTAGGATTGCTGCCTTCTGCCTGAGGCATTTTGCAGGGTATGTCTGCAAGCTCTGCCCAGGTGGGACTCCGGGGCAGGCTGCAGGGAGGCAGCTAAAAGGCCAAGATGCCACCAGAGCTCAGAGCTTGTGGAGAAGCAAGGGCTGGCTCCGAGCCATGCAACAGGGAGGGCAATTTGACAAAGAGCCACGCAAAGCCTGGGCAATTTGGCAGATCCTGTTTGTCCACAGCTCCTGAGTGTACAAAAAATGTAAATTGCTCAGTAAGCCAGCAAAGCACAGATGCATGTGAGCAGTGATGTGGCTTTTGAGTCATATGTGTGCCCTGGGCTGCCTCTCTTTCCTGTGCACAGCCTGCGTGTGTGCTTGCACGCTCAGCTGCAGGGGTGGGACACTGTGTGTGTCACGGGGATGTCAGAGCACCTCTGTGTGCTGTGAACCTCTGAAATGGCCAGGGCCCGTGGAAACTGGCCCAGAGATGGGAGGCAGGAGAAACAGAGCAGAGGGCTGCCTGGGAGAGCAGCAGTCACTGGAGGAAGCGGGATGTAATGAGAGCTGCTTCACAAAATGTTGCTCCAGTGCAGGACCGCATTGGTTCCTGCCAAGTGCTGCTTTTCTGTGTTTCTGCCTGCACAGGGCACCTGAAACAGCAGCGAGCTTTGAATGTCTGGTTTGGTGTTAGGGCCAGTTTGCTGATGCCTTTCTGAGCACACTCCCTAGGCCGTACTCGCATTAATAGCTCCTCATTCTTACACCTCTACAAATGATGTCCTGCACGGAGAAATTTGGTCAGACATCAGCATCTCTTGACAGGTTGGGCCTCATTTACAAGCCCCCTCTCCTTGCCCCACTGTCTGCAGCTTGCACTGTGTTAAATCCCACTGCTCTGGCTCCTGCTGGGTTTGCAGACTGGTATTAAATGGAAGCAGCTGGCCTCTTCACCACCCTAATCAGATTGAAAGAGCGAGGGAGGTGAAAAAAGTTGGTGCTTGCTCAGGCACATTGGATTGTCTGAAACGATTACAGCCTAAATGCTCAAAGGGGAGTTGATGTTATGTATCAATTTGGGTGATTGATACACAACTGTGTATGTGGAATACAGTGAAATGACTTGTAAAGCCTTTTGGCAAGAGGTTCATAACCATGTAACACTACTGTTAGATGATTACCATGTGATCTTAGGTAAATCTGCCTAAGGTTCGGGCTTTGCTTGTGAAAATGTCCCACTCAAATAAATGAAGTCATCTGTCATGTGCTAATACATGCTAAATGACTGCTAGCCTATCAGTGGAAAAGCAAAACATCCCAGGCTGTGTGAATGCTTCCACAACACATGGGAGCTATTTACTCTGTCAGGACCCATGAGCCAGGAAACAGACAGAGGACAGCTCATATCTGCACTTTCATTATTTACAAACATTTCATTTACTTGCCTGTGAACAAAGCAGTGGACTTGACAGGTTTGAAGTGTTTTTGCAATAGATTTGTCATGGTTTAGTAATCAGGAAGGCCGGAATTTTTTGTTTGAGGAAATCTTTAAAGCAGCAGTTACCAGACTTGAGATCGGGTCCGTATTTGAGGTTCTTGACTATGAGGCGTTCATGGGACCAGAGGGCCACAAGCTTCACCTTTAGTTGAGGCATGCAAGGGGACTGGGGGGTTGTTGCCCCCACAAATGCAACTCAGTTCTAGCTATGCCAGTATAAAAGCTACAGGGGTGGATGGGTTCGTGTTGTGTTGCTTGGGTTACTGCCTGCTCAGAACTCGCCCAGCAGTGAGTTGTAAAATTGTATTTGCTACCTAAATAAATCTGTATGTCACAGCCATGCATGGTGGGCCAGTTCACCTAGGGCAGCAGGAGAGCAGAGGTTTCCAAAACCGCTGCGGCCATGGGTAGCAGAGAGACTCAAATGGAAGATTCAGGCATTCAGATCCAGAGAACATGGATTCCCAACAGCCCACAGGAGAGTCCAGGCTTCCAGTGATTCAGCATGCCTGGGTCTCTGCAGCTTGCGAGTCTGCCTTCTTCTGTCACAAGCTGCAGGGATGTACGTGGGCTAAATCATTTCCAAGCGTGGTAGGAACGGTGCAGGATGCCCAGCTGGTGATGGGGGAAGTCCTCCCTCAAGCTTTCCAGCCAGCCAAAGGACAGAGCCTGGCATTGCCTCCTTACAAAACCCCTCGTTGTGTACAGCAGGCCTCCAGACAAACCAGATCGGCTGGAGCCATCGAGCGTTTGGGAAATTTACAGTTTATTCTGTTTTTCCCTTTTTGTGCTTGCAGACTGGAAAATTTTTTGGTGCAGTGGATGGCTCAGTGATGACCCAGCTGCTAAACATGGGCATGTTCAGGCGGTAAGTGGGGGATCTCCACACTGTACTCCTTGTTCTCTGCTGGTGTGTGGGTCAGAGCATATCAGTCCCTCTAAGAAGCACTTGAGCAGGGGAAAATGCACATGCTGATGATGCATGTGACTCTCTTACTGAGACACAAGAGCTCCTCTAGCTACCTGCCCCCTCTGCTGACTCGCTCAGCCATCATCACACACACACAGTTTCTCCTCATCTCTTGCTCTTCCACCTGCTGCAAAACAGAGAGACAGAAACTTCTGATCTCTGTGTGGCCAGAGAGCAGCTGCTTCTCTGTCTTTCCCAGGGCAAGATGTCATGGGAAACATTTCTTGGCATTTTGGGTGCAGAAGTGCTTCAGTTCCTCCTGCCACTCGGAAAGCCTTTCTGTGGAGTGGTTGTCTGAGATCCCACAGATGCAGCATTGCAGTTGGCTGACCACATTTCTCTCTCTCTTAAAAATACCTCTGTTCATCTCACTCCACTCCCCCAACCCATGTCAAAAGAGAGTTCAGAGTTTCAGTGGCGTGAAAACAGGAACTAGGGGGACCTGAGGTAGTTACAATTATAATTCCTCTGCTTCACAGCCTGCTTTACTCACTGTCTGAAATTAGGGACATATTTCCTCCTATACTGACCCAGTTACATTAATCCAGAGCCTGTATTTCTTGCTCTGCAAGATCCAGCACTGGCCAAACAGCAAAGACACGTGTAAGCAGGTCACTGCTTTAGTGAGTACAGGAAACACTTCATACATGACATTTTTGAGAAGAAGCTGACGTGTCTGCCCCGTGGGCGGCTGCACTGCTTGCTCTTGACAGCTTGCTTGTTGTGTTTTGCTTGCAGAGTGACCATGTATGATTACCAGGCAATGTGCAAGGTGCCCTACCACCACCACAGCGGCGCCCGGCCCCTGCTCAGCGTACGTATCTGTCACCATGCAGCCCTGCCTGGGCTGGGCATCGCCAGCATTCCCCTAAAGGCTTCAGGACAGGTTTGCTTGCAAGTGATGGCAATGTCCAGTCTCACCTCAGGCACAGTCCTGAAGCAGTGGTGGCCACTGACGGTGCTTTCCAGTGTGGCTCTCTGTTGTCATATAGGATCTCACTGGAAGTTGGAAGGAAGCAGGGAAAGGACAGGAACTAGATGATGGCAGGTTCTCCTAAAAGCCAAGGAATCAGCCAGCAGCTGAAATGAACAGGAATGCTTTTACAGGGCATGGTTTTACTCAGCAGCTCAAGAAGGAGAGTTGCACTGTCAGGAAGCAGAGCATCTGGGGAAAACTAGCAGTCACTGGGGAAGGATGAGTGAGCCTGGAGCTTAAGAGAGAGAGTGAGAATGCTGCTAGCCCAGAGAACAAACTAAGAGTGAAGGGTTTTACCAGTACCCAAATGCAGCCTCTCTTTAGGCTGATACAAACTCATCATCTAATCCCACTCCACCTTCCTAACCTTGCCTCAAACAGGCAGAACAAAGGAACTACTCACCACTTAGGCCACTTCAAACTACTTGTCACAAGCCTAAACTGGGATGTGTTCATTATTGTTATGATCCTTTGATACTGGAAGGAGTGCTGGAAGTACTCCTTACAGTGTGACATTGTAATTTTTTTCCAGTAAAAGAATTTTCAACAACGTACTACCTTTGAACAACATTTTTAACAATACCACTTCTAACAATGTCTGTTTTGAAATGGCTATACCTACTCTGGCTAGATAATAAATGGTGATTGTAGTGAAAATATTTGCTTGATTATATCCTCCAATTCTGATCACTGAAAGAAATGTCACAAACTGAGAGCTGCCAAAAATTAGGTGAATTGGGACGACAATAAAAAGGTGAGCATTCAGCCTCTATCTCTCATCTTCCCCTCTCAGCAAAACCCTTGGAAAGGAAGAAATCAAGAAAAGTCAGTTTTTCATATACAGACATAAAAATCAGTCAAATTCCCAACCATCTCCACATTTTACTATTTGCTGACTTATTTTGGCTGAAGATAAGTCAGCAGTAATGGGACATTATCCTGTGTCCAGTGACTGCTGCATCTGTTTTGGGTTTGAGGACATGGGCATGATTTTGAGAGGGGGAGATGAAAATTAGACGTGGTTACCATGAAGAAAAGAAGCAGCAGTATCCTCTGCAGATGAATTGTCCCTGGGATAATGCTGGATTTCCAATTTGGAGCTGAAAAGCAAGAGGATGATAGAAGTCATGCCGTCTTGAGGAAAAGCTGGATGAAAGCACGGTTAAGCATAATCAATCAATGGCAGATAATACTAAATCCTGGGCAGTGCTGTCCCAGAAACACCACTTGCTCTCAGAACACAAAAGCATCCTGAACTGGTGATGTCCCATTTAGCTGTGTTCCTCTCCTGCTCTGAGCTCTGAAGGTCATCCATGCTGGAGAGAAATCATCAAGCAATTACATCTTCAAAGTCCTTCATACATTCCTGATAAACTCCCTGACCCTGATGGGGAGGGGGTGAAGAGATATTATTAGCAGCAAGGCAGCTCTGCTGGCTTTTGATGTATTTTGAACATTTTCCAGTGATGCCCAGACCTTGAATTTCCAGCCTGTCTTCAAGAGCTCTGATCAGTGGAGGAACTTGGTCTAAAACATGGGGTCCTGCATAACAATTATAAATTCTCTGACCAGGTGCTTATGGTATTTCTCATTTCTTCTTTTGTTCTCCAGCCAATTTATGCCTTTCTAGCTGCAGTGAAGTGGCTGATAAGTGATTTGCTCATGTGAGTACCAAAAGATGGGGGTGTTTGGGAGGCTCAGACCAAGAGGGGCAAGAGCTGGGAAAGCTGCGAGCGGAAGCCCCCGCGCAGGGCACTGCCGTCAGCCTTCTCCTGACATTCAGCTCTGCACCGTGCTCCTGGGAGACAGAAAGCTATTACTATTGCCATTTTGAGAGGCAGAGCCCCAGAGTGGGTCTGGGATTTACCTGAAGTCACTCAGTACAAAGTGCCTGAGTCAGAAATAGGACTTGTGTCTCCTGGGGCTCTGTGCAGATCCTTGATGCCGAGTCCTCTTGCCTGTCTCCTTTGCCCGTGATGAGCGAATGCACATCTTCCTCTCACAGGGGAAGGAGGCTGAAGGAAGCAAGCCAAGCAGCTCAGGTGTGAGTGCCAGGCAAGGGGGGAGAGAGGGGAGGCTCTTCTCTGCATTTGGGTTCACCTCAGACTTCTGGGGTGAATCAGAGTTCAAGCACAAATTAGGATGAAAGTGCTCAGCTTGCTGGGTGTGCAGAAGGTGAGGTGTGGTAAAGGTCCAGCTCTGATGGCTTTAGCCTATTGGTACAGAATAATTCAGTGTAGTTACCTCCAAGTAGCCAGAGTTTGGGCTTCTGATGGCCATCATGCCTGCTCCTCAGGTGGGTCCTACTGTGGCTGAATCCCCTCCCAGCCTCAGGGGCTGCCATACTAATTTCTTCCTTCACTGGTGAGCCCCTTGCACAGGATGTACTTCAGGAAAAAGCCCATTCAGATCTTCCACAGTACAGATCCCACCATACAGAGCTACGTTCTAGCATGTGGAGAGGGGGAAAAAAAATTAAAAATTTTAAAAGATGAGACTTGCACTGCCAGAAATTTGTAGTAAACATTTTAGAACTGATACTCACTGGGCGACAGGGCCATCTCCCTGACACCTGCATCCTTCCAGGCTGCTGAAAAAGCATCCTCTGTTCTTGCTCTTTTGACAGCTTCCTTTTGGAGTTTAACATGAGTAGCTTCTGGCACTCAGACAACTTGGCAGATGGTGAGTACACAAGAGTCCAGCCACCCCATAGCACGTGAGAGTTGCAGCCACTGGTGACAGAAGAAACTGTACGGGGAAGCCTGGCCTTGTGCAAGGAGCCTGCCATCTGCCCCACACCCCTTCCTCCATGGACACTGGAATCCAGCTGCCAGATCCCACCATCTCCCCGCATTTCCACCCCCATTTCAGGCGTAATGAAATGCACCAGGGTGGTCAGGGTGAGGTGTGTGCTGCTCGGAGCACGCTGCTTGCTTCCCTCAGGGCAATTTGCTGAGGAGAGGGGGGACACTTCTTCCAGAGGACCCCCACCCTGTGTGCCGTGGGATGAGAGAGGCCATCAGCTGCAAAGAACTGTTGGAAAGCGTCCCTTTCAGAGCAGGGGTGGAACAGCAGGCTCTCCAGAGCCTAGCAGAGGTTCCAGGAAGCCAGACAGAGACCTTAGAGTTCAGTAACATGTGGAGGGTCTTCATTTACCCACCGGAGCTGCTCTGGAAGAGAGAAGATCACGGCACATGGCATTGCACAGCAGCTGCGTTCAGCAGAGGGGTGTGTCTGGGCTGAAATCCAGTGACCTGCCCTGCAGCTGAACTGCTGCCTGCTGGAAGCACCCCAGGAATCCCTGCAGTCCCATCCCAGCCCCTGCAAGCAGGGGGGATGTTAATGGTCCTGAGGAGGCTCCCAGGGGAAAGGGAGGTGTGCTCTGTGCAGCCATGTTGGGGCTGTAATTAGTCTTGCTAATTATTGATCACTAGTGGTGCCTTTAGTGAAGGCAGTGGTACCTTCCCTGCCAGCTGTGGGGCTGGGTGTTCTGTGTTGAGCTCTCCTGGCACAAAGGGGAAACAGTCATGTTTTGAAAGCAAAATTCCCCTCTAGAGAAGGAGGTCTGTGGGTGCTGTTTAGGTCCCACTCTCCTCCTCCAAAGAGATGGCAGTAGGAGCTGCAGCTGTCCCCTATGCAGCCCTGGGGATGTGTAACACACACTAGGATAACTGGAGTGTCCCAGTGCAGAAATGGGTGAGGAAGAGTCAGATGAGCAGGTGCAGTACTCATGGCAGGGCAGGAGAGACTGCTCATCCTGGAGAACAGGCCCACGTGGCATTCCTACTGTGGATGTTCCGTGGCTGCAGTCTGATTTAGTCTTTGCTTGAGGAGATGTGAGCAAAAAGGGAGGGGGGTTGTCGCTGCTGTCTTGCTCATCACCATTTGTTTTTGTGCTTCCTTCATCTCTTTCCCACATCACCTCCATGACTGCTGTGTGCAAATTCATGTCTTCGTGTCACTGCCATCTTGTGAAACTCTCACGTGGCTCCATCGTCCCTGTGTGTCTGTGTGTCATGGGACTTCTCCAGCCAAGGCTGTCTTCCATCACTGTAAGTAGAACCCCTTAATAGTGAAAAAAAAAGAGAATTAACTAGAAATTCCTAGGCTAGGAAAGACTTTTTTCCACCTTTTGTACAGTAGGGGACTTGCAGAAAGGCATGACAGGGCCAAGGCAGCGCCTGGCTCTATTTCCCTGGTCTGCAAAGAGGAGATGCTGTTGCTCATTAGCTGGCTGAGCTGGTGATTGAAGGGCTGTCACTGAGAAGCTGATAAAAGGAGGAACACACAAGCCTCCTGAGGAGCTGCAGTCACAGACAGCATCATCACTCATTCCTGTGGCCTGGCTGGGCCTGTGGCCTGTGTTCCATGGCATGTCCTTCACTGTGGTTCCCAGGTGGCCCATTCTTTTCAGCTGTTGTTCCCAAACCAAAGACCAGCCCGTGCCTTCTTGCAGGAAAAACTACCTGGGTCTTGTAGACTTCAGTTATTAAGAAGTAACTTAAGTCTTCTTTTCCACACCCCATGGCTTAGCTCCTTCTGATAAATCCCTGCCCAGCTCTGGGATAATGCAGAAGGACTTTTAAGCAGTTCAACTGATAAGTATATGCTGTAGCTCATAAATCCTCTCCTACAGGCGAGTTAGAAATTCCTCCAAGACAGAGTCCAGACTGTGGCTGTGTTTGTATCTCCCTGCTTCCATATCTAGCTTGTATTTGCCAGTTTGCTCTCTGCCCAGCAAGACGTATGTGTGAGACAGAGATGGAGAAAGAGAGACAGTTGGAATGTGTCTTACTGGATGGAGAAGAGGAAGAGCAAGAGAGGGTGTCTGCAGATGAAAAAAATGAGTGTCCATGTGTGTGGGGGAGTAGCAGGGTGGAAGAATACTATTGGGGCTGGAAGAAATGGATTGCACATGTTGTTAAGAAGGGGCTGTAGATTTTTGCCAGAGACGTTAACGTTTTCTTGACTGCACGCCAAGGCTGGTGTATGCGAAAAATATGAAGCGAAGGAGACATTTTGTGAGAGAGAAATTGAGCACACACATTTTTTCCGGGTTATGTGCAGAGGAATTAACGATCAGGGATCTAATGCTCTCCCTTGCCTGACTGTGTACCTCTGGCTCTGCAGCACTGAGCCTATTTCTGCTTCCCAAGGTCTCTTGTTTTCTGGGAAGGTGAGACTTGCTGTTGGAATATGGGCGTGATGTATTCAGACTGCACTCATCATACAAATCTGCTTCTCAGAGGTGGTGAGAAGACGTGTTTGCTGCCACAGATTTTTCTCTGCTCTCAGCATCTCAATTTCTCTCTGTGTTTATAAGGGCTTCTGCTTTTATGGACATCACCACAGGTTTGAAAGCTTTTAATTAAGCCAAAAATACTTCCAGCCAAGGCATGCAGCCTAGAAAGAACTATTTCTAGAATTCTGTAGATCATAGAAGTTTCTTTTTTTACTGCATGATAATGTACACAGAAGATATTTTACAAGATAATTGGTTAAATTCTATGTTTTATATTGGTAACTAAGTGGCAGATTTTGTCACGTGTCCCAGAGTAAATCCACTGACTCGGGTGCATGATTTATGCTGGTGGGAAAGAGTTCACAATCTGGGCTCTATGGTTCATAAAGAGGCACAGCAACTGCCTTTGCTGCTCAGAAGGATTGGTTGCCAAATGTCTGACAAAGTCTTTCTGGCAGTGCAGATGGTAGCAACGACAGCCTGGAATTAACTCACTCTTTGCTATAAAGTTTGCAATTTGTTATCAGCTCCTCTGGCTGTTTACTAATCCCTGACCAGCAGGCTCTGAGGGCGCTGATAACATTCTGATGTCCAGCATGTGCATGCAGAGGCTCAGCCCGAGCCTTTTGCTGATGATGTACTGGGCTTCTCTGAACTTCTCAGTACTGCTGCAGCTGCTTTGCTTCCCAGAAAATTAAGTGGCAGGAGGCTTAAGCATAATCTCTGTCATAGGTCTTGTCTCTGTGCAGGAGTTGGGAGATTTTAAAGCAGCTTCTTTTCATTCAGATTGTGACAAAAAAAATAAAAAAAGAGTTAAGGTCTGTGCAGGGCACTTGTGCCAGTTTAAAAATACACCTTGCTGCTGGCCACATTTGTCCTGGGTGTGGTTCATGCACAGGTCTCTTTAATTGACTTTCCCCTTGAGGGGCCTGGTTCTCCAAGCCCACCATGCCAGCCCTCATTCAACACTGGCTGAGGCTGAGAGGCCTCAGATCAACTTCCATTCTGCCTTTTCCAAGCTGATGGTCTCATTCACCCCTCCCTGCACCCCATCCTTCCCACCACGGTATTTTATATTGCTTTAACTCCATCTGCTTTGATGATGGTATAACAAGAAGCCAGTAAAGGACGTGATACTATAAGAGGAGCTAGTAAAGGATGTCATTCTTTATCAGGGACAGGGGGAAAATGAGGTCCTGTTGTGTCAGGGCTCTTTGCCACTCATGACATGAGCCGTATGTTAAATTCTTGCAAGCAGTTTGCCCCAGCTTTATGAGGTCACCTGTGTGGTCCCAGCGATTCTCCAGAGCAAGAACTGCACAGTCCATTGCCAACAGCTGTGCTGCAGTGCACTGCTGTAAATCCAGGGACAGCTCAACAGGACACTGATGGTTTGTGGATGAGGTTCCACTGTGTGCTCTTGCCACAAGCATGTCCCTGAGAAGGGCTGTCCCTGGTCCAGACTGATAGCCTGGCCACCTGTCTCAGGGTTTGGAGCTGCTGTCCCAGCCCCAAGTACAGTGAATTAAGGCTGAAAGAAAGGGCTCCTGCTCTGTTTCTCACACTCCTTCAGTCTTAGTTTGGGGACTTTCCTGGCCAGAATACAGCTACCAGCCCTGCAGCTGTCAGAGCTAGAAAGTGTGTGCAGCTTCTCTCCTTACAGCACAAACGGTGATATTCTGCATGCCCCACCAGAAGTGTCTAAGCCTTTGGAATTCACTTCAGAAACAGAGTCTTCTTCTGAGAATCCCAGATCTCCTCAGGACTGTCAGTCCCTATGGCGGGTCCTAGTCAGAGGCATTCTCCACCAGCAGAAATGGGAGAGGCTTTTCCCTGCTTCTGCAGTGTGGTGTTTGCACAGAGGGACAGCTAATGGTGGCAGAGCACAGCCAGACAGCTCCTGGCTGGTGGCAGAGGTGCTGCCGGCCCCTGGAATGACAAGTTCAGTTGATTAATTCAGTGTGAATCCAGGGTGAATACAGAACAAGGCACTGTGCTGCAGTCAGGCTCTGCATGCCTGTGAATCTGTGCGAAATGAACCTAACCATGACACCAAAAGGTGGGTCCCACAGTCTGGGAGGATTTAAGCAGGGGGCTGCCTCCTGAGTGCTGTTTTTTGAGACTTCTGAAGAAAAGCACAAAGCACAATTACCAGAGACTCTGCACTGCAGGGAGGGGTTTGAGTGCCCATCATACTCACCTGGGCAAGGCATTAGAGGGAAGATTGGACTGCAGTTCCTGGCTCTTAATGGATGTCTTGTGTTGCTGGATTGCCATGGTGGAGAGAAAAATCAGAGAAAATCATGCAATTTTTCTCTCTCTCATGTAATCCACATTGTTTGGATGGCAAGCTCTGCGGGGAGGTGCCTGCTGCTTTCTGCCTGCTCTGGCAGTGCCGAGGGAGAGGAGACCATTGCTCTCAGCAGTGAGGGTTTTACAGTGATGCAAATCACCCATCCAATCACGGATGCCCTCTTGATGCCTTCTCACCATACATTTGCTGATTAAAACCCAGGTTGCTGCTTTTTTTTATAAATCTTCAGCGCTTCTGCTGCAAGGGATAAACTGGGCATCCTCCGTGTCAGAAGGACCCTCTTCCCTGCTGGTCCCCCCAGGAGCTCTGCCTGTGGCTGCTGTGTGGGTGGGGGGCTGCAAAGTGAGGCTTTTGTGCTCAGGCCCAAAGCTGATGTAGAAACCATTTCTCGTACTTGCTGCTGGCTGAGCCGCAACCACCTCTGCCCTAGCAACAAAGCTTCACATTTCCATCAGCAGCAGTCCCCTGTGTCCTACAGAGGCAGGAGCTGGCTTTGCTACCTCCAACTGCAGAAAATAATTGCCAGAAGGGCCCAAGGCAGTAGTTTCAGGCAAGACAGATTTTGCTGAACTCCTAGAAAGAATACTCTTGCTTCTTGAGGGAGGCTTAGTAAGGCAGTTCAGCTCCCCCTCATCCCCAAATTAGTTTGGGAGTCCCACAGAGTGTGACTGATGAGTGATGGAGCAGCTGCTCCCTCCAGGAGCCAGTGCTGTTCATTAGCTGGGTCTCTGCTGGTCCTCGAGAGCTGTCATCTGTTTCCCTGTGGTCTCAGGCCAGATCTGTTTGCTGCTGGTGGTTTCTTCTTAACATGACACGTATTGAACCCCTCAAATGCCCTGCTGTGGGCTCGCTCTGAAATGTCAGCGGGCTCAGGAGGGATCAGCAGTGGATGGAGAGCCCCAGCACAGACACGCAGGGTTCCCGCAGGGGCAGAGCCTGGGCACGGCACAGAGGACCAGCCCAGGCACAGGTTTCAGTGGTTTAAAAAGTGCATGACCCAGGGCCGGCTGAGGCAGGAGGGATTTCATTAACACTGCTGGTTCAGTAGGACCCCCCCCGCTCCTTTGAACACAGGGGCACCTGTGCCCAAATGTCCCTGCCTGCCTGGCTGGGGGGTCCCTGGGCTGCAGCTTCGGCGTGGCAGGGTCCGGGCTCGCTGGTGGCAATTTCGGAGGCATTGCTCACATAGGCTGGTTTTCCCACACCACCTAGTGGGAGCGGGGATCACTGCCTGGCTGCTCTCCCTCCGCAGCATCTCCTTCCCCTTCTTCTCTGCTGGGCACCTGCTCCCGGCCACTCTAGGGGGGTAGCGGGCACGCAGGGCTGCTCCTCCAGGCTCCATCGCCGCTCTGGAGCGTTCCCACCTCAGTGCAGGCAGCTGCCGTGTGCTCCTGTGCCCTCACTTGTGCCCTTGTCTCGCCCCCGGCAGCTCACAAGCACAAGAAGCACGACACGCTGCAGCCCTGCGACACCGAGTACCCCGTGTTCGTGTACGAGCCGGCCATCAAGGAGACCAACGGGCTCATCGAGTGTGGAGACTGCCAAAAGTATGGGCTGCACCTTCCCTTTCCTCCGGGGGCCTTGTCTGAGGGCTGCTGGCAGTGACAGCAACCTGAGAAGGGTCCCCTGCCACCGTGCCCATGGCACGGCCACCACGACATCCGCAGAGCTAAACTGGGCAGAGAGAGGTGAAGAGTCCAGGGTGCTGATCCTTGACAAAAAAAAAAATTAAAACCATCTGTTAATAAGCAGAAGTGGCTGGAGAACGAAGAAAACAGCATTAAAATATATATATATATATATGTATCCTTCCGTTCCACAGGTTTCAGAAAGGAACTTTTTTTGTTTTTTCGTGTTTCTGGAAAAAGTTTTCTTCTTAGCAAGTTTTACTTTTTGCAATGCTTTTGGCTTTCCTCTTCTTTTTTTTTTTATTTTCCCCCTTTTCTGTATTTCTACAGAAACAAAAAAAAAATGAATGGGGAAAAAAGGAAGTGTTAGAGTGAAAGAACTGAAAACAAGGGTCCACTTTTATATTTCCTATTTTCATTGTAAGAGAATGGACAGTCAAAAGTAACAGGAGAGTCATTGTGAAAAGAGGCTGTTTTCAGTGGTTGCACAGTGCCATCAGCACATGTGGAAAGGTGACAAAAAGATGAATTTCCACGGATCCAGCTTTTCCTAATGTGAGGAGGCCAAATAGATCTGACTGGGATTTCTCTTAAAAAAAACCCCAAAACAATCCTACCTAGTCCGCAGTGTTGGGTCAACTGCAGGAAAGACTTAAAGGTTAGAAAAACAGCCTCCCGTAGTCAGCATGGCTTTAGGAAAACCAGGCTTTGCCAAGCATTGTTTCAGAAGAGACTGCAGATTGGATGGCAACAAGATATTGTATTAAGCTCTGGGCACATCCAAAGGAACTTGGTGACCTATTTGGGTCACAGATCTCTGCCACAAACAAGGCCTGGGACTGACCCTTCCCTGCTGGAGGCAGCACCTCACCAGTGCTGGAGCAGCAGGTGCTGCATCCCACTCAGCTCCTTTGTAGCTACAGCCTGTGGCTCCCAGGTGCATCTCTTGTGCATCTTTTATCCAGATATTTGGCAGAGACACACCCCCTGCCACAGGCTCTGTGGAGCATTAGCCAGGGGCCTGGCATGCCAGCGTTCCTGATCACATTCCACAAGGGGAGCAGGGGTAGGCTGGGTGCTCCATCCTGGGCAAAAACCTTGGCTTGTGGATTGCTTCATGCACGGGGCACCTCTGTCCTGGTGACTGGATTTGTGCATGGGTTGAAGGCTGCTTGTCAGAGCTCCCAAGGCAGTCATTAGTCAGGGAACACTAATTAAATGGTCAGCTGCGTGTGTGGCGTTCAACACCTTTAAAAGGGAACACGGAAATCCCCGGAGGCTGGAAGGCAGCAAGGCCAGGTGGTGAACAACCAGGGAGCCTGGGCACTCCTCCAGCACAGTCAGCTTGGCCAGTGCAGTGGGCACTTGCCCACAAGGCTGTATTTCTGTTCCAGAAGGCCTCTCCCTTGGCTGGGCCGAGGTTAGCAGGACTGGGAGTCACCGAGCCATGCACCGGCTGCAGCCTCGCAGCCCTGCCAGCAGTGCAGGCACGCTGAGCCTGATGTCCCCAGCCTTCCCTGTGCCCAGTGTGGCTCCAGGACAGCTAGCTGGCTCCCTGCCAAACTTTACCAGTTGGTCAGTCCCATCACACCAGTCTAGCACACAGCGTTACTGGGGTCCTCTATTTCTCTGTCGAGTAACAGGAAATTTAGCACAACTCTGCTCCCTCGCAGGACCTCAGAATACGACACCCTTGCATTGTACAAGCACACATAAATATACATTAAGTAGGCACTGACATACCTCTGGGTGAAACCAGGCTTTCTCAGGTGTCATCTGCTCTGACGTGCTGCCCCATCTGGGGAGGGCTTGTGTTGGGTTTGGTTGGTTGGTTGTTTTCAGGTTGATTTTGGCTTTTGTGCCTAAAAGCATGGAGTTGTAGATGTGAGCCAGTTCAGAGCTTTCTGAGGCCGGAAAGGAGTGTCAATGGCACTTCTCCCTGTGTACAGCTGCTCACTGGTCTCTCCTGCTTTCTGCTGACACCCTGTTTCCAACAATCTCTGTTTTCTGTCAATTTCTCTGCTGTGGTTCAGGCAGTGCCAGGGCTGCTGCTTTGGCACTGTAGCTGGAGAGTTGTGCTGTACCTCACCTGCTCTTCCCTTGCAGAATGTTTGTGGCACAGCAGATCATCAGCAGTAACCTCCTGCTCCTCGTCACGGATGCTGTCTGCGACTGCAGTGTCTTCCCACCCGTCCCAATGGATGCAAAGGAGGTCAAATATATCCTTCCATGCACAGCAGGGATGCAGGGCTCCACAGGCCCCGTCATCTCCGTGTTTGCCAGGGTGGAAAATGTGCTTCTGCTGCCATTGCCATGGGGGTGGAGAGCTTGTGAGACAGCTCGGAGATGTCTCCAGCCCGAGCAGGGTGACCTACCCTTCCCTTGTGCTCCCCGCTGTGTCTCCCGGGCCGTGCGGGACAAACCTGCGTAGGGCCCCGTGGGTCTGTGTGGCGTTCACCCCGTTTCCCTGCCGGCAGTGTCCTTAAGGTGTCCTTGACAGCCTCGCACACAACGCCTCGGTGAAGTGTGAGCGGATGCGGTCGCAGAAGCTGCGGCGGCGGCCGGACACGTGCCACGCGTTCCACCCGGAGGTACGGGGGCAGCGGGGAGGGCACGGGGCTGGCGGGCACCGCGGGCATCCCTGCACCCAGCACGCACGGATGTCTCCTCCTGCAGCCTCGCGTGGGTGCCTCAGGTGCCCATCCTGCTGGCCGGGCCCAGACACGGCCGGTGAATCCCGAGGGGCTCCTAGCAGGAGCACTGTCACATCAGTCTCACCTGGGAAGGGCTTGAGCTGGGATATCACGGGGGCAGGAGCGAGCACACCCGCACACACACCCGCTGTGAGCAGCCCAGGAGGCAAGAGGCTTCCTGGCCCACGGGGGCTGCTGTGGCCACCAGGAACCAAACCAGTCCCTTCCTTCGCCCCTGGTGATCATTCCTTTGGGCCACAGGCACCGCTCCCTCTTCCAAAGGTGACGGGCGGGCTTGGCAGCAGGCAGGCTGACACCTTGTCTCCCATCTCCCAGGAAAACGCCCAGGACTGTGGTGGCAGTGCCGGGATCTCTGTGTGTCCGACGCTGCTGCTCCTGCCGCTGGTGCTGCTGCTGCGGTGACGCTGCCTGCCCTGGGCGGCGGGGCCCGGCCGGACGGAGCGCTGGCACGGCAGGAGATGCGGATGCCGACCCTTCTGGGACACCCTCGGGGCGTCCTTCCCCGCACGGTGCCGGCGGTGGGAGCTGCGGTGGCAGAAGGAGATGCCGGAAGCAGCAGGGCCAGCTCCTGGCACAGCGGCTCGCAGCCAGGAATGCCACCATCGTCGGCACGGCACGGCCAGCATTCCTCCATCAGCCTGCCTCCCACGGAGCCGCTCGGGCTACAGGCGGCAGAGGGCTCGGAGGGGCAGGGCTGGCTTTAGGAGGGTCAGAGGACGCCATCTGCCTGTCCCTCAGGGGGAGCCAGCGGGATTTTGAGCACCCGGCTCTGGAAGCAGCATCTCCTGGTCTTGGGGTGGTCCTCAGCCGGGACCCCCGGGGCGGGACGTGGCACCAAAGCTGAACTTGCACCAGCCTAACCTGCAGCTGGACAGTGGGAAGCAGCACAGCCTGACCTGAGAGCTGCAGCCACGCCAGCTCTGCCAAGGAGACCTCTCCTCGCACTGCCAGAGCAGCATCCAGGTTCTTGTCTACGTGTGGACTTACCTCTGGAAAGGGGTTTTGCATGACCCATCAAAAGAGACTTACCTGCTCTCTTCATGGCAGAAGCAGCTAAGAAACAGGCACTTTTCCCCTGGGAGCAGCACTGCCCTGCTCATTGCAGCTGCCCGTGGTTGTTCCCTGCCCTGAGCCCGGCATTCCCAGCTGGTGGGCATGGGCCATTTCTGACAGAGCTTTATGGACAACAGGTGGGGAGCACCCACTTTTCTCTCTTTTTTTTTTTTTTTTTTTTTATGAACTGTTGCATACCATCTCATTAAAAACAAACATATGGCATATTCTATATAGACACCACAGCTGCAGCATGTTTGGTGGTCATCACAGCCCTACACAAACCCCAGAAACCCGTGGGGACAGGGTGTGGGTGGAGGAGCTGCAGACACAGCTGCGGTGGCCCCAAGGCAGCAGGGCAGTACAACAGCAAGGCAGAACCTTTCCCTGGTCACTTTGGGAGCCTCCTGCACCTCTCCAGGCCCCCAGAGGGGCTCGTCACACCAAGATGTCACCTCCTTCAGGACAAGGGCCCTCCTCGCTCGCTGCCTGACCACAGGGAGCTGTGGGCTTCTCTCCAGGGCCACCACGCCACCCACTCCCACAGCCACCACTGCAGGGCTGGACTCCAGGGCAGCTGCTGCACAGAGCAGTTGGATGGGAAAGGGCTTTATCCTCACATGAGGTCTGTTCCTTCCCTGCACAGCAGGCACCCACAGATGTGCTCCAGGCGTGCTAGGGATGCATGTCCAACCCATGTCACCTGGCACTAAGGGGACGGTATCAGTCCCAGCCAGCTCCTGGTGGGGACCTTTCAGGACCTTGGAGCTCCTGATGTGGGGTTTTGCCTTGCTGGAGGCAGTGTTAGAGCAAATAGAAGAGGAACCACTGCAGTCCTGGAAGTAAAACTGGAGAAGGTTTCAGGCTTCAGAGGCAGTGACCTTATCAGAGCCAGCAGCAGCCAAGGAAGATGAAGGCAGGACAGAGGGAAAAGGGGCTGCTGTCAAGGCTAAGGAGCCAGGAGCTGCTCACAGACAGAGGAGCCACTGGCTCAGGGCACCCCCGGGCTGGCACAGCTCCCCAGCTCCCCGTGCCTGCCCGTGGTGCCTGCCCTCCTGGGGCACCACTCTCAAGGATGACCTCCCTGTCAGAAAGGATTAGCAGCCCCATGTCCACTGAGCTGAAACAGGACATACAAATACACCCTGCTCTGCTGCGGGTGAGCCGTGCTTGGTTTCAGGTGCACTTACCCACAATAAACGCAGTCCTGTGGAGATGCTTGCACTGAGAGAGTGAGGACATGAGTTATACCTGGCTTAGTTGGCTCACTGAATTTGTGCACAGGTGGTAACTGGAGGGAATGGGACAGGAGTGAGAAATGGATTATTTCTTAAACTGAGAAATATGAGCAAAGGTTTGCCTGACTGAAAAACACACACCAGGAACAGCTTCCTTTTTTTTTTTTGCAGCAAAGCAGACCATAAGCAAACCTACCCATTTCTGGGCTCCAACATGGGGTTAAGCAAACTCCATTTCATGCTCTGACAGAGATAGCGACTCATGGCCCTTCAACAAGAGAAAAATCCCCAGGAAGAGCAGCTGCCTTAGCTTCCAACTTCTTCAGCCATGTGCTGGGCACAGCAGATGAAAATAGGTCAGCAAAAGCAAACAGCGAGCTGAGGCCAGAGGATCCAACCAGCAGCGGAGCAGCTGTGAGAGGAGCCATGTCTCACTTCCAGCTGAGCAGCATCCTACTGCCATCCTGATACAGCTCTGTAGATCCCAGCTGTCCCTTCTGCCCGATCCCGTCCGCCCCTGTGAGCACGAACTGGAGGCATCAGGGTTTGTTCTCTTAGGGGAAGATGCAGTGGGAGAAAATTCCCGAGTGGTGCTCTGCAGACAGGGGTGTCCATCAGACCCACATCCCACCACTGCACAAATCAGGGGCTTCACAAGATCTTCACAAGATCTGCAGCCAATTTCCTCACAGGCAGGGAGACAGGAGCTTCAGGAAGGGGCCTGAATTCTCTCTGTGACGCTTCTTACAGGCTTCAGAAACACCCCAGTGCGGGCTGAGGTAACCCTGGATCTCCCCCAAACGCTGTGGTGGGCAGGGACACACACCTTGCACAGCGTCACACACACAGGCCCTCCCCTGACTCACTGCTGGGACAGGGCAGGCTGGTGGCTACACCTTCGAGTGTGGCCAGACAGGGATGACTTCATCCTACAAAGGAGTAGGAAAATCAGCCCTGGATTTACAGCAGCTGTTTGCAGTTGGGATGGGGCACAAAAGGAGTCTGGCCTGAGTTGGCTTACACTTAACAAGAGACTGGCACATTCCAGTCTGGGCATAGTATTGGCCACAGCTGGGAGCTCCAAGTGTGTTAAGAGGTGAGGGGGGTCCATCTGAGGCCCATCGCTGCCACAGTGAAGGACCAGCACCACAGTTCTGCTTGGCTTCATGCACACCTCAGGCTCCTCAAGAGTATTTTCCAGGATGCATTTTCTGCTGAGAAAGGTCAGTGGCACTGTCAGCACAGAAGCCCTGGGCTCTCACGAGCCTCCGCTTGCAGGGGAGGGGGCAGAGGGCAGCCCAATGCAGCACATTCTTTTGTGCTAAGCTAAGTCTCAAGAGCAAGCACAGAAGGAGCATCCAGCACCGAGTGCCAAACACTCCATCACCAGCTGGGCCCTCGCTGAGGGGGGATTGCTGCTCCTGTCCCCCCTGGGCTCTGGGGAGCTCCCTCATCCCTCGGCACAGGCTGCCCTGGACAGGAGCCTTTACCCCTCCTGTCAGGGCAGACCCCTCTGCCCCGGGACAGCCGCCGCAGCCACGCCGTGCCTGCTGCACTCCGGAGCGCCCCGCTCGGACGCCACCGAGCGCCTTTCTGCTGCGAGCACCCGCAGGAAATGCCAGCAGCCCCTCCTGCTTTGCTTGCTGCTGCTGCTGCCTCCGGTTTTGGGAGCCCTGGCACCCCACCTGTCCCCAGGCGGGCCCCTGCTGGCAGCAGAGAAGGGCTGGGCTCTGAGCCCTGTGTTTGGACCTCTTCGGCTCCTCGGGGGCCCGGCAGCTGCCGCTGTCCTTCCCACCGGCGGCCCAGGGAGCGGAGCCCGCCTTGCACAGGGATGTGCGCGGCTGCTCCCTCGGCTCTCCTGGAGGACAGGCTGTGGGGGCAGTGGCAGGAGCCGCCGGCCTCGCTGGAGGCCCCCGCTGCCCCAAGCTCGGCCTCTCCCAGGCAGCGGGGAGCGGGACAGGGAGCGGCCGGGGCAGCCCTCACAGCATCGACCCCGGCCAAAGGCGCGGCTGCTCCTGCTCGGCGCCTCGGCCAGCACGGCCTTTCCTCAGCCCCTGGCAGCGGGGCCCGGAGCCTGCTGCCACCTCCTCCTGCCCGCCCTGAGGGACACGGTATCGCTTCCAAGGCTGGCAAAGGCAGCAATGCCAGCCTGGCTGCCCCTGCCGGCAGCGGGACGGGGGAGCTGGGCCGGAGCCAGGGCAGGGCCCCGGGCCGGGCGCCGTGGCCAGGAGCCGGCAGGGAGGAGGTGGCGGCGGCTGCTCCCTCCCAGGAGGGCGGGCGGCCCGTGCCAGCAGCAGATGCCGCCCCACAGCCTGCCCACTGCCAGCCCCACAGCCTCCCCACAGCCCGCCCCACTGCCAGCCCCACAGCCCGGCCCACAGCCAGCCCCACAGCCCGGCCCACAGCCTGCCCACAGCCACCCCACAGCCCGCCCCACTGCCAGCCCCACAGCCCGCCCCACAGCCTGCCCATAGCCCGCCCCACAGCCAGCCCCACAGCCTGCCCATAGCCCGCCCCACAGCCAGCCCCACAGCCCGGCCCACAGCCTGCCCCACAGCCTGCCCCACAGCCTGCCCACAGCCAGCCCCACAGCCCGCCCCACAGCCTGCCCATAGCCCGGCCCACAGCCTGCCCCACAGCCTGCCCACAGCCAGCCCCACAGCCCGGCCCACTGCCAGCCCCACTGCCAGCCCCACAGCCCGCCCCACAGCCCGCCCCACAGCCTGCCCACAGCCACAGACAAAACTTGGGTCTGGGGCAGCTCAGGTCCAGCCGGCGCCAAGACAATTCCCAAAGCACAGGCGCAGGTTGGGCACGGTTAGGGGTGAAAGCAAAGCCAGCCACTGGAACTGGCTGGGGCGACATTTGCCTCTCTAAGGGAAACACACCATTGCTCTGGGAACCCAGCCAGAACAATGATTTTCCCATCTCATTTACAACTAGACCAGTTCAGTTTTTATGCTGTAAAGAGCCTCTGTGCTCAGTGGTGCCACTACAGCTACTAAAGCTGCTACTAAATGAGATCATGGTGAATCTCCAGTGCAAGCATCTCCCAGCTCTGGATCTGGTACCAACATCTCTGTAGTTTAAACATGAATTTTACTAGAGAAAGGCAAAGGTGAAGCTTCTGGAAGTGCCAGAAAATGTCATCATGATGTGGGTGGTGAGACATTGGCACAGGTTGCCCAGAGAAGCTGTGGCTGCCCCATCTGTGGAAGTGTTGGAAAGGTGTCCCTGTCCATGGCAGGGGGGGTTGGAACTATGTGATCTTTAAGGCCCCTCCCAACCCAAACCATTCTGTGACTCTATGACAAGATCAAGCTGGCAAACCAGCTCCCTGCACTCACCCAGGAGTGCTGGGCTCTCACCCCACCATCCCTGCCCAAGGAACCACCCCTCCAGTGGTGAACACGGCACTGCTCACACTGCAAGGCTCTCACAGCAGCTGCCCAGGTGATGTTGGGCAGTTTCCTCCTGCACTTTTCCCTCGCTGCTCATTGTTAAAACAGCTGGAGATGACCAGGTGTGACATTCTCCATGCTGCCATGCACTCAAGGGCAGTATTCCTCCTTCAAGAGCAGTATGTACCTAGGAATTGCCACACATCCTCTCCAAGGCATCAATCTTCTTAAGCAACTTCATTCAAACCACATTAGTGCTCTGCATTCCTGGAAAGGAGCCTGGAGAATTTCAGCTTGGGCATTCCAGGCAGATACAGCAGCACCGTGCAGCAGGAGGGTTTGGTTCAAACAAGATGCTTTGATGCCACACAGGAGGCAGGGGTAAAAAAAAAGAGAAAGGGAAAAAGAGCTCAGTTTGGCAGGGAAGCCTTTAATAGCTTCAACTAAACCAGTCAGCTCTTCCATCCTAATCATGTGCTTCATTTATTTCCAACTCCTTAGAAAGTTAGGCAGTGGCCTCCGACACTCACCTTGATTGCAGCACTTTAACCCACACTCGGGATACTCGGCAATGAATGAAGCTAATGATTCATGGGAGAGGGCAGAGCACGGACACACACACAGAGGAGGCAGGACATACAATTTTATCCTGCCCAGGCAACTTTTAAGTATCACTCTGCTTTCTGGAAACAGGATAAACCCAATTCATATTCAAATGTGGCAGCTACTTTTAGTGTAATTTGTGTGAAATTCGATACCAGCATTCTCCATATTCCTTGAATTTGCTTTTCATTAAAATAACAATAATAATCCATCCCAAGACATCCATCAAGCTGTCAAGGTCATTAACAGGAGCTGTCTCCCTTACAAGTCACTGCAGAACGCTCATCTTGAGTGAAGGAACTGGTAAGAAGCACAGCTCAGCTGTGGATACTCAGACCTGTTGTGAGCCAACACAAGAGCAGGATTAGGGACATCCTTCCCAGGCTTTCCCAGATGTTTGCTGACAGCCAAGGAACAGCAGAAGGCCCCACTGGGCACAGGCTGTTCTGGCCACCACCAGCCCCTCTCCCTGCCCAGTCAAAGCCCACTTGTGCCAGCCCCTAAGCCTGCACACCAGAAGGGGATGATCAATCCTTTACATGGATACAGGATGGGAGGCATTTTCTCTACACCAGGAATTCAAATCCAGGCCTCCTGAACTTCTTGAACTTCACCTAAAATTTTGCCCACAGCCACCGAAGTCTCCAGCAATGACCCTCTTTTCCCCCAGCTCTTGTTCTCTGCACTCTTGTCCCCTCTTGCCCACACAGTGCAGAAAGACCCAAACTAGACAATAATCCATTTGGTTCTTTTATTAGCAGAAGTTAAGAATACAGCAAGTAATAAGATCCCATCTTATATGGAACCATCACCAGAGTCCCCAGCCATCAAAACCCCAGAAATGTGCTTCATTGCTTCCAACAGTAAGCAATTGTTAAAAAGAAATATACTGAACAAGGCCACTATTTAATGGGGAAGGAAAGAAGCTGTAGGTCCTAACTATTCTATGGCAATAACCTGCACACAGAGCAAGCAAGCCTCTGACTGCTGAGAGTAAGGCATTCAGGTGCCAACCTGGGAAGAGTTCTCAGCAAAAGCTACAGAAAAGTGCACAGCTAGGTTGTTTTTATTGGAACACACAAACTTCTTGAACGGAGAGACTGACTGGGTTAAGAATAGCAGGTGGAGTACTGTGTTTTTGTAATAGTTCTGTGCTGTGTAGGACCAGGTTACAATCACCCTTCGAGGAGTGAACGTGGGATGATCCAGGATGGAGACTGCTGCTTCTGCTGGTACTGTTCAGAGGTATCCCAAAGCACCTTCCAGCCAGCTCTGGTTGTGATATGTACCATGCTTTGCTCACCCACCAGCCCCTTCCTCCAGGCAACCCCACAGCCTTGTCTGGGATGCCAGCACTACTGGCCCTTACATCCACAGCAATACTGCTCTTTCCTTCATTTAAATACCTCACACCTGGGACCAGCTGCTTCCAGCCCTGCAGGCGTCCAGCGATGGGATCCTACTAGGAACACATCCCTCTGACCTGCAGACTGCTGCAGCACCTCCTTCTGCACTGACCTTGCTCTCAGAGGCTTTACTCCATTCCAGGGGTGAAGCCTTAATACCCAACTCAGCTTTAGGAGGGCATTCTGCTTCTACCTGACTCCACTAGACAAAGTAACTCCCCAAAACACACTGTGACATCCAGGGGATGGCACGATCTTTGCAATCCATCTCTTTATCTTGAAGGATGAAAACTGAAACTTGAGGGAATCTAAAAAAAAAAAAAAAAACAACCCAAAACCAAAAAAACACCTCACACAACAACCAACCACCTTTTGCCTTCCTTTCCTGTGAAATACTGCATGGTGTGAGCTGTTTAACTCATCTGTGAGAGAGGTAATTGCTCTGAATTTCCAGCTAAAGCCTCCAAGCAATACGTGTGCCATAACAAACAAAATGTTCAAGTTTCACCTCACGACTCCAAAGATTCTCCTTCAGTCTGGCTTCTGACTGGGCTCCAAAGCTCAAGCTACATCAATTACACAGGAGAAGGGTCTTTGCCTCCCCTTATATAGGAGGTGTGTCTGCTCCACAGCAATCCAGCTGAACTCTCAGGTCTAGGCTTAAGAAATACCAGCAGTCCCACTGCTAAAGCACAGATGGAAAGCAGACCTAAGGATAAAAAAAAAAAAAGGGGGAAAAAAGAAAAAAAACAAAGGAACTGCACTGGGCTGGTTAGGGATCTATTCCTCCTGAAAAAGAAACCCCCTCAAACTGCCTTGGCATATGGAGCCTGACACACAGGATGGCAGTGCCAGTGCCTGTTAACGAGCACACAGCTTCCTCCTTCCAGTCCATCTTAACCCCACCTCTGTTTCCCCTCACATGCTCAACTATCTTCTGACAAGTCTGTTACCATCATCCCTCAGACCAAACAAAGCAGGCTTGCAAATAGCAACCACCCTCTCCCTGGGGGCCTTTGGGTGTAGGCAGGCACTGATGGAGTTGGACTGTTTGCCATTTCATGTGCAGTTATCCCACCACGCTCCAATTCCTAGGATGAGACCCAAACCAACCAGCTGTAGGATCCATGATCCCAAAGTGCCCATTCCACACGGGCTGGGAATGCAGCTGTCCCACACTGGGGCAGGGAGCGGATGCACCTTCCCAGTTACTGGAGCAGATCCCTTTGCTCACACTGTGACCCGGATGACACCAGCATTAATCCAGCCTTCACAACCCTCGTGTTCATGTCCTGAACCTACTCCAGGTGCTGGCCAGGACCCCCCATTGCCCAGGGCATGCTGGCCACCAGGAAAATCTACAGGGCCAACGTGCTTCACTCCTGGGAATTTTACCTGGTCCTCCTGCGATCGTTTATTTTGTGCAAAATTGAAACAGTGTGTGGTACTTGCATGTTGCATTCTTTACAAAAACCCTTTTCCCCCCACCCATTGTTTAAAACATTTATATAAATTTTATTTAAACAGAAAGTTAGAAATCTTATTTACAATTTGTTTTTCTCCCAAAAGAGCATCTAAAATCAACGCCCAAACCCTCCAAGAGGATATAAATTTAACCTTGACTTTTTTTTTTCTTTTTTTTTAAAAAAAAAGGAAACTGCTAAGCTATCCCTCCCCAATTCTACAAATAAATATGGCATTGAACAGAAGCCGATTTGGAAAGGGTCCTCTGTAGCTCAATCTGTAGATCCCAAGAATAAATTAGGTTTTCAGAATTTCCTGGTCTTCAAATTGATTTATTCCATTGCTTGAGGTATAGGATTTATCTTGGTTAGTCAGAATCCCCATGAAGCTCCACGCCTCATCAGCTGAAACTTGGATTCTTCTTAGGTATTCCTTTTGCTAAGCCTGGCTGCTTCGCCCGCGCCAGCGGCTCTGTTTTGGTTGTGATCTTGGGCTGAAGCTGCTCCTACTGCATCCCATCCTCCTCTGTGCAGCCCCCTCCGACCGTGAAGCGGAATTCCTGCAGGTTGGAGACTCCGTGGAAGTGCACGAAAGCGCCAGCCACAACAAACACGTGGAACAGCTGATGGGAGTGGAACTGTGGGAAGGAAACGCCTCTGTTCAGCCGGGGCACGCGTGGCCCCGGGGCCACCCTGCCCCCCAAAGCCCCACATTCAGCTGAAGTACACAGTAACACAGCAGTGCCTCACAGCACGAGCTGCAGAGCGCTCCAGGCTGCGTGCTAAAGCCCTCCCCTCTGCTATCTTCAGCAAAATAATCCAATTCTCTGCACACACACATCCCCCTTCCCGTCAGAGTCATCTGAACCAGCTGGCCAACCCAAAACTGTGCAACAGGAGTGCTGTAACTCGTCTCTGCAAAGGGACAAGGATCACTTCAGAACCCTAGGCAAAAGGCTTAAGCAGGACACTTTTGAAATTTAAAAGTTCCTCCACAAGACACACTGGTGGTTTCTGGGTTAAAAGGGCCCTCTCCTACAGGTAACAGGTACAACCTCTGCTCTGGTCAAAGGCACAGGTTTCACCAAGTGGATTCTGCATGCTGGTACTCTGTTTCTCTACCACCAAGAAACAGAACAGAACAACATGGTGTTGTATTAAATCCTAGAAACAACTGGATGTTCTGAATGAATGCCCAGGATGTCCCCAACTGGAGCAGAGCAGAATGAAAACCGTGAGGGAGCTACATGACAAAGCATGCCCTTGTCTGAGGGAAGCCATACCAGTGTGGATAATGCTCCTGAAATATTCCTACAAATGTGTATTTGAAGGCTTCATGGGAAGCTTGGAAAAGAGTTGGTGGTATACCAGTGCTTTTGGAGCTTAGTTCATTGTAGTTACAATGCTCTGGCCACTTAAACAAACCAAGCAAACTGGTGCTGTGCAAAAGGCAACCAGGCCTCATTCTCACTTCTAGTCTTCTTTAGGAGTCTTAAACTATCCTAAGTGCAAGTGCAGTGGCCTTCCAAAGGTCCACTTCCCTTCATCTCTACTCTTGCTCCACCCAACTCCTTTCCTTGCACTTCCTCAGGTATTTCTTCTCAAGCCTTCATTGATTCTTTCCCTCATACCAAGTTTCCCCCACCCACCCACTTGCTCACCCCACTTTCCCTTCTTCTGCGCCAGGTATCCCCCCAAAGCCTACCATCTCTGTCCAGCCTTTTCACTGGCTATATAAGATGAGGAGCCAGACATGGGGAAGATCCCAGAGAACACACTGAACATCACTGAAATAACCATGTACTGCCCTGCAGAAAGGTAAAGATGTGTCTTTGCAGGATCCTCAACACACACACACAAAAATGTTTGCAGAGTTCCCTGCCCATCTGTTAAAGCTATCCAGAAATGTGCTGAGGTGAATCTGCACACCAGCAGTGACCTCAGACCAGCCAGGTTGTGACAGCTTGGAAAGAGAAGCACCAGCTAAGCCAGGCTCAGAGAGCCCAGGGTCATTTGAAGACCTATTGCTTCTGGTGCAGCAGTTTGATACTTGCAATTAGAAAACATTGACACAACATCCTTCAGGCTCAAGGGGAACCAGCTTTCAAATTGGTCTCCTCATCCAGTCACTCAGTAGACTCACCCAGATGTCACACTTGCCAGGGAAGAATCTCTCCGGGATGCGGGCAGCATATAGTGCAGCACCAGTGATGTACAGGCATGCCATGAGTGCCAGCCAGCCTATCTGCCCCATTGTGGCTGCTTTCAGGAGCCCCTCAGAGATGACAAAGTGCAGAGTGGGAATTACCCCACTAAGACCCAGACCTAGAAATACTCCTGGGAGGTAAAGAAAATGCGGGAGAGTCAGGTTTGAACACAGTGGCGGTAAAGGGAGACAATGAAAACACAAAAGCTACAGAAGGAAAACTCAGTATTTGGCAAAGCAGCAGAGAAGTGACAGCTCTTGAAGCTGGAGGTCCCCAGAAGAGATTTATTGGAAAGGAAGCTAAAGAATGCACAAACTGCCTTCATCCACCAGAAGCTACTCATCACCAGAAGCTACTTATATGTTCCAGCAGATAGCTGGAATACTTCATTTACTGGTTGTGCCAGCTCCAGTGTACATGAGGCCAGTTCCTGCTCTTGGCCTGTAGAGGGAACTGAGACCACACAGACCGTGCCTCACTCCACCACAACCGCTCAAGAGCAAGACAAGGAGACACAACAAAGAGATTGTTTATCATATTCTGCACAAGCAGTCCTAGGAAACAGAAAAGCAGCATCTGTGCTCATCTGATCTGCTATATAAGAGAACAGTGTTTGTTTAGATTTTAGCAGCAAGGACAGATAACTTGTGAAAACAGTGGGCATGGGGGGAAATATTCATGTCCCATACAGAGATTTTAAGTTTGGAAAGCTGAATGCTCTGAAGGTACCCATAACTTGTCTAGGAAATCTAGATTTACTGTAGACAGCATGTGCAGGTTAAGAAACGAGAAATATTACTATTCAACCCAGCTGTGTGCACATTCCACAGCTGCCCCCTAAAGCTCTCTTTCTTCCTACCTCAAAATGTGAAACCAAATCTGGTTTTGTTCTTTTGATGATGTCAAGAGAAAAAACAGTCTTTATCTTAGCTCTGTGTTTTATGCAGGCAAATCATTCAGATCAATTCAATCATTCAATGATTTGCTAGTGTCTGAGTCTAGTATTACAAAAAAAGGACAAGCACTGCAAGTACACATACACACACCAAGCAGTCAGTCGTTTTTTTGAGAGAGCAAAGTTGCTAGATGCAGCTAGACATTCTTTGCACCACCTTTCCTACTGCATGTGTTACTGTCCATTTCAGGAATGCACTGCCAGGACTTGCACCAGCCCTTATCTGTGCATCCAGATGGGTACGATAAATACTGAAAGAAAACCCATCAAGCTCCCAATCCAAGAGTATCAGGTCTCTATAAAATTAAGCTCTCTTAAGTCTTCCCAAGGTGGTTTTTCCAAGTGGCAAGTAGGAAGCAGGAAAGGCAGTCAGAAAGCAAAACAGTCAAGTTCAGGTCTTACCTGCCCTTACACCCCGGTATTCAGGGGTGGCAAACATGTCCCATTGTGAGACAATTATGGCTGCAATGCCCAGGACACAAATCACAATCAAGTAGATGAAGCAAGGCTGAGGGTTGCAATAGAAGGAGTAGTACAGCCATGGTACAAAGCTGCCCATTATGAGGAGTGCAATGCCAGAATAATCCAGCCTAGAAGAAAACAAAAATCAGTGTCATAAGAAATACGAACCTTCGGAAGTCCTCACACCCACACACTCTTCTTTAGTGCACCAACGGTCTACTTCTCACTGCAACTCTCATTATTACATCTTAGGTGCTGGTGGCAACTCTTCCACCTACAGCAATGGATTACCTTGACACAGTCAGTAAGGCCATTTTTGAGACAGCCATCAGCAATACCTTCAGCAGCCTTTAGACCAAAGCTTTCTGAGGAAAACTCACATCTGAGTTTCAGATGAGGAAAAAAGCAGCACAAGAGCCCTCTAAAGACAGGGCACACAGTATGTTCTGAGAACACAGCCAAGGCAAGCACTTCAGTATCTGACAAGTGAGAGTTAGCTGGGCATCAGCTTCAGTGACCATAGTGGAATAATGCTGTAATTTTTCAACCACGCTGGTTTTTTGTACACAAGTGTAAAAAAAGGAAATCCACAGCCACTGCTTTTTACCACACCCTGACAAAATACTCCTGCTAAAGTTGGCAAGTTAATTTTTCAGTAGGGGATTTTAATTGCCAGGCTACTTTAGAGGTGGTCTTGCAGATTACAGAATCCTAAGTCTCAGGAAATATGAGATATTCAGCAGCCAGCCAAAAGAGAACGTGTAGTAAAACCAAAAGACCAAGACATCTTGATACACTGTGAAACTGTCTTACATAAGTTTAAGGTTCAAAGTTAGCCAGAACAGCTGAAACTACAAGAAGTTAACGGCTGCACTAAAAATTCAAAGTCCTACAACTAAGCTCAAGGCATCTTACTCAGAGCAGCAAGATGCAAGCACATGCCTGCCAAATAGCAGAAAATGATGGAGTTTTAAGACTCAAATGACAGCACAAAAACTCATGCTGAAACAAACTATAATTAGAAGAAGCTGCATTAAATCTCTGCTCAACTCTGTTCCAAAGTACATGCAGTCATGAAATGAACAACTCCCACACTGGGGCTCCAGGCACAAATCCCAGCCCTGTTTTCCCACCTGTTTCCTATTTGGCCTACCCTGTTCTCTAGGCACTCACTTGGAGAAGAGCCGGGAAACACCTTCTGAGTGGCAATAAACTGTGTGGAAGAGCCATGAGAAGGAGAGGCAGAGTATGGCTCCCAAGAAGAACAACCCAACGACCACTTTCTCCTGCACAGGTGCTACGAAGGACATGTTTGGCCGGAACATGTAGAAGATTCCCAGACAAAGGAAGAACACACATCCTGAAAAACAGCAAGGCAGAGAGGTGTCAAGTTCACATGTACTGAAAGCTCTTCTTTCTAAAAGCACCACCACTTCCCTTCAAGGCTCTCACAAGTTGAAACCACTCAGAGAAGCTGCAACTTAAGCGTGTTCCTGTGGCAAGAAATGGGATCCCAATTAACACCTACACATCTGGGAAAAGAAGGATCTACCTTTATTAATGATTAGGAAATGTTTCATGCATTTGTTTGTACAGTATGCCATAATTAAGGAAGGCCCATCCAACTCTGGTGGGATACAATTAGGAGGGGGATACCAAGCTGCTAATTTAACAGGTTATTAGTGGAATGATAATGCTGACCACTCCACAGCCCTTTCTGTCTTGCTCTCTTTTCTTTGAGAGCACTGGATTAGATTCAGCATTAGCTTAAGGCAAGCTGAGAATACCTAGGAGATGTGTCCAGATGTTGCCAGTCTCTGTGTGTATTCTGAAGATGCTCTTGAAACAAGCCCGGAAGGAAGGCATGGGTGGTCTGTGTCCATGCAGCAGGTAGTCATTGTCCTTCAGCCAGTCAGGCAGAACGTCGTGGGGAATGACTCTCCATCGGCCCTCCCACACCTAGGGGTCAAAAGATTTTAGTGAAATGCAGGGAATGCAGTTCCATCAGTGGACTGAAATGGTCACAAAACCCGTATTAGTAAAAGTGCTGGAGTTAACCTATGAGGACAGCAAACAGAAGAGATCTGTGGGACATCTCTGGGGAAAAGGCTTTACACTTGAAATATCATGCTAAAGTCACTGTTCTCTGTTCAAAACTGTATCATTATGAACTGCACCATCAGAGAAAGAAATACTTCAGCATTTCATTGGACAGGAAGGCTACTGAGCTTTTTTACTGTTAATGAAGGGAAAACATTTAACTCACTTCCATGTTCTGGTATTTTACAGGTATTCTTTTCCATTTAATTGAAGAAGCCTACACCTAGTTCTCTCCAATACATAAGTAAGCCTGTTCCTCCACCATAAGCCAACCTGACTGTCTGCTAGCATTTGGGGCAGGCTAGCAAAAGCAGCTACCCATCAGCACTAATAGGGGCCAGAAAAATGTGAAAGGGCAAGAGCCCAGCAAGAAGAGTCCAACCCCTTATTCAGGTTGGCTAAAAAATGCTCCCAGGCTCACAAAACAAATGGTGACAGAGCAGTTAAGGCAACAGACTCATGACTCTCAATTCCACGGGATTTCTTCTTGAAAGGGAGAGAGGGGTTTGTGCACAGAGCTGTTCTTGCAGCTGGCTCCACAGGAAATAAGTGTGCACAGATGTTCCCAGCACTGCTTCAGTAACACAAGACACATGGAGGCTTCAGTCTGGCAGCACTGCCAAGGCCAGGGGTGGCAGGGAACTGCTTTATGTACCGGGGGTGTTTCTGCAGGGTTCCTTGGATCTGCCGGCTGGCTAGAGTTACAGGAGCAAGGCTGAAGGTTCCTGAAACACTAAGTTTAAAAAGCTACATTCTTATTTCAGTTTCAACAACAAGAGCCCAGAGTTTTTAAATCAATTCTCCACACTCGTGCATGGAAGCAAAACAAAGCCATTCAGAATAACCAGCCCAGTTAAAGACTGGGTTCTTAAATACATTAAACAAGGAAATAACCAGTTTAGTTCATGAACAAAAAATGTGAATTGAGGTAGAAACAGAAGGAGGGAATTCATTTTACACAAACCACCCTACAAAACATTTTAAAAGAGGCAAAGATGTGTAGTAAAAAAAAAAATAACCAACAAAAGCAAAAAAAACCCAAAACGACCTGTACACAAAAGACCACCAAGTAACTAGGGTCCCTCTGTAAAACATCAAAAATAGTTCATAAACCCAGCAGGAACCAGGGTATAAAGGGGCAGCATTCCTTTCAGCAAGAAAGGAGGGCCAGAGACTGACACAGCCCAGTGGCTCTAAAAAGTAGCAAAAATTGAGCCAAGGTCAACAATTACAAAATCTACAATGGATTTACTTACGTATGGTTCCAATACAGCATTGTTTTCAAGTCAGGGACAAAGCTTATTCTACAATAGATGCAAATGGTGCTGGAAAAGCAAAATATTTGCAAATCTGAAGAAATCTGGACAAATGACCTTGTAAATCAAAGAGCCTCGAACCAGAAGGCTTTTCTTCTGCTTTGCACTCACAGGTGTTTCTCAAGGGACACACCTGAGTTGCATGATCAGCTTTGGAGTCTCAGGTGTCAATCCCTATTGTTCCACGCTCTACAGTTTAATCCTGTATGACAGACAGATGCTGAGGAAGTGTACTATTGCTAGCTAGAACACGAGATGCCCACGTGGGGACAGTGAGAACCTCCTCTCCCTCACACTAGTAGGGCAGTTGCTCCAATGGAGGGAGCTGCTGCCCACTGGAGCTTCCTAAAATAAGGAAATTACTTCAGCAGCTTCCACGTGCCCTTACCTTACACACAAACTCTTCCATTCTCTCCATAGCATGGTGGGCTTGTAGAAGAGGTGACATACCCATAAAACCTTCATCTTCTTGAGGTGGCTCATCATTGTGTTTATCATCCTCAGAACACTGGAGGAAAAAAGAGAAAACACTTTGTAGAAAGACAAACAGAGAAAGGTGATGTTGTTTTCCATACAAAACTATGATCTGAGGTCTTGGCAAATAAAGAAGTCTTTCCTTGTACGGCACTGAGAAAAGAATTGAGAAGAACAAGCAAAAACATGATTACATTCTTAGGTATCTGAGAACAACTCACATGTCTAATCCATTCTGCATATGTTTCCAGCAGGTTTGGAAGCAAGCAGTGCTCCTCTAAGCCACGCTTCATTAAATCCCAGATATGGAGTCTGAGGCTTGCAGCCTACCCCCCTCCAGGGAAGGATTACTCCCTATTTTATGTTTCAATGTCACTGTGCCGGTGTTAATGCCTCTACAATGTATCTGGCATTTTGGGGTAATAAAAGGTAAGTCAAGGAGAGGAATCCATTTACCTTGTTAGAAATGCTTCACCTCAATTTTCAGTCCAAATCTGAAAATCTATTCTGTTTAACTGACACTTCTGTTCAGCTTGTAATGTAGCACTGAAATTTACTCATTTGTTTGATTTTTCAAGGTATTTCAGAAACTACTATGAAACTTCTGCCAGTTAGACAAAGGCAAATTATCAAAGAAAAGCAGCAACAGGGATCAGAGTTTTAAGCAAAGTTCAAATAAAGAGAAACATCCATCTCCTCAGGGTGTACCAAGAGAATTATGAAAACTAAAATAATCTGCTGAGCTGGGATAGCAGGCTGGTACACATCATTAGTAACTTCACAGGAACAAAGTTTGGAAGTTTTCTGCTCTATCATGACTTATCACATCATCTGTGTATTATGATACACTCCAGCTTCCCATGTGGGAGAAAAGCAGGGGGCCATGGAAGTTCTACATTCCTATTTGCTTCCTGCAATGCTCATGGCCCATCAGGGACCCCATTCAACACTTCAGCTTCCAAGGAAAACAAACTGGAGGAAGCTAGGCAAGAGAGAAGGAGCTTTTTGCACCCTTAATGCAGAGAGCTGCCACACACCCCATGACCAGCCAAGAAAGCTCCAGTCAGTATAGAGGGAGAGTGGCCTCCTCCACACTTCCCAGAACACTTCTTCCCCTCCTATTCCCGTATCAAGGTTAACAGCTTTCAAATCAAGATGACATATCAATAATACCATCCAAAGTGACTGAGGATACAGTATATAACCTCACTTACTTTATCTACAAATTATTATCAGTAATGTTCAGATTAATGCCCTGAACCTTCAAGGCAGGGATGGGAAGCTGGCTGTGCATTTGTCCCACATTACAGCTCTCTCCTTAGTGTAAAGCCTTATTAACTATTTCTGCCAAATTAACTCAATAAGCTGCTTAAAATTTTAATTTTTGAATAAAAAAAGGAGACTTCTTCCAGCCTACAGTGAGCTATCCAGAGTCTTCAATATTTTTTTGGGTTTTGATAGAGAAATGACATGCTAATACCTGCTTTTGTACCCAAGGCTTGCAGTAGTCACTGAAGCTTCATCTTCCAAAGAGGTCCCATCAATCAGTTCTTGACCCAGTTTTGCTTACCCAGAATGCAATTTCTGGTACATAATACACAGTATAACATCCTTCAAGTTTTACATATGACCTCACATTTGTCCACACTAGGAAAACTTGATTGCATAAACAAATCTTTGTGGATAACCCATGTCCCTTGTACTGTCTACTCACCTTCATTTATCATTCCAGTGAACAGCCCCTCTGAACAATATCTCCTATTTTACAGCAGTGATTGATACATTGACCAGCTCTAAGCAGATTCTCCAGCAGAATAAGACAGTATTGAATACACTCACTCTGCCTAGGTTTATCCCTCTAGTTCTATTCAGAAAGGCACCAGGCAACAGCAAGATGCAAACAGGTTTAATATCCTTCTAAAACAGGCACAATTCCTGTTAGGCATAGGAATTTTTTAAAAAATTTTGTTTCGTTCTGACTCCACAACATTCACTGACATTATTTCCCACACTGTCAATTTTACTGGCTTTTTCTACTAATGGAGCTCTATAGGATTCTCAGTTTTCAATATCATAAATAATTAACTCAAGGTCACAGAAACACAGAATGGTTTGGGTTAGAAAGCGCTTTGAAGATCAACTAGTCTAAGTCCCCTGCCATGGGGGTCGGGATAAGATGCTCATGACAGTCTGCACAGTTTAGAAACCAAAGAAACCTTTGTTTTCCAAGAGCATGCCTTATGGAAAAGCAAAGCTGGCATTGAAGTTCCAGTGCATTTGACAGAAGCAGCACTGCTATGCCTTTCAGCTACTCTAGAATTCCCTCCCCCAGCAGCACACAGTAACCAAAATGGGGTGAACAAGTTGGTAATCCTTAACTTACACAACTGGGTGGACTGAAGGAAAAAGGTCCCTTACGGAATCAAAGCCTGCATTCATTGCAGTCTGCCCAGTGACTCAAAGCCAAAAAATGTTCATTTTCCCCTCTGCACTACTCCCATTTCTAGAATGATGGGAAGGCTTAAATTTGAACAGACTGTAAAGCTTGAAGAGCACAGCTATTTCTGAACTAGTCCAAAATCTTTGCATTTTGGCCATGTGCCTACAAACAAATCATTACTGAGCTTCTTTTGGTGATAAAAGGAATTCATATCATATACACAGTCCAGATTACTGCCAAAAAATGGAATTGATTTTACTATCTCCTTCCTGCCATTAAACTGCAAAATTAGCATTCAAGGGAAAAAAACCTAAAGCTCAGCTTCTTAGTCTTTTTCTTGCTAAGAAGGCAAAATGAAGCCTGTTCTACAACATCCATCCTCCCTTGACTCCCTCCTGTCCCATCTCATTGGGAAGAACAGCAGACTGTGTCTGTTGGAAGGCAGGAATCTACAGTAGAGGGCAACACCAACACCAGTTTACACTTGGAAATCTGCAGGAGTCTACTGGCCTTCAGTTCTTAAGGCAATGACTGAAAGGAAAAAATAACACTCTTCTGCTCAGGAGGCATTTTGTAACACTTCCACTGTGACAAGTTCCTTCATATCTTAGGACTCATGTATTTTCTCCTCTTTGGCTGATTGTATCAGAAATTCAAGACTAATTCTAGATCATAACAACATAAGCAAGCACATTCTTTTAGGACCCATTTTCAACTATTTGTAAGTCCTGCCCACAGAATCACATTTTAAAATGAGAAACATATTGGGTAAATAGTATTACTTGTCTAAGACCATGAAAGAAGTGAGAGCCCAGAGGAAAACTTGGATACTCCCACTTTTAATAAGCTATGGTATATCCTGAATTAAGTGCTTCAAGAATAACTTTTGCCTCTGTAGTTTCTACACCACAGGCCAAAGGGATGCTCCAGATGTTCTTTTACATCATCCAATTTACTCCACTTCTTTTAAAGCATCTCAGGTTTGACTAAATCATTCTGTGAAATCTTCAGAGCATTTTAGAGTACCTTTAAATAAACCCCCTCATTTGTAACAGGCAAACTTGTTACAATCGTCAGCTGTCACTCTTCTGCTGCACACATGCAGCAATGTGTACAATCAGTATTTCACATCAATCAGAAATCATGGCTTCTGGGTACTTACACTCAAAAGGTCTGAACACTTAATTCTATGGAAGCGCCAAGCAATAGCTCTAATTTTAATCCCACTGCCTTTGCACATTCCCTAAGTGTTAAAGCTACCAAAAACCAGCACAGGTACCTAACGAGATGGAAATTATCCAACAGATGTATAAGCACAATGTGAGTTGAGTAACAGTACCAGAGAATAAAACAAATCTGAAGGACAAGTGAAAATATCCAGAGGAACCAGCTTTCCTGGTTTATCCATATTCACTTTGTTTTGTTAAGTGTTACGGTTTCTTTTGTGATAACAGTGACAGACAAGAACATGAAAGAAAAAGGTAGAAATCAGACTTAATTATATCACTTTGTAAGAGAACCAGGCAACACACTTCCAGGGACAGATCATCATCTAAACAAGAATTTCAGAGCATGTTTTGGTAGGGATCAAAGAGGTTTAATACCAAGCCCAAGACTTAGAGCACCAGAGCAAACAAAGAGCAAGACACCCTAGAGCTCAATGGCACAGTGCTGATCATTAAATAAGTTTAACAGTAAAATCTCACTCTTTTATAGCAACGGCACAAAAGGTAAAAAAAAAGTTTACATTTAGTACAAGAATTTCTCATCTGAATGCAGTCCAAAAATGTCAGATCACATAGCCAAAGATCCTGTTACAGAGAAAAGTGCAGTAAAACCTGCTCTAGTAAATGCAACATACTTCTCTTGTCTACTATAACAGCTTATCCTTCTCACAGAGACTAACAGTTTCTACACTATCACTCTCCAATCTGTTAATAGACACGCTGTTTAATAATGTCCTTACTATGGAAAAGCCTGTCAGAAGTCAATTCATAATTGCAGAAAAAGATTCCAGAAACATTTTTCCCACTTTTGACTAAGTTATGTTCCATGGACTTCAAGCAGTCAAAGCGTATTTTCTTGAGGTCTGTAGTTTCTTGATGTCAGTTTAAAGATTTCTAGAAAGTTTCAGAGTTTGCACATGACTGCTGCTTGCACAGGTGACAAGCAAGTTCTGGTTCATCACTTCAGAAAGTGTCGTCAGTGTTGTTGATTTGAGTGTGCAAACTAAAACATAAATTAAATCTGAATGGAGCCACCTTTTAGTCTGTAAAAAGTGGTCATCTCCTCCCTCACCCCCACCTGACCAGTGCCCATCCCGTGCCCCAGCAGAGTTCAGCAGCTCCGAGCTGGCTCTCCCCAGTTCATACACTGGGCTCGATGCTCCATGCTGTGGAACATCCCCTTGGCCACTTGGGGTCAGCTGCCCTGGCCATGCTCTCTCCCACTTTCCTGTGCCTCTCCTCACTGGCAGAGCTGGGACACTGAAAAGTCCTTGACTCAGGGTCAGCACAGCTGAGCAACAACTAAACCATCAGGGTGTTACCAGTGCTGTTCTCATCCTTAATCCAAACCACAGAACTCTACCAGCTAGTAGGGAGAAAATCAGCTCTCCCACTCAGAACCAGGACAACTAGCAACTGCAATAAAACTCTCCTCAACCCCAGAAAGGGCACAAGTCTCCTGCATCAGGGTTTCTTTTCAGACAGAGCCATTACTCAGTTACCCAGCAGCCTAACTGACCATGCACATACCCATGTAGTATTCAGCTCTGCAGTTAATGAACTCCCATGTCTCAAAGTCCAACTGCTTGTCATGCCAAGTCACCACCCCGATGGCACCAGTGCCCTAAACCTTCCATCGCAGGAATTTTCAAACCATCAGGCAGTCTGTATCTGTTCTGATTTTCTTGCTTCCCTCAGCTGCTGACAGACACTCCCCCACTCTCTTCTTGATCTGTGCCCTGACAGAACTCTGTGCCTTGGTAGGAACACAGGCAAGATAGCTCAGAAAAACCAAATGTCTTGATTAACACTGAGTCATGGCATATTGTATGACACGGTACTTATACACTATTTTCTTCCTAAAACTCAAGTTACAAAACATATGTTGTTGCATTTACAATACCACTGTTATCCCCCACATTAAACTGACGTCACAAAGTCTAGACATGACTCTGAGTTTTTACTCTTGTTTATCTTGATCTCATCGGATGAATGATTAATAGTGCTTAACATGACATTCAAGTCATTTTATGTTCCTTGGGGCAGCATGCCAGGTTCAGTAACTCGAGAGCATTCAGCATAATGGCCAAGATACGTTCAAGGCTATAATATAAAAATGTTATTTTTCTAATCGCAGCTCTGTGACATCCTTTTCAGCTGGCCAGATTGCTTTTTTCCAGCAGCAACTCCTCTGTGCCCATTCTGTCAACTGACCTTTTATCAACCAGCCTTTTGTAAGGGGGAAGCAGCAATAAGTGCTGCCATGCCATTTCTTCTAAAAGCCTGTTGCACATTTTTCAGAATTTCATCAACTTATATTCTTTGGGTTGTAAGAAATTAACTGGAAATGAACAGCACCATAAAACTTTCCTTGACTTCCCCTGACTTCTGCACATACCAAGTTATTTTAAAATAACAGCTTTGTCCTTCAGAATTCACGTTCTCCCTGACAAGCTTGTAAACACAGCCACACCACAGTTTCCAAAAGGCTGACTACATCCATCCTCTAAGCAGGGTGTGCAAAGCTGCGTTTGCTGTCACTGGACCAAAAAAAGTCTTTCATTAGCACAGTGCCAAAAACTCTTTAGGCCTGTTGGTCAAAATGTCAAGTACTTGGAGGTTCCTGGAGTTTAATGTTTTTCCTTTGTAGGTCACCTTCTTATAAAAGATACAGTCCATTTAATATAGCACTTGAAAACAGCTTTACACAACTGGTCATGGGTGACTGCTTGCTGGCACTCATTAAAAACAAGCACTAACATTCAAAACTCATTTAGCAAATAGTCCTAGGACAAAGTCACATTTTGGTTTCGGCAGTCTTGCTAGAACACACTGATTAGAACTAGCTTCTTTCTTAAATATCTTCAGATGGAAAGGGTCTGCTGAACCTCTGAGCAGCAGCAGCTACTGATTTTCTATCAATGCCCAGTATTTGATGAGGGCTCAAGGCCTCAATGCTCACATGTGCTCATCAGTACAGTTTGGGGAAGAAATTGTTACTACTGCAGGAGAGTCTCATGTGCCTTTTTCTGCTCCTCTGCCATTGTCAATCCTGATAGGAGAAAAAGAAAACAAGCATGCTGGGCTTATGAAAAAAGAACTGCTCTGTTACAAAAATAAACAAAGAGAGATTGAAAGTGTAGTCCTGAACTTAACATAACAGCAGAGTCAATCAATCTGAAACAGCTGGAGGAAGACGCAAGTTAACCCACCAGGACAACACTATTTTTTTCTCTTATATCACTGTGAAAGGCCGATGCACCCCCTGCCCCAATCAGGCAGATATGGTCCCCAGGAGAACAAAAGCAAAACCCATGGAATCCAACCCTTGTCCAGGGAAACTGTTGTGCCAATGAATTATAAACAGAACTACTCCCTCCCTCTCCCAGTTTCAACACACAGCACAGCAAGCAATGGTTACAAAACCTGCTGGCAGGCAGCAAACTCAGAGCACCACCACTTCCCCTCCCGAAGCACAGAAACACCACACGGTAACAGGACACAGAACCCAACTCAACAGCCATCACCCAGGACAAATGCCTTGGTTACTCAGTGAGAGTCTTCTGGGAGACAGCAGACACAGAGACATGGACATCTCCTACGTGTTCCCAGCCTTGTGGGCACTGCCTGAGCACGGCTGACTGGGTCACCAGTTTGCCTTCTCTGCAGACTTTGAAGCTCTGACAGCCTGTTCACAACCCAGGCACAGCAACTGCCAGCAAGGGAGGCATCAGCATCGGACCAACACAGGCCTGTGGAGCCTGGAAACCATCTCCTAAATGTGTCACACTGTCTCCATACTGTCTAAGTGGGAATACTTGGACATATTCTGCTCTGTGTATCCAAAAATGCTTTGCTGTACAAAAAAGAAAATCTACTCTATTCAAGCACTTATTTCAGTGACTAGCAGTCTGAGTAAAATTCACATTACTTCCAGTTCTTAGAACAGCAAGTGAAGGAGAAATGCAGATGTTAAGATCTTTTGATCTGACGCAAAGTGTCAACTCACATGCTTTCAAAGAAATAACATTTCTTCCCAGGAGTTGCAAAAATGGAGGAAAGGAAAAGGTAATAAAGAAATTGACAGAAAGACAACATTTTAACACAACCAGCTTTAAAACAAAAGGAAATGTGCTTTGGTGGGACCTCAAACTTGATTTTGCCAGGCCTCTTCCATTCACACTCTACCAATAAAACCTGCAATGCAATGGACGAAGAAGGCAAATACAGAAGCAAATGCCAAGTTTTCAGTCATAACCCCAAAGAACCAACAGAAAAATGCCAGACTGAAAAGAAAGCTAAATGGTTTGAAACTTGCAAGTAGATCAACAAAGGATGAAATTTCACACAATCAGAATTAACAAAAACTAGCTCCAGAAAGGCTATTCTTAAGACTCAAATATCTCCCTTTGACCTTCAAGACTTCACCTCAGTCTTTTTCACACAGCTGGCATGCACCAGAAAGTCAAGTTGACAATTCCATTTATTTACATGCACCCTTCTGCAATACCAAAAAGGATGTCTGTAGTCTGCTTTTGTAGATAACACGTAAACACTTCTGTACCAGAGAAGGCTTTGAGTAAGTTCATGATTCAAGTTAAAAGCCTTGAGTCATTTGCTCACCCTCAGTTACTCTAGAAATTCTCTTTTGTACCTGAAATTCTGTTACATCCTTCTTCCTTCCTCTTTCAAGTTACTATGCTCTAGAAAGACTCCTGTAGGTACATGGAGATATCACGAAATTTGTCAGAGGTCACCTAAGTTCTCCTTTCCAAGCCCATACTCCCTGAGAAGCAATCCAGAGGGTTATTTACCCAAATTTCTTCTGCCCATTCAGATGACTTGAGGGCTACACAAACCTCCTCCCAGAACCTCACTCTAGGTTACCAAACACTCCAAAGCAACAGGTCTCCACTTTAGGGGCACATTTTGGTGCCACACGGGACAACTGCACAACACAGCTCAGCTGCATGGAAGATGAAAGGAATCGGCATCCAAGCACGGAAAACCCATGGCTGAAACAAAGGGAAAGAAAATGGTTCTTTTGTTTACCTCCTGTCACTGACAGGTTTAAGTACAAAAGGAAAGAGTCAAGCACAGGGTTTTGGGGCTGCATAAAGAGCCCATTCATCACATTGTAAGAAGTCACATGCATTTGATTGTGTCAGCTTAAAAAAGTCACAGTAGGAGAGATTTCTTTAGGAACTGTGACTGCTGGAATTACAAAGGCAGTTAAGACACAGAAACTCTGGGACAGGAGAAAGGATGCTGTCCCAAAGGCAAGGCAATCCAGGATGCTACAGGAGGAAAGCACCTGCTGAAAAATGCCTTATCAGCACATAGTGTAAACCAGAAAAAGGAAAAAAGGTTTAAACTGCTGAAGGAATGAGAAGAATTATGCAGCTTGCTTGATGCCTTTCTCATCATCAAATGCTCAACATGCAGACAAATGGTTACTCTTTCTCCAAATCACAGAAGGCTCACCACTCACCTGCCACTACACTAATTTCATGTTTAAAGATAGCAAGATGTGTATCTAGTCCTTGAAACTGGTACTTGGAAGAGGGGATAATCTATGGACTTATTTGCACTCTAGGAGAGAACAGAGTTATGGAATAAAACACAGACTGAGAGGTTCGGGTATAAAAAGGATATTGATGTTCTATGATTTGCATCGTCTCATAGGAATCATTATAGAATTGGCAGATTAACAGCACTGGCAGAAGGATGCAGCTGTGTTATTATTATTTTGAATAGGCATGATCAATATGGCTACTAATTCTTTGCTATGTGTATCTACTGAATGCCACAATTTACAGAAAGTAGGATCTTTAATTTTTAGCTCACAGCTATGCAACCTCCCAGGCAGGTTACTGGTGCCAGGGTCAAAAGCCTCAAAAAAAACGTTTAGGAGTAAATCTTATTTCTTAATATCATCTCCATTTTCTTTCCCAAGAAAATGCTTTATTACTTATGAGGAGCAATATTTTGGCCCATCAAAATTAGAAGTACATAGTATACAATGCAAGCTGTGAGGAAGATGGAAAATAATTCTGAACAACATAATGACATGCTTCCATGCTTTCCTTCTTAGAAAAGACTACTAAAATAATCCATCAAAATCAACTACTACCTCTTAAGAGCTCAGACTGCTTACTTCTACAAGTGGAGCAGGAAGTGGATATCCAAGTAGGGAAAGGGAAAGGAATCTTGTACAGGAAAGTTTGGAGAAGATTTTATATAAGTAAAGAGCTGCAATGATATAAGCGGGGTAATAGGAGGCAGTGGGAAAATAATGCAGTATTATCACAAGATAAAAATAAACACATTTTTACACTAATACCTCAAGTCTTAGGCCCAGTACATTTTAGAATACATATTTATTATGATAAAAGCTTTTCCTAAGTAGAAGCATTTAATAGCATATTAAATGATGATGGTGGTTCTACCATCAAGACACTACACAGCCCTCATCCACTTCCCCCCTCCAACAAGGAATTGTTACCATCAGCTCCATCGTGGCTGCATTTAGCACTAAACACTCATGCAGTGAGCACTACTTGAGACCTTTTATAAGGCTATGTTTAGCTTGAGTGCCTGAGTACTATTGCCATCTAGCCAAGAACAATATCCTTATATTACTGTTATCTAAACATGAACCTCTTCCAGACCAGAGGAAAATCAGGCTTTTGAACTTATAAGTCATGCTAATGAACTAATAAGTCTCTCTGCTGAGACAGTTGCAGAGAGCCAGAATGCACAGCAGAGCAGAAGAGTGAATCCTAGCTGACATTTGAGCAACAGCTGTGCTGAGGCTCACACGAGGCACAGGAAGATGTATAGCATAATGTTTTTTCCAGATTATTTGGAACACTGCAGAATATCACATAATAAAGGCCATTTGGCAAGCCAATATTGGTACTTTTGACAGCAAAGTGTTTCGGGATGATCCACTAGAAGCATCAATTATTCAGCCTTTTAAGACAAAATATTTAAAGACATCATACTAACAAACCCAGGAAAGCACAGAGGACAGGAATAAAAGGGTGAAAAAAATTCAAAAAGGCAGGAGGCCATCTATGGCAGAGAAAGTGACACAGATTAAGACAGAACAGCAAGGCCCAAATGGCAAAAACAAATTTCTGTGACAGCACTTTAGAAGACCAGGAAAGAGAAATCAAACACGAGAAAGCTAAACATTTGTAGTGAGCCAAAACAAAAAAACCCACAAACTTTTGCTGTATGGATGAAAGCAAAAAACCAAAAAGACATGTGCTAAGAATGTCTGAAAGAGAGAATGAAAGTACTTCAATAATTTAATTTCCAAAATGTTAGAATTAAACACTGATTTATCCAGATAATTTCTGTGTAGCTAAGCACATGTACAGAAAGAATTAAAGCACATAATCAATTATGGGCTTTTACCCTGGGTATTCCATCCACAGGCAACAGGTAATTCTCATTATTCAACCAGGAAAGTCAGGGACAAGAATGAAAACAGCCTTCAAAACACATGATCCCAAACACACTAACAGATAAACATGTAACTTCAAAATATCTGCTAGCACAACTCAACTTTTCTTTTTCTAACCAGTCTTGGCCAAGACCTTCCACCTTAAACACATGCTTCACAACCTTCTTCCCTTCAAAAGGGAAGAAGACTCTGGGTATTTCCCCTATCACGATACTGAGAATGTCCTAGAGAAGTTAGAGCAGTACAACTGCGAGTGCCTTGGCTTGGCTTACCAGACACAAATACCAACCCTGACTTCTCATTACAAGAATGCATGGAACTAAATTCTGTAAGGGCTCCAACTCATCAAGCTGAGAAGGCAAATACCAGCTCTCCTGTCAGCTGATCCATGACAGTGGGCCACGCACACACCCAGAATTTGTGGCAAACGCAATTGCAGCCACAGCCCAACACACATTAAGCAGCACCAGCATGCTTTTGCTGCTGGCTAAAACCATAGAGTTGCTGTAACTGAGCTGATACAGTAAAGTCATTAATCCATGATAAATTGGTTAGTGAGCCTAAGACAAATGCCTCTTCCACTTAACTATGCTGATATCCATCTGAATGTATCGTGGGAGAAGCATTAATTACAGTTCTGGAACTGTCTAACCAGAAGGTACTTTTGTCCAGTGCTTGGACATTGTCTCTGCAGAACACCCACTTAAGCTGCAGGTGCCTTTCTGCACGTTGTGGCTGCTAAAACTTCCAAAGGCTCACGCACCAAAAATTTACAGACTGGCTCAGAAAATCTGTGAGCCACCAACTGCTAAAGGTTGGGACAGTGTCCGAGGCAAGTAGCACAAGGTGCTTCCCCATCCTTTTGCTCTTCCCTGTGAGTCTCCTACTGGCTATTGTCCGAGATAGGATATCGTGCACTGTTTAGTCTAATTCCAACAAGAATGCTTGCAAACAGATTTTTCTGTCCTAATCATCAAAAAGACACCAATTAGCCAAGGTTCTGATTGCATGCAGCCAGAGTCAATACTTCTCCTTTCACTTATCATTAACTGAAAACTACAGAACAAAAATCTTTTCTGTATGAGCAGCATCTCAGCAGAGAACAAACCAGTACAAGTCCCATTTCTCTGAGGACAAAATAAAAACAGAAAAGCTGGTAAAACTAGCTATGCCCAGTCTTGTCACCCCAGTTCCCATACATTCAACTGAATACTTCTGGAATCTTCCTGGTATTATTGCAGTTATGTAGCAGGCATTAAAAGGTTGTAGGCTCACGGGCCACATTTCTGACAGTTATTTAAAACACTGAAGCACTTATGTCAAAACTCATTTTTCCTATCAAGCCTAGCAGGTAATCAAATGACTTACATTTTCCTGATCAGAAGACAGTGGTGACTCCACTAGAAGAAGGCTCTCTTGAGAGCTGTCCTCTTCAAAGGCTGCCTGTGTTGTTGCAGTGTCAGACATGTGTCCTTTTCTGAGCCGCAGACCCGGCTCTGGAGAACCAGCATTATCGAGTTCCGTTAGTTCATTCATGAGATGCTGGGAGCCTTCTCAAATATTCTCTTTCCTCTTGGTTCAGTTTGGCTGATTATGTCTTGGCTCTGAAAGACAAATGGTTTGTGTAACTCAACTGAAGTTGAAAAGAAGGGTGCAAAAGTTGGCTGGAAGAAGAGCTTGCTTACAAGCTACCAAACAGCTACGATGACTGCTTTTATACGTGCCCAAACTCCCACTGGATCAATTACACAGATTTCTACATGGCTGGATAATGAATTCTCATCCTGAGACCACTAACAGTTTCATACCCTAACACAAGTAAAACACGACTTTGAAAGATGATAGAAAAGTGAACTTCACAAAACAGTAAATCCACAAAACCACAGCAAATTGTTATGAATTATTTCTACAAAGTTGCAAGCACCAGGCTGTTAATACTATTTAGAAATAAACTAATTATCACAGGTACTCCTGTGATACAATTATTGTATTTTTGCAGGTATGAAGCTCATACCCAAGCTCAATCATCCAGTCTAGGTTTCACCAAAACTAGGACATTAAGTACAGGTAATAGCAATCAAGCAAAGCTCTAGCAGAGCTCAAGCAGCAACTAATTTTAGCCAGACCACAAGGAGGGCAGTAGCACACAGAGCGATTATGCCTCCCTTGCTTAAATTAACACGGTCACAATCACTGCCAGGAATGGGTTTGTCCCTTTACTTGTGCAAGGAATTAGAGCAGACAAATTTAAATGCTGTTCGTTCCATCAGAGCAACCAGAAACAGGTAAATCCCCCAGAAAACAATAACCATGATTTCTACTCAGAAAAGTAATTGTATTTTACACTTACAACACTGCAAAAAGGATTCAGGGTAAATTTAATTCAAAATGCTAAAGATTTGATCAAATTTATGGAAAATTGGTGACAACCGTTAATCTAAGCTCTCATCCAAGAGTATTATTGGTCACATTTGTTTTGTATATCACTGTGTGGTGTCACTTCAGCAGTCAGTTACGAGATACCTGTCTGACACTGGCAGCCTTGGGAGGCACAATCTCCAGAGAACTTTGCAATCTGAGTGCCAGAAAGCATCAGAATGTATTATGAGAATGAAGACACAGCTGAGGCTTCAGAATCACTCTGAATGACAATTTATTCGTTTTGCACTAATCACTTGGTGTCATTCTTATTACTGTAGCACCTAAGTACTCAGATGTGACTAACACATAACATTAAGACAACCCATCTAACAAGTTTTAACTTGCCAGTATGCATAATTAAATTGGAATTTTAGTGCCCAATAAAAGATGCTGAAATTTGTCATAATGTAGGAGGGAAAATTAAAAATATAAGATGGGGAATTGATATTGGCAGTTTTGTAATAAAATGTCACCTCCAAAAAGCCAATAAATAATGTATTCTGTCCTTACAGGAACTCATTTCATTTACGTATGATCACTGCAAGATAATTCTCAGCTCTGACAAATGGGCTATAGTTAATTTTGCTGCAGCACTTTGTAATATTATATCCCCTCAGCTGCCTGGCAATCCTCAGAGGGGAGAGCTGCTAATGAGCAGGTAACAGACCCTGCAGAACTAAATGACACCAAGTTGTCCGATTTCTGTATGGCACACTGCTTTAATCACCCAAGATGGTAAGGTGACAATCTGACAGCAGAGCAGATGGCATCCCCACCTTCCTGCTACCTGCACCACAGGGTCAGCAACCTCCATCTGAGAAGCAACATCTAAAACGGCCACAGCTGTTTACTTGGTAAACACGAGGGCCTCAGGAGAATTAAGATGAGGTTTAGCAACATTACACAGGAAGCTCAGTGAAGAAGTTGAGCAAGTAGATTTTAAGAGCAGGAACAAATATTTAGAAAGCCACAGAACTGAAATCTTGACTGTTTTTGTCGTATTTCAAGCAGCCAATTCACAATTCTATTTTTATGCAAGAGACATGAAGACATAATCACACTGCCATTTGGCACAACTGATGTAAGAAAGAAAAGAGTATGCAACAACAACTACAGTTTGAAACGAAGCTAATGGGCACCTCAATTTAAAAGGCAACCTGTAAGAGACTCATTTCAGTACAGAACTATGCTGGTTTTGGCTGGAATAGAGCTAATTTTCTTCCCAAGTAACCATTACATGTGATGGATCCTGGCTTTCCTGGGGATGGCTGAACACCTGCCTGCCCGTGGGAAGTGGTGAATGAATTCCTTGGTTTGCTCTGCTCATATCCACAACTTTTGCTTTACTTACTGGACTGTCTTTACCTGAACCCACAGGTTCTCTCTTTTAGGATTCTCTCCCCCATCCCACCGGGGCAGAGTGAGCAAGCAGTTGTGTGGGGCTTAGCTGCCCGCTGGGGTGAGACCACAACAAGTACACTGAACCAATTTGAAGCTGCAGCTAAAACCAGAAAAATGCAAGTAAGCAGAGCAGCTGTTCATAAACAACAGTCACACACAGGCACACCCCCGTACCTGCTCTTGCACACATTTCAAACAGGTAGTCAGTACAAACAGCCCCCACAGATGGGGCAATTTCACGAGACGTTTAACCAGCAAGTTTTACTGGTTCTCCCTTCTGCCAGGTTTAAGCAATAGCATTGTCCCTGTGTGCTGCATTACCACGGTATTGCCTAATGGCCTGTCCTTACCTCACCTCTGTGACATTGTGGGAGCAGTGCTCTGGGATGCAGCACAACCACACAACAGGCTGAACCACATTTGGCCGAGATGCTTGCACAAGCCTCTTCTAATACAAGAAGATACAGGAATGCCAAGAGACTTTTACATCAGGCCTTGAGGATTTACTTCACCAGCACTCGCTGCCAAGCATTCACTAAGGTTAAAAATAAAATATGTATTTCACCTCCAGCGAGTCAGATTTGCATTCAGCAGTGGAGCTGATCTTCAGAGCTCTGCAGAAATAGAAGTTGTTGTTTCTTGAAATTACAGTGGGATTGTTCAGTGAACTAAGATGTTTCCATGTCATTCATGCAGGATCCTCTTAGTGCTAAATATGCTTGCCCTAAATGAGCATGCAAAGGTAAGCAAGATAAAAGCTAATCCAAAAGCATCTCTGCTGGGTTTTAGTTCTTTTTAAAAATGTACTACAACAGCAAGAAATACATGACTGAATGCAACAGGAAGGTGCCAACAGAGAAGTGCTCATAGCCTGGAATATCTGTTCACAAGTGAAAGATAGCAATAAAGACTATGAGCAAGAAAGGCATAGGTGGTCTTTAAGTTCTATCATAAAGTTTCTATGACTCACAGCTCGGTGAAGGATGACCCTTTCTAAAGAAATTAGGAAGTCTAGTAGCATCTAACCAGAAGATGGTGGTTGAAACATTGTGAGGAGACTTACTGCCCCATTCTAAGACTGCACAGTTCACAAAAACAAAAACTAGGAAAAGGAAAGCTATGGAACACTTGAGGTCTTGGAAAATACTGTTTTGTGTTTCATTGAGATTATAAATCTCATAAATTAAGTCCTTCAACATTTTTTGTAGCATGCAAATTAAAGGTTTCATTAAAATTAGCTTCCATTTAAAGAGGAAGTTGCCATTATGACTTAAAATCTACTTAATGATTGCATACATAATACCAGCATGTAGATGAATCAGTGAGTTCCTGCTGTGCTTAAAATAAGCTGAGAAAAGCATCTACAGAGTTTGGTCTGTTGGGTTTTTTAATACAGAAAACTTCTAAATGCTCCGTCAGCTTTTAGAAAGGACTTAGCAGTCTAACAGGAGCAGAGTTCTAAACACAGCCTTCGAACAGAAAACGAGGCACTCCTTGAGCCAACTCTGCTAAAGTTGTGCTGCTGCCTTGCCTCACACCCCCTGGAGCAGCCTCAGCTGCTCCCTCCAGCCCGGTCCAGCAGCAGCCAACCCCACAGGAGGACAGTCAGGGCCAGTCTGAGGCTCAGCCCTGCCATCTTTCCAAACAGAACTAGCAGGAACTGTTATTTCAGCATTCCCTGCCATCGTGCAATGTCACAGGAGTCAGCACCCACAACTACAGCATATTTAGGACACTGCTTTACTCCTTAAGATGATAAGGAAAGACTAGTTACACAAACTTAAGCACCACAGGATAATGCTATTATTCTCTGTATGACACTCCCTAGGATAAGCACTGCAGCCCTTCTAACCTCCCAGAATTCACCTGGCACAAGGACTGATTTACTGCCTAAGCTAAACGATGACACATGGTAGTAAAACAAAGAAAACACATTAACAGTAGTGTTTGCAATTAAATTTAAAAGATCTGTCACTCCCTTCTTAGGATAAAGCACAGCCCTGGATGGTCAGACTACCTCCCACTACCCCTAAGCAAAGCAATCTCTGCAGTACTCCATTCTCATCAGTATGTTCTGTCCTGTAAGCAGCACAAGAATGATCCTCAAAAGGTATTTAATTCTGTCTGTAGCTGGTATTTGGAAGGAGAATGAAAACTGCTTCTCCCTACACTCCCCTCTCAACTGCCCTTCTGGCAGAAACTTTCCTGTTCAGGTAGGCAATGGCATCCACTGTATGCTCTTTCCTTGATAATCCTCTTCCAGAGCATCCATTAAACCAGCATAAACAATGTATACACAGTGGTTGATTCCTAAGATTAGCTCATTCCCCCTAACAGAACTTAAGTTATCAAAAGAACAAAAGACCATCATGAAAATTTTCAGGCTACACATTTCTCAGAATAGTCATCAATGCTTAATGTTTAATGAAGGGCTTGAGTGCCCAAAAAATCTTGTAAAAGATGTAAAAGATCAATCTACAAACTTTGCCTTGCCTGTGTCCATGTGCCATGACAGCTACAACCGTGCTGGTGGAATGGCAAAGCTGACTGAACAGTGAGACTTTAACAAATCCTCAGCTATTTAGGCAAGGCCTCAGGAACAGAATAGGCACAATTCCATTCCCAGAACAGGTACAAATGGCAGAGCACTTCCACTGCAGCCCATGGACAGACTGATCGGGGTAAGAACACAGCTGACATAGGGCGATGGGGAATTTTGTGCCTACGAAACAGTTAATTTTGGCTACCTTGAGTAAAATAAGGTATACTGATTGAAATGCAGTTTTCTTGGCACACTGTATTTCTAGTACTATCTTCTAGTACTAGAAGTTCTGTCACAAGTAGTCTGCCACAAATACTATAGTAATGCCAACTTGAAATAGGGGATTTTTATCTTCTTTCTTTTTTTTTATTTAACTGTCTTTCAACCATTGAGCTTGTCTTTTTCAATTCAGGAGTTAAACATTCACAGTTAACACTCCAAATATTCTCTAAAGCTACAGTCGAAAACAAAGCAAACAAGGGTATGTATGAACAGGAGGAGAAGGAAATTCTCAGAGAAGACTTTGTTTTCCCAATGTACCCTAAAGGAAAAGTAGAATCAGGCTGTAAAAATTCTTTGGAGGTCATCTTTAACAATGAGGAACAATGAGGAAGTAATCCAACACTTCTTTTCTTGATGTAATTTCCCTAGATAAAGAGGCATCTACAAAACAAAGATTAGGCTCCCGCAGAGGGTCAGTGGCCAAAAAGCTGTCTTTGTAACTTGTAAACTGTCACTGGACGCTTCAGCCTGAGCTATTTCACAGCAGGCTGCAGAGGCAAACAATCAAGCACATTCTGATGCGTTTGGATCCAAAGAAAGGGAACAAGCCAGCAGCCTGCCTGCATTATCGAAATGCTTCCATTTCAGAGGATCCCATTACATTGTTACATTTGTCCAATTTGTACTGCAAATTGGACCCCCGTTTTTTAACCGGGTTAAGAGTTATGTCAGAGGTTGGCCCACCCCCAGAGCACAATGTCCGGTCCTTACAGACTGGATGACTGCTGTAAATCAGTTCTACTCTTCAGTAAACCAAAACCAAGTGAACTGTCACAAAAGCAGTACAAAACTAAGAACAGAAGTTCAAGTTCTTTTCACATTACATTCCACAAATATCCACAGCCCAGTCCTGGAAAACTTGCTTTTGGTTCATTTTTCATTAAATGGCTCAGTTTCTCCGAGTGAAAAACATTCCATCTTTTGCCCTTTTATGATTTTATTTCTGTGGCATGCTACTCACACCAACTTGCTTCATGGCTGCCAACAACAAAAAGATGCAGTTCTTTTATGTTAGTAACACTTGGGATCACAGACTGCCTAAAAGTGAAAGACTGAAATTAAACATCACTTTCCTCTTAAGTGAAAATTCAGAATACATACTCTTAGCTACTGCCTCAAGGACATCCAATTCACAAAACTGTTAGGCGAAGATGAAGAAACCAAAGTATTTGGAGCAGGCACTAAAATCCAGAGCTAGACCACTGAAAAACTGAGGCTACATTCCTTTAACCCCTCTACAGAGAGAATCTTTGCATGGGAATGTAAAGGGCACCAAGATAGCAGCAATCCAGATGCAAGTATTCCCCTACCCTTCCTCCTAGGAAGCCTGAGTTTCAATCCCCAAAAACTGAATCAAGACCTCTTACAGATGAAGAAAATGCTCCAAGGCCTGGAGCAATTGTACAAAAGTAAACACTGCAGCCCTGCTTTTAAAACCAAAGAGGAATACGCACGTTTCAGGCTGCAAACTTCCAACAGCAAATCATTAGGACAGCTGCCTTCAGCACTTCTTACTGGCCTGCTTGGAGATCTCTTTATTTAGATGCCATCACCGTGCAGATTTAAGGCCTGGCTGGTGCCCAGAGGGGGCAGCTCCACTTTCCCCTGTTTGGGCAATGAACAGCTCCACTTCTCCCAGCTGCCCACCCCAGAGGCACTCTGATATTTGCCACAAGCCCTTCCAGGTGACAGCATGGAAAACATTAACCAGGGGAGGGGAACGAGACCATGGTTTGCCACGTCAGACGCCAAGGCTGTCAAACGCAGACCGCGCCGGCCCAACGCGCTATCGGGGAAGCGGCGAGGGCACCGGGACAAAGGGCAGCACCCACCCCCAAAGGTTTAACTCCACGGATGTTACAGGCAGAACTCTCCTAACCTATGAAACACTGGCAGTTACCTGTTTGCCCTGACCTCTAATTGTTATATATGTGCACACCATGGCCTTTGCAATGAGCTGTTGACCAGGGGCAGACCACACTTGGCACAGCAAACCAGACACCTTACCAAGGTCACTAATTTTAGTAGAGCCCACAGGATTCAGAGGCTGGGTTGTAAAAAGCTGACACTCTTCCTGGTTTTTGGAAGCACCTGCTCTCTAGTTTTACTGATAATCTTCATGAGATTACACAGGAGGTTATGAGCTTGCTCATCAGTGTTTTGTTTTGCATCTGGCAGGTTTGGTCTACAGAATATCTGCATTCCCATATTAGTAAAAAAATAAGAACAAAGTGAAGTTACTGCTTCAGTTGCCCTCAGCAATGGCATTTCTTCAGCTGAAAGCAGCACATACCCCTCTCCTCAAAAGCCATAATGTTGTTCCGCCACAAGTCAGACAACTAAAAAGTTGCTACTTTTCTGTAGCAAAAATTCTACAAGAACATTTTGGAAATAACATCCACATCCACAGAATTGTATCAGTCTAGGATCATAAAAGTGGTGCATCATTTTTCAGATTCCTTCTTAACCACCAAAATTCAAGGAAAAGAAGCAGATCCACCATAACTAGACTGCATCTAATCTATGCCAATAAGAAGCAGATTTAGTCAAGTGGCTGAAGTTCCACATAAGACCAGGTAAAGCTACTTATTAATTACTTATTTTAACTTCCTTAATGCAATAGCAAGAGAATAATTTAGGTTTTAAAAGACAAATATTATTGAGAGTTAAGAAAAGCTGATGTGAACATTTAGTCCCCTCTACATTTAGTGCCACTCCTTCAGATACAAATTTCTTTAGTGGTAACATATTTCAAAATCATCTTGACTTCTGAAACAAGAACAAGGATATTGATATCATAAGACATCACTGATGCAATTTAAAAGTAGAAATGTTAAGTTAATCTTTTACTTTCTACTGTCCTGTGACTAAGGAGAGATTTCAAAACACCCACAGTCTACTTACAAGAATACTGCTAAAATGAAGTGGGGATGTAGCTTGAACTCAAAACACATCTGCAGGTCCTAGACCAAGACACTCACACAAAATGTCATCTTGCTGTGGTTTGTTTGACCAAAATACTTTTTGCTAGTACCACTGTGTTTCCCACAAAGGTTTTGGCTACAGTCTGTGGCCTAACCAGTACAGCTACACCAGTGTAAATTCTAAGTTTGAAACAGCTTAAGATCATAAACATGTTTCATGTTAATTTACAAGTAATCAGGAAGCATTTTGTGAATGTACACGTTAGATGTTTTCCACGACTTAACACCACTTACTGGTGCATTCAGATAACCATGGGGGATGATGGGGGTGTGTGTGTGAGATCCCCATCTCTTTCAACTCAAAAAAACCCCTCAAAACCACAACAGAGTTGAGGAAAAAAACCGCTGTAAGTGAGCTGGGCAATGAGGAGCACTTACCTTCTACATACTTTCAGTGCAAAAAAGATACCGTGTCCCTACTTCGAGGCATGTAATTGCCATCCACCCTTTGGTAACAGAGCTACACTGCTTGCTGAACACAGTGAGGACTGGCTGTAACATTGGATTAATGACAATCAGCCCCATTACAGGAAAATAAAGGTTATTTTTTCTGTCAAACTATTTACAGGAGATAATTTACAACATAAAATCCAACAACAGTAGATTAAGCAAAAAATTCCTCGAGGGAAACAGACACGATGTTCACACTTACAAAAATCTCTTATTACAAAACAGCAATAAAGGCTAAATTTCACACAAACAGAAAAAGTTGAAGTTAGACATCCAGGTTGCCTTTATCATGGGTAAGATACAGCATTTACTCTAATTATGAAATTCACAAAAGGAAACACAGCATTATGTGAAGCATTTACAGTTAGCAATGATGGATGTATATCACAGTTAAGCACTACTGGCTACCCTCACACCTACGCAGGTCCCCACAAGGCAAGGTAAGATACAAAAGATAGGATTTACCCAGGATCATTTACTCCTGCTCCAGAGCCTGGGGTCATAAGAGGGTCTGCAACACCCTGCCTGGGCTTGCAAGTGACATGCAGGGATCTGGGGACGTTGAAAGAGGGGAAAATCACAACCATGCAACCCTGGACACGCAGCACTGCCAGCGCCAGCAGGAGCCCACGTGCTCCACACCGAGCCAAAGGCCAACACTGAGGTTTCAACACTGAGGTTTATCAGGCTTCCTCTGTCAGAACTTCAGCTTTTATGCAGTTTGGCTGTGACAGCAGCTTTTCTAACTGCCCAGATGCCATTTACTTTTGCTTACCTTGGTGTGATACAACCTCTAGTTATACTCCACAGAAAGAGGAATTTACAGTGATGTTGAGAAATACTGGCATCAACAGGAGTACAGGCATGGGATATGAGACAGGATACAGCCTTGCCACATGGAGACCCCAGAGCTAAAAAACTCATTAATGGACAGTTAAAAAACGCAGACCTGCAGCTGGACAAACCTGGCTTTAGGGGGAACAAAGAAATTGTACCTAATATACATACAGGGCACCGTATATAGTAAACTCAGACATAACCTGGAGCTTTAGACCAATGAAGAAAGAAGAGGAATAGAAGCATATTAGCAAAGATACCAAGGAAACTCAAGTGGATCCTGGAGGGAGGAAGAAGAAACAGGCAAAACCAACATCATACCCCTCCCAACAAATGACTCCTAGGGCTGACAACCTCCATTACCCTCTCCAGCAGTCCAAAGCTGCTGACCTAAAGACCCAGAGCAGCAATAGAAGGGTGAAAACAAATCACAGAGAAGGGACAGAGACCAAAAAGTCCATGTGTTACAATTTTAGGTGCGTTTGGCAACATTTTCGTGTAAGTAACTGCCACATTCTTCTTAGAATCATTAGTGAGACGTTCCTAAAGAAAAACTGAGTTACACTGTTAAGATTTCCATTGTACCAAGAATAAATTCTTGGCCTTGCACGAATGTTACTTTTATAAACAGACACATGCACAAGTGGTACTTCCTCTTTACCATAAACAAGAACATGACAACAAAGGAGAAGGAATGCAAGACTCCATCCATTGTTGTCTTTAAAGTGTTACAGGAAAACTACAATAGAATAACAAGGTCTGAAACAGCCCCAGGAAAAGCAACTGAATTGGCCACCTGAACTGGTAACATTCTCTGCCCAGAGAGGGAACTCTGCTGGGGTGACCTGTCAGTGTTGCTCTGTACCTTAAGGGCCTTTCAGACACATACACACACTCTTACAACAGCACCTAAACACAGAACAGAGAGCCAGGCACTCACTGTCTGTGCCTTCTGTTTGCAAAAAGAATCTGCAGACATCACAGAAGACATTCTATTTCTTTAAGAAATCCTAAGAACAGGAAGGAAACATGGCCAAGTCAATAAGCCTTCAAAATCTTAAGGGTAGGAAGGGTAGGAATTTCAGTTGATTTCCTGGACAAGGGCCCAGACAGGAGGAACACGAGCAGAAAGCAAGAACTGGGTCAGCAAACTACTGAATAGTTATTTGTCCTAGTTTTCAAATACTTACTGAAGGTATTCTCGCTCTAGCCCAACTGCATCTGTAAGGGGTATTAATACATGTAGAACTACACAGATAAACTGTTCTGGAAAGAAGAAAAAAATACCTTAGGCTGACACAACACCTACTGTCAATGGAGTCAGCAAATAAAGGAACTCGTTCTAGCATAAGTTTGCTCTCTCTCTGTAAGAAAAATAAGCTATCAAGTATAATTTTGATGTGAAGACAAACTACCATATCATCCAAGGTTGTGACAGAGAGGCAACACAGCTCTTTAGATTCACCTGACGTGCACAGACAGACAGAAGACACTGGCCAAGCTTCTCAGCAGAGACTGAGAGTGCTACATATAGAAGCCAGCCACTCATTTGTATGCCAAAGATGTACTCAGCTGAGCTCTCCAGCTGAGAACTCCATACAGGGGGTCAGATCTGAACAAAGCAAAACCACTGCCTTACCCACAGGTATCCCCAGGTACACCATTATGGAAAGCATGAAAGGTTCTTCCACTGTCAACAGCACAGTAGTGGCAGACATGATTTTGGAAAAAAAAGTAGACACTGACAGGCTGTAATTCCTAAGGAAAGTCAACAACCAGTGCTGTGAATTTAATACATTAGAAAAAGCAGAAGGAAAACCTTGGAGGATCATCGACCTGCCCAGATAACCAGGCAAGTCCTGACCTATGTAGATAAGCAAGCAGCTGTAGTCAAGTAAACAAGTAAGAAGTAAAAAAAAGCCTTGAATTTATGAAATACAAAATCTGGTATCTACTTTTAATATGTGCTAATTAATCTGTAATAGTTCGTAAGTTTTACACCACATTTTACACATTTACTAAATTATTTGAGAGAAGGTTTCCTTTGTGATAGGAATGAATGCTTTATGTAAAACCAGAGGCGACCACTCAAAATTGCAGTTAAGATTTCAACACAGCACAAATGTTATTAATCTTCATGTCTACACCAACATCACCTCAAAGAACAAGAAGAAAAAGTGAAGATACTAACCACTGCCCTTCAACCAAGGTGAGGTCACACAGAGCAGATCAGCTTAGGCGACCTCAAACACAGAAAAGTGGTTTTTGATGCAGCAATAGGTAAACCTTGGAACTTCTTGCTACAGGATCAGGATTCCCAGGGAAAAGGGACAAACATACAGGGTAAATCCATCAAAGGGTATTAAGCACACGAAGCTACCTTTAGCTCAAGAAACCCCTGAACACCAGTGCACATTTATGTTATGTAGCTTGCACATTCATGGTTTGAAGCTATTTCCTTCCTTAGGGGATGGACATTCTCACTAAAAACTCACTAAGAGTTCTCTCTGAGGAAGCACAGCAAAGGGCCTAATGCATAGAAATGAAATAAAACAGGAAAGAAGTCAAATTATTATGAGACAGAAAACAAAAAACTCCATAGAAGAAAGGATGAGGGTTCAAACAGAAAATTCCCTAGGGACACCAGGCAAAGCACCCTAAGAATACCAACAGCTCCCCAAAGGCATCCAAGAAGCCAGGAGGCACTACCCTGAGAGGCCCTGGCCAGCGACTTACATAAGAGGACAAGGGGACAGAAAAACCCCACGGCTGCCAAGTTTCCTCCTCCTGCCCTGAATGGTCAGCCTGGCTGGGACTGGTAGGTGGTGCTGCAACTTGGCCAGGCTGCAGACTCCGAGGGTGTAACTGGAAAGGTCAGGGACAGAGCACAGTCAAAGGCTCAGTCAGAGGTGCTGCAAGCTGGCACATTTGGCACACACCCACCAGGATTTCATCCTGCAGCCAGGGACACACCAAGTGACCCGTGCCATGAGCACGGCCAGGGCACAACTCTCACACTCCCCAGCAGCTCAGCTCCGGTGACACACTGAGCACAACCAGCCCAAAGCTTCCTGGTCTCCCTCCTTCAGGGAGCTCTTGTCCCTTGTGCATGGGTGACACACACAATGGTGAGAAAACTGAGCAAGTGAAGCACAAGAACACAAAGATGCTTCAGCAGCAGGGCTTGGAGGCACACGGCTGGATACCACAAAGCCTGCTTGGATTACACACCAAGAGGGTGCTCAGAGTCTCAGGGGGCAGAAGCCCAAGCAGCAACTCCACAATGAAGGCAGAATCCTGAGCCAGAGCAAGTTTTACCAGTTTATGTTATAGCTATCCTGGAATTTCAAGTTTCGATGGAATTAACTTACTTTTTTCCAGAGACTTAAGGAAATCAAAGCAATCCGTGTGCCCCAGTTTTTGTCCTTACATACAGATTAGATAAAATCGGTTAACTATGACTTTTAACTTCTTTCAGAGATAGTGTTTAAACTGTCACACAGAAATTTGATGTCACTGATTTCCACTGACAAAAGTCAGTAAAAACAGTAAAAGCAAATAGAAAAGAAAAAACTAAGCAAAAACACCCAACCCCATGCATAAAAAAACCCCTCAAACTCACAAAACTGGAAAACAAACAAAACAAACCCTTCAAAAAAACCCAATCCTATTAATTACTTGATTAATTGCTACAGTTTTTCTCCTGAAGGGGAAAAGATTTACACCTTCCAGTCTGGTTTCTGACTGGTTTATATTCTCCTGCACTTCACCTCAACAATCAACTCCAATTTGGAAGCCCCACTTGCCACGCTGTCACCTTGTTGCAGAAACATTCAAATTTCTGAGAAATACAGCACAGAACACTGAAACAAACAGATCTTGTACCTTGCAAATGGAGTAACACACAGCAGTTACCTTAACCACTGCAATAATTTTCCCCAACACACCAAGTACTCTTAGCTCTAATTTGTTACTGCTCTCTGACAAACAGCTGTGCTACATATGAGGAAGCACAGATCAATTTCACCTCAAATTCCTCACTGGTTCTTGATGTTTGTATTCGAGCTTGGAAAGGTTACAGTCCAAGATTCCTACAAGAAAGATGTGTAATCAACATGAAGGCTGTTTCTCCAAGAAAACTAAAAACTAGATAATAAATTTACATAGAGAGGGAAAATAATCCAAAGAGTCCGTGTCCTACACAGCAGCTTGTAAACATTTACATCACACTGGATGACAAAATGCATGCATTCATCTAAATTAACATCCTTCCATTTTTGTAGGCTCACTCACCCAGATAACTTTGACTTAAAACTCCACACAGTTACAGCTAAATTGCATAAAGATGCATCAGCACAAAACCAAGGAAAGCAGGAAATTCTCAACCATCTCCACTGTATCATTCTCTACAAAACGTTGAACTTAACTCCAGATACCGTATCTTATCCAAACTCTCTGCCAAACAAATCTCTGCCTCGGTACTTGTTAAAGCTGATTTATTACTGTCAAATACATTAATCTGCATGTTAATCTGCCTCAGGTCACTTGAAGTTAGTGAAAAGGGACCTTTGTCAAGCCATATAAAATGTTGCTTTTGGTCCACATGGGAGTTTGAAATCAGAGCTTGGGAGAGATCCTCTATGACATAAATATTACAGCATGAAAACAGCAAGGAACACAGAAGACTTTTCCTGTAATCCATTTCCATTTTCTCTGCTTCACTTCATGGCATGTTGTTAGAGCCTAAAAATTTCCCTAAATGAAGGCTGAGTTTATCTTAGGATCCTGTGTCGCTGGAGTTGTAAAGCACCAGCATGACAGCTTCAATCTGACATTCATTGCACTCCAGTGGAGGAGGGAGGCTTGTAATTTATACAACCTACTTCATCCATACTGCAAGTAGTACACAAGACAGAAAATCTGGCTCCAACACTACACATACTACATTATGTACAGTAAGTCTTGGTAATAGTTCTATACAAAGTCTTACATCCAACAGTTTAAAACCTCCCCAGCTGCATGGCTTCCTTATTCAACATTTCCAATAGAAACCAGAACTGGTTTTCACTAGCAGACCACTTGCTTCCTAATATAATCAATTCTCTAGACAACTTACCAGTTGATCCAAGATTTCAGCACAAACAAACCAAAAGTTCAGAGATGAATAAAGACTGTTGGGCAATCCCTGAAGAGAAGCAGTTTTAACACACACATCCTGCATGTTTGCTTAGCAACTGGATCACCACAAGCAGCACAATATATTGGTACTGGTCTATTACCTGTCACGTCCCCTGAAGAGGCAGTCTCGGATGCAAGCAGCAGTAATGAGTATATTCCCCACCTTTCCTTTTTATGTTTGCCTAGTAATTAATTTTAAGTGCCAGTAATTCTCCATTGCTCCATCATTAGCATGACTAAATGTCACTCTACAATAGGAATTATGCAACGATGCTTTGGTCAACCCCAAATACCACCAGTGTTACCTGTGACTCTGATTGTTGTAACAAATAATACGCTTATGAACTGTTCGTTTATTACAAAGACATTACTTCCATTACTGTGCAATTCGTGAGTCCCTTCAGCTTGAAATGAGAAAGTGTTACCTCAAAACAGAATCTTCGAGAAGGAAGCACTGAGCTTTAAGGAAGTTTCAATGTCTACATGTGATAATCTCTCAAAATGTAATGTGATTTCAGGCGATAGTACAGGAACTACAGGACACATCACACTTACTGCTAAAAGAACAGGAATGTGCAATTGTGCCTTTTCAAGGATGGCCTTAGCTTACAGAAAACACTCATGTGAGTCTTGCAGGCAGATAAGCCCTCAGGCCCTTGGATAATAATGAACTATTGAAGCAGAGCCAAGACATGAGTTTTCAGAGGAAAACAGTCATGGGTTCTGCGATCATGCTTTGTTTCTCACAATGCCTTTACTGTGATGTGTAACAAGGGGCTGTTTGATCCAGTTAACTGATACAGAAAAAGTCAGCTGGAAGGGGCTTACACGAAGGAATGAAAAACTAATGTGCTTCTGAGAGCATCTTGTACCACCTTTCCAACAGCATTTTAAGACTCTGCTGCTCCCAACCCAACACGTGCCCTGGTTACCCACAGTCCTGCAGAGCTGTACTGCTACATCAACCCTGACCTTACCTGAGTATTTGAGATTGTGGAGTATCATCTCCAACAGTCTTGTGCATCATCTCCCTTTCCCCACACTGACCCGTGTCCTGGAGTCCTTCCAAATCAGTTGTCACAACTGGCATTTTCAACAGCATCACGCGCTGCTCGGATGCTTGGGACACACACATTTATGCCAGGGCTCTGGAACTTGGGTCAGCTTCTCTTGCTGCCCATCAAGGACTTGAAATTGACTTTGCCTTCGCCTTCAAGAGAGATTACATCCTACCCTTAAAATCTAGAGCATAGGTTCAAGGCCAAATTAGAAGAGCTTTACAGACAAAGTAACTAAAACCAACAGACACCTCCTCAGTTATTTTAGCAACAAGTCACTTCGTACTGAATCAAAGACTTCTTTTGTAACCCAGAAAGTTTTAACATTTTATTACTGACCTTCTTTCTTTACAGTCCTGGTTGATATAAGAATGCCAGAACAAACACCTATGAAAAATCCTAATAGAGAGAAAGGAGACTTTAGCAAATTATACTCTGTGTTTCTGAGGGATGATCTAAAAAGAGAACAAATAATTGGTATCTATTTAAATAATATAGTATTTATATTTAAATTTAGTATTCCTCTTCCATACCAAAAATGTATTTGAAAATTGCCCCTAGAGAAATACCTTACAAATCAAGTCTAAGCTACCTAGCAACTTCCTTCTTTCCCTCTGTTAGTGAAGCTCGTGAAAAGGAAAGGATTTTTATAAGACATCTATTATTGAACTATTTCTGTAATACTGCAGATTTCACATGGTTGCCAATTATTTAAACGTCAGAGAGCAGGAAGTCAAAGAGCAGTTGCACTTAACCATGGACATTAAGATAACCATGACAGAGACCTTTTTCAGCATCTTCCTTCTAGCTTGGAATATGTAAAGGTCAGAAAACCACTAAGTAAAGCTTTTGTTGACTTTGTTATGCTTTTCTCAACTCTCAGAACACTCACCTCAGAAAATAATCCATTTTGTTCCCCACTGAAGATACAGCAGGCAGAAAGCCAATAGCTGGCGCTTTGTCACATAGCTACTTTAATAAAAATTATGAATAGGCTTTTACTTTTATTTCTACAGCCATATTCCATTAAAACAAAAAACTATTTGCCTAGAAGATTAATACTGAGAACAGCAGAACATTGCTGTGACCAGCCTCGCAATGCCATATGCCATTCTAGGGAATACACAGAATACACAAATAATTCTTAAACTAACACAATTTGCAGAGCACATTGTTCTTCATGAGCAAATTGGCTGTATCATCTCATAATGTCTGAAAGCACCAGATTCCACCACCACTAACTTACCTCCACAGCTTTTGTATTTGTCTAAGTAATACATGCCCACAAATTCCACCAGCCACGGAGACCAACACACAAATTAATGCATTAGGAAAGAAAACAGAAAAGGTAAATCCTTCAGTTTACACCAGGGAATGGCAACTGCTCAGTCTCAGGAGCAGCCCACCAGGAAACAGTGCAGAGTTCTTCATGACAAAAGCATACCTAAGCTGTCAGCTGAGAGACGCTGAAATGCATGTGACTCCTCATCCCAAGTCCTATTAGCCAGCCACTTCCTTGTTCCGAGCGCTAAAATCCCTTTCCCTGCAGCTAAGAGCCTGCCAGGACTCTCAGGACTGAGATAGAGTCAGTCTCAGCTACACTTACCTTTGCACTGCCTGGCTTCTTCAAAGTGCTCCCACCGCTGTCCAGGAGACGTGGACACGTTTCCAGCACAAGCAAGAGTTAAAGATCAACTTATGGAGTTTTGCCACCAGCTAAAGGAATTTTACCATTCAGGTTTCATCTACGAAGCCAGAGTTGATATTTGCTGTCAAAAGACAGCTTTTACTGCTTCTGTTCAACGATCTAATTTCCATCACAAGTTCTGCATTTCACAAAAACCAGAAACACTGTTTTAACAGTGATCTTGAAGTCCTTATCATGGTTACACTTCCCAAAATGTATTATCACCTACCAAGTAGTTTGCACAAGAAACCAAAGCAGCACAAGTAAGTGCCTTTAATGAAGTCTGCAGAATTACATGAAGAAAGTGTTTCATATAGTAGGAAGGCCCATGGCTCATTCCCTCCAGGAGCACCCTGTTATTCAAATATCCATAAACGCCCAATTTACTAACACACACTTATGACAACATTTTGAGAAAAATCAAACTTGACAAGTAAAAAACATCCATCAGTAAGGAGCTAAAACAGGAACCTCACCAGAATGCTGTCATTAAAACAAAGAAAAGCCCTCTAAAGGCTCCTACTGGCAAAATTACCCTTATCTAGAAGTTGTAGGACTGCTTAACACATCCAGTGATCCAAAAAATTGCACAGCACATAAATTGTCATTCTCTAGACCTAAACAGAGCAGCACAATTGACCTTGGCTTCAAACAAGGAATGGCAGCCTCTGCAATCCTCTAAGCAGATGGAACCAAACGTGTTAGGGAAAAAGAGCATTTTATTTGGTTAATAAGAGAAGGAGGAAAACTGGAAGAACAGATATGAGAAATGGCTTTGGCGTGCCTGCGATAAAGCAGCCCAGTGACACCTTATCTTTACATATATGCAGATGATCACAGACACCCTTAGAAAAACAACCAGTGACTCTGGCAGACAGCTGGACTCTTACAGGACCTATTCAAATGCAGGCAACACTCTAACATCATTACATCTATATCTGGTGTAAGTTTGGTTTTCCCCATTAGGGGAGAAATTTCCCCATTAGGGGAGAAACACGAACTTTTAGCATTTTGAGATAAAATAGCAGAAGAGAATAAAACAGGGCAAAAAAAAGGAAGTAGCCTTTCCCGTAGCAAGGCTCAACAGAAGTTTGCCATGCACTTAGATTGCTGGCAGAACACTGAAATACCCACTTTGAGTATTCAGATACGACTTCCAGCCCATTCTGCAAGTAAATTGTCTGCTCTCTGCTGTCTAAAGGTACCTCAGAGCCAATGATTATAGCTCTGCCTGTTCCAACACTTTCCTCCTGTAAATAGTGCCTGACTATTTTCTGTTCTCACAAGGGCTTAATTAGTCCTGTTCACAGAGTGCTACAGCAGCTGGCACATCCCAGCAGACTCCACTGCATTTTCACAGCTATTGAAATCCATCTGAACCATGCAGCAAATTTTTCTACACTGACAGTTATGTGTCCTGTGAAATTTATATCCACCTATACGTTTGAAGACACCTTTCTGCAGTCAATTTAACCACAAGACAGCCCTGAGATGTCCCTGCATTTCCTGGTCAGAAAAAGAGACCCTCTCCCCCACCAACAGAGCAGCAGAGACCTGCAGCTCCAGAATACATGAGCAATCATGTTAAATCAGAAAGCAAAATGCTATTTAGACATATAATACTTGCTTTTCATATTTCTAAGCACCTTAACTTCAAGTTCTTTGCTATTTCTCAAATCAAGTAGCAACAGCATAATCTGTGTGGCACCTCCTTTCCTGAGAGAGGCTGCCTGCTTATCGCCACACCAGCTGCCACATCCCAACGTGGATGTTTTCTGGAAACAGAAAGTCTGTCACCCTGTCCTGAAAGGAAACCCTGAGGTTCATCTTCAAACTGGACTAAGATTATATTTTTGTGTCCAACCATCGAGTCAAACTTTTCAGAAAACACATGTAACCACTGGGCAAGTTGAACTTTACAGTTAAATGATGGTAAAAGCCTGAATCTCTCACTCCACAACACAAAAGGCACGGGGTTGTTCTCTTCAAAGCTCTGTAACAGGAACTATGTGAAAACAACTCACCTCCTGCTTCTTATTAGTTTACACACTGATCTGCAGCACCCCACTTCAAAAGTCAAATGTTCCAGTAGTAGGAGCATATTCAAATAAACAAATGAAATTTAAAAATATTTTCGGAAATCAGTTTCCTGAAGAATCAGAACTAGTATCTTATTTGTTTCCATATTCTTAATTTTCAAAAACCGGTTTCTTTGTTTAACTTGTCTTGACAAACAGTGCTTTAAAAGGCAGAGGCAGACAGTCACCATGTTAAGCACAACCAGCTGAAATACGTCTTGTAAAAAGACAAGGCATTCAAAACAAGTTCTATCAGAAAACAATACAGTCTAAAATAACAGTCCTCCCCTTAAACACTGTCCCAAATACTTCTCCATAATCACCACCGTTATCTTGTGTAACGTCTTTTCAAATCTACCAACACCGTCTGTCAGAAAATTCACTGAATGACTCAGACAGACACTTTCAAATCATAAATACTCAAAACTGCTATTTCCATTTCAGAACTACTTCTGTTCAAGGATTTGAATTGCTGATGGCATAATAATCCAACGACCTCCTGAAGTTTCCTTATCAAGATTTTCCTCATGCACGAACAGCATCTCCACTGATGAAAGCAAGCCTTGTTGCTTTCTTTGCACAGTGTCTTGGACAATATGGTTATGCAATCCAAAACCTGTACAACTTGCAAAATTTTTAGTGCCTAATATTGAGTATCTTTCGTACATGAATGCCTGACACAGCTCCTTGAACATGCAACTGAAGACATGAGATAAGAGCAGAGATCCGAGCATTAAAATCACTGGCATTACATGCCCTGCCAATTCCCATTAATTTTCCTTCACCACAGATCTACAGAAACGCTCGCCTAGAGCAAGCACAGGCTTTCCAAAGCCCAGCCTTTTAATCCTGTGTGTCCAGGAGTTAGCCTTCCAGTCTGAATCTCACCCACACTGCCAAAACCACTGGGCACTAGCCACTTGGACAAACTCGTAGCAGCGTCCCCAGTTCAACAGCACTGATCCAACTCCATCAGGGCAAAGACTGGGGTAAGGGGGTGATGGAAAGCCCCATGGGTCTGGCTCTCTTGTCTCTTTAAAACAATTTAAGCTCCTATACCCATCGCATTTTAAATCTGTACTTGAGAATATACATATAATATAAAAGAACCTGTTGAAGAAATTTTCACCATGAAAGGTTTTGCTTGAAGAAGTACACCAAAAATACACTCTTGTCCTTCACACCACGTTATGTTTTCATATCTGATTTCCACTCAGAAAGCATCATTTTGAAAACCTGGGCTGAGTTGGGATGCAGCTTTTAGCTCCTCCATCACTTATTCTGATTCAGTTTTTCACATTAGCAGCTATCCTCCATGGCTTTCACAGCAAAGCTGCCAACAACCTTATTCACAACCATATTTAGTTGTCATCTCAGACAAGGGAATCATTTCTGTATTTTATCAACTAATCTTACACTTCCAACACAACAACGACCTTCTTTTTAAGTTGCCTACTAACACACACTTCCATCTTCATATAGGTTTAAGTGTCACAGAACAGATGAAGTTTACACATGATTTATAAGTTATCCCCATAATGCAAGAACCACAGCACAAAATGTTCTTAACTGCAGCTGGCTTGCAACCCTACAGGAAAAGAAAAAAACTCAAAACACAAACTTCCTCTCTCCTATAAACAAGACTAGGTCACAGCCAAAGCCAACAAGGAAAACTGGCCATGTTTTATGATTGTGCTGCACCCACAATTCCATGACACAACACCTACTTCTGTCGATCACAAACATGTTTTTCTCTGTTACAGCAGCTACCACCAATCTGAAGAAATCTCACTAGGGCTCTGCAGCAAACAAGCACCTCCACACTGAAATACTACAAAAAGGCCTCTGAAAGCCGAGGATTTTTACAACAATACTGAGAGTGATGTACAGCACACAGCTCTTCACTGACTTCCAGAACAGATCTGTGAAGACCAGAGTCAGGATGCAGCCAGAAATTCAATACTCCGCAACACTGACTACAGCAAGGCAGTGAAAACAAGAGTGTAAATTACACTCTAAGACATCAACTCCTGAAACCAGATTATGCTGAGAAGGGTTTGCCCACAGGGCCTGACCAGTTTCATAAAACTCAATCCATTTTTAAAAATATACAACATGGTTGTGATACAAAAGACAATTCAACTGCCTGAAAAACTTCAATGCTGCATGAAGAACATAAAGTTTCTTTAAACAAAGGGTAAGATCTAAAAGCTCTTCTGCTACGTGACAAGTGCATGATGGTTTACATACACAGTGACAAAGCCCGTATGACAAAAAAAAAGTTATAATTTAATATTAATGGTTTTCTCAAAACAAATGCCCACACATCTACCGAAGCCACAAAATCAACTGACTTGTAAGGCTACAACAAACACAAAAACAAACTAACACTGCTTGAAAACCCCAGTAAAGAACAACAGCTGTCATCTCTTCTTTGTCTTCCAGGCGATTACCGTATGTTTAAACGTCTTTGTTGTTCATCCCCAGCAAACAAGAGACGAATACCTGATTCTCTCACGAAAAAAAAAAATCAAACCAACTTTTTAAAAAGTTTCTTCAGATGCCACTTGAGAATATCCAAATTGTGGTTACTCTTGTATCAAATATTTATATTACGTTATCTGCTGCTGGTAATTCCAGTGTTTATAGACACATGCACTTAAAAACACTCTGCTTGCAAAAAAAAGGTTCCCATCTTGTGCAAGCGGAGGAATTATTATTTATAGTGCCTCCGTAAGAAGATTTCAGGCGCAGCAGCAGATTTCCCTGCCCTGACAAGCAACAAGTGCACGGAAGGCTATAAACAAGACCCACTTACGGTGCTCTTGACCCACTTAGAGAGCTCCGCTGGCCTAAAGCCTCCTGCCGCCGCCGGCGATTCCCCGGCGCTCCGCCGTGCCCCAGAGCGAACTCCGCGGCCGCGGGCTCCGCTCGGTGCCCCGCCCGCAGGGCCTCAGCCCGGCCCGGCCCGGCCCGGCCCGGTGTGGGCAGCGCCTCCTCCCGCCCGCCCGCCCGAACCCCCCTTCCCGCCGGCAGCGCCCCCGGGGCCCGGCCCGCGCTCCCGCCGCCGCCGCCGGCTCCCTCCCGCCGCCCTGAGGAGCGGCCCCACGCCCGGCACGGAGCCCCGGCCCCGGGGGCGGCGGCCGGGCCGCGCAGCCCCCGCGGAGCGGAGCGGGGCCGCGGCTCCCCGGCGCTGGCTCACCTGGCAACGGCCGGCGGAGCTGCTGCCGCCGCCCCCGTCCCGCGGCCGCCGCTGCCGCCGCCGCCCGCCCGGCCCGGCCGCCGCCTCCTCCGGCCCTACGGCGTCACCATCGCACGAGGCCGCCGCCGCCAATGCGGGACGCGCCGCCGCGGCTGCGCGCCCGGCGCCGGAAGGACGCGGAGGGGCCCGGCCCGGCCCGGCCGCGCTCACAGCGAGGGAGGGAGGGAGGGAGGGAGGCGGCGCCGCGGCCGCGCAGCCGCACCCGGAGAGCAGCCGGGGCCGGAGCCGCCGTGATCCCCTCCCTGCCGGGAGCAGGTTCATGGAATCCGTGAGGAAAGCACTCCGGGATCCTCGGGTCCAGCCCCTCACCAGACACCACCATCTTAGCCAGACCATGGCGCTGAGGGCCGTGTCCACTCTGTCCTAAACGCCCCAGGGACAGTGACCCCACCGGCTCCCCGGGCAGCCCGTTCCTGTGTCTGATCACCCTTTCTGTGAAGAACTTCTTCCCAATGTCCAAACTAAGCCTTCAGCTGGCGCAGTTTAGGACTGTGCTCTCGTTGCTGATACAAGCCAGGGTGCCATCGGCCTCCTTGGCCACCTGGGCACCCTGGCTCATGTTCAGCCAGCTCTGGAGTGACCAACACTCCCCGGTCCTTCTCCAAGGGGCTTTCCAACCACTCTGTCCCCAGCCTGTGGCACTACATGGGATTGTGGTGGCCAAAGAACGGAAGGGGTTGGCAAAGAATGGAGTTTCCATCCCCCAGCGATGGGCTGGAGGGGGTTCCCCTTTTTCAGCGCTTCCTGTGTGCCCTGAGCAGGCAGCAGCGTCACCCTGTGCCATCAGTCGGGGTCACGGGATACCCCATTGCCACCCAGCACTTCCATGGCACAGACGCCACCCGTGAGAACGGCCCCGAGCCAGCCAGGCACAGCACGGCTCACTGCGGGGAAGGTGCCCAACACAACACGTACCAGGGAGGACAAGGAGACTCATGACCAGCAGTTGTAAATCCCCAAATAACGATAATAAAACCCCCATTATAATACAATGATCATGTCACGCTCATGCCCTCCATCCATCAGTCTTCTCCTGCAGGACCTGAAGGTGATACTATACTCTCTTGTTTCTTAGCTCTGTTTAAATGACACTTAAAATCTCTTTTTTTTTTTTTTTTTGCATTAAAAGAGATGATTGGGAGGGGCCCTCATCCATGTCTGTAAGTATCTAAAGGGGGGTGCCAAGATGATGGAGCCAGACTCCTCTCGGTGATGCCAAGTGGATGCCATGGTGATTTTTTGGCTTTTCTTTTATACCCTTTTATACCTTTTTACAACTTCTGTATTCTTAGTGCTTTTTGCCTACATTCTTGGACTTGTTTGTTAAGCTAGGAGACTAAACACTAATTTATTAGTAAGACCTATAATGTTATACCAGATCTTTTGGGGGGTGCATTGCGATGGGCATTGAGGTGCATTCGACCTGGACAAAGTGCACCTAAGGATCCTTAAAATAAATACCAAGGTAAAATCCCTTTTTGCCTTCTAACTGTGTTTCACTCTTGATTTTAAGGCCAGGAAAAGGCAGCAAAGCAATAGGACAAGAGGCAACGGGTAGACACTGATGCACAGGAAATTTCACCTGAATATGAGGAAGAACTTCTTTACTTTTCAAGTGACTGTGCGCTGGAACAGAATGTCCAGAGAGGTCGTGGAATCTCCTTTTATGGAGCTATTCCATCCAACCCTCTGGATGCAATCCTGTGCCGTGTGCTCTGGGATGGCCCTGCTTGAGCAGGGAGGTGGGTCCAGATGACCCTTCCAGCCTGACCCAGGCTGTGATTCTGTGGTGTGGCCATCCCCCCATGTCCAGGGCAGCTGCAGGACAGGGAAGAGGCCCCCCTGGATGGGGTTTTGTGCTGGGGACTGACCTGGCTGCTCCGGGCATGGCACCGGGTGGGGAGGCCACGGCTGGTACGAAGCCCAGAAGGACGGTGAAAATCACAATGTTCCCAGGGCTGATGTCGCAGGAGGCTCGGGACAGGGATGTCTGGTGTAGAGGCACGTAGGGGGAGCACCAAAGAGAACAAGAACTTGCCCTGTTAAGGAATGGGAAGTGTTGGCAGAGCAGCAGGAAAACCTATGTGAGGTGGAGATTTCGCCTCCCAAAATAGTGTCCTCGGGGAAAACGGTGGAAACCCTACACCTGCGTGTTTTACAGTGAGACCAGTCAAAACACGAAGGGAACACTACTGTTAGAGGACAATCTTAGCAACTGCCAGGGAGAATAAGTGGATGATTTGGAGAGCCTGTCTGTGATTTGTGTGGCTCTATGTACTTTAGTGCTTCGCTGAGCCACTTGTCCCCACACCCAGAAATTTTAGCTCAAACCAGTGAGCCTGAATGAGATAATTAATGGAAGCAAAACTATCCCTATAAATTAGTATTTGAGTTGTTTTGATCCCTAATACCCACAAACAATAAATACATCCTGCCCTTTCCTTAAAACTCTGTTTATAAAACTATGATTCCCTATTGTCTCCTTTAAAATATGTCCCATCTCCCACATTCGTTAAAGTTTTTGTTGTTGTGAAGGGAGCAAGGTAGTGACTGAACATTACAGTTGCACTCTTACATGTACTTAGGGCTGCTCTCATCAATCAAAACGTGTTTTGACAGCCGCTGGGCAGCAGCACGGGGAGCAGCAGCTGCAGTGGCTGCTCCAGCTCCACCCCGTGCCTGTCGGATGAAGTATTTCCTGCCTTGTCTTTCAGGATTTCTTCTGTAAAATGGCGCTAATGATTTTCAAATATTTTGAGCTTCATTGACGAAAAATATATGTAAAAACTGCATATCATTTTCATCTGTCATTTCCTGTCACCATAACTTAATGGATACGCAGCAAATTAGGACGGAAAATGATATAGGAATACTGATTCAATGAATATTAAATGAAAGGAATTTGGGTAGTTTATTCTGGTTCAGGAGCCTGGAAATCAAAAAGCAAAGCTGTGCTCTGCAATACAGCAAAACACATTTTCCAAAACAGAGCTATGTACAGCCTGGGCATTTACAGATGATTCCTAGAAAATGTAGCAGTAAGAAAATGTTCATTGCCTTAATTCCCTCAGAATGTGTTTGTCCTAAATACACAGCCCTGTGATTTGTGGAAGTTGGCAGGTCATTACACGTTAACTCTGTTGTTCCCAAGCAGGAGAAAACAAATTTGTCTGTGGCAAATGGAACTGAGACTGGCCAGAAGCACCACAGTGAATTGCAGAGAGCTGCCACTCTAAAAGCTGGTCTGGATGTTTCCTCAGCCCAAGAAGATGCTGAGCACTTCTGCAGTTCCTTGAGGCTGTGGACAAGACAGGGTTTACAATTTGCTCCAGCACTGGGTCTACCCCACATCTTGTAATTTTTTCCCCTGAAAGGCAGCGTTGTCCTTGCATGGTAGTGCCTCATCCTGCCCATCCCGCGTGATCTCGATGCTCTGGGAGTCTTGGGAAGGGCTGACACAGCGATATGGCACTCTAGGAAGAGCCACAAGACAAAAGATGATTCAGAATAAAACTGCCTTAGGGTAAGGGAGAGCCTGGGCCATTTTTTTTTTCAGGATGTGTGTTACTGCTGCAAGCCTTTAAACAGCTTCACCTCTGTTGGCAAACATACCTGAGCAGCTCCCTGGTGAATTCCCCAGCACAGTGCCACATGTGACAGCACCACGGGCAAGGGGCCTGGGGAAGTGCTGCAGTGTCCCTGCCTCCCAGCGAAGATCAGTCTTCCTCTCCTCCCACATCGCCAAGGGCCCGGCCCTCCCCACACTCCCAGCCGTGCTGCTGCACCCAGCACATTCCAAAGAGCTGGAACCGCTGCCGGTACCGGGGGCTGGGGGAGCAGCAGAGCCAGCCAGCACTGGGTGGGCAGCAGGGAGAGGTAACTGGGACACTTGGGGCAGGTGTCCAACTGAGTGTCACAGGGCGGTATTTAGCAGCTCTTTTTATGGCTGCTGCATGCTATCACTGCTCTCAGGGAGAACTCACCCTCTTTGCTCCCCCTTTCTCTCTTTCTATCTTCAAGGAAATGCTGTCATGTAGGTCAAACATTTTTGAATTCTAATGCAAAAAAAACAAAACAAAACCAGATTTCAATTGTCATTTAAACAGAACTAAGAAACCAGAGAGTAGAATATCATCTTCAGGTCCTGCAGGAGAAGACTGATGGATGAACACATGAGCATGCTGTGATCATTGTATGGTACTGGGGGGTTTATTATTATTTGGGGATTTATAACTGCTGATCATGATTCTTTTTGTCCTTTCTGGCACATATTCTGTTGGGCATGGAAATCTAATCTTTGCTTATCTTTGAGCTGGTTATATTTAGGCTTCAGAGCTGGTATGCTCAGGATGTGGCCCAGTCCCAAAGCCTGGAGCTGGGACAGGCTACCCACTGGACAGCCTCTGCATCCATAAGCCCTTGCACACAGGGTACTGGTGCCAGGGAGTCAGAATATGGCCAGGATAACACATCTGCACCAGGGAGATGGGATGCACCTCTGGGTCCCAGGGATTAGACTTAGCCACAGGCTGCCTGTGAGAAGAAGTGGATCTGGTATTATGTTCACATCCTGTTTGTCCTATGACAGCTCCTTCAGAGCCTGCCCTTCAGTGAACTTGACTTCATAGAGTATCTGCTAGAAACTATTTAACCTGAAATGTAGTTAAACAAAAGCTAAATGAAAGTTAATGACCATATAAGCAGCTGATTCTGGAAAAGCCTTGTGACAGACACTTGAGAAATGCCCTGTAGTCACTGGAAGGTATTTCCCAAGGTCTCCTTGGGATGTTCTGTGGCTGTGTCAGCAGATGAAAATACTGTCTGTATTTCTGTAGCCACAGGTGATTAGGAATTGCTCCCACAGTGTAATTTAAACCTACTAGGCTTCTCCCTGGATGGGGTCAAGTGAGCAGAGAGAGACTCCTGCATGTTTGATTTCATGTGACTGAACAAGATCTGCTTCCTTTGTGCTTTGTTAGGGCTACAAAATTTTGGTCCATACAGAAGGTGTAAGTAACACCAGTGCTGCATGTCTGGATTCAGTGTGGCTGTTTCCTGAATTGCAAAAGGCAGCAGCTGCTCTCTTACACTGAGCTCTAAGCAGGCACAGACTTTTTGGGGACAAAGAATGGGAGCTTCCAACTGAGTCAAATGGCCTGAAGTTCAGCAGTGTTTAAAGGATCATTTAAATTTTCTCACAACCCTGCCACCTTCTTTTTAGCACGATTAAAACCAACTGCAAGTTTCTGTTCTGGGATCAGCTCTTGCTTAGCTTACCTGGCAGCAGAGCATACTAAGGCCTCATTCATTCCCACTCTAACCCAGGCAGTACTTGCCAATTGGAAAATGATGACAGATCTGCATCCTGTTCTGCTCCGTTTAGGAGCCCATGCTCACTGACTTGCAGTAACAGTATATTTGCACAGTGCCTTTAAGCCCAAAGTATTTTAGTTTTACTTGACTTAAGGGTGGCCGTTTCCATCAGCCTTGAAGTGCAGTGACTTCAGGGCTGGAATGTGGCAGGCAGCTCCCAGCCCACGGTGTGTAACAGGGAGTATCTTATCCACCTGAAACCACTAACAGAATCGGAGCAGGCAGAAGCCAGGCTGAGCTCCCTAAGCCTTACTTCAGCCACCAGATCTTCAATATCCATAAATAAACAAGCCCTGAGCTGACCTCTCCTTTGTAGCACAGTCCTTCCTCCGGCATTGTGCCAGAGTAATGCTTTGCTGCTACAGACCCTCCGAGGCTCCTGTGAGCCCCTCAGCAACCACCTCTGACCCTGCAAGGTGCTGCTGAGCCTCTTTGTGCTGAATTGAGTGTCCCCCCACAATGTGGACACAGCTCTCTGCCTGCCAGAGTTGATGAGCAGAGAACCTAGGCCTCCAATTAAACTTTTTTCAGCCCTATTTCTCAAAGAGCCTGACAGAAAACGGAGGTATCCTGCTCCTTATTTTATACAGGAGGAGGCTAGAGGCTAAAATACAAAGAAATTAAGTAACTATTTGAAAATTGCAAAGCAGATTATTGGCAGAGCTCTGAATTAAGCTCAGCTCCCAGCCCCATAGCCCTCTCTATCACTTTGTGCATCAAACAACTTAAAATCCAGCACTTTTTAACTTCCATAGGAAAGAAGCAGTTCTGCTGCAGCTTTCTGTTTGACTTCCTCTGGATTTGCATCAAACCAATCCGGCTGTGTTCTCATTTCATACTTCCTACCACCCTACGGAGGTTCTTTTATGTGTGAGTGCCATTGAAATTAAGTTTGAAGCTAGAGTTTAGTGGGATCAAATTTTTGCATACAAAATTCCCAGAAAATCTAAAACACTGAAATCTGGGTCTTGTGAAAAAAAGGAGGAGGAAAGAAATCTAATGGTCATTTCTCTGCTATGGCCATAAGGTCCCAGTCCAATAGGAACTGCTGGCTCCAACCAGGCTGCCAGAGGTCTGGAATGCTGGGACAAAAGGCCAAAAAACATCTTTTTTTCCATCCAGACAGCATTTTAGGTGGAAAAAGAAGGCCATATCCAGGGACACCCAGATGAATAGCAGCCCTAACAATGCCAACTTTTCCGCTCCCAAAGTTGTTTACACCCACAAAATTATTTGTGGTGCCAAACCGCAAGGAGAGCTGCGACTCCCTGAAATGTGTGGTCTTTATCAGAAAGGCCAGATGAAGTAATTTTGAACTATTAGACACATTAACAATGCCTGAGGGTGTCATACACAAATAGCTGACACCTTCAAGCACTGATGCAATAAGGATGGACAAGAACATGAGGTGAGGGTGGTGGGAGGAAAGGTCTTTTTCAGATATATCCAAGGTACAGCGAATTTTATTACTGGGCTAGAAAAAGAGTATCCCAGGAGTGAACAGCTCACACATTTGATCCAGTCTTGGGCTCAGTCCAGCTCCCACTGAAGTTTAATGGGAGTTGGATCAGGCCACTGCACTCACATTTTTTCCATGCATGGAAAACTATTTCCGTTACTTTGAATTACAATACCACTGGCTTTGGATTTTATATAATAAAGTAAATCTAGGCCACTGTTTATATTCCAAAAGACTGCATTCTGGGATGCCAGCAAATATATTGCCTGTTGGATTAAAAAAAATAAAATAAAAACTGGACACATTGGTTTAAAAAAACAACAGCTCCTAATTACTGAGCATAATTTCTCTTCCTTGCGCTTTTCTGGAGTCCTCAAATATTTGAAGTATGAAAGGTACATATAAATTCTTCTCTGGTGGTTGAAATGGTGGAATCTGTAAAACTGCAATTTTTATAAGAAACAGAGGTTTAATATAAAAATAATAATCTTCATGACTGGTTCACTGCTTATTGGCATATTCTGAGCATTTTAAAATTTACAGGGGAAAAAAACTCCAACACCCTTGGAATGTCAGTAACAAAGGGGATGTATGTTAGCAAACCCTTATATTTTGGGAATTGGCTTCTCTTGATTGTTCTGACTGCAAATGAACTCTGCAGATGCTGAGAGGTACAGGAAATGTCTTGTCCTAGAAACAGCATTTGCTCCCTGCTGTAGGAATTGAACTGTACTAAAATCCCAGTGTGGTAAGACTGATTAGCAGACTTTGGTAATGCCTTCTGCCCTGGTACAGTTTTATTACAGCCTTTTATTACCAAGAAAAAACATAGAAAAGGCTTCCATGGGCGAGCATACACCCACACTCTGGGAGCACACGTTCCTGTGGTTAACTTATTCTGGGGAAGAGCATGGCCCCTGCCCTCTGAAACACAGAGAAGCAAAATAAAAGGACCTCACCAAAAGAGTAAAACAAAAACCACACATATACACAAGCAACAGAGGGAAAGAAATGTCACTGAGGGGCATTTAATGTTAAAGAGAAGCTATACAAGTGGGCTGGTGGTGAGGAGGATTTAATAGAGCTGAACAAGGTGACCACCTGCATCCACTTCAGAGAGGAGAACCGGCAGCAGGATGAGGAGTGCTTACGCAGTCACGTGTGTGTGTGTGTGTGCAGTGCTTCTTTCCACTGACAAAATATACCCTGCAAACATCCCTGGCACCGGCAGCTTTTCCTCTGTACTGAAAAATTAAGTTTCAGCATGGTATTAAAAGAAAAAAAAAAAAAATCCCTCACAGACACAGCCATGTGGTTTGAGCTGGGCAGATTTCCCTCGGCCCAGGCAGTAAGGAAGAGCTGGGTGCTGGCTTCAGGGGCACTCCCAGGCTGCGCACTGGTCAGCCACATGTTGAACTTCCTTCCTCACAACAGCAGGCTGCGAACTCTCCTCTACCCCACTGTGGTCTGGGGAGCATCCAGGAATGGTTTATGAGACTGCGGATTTTAAGCCATACCCCCATAGCCTTAGCTAACCTTCCCTCTAATGAGACAAAGCCCTTCAGAGGGACCAGGAATCAGCTCTGAATTCCCCAGGGCAGGATTTGAAATTTGAGTAACTAGGACTCACCCATGTCTGGCTGTGATTTGTAATGTGCAGCAACTATTGCAAAGTGTTGAGATTTACTGATCAGAGAGAAGAAAGAACTCACTCCTCTTCTTCTCACTGGCTTTCCTTCTGTGATGAAATAGCATGCGCTGGTGTGCTTTGCCAGCACCTCCTCAGCTTCTTCACCCTGACTGAAACATCCAAGGGCAGATGCACCCGAAGACAGATTCTCCAGCAGAACTGAAGGAATGTCAAATCAGCTGGCCTGACGGGGGAAATTTCAAAACCAAAATGTCTCTTAAATAAGCTTCTTTAATTATTATCATCATCTGTTTATTTATACAAATATAAAATATATTTATATAGATTTATATAATATAGATTTGTTGCTTTGGTGGCTCCTCTCATTTACAGACATACTGGTCAACGATCTCTGTGCACTTTTTACACTTGACGTAACAGCACCAGTGGAACTTGCAGTGGCAGCGCTCCACCTGCACGCTCTTGAACTGGTCGTAGCCCCGCCCGCAGCACATGAGCTCGCAGCCATCCATGCCCTCCGAGGTCTTGTTGCACAGCCGGCCCTGGGTGCCCAGGGAGCCGGTGGTCTCGTTGCGCAGGCAATAGTCCGGGCTGGGGTCCACGTAGACCAGGTCCTCCTGGGTGGGCATGTTGAAGCGGTTGTTCACCAGCTCCAGCTTGCCCTTGCGGCTGATCCTCATGGCCGCGGCGCTGTCGTACTTCTCCTTCAGCAGGTCGCCCACCTTGCGGAAGTCGGCCAGCTGCAGCCAGCAGGTCTTGAGGCTGCACGAGCCCGACACGCCGTGGCACTTGCAGGCCACGTCTGCCAGCTTGTACACGGCCTGGGGGGAAAGAAATGCAATCAGGCAGAGCTGTGTTTATTCCTGCTGCACTGGCAGCTGGCTTAATTACAATGAATTCATCGCGCTTTCAGAACCGCTTTGATTATCCCGCAATTTCTGTTGTCTCGCCCTTCAGAAGAGACAAAGGTCTTCTCCTCCCCCTGTTGCGACTGCTGTGCTCCTGTTCCCTAAATATTTCTATTTCTGGTCATGCTGCCTGCAAACACAACTTCCTCACCCCACCTTCTTTCCCTCTGGCAGATTTCTGGCTTGACAGCAGGGTCAAGAGCAGGAGAAAAAGAGAAGTCCTCTTTGCGTGAACTCTGGAAATTCCCCACCTCACAGACCACCACGGTGTGGCATGTTTTTTCCATTCAGTGCTGCAGAAAGGGAACACCTGGGAACCAGCCCATTTCCTACCACCCGCACCAGGAACCGACGCTATCGTTACAGGGACACATCTGCATCCTCTGGAAATAAATCCACGCACACACACCCTTTCCCTTCCTCTCTCCCGAGAGGAGCTCGTCCAGGGGCAGTGCCCAGAGAGAGGCAGGCAGGGGTGGTGGTGCACAGGACGGGCACATCTCCCTGGAAGGGAGCTCGAGGTGCTCACCAGGCGTCCCCCGGCAGCGCAGGGCTGAGCCGGGAGCCCTCACTGCGTTCCTGCGCCATCTCGTGCCCGGCTCCCTCCACTAGCAGGGCTGTCGCCAGGCAGAAGAGCCAGGATTTCAGCAGCACACGCGAGCTTTCCGTGCTGGCTGCTCCCAGACGCTTTCAGCTACGTTTTCAGCAGCCTGCGGGGGCTGCAGATGCATCATACCCCTGGAAATCCGGCATCAAAGTTAGCAAAGAGTCTTGAAAATTCAGGGCAGTGAGTGTAAAACCCTCATCAGAGCGAGCACGGGATGTAAAGCGGAATGGTGTTTACTCTCCTCCTCCCCACACTAGCTGGGAGGCGACAGAAATACTGAGAAATAAAAACCAAGGAAAATCAACTGAAATGCAGGTTGGGTTTGTTCTTCCCATTCATTTCAGAGACGGGTACAAAAGCACAATGCTGTGCCAGATCCTGTCAGCTCTCAGGCACTGACAGGGCTTGCAAAGCAAGGGCTGGGCATCCCCTCACCACCAGAGCTGCTCCATGTTACAGCAGCTCGATCCCCCAGCCCTTGGCTCCTCATCCTCTCCCTATCAGGCTCACATCTGCTCTCCCGAGACCATCCTGCATCCTGCAGTGCTTTTGCCAGATCCCGCATGCCAAGCAGAGATGTTTGGCATCAGCTGCAAAATTACCACCAGCTGCATCTGGTGTGGGAGAGGCAGGAATGTGAGAACAAAACAGGGTGCTCTGAAAGAGATGGAGATGTGCCTTCCAGCCAGGTTTTCTGCTGAAAAAAAGCAGCCAAACACAGAGGTTTCTTTTCTGCCTCACTCACTGACACAGAAGAAAGCCTCCTGGCTCTCTGCTTTCACGTGCCAAGGTGATTAAGGCAATTGAGCATACTGCAAGCAAAACCTTCTGCCTACAACAACCTTCTGGACCAGCAGGGAGAGGTCAGAGTTCTCCTACAGCAACTGGTTGCTCCTTGCCTAACTAAAGTCTAGTGCTTTTGACAGCTAGTGAAGATTCAATTTGGCTTAATGGCTAAATCACATGGAGGCCAATCCAGCTCCTGAGAAAGTCAGTGGAGTGAGTCCTTGAAACAGAAAAGCTTTAGTTCTGCTCCTCAGAGCTCAATTTACTGAGGCAATCCCTCACGGTGCAGTGTAACAGCTACAAGCTGGGAGTTAAGCACTTGTCTTGGATCAAACTACAACTGCAGAGGACCAACCACACCGTTACTTAAGGATTCCTGCTGTACTATGACCAGACAGGCTACAGCTGAATTTCCTGAGCCCCAGACACTTACTATATCCTCACTGCACTGCCAGCCTGCTTGTTGTAAGCCTGTGTTAGCACTTTTTGGTTATGGCTCTGTCAAATCCCAGGCCACTCATGCCTCCCTTGCCCTTGCACGTGTTTTTATAAAGTACTATGATTCTTCCTAATCCTGGGCTTTGTTCCTTTAGAAAAACACTGCAACTCAATCCCCCTCAGTTAATGTCATGGGAATGAGTTCACTCTGACTTGGCTTTAGGCAACTGATGCTCAAAACATCTGTTGTTCTGCCCATGTGGGCAGTAGCTGCTCTGGGGAAGGCCAGTGCTACTGGTTATCATAGATGAGCATGGTGCCACTCAGACCCCACAGCTCCCACCACCCTTGTCCTGTGGAGGCAACCACAGCTTCTGCTGCTAAATTACTCTCCCACTGTCCCCCTTTGCTGCCCAGATGAGGAGAAAGCAGAGGAAATTGGAGAATTCCTCTCCGACCGGGCTCGGGTCAAGGTAAAGAATAACAGACCCCACATGCAGTTCTGAGGGCAGGATCTGATCGATGGCCATGCCACTTAAACAGGCTGAAAATTCCTCTAATGGACAGGCTTAAAGCCTCTTCCCATAAGCCCAAGTTCTCTTCCAATTCTTTTTGTGCAAGAATGGGAATAGGAAGAGAATTAATGGGTAATTCCTACGTGGTCAATTAGCCAGACCCCCTTGCAGGCTCTTCTGGCAGTGGCTGGAGTGACTGCTGAGTGAGGGCTGCCATATGCTGACTGGGTAAACAGCGTGGAAGGACCGACTGCCCCAGTCTGCCAGACAGAGTGACAGATAAGGAGTGGGGGGAAGCAAGAGAGGGTAATGGAGACCAGTTGGGAGAAAAAGACAGATGGAAGGAAAGGACGTATTGAGATAACAGCCAAAGACAAACAAACAAGAGCAATAAAGCCAGAAGCCACCACCACAAGGACTCCGATGTGGAGTGAAGGGGTGATGAGGTCAGCACTGCCCCAAAGATAAAAGATCTCTGATCCCCTCCTGTCCCCCCGCCCCCCAGCTCCTTCTGAGAGCCATGGAGAGAAGGGACAATCTCTCTCCTGCCACCAGAGCTCCTCAGGATTCAAGGAGAACTTTCTCACCCATAGGAAACTGAGTGAAGGGACCTGCCAAAAATCTGCCTATAAATCAGGAGGTATCAGCTGGAACACTGGCTGTGACAGCAGGGCAGGGCTGTAGTGGGATGGCAGCTGGTGGTCACTCTGCAGTGCTCACTGCTGGGTCTCCAGCAGCCCTTTCTTCCAGCATAAACTTCTGGGAACGTGGAGTTACATATGCACCTTCCTACTTAAAAAAGCAGTATCTCAGAGGTTTAGGAATGCAGGACTAGACAGGACCTCCTAGATTATTAACTATGATCTCTTGGTATTGTGGGCACTGCTTCAAGTAACATTTTCCCTAAATGCATAGGATGCCCTTTTAAAAACAATTAGGTTTTGAGCTACCATTATTCTGATTGCTATTCCAACAATAAAATATCTTTTTCTGATTTCCAGCCTATGTGTATTTACTTTATGCCCATTTGCTATTGTGCCAAATTGGCCTTTTGCTTAAAAAGTACTTTTCCTTCCCTATTATTTCTCCACGAACACAGACATCAGTCATATCCCTCTCTCCACTTTCACTTTACTAGGTTAAATATGGCAAGCCGTTCTAGCCCACTTTCTTTAGAAAAGATTCCTATCCCTTGGGTCAGCCCTAACAAGCCTTTTCTAGTCTGAGGTCATTTTACTTGGGAATATGAGAACACACAATACTTTGGGGCCTCATGAGAGCTTAATACAATGGCATTAGTATTCCCCATGTTGTATAAAAAGACTTATGTCTAGTGTGTTACAGGATATTTACCACCTTCCAAGCCACATTACATCTGCAGTCATTTGCAGCCGACTGCTGTGACCAATTTTTTCCTCCTCTTTTCCTAATGACTGAAGAGGTATTTCATACAAGGCCCCAGATGATGGGCTTAATGTTGTACTGAGTGTCATTAGCTGCCGTACAAAATTCAGATTCTCCTCTGTAGCCATAATACCTGCCACCTTTGTATCAACAGCAAAGTTCATCAGCCCATTCCTAATGCTTGTGTTGAGGCTGAGAAACAGAAATACTAAGGGCAAGTCCTTGATGAGCTCTGCTAATCAAGCTCCATTAAAATCAAGCTCCATTCTTTCACACAACTTACTGACGTCTTTCCTTGAAGCAGTTTCTTGTCCATCTCACAGCTACTGCAGTTTTCGTTATATTTCCCAGTTTAACCAAGAACTTCCCATGTGGGAAGTACCTCAAATATTTCACTGAAGTTCACATAAATGAGACCTATCAGATGTAGTCTGCTTTGAGAAAATCAGTGATGCTCTAAATGATTGTGTGATCAACCTTTGGAAAAGTCTTCTCAAGTTATTTCCTATTTTCCTCTGAGATATCCAATGCCCTGCAATCCAGCTCGAAGCCCCGGGCAAAGCACTCACTCACTCTGGGTACCAAAATGTCTCTGCTTTAGACTCAGCCCCATCCTCATTGGCTATCTTCTTCTTCCCAGTCTCCTCCAATTTGCAAAGTTTAAAGAACTTTTGCTGTTTATTTTATTAGCCTTTGCAAGGTCTGACTCAGCATGATTTTTTCTGTTCTCACCTCCTCTTTACACTTCTTGACCTCGAAGACAGAGCTTTTCATTATTTATTTGCTTTTTTTTTCTCCTCCATTCTTAGTAGGCTCTTGGTCTATTCCCAACAGCTTCTCTGTGGCAGTTATTCATTCAGTGAGGTCTGGATATTCTTCCTACAACCTTTTTTCTCTTGTTGGCATGCAGAGTTGTAATGGCTTTAGCATCTTTGATTCGAAAAACTTCCAGACCTCCTCCACATCCAGTTCCTCGGCTGAGCTTATTAACCAGCTCCCTTAGTTTATCAGAGTCTGTGGTTTGTCTTTTTTTTAATCCACCAAGTTTAATTACGCACTGGTTTATGCTTCCATTTAATTTCATCTAATCTAAAATGACTTGTGTTCATCTAATCTGTGTTACTGCAGTTCACCTGGCACCTCAGACCAGGGGCCATATTCTGTCTCTGGACCCCTCAAGGCAGCAACATTGGCTGCTGGAGTCTCATGTTCACTCCTTTGCTTTAGGCAGGGTATTCATTTGTAGTAACCCAAGATCATGCTTCAGATATACAGCATGTTCAGAGCAAGTAATGCACAAAAGAATGTCACACTCTACTATTCCACCACACACACCCCATTTCTAAGCAAATGTAGAGCCTCTGCCCATCCAAGCCAAAAACAAACCCAATCCCAAACCAAAACTGAGTTACACAGCTTTCAAGTGCAGTTTTTCACCTACTGCAAATTTACCCTGATTTGGTTTTGCAAAAGAACCATCAAGTACTTGCAATGCTTCCACCTGACACATTGATTTCACAACCAAAAAAATAGAACAAATCATCTTTGGTGGCAAAATGAAGCTGGAATTACGCGCAGAAAAGACAGATGTCCAAGGGAAAGGAAAAGATAATTCGGTAACAATTAGAAGAAAGGCCAGAAAATTGATAAGGAAACTAAAGATATTAGTTCAGTATGTGCAGAAGAGCAAGACTAAGTACATTTAATGGGATTTTTTAACATATATTAGAAATAAAATTAACCTTTGAAAAGCTTACTTCTAGGGAAGAATGATAAAAATTTAAAACATGCTGGGGAAAATGCACAAATGTTCAAGCTAGTATTCCTGTTCTGCTTTTGGAAAGAGGCAGGATTACACAGCTGCACTGCATGTGAATGATGCTACACCTTCCAGGCTATTAATCACAGACAGAGGAATTGTGTGAAAAGCGAAAGTGCATACACTGAGTGCATACAAAAGGAGTATGGGAAAATTGGCAAGGGACAGGAAAATGATTTGATGGCTGATGAGAACCTCTGGAAGTGAGCGAGTCTTCAGTGCTCAATCTAGTTTGTCAAGAAAGAATGGTGAATAAATTACAGTAGATAAATACTTGTACGCCAAGGAAATTCTGATTACTAAGAGGGTTTTGGATTTAGCTGTAAAAGTCAGAAAAGGAACTGATTGGAAGCTGGTACCAGATAAATTCAAATGATCATAAGGTTCAGAGTTGAAACAGTGATTAATGCTGGTAGTGCACCACAAAGGGAAGTGATGGATTCTCCATCCCTAGGGGCCCTCAGATCAAAACTGTGAATCTTCTCAGAAAATGTTTGTCACCTAAATGCAAACTATTTATGGTGCCCAGTATCAAGGTAACTGAGCAAGGCCTAGGTTTCAGAGATAGCCAGGCTCCTAGCCTTATATTCCCAAAAATCTAAATGACAATAGTAGAAGAGAACTCTACGTGCCAAAAGGTTCTTCTTTCCACCACCAGCCTGTCACTTTCAGAGCTCTGGGAAGCTGATTTCTTAGACATAAAACCTTAAAAATGGGCCACAACAGCACCTAGTTTGTTTGGAAAGGGCTTAAATGTCTGCAGATGTCTGCCATACAGTATCTCAACAGACCCCAAAATTCACTGGCTTTAGCTGGCAGTGGAAGCCTGACAGTAAAACTGGATACTGTCAATATTGTCTCTAATATTCACAACAATGCGGAAAACGTGACTGTACACTTTTACTGGGGCATCAATGGATTATCCCACATCAAACCTCCAAGTAATTAGGTATCCAGCTGATGCCTTCTCCACCTAGAAACAGAGACTAGACAAGAGTAAGGGAATAAAGGTCGGTGTTTATTTGAAGGGCCTTCAAGGTACACCCTGGGGGAGCCAGAGGCTGCCTCCAAAAAATGGACCCCAAGATGGACCCCAGGTCACGAGTTCTTCACACCTTTATAGGTTTGGTTCATTTGCATATCAGGGTTAATTCTTCAATTAAAGCTTCAGTTTAATGATGGAATTCCCCTCAGCTTGCTCCCCCCTTAGAGACTTTGGTTTGCACATTTTGGGCCTAGAAGAGCCTGGCTGTCCTTGAAGGCAAAGCCTGGAGAGGCTTTGTTGTGTCTGCCCAGCACGAGAGAGCAGAAATTACAGGCTACAAGGAACTGCAGAGTTACACTCTAAGCAGCACAGATTTTGAAAAATATAAAAATTAAAACCTAAGGCACCACAGCCACCTCCAGCCTTCTGACTCTCCCTCTGAGAAAAAGGCAAGGCTCGGCGCTCCTCTTACCCTGCGACCAGCCTCGTTGTTCTGCAGGTTCATCAGCATGCGAGCCTGCTCCTCCGAGCCGCGCACGTAGTTCTTCTCCCTCTCCTTGGCGTCCACGAACTCCTTGGCGAAGCGGTATCCGTACTCCACGTTGTCCCCGCAGCCGCCCCACAGCCAGTCTCGGGGCAGGTCCTTGGGGCGGGCGGTGCGGCTGCAGCCGCAGGAGGACAGCTCTCCCTCGCGGCACGCGCGGCTGATGGCGTTCACCACCCCGGCCGCGCTCACCGCGTACGTGAACGCCGTCTCGCGGCTACCTGCGTGGGAGAGAGGCCACAGCAAATTAGCCCCACGCACAGCTCACCTCGTGGGCAACGCGCAGCAAACAGGCCCCAGACAGCTCTGAGAAGCTGCTCAGGATTTACTGCAGCAAAGGAATGCGATGGCCAAGTGGAAAGGCTCCATCCTGCTCTGGATAGCAACTCCAGAGGCAGGGACTGCTCGACCGCTCTCCCCATTACTTATCCTTCTATTCTAACCTGGAGGAAACTCTCAACCAGCAAGAGGGTTGTTCGCTTGCTGAAAATACAGCTGCTGACTTAGCCACTGCATTTGCCAATAATCATTAAGAACAAGTCATGAGGTTGGGTCTGTGCAAAAGGAGCACTCTGGTTAAGCCAATTATTACTCTGGAATAGCTTTCATTTAATTGGGATTTGCAGTCTTTATGGGCTCCTCTTCATTGAACTTATTTTGGTTTACATAAGGTCAGCTGAAAATTATTTGTAGACAAAGTGAAGGAAACTCATTTTTACCCTACAGCACCGAGGCTGGGGCTCTTCCATTGCCTGCAGAACCACAGTGCTGGAGAAGTAAAACTCCCATGTAGACCATAATAAATGAAAAGACTTTCCATTAGCAGGTTTACTAGAGACTGCCCTGCTTGGCGTGTATGCCCTGCAGAGCTCAGCAGCTGAGCCAAGCAGCTGGATCAGGTCTCCAACTCTGTATTCCTGGCAGGCATTCAGCCCCAGTGTGACCGGGGCACCAGCACAGCCAGAGCACTGCATGAGGCCAAGCCCCGGGAGTGCTGAGTGTCTGCAGAGGGCAGAGGGACAAGGAGGCAATCCACACCTGCACTCTCACCACATGTCTGTTTAAGAGCTAAACCAACACCTTCAGAGCCACTGTGCTCATCACCAAGCTTCCAGGTGATAAAGAGAACAACTGCCAAAGCTTCATTAAAATAAGCAATCTAACTGTGAAGGGCTACTTACACCAAACCCCAGCAAGATGCTCTCGAGCAAATTTTAATGACTTCAAAGGGCAGATCCTCAAAGCATAGTTTATCACCCGCTCAGGAGGCTCTCAATGCCAGCTCCCTCAGCAGGGCTGAGCTGATGCATTTGGTGTGCTCTTGTTCCAATTTGCACGTGCTGAAAATCTCTAATTAATAGCAGCTTATCACCAGCTTAGTGGTAATGACCCAAGACAAAGGCGAAGCTGTAAATGGCCTCCACCTTGCAGAAAAACTTTTGATTTTTTACCCTCCGCCGCCCCTCCAAATGAGAGATGAACACCAAGGGTTTCTGCTCTGGAACACAGCTGATAAAATGCTACAGGACACGTAATACAGAAGGGAGGTCCTTACTCGCAGGTCATTAGAAGAGAACTATGCTCACCAAACCTCCCTGATCCAAGAGATACAGAGGAGTGACTGCTAGTAAAGGCAACTCAGCTGAAACTGGCCCACAAGGGACCCAAAATCAAGCTTTTACTCACTCGGTTTGTTTTGCATGTTATGGGTATTTTAAGATAACAGTCCAATGTGCAGTTTTGCCCCTACCTGTATGGAGAAATCCCTGAGGACACACCAATCATCCTTTTAAGGAGAGCACTCCCCTGTCTATAGGGATTAAAATACATGCAAGGAAAGGACCTCACACTGTGACAGCTTGTGAAACAGAGCCTGCATGACTCCAGGTGCTTAGCATCCTTACAGCCTGAAATCCCTGAAAAGACACTGGGATTTACACTTTTACTGTCCATATTTTAACCATCTCCACCTGTCAGATGTAGCAGCACAACTCAGTGTGCAGCCCCCGCATCTGCACGAGTTGTTCAGGCTGCTGAGGATGGCGGTGGGAGAAGCTGGAACAAGTCACAGCAGAGTGGGCTTTTTTTTCCCCACCTTGCTGCCCACAAAGCAAATACTTGGAAAAGTACTTGGGTTTTTGCTCGTCCTCTCCAAGTTCACTGCAGTTCTGCACCTCTGCGCTGTCGTCTCGAAGGACTGGGGTGTTATCCCTGGGGTGTTATCCCCGGCGTTAGCTCTGCCCTCTCCCATACCTCCGCCGAGCTGTGGCCCGGTGCTGCCGGGCCCGGGAGGCTCTGCCCGCCGGCGGGAGCTCCACGGAGCTCTGCTGCCCTCCTGTGCCCGCAGCCACCGCCCGGGCTGCGGCCGCCTCCGGGGCACCGGCGAGGATGCGACTCGGGCAGCGCCCAGGCACGGCTCTCTGCAGCTGCTCCAGAAGGAAATGGGAGAAGAACGGAGCCCGCTGGGGAGACTGACACTAAACTGTGCCGCTTTAACTTTTATAATGAAAAAGTTTTCGTTTCAACTCGTTGTTTTTAAAAGCATTACCCTAAAGTTTGCCAATCTCAAAGAAAAACAAGGAAAAAGTATTTCTCTTTGTTCTCTGCTTTTATGACTGTCTTTTTTTTTTCCCTTTTAGCATTTGAAAAGGCAGAAGAGATAACATCTTTGGCTCCAGAAATGACTGGACTAACCTGGAAACTCCAGCCTTGCCTTTAGGATTCCGCTGGCGAAGATATGTACTCTCCTCCCCCTGAGGAAATTCTAACATGACCTTTTGGGGTGCTCTGTCCTCTCCCCCTCATAAATGTAGCAGTAAGGAATGTGTCTGCATATAATGCATAGAGCTATACATACACACATATGTGCAGTCTAAAATCTGTATTGACAGAACAGGAAGCAGCTTCAGAAGGATAGTTTTTTACATCATTAGATATTGTTATTGAATAAACCACAGTAAAAACCCAAGAGCAAGTCTCATGACAACACAAACACTAGGGGAAAACAACGCTCCAAAGCAGCCTACTCCAGTGCTATGGCTGCCCCTCCAAAAGCTTTGTATCACTGGACTGCCTCACTCCCATGAAAAGCACAAAATGAAGGTGTAATGATTAAACACAGACCAGCCAGCTCTCCTGTTTCTGAGCCGAGTCAAATTCTGTGACAGAGAAAGGAAACTGATCTTCCAGGTTTCTCAGTGAACGCTCTCACAAAGATCTCCCAGGCTTTGGCCCAGTCAGGTTCTCCTCCCCTCTCACAATCTAGTGCAGCTCAAGACATCATGTAATGTATGCCATGCTCGCATCAGTGGGTGGGCAGCCGAGGGTTGCTGGCACACTACACACCTTCTGAGTCCTTCTTATCTCCTTTCCCCTCCCTCTCCACAACAATCTGGCATGCCTGTGCGCTCTTGCAGATATTCTGGTCTCCAGACCTTTCTCGTGCCATTGGCACAGAGTACAGAAAAAGGGCTGTGGTCCAGACTTGGGCCTCAGAGGCTGAAAACAGGAGACAGACACACAGTACGAACCCAGGGAAGAATGACTTTATATCTGGCATAACCTAACAGATTGAAAGGCTTTGTCTTCTTCCCCAGTGTGGAAAATATATTTGCTGAAATGATAAGCAGTGACTCATTACAAAGTAGGAAAATGTAAAAGCGGAAGCTGAAGCTACAAAAAAGAGGAAAAGCAGCATCTCCCTCCACAGCAGCTTATCACTGACACAGATAACAGCGATGAATCACCAAAGATCCCAGAACACCCCAGGACACCTTTGGTGATATTTTTCTTTTGAGCAGCCTTGTGCTGGAGTATAAGCATCTGAACATGCTCTAACTGACCAGAGAATGGTTTCAAAGCTCTGTTGGGATAGGTTTTCAAAGAGTGGGCAACTGCAGGCAGTCACCTCACAGACACTGCCATCAGCAGATTCCCACTACAGATACAACAGGGCTCAACAAACAAATGCACACACACACAAACCTAACAGCAGGAGCACGACCAATGGTCATGCCCATCACGTACCTACACCACCTCTGCCTCCACCAAAACACAAAGACATCTACTCCCAATCTTAACTAATAGGATCAAATTCATTTTAGAGAGGAGAAATCCTCCCACTTCTGCTATCCACTCTAGTTCCTTCTTCCTGTACACATTCGGATTCTTCCTGACAGCTTTTCATCCTTCAGCTATGATCTCTGCTCTCTCAGTTCACCCTTACTTCTCTTCTCCAAGTGTGGACCCTCTCACTGCACCAACCTAGAGCTGCAGGAAGCTACTGGAGAATGAGGATTGCTCCAGAAGGAGATTCCTGTTTTCTTGCATCCTTGCAGAGTCACAAGTATTTCTCTGGGGATTTGAAATTTACACCGTTCTTTAGGAGAAGTTAGACTTGAGGGAGTGACATCAGAAAGGAGAGGTGGAGGTGTATTTTCTGTTCTTTTCCTTTGGTGGATGAAATTTCAGTTTTCATCCCCCAAAGCACAAGTTTTAACAATCTAGAATTGCATGCAGCCCCATCTGGCCACCACCCTTGCTATCAGAAAGTGAGAGATCAAGGATGCACAGATGCCTTGGATGTGTGACAGGAACTGGAAGTATGTGTCAGGAAAGAGCATCTCCCAGGGGAGTACCCCAGAGAATTGCTGGGGTATGAGCTGGGCAGAAAGGGAGGAATTAGAATAGCTCTGGTGGGCTGAATTAGGAATTCTGTAAGACTGAGTAACACATGCAGAAATATCCCTAGAATTCTCTAGGATAACACATGAATTTCAGGATCAAACAGAAGAGATCACAGGGCTTTGTGCCCTATCGCCTAAATGCCCCAGAGGTATTAAAGATGCATCTCTTGGTGTCCTGCTGCCTGTGCAGGTTTTTTTGAGAGTGAAGCCAAAAAAAGTGTGAGCAATACTGGGGGTAAAGGAGCTGAAGGCCTTTTTCCATCCCTCGAGTCCACAACCGAGAAATAGTTCTGATTCTTCAGTGTAAATGATTGGCTTTGTGGGTGGGAAACAAAACCTTCAGACAGGGGTTGTGAGAGTGAGAGAGTGTGAGAGTGTGTGTGTGTGTGGCTGTTTTAACACCTTTTCTTTATTGGCCTGGCTGTCGGACATATCAAACCATTTCTCAGCTTCTTGCCATCAGATGATTGCATTTCAAAAGGAGCTGGGACAATGTAGCTAGGTCACACCTCAATTCAAGTGCAGCAATGGCCTGTCAATGTGCCTCTTACAGCCAGCAGGGCAGGAATTATAAAAATCTCTTCGGTTTACACAGAAAGTGGCAGTACAGGGAAGGGGGGGGAATTTCCATGCCCCGAGAGTCCGTATTTCCCACATCTCAGGACGGCATTCCCTGTCTGAGATGCTGGGAACGATAACACGGGGCCATTGTTCCTGGCTCCAGCTTCTTCCCTCATTACCTTTTAAGAAGCACACAAAACAGAGGCAGCCCCCCCTCTTGCTGACCTTCCCGTGCTCCCCCGAAAAGAAACTGAGTCCCCCTCGCCCCCCGCTGCCCCAGCTGGCTCCTGCTGAGGCCGACGTGCACTGGTGCCACCACCCAGGCACAGGCAGCACTCGGGCAGGGTTCTCCCAGGGAATGGGAGAGCTCGTTAAAGGCAGCTCCAAGAGCCGTGCTAACGGGGCTCATCACTCCTGTATGTGTGTTTGCAGGACGGGAGAGAGGCGCAGAGGGACAGCCGGCCTGCGGCCAGCACTTCCCTGTACCGCTGGGTGTACTTCTGCACTACCTGGTGCTCCTACCTATTTTCATGACCCTCCCAAAGACGGAAGTGTTGTCCACCGTGCTGCAGTTCCACCGCCGCTGCCGAAACTGGTACTGGCACTCCTTGATGGCGCTGCGGGCCCCTTCCCCGATGAACACCATGTGCTCCTGGTAGAGCTGGCAGAGCTTGCGCTGCCCGGGGGACAGCCCCGGCAGCTGGCTGCACACCGGCTGGGCGCCGATGATGTACATCTCAGGTCTCTGGATGGGGTTCATGGCCAAAGACCTACGGTGAGAAGAACATCCCAGGGAGTGTGGAGGAAGAGGCCCCCTCCGCGAAGCGCCCGACAGACACCTCTCCCCACAAGCCCAGCCCAGCCCAGCCCAGCCCCGCTCCGGGAGCCCGGGCGCATTTCTCATGTCAGCTGCCTCCCTCCACGGCTCTGCCAGATGCGAGGCTTTTCCAGGGCTCTAGCGGGAGCAGCACTGTTCGTCTGTAACCCGAGTTTAAACACAGAGGACACCCGGGATGGGGAGGGGGCAGAGAGAAAGCTCAGCACTTTCTCTGCTGAAGAAAGCGAGCAGCTATTTTACACAGCGCCAGCGAGCGATGCCTGCCTTTGAGCCAGGCTATTTTCCGCTCTTCAGGGGAAGGGGGCTCCGCGGCTGCTCCCGGGGCTTTTGGCAGCGGGTAGGAAACCTTACCCATCCACTCCCTACGCATTCCCCACATCCTAAAGCCCGGACGGCATTTCAGCGAGCCCGTACAAAAGGAGCCCAGAAGTGCCTGGAGGAGAGGGGCTGCGTCCCACGTCTCCCGAAACCGGGCAGGGACAGCGGGAAGGGGGCGAAACCTGGAGAGAAGCGAGCTGCTGCGAAAGAAGCCCGGCAGGCAGGGCAGCTCCCGCGGAGGGCGCAGGGCAGCGAGCTGCCGCACGGCCCCGGACGGTCCCGGTCCCCGGCCCGCGGCGGACAAAGGCGCCGCCGGCTCCCCTCACTTACCACCAGGAGTTGGCGTCGGCCACCGGCGAGGTGCAGCTGCAGAGGAGCGCGGCGGCGAGGGCCAGCCTCGGCCCGGTCATGGTGGGCTGCGGGGGCAGCCCCCGCGGAGCCGGCCGCCGGGACGGGGCGCCCTGCGGAGAAGCGCCGAGGAGAAGCCCTGGAGCGGGGCCTGCGTACGGCGGGGGCGCGGCGAGCTCAGCCCGGCTGCCGCCCCCTCCCACCCCGCAGGACCCTCCCCCGGCCGCCGCCTCCCGGGGGCTCCGGCGGCGGCCCTGCCTCCCGCCCGCCCCCGGCCCCGGGGCAGGGGCCGCGCTGCCGGGGCTCCGCCGCCGCCGCCGCAGCCTCTCCGTCCGGCCCGGGGGGCGCGGAGCCGTCCTGGCCCTCGGGGCGTCGGGAGGGCTTCCCGCAGCCTCCGGGCCGGCCCCGGTCCCGGTCCGGCCGCCTTCGGTGCGCCCCCGGCCCGGCGGTGCCGGAGCCCTGCGGCCGCAGGTGTGCGGGCAGCCGGCGGGGCGCATCAAAGCGCCGCGCTGGCCCCGCTGCCTTTGTAATGCACAGGCGGCTCGGAAATGAGCTGCCCCCTCCCCAGAACGGCCTCCGGAGGGGCCCCACGCCACGGCCCCGGCCCCGGCCCCGTGCCCGGGCAGGGGGTCTGCGAGGCTCGGCCGGGCCGCCAGCGACGAGTGCACATAGGGCTGGCACCGGAGCCCAGTGGCTTTATGGGCAGGGGAGGTGGATAGGGGAAAAGTTTCAGAGGCTCTTCTTGTCCAAACACCCTCTCCCTTCCCCACTGGGGTCACCGCGAACCTCGAAGGCAGGGCAGTCCGGCAGCTCCTCAGCCCTGCCTCTCCCAGACACCGGCAGAAAGCAAATGCACGCATCCTGCACTGTGCAGGTACTTCTAACAAGCTCCTCGCACCCTGCCTGCTCCGTGCCGCAGGGAAACAGCCACCTTATCACACCATCGACACTGCCGCTGCTGCCTCCATCTCGACAAGGCTTCCCACTGTCCTGTCCTACCCTGCACCACACGGTTCCCACCTCTCGTCCACAGAGAAATGCCCCCCGCCCCAGCCTCCTCACCAGGCCTGGTGTCCCCCAGCCCAGCCCCTGCAGCAGCGGGTCCCCAAAGGCAGGCTGAACGTGCGGGTCCCCCCCGGGCTGTGGCTGCGGGGTACACGAGTACCCAGCCTCGCCGTCTGCCTGGCGAGCAGCACCCGAGACATGAATCACCAGCCTCGGCAGCTCAGACTGCTGAAGTATATTTTTTATTAAATTCCTTGCACCCGCCACGGTGGACTTGCTGTGTTTGTTTGCAGCACGCTTCGCTTCCTCTCCCATCCAGATGTGCTGTACCTGCAGCTGGTGGCCCATCTCACCTGGCAGGCAGATGTGGGGCTGCAAGTGCCAGAATTAGCCTCAGGACAAAAAAGCCTTGTGTGACCCAGCACCTCAGTGGGAGGGGAGTTTTACTGCTTGGGCACAGCAGGATCCATGTCTGAAAAAAACAGGGTGACTTTATTCACATCTTCTATAGCCTCCCTTTTCCCTCCTCCCACAGCCCCGAGCGTGACGGAGGGATGGCGAGGTGTATGTGTGTGTAGCCACGCATACATGTTTTGGGTCTGTTTCTATAGGGAATAGACAGAATGGAAAGTTTATCTCCGTGAGTCTGGGGAGGAAGGAAGTTGTGTATGGATGAATGGCTTTTCCATGACAAACAATGAGTCTGCACAGACATGGTGTGATGTCACCTAAAGAATTTCCAAGCCAGCCTCAGATACAGAAAACCTTTTTGCTGGCAGAGATGAGAGCGTCCCACCTTTCCATCTCACCACAGCCAGAAAGAAGAACTAGTGCTGGGGGAAAAAAATAAAAGCCCTTGCTGTCTCACACACACACACAAGGCATGTGCCACGTAAATAGATGACATGATGGGAGAAGTGTATCCCCAAGCTTTGCCCTCACCCTGCGGATTCTGAGAAAGGAGTAAACCATGGCGAGCCGCCCGGGTGCCTCTCCCAGCCAGGAATGTGAGACGGCAGCAGCTGATGAGGCAGTTCCACAAATACAGGTGATGTCAATGTCCGTGTTCGTGTGAGCTTCTCCGAGCACATGTGCGCAGTCGCAGCGCTCCGCGGGGCAACCAGGACACAGCACCAGGCAGCCCCGCACTGGTGGGCCACTGACAGCACCGTGGCGTGGTGGAAACAAAAACCTTTCCAGCCGGGAAAGCCTGGGAGATGCTCACGTGAAACTCGGTCCAGAAACACATGGCATTAATTAAATATCTCATTTTAAGTATTAGTATGCACAGGCAGACGATGATTAACAACAGTAAAGTGTTATGAATACTGCTGGTAGCAACCTGACTGCCAACGAGCACAAGCAAGGCAATGATCTTAATTCTGAAACAAGAGACGTAAGTACTGCTGTTATGGGATAAGATCCCTTATCCAGCCAGCCTAATATCCTGTCAAAGGTGGCAACTAAAGGAGTTCCTTCAGCAGGAGTGGTCTCAAACTCTGAATTCTACCTACAATCTGCTGCTGGTGAAAGCAACTGCCATTGAGCCAATATGTGAGTTATGGAAGCGAGTCCTTTTCAAGGTGCTGGAAATAATTTCTTCACTGGCTGTGTTTATGACTTCAGATAAAGTGATAATAGCAGGTGAGGCATTGCTGCAGGGATTTAGCCTCAGCCAGCAACTTCCAGACCAAAAGCTGAAAAACACTTGGCTGGTGGTCTGAAGAATATGGTCTGCCCCTCTTGAGCCTGTTTCTACTTGCCACCAAAATCCTGAATGCGAAGTTTTGATTTTGTAAATAAAAAGCTTGCGTTGTTTTTTAAGCCCAGCTGTGGGGCTGGTTCAAACAGCTTTGTGAGGTTATTTGCCCAAGCAGGGCTGGGTGGGAGACATCAGTGAAATTTTGTGAGGATGAGAGGTGGGGTGAAGCAGGGCTGCTGGTGGGCTGGGATGAACGGAGTCAGTGAAGCATTAGGTAGGACAGCCCAACCTCACTGCAGGCAGACTACCCCTCTCCTGGCCATCATCCCTGTCCATCCTTCACCACCCAGGTAACTTTCACTTTCATCTCAACCCATCCTGTGCCTGCAGCAGCCCACTCACACCAACTCAGACCACTCTGCTACACTAGGGGATGAAGGAGCAGGAGGAAGAACTCCAAAACCACAGGTTGCTTTCTTCTGTGGACAAAGGCCCCATCCCACCCCTCCCACTGGGCATGGATCACCCAAACAGCAGAAGCGAACCTGCTGGAGCATTGCAGGTCTGATGCTCGCACCCAGACCACTAAGGATTACCCGGGCCAAGTAAGGAGCACTCGCCTGAAAACAGGACAATCTCAACCCTTAGATTAAAGATCCAATGCTTCTTAGAGGGCAGAGCAGCGGCACCAAGCCTTCATCTAAGTAAAGCCTTGGCATTCTGCTGCATTCAACAGTCTGCTGCCCTAGGCAACTGTCTACTGTGTTGGCTGGCTGCCTGAAATTTGTACCTGTGTTTGCCTTTGTTCACTTTTCAGAGGTGACAACTGTGCATGAAGCATAAATTTACACATCCAGTTTCCAAAGTCACAGCGAAGCAGTTGGAGAGCTATCACTGCTTTCCCAACACTGTCCCTGCCATGTTTGCTGGAGGGAAGCTGCAAGACTCCAAGAAAGGGAGGTCATGTCCATGAGATCATTTGCAAAGATTTGGCAGACCGTGAAAAGAGCTGAACCCTTGCTGGAAGACAGCCCTGATAAATGAGAAAGGGAGGGTTACTCATGCAAATTCCTTGTCCTACCCTTATTGTTTTTTAAAAATTTGGGATGTCCCCAAATGTGACACAGATCTTTATCGAGTGCTATAAGGAGTGCTGAAAGAAAGCATCTCTTCCACATAACTCCTATGTTCCTGATTTCTGCAACTTGTCTGATTTCTTCTGGTCTGGGAAGAACTGGACACACATTCTTCCTGTAATGATCAGGAGCTTCCTTCGAGTTCCTGTTTACTCCTGCAGCTTGACTGTAGTTCAGTGCTTGCTTTTAATGCCTCGCAATGTCCAGTGCATCCAGAACCACTTATTGCTCTCTCTGACATGAAACACTCACTCAAGATGTGAAGGATACTCACTGAAGCACTCTTCCTCTGCTTAAGAAGCCAGAAGAGATGCATTGCCCAGTGTCATGGTTCAACCTCTCTTTCTCCTCCCTTGTATTGCTGAGCAGAACATCATACAGTAGGAGTGTCCCTTTGGCCAGTTGGGAACAGTTCTGTCCTTTCCCAAATCCTTGTGCACCCCCAGCCCACTCTCTGGCAGGGTGGGGTGAGAGGCAGAAGAGGCCTTGACTCTGTGCAAGCCCTGCTCAGCAATAACCAAAATATCCCTGAGTTATCAACACTGTTTTCAGCACAAATCCAAAATACAGCCCCATACCAACTACTATGACGAAAATTAACTCTACTCCAGCCAAAACCAGCACACCCAGGAAGGAAGCTTTAGATGTGCTGCTCCAAGGGGAATCCCTGCCCTCTGGTTCTGTGCCATGGACCTGCTGCTGACAGCATCGAGAGATGTATCGTAACGTCCTGCTATCCATCTGCTTCTGGCAGACAGGCTTTAACCACAGTTCTTACTAAGACTTCAGGAATCTCATTAAAGTCACATACTTGCCCATTCAGCTGAACCAGTTTTAGAGGGAGTGTAGATTAAAAAAAAAAAAAAAAAAAAAAGAAGAAGAAGAAGAAGAAAAAAAAAAAAAGCCAAAATCACTGGAAGCTAAATTGCAGTCTTCACACAGAAACCTAAATCATCTTTTATCTCACCACTCCCTGACTTGTCTGGTTCTGTGCTGCTCCCCTGCTGCCAGCCTGTCCTCTCTCAGCACTGTACCACCACACTGCTGTACTGGCGTCAACCTTCCCAGATCTAAATGTGTTTATTTATTTGTACTGCAATTATTACTTAACCAGCAACTGGAGCCACCTCCATAGGTCCAGACACAGCTGGGGTGTTAGAGAAGGTGTAATAAAACCTTCTTAAAGTATCCCAGCACATCAGTCCTCCATGTCTGCCCTTTTGTCTTGACATTGCCTTGCCTCACTGAATTGTCACGCACTGTCTGTCTCTGCTGGAAAGGCAGATTATTCCTGCTTATATCCTGCTTGTTTCTTTTGGTACTTACAGACTCGGTTTTATCTCCTGATGTGCTTATGCACTACCTTTTTCTGCATCTCATCACCTGTCACCCCTGCTGACAGATCCAGATTTCCTTTCACCACTACCTTGCCCTTTCATTTTTCCATGACTCCCCTGGCCAATGACATCCAGCCTCACTGTCACCAGGGCATGTAGTGCAGCAAATGCCAAGATATACCTGCCAGTCTCAGCAGACTCAGTGACAGCTGTGCCTGAAGTGCCTCACCAAGGAGAGCAGGAACGGAGGAGGCTTGCAAATAAAGCAGTACTAGACAACAAAAGAGGCCATATACTAAACATTTTCGCCATTTAAAACCAGAATATGTATAAAGGATAATGATTCTACGAATAAACCCATTTCTCATTAGTGAAAGATAAAGAATATATGTATAGCATAATGAACATTGTCATTTTCAACACAGTATTTCATGACAGGCAATGAGCTCACTTGGAGCAAGACCATCTCACCCGCTACAAGAGAGGAAGCAAACTCCAAAGATTAATCAGGACATGATCCTCCTTCCTCTCAAGGGGACTCAGTGGTACTCGTACTCCCTCTTACAGCAGATTAAATCCTATTGTTGAGCCAACCTGGTCCACTGAGACCAGCACAAGATGTCCCAAAGAAAAGTGCAAGAGACTTGGCAGAAGCTGCATGTGCCAAAACAAAAGTTGATTTAGATTTTTTGAAATTGAGAAAGAAGCAACATAGACCCATCCCTGCAGGTATATAGCTGTCTGGAAACTCTCTGCATTTATGATATTCCCATGGACAGATCCAAGCCATCCGGTTCCATTTTACATGAGAACTCTATTTGCATGTTGGCAGCCTCAGCTGAAAGCCAGAGTCCTGAACCAGGACAAGTCTAGCCCAAATTTTGCACTTCTTGTTCCCACGACTACTATAATACCAGGGTTTCTGGGGCTGCAGCAGTCATCCATAATCACAAACTGAAACCTTCTTAGCGTCCTCTGCTTATATGGGAAAGCCCCATAAAAATTAGACTGGTTCTACTATGTATAGTAATAAATCTAACAAATCACTAGATACATGGATCTGAGAGAAGTACCAAGCACTATCTGACCATGCAGCAGCTTATTTAAGATGCCCACTGTGTCACAGCTTCTGTGCCAGACAAGCACCCCTTGAATCTCCTTGAATTGCAGTAACAATTTCATCTTCAGAAAACGTTCCCCAGGCCCCCTCAAAGGAGCCATGGGGGGTTAGGTTGAAACACAAGCCCAGGAAGGATTAGGAAGCCCACACTGCTGCTCCCCAAGATCAGATTTCTAAGAATGAAAGACTCCATCCCTTAAGGCCATCTAGCTAACATCTAGCTTTCCCAGATGTTAAATTTACACGAAGGACTAACCATCCTAGAGGGGAGTAAGACATGAGAAAAGTGAAAAGAAGAACATCCATCCCTCCTTTGTTTTCCAGAGGCCAACCCTGGGAGCTGGTTTGCTGCCTGCTGTATCTGACCACGGCACAAACCCCTCAAGCAGGGACAGGAGGGCAGCCCTTTTCCTGCTGGGGATCTGATGCTGGCTGCAGGGTTTGTATGAGAACTCTGCACTCAGATTCTGGTGGTTATGAGCACACACATCAGCCCTCCTTGAAGGTTGGAAAGCATCAGAACACAAAGTTCTCTGACAACATGAGCAAGGAGCCAGCGCACGGAATCAAAGCAACTTCTCTGCAGATTTTAGAACACGCCAGGGGATGGAAACAGTTGGATGACTTTTAAGTGTTCTCTTCCTCACTCCGATCTTGGACAGCACAGAGCACCTTCATCCTCCCTAAAGGGGTGTCCAGCTCCCCCAGTCCCAGTGGACTCTTACCAAACTGAGAAGATTTGTGTCTCTGCATCTCACAGGCCTGGACCTCATTTTTGCTCTGGATATGTTTTCCTTTTAGTTTGTTCCATACTCTGCAATAATTACATCAACTGCCAAAGGAAATCAAATATTCAAAGTGCAGTTAAACTGCTGCTGCAGTGGTTCTTGGTTCTCCAGGACTGAATGACCAGGGGAAATGGAGATGCACTGTTCACTGCTGTGCCTTGTACACCAAGCACTTCAGTGCAGGTCACAGGGACCGGCATCAGACTGGGTCAGATCAAGACTGTCCTGTCACTTAAATCATTGCCAGCAAAGCTTGGCATGCACATTTCCAAAAGAAATAGTGAACCACTGGAATAAATCCAAATGCATTATAATTTTTCTCCTTCCTAACAGACTCTTCAAAGAGGTTCTTATAAAGTCTAGCCTAATAAAAATAATAATGGCCAGCTTTTCCTCCACCCTAGACTTGCAAAGCAAGCACATACACCCATCCCTTAGACCCCACAACCCTGACAGCCACTATTTTTCCCTTACCTTACAGAAAGGGAAAGAGAGGTGCAGGAGGGGCTGAGTGACAGGTTGAAAACAGTAAATCTGTGGTGCAGACTTCCCTCCTTTCAGTAAGGCATTAAACCAGGTGCCTGAAAGTAAGTATATCTCTACTCATTTTTGCTGAATTGGGATCAAAATTAAAATCTGCTTCCTTTTTCCATTCTTTCAACCATCAAATACTTCTGCCATCAATTACATGTTGTTCCTGCTCAAATACAGTGGATTCAAATACAGAACATTTTGGGAATAATGCCCAAGTGTATAATTCTATCATCTTCATCGTTTTCACAAACAGTTTCCAAACCAAAGAAAACTCCATTTTTTTTCAAGCATGCTTACTGTGTTTTGTATTAAAAAAACCCAACTATAGTAAAGGTTGAAGCACTATAAATAAAGCCCTATCTGTATCAGGAGATTACACCAATTCAACCAATTTCAGAACTTATCTTCTGTACCGTCACACTTCAGTGAAGGAATTTCCTCTTAATTCTGGGTGCAACAGATTTAAGCTAAACCTATTCAAACTGTCTGGGGAATAGACTGCATATACGTTTGTACCAAAAAGGAGATAATTTTACATCTCAACCTCATTCTAGCACCAATCACTTATGTGCAATTTGAACTGCAGAAAACAAAAGTATCCTGTTACGGATCTTGTTTGTAAGTTCACTGCCACAGGCCGGGGGCACAACTGCACAGAGAGTGAACATTCCTGGATAGGAAATACACAAAGCTATGATGCTGCCAAAGCCCCTGTGTTATCAGAGCAAGGCCTGAAGTGCAAGAACATGACAGCAAAAAAAAAAGAAAAAAAAAAAAACTCTGTGTTAAAAAAATTGATAACAAAGCATTAGTTTGAAAGATGGCTCTGTGTAAAATTACCTGATTTGTAACAGATGAGGTTGCCATTATCTGTGCCAACATTTGCTGCTTTGTAAATCCTTCCCAAAAAGAAAAAAAAAGAAACAACTGGAAAAGTAACTGAAGCTGCTAGTGCACTTTACTCAAATTAGTTCATTTTCACTGACTTTGCCTCAGTTTTCAAAGCATATTATATAGATATTTCAACTGCCAAAGCTATCCAAAAGCTTTCCAAAAAAAGCTGCACTTTTTTCCTGCTTCTCTCCGCAACACGAACTCTAATGTGACATTTTGCTGCTGGTACAAACACTAGAATAGCATCCATCTCCTCCTCCCACAGCTCTGCCTGCCCAGCAGGGCTAACAAAAATCAAAACTTGCTTTACATCAACACAGCCAGTGCAAGTTGTCACCAGCCCGACTTTCCACCCGTGGTGAGGCTTTCTGAGCACATCCTGCTCTCCATCAGTGGCAATTTCATCCTCCAAAGAGCTCAGCCCACACCTCGGCTTCGAAACAAAGAATCAGATTTCAGGGGTGCCTGTGGAAAACTCTGTTTTTCCTTTCCTGCTTTGGACATGAAAAACGTTGTAGCCACCAGAAACGTAACTCCAAGGGGTTAAATTATCTGGAAAATGTAGGTGCTTATCTAACACCTCATCTACTCAGAAAGCAATGTACAAGCCCATGACTGACTGGCACCAGAGAATTTGGCCCTGAGTTGTTCTGAGAGTCCAGATGGTAACACCCACATTTTGCAGCCCTTCAAATACGGATTTAAAAGTCACCGTTCCCACAGCAGGTGCGGCTGGGCCGGATAAGGCTACCCAATCCAGATCACTGCGATCCTGCAAACTTCAGGAAGGCACTCGGGTATTTTGACTTCTGATGCCAACCAGTTTTCAATCCAGTTTGCTATGGAGAGCTGAGGGAGGGCAGGACTGCTTCTTTTGCCACAGTGTGGGCTGATGTCATCTTTGAATGATCATACACCTTACAGCATCAGATGGTGTGAGATTGGCACCAGGTCTCAGAATCTCACCTGAAGAAGGAAACGAGTAGGTACTGAGTGATGATGGGGAAAATTCAGGTACATATGTGACGATGTGCTAATTTATCAGAGGGAAGGGCGTCTTCCTCAGAAGCTTGGAAGCCTCAGGCTTTGGCCTCTCTGGTGGCCAAACTGTACCCTGGGCACAGGGTGGACATTAGGCCAGGTGCCCTGCAGGGACAGAGCTGCCTCCCGTCCCCTCTCATCATCGCTCCTTCATGCTAATGGCACTCTCTGGCCACAGAACATGAGGCACTGGCATTGGCAGCGGGGAGCAGGCACAGAGCTGGGCTTGGCACCAGAGCCTCCCTGCAGTGCCTGCATGTGCAGCGCTGCCGAGCTGGGCAGGGCGGGCATCTGAGCCTCAGGGAGGTGGGCATCTGAGCCTCAGGGAGGTGGGCATCTGAGCCTCGGACAGGTGGGCATCTGACCCTTGAGCTGGTGATTGTGCCATGGGCTCAGCTCAGACATTGTCTTCCCAGCACCGCTGCTGATCTGCTTAGCTTCTTGTTTTGGTTACAGCTGACTGAGATGGAAATTCAGTTCTTTCATCTGCTGGGGAGCTGAATTTAATTCAGGGCCAGCACTGTGATTTTGCCTGTGGACACTGTGTGTTACAGGATCGAATGCATTTAAATATCCTCCAGTGAAAACATGTAAATATTGTCATTATTTAGTCCATGTTCACACTAAACCTTGTGGAGAACTTACCACACACAAGAGAACAGTCTATAGGAGACAGCTTTTTTGAAAAGAAAGGAACGTGTTTATTCTTCCCTTGAAACTAAAGGGAAAATACATACTCAGTGGGAGAAATCCAGTGGGTTAAGTTCTTCCAACTGCCACTCCAATAAAGAAAATTAAACTGATCTGTTTTATGCTGCAATCCCAAAGGATATCTACAGTCCTGGAAATTCTTTCCCCAATCTCTTGAACATATTTATTCTCTCTGGCAATATGCTATTAAGTAAGTTGACTAGACAGGACTAGAGAATTTCTGTAGGTGGAACAGCTGTACATCTGGAATGCAACCTTCGCTTTTTTGGACAACTACAAAGTTCTTGCAAAGAAAAACGTGTTTGTCCTGCAAAAAAACCCCGGTGTATCTGCAAAGATAGGAATTGCTTGTCTTGCAGGAGAGGGAAGCATGCTGCACTGCATGGAGGGGTTCTAGGCTTGGTTGCAGGTGTGGACCTCAGAAAGCTGCTGTGTGAGGGTATGTGCACCATCCTTGCAGCAGGCAAGGTGTAGGAGGAAAGAGGGAATTGCCTGAGTCTCTACACTGCAGGGAAAGCAAGAAATCCTATTAAGGATTTATGCTGTTGCAGCAAAATAACTTCCTCACTTGAAGCAGAAGCCAGCTTTTTCACTGTCTTGACTTCACTTGTGCTGACAGCGTGCAGTTCTTCGGTCAAGCCCAGTGCCAGCTTTGTACTGAGAGATTCAGCATCAGGAAATGGGCTAGCAAGGCTCCCACTCCTGCTCTCAGTCACAATTTCATTTGCCTCTGAGATGCATTTCCAAGACTTCAAATGAACAGCCCTCCTGTTTCTGAACACTTGTAGAGAGAAAGAAGTTATTTACTACATGAATGGGTTTGAAAACACAGCGATGTGCACATTCAAAAACACGTTCTAGAGAAGGCATGTATGGGAGATGTCTGAGAAGACATTTGTGTGTGGTGTGTAATAATTAAGTTTTCATTTACACAGTGTCTCCTCCACGCACAAGGGAATGTAACAAAACGTAACTAAAACCACATATCCTTACAAATAAAGGGACAGAGGGAGACAGAGAGTTTCATACAATGGTTAAACAAAAAATCTGTTTAATGTCACTTTGGGGATTACAGGAACTGGAGTAAAACAAACATCCAGAAGAAACTTTGAGGGGTTGCTTCAGGAAAAGCACGTGTGTGAGTGTGTGCCACCACATCTGCATATTCAATATGTCTTGCTGGGACAGCTTGGGGAAAATAGGAAGCTGGAAATTTTCAGTGTGGGAATTAGATGGAAGAATGTGAACCATTCTAAACAAAACACAGTGCAGTTGCCAGCTGACTTGCTAAAATGCCAGTGCTCTCTAGGATCCCTTGAAACAGAGCTGAGGACTGGCCTTGCCGCTCAGGGAGTGGGTAGGGAGCCAGGAGATCTGGGCTGTATTCCTGGCCCTGCAACAAACCCAGCATGTGACGCTGGGAAGTCATTCAGCTCTCAGTTTCCAAAACCTGATTTCATGCCTATACTTCTGGGCACCTAGCGTGAGACAGCGTGAGCCCAAACATCCCGGATTTCAAACAAAGTTAAGCCGCAGGTACTCACTTCCCATCCGTGAAGAACATACATTTTGGGACTTAGTTCCATCACGGATGAAATGGGGCTAAAACCTGCAAAGGAGCCTGAAATGCTACAAAGCTCCAGGTATTACATGATTACATAGACACCTTCTGCCACAGAATACGTGTTATGGATATACAAACTATTATTATTGAGTTACCTGTTGCTTCCCATGTCCTGTGGCAACCACTGCCATTCTATAAATATTTTCACAGATCTCAATACATCTGAAGACTTTTGTTTATGTTTCCTGCTTCAGGGCATCAAGGAACAATCTTCTCACAAAAGGATTCACTGTTCCAAAAGGAACCTAAAGAATACAGACCAGGATTGCTGGCAAAAAGTGTGGAACAACAACACTGACAAGACTAGGAAAATACTAGATCTCAAGGGTGAAACAGTGGAAAGAAAGAGGCTTTTCCACATAATTTAGTCAGCATGTATGCTGGGGAAAAAACCCCCCAGAAGTAAAAGCTGTATTACTAGCTTAAACTTTTCTGTGTGCATACATTTAAAAGAAAAATTGGAACCATCAGAATTAAAGTTGTATTCTCGCTGTACATGACAGGGTCTGGTCACACAGATTAATTTACATTATACTGTAGGCAAAGGTTTATTATGGGGTTTTTTTATGAACAGGGTAGACACAAGTTGAAAGAAAGACCATAAAACACAGATCTTGTTCTACCCATTTATATTTCCACCTCCAGCACAGTGAACTCTATACTTTCTCCCTGCCTTGTTTGTGTCTGCCCTTAATTTTACCCCCGCATTTCTGGAGAGGATTTCCAAAATTTTTGTCTTGCACAGATAGATAACACGTGTTGGTGAATTCAGCTGCCTGAATGGGGTTTTAGAGTTTCCACATGAACCCAAGAAGAGAAGCAAGAACAAAAGAAGTTCCTGAAAGGCACCTCCCTTTGTGACCATTTTTCTGTGCATCCATTAGAGTTGCACCAGAACTTTCAGAAAATCAAGGGAATTTAGCACAAACAGTTTTTGCGCTGTTACTTCTAGGAATAAAATGTTACAGTAACCTTCCTCTGGCCAGAAGCAATCCAAATCCTCCATTAAGTATAACACTGCATTTTGTGTCTTTAGCCCGCCTTCCTTGTAAAACTGTATTTTCTAACTCTCACCTTTGTGCCAAGCTCTAACGGTGAATCTCATTTTCACAGCATGTTTCCAAAACAGTATTGCCCTATTTTTCAGTTTTCCTCCAAGAACTTACTTCAGAGCCAGCGCTCATAAGGCAGGTGACATAACTTGGTCCAATTCAAGTGAATTGCCAATTTCAGAATGCCATTTACTACCTGAAAATGTGCTGGTGGCCACAGTCCAGAGAGGGAGGAGACAAAAGTAATGCTGTAGTAATCCATGGGCACAAAAATCTTGGGTTTTAGGAACCACACAGCTACATCAGTACCCTCCCCAAGCTGAGCTTATCCTCCTGTGAGGTTGCCTTTCACTCTCGCTGTAGCAATATGAGAATTTCTTGTCCCTGGACCTCGCTCCGGGGGCCCCATGCAAGGCTTAACTAGAAAGCCCAGGGACTGATGTCTTTTCTTCCTTTCAGCTTCTGACAGAGAGCACAGGGAGAAGCTTCCCTGACAGCCAAATAACCCTTACTCACAAGCTGGCCAGCAAAGCTACATCTGCCCTGACTGCGTGGAAGCCTTTGGCAGGAAGGAGAAGGCTGCACCCACTCTGCTCCAGCCTCAGCCAAAGGCCAGAACATCTCCCCCATCCCAGGCTGAACGTGTTGGCTGTCAGTGGAGCTACACACACACAGCATCCATCCAGCTCTGCTGGGTTTTGGAGTAAACAGCTGTTAGAAAGGAAGATTTCACAGACCTGCTGCTGTAACAGGTACCACATAGCATGTCAGACACACATGTTTCTGCTGTGGCTGCAGGGGCTGCCCCTTCTAGATCAAGTTGTAGAGGTCTCGGAGTTCAATCCCCAGGAATGGCTTATGAAAGTAATTACCACCTGAAAGCTCTCTTTGTTTTTGTGCCACTGCTTTTAATAATAACGATTGCATCAGATATTTTCTGCTATCTCAATCTTCTTTGGTACTGCTAATGAAGAAATGACAAAGCCCAACACTTAAAACAGCACCTAATGCAATGAACTGCAAGCACTCAGGTTGGAGGTTTTACATCTCGCCCTCCCAAAGCACTTTCCCTTTGATGATTTTAACCATTGAGTACCAAGCTCCACATAAGCCCTGAAGGGTGTGACATGCATGGCCGAGCCAGGGAATCGCCTGCGGGCAGGGGCCCGGGTCCCTTGCTCTGACACCAGACAGTCCTGTCCCGCAGGAGCAGACAGACAGACAGCCAGACACGAGAGGCACACGGCATTCGAGGGAGTCGTCTGGACAATAATAAATTGTTTTAATTCTTCAAGAAATCCTTTCATTTATGTTTGCTTCCATCTATTACAGCAGCAACAATCGTTGGCCAATTTAACAGCAAAGCTGGGAAGAGAATCCAGACCTCCCACACTTCACATCCTCTGACCATTCTTCCTCACATTAGCAGAGTTATGTTCTTGTCAGATATTGACTGACAGGTAAAAAGGAAGACCTGAAGAAAATACCCAAATCCCAAAGGCTCAAATCTATAGCTGGAGTCTGCACTGAGACATCAGCTCTGCACTATGCCCCAGCATCTAACCACATATCCACAGTACACTGTATTTTGAATAAACCACCTGACGCCGGGAACTACATGGCAGATGAGAATTACTTTGTGCAGGACAAAGCACATAATCCTAAAGCACAGCCTCATGTAGAACCTATTAGAGACATGAAGCCTGCAAAGTACAAAAATCACTTTATTTTAAAGGAAAGCTTCATAGTGACCTAGTCTTCACAACAAAGCTCAATAGGCAAAAGGATCCCAATATTACAATTTCCAAATAACCCTCTGACCAGTTATATTTTCTTTATGATCTCTGACCAAAAAATGAAAGATCACAACCAGCGTGAATTCCCAAGGGAATCCATTCACTTAACACCTTATGCTGGTTTATATATGTGTGTATGCATGCACGCAGATATGCACACATGCTTACGTGTCTCAATTATGCACATCACCCATCCGTTCTGCCTACACTCACACGTGTAACCCTTAGGAGAGATCTTTGTCATGTAATTACTCGTTCCATTCATGGAAGGGTTCATGAGGAAAGAAAAGGAAGCTCTAAAACACCGCAGCCCTGCTTCCCTGACACCTTGCTAAGTGCAGAAAAGCTCTTCAGCAATAGTCAGGAGTCCAGTCAGCATGAACCAGTGATGAGCAACACGCTCCCTCCCTCATTTTGCTGAGCCACGTCAGAAGACACTGGCTTGGCTGTGAGCAATGCAGAAGCACAAAACCATTAAACAGTTTGGTTTGGAAGGGACCTTAAAAGGCCACCTAGTCCAACACCCTGCAATGAGCAGGGACATTTTCAACTAGAGCAGGTTGCTCAAAGTCCTGTCCAACCTGACCTTTAATGTTTCCAGGAATGCAGCATCTACCACCTCTCTAGGCAACCTGTGTCAGTGTTTCATCATCCTCAGTGTAAAAAACTTACATCCAATCTCAACTGACTCTCCCCTAGTTTAAAACCATTAAGTACTGTCCTATTACAACAGCTCCAAAAGGACCCTTTTGGTCTCATTCCTACACAAAAAAAACATTCCCCAAACTGAATTTGGGGAAAAGCTCCACTTGACCAACTTTAAACACAGTTCAAGATCATGGGCTGTATCAGACTTAGTTGATTTTTGTGGTCACGCTTCAAATCTGATGAAGACGGTCTGGAAGCCAGCTTGTGAAGGACAACTGTACCCCCTGGAGTACATGGCTGCATCTAAGTTTAAATGGGTCAAAAGAGAGAGAAGGGTTAGCTGGGCATGGGCTTTATTGTCCAAGAGTTTTTGCATCGCTTCTGTCCCACAGCCCCAATGGCCACTGCCCATAGGCAAAAAAAAGGCAAAAGCTAAAAAGATTCCTGTGGGTAAATTCAAAAGTTTTTCATTCTGCAGCTGAAGCTATGAAAATGCAGAAAGCACATGGAGTAGGGTGGCAGAAGAAAAGGAAGGATAGGGAAGGACTCTGTTATCTCTTAAATGACTAATCTGAGCCAAAAGTTACCCTGCAAACTGACAGGCAAAAGTAACAAACAAGGCCAGGCTGAGATGGGAGCCACAGAGAGACCTGGTAGATGTTATGCCCAACCATGCAATAAAAGATGCAGGATAGACAACAGTGCAGCTTTATCAGCACGAGCTGTCTCCAATCATAGAAGCCACGAGTGAGTTATGTGGATCCTCCTGAACCCCTGCCAAGCAAAACTGTACGGCCTCTGCTGAACACCGGGGTAATTGGAGGAAGAAAAAATGAAGCATTTATCTGGCAAGTGCTTTCTAAAAGAGAGCGTGGCTGTCGGGAGCCGCTCGAGGGGCTGGAATGCTACAGATGGTTCCAGAGGGATGGATCAGCCATCAGAATGCATGGGAGGCAGGCAGGGATTTTTAATAAAAAGCAGTTTATCACACAGCGATTACCACCTCCTATTTATACCACATGAGATCACAAAAAACATGGCACATATTCCTTTACTCCTGGAAACACAAAGTCAACCGAATAATCATGTGACAAATTGGCCCTTCTCATGCACTTTGTACTTTGTCTTTCTAAACCTTTATTTCCAAACATGTCACTTAGACTGAGAAATAAAAATCTGCTGGAATAGTAATTTCTGTGCCCTCCTCTCCCCCAGATCAATGCTACAGTAGATTAGGATTATAAATCCAAGTTCTGAGCTGTTCCACTCAATATGTAAACCTTAATTGTTCACAAGGAAGGACAGATGCTCTAAGTATGTAACACGTGAGAAAAGAGAACTTCAGAGTCTCCAGAAAATGCATCATCTATTTCTAACTTCTGCTGGCTACACACATGAGGCACTACAGACACAACGTGCCAAGACGTAAAGAAAAAAGTATTTCAGGTAAGCTTTTCTGCCTTGAAGAGCACACCTTTTCCTGCTCCCCTTCACATGTGGTTTGAAAGGCTTAGAGAGAGGAAATACCACATTATTTCCATAGTAAGATTCCGCAGTAGAGTTTGGGATAATACGGTGAAAGCCTTCATTAGCACTCTTTTGGAGTGACTTGTGTAACTTGCTTGTAGCTTTGCCAGCTATGAGTAATGCCACAATCGCTAAGATACACCAACACTGCTGTACCACGTTTCCTTCACACGTTGCCTGATGTCTACTGGACTCCCTTCTTGTGAGCAATCCCACTGCCTCCAGACAAGGAATCCCTGCCATGACAGGCCCGTGTGACGCCACACCTTTCACCTGCTCCTCACTCCACAGAAATTCTCCGTTCCAGCTGCGATGCTCTACAACTGATCTGAGCACAGCCAATCTGCAGAGAAAAAAATCTGTTGCCCCTATTCTTTTGCTTATTAACCCGATGGTTAACCAATCTCCCGGCAGCACAAACTGCATAAATAATGCTCCGGAGGTAATTCGTACTGGGTGACACCCCAGCACAGTTCCTGTGTGTGACTGCGGCTCCACAATCACTAACACCAGGTCTGCGCATTGCTGGATCACCCAGGAGCACGAATTTCACCGGGATCAGGCCAAGGCATGTGATCAGGCTGCTGCTGAATGAGCCAGAGCGCAGGATGCGGGGCCAACGCCAATCCTGCTCTGGCCACGTGCCAGGCACAGGGGTGCAGACGATACCTGATCTGGCTGGAGCTGAGCACAGTGACACCTGAGCCGGCATAAAGTCTGCTAGTAAAAAGTTAACCTGTCAAAAACTTCTTGAATTAACTTGAGCAGGCAGGGTGAATGAATACCAGGTCAGCGCTTCACATCATGTGGCCACCCCATTTTGGAGCCAATAATAGGAGCTGTACTGCTGGCTTTTGTGTGCTGCCAAACCACAGCCTCATGTCGATAGTGATGTTTATATGCATGGGGAACTCATTGCAGGATCAGGGCCTCAGAGTCCTTCAACTCGCCTTGCCTCCAACTTAAAGCAAAAAGGAAAGAAAAAAGCAGAGTGAAATCTAAACGTTTAACCTCTAAGTAGGCAACAGAATCTACTCATGGAATCTGTACGTGAAGGCGGAGCCATCCCTGCTTCTGTAGATAAATTTAAATGATGACTGAAGTAGAGCCTATTCCTTCAGGTTAGTGAAGGCATCAGTACAGCAAACACATCAGAACTAGGCTGATTTGTGCAGTATTTTAGCAATCCAGACAGTATTAAAAACACACCCTGTCATGCTGAACAAATGCAAACTATTTTTTTCTTTACAAACAAAGGGCAGTCCTGCTCTTCTGAAACTGTTTTGAAAAGCCTTACCTGATCTCTGGTAGAACTTAAGCCATTTGTAACACTGCTGCAGTACTGTCCAGGGTTGAGATGTGCAGTTACCACTACACGAGGCTACAGACACGTAGGAAACATGGTTTTCAAACATTCTTTCTTGAAATTGCTGGAAATCACTGGAAATTGCTCAGTTTATGTGAGTATTTCAGCAATTTTCAGAGCTAGTTCAAGGAGGCCATTAGCCGAAAGCCATTTTCAGAAGATTTTCCATTTCCCATTACAGAGGCCCTAAAATGGTCCGTGCAGAGATGTACGGCAACCTTGACAGCTACCCAGATCTCTGAGCTGTTTACAGCCCTGTCTTATCGCTCCTGCAGGCATGCCTGGACACAGGGTTCCCAAACTTTGGTCCTCAAGGCTGTGATGCTGCCTCGCGGCCACGCCGCAGACCGCAGCAGCCAGTGTGCCAGCAGGCAAAGGTGAGGCAGTCACCCGCTGCCCCTTTGCCACCTTCTGCAGCCCCACGAACCCCTGTCCCTCCTCACGGGGCCCGGGGCTCCCAGAGAGCTCGAGGAGTTACCAGCCAGTCCAGCATGGCCTTGGCAAACCTCGATGCAGAGGTGGCCCAGGGGCAGACACCGGGGTGAAGCGAGAGGGCTGGCTGGAGCGCGGCACAACACTGAGCTGGAGAGTTCAGCTGTGCCAGGGGAGATTCATGCTGGACATTAGGAGGAACTTCTTCACAGCAAAAGGTGATTAGACATTGGAAGGGACTGCCCAGGGAGCTAGTGGAGTCACCGTCCCTGGAGGTGTTTAAGGAAAGACTGGACATGGCACTCTGTGCCCTGGTCTGGTTGACATGGTCATAGGTTGGACTCGATGATCTCAGAGGTGTTTTCCAACCTAATTGACTCTGTGATTCCGTGAAGCAGCGCTGCTGTCTGTGGCCCCACCACTCCTGCCCTGCTGGGGACCTGTCACCCATGGGTGACAACACAGCACCCACCACAGCTTCTCCGCACTGACGGGGCAGGAAGTGGGGCAAGAATTAGCATTAGTAATGCATTAGGAAAAGTACTGCCAGCAGGTCGAGGGAGGTGATCCTGCCCCTCTACGCAGCCCTGGAGTGCCGCATCCAGTTTTGGGCTCCCCAGGACAAGAGAGACATGGAGCTCCCAGAGAGGGTCCAGCGAAGAGTGACAAAGATGATGAGGGGACTGGAGTGTCTCTCTTATGAGAAAACGCTGAGAGAATTGGGCCTGTTCAGTCTGAAGAAGAGATGACTGAGAAGGGACCTCTCACAGTGTCTCTAAGTATCTGAAGGATGAGTGTCAAGAGGATGGAGCCAGGCTCTTCTCGGTGACACCACGCAACAGGCCAAGACGCAATGGGCAGAAACTGATGCACAGAAAGTTCCTCCTGAATACGAGGAAGAACTCCTTTCCTGTGTGGGTGCCCGTGCACGGCAGCAGGCTCGCTCTCTGGCCGCTGCCGTGCTCGGAGCGGGGCCGGGCCCGGCGCTCCCTCAGGGGCTCCGCGATGGCGCCCCCGGCGGCGGCGCGGGGCAGCGCGGCCCCTCGGCGGGGAGCGGCGGGGGCGCAGCCGCGGCCCGCGCTGTTTCCAGGGCGACGGCTCGCCGTGTTCCGGACCGTACCATTGCGCAAGCGGCGCGGGTGGCGGCGGGCGGGGGAAGCAGGCCCGGCCCGGCGCCGCCTCCCGCCCGGCTGCCTCCTCCCCCCGCGCCCGGCCGCGCCTCCCCCCCTCCCGCGGGCCGGAGCGGCGCCGGGCCCAGCAGCGCGCGGCGCGGAGCGGAGCGGGCGGGCCCGGAGCGGCGGAGTCGGTACCGGCGGCGGGCGGGCCGGGCCGGGCCGGGCCGCGCCACCCCCTGCCCTCGCTGCCTCACCGCCGGCGCGGGATGCGGGCGGCGCGGGGCCGCGGGCTGTGAGCGGCGGCAGCGCGGAGACAAAGGGAGGCGGCGGCGGCGGCGGGGGGCTCGGCGGCCGGCCGTGGGCACGGTGCGCGGGGGCCGCCGCCGGGGCGCGCCCGCCGGGATGCGGCGCGGGGCGCCGCCGGGCCGCGGCAGCAGCGCGGCGGCGGCAGCGGCGCGGCCCGCCCGGCGCGGCGGTAGAGGCGGCGGGGCCGGGCCGGCGGTCGCGCAGTAGCGTCTCCCGCGCCGCCCGCGCCGGCGATGTGAGGGCGGCGGCGGCGGCAGGAGGAGCGCGGCGCGGCGCGGAGCGGAAGGCGGGCGGGCCCCGGGCGGAAGCGGGCCGGGCCCGGCGGCGAGGGGCAGCAGCGCGGCGCCGGCGGGGGCGGCCGGGCGCGGGCGGGCGTGCGATGGAAACGCACATCTCGTGCCTGTTCCCCGAGCTGCTCGCCATGATCTTCGGGTACCTGGAGGTGCGCGACAAGGGCCGCGCGGCGCAGGTGTGCACGGCCTGGCGGGACGCCGCCTACCACCGCTCGGTGTGGCGGGGCGTGGAGGCCAAGCTGCACCTGCGCCGCGCCAACCCCTCGCTCTTCCCCAGCCTGGCGGCGCGGGGCATCCGGCGGGTGCAGATCCTGTCGCTGCGGCGCAGCCTGAGCTACGTGGTCCAGGGCATGGCGGACATCGAGAGCCTCAACCTCAGCGGCTGCTACAACCTCACCGACAACGGGCTGAGCCACGCCTTCGTGGCGGAGATCAGCTCCCTGCGCTCGCTCAACCTGAGCCTCTGCAAGCAGATCACGGACAGCAGCCTGGGCCGCATCGCCCAGTACCTCAAGGGCCTGGAGGTGCTCGAGCTCGGAGGCTGCAGCAACATCACCAACACCGGCCTCCTGCTCATCGCCTGGGGCCTGCAGCGCCTCAAGAGCCTCAACCTGCGCTCCTGCCGGCACCTCTCCGACGTGGGCATCGGGCACCTGGCGGGCATGACCCGCAGCGCGGCCGAGGGCTGCCTGGGCCTGGAGCAGCTCACGCTGCAGGACTGCCAGAAGCTCAGCGACCTCTCGCTCAAGCACCTGGCCCGCGGGCTGGGCCGCCTCCGCCAGCTCAACCTCAGCTTCTGCGGGGGCATCTCGGACGCGGGGCTGCTGCACCTGTCGCACATGAGCAGCCTGCGGAGCCTCAACCTGCGCTCCTGCGACAACATCAGCGACACGGGCATCATGCACCTGGCCATGGGCAGCCTGCGGCTGTCTGGCCTCGACGTCTCCTTCTGCGACAAGGTGGGGGACCAGAGCCTAGCCTACATCGCGCAGGGCCTCGACGGGCTGCGCTCCCTGTCCCTGTGCTCCTGCCACATCAGTGACGAGGGCATCAACCGCATGGTGCGGCAGATGCACGGGCTGCGCACCCTCAACATCGGCCAGTGCGTCCGCATCACCGACAAGGGCCTGGAGCTCATCGCCGAACACCTCAGCCAGCTCACGGGCATCGACCTCTACGGCTGCACCCGCATCACCAAGCGGGGCCTGGAGCGCATCACCCAGCTGCCCTGCCTCAAGGTGCTCAACCTGGGACTTTGGGAAATGACTGAGAGTGAGAAGGTCAGGTGAGAGGAGGAGGGTGCCCCGAGACCTCCATCTCCTCTGGAGGGACTCACTGACTGACTGACTGACTGACTGACTGCTGCAGAGGAGGAGAGAAAGAGAGAGGGGCATGCACAGAGACATGCTACCCACGCACTCTGGCACCGCAGGGAGGAACACAGAGAAAGAGGGTCTATCCTCGACCCTTCTCTGCTGCCTACCTATCCTTGCTGTGGAGGAGGAGGAGGAAGGGGGAGCAGGAGGACAGAGAGAAAGCACCTATCCATTTTCCAGGTCACGCCTCGAGCTCCATGCTGGGGCCACAGAGCTCTCCCTTCCCAGAGCATCCTTCCCTGCAGAAGAGGTAGAAGCCCACACTTATGCACTGGGGCTAGAGACACCCCTCTTTATCCCCACTCCCAGATTCCATCCCCTCGAGCACTAAGGATGGATAAAGAAAGGCCCTTGTTCTGCCATGTATTCAGAATAGATTATTTTTGGTTTATATAAAGGAGAGTGGGAATGGAGATGGGAACAAAAAATAATAACAGCAGAAAAGGCTTCCTAGCTACACTTGTGTACCCAGCCACCCAGTCATCCTGCGCTGGGCACAGACACAGCTTTTGATAAAACAACCATTCCACCTCTGTGCTTGCCCCTCCCCTGTCAACACATTTGTGACAGAAATACTGCTCCCTAGGTACTTTGACTTTTTTTCCTCCCCCTCCTTTTAAATCTCTCTTCAGTCTCCAGTTTCATGTTATTCTCTGCTGTGGGTGGGTACAGCCTCCCACTATTCCAGTTCTCCACTGCACTGAGACTAGCGATAGCTACAGCCTCTCCTTTTGTCAGTATGTTTCCGTGTCATCCTGCACTAAGGGTAATGGAAAAGTCCAGGCACTCCCTTCTCTCTCCCCATCTCTCCAGTGGAGATGAACATACACCATTTCCTCCTTCTCCTGTCTCTGTGGGGACTGGACACAGACCCCAGCCTCTTAAGCCTTCCTGGGCACTGGGGGACACTGAGAGTTACCGAGACTTGTCTTCCCTTTCATCATTCTCTCTTTTTCTCCCCTCCTCCTCCTTGGCAACAGGGATAGACATATCCAGCCACATATCCATTCCTCTTTGGGTCGGGGGTGAGCAGGTAGTAGAAGGGAGTTCTAGCTCCTCTCTACCTGGGGGACATGAGGAAGAATCTCCAGCTTCATTTCTGCTTCATTTGAGATACTGTGACCTGTTTTTATTTTGAAATGCATAAAAAAAATTACTGCTACAAAAACAGCCTCTTACTCTCCCATCTATCCCTTGCTTACATCCTGTAACTGATCCCAGTTTTCCTCACTCATTCTCCCCTTTACAGTATTCATTTTCTTACATGGTTTTATTTTTAAAGACATATGAAGTTGCTGTTCTTGTGGATTTTTAAGTACATTTTTTTTCTGCTGAATATATTCTATATATATAAATATATATATGATGTCTGGCTACCTCGTTTTAATTTGTTACTTTTTTTTTTTTTCCCCCCTCCTCAAAAGCCCTGGAATTCTTACAGGAAAGAGATTTTGAGACTGAAACATTTTTGTGCCTAGACTGGAATAATGCCCCTTGGGTTTGTTCTTCTTTTTGCCCCTCCTCTGCCCCCACCCCCCTTTTTTTTTTTTTTTTTCCCAATTTTTAATTTTTGGTTTTTTTAGGCTTACCCTACTGTGTCCCACCTTCACATTCTGGTTGTGCCTCTCCCTCCCTCTTCACTGGGGACTGGGGACCCAAACTGTGCTTCTGCATTTTTACTCTTCTAGCACAAATATGTAACGTGAGAATCCACGCTGAGGATTGGGCTACTGTTAACAGAAATGTGTAAAATGCAAGTTTGTTTAAAAAAAAAAAATTATATATAAGGATATATGCAAATGCTTTCCCCTCCCCTCGTAAGCCACCTACAAAAGGTCACTCTGGCAGGCTTCCTGTTGGTAGGTGGAGAGGAGCAGAGCTGGCCTCCAGGCCCCAGGGCTGCAATGTGAAGGGGAGGAGACTGAAGTTCATCTGTCTTATCTCTGTTCTGTCAATAAAATGGAGCTGGGTCTTTAGATTATTTTTTAATTATTATTTTAAAGAGGAAGAGTAAGTTTGGGTTTTGTTTTGATTTTTTTTTTTGTTTTTAAATATCTTGGCTTTTTTTTTGCTTATCTGTTCAAAATCTCAAATCCTCCACAGTAACAGGCCAGACCACGGAGTTAACGCAAACCCAGAGACCCCTATGGATTAATTGTACTGTTTGTGAATTTGTATAAAAAAATAACAAAGATCCTCTTAAAACATTTTATATTCTTACAGTAAAAGGTTAAACATATTTATATAATAAAAGAGGAAATATGAAGTATGTTTTTGAAAAAAAAAAAACCAAGCCGTATGTGTGTTGTCTGTGCTTACTGAAGACGTGTATCTGCTGGGTTTGGTAAGAACAGCCTTGTGGCTGATGGTGGGATTCGGGCCGGCTCTGCTGAGCGATGCAGGAGAGGGAGGGAAGTGCCTCCTGGTGCGGGGTGTTGAGGAACATCACCGCCAGGAGTTTGTGAGGAAGGGGTTTGGCAGGGCCTCGTGGCCGCGAGGGTGCTGGCAGCATCCCTGGGGACAGACCCAGTTCAGCTGCCCATGGAAGCGTCAGCTGAGTCTGAGGTCAGACAAACCAAAAGTGCTGAAACTTGCTAGCAGCTGAATCGAGGACTTAGAGAGGAACACATTTGTGGGGGGGGGGCGGGGGGAAGAAGGCCTGTGTTTCTTAATTTCTTTTAAGCTCCAGATAAATTGCACGGTGGAGGATTTTTTAGTGATTTCAATTGTGGCCCTCCCCGGATGGAAGACCCGTCAAATAAAAACATTTCCCAGCAGTGACAACCACCAAAAACCTGCTCCCTTGCAGACTTGGGAAATCTGAAACGTCTTGGTTGATTTCCACTGCCCGGCTGAAGATTAAAGAGAAAGTAAACTGGGACCGTGTTAAAAAAGAAAAAAAAAAAAAAAAGTTTGAATAATCTAAGGTGTCCTTTGTCCTCCACCATAATCTTTCTCCTCAACGTTATGACTTTTAACCCGCTGCGGTCCCTTTTTAGCCTCCCCGACGTGGGGTGTTTTATTGTTGCTGGAGATGGAGCTTAAGCGGTGTTTATAGGGCAGGCACAAAGCCCGTCTCCCCCAGCCCGGCGGCGGGGCTCTCGCCCGCTGCCCCCTTCCTGCCTCAAGGAGGGGGAATGCGAAATGGTGGAAGAAGCCAGAGCCATTGTTCAGCAAAGTTAAAAGAGGAGCTGTCCTTGCTTGCTTGCTCAGTCATGCATACTCAATCTGGCCGGGCCCGGGTCCCTATGGAAAGGAGGAGGGCGATTCTTCCCCTCTTTTTAACATTCCTCTCCAGGCCTGGCTGTATTTAAGCTGCTTTCCTCCGCGCCGAGGAGGAGGGAGGGGGATGGTCTGAAGTTCCTGTACATTTGCATTTTAAGCACTTCCAGCGCTGAGCAGGCCACTTTGTTCCCCGCTCGCTCCGGCAGCCCTGGCTGGGTGCTGCTCCAGGTGCGATGCCGTCCCTAAGGAGGTCCCCTCGGCGCCTGCCTGCTCTGCCTCTTCCTCTGCCTCCACAGGTATTTGGCCTGGGCACGCTCCTGTTGCCAGCTCTACCCACCTCACCTCTTTGATGTCAGCGCTGCATTTCAAAGGGGAAAGTAGTGCCTGACTCTGGCCCTCTTAAAAAGAAACACCATCTCCTCTGCATCCTAAGGACCTGGACTATCTCAGGGTCTGGACTTTGGGGCGTGTGTTGTTCTATTCCCTCCTTTCCAAGACTTCCAAGCTTTCTGCTGGGAGTCCATTCACAAAAGCTGCATTGTTCGCTTTAGGGAAAGCCACCACAATTGGATCTAATTGAGCCTGACACTATATCCATCTTCCTCTACTTGGAGGGAGGTGTTGGGGTCTGTCTTGCCTGCATTAAGAAAAGAGTTTACAGTAACTTCTTGATGGAAAAAGAGCATGTATGTATGAATGTTATAAACAACAGGAATTCCAGATCAGGTTCCCCTAACAGCTGAAAACATAATTGCTCCTGGGGTCAGCAGCAGTCCCAGCCAAGGATGGGGAAAGATAAACCTCTCATAAAGTAGGGGTTTTTTTATGCTGCGTTTGATTAAAAATGGCATCTTCTCATGAAGCCCCATGTTCATGTGGATCATGGTGGGACATGAATGTTTCAATATAATTTGTGTACTCATAAGCTCTGTAATCAGAACTATGACAGGATTTTTTTTCCCTAAAAAATCCCCTGAACTACTTCTCCCAACTTATGAAAAAAAACCATACCAAAAGCACTGCCCACATGGCCCAACATCCTCTTTTAAGGGGAACTCAAGCCAAAGGAAGTTGCCAAAACCAAAGCCTCCCCGAAGCCCAGTTCTTGGACACCCTGGACTGTTCCCGTAGATGGAGCAAGTGCTCCTCATACCTTCCTCTCATGCTCCATTGTGACAGCACCTCCTCGGACACAGATGCAGGCCAACAACCATAGACCAATTACCACATAACTTCTCAGCATAGCCGACCACTCTTGAATTTTTGAACATGACTCAGTTGGCAACTGGGGTAGAAAACCATAAAAACCACTCCACTACTTGGAAACGAGCGGGAAGTGTCCCGTCTGTGAGCCCACGGTGCCCTAGTGGCGGCTTTGGTGCCAGCCTCCACCACTGTGCCCAGCAGAAGCACTGGGGCAGCAGGGCCCTTGCCTACAGCTGCACAAGCCAGGGCATGGTGGGTGATCCAGGGACCCACTTCAATAGGCTGGCAGCTCTGAGGAGCAGAAGGGCCACGCTCAAGAGATGGTGGCAGGAAGCAGAGCAGAGCAGGAACAATGTGGAAGAGGGATGAAGCAACTGAGCAGGAGAGGAGGTGCCCAGGGAGCGAGGGGCAGCAGCTGGGGACGCCAGCTCGCAAGCTGCAGCCAAGTCCTGCGTGTGCGTGGGGTTCCTGGCTGGCTGCAGCAGCTGCTCCCCCAGCCAGATCCACGGCTGGCTCCTCTCCCTGGGAGACGGGAGGGAAAGCAGCCTCCACCTGGGTCCTACTGCCCTTGGACTAGCACATGGGAGGTCCACGCATGACAGATTTATACATTTTATACCTTCCCGCTGCACGCTGCGGGTTCGGCTGAATCAGTTTGTCATGGTGGCTCTGGGGTCCTTTGTTCTGCGGCCATAAATAACGGGGTCACGGGGCAGCTGTCAGGCAAACCACCTGGGGCCTGTGCTACGGCCAGAGGTGATCTCCATGCTACACAGCACAGAGCTTACCACTGAACCTGCCCTCTGGGGGTCAGGGGAGGCTTAAAATGAGACCTGGGTGGCCAAGAGACACGCAGATTTTGGAACCAAAGCTAGAAGTTAGCACAGGCTGCCATTAGCAGAGATGTCCCTGCATCTGGCAGCCTCGCTGGGTACGTATGTGGGATGCTCCTAGCAAAGTGAACCTTTTTTTTTTGTTTTCTCTCTCTCCTTCCTCTACCTTAAATGCCACTCTTTCAGCCAGCAGCTCTTTAAGAGTGCCTTCCGTGGAGGAAAAAGATAAATGGATAAGCTCGACTGGGTGGTGCGGGCTGGATCCCTCAGGACATCAGCGAGGCCCCGCGCCAGAGCTGCTGGCTGGGCTGCACTGACACTCCCCACCGTGGCCAGCCAGAGAGGCCGTCCTGCTCAATTCCCCAGCCCCAAGCTGCACGAAAGAAAGAGCTGGAGAGGGTTCATCAGGCTCCTGTGCCAGAACTTCAGCCTCCAGCCACATTTGGCAGGGATGCTAGTGCTTCTCCCCCTTCTTTAATTAAATTTACCATATGCACTAGCTCAGTGACAGCCCAAACTGAAATAGCAAGATGGAGATTTTGAATGATCCGAATCTGATTTGTCCCTGCAAGATGAATGGAAATGGGATTTTTCTAAAACATTTCCTAAAATCTGTGGTGTGTCTTAGAAAAGGTGTCAAAAGTTTAATACCAGGGCCTGAACACATGCCCTGAGCAAGTGTTTCCACATGAGAGGGTTACCAAGGCATAAACCAAACTCATATTCTGCTACAGAAACTAACGCAGATCTAGAAATGGGAACCTCCTCCTAGTTATTTTGCTTCCTCTGAGTCTTGTTTCTCTGGGCACAGTCTAGTGATTTCATGATGAAGCAATTTCCCCTCCCAGCTTTGGGGAAAAAAAAAATCCCAAACAAGTTTTATCTGAGCGTGGTCCTGTTCTTCCCTCTCCTTCGCCTCTTTCTCCCCCCCAGTGTCCCAGCTTTACAACCCTTGGATATCTTTAGGGGTTTGGCAGTTGGCACGCACAGACAGCATGGCAGGGGCACACAGATCACAGCCCTAGAGCCAGCAGCCTCTCTCCTTGTTCTGCGAGCTGAAATGCCAATAAATCCCTGCCATTATCTCCCTTTGTGACAGCTGCTGTGGCACTCCTGGCTCCCCAGCTCCAGCGTGAACCAGGTGCATCCTTCAGTGTCATAAACTCCTCCTGCCACACACTGGCTAGAAGCCTTCAAGGCAGTCATAGCAGAGGTGAGCTGGTTCCCTCTGCTCCCCCGAGCTCCTGGGGCTGCCAGGGATGCGGTGCCTGGCTTGGCTCCGGCAAATCTCCAGCCACTTGGCCAAGGCACCCTATGCAAATTGAGCAGAGGTGACGGGGATAACGAGATCCCTCGGGCTGCTCGTCTACCTAACACCCAGGAAAACCAGAAAAGCAGATGGAGACTGCACTGCTGCCTGTGACAGTGGCACCGTCTCTGCAGTGGAACGGGCTGGGTGGCGCATCCCCGCGCCCATCCCCATGCCCGTGCCCATGCCCATCCCCATGTCCATGTCCGTGCCCATCCCTGTGCCCATCCCCATGTCCATGCCCGTGCCCATCCCCGTTCCCCATCCCCATCCCCATCCCCATCCCCATCCCCATCCCCAATCCCCGTTCCCCATCCCTGTGCCCATTCCCATCCCCCATCCCCATCCCCAGTTCCCCATCCCTGTGCCCATCCCCATTCCCCATTCCCCATTCCCCATTCCCCATTCCCCATTCCCCATTCCCCATCCCTGTGCCCATCCCCATTCCCCATTCCCCATCCCCATTCCCCATTCCCCATCCCCCATTCCCCATCCCTGTGCCCATCCCCATTCCCCATTCCCCATCCCCATTCCCCGTTCCCCATCCCTGTGCCCATCCCCATCAACCCCGTGCCCATCCTCGTGCCCATTCCCATCCCCATCCCCATCCCCATTCCCATCCTCATCATCCCCATCCCCATCCTCATCCCCGTTCCCCATTCCCATCCCTGTTCCCCATCCCCATCCCCATCCCCATCCCCGTTCCCATCCCCATCCCCATTCCCGTTCCCATCCCCATTCCCGTTCCCGTTCCCATCCCCATCCCCATTCCCGTTCCCGTTCCCGTTCCCGTTCCCGTTCCCGTTCCCATTCCCATCCCCATCCCCGTTCCCATCCCCGTTCCCATCCCCATCCCCATTCCCATCCCCATTCCCGTTCCCCAGCGCGGCTGCAGTGCGCACCGAGCCCGCCAGGCGGCAGCATTGCCCGCCGAGTGCGGCGCCGCGCCGGCACCGCGCCTAATTAACGGCAATTAACGGGGCTGCGGGGCCGCCGGGAGCCCAGTCGGCGCCGCCACGTGTGTCTGAGGGGGCACCGGCGGCGCCAGGTGAGAAATAGGATGGGCTGAAGGGCCACCTGCCCAGCCCTGGGCACACGGCGCGCAGGGATGCGGAGCTCCGGGCTGCTCATCCCCATCGCCGCCGCCAGCGCTCGGTGGGGCTGAGGGGTCCTGAGGGCTGGCACCATAAATCAAACTGGAAAGCCACACACACTGCGAGTCGGTCACAGAACCGCTGAATGGTTTGGGTTGGAAGCGACCTTAAAGATCATCAATCCACCTGCCATGGGCTGGAACACCTTCTGCTATAAAGTGGTTGCTTAAAGCCCTATCCAGCCCGGCCTTGAACACTTGCAGGAATACAGCACCCACAGCTTCTCCAGACAACCTGTTCCAGGGCCTCAGCACCCTCACAATACAGACTTTCTTCCTGAAAAGTAATCTAAACCCAACCTCCTTCACGTTAAAGCCATCTTCCCTTGTTCCATCACTACATGTCCTAGCAAAAACTCCCCTTCCAGCTCTCTTGTGGCCCACCTAGGTGTTGGAAAGCGCTCCAAGGCCTCCCCAGAGCCTGCCCTCCTCCTTGCTGAACAACCCCAACTCTCTCAGCCTGCCTTCACAGAAATGCTCCAGCCCTCTGATCACTTCCATGGCCCTCCTCTGGACTTGCTCCCTCAGGTTCACGTCCTTCCTATGCTGGGATGTGCATCAATGCACCCCATAATGCAAGAACTTCACCCAAAGGGCTGCCTCATGGAAAACATCCATCCTAGACATAGCACTTCTGCCCTAAGACTCCACCTCTTGACATCTATAGCTTGACACCAAGAAAATTATTTTTTTTTAAAGCATGCAAGTAATGGAGCAGGACCAAACCTAAAGTAATGCTTAGATTATTTTATTTCAGTTTTGTTGTGCAGGGTTTTACTGTGTTGTTGGCACAGTTACTCCACTGGACAGTTCTGCCGTGATTAAGGTATCTGGAGCTGTATGTGTGTGCCCTTTTTAGCACATAAACTTAAATAGTCTTTCTTTATCCAGTTCTCATGCTGCTGCTACAGGTACAGTGATGGTGTCTTTTTCAAAAGCAACTACACCTTATAATTTACAGAATTTTAATAATTAGCTTCTGCAGGCTCATTACATACACTGACATCAAAAAGGGAAAATCAGCACTAATGGGGTAAGAGAGGTGGAAGCAACTTGACTAAGGTAATGTTCAAACAGTGCCTGGCATCCACCCCTTCCATCTCCAGTCCTGCTGGTTTCTGCCTCTTGGAGCAGCAAAAATGGGAATGAGTTTTCCAGCCTAAGGTAGTCCTGGAGAGGGAGGGGCAGGACAGAGAAACACTCAGTGCAGAGGACTTCTTCCTAGTGTTCCACCCTGGACTCTCACTCAGCACCCTGGAAATGCTGGTGTATGAGTGTGGGCAGTGGAAGAGCTCCCAGCAGCAGCCCCTCCAAGAAGCCATCTCTCCCCCTCTCTGTGCAAACCCTGCAGCTGTCCCAGCTTTTATTTCAGGCAATGGCAAGCCTGACCCACCAAACACGGAGCTGACAGCGCTGCAGGACAGCCCTGCAGGGCAGTGTCCATCACAGCAACATGTCCGGCTCTGCCTGCAGCCCCCCGGCCGCTCCCTGGCCACCTCCGGCCGCTCCCTGGCCACCTCCAGCAGGACTGCCCCTGCCTGGGGACCACCCATGCGGATCACAGGCGCCACCGGGTCCCCAAGGCCACGAATGCTGCCTCCCCTCCTGGCTTCCCTGGCCCAGAGGCACCTGTCCATCAGCACACCCTCGCCCGGACCACACCAAAGGCCGACAGAGCAGCAGCGACCTGTGCTCTCCTCAGCCAGACCACACGGCACGGGGGCCTGTGCCTGGGCTGCTCACTCCCTTCCCCTCACCTCCGCCGGCTTCAAAAGCAGCGTCCCCATCAGGGGGAACATGGGGAAATCTCATCTCCCACCCACACCTGCCAGGGAGGGAGTCAGCGGGACAGGGGGAGGCTGCATGTGAGCGGCTGGGTGTAACTTCCACCCTGTCCCTAGTGCCAAAAACAAGCATGTTAAAGCTAATCTACCCCTGTCTCAGCTCAACTGCTTTTCTGTGACTAAGCCCCTTATAATGGTTTTACTAAAATCCCCTTTTGATGGAAAAAATCCCAGCTGGAAGTTTCGGGCAGCGGCACAATGTGCAAGTCTGCGTGTCCCTTTCCCCGGCTTCACAAAAGCCTCTAATCGAGTGGAAAATTTGCTGGAGGCCAGAGGTTTAGGCCTGCAATTATTTTTTAAGGGATTATCAGGAGAGAATGGGGGTACTTACGACCCTCCCTCTCTTTGTGCTTTTCTCTGTGCCGCTTTCAGATGGGCTCAGCCAGAAACCTAAACCACCGCAGCTGGATCCAGCGAAAGCAGGGCTCGGCTGGGCAGCTTGCCTCCTCTCTGTCCTACAGGACAGATCCCAGACTCCAGGTTAGATGAGTCCCACTCCAGCACCATGCAACCAACACAAGTGCTTTTCCACAGAAGCAACACTCTCTGACTTTTTTAAAGAAAAGCTTGAGAAAAAGCAAACGACTGCAGCCCCACGAGCCTCAGTGAAGTGAAAAGCCAAGGAGCCAGGAGGGATGAGGTCCATTGGACAGGCTGGGCTTTGGCTCTGCAGAGCCATTATGTAGGAGGTCTTACACAAGTTACTCGCAGCAAGCTCCAAGAAAGCCTTGGCACGGGAGATGCGCGCACTGTAACACCCAGCTTTCGGGGGCTTTGCTCCAAGGGTGGATCCTGGCACTGGGGTCCTCGGTGCTTCTACGGCCTCTGAGAACAGTCAGACGCCACCGAGGATCCAAAACAACTCCTAGCCGGGCACGGAGCCACTGCCTGTCAGCACACCCAGCACGGCAGGCCAGAGGAGAGGCGCCGCTGGCCCTCCTGCCCCAGGGGCTCCGTGCCTTGCTCAGAGCTCCCGGGAGCTGCCTGTGCTCACAGGGGCCAAGCCAGGTGCTGCTGGTGCTGCTCCTCTCCCACCAAACTGCCCCATTCCCGCTTGCCCGCCAGCAGGTGAGCCAGAGCCAGAGGCAGCAGCGGTGTTCCTGCTTTCCAGCTGCAGCCTGGGGAAGCAAAGACCTGCTTTAATGCCTGCCTCCCTTCACTTCCAACCTATTATCCCTTCTGGAGAAGGCACTAAGAAACCATCGGGAAAAAGGCTACTCCTCTCTACTGCCCTGTCAGCCACGCTACGGTGGGGATGGTTATTCCAGACTTGGAGCAGGAAACGAAATACGTGAAGGAAGCAACGGCTCAAGACCTCTCAGCGTGCAGCATAAAGCAGCTGCTGGTTAAAAGGGAGAAGCAGGTTGTGATCCCTGAGCTTCCCAACCATTTGGCTGCTGTCTAAGATGTTTCAAAAAAAAGTGGCAGCTGCCACTGGGGGTTTTTTTGATGTTATCTGCCTGCATGTGTTGGGTGTGCTCTGAAAGCACCTGGGCAGGCTGAGGGGCCAGGGTGCTTGCCTTCTGGATGGTGATCAGACTCAAGCACTTTGGGGAAGGCATTTAAGCAAAAAACTCAGCACCCAAGGGGTGTTAAAACAGAAGTAATTAAAAAACCCCAGACAAGCACAGAGAAAAAGTCAAATGAGGCATTTGGGGAATTACGATGCCTCCAGGAGCTAGGTGGTGCCTAAGCTGGAAATTTTGGTTTTGCAATTCTGAATGCTGCCTCAATGTCATTTGGCTTTGTTTTGGTTTTTTCTTGGATCAGTTTTTTTGACCCTCTCTACCTCATTCTCTCCATCCACATGGACACTGTTTTTGCAAAATTTTAAGACAGTAAGATAAAAAGACAAATGGCCTAGCCTGCTCAAAATTGCTCATTAAGGCTGATGTGCTTTGAGATAGTCTCTGAGCCTGCTCTCCAACACAGCTTGTGAACTTCAGCATCCCAAGGTAAGGAGGGCACAGCCACCAGTAAGTAGTAGCACAGGATGTGTGATTCACTAGTGGCACTAGAAATGTAAGATCAGGTGAAGAGTCAGCTCCAGCCCCAGCTTCTCCCCCAAATAAATGGAGCTCTGTGCACAGTGCCAGAGAGGAGCCGTCCTTTACTAGCTCCAAGGAAGCAGATCTTCCCACAGCCTGCTGTCCCGAGTACCACTGGGGAGCCTGGCTGTTGGACTCCTAAGCCTTTCTGCTTATACAAAGTCTGCTGGCCACATATAACCTTGAAAAGCCCTGCCTGCAGGGTCACTGAAACACCATGGACTTCCAGAGACCAGCATCCAAATTCTGCACAGAGGTACGATCAAATATACTTGGATCATTTCTGAAAAGGGTTTTTCTTACCTATATATAACCTGCAGCCCCCTTACTCAACCATTTCCAGTTTACTTCTAATAATTTTTCTCCCTATTCACCTCAAATAGTCTATTTTTCCCCCAAATTAAGCTGTGTTTTTAATGTTCTCCACAACTGGCAACAGAAAAAAAAGTTGAGGAGTTTTCTGTTTCAGACAGCCTCTTCTGTCCTGGATGAACACTCCTTTCCCTGAGTCCTGGCACTCAGCTCCGTGCAGATGCACCTCAGATGCTTCAACTCCACCTCTGTGCAGCATCTGCCTGCTGAAGAGCCCAGTTACCATGCTATATTGTACAGGTGGATTTCCAGACCTGTGATAAGCATGTCTGGAAACTATTACTATCCTCACAAACATTTGTGGCCCACAAGAGTTAAAACCAGCAATGTAAAGACATTTACCTCACCAGGATGTTACAAAGATTTTATACGTTTCAATATTTTAATTTCGTTAAGGAACACATTATAATAAAGCTACAACTTGTCACATGTACTTGCACATGTTCATTTCTGTCCCCTGCACGCCATTTCCCTGAAGCATGGGCCCTGCAGACAGAAGGGTTTCAAAATCTGTCTGCAGTTACTGCACTGGAGCTGTGTTGTGTCAGAAGAGGCTCGGTGTTGAAAGAACTGTCTATAGGTTCAGCTGCAGATGGTTACAAACACTGGGAGAAGCTGCTGCTCCCAAAAAGGAAGGACAAGTCATCATTATTATGAAAGCTGGGGGGTTTCCAGGGTTGCTGGTGTGCCAGCAAAGGATCCAGAGCCAGGACAGATAATCACGACAGGGGAATCTACAAGCCCCTGAGGACTACCTGCGCAACATCTGCACGTCTCGTGCACCAGGTGTTGCTCCCTGGAGCACATAATTTGGGCATGCACTCAGTGTGCCACTCCTAGCACCTCCTGCTCCCACCAGAACAATGTCACGCACTGCCTACAGCTACGTGCAGAGCGGGGAGCCAGCCCCAGCCCAGAGAAATCTGTCATTTACCAAGAATATGTTGTGTCAGTGCAAATCTAGCCCACAGCTGGGAATTGGCAGGACATGCTTGAGGTATCACACTCACAGAGCAGGAACAGAAAAACTGCTTGCTTTGCCCACAACTACCCAAAAACTGCAGGCAGCTTAAGTCAAAGACTTAAAAGGAGGCACACAGAGAATTTGGGGGTCAGGCTCCAAGAGAGACACAGATTCAGGCTCCAGAAAACAGGCTGCAGAGAGGAGCAGCAAGTGTCACACTGCACACAGATGTTCTTCTCCACAGAGGGGAATGCACCTAACACACCTCTGGTCACTCAGCCCACGGATCCTACACACTGCAAGGATGGGAGCATCTCTCCTTTATGCATGAGCTGTTCTCAAAAGCTAAGGCTGAAATCCTGGCAGTAATTCCCCGCTTTCTTTAAAAGCAAAAGAAAAAAAAACCCCACCCAAAACAACAAAGAAAAACAATCAAAAAAACACCCCAAGTCAAGAGTCTGCTACAGCACAGAATGAAAAAGTGCTTACTCTTCTTCAGGAACAGATTATATTTCTTATATCAGGCTGAAGGTGGCCGTGGAATGGGATTCAGCACATGGATGCAGTTCTGGAGGATCTTTATTTTAATAAATATGCAGGGAGAAAACCTCTGTCAATATAAATCCTATGGAAAATATTGCTCCTGTAGACAGAAGAGAGACCAGTTCTGTTTGTGTACTCAGGCACTGTATATAAGAAGATATTTTAGAGGCCTCTATACTTAGCCATTGTGGTTTCAATCTTTCCCAGGCCAGAGGTAGCTGTGTAAGCATAAAGTCAGCATTGGCTAAACAAGTACTTTTGAAACCATACTATTATTACCAAATTGGTTAGAGAAGGTTTCTCTTTTTTTTGAGGGGGGGGGGGGAGTGGGGGGAAAGGGGAAAATCTAGACTTCAAGATTAAATCATAAAAAAGCCTACTAAAAACAAAAACAAACAAAACAAAACAAAACAAAACAAAAACAACAAAACCCCACCACCCTTCTAGCCCTTAGAGTGAGATGCATTTTTATCAGTATCTCTTTCCTATTTACCTGCAGCCAGCCCACTTCAGGTCATGCTTTCACCTGGCCTCAGCAGGGATGGCAGCCCCGGTGCTCCAGGACAACCAGGGTCCCTCAGGGAGTCCCGTGGGCGACTCAGGCAGTGGAGCTCCTTCCTCTGAGTCAACAGTGCCCCAGCACCACGCCGAGGCCACTGACCTGCTGTCTTCCAGAACAAATCAATGGGTGTCTGACCACACTGGTGGCTGTCAGAGGCAACACGAAGCTTTGCACAAGCCCTGGCACTTTGCTACGTGACCGCTCCCCATGCGCAAAATGACATTTCTGCCTCCTCCACGCTCTGTCCTGAACTGTCTCAATGGCTGCTGTTGTTTCAACCAGCCCAAAACGCAACCTGAGGGATGGAGGAACAGCTCCAGCACAGCCCAGAACTAAGAACCTGGAATTTTATTGCTGACCCCACCTTTGGCTGGCTGCATGACCTCAGCATATCTCTCCTACCTTCTCCTCTCCCTTGCTTTCCCCACGTGCAAAAGGGAGATCAGGGGAAGAATCTCTCCTGTAAAACTGAAAGATGCACTGAAAGACACTGTGGAAAACCCCACATAAGAGAGCACCATAAAGGTGAATTATGTGAGACGGTGCTATTAATTAGGTATGCTGATTAAACATCCTGGGACTTTTTGCAGTAGAAAAGGCATTAGGGAAAATAAGGGAGATTTGTAAAGAAAGAAGTGAAGATACAATAAAGACCTATGATCTTTCTCTAATCCAAGAGAGCCTTGGATTAAGGACCAGACAGGTATTTCCCCCTTTGATGTGAGGCAGTTCAGTGATGCCTACTCTACAGGAAATTCTCAAAAGGTGCTGAGCATTAGCAGAAGGTTTTTCCACAGGCAACTCAACTGCCTACTACGTGAAGAAAAATTTATCCTCTCCTTCCCTAATCCCAGGGCTCTGATCACATTCTACATTTGCTCTGGGGACTCCATTTTGGAGCCATGTGACATTTACAACACACAGCCTGAAAAACACATGAAAAACACACCTGTATCTGGGATTTGGCACAAACTCCCCAAAGGTTCACCAAAAGATCTGCGACCCTTCTTAGCACAACCAGGAGCAAATTACAGTTTGAAACTGTATCTTGCAGCTTGGGCAAGTAAAAAATCTGACCAAACTCGGAAGCTTTGGGCAAGATGCACTTGGAGAGTGTTTCAGTTCAGTTCAGGCACAAGCTCAGTTCCAAACTCACAGGCCAGAACAGGGAGCAGCCAAAGGATCTGCACTCACCTGCACGGCAAAAGGCTCAGCCTGACATGGGGACTCACAGCAGACCTGACCACTACCAGTACAGAGACATATGAAGGAACACCACTACTGCAGGTCAAACAGGGAGTCACTTCTGAAGCAAATCCCCCACCCATCCCACCACCCATGCAAGTGGCTTCCAACTCTGAGCAGCCTCAGAGCTTGCAAATGGGATTCTCTCTGGATGAAACCGCACAGCAGACCATGCCCGAGGAGGATGCTCTATGTGCATTCTCCACGTCCATGGGATCACCAAAAAACCAGTCTGGAGTAACAGTGCCCCACCCCGCGGTGCTATTCCATGGGTGCCAGGTCTGCAGCACCGCCTGTGCCCCCTCCAGGGCTGCTCCTCCCGGCCCACTCTGCCACGGCCACCAAGAACTGGGGCTCTGCTGCCCGAGAACTGAGTGCAGAGGTACAGCAGTACCCGATTCCTTGGGATACCTGCTTTTGAGCACCCTCTGCTGGATACTACAACTCTGAATCCCCTCCAGGCCAGCGATGCTGGCAGGCTGCCTCTGATCACCCAGCAGAATGCTGGGGCGTGGAGGCAGGGAGCCTGTCCCGGGCACCCCGGGATGCCCTGGCACACAACGTCCTGTGTGAGGGCACTCCAGAGCATAAATCAGTGTCCACTGACAACAACCAGAGCCCAAAGACAAACCCACCACAGAGAAAAGTCAAACTCAGCAAACCCCTTCCCCACACAACTTAGCCACTTACAACTCAGAGTCTGACCGAAACACACTGCTGAGAAAAGATGCCCATGGGAACACCCAAAATGCAGCTTCCCAAGAGGATGGAGCTGTACAGGCTCTGGTGATGTAACATTTCCTCCTGCAGCTCCGACCTGCAGAGGTCACCTATCCACCACAACACTGGAGCAGATGACTGGCAGAGAGGTAGCTGAGACAGGAGAGATGGTGGTTTGACAAGATGGGCAGTTGTCACCTTGAATCCACAGAGGAAAACAACAGCAGCCTCACATCCTACATTTCAGCCTTCAGGTGATTAGAAAGTTGTGGCCACCTCCAATCCCAGTAATCATTCAATGCAGAGATGTTTTGGAATGCAGGGCTCAGGCAGTGACTCCTCTAAGCTAGTGTCCACTGTCAGATGTCTCAAAGGAAGGTACTGGAGGTTTATAGGGCCAGGAAGAGATTTTAACCGGCCACAGCTGGAAGACTGTCCAGGAGAAGGAAGCCCCATACCTTCTAAACGAGCTAGAACAAAATTAATAAACTGCGTGGACGATTTTTATCCATGTATCTAATCCTTTCTGCATTCTACTATGTTCTCACTCTCCATTATTTATGTGCTGTAACAAAAAAAATAAGTTTCAGGTGTGTCAGATGTTTTATTTCAATTTCATTGGAAACCTTGTATTACATAAAAGTATACACAGGAATGCCTGGTTTACTTCTCTGTGCTTCTAAGTTTATATACTTCTGTCATGCTGCTTTTTATTACTCTTCACTCTAATGAAGGATGCATAATCTTTTTCAGTCTTTCCACACCTCCAGGCATTTTCATCACCTTGTTCTGTTAAATATTTGTAGCAGGGTGATCAGAAATGAACGCCTGATATTTTATTTTTGAGACGAAGTCCCAGAGAATCCCTAGTCTTTCCACTGCAGAGATCCCACACATCCCCAGTGCCAGCAGCCTCCTCCTCAGCCAAAGCGAGGGGAGAGATGAAGGGAGGAGGGGGTTATTTCACCCTTCCACGCTGCAAAATTCACGACTACTGGAGGAGTTCTGTGCTCCCGTCCCATGCCAGCCTCGGCTGTGGTGAGGCAAACGAAAAGGCATTAACCCGGCTCCCTGCTCGGAAACAAAGTCTCCCACTCATTCCTGAGAAAAGTTAAAGGTACTCATTTCTGAGGCACTTGCGGGGTGGGGAGATACAGCACAGTCCTCCAAAGATAGCTCAGAAATAACCTGGGAGGATCCCAGATGAAGGCTGGGTGTCTTCTTACATCTGTCTGGTTTCCGAGATGGAGTGTAAACAGTGGCACATTAGCTTAGATTAATTACAGGCTGCCGGTATTTTGCTTTCATGTAGCGAGCTCTGGGAACATAACACCGCTGATAATTAAACAGCGCCTGCCATCAAAGGGCTCCAAACCACCCAGCAACCCAGGCAGGCTGTTCAGGCAGGGCTGCTGGGGTGGCACACAGCAGCAGCTTAGCAGGACACAGGAACACAGCACGCTTGTTTAGGAAATGAGAGATTTCTACTGAAACTACAGAAGGAATTATCACGAGTTTCACGTTAAGTACTGTACAGTCAGACCTGGGCAGGATTAGCATCAGTGCCAGGAGACCTTCACCATTCACACACAAAGTTTTATATCCCATGAGAAAGATCATTTCTCCCATGATATGACACCCTATTTTTTTCTTTTTTTTTTTTTTTTTTTTTCCTGGAACAATGGCTCATTAATGACTGAGGAATAAAAAAAAAGTTATCTCCTACTTTGTTTTCTGCAGGGTGAGAAAATACAGAACCGGAGATAGATGCCAAGAGAGAAAAACTCATGGGAGTGGAGTTAATTTTCTGTGTCACCACATCCCCTCCTTCCCCATCTCCTTCCACACACACCGTTGCCCATTGGTTATGTGAGATTTTGTGCCATGTTTACCAGCACAGCAGTGTCAATACTGGGGTGGATGATCAAACCCCATCCTCCTTCTCACGTGCCATATCCCATCTGGCTTACCACAAATCCCTGTTCATTTTCTTTTCTGTCCCTTTTTTTTCCAGTCCCAAAGCTGCTTTTCTGTTCCTGCCCCATCCCCTTGAGTCAATGCTCACCAAGGTCAGGAAAGACCACGGTCGCTTTGGCTGGGATGGCTGAATGAATTGCTCCTCTAAGGCTGGGCTGCTCCCCGAAACTGCAGCCCTGAACCCATTAGGTGTTCTCTTAAAGACACCAAAATGAGAGGTCCATGTGGAAGCCAAAAGGAGAGCAGGGGTGGCCAGGATGTAGCTTGATGCTCTCACATGGAACAAGGGGCAGAGCCAGTGGAGGGGTGCACGTCCTTCCTGCCCGCCACAGCCGCTGGCACTGCCTCCCACTGCCCTGCACAGAGGGCTGGGAACCCAGCGTCCCAAGATCTGCTGCCCTTTGCAGGCAGGGCCTAGGCACTGGGGACATTAACATACTGAAACACACACCACATCCCTTTAGTATTCCCAGAGTAACTCTGGAACCCCAGCCTGAGCATCAGCAGCACTGTCGAAGGATGAAAACCACGTGCTGTCCTCATGAGCGCAGCATTATCACTGGGTGTCACACAACCTGCCCTCTGTGCAGGGACAGTGACCAATTCAGCTAATTTCACCTTCCTCAGATTTAAGGCAAGGCCACGGATGCTCTCCAAAACCCCCTCAGGCTGCAGCCTGCCCGCTGATCTGAGACAGCCAAAATGCCTGGCCAGGAGCAGATCCACAGCAATGACAGCCATGGGGAGAGAGAGGGGCTGAAAGGGGAAAGAAGGAAGGGAGCAAACTTCACACAGGAACAACACGGACTTTTGAATGGTTAATTACATGTTACTCTGGTTTAGTTACTAATCTGAAGTGAGACACACACTGCCATGCAGCACCCCCTCACCTCATCTTTTTGACACATCGTGCAGCCAGCCATTGTCAGGTAACAGGTGAATAAAAGCCATGAATATTAAAATACATTAATATTAAAATCCATGGATATTAAGTCTCCACCACAGCATTTGATACAGCAACTGGAACATGCTGTAAAGAACCAAGCAATAAAGGACAAGAAAGTAAAGGAGATAGAAAGCTACCAAACTTCTACAATACCTGCCAGTACTGTTCAATTACCTACCACCTTCCTAGGAACCATGGACAGTCAAAAAAACAGGACCAGACACAGAGCCCACAAATGAAGCTGAAGAAAAGTCCCTCTCCCCTGCTCTCTCATGCTCCTGAGTAACAGAGAGGATAAACTACACCTGGGCCCGTTCAAATGGCAAATGTAACCCTTTGCACTCTCTGCTGCTCACAGCTATCAGTGCCAGGTAAAAGCCCATTAAGGAAAGCAGCCACTTGGGCTCAACAGAAGTCACAGAGGCTGGGTTAACCCCATAAATCTCAGTTCCCAGCCCTCACCCTCACAACTGAATCCTCCCAGTGAAATCTGGAAGACTTTATTGCCATTAGTACAAAGTGTATATCCCAGGGCCTTCGGATCTCACTTTAGACCAGGACCCCAGTGTGGCACGAGCTCTCTGCCAGCAAAGCTGTGGGGCTTTGGTCTGCAGTGGGTGGCTTGTGCTGCAGTATTCAGGGGCCCCAGTGTGCCAGGCACTACAAAGCACGAGACAGAAATTAATTCACACAGTTATTATCCTCCCAGATAAATGTAAAATCTTACACTGAAGAGTTTTCTCATCTCCTTTTTCAGCAGGGCAACCATATAGCAACACTGGCATTCCTCTCACTTACAGTGGCATAAGGGAAAAGAGTAAAAAATATATTCAGCTGCCAGAGTTGTGACTGCAGCATGTCAGATGTGCAGGCAGGTGATCCCTGGAGAGCTCATGGAGAAAGAGCAGCAGTTTCCACCCACTCCTTTGCCTGAATGTGTCCCCGAGAGCCCTGGCAGATTTATGTCACTGGTGCAGCTACAGCTGCCCTGCTGCTGCTGTCTGGGTGAGGCAGAGATGACAGTGAGCTCAGGTGTGCTGTGCCCACCCCTTGGCACTCGCAGGAGTATCCACCCTTCCCCTGAAATCACTCCCAATGCACCAGCAGAAACAGCAGAGGAAGACAAGCCAAAAAGCAGCACCAGAAACTGCAAAACCTAAGCCCTCTTTAGTCACCACGCTGCATCTGTTCCTCGCACGTTTTGTGGGGGGATACATTTCTGTTCCAGCAGCAGTGAAAGCCCAAGGTCTCCAGTTGTCAGCGTGCTGCCAGCACTGGGCTTCTTCCTGATATATTTAGAGCTCGCAGCATCACACCAGCTCCTCTACTCATTAAGCCATGATATTTGAGCTATGACTTTCATTTCTGCTTTCAAGGTAACCTATCTGAAGAAGCTCTTGGACTGTAAATCTGGTTGCTGAGCAAGAAAAATATGGTTGCCCCAACATGATTTTGTTGCTGCAATGAACTTGGCTTTTTATTCAGAGAGCAGGTTTTATGTCTGTCGTGCAAGGACAAACTCCTGATCAAGACTAAAAATCCGGGTGAGACAAGTGACCAATGCATCTGACCCGAGGCTGAAAATAAAAGCTGGCTTCCCACCTTAGTTTCCAAGTAAACTCCACTAAATGACGCAGCACCCCATACTGCATTTCACAGGCAGTACAGATATATTTAGCCCAGTATGCCCCTCCCAAAGCCCAGTGTGGGGCACAACTGGCTGAGCAGAAGCCAGGCAGGAATACAGGAAAACAAACCAGGCAAACCATCCTCTCCTACTCAGTAGCGTGGCTCTTGTTCACTTGCTTTGTTTAACATAAACAAACAAGCAAAACCCCAAAACAAGGAAACCTCGCAAGAGGAGTTTTCTTTTCAGGTCAGGCAGCAAACCCAAGAGTTGTAATTAGGTCCTGGAAATTAGCAGTTTAATTTATTTGTGTTGTTGGGTGTTCTTTGTATTTCCAGCCCAGCGTCAGACAAAACCAGCATCTTCCCTTTCTCCAAAGGCTCGTGAGAGAAAATGGTGTAAACACCACCCCAGCATCAGAACATGTGAACATGGAATGTCCTTTCATGGATGTGAAACGAGGAAAATAAGCCACGTGAACAGTGATATTGAGTGCCTTAAGGAGCACACTAGTTGCTTTTGGGATCTAGAGCAGAAAAGAGCCCGAGGGAGAGGAATTTCAGGGGTGTGTAGACAGTTACCTTGCAAATCACTTGGTGTATTTCAGAAGACACCTCACCGGAAAGATGTTTCTGGGGGGATCACCCCAGGGCTGTGGGAGGGTTAGAAAATAAATGTACCTCTAGGAAGCTGAGGTTTTGCCTTCAGGGCGCTGGGAAGTGATCTCCTCCTCCATCAAATCAGATAACAAACAAGCCAAATTCTCTGTGATCAGAACAACAGAAGGCAGTGGCTGCTCAGAAGCAGCCACCAAGCAGGGTTTTGACACCTGGCTGCACAAGATGATGAACCTCTTCCAGCCAGAAAGCTACAGGGAGGGCTGGCTGCCTTCTCCAGAGGGGCTGTCTGCCACACAGGAACACAGGGCCTTGTCCTGGCTTCCATGCTGGGCCATCTCCAGGCCTCGGCTGAAGAAACTACACACTGAAGTCGTTGTCATAAAAGACTTCTCGAATGAGGAAAACGATCCATTGCATGCTAGGAATGAATCAAGAAATCACACCAAAACATAACAAAGTTGCACGAACAGGAGTATCCCATCAAGGCCCCTGGCCTGCAGCTCTGCCTAACACAGCTGGCTTCAGTTCAAGGGAACTGTGGGTTCTTTGGGAAACTCTCACTCCAAAGGATGAGCTTTCAGTTCAGAGCTGGCACAAGCAGAGTGTGATTCCTTAAGGAGCCCTCAGTGCAAAACACAAAACCATTTCTCTTACCATTTTCCTCATCCCCAAAAGGGAGGTAAGGTGGAGTCACGGATTCGTGGCCATGATAAGACTTTAATGTCTGAGGAACACTACAAGCACAGAGACTTTTGATTTCTTGGACTTGTACCACTTCATCCTCTCCTGTGATGATTTAAGAGGTTGAGTGTAGAGGCTGTCTCCTAGACTTTCACTCCTTTCCCCTCAAGTGTGCTCTCCTTATTTCCATGTCCTTCCCTCAGCCAAGAGAGGCCAAGCACAGCTTTTTGTTTGTGTTATCGCTGCCCCAGACAGCCAGGAGAAGAGACTATTATTTAAAGAGGTGCAGAGTGAGACTGGGATATGACTGTAATTACTGACCCCTGGGCACCCTACAGCAGAGGACCACAGCGTGCTGAGATGTGAATAACCCTCCTCCTGCAGGGGAGTTGAGGAAACCTCTTTTTCTTAGCAGACTTTTTAAAATGCAATATAAGATTTTTCTCTAATTAGAGGTAAAAAAAATGTTTTTAAAAAATTCTGCAAGTAATTCCTGCCCTGTAGGTTTTGTACGTATCACTGACAATATCTACCACCCCAACAAAAGAATGACAGGCATGGCTTCTTATCCCTGACTGGGTGAGTGCAATGCTTGGAACCAAATTTATGATGCAAATATTTGAAGTTAAGATGCCAAAATTCAGGTCCCTTCAGTAGTGCCTGCTTTAGCACACTACCTCTGAAAATCACTTGTTAAAATACAAAGAGCATGGTAAGCTCTTCAAGCACAATCAAACACCACTCTTGCTCTAAATTTTGGCCAAAAAAAGGTTAAAATACTCACCTAGCTCATCACTGTTCCAGTGATGTAATGTTTGTAACAGTCCCACCATACACAGGGGAGGTTTCTGTGAGAACCAGGCTTTTCTCCTTCAAGAACAAGTCTCCTGCTCTTTTAGATTAATTGATTTCACACACAGTTGTTTATGTGTGTGGCCTCCCTTGATTTTCTGAGCTCTCTTCGCTCCAAACAAAACAGCTTAGGGATGTAGATGGAGCCAATTGCATTTGGGAAGAGGGGAGATAACACCTCAAAGCCAGACAGAAAAGGACATTTCTTACTTCAGAGACTTTTCCCTGGACTGTGCTTTGAGGCAGCCTGACAAAAGCACGCTTCTGGGGAACACCATAAAACTGCTTCAGAGACACACTGCACAGAGCCCGGCAGGAAAAACCTCCCCACAATGCTGGGAAGGGTTTGGAAAAGTAGCTTCTGAGGAGAAAGATATATGGCAGGCTGTGAGATTGCAAACAATAGACGACCAAGAAACTGTCTTAAATTTTAAAACATCCTGACTTCATATAACAGCTTGTAGCTAGACTGGGAGAGCACCAGAATCCTCATTTGTGCATGGAACATGTATCAGGCAGCTGTGCAGCGCACTACCAAAGGCTGGTTCGGAAGGAAAATTTCTCTTCGGAAACAAATCTGGATACTAATTTGAAAGCACAACACAGAAAGATTAACTGCCCTCAGCCTCTCCAGACCAGCCATGTGGACACACCACGGATTCAATCTGCACTGAATTACAAGTCATCACTGACAAAGGACTGAAGTAGCTAGCCAGCAAAACCAGTGGAAATATGCTTTTGTGGATCTGGTCACAGAATGGAATCTCAGTTCCCCAAGAAGGGCTGGGATTTCAGCATTTGCCTGCATCCCAAATACGGATGGAAAGGTCAAAATATTACACTATTTCATAGTATGAACAATTCCAAATGCTCTTGACTTGAAAATACAGGGCAGGAGGGAAGATATTATTGATGGAAACAAAACATTCAAAATGTTTTAGCAGAATTTTCTCTGCTTACCAGCACTGTACAAATCTATGGACCCTGGTATTACCCACCAAGGTGAGAGGAAAGCTGGCTGATGGCATTACAAGGCCACTCTCCATAATCTTTGACAAATCATGGAGACAAGAAGACGAACAGGAGCAAACACTGTGCTGCTGAGGCAAAGAAAGGCAATGGGACACTGGGTTAATCAACAACAAGGGCATCACCTGCAGAAAAGAAGCCATAATCCCACTCGACTGAGGCTGCACCTGGAATCCTGTCTTCTGTTTTGGTCCCCGCTGTGCAAATAAAAGACATGGACAGGCTGGAGAGGGTCCAGAGAAGGGCCACAAAGATCCCCAAAGGAGTGGGAAGCCTGCCAGTGAGGAGAGGCTGAGAGAACTGGGCCTTGAGAAAAGAAGGTTCAGGGGAGATCTCATCACCATGCTCCTGTATTTAAACGGTGGCCACAAAGGAGATGGAGGCTCCCTTCTTACAAGGAGCCGCATGGAAAAGAGACAGGGAAATGGGTACAAGTTACTCCTGGGGAGGCTCCAACTGGACAGAAAAGGAAAGTTTTTCACAATGGGAACAATCAGCTGTTGGAATAATCTCCCCAGGGAAGTGGTGGATTCCCCAACACTGGACACCTTTAAGATTTGCTGCACACGGTGCTAGGCCATCTTGCTTAGACTGTGCTTTTGCCAAGGAAGGATGGATCAGATGATCCCTGATGTCCCTTCCAATCTGTTACTCTGTGATTCTGTGAAAATGAAATGTTGATCCAAAATGAGAGATTTTGGGGCGTTGACCTGAAACTTAAACTCTTGCTCTGGATTTCAACATAAAACAACATTTAAGTCAAAATGTCAGTTGGAAACAGAAATCATTGTGTTTTGAAACATTGCTACAGAAAAGCATGTTTTTCTTCTGAAAATTTCAATTTACATCAAACCATGTTTTCTTCTGGGAGCTTTTTTTTTTATTTTACCAGCTCTGTGTGTGTTTGTTGTGCTGCTTGAGGATTGGACATTTGCTCCAAACACACGGATGTCTGCAGTGGGATTATCCACACTGCGGATTCCTTATACAAGTCCAGGAATACACCTGCACCCAGACTTTCTTAGGAACCTGAACGATTACAGAGTATTTAGCTACTGTAATTTAGGGAAATGGTCCATGGTGTCAGACGAGTAGCAAACAGAAACTCACTTTGCACACAGAGGAGGAGTGGGGTCTGCTCCTGGATGCCCTCCAAAGCAGCATCTCTTCATCAGCATACAAGATTACACATCTATCTCCAAAGGCTGGCTTTGCAAAACTTTGGAAAGGAAAAGGTAAGTGGGCCTCTGGAAACACTAAACTACCTCTAAAAACTCGTTACTTATTTAATATTATTTCTTTGCAGAACTAGCCCTACAAACAAAAGCCTAATTCCAACCTCAGTAATCCACAAAATTTCTGTACAGACACATTTAGGCAGATGTACAGCTACCAGCACCCTCTGCCCTGCACAGAAACAACCAGCCAAAGCTTTCTGTGGAAGCAGGGACAATGACAGAAAGCAGCATTTTCCAAACACAAGGCTGTGCACTTTGACCAAAAAGGCCACACATCCCTAACTCCTTCTGCTTCAAACCCACGGACGAGGGCACAGCACAACAATTTACAGGGACTAGTCACAGACACAAGACCTCAGACTGCCACTTATCAAGACAGTCTGGAAGATCCACGCAGCACACTGCTGAGGTATGCCAAGAGAAAGCCTTGCCAAGACAGGAGTGACAGAACCAGGTGATGAATGTGATGTGGTGATGCTGGTATCAAAAGCCAGAGATGTCTGTACGTGCGGACAGAGGAGCTGAAGGGAAAAGCAAAATCTACTTAGGTGGAGCCACAACTGTTGACTGAGCAGACCAGCAATGTTTGCCTGAAACCAAACGGAGAACAGATTATGTTCAAGCAGCTCTGGAGCTTTTAACATCAGACCAGCGCCTGCTAGTTGATGGACTCCATGGATGTCAATCTACAGCCTGGGAATGGGTGTTGCTTTGGAGCTCTTTCAACCCCAGGCTGAGTTTAGAAAGCTATGACCACCCCACAGCAGCCTCTGACGCCTGTCCCTAGATGTCAGTGAGCCACAATTTCCACAGGACTGGACCCTATCCCTGCTCTAGCTCCCAGCACAGACATCCTCTTTCGCACAGGTCTGCTGGATAATCCTTCCCTGGCTGTGGACAAAGGTTCTGGGCTTTGTGAAGACCTCACCACCTCTTTTACCAGGAGAAAGAACGAGCCACTGGACCAGCTGGAAGTAAGAGGATCATTAATACTCCTTGTTGCCTCAGGGAGGTGCAGGAGTTGGAAGAGGTAACAGGCAAAGCTTTCCAAGCCTGCTCCAAGGCATCCTGTGGTGGTCAACTTCCATCTGCTCAGCTGGGGATGGACTGCATGAAGCATGAGCTGTGCCAGCTCAGATCTCACCCAGGTTTACCAGAAGCAGCAACGAACTGACAGAACCTTCTCTGTAATGTATTAAAAGCACATTTCCTAGTTCAGCCTTGTCCTTAGGCTAAAGTAAGGCTTAGGTAACACAAACTAACTCTGTCTAAACTTAACTGCTTCTCCTATTGCTTCTAACTTGGTTTTGTGCTTGAGTTGAAACCATTACCTGGCCTCTGTAAGTAGGGCCTGGTCCAGACTATCAAGGTTACCCCACAAAACTTTTTTTTTGTTCAAGAAATTAAAAAAAAAAAAAAAATACACACTCCTCCCAACACCCCAGTGAACACAGTTGTGCTGACAAAGATGCCTCCATGGTCACAGCTGTGCCCACAGAAAATGCTGTGGGCTCCCCTTCTTCCATGGGCTACATGGCACAGACACAGTCTAACACAAGCAGCCCAACTCAGACAGTAAATCGTTCCTGGTGTGTGAGTCTGACCTAATTGGCACCATTTTCTTGGAAGATAAAGAAGTTTTACATGTCTTGTAGATAAAAGTTCGAGTTGTTACCTGCGGTGGGGTTTTATACCACTGGGGTGCAACTGTTGTGCAGAAATACAGACCCTTAGATCTTCTCAGCATGCTGTGGAGGAGCTTTTGAGCCTTTCAGCAGGCTCTTTGGAAAACAGCAGAGATGCTGAAAGAGCCTGTGCAGCCTCAGTAAAAACTGAACAAAGCCAGCGCTGCAATTACCAAGCTTACCCAGCTGAAAACCTCCTTGCCATTCATAAAAAATTATTACAAGTTCATTTTGAACATTGGCAAAACTCCCAAACAGCTAGTTGAGAATAGGTGGAAATGGGGAATAGTTATAAAAACAGAAAAGAAATTGGGACAGGTAATTGGTCATAATTCACAGGAGCACTCACTGCACTCTACCTGTACCCCAGGCTGTGAAATCTCCACAGGTGGAATAACAGCTGCAGCCACCCACAAGGCTGCAGATGTGGCTGAGAAACCTGGTTTGTGCACACCACACACGGGAGCAAGAGCTGGCATTCTGGTCTAAAACCAGAAGCCTCCATTGCAGCGTGAAGAATAATGGGGCTACCCCATGAGTATCTGCATCATCTCAGTGTCAGACTGTAAAGCTCCAGTCAGTTTTCAGAGATGCAAAACTGACAGTGATGACAGCCACAGGATACTACAAACCTTCCCAGCTGTGACACAAAAACGATAATGGCAAAATATTTACTAAACAAAACCCTGACATGCTGCCAGGACCAGTATTTACAGTAATTACTGACAAATCTGGGCCACAGAATATAATAAAGGAACCTGTAGAATTGTTTGAGCTGTAAAAACAGAAGGGGGGAAAAAAAAGGAACTTAATTTTCCTTTGTACAGTATCAATTTTTTATGATTAGAGACAATTTTGAAGTACTCAGGAACACCTCGGGGAGTAATGAACCCAACAGTCACAAAATTATTTTTTCTGAAAAATGTTCCATTAATGAAGACATGCTTGGGCTCATATGTCTCTCTCGACACTCTGTGATACATAACAAAGCTCAGAAAGGTTTTCCAGCTAAGCAAAGGAGATTCTCATTTAATTTGCCTTACAGTTCCAACTGCTCCATAATAGAGGTGCTGCAATGCTTCAGGACTCAGTTAAACAATGATACCAAACCAGCCAAAAAGCTAAATACAGAACAACTGGAAAAGAAAGATAAATTTAGCGAGCCCACTGAAATATTAGTATTCCTGTGACTTTTGTTAACCCTCTGCCCTTAATGATGGACAAAAACAAACCCAAAACACATGTTCCACCCAATCACTTCAGTCTCCCTCACCTCCAGCCGAGATGGGAGAGTTTACAGAAGATGTATTTTCCCTCAAATCCTTCAAATAAACCATGACTTAAACTTCATATGTGATCACAAACCTCTCTGTATAAGATAGAACGTTGCTCTGCTTTTCTTTCCCTATGACAAAAACTATCAAACCCTTTGAGCTTTTCCCATGAGCTACTTAAAACCACAAATTAATCTAAACCAAGAGCTCTTTAGCAATCCCTGCACACAACAGTGCCATGAGCTCTCTGGCCACAAACCCCCTCCCACTCCAGGAAGACTCACTCCATTTGAGTATCCCTGCTACGTTGTGCATTAATTCATCTCATTCTGTTTTGCTCCAGATGCTGAGATGAAGCTTTGCAAAATGGACTAGTCACTTTGAGTAATCAAGTCCAGACTACTCAAGAATGCCCAAGTATCCAAAATAGCTGAACCTTGGGAAAAAAAAGGGACCTTTGACAGCATTTAGAGTTGGATACCCCAAATCACCAGTCATGAAAACCCTGGCCTGTGTTACCTTTGCTCTGAATATAAGAGTATTAAACCCAAGGCCACCGGGTTAGCTCAAAGAGGAGCAGAGGAGGCCAGGACTCAAACCATCCCTCTCATGTGGCAGACCACAGCATTAGCTGCAGGCATGCCTGGAAAGAGACATCAGTCTGGGGTCTCCTGCAGGGTTATGCAGGACACAAATGGTTTGATCCTGATGGTTTTATTTAGATGGACAAGGCTGCCAGCTTGGGCCCTATTTACTCTCCTGAACCCGGAAATTCTAAAGAAAGCAAATTCTGTCCAGCCTGACAGAAACAGGAGCACTCCCTTTCCTCTGCCTGTCCCTCTCTCCAGCTCCTCTGAAGCTGAGGGGCACATCACTCACTTCTCAAACAAACTCACACAAAAGCCAGCTTGGGGAAGCTCAGCTGGGAACAAAGTGAAATAAGGAAGATGACTTTGCGGGGAAGCACCTCCTGCTTCCCCACTGCTGGGAGCCCGATGGGAGCAGAAAGAGGCACTGTCCCTTTAGAGCTGGCCAGGGAGCAGCTCAGCATGCCTGGCCTCTGGGAGCAACCACAGCCTGAAGGAAAATGACTGTGGGCTACAGCGGGACAAGGGGAGATTTCCTGAAGCCCACTGCAGGATAAATACTCAGAGATGAGAGCACAAGGCACCCTCCAGTCCTGAGGGCTGTGCAACCAGACTTAAAAATAAAACCTACAAGAGGGAGAACTGGCTTGCCCGGGACCTTGAAAGAGCCAGCATCCGCCGAGAAGAGGGAGCGAGCAGCAAACCACCAGCCCCAGGCAGCCAGGAAATGCGGCAGCAGGAGCCAGACCCACAGCCCAGCCACAAGAGAACAGGTCGGCTTAGGAGGGATGCAGCCGGCTGGGGAGTTAAATTTAGACAGGTAAACATTCCGAGGGGAAGAGATGGGGTTCGCACAGCCCTCACGTCTGCCACTGCCAGCCCCTGGGGAGAGCCCTTCAAAGAACTGCTGGGGGGCTGAGGCACCTCGGAATAGGGCTGTGGGGGCCAGTGGGCTGGGAGCACACAACCGTGTGGGCATTTTTACCCCAGCGTTTGCTCCAAGCATCTTCCTGCCTGGCAGCCTCCCCAGCAAGCAGGAAAGCTGTTGAGAGAAGCATGGAGGACACTGCAGCCCAAGGAAAGGTGCAAGTCTGGGGTACACAGGGCACCAGGGGACCTTGCAAAGGAAATGTGCCACGGCAAACCCAACCAGCAACACAGGGGCCATAGCACCACTGTAGCCATTTGGGTGTCAGAGCCCTTTTGAGCTCCCTTTCTGAGGGAAAAAAAGAGTAAAAGAAGCAAGGAGTTAGTCTTGCAAACTCAGCCAACCTCTAGAGCCTGAGTCATCCAGACCCCATGAACTGGAGGGGACACACAGCACCCCCTTCCCTGCCCTGCCTGCAGGGGCAAGCCATCAAAGCTCGAGGCCTGTTTCACAGCCCCAAGGACCAGGGAAGGATCCCCACGGGCAGGACACACTACAGCCATGTGGCTGTGCACAGAAGGCACGTGAGAGCATCCCCACTTTGGGCACTGCTGGGTCCTGCCCCAGAGTGACCATCTGCCCCGCTGACCCCGCAGCTCCACCTCTCACAGAGCTGGCCAAGGCGTGTGGGAGCTTTACCAAGTCCTAAGCCAAAGCCTGGAGGGGGGTGGTGGATCACAGGGTCTGGTCTCCTCTGTAATTCCGTCCATATGGTCTCAGCCAGTTGTCTCTGCAGTGAGCCCAAGAACATGCACTTCAGTAAAGTGTCCCTTCCAAAGAGACACCCTGTCTTTATTGGAAGATTTTAAGAGCTGGAGAAGCAAACGCTGCCTTTGGTCGTTTGTTCTGAAGGTTAATCACCCTGCTGTTAAAAACACTGCCTGTTTCTAACAGAGCCTAAATGCCCAGCCACATGCCTTGAGTTCTCCTCTTGAATTAGAAAGCTCTCCGAGCACCAGCTACTTTCAGAGCTGCTGGAAACAGTCAGGTATCACACCATGCTACATCTTCATGTTCTTTCTGAAATGCTACCCAGGTCCTCATTCCTTAAATCTCCCATTAGAAAAGGATTTTTTTAGTCCAGGAGAAATTCCCCTGAGCCCTCTCTGCGCTGCCTTCAGTTTTAATAAAGTCTGTATGCCTTCTCCCAGGAAGCAAAGCTCCCTTTCTATGCAAAAGTGGAATCAAATCACAGACTGCCCTGTCTTACATAACATGCCTTGGCTGTCCACATCCTGATTTTAAAAGTACTGTGTTAAAAAAAGTCTCTGAAATGCTCAGTGCGTGTGTGCATGCGTGTGTGTCCAATTTATTTGGAAATGATGAAATGGTTTTCACTCGAACTTTGATCAACTGCTAGGAAAAAAAGATCTTATGAATAGAAACAATTTATATTCATTTAAATGAGAAATCATGCAGTTTTCAGAAAAGAGCTGGTTTCCCTGTGCGACTTGAAACCCAAACCCAACAACTTCAGGACAAAAGACTCAAGATGTGAAGCAGTCCAGAAACAGAGGGGCCTACTGGACTGGAGAAAGGGACAAATAGCTTAAAGGTAACTTTAAATCTCACAGTATTTGATCTGCTCCTAAAAGAACAAGCTCCTGGAGACTTTGCTATACAAGAATGTTCATTTTTCTTTAAAACACATGACCCCCAACTTTCTAGACCCAGCTCTTTCCAAATTTCTACTTTTTTACAACTGATGTAATGAATTCTGGCAGACTGGGAGGGAAAGGGCCGAGAAAGAAGACTTCTCAGGGCTGGGAGCCTGCAGCCACAACTTCAGCTTCAGCCTTCCTAAACAGAGATCAGTCACGTGTGGAAGGACATTTTCAATGTCCATGCCCTAGAGACAAGGGAAAGGACTCAGGGGCTGCTTACAGCTACTGAGAGGAGAGGTGAGCAAATACTGCAGGAGCCTGGGAGGGACTCCTTTCCAAAAGGAAGGAATCTGCTGCAGACCCTCCTGGGCACAGAAACGTGAGTGAGCAACGGAGCCTGTCAGCAGAGGAAACCCACGGCTGGAACGGGGCCAGCTCACTTCCCCAGCTCTGCCTCCAAACCTGCACTGGCAGCTCATCCTCACGCTTCTCTCCTCACAGACTCAGCTCATTTCTCTAAAGAAGGAGATAAAAACCCGAGTACTTGGGCCAGCTTCTCTGCACATGTGGCGACTCATCCCATACCCTGGATGTCTGGGGTGAAAAACATTCCACCTGAATTCTCGCAGAGCCCAACCTTCACCTTGGCTAAACCCAGGTGTCCATGCACAGGACACTGCTTTAAGAGGAGTCTGTCTCTCTCCTGCCAACTTGGAGAAAGCCCACTTCCTTCTCTTTTGGGAAGAAGAACCCAGCTTGGTTCTCCATTTACAACTACACCTGTGTGACACAAGACAGGCACCTGCAGGTGAAACTGCCACCATCAGGAAAAGTGGTCCCTTCAACTCGTGTGTCGATGCCCAGCAGCAAATGTGAGAAGGAACGGCCATGACAAGCTCACACCTGAGCGTTGGTGTGATGTGGGGAGGCTGGGGGAGGCATTAGAGATGTGCAAGCACCAGGCAGGCTCCAAAGGGAGAGATGGACAAAGACAAGTGGAAAGGAGAGAGATACCTTGTGCGTGCCCGGTGCCACACAAACATTCTGTGCTTTGTGGACACAAAAGCCCTCATGAAAGGCACCAAGAAAGAGCCCTCAACACCCAGGCAGATAAGGAAGCATTGATGCACGCTGTCCTCATGTGCAGGAGATGTGGAGTAGAGCAGTTTACACTGGAAATGTGCAGGTGCACACCAGGAACACAATGCACCCAAGTTGAAGACGGCTATGAAGAAGTTGAAGTTAGAACACAAGTGCCAGTGCATGGGTAAGAAACAGAAAACACAAAAAAACCCCAACCCCAAAGATGAACAGGCGAGTATGTGGGTGCAGGCAGCAGGGCAAGACCGATGATAGGGCAGCCAGGAATGCATTAAGGCGTAGGTGAAAGTTGGATAGAGAGACTTACAGGGACACTCATCTGATGGCAGAGGAAAACTATCAAAAACATGGGGCAACAAAGTCTATCAGAGCACACAAAAATATGTTTGGGGAAGTTGTTTTACCCATACCACTAAGGGAAGTATTGCACCACAATTCCCAGAAGAAAAGCCAAGTTTCATAAAAGAGCGCGTCTGTTACAGACATAGCCGGGATGTTCGTACCCTGGCACTGTGAAACCGGGCACGCTTTCACTACTCATCTGTGCTTCCACGAGCACAAGAACCCTTTCCCATGCCACATGCCACGGCTTGTGCTGGCACGTGCAGCCACACCACAGGTAGGGGTGAGAAGGACACTGTGGGTGCTCTCAGGAAAGCCACTGTGCTCACGCTCAGGAAAAGGATCTTCATCCAACAGTGCAATCCCTGTGCTCACAGTAAGGTCCATCTCACTGGAGTAACATCTGTTTTGCTGAACTCATGTCTGTCATGCCTGAGGAACATCTGTTTCACCCGCACAGCGTCTGCCACCCGGGAGGAGCATCCCTCGCACCCCAGCAACATCCCTCGTACCAGAGAGCGGCCCCTCGCACCTCGGCAGCGTCTCTCCTGACACCGCAGGTCTCTCCCACCGCAGCAACACCTCCCAGGCCTCCCCGGGGCCACCCCGCCGTCGGCCCCAGCCCCGCGCTCCGGTGGCCCCTCGGCTGCTCCGTGTCGCTGGCGGGCTGGCCCGGGGGCTGCTGCCCGGCGGCCCGGCCCCCGACGGCCCTGCCCGCGATCGGGGGCTCCGCGCAGCCCGGGCCGCCCGAGCCCCGCAGCCCCCGCCCCGCCCCGACCGGCGGTCGCCCCGGCCCGGGGGCGTCTGCCGGGGTCGGCGGCAAAGTGCGGCCGCGGCTCCCGGGCTGGGAGAACCGGCAGAGCCCCGGTACCGCCCGCGTCGCCTCCCGTCCCTTCGGGGGCCGCGCAGGGAGGCGGCCGGCCCCGGGACGAGACGAGCCCGGGGGTCCGCACCGCCCGGCGCGGCCGAACACCTCCCGCCCCCGGCCTCCTCCTCCTCCCGCCGCGGGCCGGGGCCGCCTCCTACCTGCATCTCCCGGGCGCCGCGTCCCCGGGCGGCGGCGGCGGCAGCGGCAGGGGCAGGGGCAGGTGAGCGGGCGCCCGCGGCGGGCACGGGGCTCCGCGTCCCGCTCGGCGGCGTCGCGGCGGCCGGAGACCGCGAGGGGACGCACCTGCCCCGGGGGCCGCCGCCCCGTCCCCGCGCCGGGCCGAGCCCCCCGCCGGCTGCGAGAGGGGAGCGGGGGGACGCTGCCGGCGCTGCCCTCCCCGTCGCCGCTGCGCTGCGGGAGCGGCGGCACCGAGGACGACTCCCGGCCGAAGTTGGCGGCGGCGGCGAGTGCCGGGCCCGGGAGGTGCCGGCGGATCCCGGGGGCTCCGGCCGCCTCCGCCCCGCCTCCCCCCGCCCCGCGCCCGCCCCCCGCGCCCTGCGCCCGCCCCGCCGCGGGCACCGCCGCCGCCGCCGGGATGGGGCTCCTGGAGGGGCCGGGCGGCCTCCCCCGCCGGGGTGGCCCGGGGATGGGGCGGGCGGGAGCCCGGCCCGGGGGGTGAGCTGCGGGCCCGCTGCCGTCGGGGGGGGCCGTGCTGGCGAGTGAGGGGCGACGGGGAAGGAACGCCGCGGCCCCGTGCGCTGGAGGCCCCCGGGCTGGCTCCCTCCCTGCGGCCCCCGCAGCGCCCCGGGCCCGGCAGCGCAGCCCCCGCGGGGACACTCGGTCACTCGTGGGTCGCTCCCAGCGCATCCCTGCGGCGCTCCCTCCTCGCCGGCTGTAAGCGCCCGGCCCGCCCCGCCGCCCTGAGCTGCCGAGAGCTCCGTGCCCTCCACCTCTCGCTGCGGGGGCTCAGCAGCACCCTGCTCGTGTGGCTCCCGGCCCGGCAGACAACGCGCTGGGAGTCAAAACCCCTCCGGTACGGGCGGCAGGGCTCCTGGCTCCCGCCAGCGGAGGGCTTTTGACCTGGTGACCTACTGCTTCATCTCAGCAAGGATTTTTGGCATCTGTCTCCCAGAGAGGGTGGGCGGCTGGGTTGCAGCGAAGGTGCGAATGAGGCACCGAATGGTGCGGGGATGCTGCTGAAATAGACTGGCAAAGTTTGGCAGAGGAGACGCTGCATGAAGCTCTTGATGCGGCTGGCACTCAACAAGCACATCCATCCCTTGCCTGCAACACCAGGAATCACACCGGGGGCTGTCCCCCACCCTTCTTCCCATAAAACTTCACAGATTCACAGCCAGATCCCGTTCTCACTTTTCCTGGCAGAAGCAGGGAGTAGCTGCACAGGCATTAGCAGGATCACCACAAATTTATGCTGGTGTGACTGAAAGCGGTGCCTAGCTCCTGCTGGGCATCCCGGTGCACGGAGACAGGATTTACGTGCCTGGTCTCCGGGCTTGGTGGCAGCTCTGCAGCAGCCAGGAGTTACACTTGTTTTGTCCAGGTCCCCATCTCTGGGCCCCACATGGTCAGGCATCCAAAGTCCCCCCGCACCAGGAGCTGCAGAGCCTCACACGCAGTGCAAAGAGCACCTTGCTGCTCCTACGCGTACACAGACTCACACATACAAAGATCCAAACGGAATTACATCAGGGAGGCATTTAGCCCCCTGGAATTCCTCGAATTTATACTGGCTTGGGACAAAGTGCAGCTTGAGACACGCATCCTGACACAAGCATCTTGTTTCAAACAGCTCTGAGCATCCGTTTGGGTTCAGAGTGGAAATACGTGAGCATTTTTAGAGGAGCAGGTAAGTGTTTGAATACAGGCTACACACTACAAGTAACTGAAGGCTCCAACTGTCTTAATTCATGACCAACTGCACCAGTGGTTCCCATCACTGTAGTCATTAATGAGACTTTCTTCTAATGGGAGTAGGAGATAGAGGAGGTACAGCTAGAGGTAAATAGTAACCCAGTGTTTGTGGCAGGAAATAAGGAGCCATTGTCCTCAGCGCTGTGTCACTAGAAAGATAATAGTTGGTACAGCAAATGCCAACTAATTAGAGGGCAAAGGAAGTTGAAATTGCAGCTGGCTGCAGGAAATTTTAGGTGCCAGCTTTTTCACTCTGAGGCAAAGCCTGTTTACCATCTGGGCTGTTGCTCCCTGCTTGTCTGTCACACTTCTAACTTGCACGTTAAGGCTGCAGAGGGGAGGGGCAGGGTGCTCTTGTGGGGACCCAGCAAACAGCAGGGACCCGTCCTGGGGCCTGGAGGTGTGAAGGGGACTGTCACAGAACTGAGGATTGGTAACAAATTGCTTGGTCTGTAGAGTTATCTGCTTTTTCACTTTTGGTCCTGCAAGGGACAGCTGGCCACAACAGGTCAGCAGGCCAGAGATCCCCGTCCCTCCCCACAGGAGCCCTCCCAGGATGGTGCCTTACATCAGGGTTAGAGGGAGCAGACGGGGAAGGCAGAGCCACTGGACCACCAGCAGAGACAGCACTGGATATACCTGTTCCTGAACACCTGCAGCTAGGGGCCGTGTGGATTATTCAAAAAAGAGGCCAGATTATTGAAATACCATGCTGGCCTCAGCATAGCCCATGAGGAAGATGGGAATTCCTGCAGCTTTAATCCATCCTTGATGTCTGCACTCCTGCTTTGGTGGGACGAGAAGGGCCATTGAGAGGTACATACGTGTGTGTCAGGAGATGCTGGGTGCCAGGAAGGGCAGGAGGGACAGCTGGGGATGTGTGTCTCCAAAACTGGGTGGGAGTGATTCCACTTGGAGGGCCTGAGAAGAGGCTAAGCGTCCTCAGCCAGCAGGACTGAGGTGCATGGCCCATCTCAGAGGTCTGTGTCTCACAAGGGGGATGCCTTGGCAGTGCTGCCACTGCTGAGGACAAAAAACTCCACAGAATGAGCTGGTTCTAGTGTTGGTGTGGGTGGGTGATGACAGGAGACCACCAATTGCTTTGCCTTACTGTGCCCTCTCTGCTGAAATGAATTTGTTTTCTTCCTGGAAGGAAAAAAGTTGGTTGCCTTCTTTTCTTCTAGTCTCCCCCCCAAGACTGCCGTATCCTCCACCAAAACATCACCCTGTGAATGTCATTCCACAGTTTTTGTCCACTCCATCTACATATTCCTCCATCTACAGAGCAGGGCAGATAAGAGAAGGGCTCTTGCATCCAGACAGGGGTGATCCTTGCTAGGGGTTGGGAAGGGGAGCACAGCTGCCAGTAAGGAGGAGCTCCTGTCTCATCCCAGCTGCCAAAGGTGTTGTCTACATGTTCTTTACATGTCCCAATATGATGAAGCCTCAATGATTTAATGATGGGCAGTGTCCACAACTGGGTCTGGGCAGGATGTGGACTCCAGTCCATGACCAGAGTCTGGCATGTGACTAATATTGGTGGGAGACACTGTACAGCACACCCAGGGAAGATGTTCCATCTGCTCAGTTGCAAAAAGCAGCTTAACCCATGCAGCTCCCTGGACAATACAAGCTGATTTATTTCTCTTCATCTCACTGGAACATTCCCATTGCTCCAGTTGTCCTCATGCTCCTCCTTCTCTCCTACTACAGCAGTGCATTTTGTGTCTCTCCCCTCACTGGTCTCTGCTCCTAGTGAGCAGGAAGAGGCTGGGGAAGTGCTCAGACTATTTGAGATGTGGAAATACTAAGCTCACTCGGCAGAGGAGAAGAGCAATTTAAAATGTATTAAGGAATATAAATCCCTCTCAGTTATGGCAGGACCCTGCAGAATGTATTCAGAAGCAGGAGACCTTGTCACTAGAAACTCAGCCACGTGGCTCTGACTTCTCTCAGTGTATGTGTAGCCCAGTCTAGCAGTTCTGTGGTGCTCATAAGCTCTGATCTCTTGGGAGGTTTCTTCCATCCCTGTTGCACCTGCACAATAATCTCCCCCCTGGTCAGCCGACCCCGTGTGCTCTCTGCATCCAGGGGGGAGCTGGGCAGAGGTGGTGCCTGTCCTGGGATGGCTTTCAAGAAGGAGGAATACTCACTGTGCTTCTTTCACTAACATGGACCTTTTTTTGTGCTTTACCATTTGCCTCACACTCCTGCAGTGGGATTACTACCAGTATTAGAAGCAAATGAAAGGAAGTGAATTTGTGAGGAACTGGACACGTTTCTAGCAGTGAGATTGTTATGAGTCAAGGTGGAATTCGCGGAATAAAAATCTGGAAATGGAAAAAAAAAATAATCTTGAGCTCCTGCCAAAGGAGAGCTCGTTCCAGACAAGCTACCTGATCTGACCTGCCTCGCAGGTGTGAAAACCTTCATTGACCCACCCCCACATTCCCTACCTGCCCCTGCAAACACCAAAGGAAAGCACCGCCTTATTCCCAGCCGCTGCCCTCGTGGGAAGCAGCCAGTTTCCTTGAGGCGTAAAGCTCATGACCTGAGAAGCTGTGGCACTCCACAAAAGGAAATATAGGCTAAACTTCTGAAACATTTTCTAATGCTGACGTCTTTCAAATGATGGAATTGTCTCCCCAGGGACACGTGGATGCTCCACTCCTTGAGTCAGAGAGGCAGGATGGGACAATGCAGAGGGAGACGTATTGTTGGGAACCTCGCTGCCCCTGTACCAGGGAGAGACAGCGAGGGGGGAGAGGAATTACATGACTTGAATCATTTCCAGCTCTAATTGCTATGATTTTGCAGTAGTTTTCCCAGCCCCAAGTATAACATTAACCATCAAAGCACGATTTCACTCACGGTCAATTAAACCAGGATTCATCTGGCTTGACATCACCAAGAAAAATCCATCCTGGACACCCCACTGAGAAAAGATAGGAGCCAGACAGGGGCTGGTCACTGGTCATCCTGGGGGATAGGCAGAAGCTGCTGCCTTTAGAGGTGGACATCTCCAGGTGGACACCTCCACCAAAGTATTCCCTTCGCTTCTGCCAGCACAGGACACAAAAGGAACGCAGCAACTGTAAGATGTGCAAACACCTTTCCTCACCTCAGTGATGCTCTCATAGGGTCCCTGGGCCTGATGTCCCCATCTGGACGGTCCTGCTGGCTGGGGGGCTGCTCTGGAGGTCAGATGGAGACAGCCTGCAGTGCCGGGTGACCTCCTCACGTCCAGTGGCCACACGTAACCCTCTGTCCAGTTTGTTCTTGCCCTCCTGCTCCTCCAGCACGCAGATCTGGGAAGCCCATCCAGGGCCCACAAGGGATCAGTGTCTGGAGCTGCCTTCCTGAAGGCCGAGGTCCGCAGGGAGGAGGGCAGGCCAGGGAATGGCTCTCCCACAGCCCATCTCTCACGGCTGCAGCTCTGCTCCTTGCCACTCCTTGCCACTCCGTGCTCTTCCTCCACAGGCCCGGTGCAAAGGCGTGAGCCAAGCCATCCACTGGGTTTGGAACACCAAGAGATGCAGTGACCAGAAGCCCTGGTGAAGACACCGGGGTTTGGAGGAGGCAGCAGTAACCGGGCTGAGCCGGCGGCTGCGGCGGGGTGAAGCCCCGGCTCCACGTAAGTTGGTAGCAAGGCTGGGGAGAGCACGGGGAGTTCAGGCCTGCTCAATTAGCCCTTTAATCATTAGACAGGCACTCCCAACAGCGGGTTCTGTCCGCTGGGCGGGTTAAAATGTAACTGCCCCCCTCGGCGGCCCCGCTGGAGCCCGGGCTCCAGGGACCGGCACCGGCCTCCCTCTGAGGGCCGCCAGGGACCGGGGCGGCACCGGCCTCCCTCTGAGGGCCGCCAGGGACCGGGGCAGCACCAGCCTCCCTCTGAGGGCCGCCAGGGACCGGGGCGGCACCGGCCTCCCTCTGAGGGCCGCCAGGGACCGGGGCAGCACCGGCCTCCCTCTGAGGGCCGCCAGGGACCCGGGCAGCACCGGCCTCCCTCTGAGGGCCGTCAGGGACCGGGGCGGCACCGGCCTCCCTCTGAGGGCCGCCAGGGACCGGGGCGGCACCGGCCTCTCTCTGAGGGCCGCCAGCCCTCACTGCTGTGGGCAGGGACAGTCCGACCGCGGGCTCCTGTGGGAGAGCTGCTGCGGGAGAGCTCCTGTGGCAGAGCTGCTGTGGCATAGTTCCTGCGGGAGAGCTGCTGCGGGAGAGCTCCTGTGGCAGAGCTGCTGTGGCAAAGTTCCTGCGGGAGAGCTGCTGCGGGAGAGCTCCTGTGGCAGAGCTGCTGTGGCAAAGTTCCTGCGGGAGAGCCGCTGCGGGAGAGCTCCTGTGGGAAAGCTGCTGCGGGAGAGCTCCTGTGGGAAAGCTGCTGCGGGAGAGCTGCTCTGCACCCCATGGCGGCCTGTGGATGGACTAGGACCCTGCCAGGTTCTGTTCCATGGAGCTGGGAGAGCTCCCCCGTTCCTCCCTCCTATGAACAGGTAAGCATCACCGGTCCCACGGCACTGCCGGGGAAGGGGGGCAGGAGATGGCCCAGGGTCCGAGCCCTGTGCCCGGCACATAGTGACCACAGCTGTGTGCCTTGGGGAGGCGCAGGGCCACGGCCACAGCCAGACACTGAGGGGATCTGCCCCTCCACTCCCCTCCTCTCCCACCGAGTCCCTTGGTCTCTTCCACTTGGCTTAAACCCCGAGGTGAAGAGTTGTACATCCTTTCCAAAATTGTTCGGCATGAATTATGACAGCTCTGGATATTCCTATTGTCCATTCCAATGGCCGACCCCGTTCTAAAGTCTTGGTTCCTGGCCTCCCCGTCTTCCTGTGGTAATGAGCTCCGCAGGGTAATTAAACACGGGCTGTGCTGGCACTCAGTGATGGGTTTCAGCAGGGCCACAGCATGTGGGTGTGCAGAGAGGTGACACCGCACTCCTGCCTGCTGCCACCCCAGGGCACAGCCAGAGCTGGGCTCTCACCAAGGGCTCCCCTCAATGCCTGGCTGCCAGGGAATGGCAAAACCCAAACCCCTCCGCCCCAGTCAGAAGGAGATGGTTGCCCTGCCAGCCCTCTCCCTCCAGATTAGTGGAGTGGTGCTGAAGTCCCACAAATCTGGCAAGAAGATGTCTCCCAACAGCTGAGCATCCACAGGTGGTTTTGGGGGAAGTGCACACAAGGCTCTAGCTGGGATCTGTCAGGGACAGATGAGCCCCAGCATCTCCTTCTCCGGTGGCCTGTGGCTGCTCAGGGGTGTGGGGGTGGGAGGGGATGTGTCCCTCTGTGCTGTGCTGCTTCTCACTGCAGCAGAGCCCCTTCCCAGGGAGGATTTACCTCATACCATTAGATGGGTCCTAATTTATTAATGTAATCTCTTATTGTCCTTCCTTCCTTCCTTCCTTCCTTCCTTCCTTCCTTCCTTCCTTCCTTCCTTCCTTCCTTCCTTCCTTCCTTCCTTCCTTCCTTCCTTCCTTCCTTCCTTCCTTCCTTCCTTCCTTCCTTCCTTCCTTCCTTCCTTCCTTCCTTCCTTCCTTCCTTCCTTCCTTCCTTCCTTCCTTCCTTCCTTCCCTCCCTTTGTGTTTTCTTTCTTCGCTTGCTCAAACATTCCTTCATAATTTCTTCCTTTGAAAGGTAGACAGGCCTCTGGCTGGATCTAGCAGGGATGAGGTGAAAGGGGATTATTCTGATAATCACTGGGATTTATACCCCACAGCAACTTCAGCTGAAGGAGGAAACAAACACAATTCAGACGTTACCTCCAGCTTTCCCATGCAATATGGAGATGCTTGGGGTCATGCCAGGGGAGAGAGGCAGAGGATGGGCCAAGAGGGCCCAGCTTCCTCTCCCCTGCCAGGCCCCACGGGCCCCGCTGCAGGTGGGCACGGAGGGCAGAACCCCATAAACCCCAGGCGGGAGGTGAGAGCCGCTCCCTGGGCTTGCTCGGTGCCTCTCTGCGTCACTGCTGGCTGGGGCACTCCCGGCTGCGGGGCCAGCCTGACGCCCTGACGGCCCTGGGGACACCCCGGTGACGCTGCTGGGGAGGGTGGCACGTTCCCTGTGGCCTGGCAGGTGGGAGGGAAGGAAATGAAATGTGCTGAGACACCAAGCCAGGAGGGTGCGACCAGTGCCACCAGTGCCACCCTGCCACCAGGGAGCTGAGGCTGCGGGCAGAGGCTGGATGGGGTTGGGAACATCGCTGTGCAGAGCAGGACAGTGGGACAGAGGTGTTTGGACTGCAGGGCTGCAGGGGGAGGATCGGGCAGCAGGCAGGGAGATGATGTATCTGCCATAATGTATGTCTGCTGGGCATGTGATTGCTGGTGCTGCCCTGGGAGGGCTGTCACACAGCCCGGGGACAGGCACTATTTACAGCCAGGGAAGCCACAGCACATTTCCTGGTTTTATTTCTGGGTCCCACAAATCCCAGGGATGAACTGGAGAGTGTCAGCGAGTCTGCAGCTCCTGGCTGTGCTGCTCTCACGTCCTTCTGCAAACCAACCTGGTGACAATAAAGCCTTTGTATGAAAACCACCGTGTTTTGTGGGCTCCAAAGTGCCCTTTGATGACAAATGCCTTTGCTTAATAGTCTCACCTTCACAGTGAGAGCTGAAGGGAACACAAATACAATCCCTGGACACTGTGGCTTCTAAAAAAACAAATATATATATAGCATGGGTAATATATGGGCTTACACAAACACCAGCACCAAGTAGGCAGAGATGGAAACTGGAACAGCCAAAGCACCAGGACAGTCACGAGATGCAGAGAAGGAAGAAACCACATGGCAATAGATGGTTTTCTTCTAAGGCACTCAGATGTTGTGCTGAACACGGCCTTGGGGCTCAGCCACCAGACAAAGGGCTGTGCATGGCTCCTGATGCTCCCATGGCACAAGCAGCCCTTGGCACAATTCAAGGGCTTGTTCATGGAAAAAGTCTGTGTGTGTGTGTGTGTGTGGATGTATTTACCCATGCAAGAAACTAAAGAGGTAGAAACCAACGAGCTCTAGCTCAGAATCCTGTCATGTCCTCTTGCAAAGGTAAAATTAAAGAGCTCAGAGTTCCCCCATGTAATTTAAGTGCAATTGTGTATGCGTTCTGTATTTTCTGTGGTTGACATCCTTAAGTGATGACTCTGAATTTTCAGCTTGAGACACGGATTTTCCAGGGTGTGCAGAGCACCTACCTGCTAACACCACTTGTGGCATCTGAAATTACACCGAATCACTAAATGCTTCATCACATCCTGTGACTGGAATTATACACACCTGCAAAAAACCACAGAAAAACTCCCCAAAAAACCCAAAGCAAAAAAAAACCCAAACCCAAAAAAGCCCACAAAAATGGAAGACACCATGATTCATGCCCCAAAACATATTTGCTCATGCACTTAAGATCTTGTTTTTCACTCTGGGAGGAGTTTTTTTGTGGATTTGATTCTTGTTTCTGAGCCTTTACTGTTCACTGAAGATACATTTTTCTTTTATTTCCCTCCAGCAATGAGAGCTGGAGTTCTTTTTTTTGTTTTTTATTTGGTAAATGCAGATGAGGACCCCCTTTCCATCACAGGGCTTCAGGGGCTGCGTTTGGAAGAGCCAAATGTCATGGAAGATTGTAACCTTATGTTTTGACACCCTTCAAGATAGGGCTTGTATATAATCCCTTTTATAGCAGCATGAATAACGTCGGGCCCAGAGATCTGTGGAGAGCAAACAAACTTTTGTGAGGTTCAGTGGGCCCCGATCTGCCTCTTGTGGACCTGAATGAGGAGGTAAAATTGGGTTTTAGGGGTGACCACATCATCATTCACTGTCTGTGAGTTACAGGAACCTTCCCAAGCACATGGCACCGAAACCCCCAGGCATCAGTGCTCCGTTTAGAGGCCTGAACTCCAGCTGGTACGTGCTGACAGAGCAGGGGGAGCTGGCCTTTGACACATCTTTGGCTGATTTGCTCTGTGTATTTTCTTGTATTTCCTCAGCTCTTCCTTGTTGGGAAGGTGTTAGTAGCTCATAGAGTTGGTGCTGCGGTGAGGGTGTGCTTCAGGACACCCGGGCAGCCCAGACCAGGTCAGGTTTGGCTCCCAGCTGGGCATGAAGTGGTGGCTGTCACTGACTCTTGACACATTCCCAGATGATCCTGACACCCTCTCTGCACAGTGCCAGGCTGCAACTCACCCCACAGCAACAACCCCAGGCCTCCGTCGTGCCTGAGCTTGCCGAGATACCATCTGGAGATTGCACACCCAGAGATGAGCACAAGCGACAGCGCTGTGCTGAACAAGGCCTCTCAGCAGAAAAACAAACCCAGGGAAAGCTGGCGTCACCCTCTCCAACCCTGTCACTGCTGAGCCGTAAGCAGACGCAGAGGAAAGCTCTGGCTCAGCGTTAGGCTGGGTCACTTTGCTGCACGGACCCAGGACTGGTTTCCCAATGAAGTCATGCTCCAGTCTGTCACTCACTCCAAGGAAGCCTCTGGGTCATCCGTGGTGATATTTGTCTGCAGCTCTAAGGTGGCTTTGATCTGCTCTCCTGACAGATGAGCATAAACAATTGTGTTACCGCTCCTGCTGTCAGGAGTCATCACTTCGTTAACAAATGGGGAAATTGGAGCCTTCACCTAAGGGTGAGGAGCAGCCTTTCACTGGCGCCTTGAACTCCTTGTGCCTGGCTTGGGCTGTGGGGGGAGACTGCAAGGGCTGCCATTGCACTGGGTGCACCACATCTCCAACTTCCACCATCTGGCAAAGTGCTTGTTCCTGCAGCTCAGTGTGAGCCAGCAGCTGCTGCCTGTCCCTGGCACACCAGGCTCATGGGCTGGGTGAGCAGCCAAACCCTCCTCAGCTCCATGAGGAACCACGGGTTACAAAGATCAATCCCTCCCTGCCACACCAGGAATGGCTGTGGACATGGATTCCTAATGGAAGATGTGAACTTGCATTACGCTTTGCAGACAAATCCCAGTGTTGTCATTTCCTCTGGGTTCCTCCAGGGTCTAGTGAGGGATCTGTTTTGGATGCAAGGTGTCATGTTGCTGCCAAACTAACAGGAGAGGACCCTTCAGAGGGCACTGGTGGGAAGCACAGTCTGTGGTGTGCAGTATCACTGCAGGGATGGAGGATTTTGAATGCACAAGGGGAAAAAGTTTCTTTTATTGTCTTTCTTTTATCTGTCTTCCAGACAGTGCTTCACATTTCTCATATCACTGGGGCAGGAAAAAGAGGCACCTTACAGTATTGTACTAGAACTGGTCACAAAGGAGTTTGCAGGAGACAGCAACTTAGCTCCCACCATCTCCTCCTGAAGGAACAGCAGCACCATGTTCTCTGGGGTGGCAGTTCTTGTGTTTGCCATGCCTGCCAGATATCTGAAGGCTGTCCAAAGTAGACAGCAAACCCCTCGTGTGCAACCGCTTTGGATTCAAAAATAAAGATAACAGAAGTGGGTGCTGCTTTCTGAGACACACAGAGAGTCGCCAGCTCTGAAAAATTGGGTGCTACTGCCTGAAAGCATTTTGTAACTGTGTTGTCTGAGGAGACAGTGAGAGAGCCACGGAGTCACTGCTGCTGAACAGATTGCTGCGAGTGAGCCGGGCCTGGGCACTGGCAGGAAGCCCTAGCCCCTGCTCCCAGCCCCTGCTCCCAGCCCCTGCTCCTAGCCCCACACTAATCTAAGTCAAGGATGGCAGCTGACACTGTGGCTTCCAGCTACCATTGTCCTCTCCAGCCTTGCTGAGCAGCAGAAGGACCTTGCCACGGTCATACATCATCCTCACTGGAGATTCTTGCTTTTCCATACAAAACCCTCCTCTTATGCAGACAATTGAGATCCCAGTGTGAATTCCCATTCATCCTGGTTCACTTTACATCTCTGGAGCCCCCAGAGTCTGTAGAGACACGAGTATTCACTGGTTGTGCCCCGTGCAGTAAAGAGGCATCTTGGGAGCAGAGCCAAGCTCTGCACGAACCTGTTAAGAGCTTGGTCACTACTTCAGCTGCGTTCTGCTAAAAATGCTTAAACAAAACAATGAAAAGAAAAAGGGAAAAGAGGACATCCTGTACAAGCATCATTCTGGTGGATTTATACGTATGAGAGTAGCTCCCCAAATAAACTCATTTGTAGAGTCAAAATTGTAGAGAAGGCGTCACTCAGGCGTCAGATCAGGTGAGAGCAGCACTGCAGACACTCAGTCGTGGTGCTGTGCTACAGCTGAACCTCCCTGCCTTTGGTGGGTGCCATGAGCCTGTGGAACTTCCCTGGCTGCTCCTGCTGCTGAGCCCCAGCTCTCTCTGAAAACCACCTTCACAGTCGCCACTCGGATTGGGAAAACATACCCGAATCCAAAATATGCTACTTTAGGAAGGATATCAGCAAAAGTGGCAACAGTTCAAAATACCCCTAGAAGGTGCTTTCTCAAACTTCAATGACTACCACCGCCACCATACTCATAGTAATTATTAATGCTAAATTAATTAAATCATAGATGAATGGCATGAACTGCTGATTGAAGTCATGTGGGAACTATAAGAATGAGATGCTGAAATCAAACTTTCTTCCTTCTGCACTTTGCATGCAATCTTTACATCCCCCGTGCATGTATTGCACATCCTCCAGTCACTGAGTCTCTGACACTGCATTTTGGAGCTCTTTGCAACTGCAAAGAGTCTGCAAACTACAAGTGTCTGCAAACATGTGCCCCTTCTGTGATGTGTCAGTCAGTTCAGCTGTCAGGTAGTCTCGAATATTTCATATGGGACTTTGTGAAAGGCTTGTGCTGCTGCCAGGAATGACCAGGCTGGGAAAGTCAATGTGCTTTGCAGACAATAAGGAAGAACATTGCTACCTCCATTTAATGTCAAACTCCAAGTATCTCCATGTCTTTGAATTCCTGACAAGCCTCAGGCAGTCTACGGTGTCTGATCACAGTTAATGTTCAGTTCTGTGGCTGAAGAAATAGAACTCCTCTTTGCTAGGTGAAGAGTTGGATTATCAAACCCACCAGGAATAACTGGGGGCAATTACAGGTCAGCGATGTGGGCATGGGGAAGTGCTGGAATGCCCAGGGAGCAACAGCACAAACAGGAACAGCCCTCCTGATGTCTAAGCTACCACTAGCATGAGGGACAATTTAAAGAACCAAGTAATGAGAGGCTTGTGGCACGTAACTGGTGGTCTTGGATGGCAGCAGTGGTAGGGTTTGTGCAGTTACCAATTTGAAGAAATCAACTCATCCTGCACAGTTAATGAAGGAAGCATCTGGCAAAAAAATAGTTACAAAAACACCTCACTGAAAATTGCATCACGGACATATTAGGCATGAAGTCATGTAGATTTTCTAATTTCCAGACCTTTGCCATTGCAAACCCGGTATTCCTGAAGCATGGTTTCCGGGGGGCAGCTCTGTGTATCTAAATATGCTCCCAGAGTTGGGCACAGACACATGTATGCATACGTGCACTTCAGTGCGCTGGGCTACAAGATGATGCACGGCTTCCAGCTAAAACCAGCTTCTGGGCATTATGTAAGAAAGGTTAAGAGCGTTCATATACATTCCAAGGCTTGTGGTTCCCCAAAATGGTGTGCCCTTACAGAAAATGAAGGGTTTACTCAAGCCTGACAAAAATCCTTCTAGGATGGGTTTTGAGCTACAGCAGCCACCCATCCTTTTTAGCAATACATAAAGAAGCCAAACGTTTTTTTTAACTTGTCACAAGATTTGTGTCCACAGACATCCTTGGAGCTGAATTCCCACTGAAGTAAGCGACAACTTCACACAAATGGGCTGCAGTACCTGGGCCTAAATATTTAACTTCTTAGTCAATCTTCTAGAACAGTTTTAATGTTTGCAATTGTAAACTCTGGGAAAAGCTACTGCTCATGTACTTAAAACCAGATGGACTTAAAGCCCACACCCAGAGAATCACTTGCTGAAACCCCACAGCTACACCCAAGCTGGTCCCAGCTGTTCCACTTAGATTTTGTAACACATCACCAGGATATTCCAAAATAAGGTCTACCAACACAAGGTGTATGGCTCTGCTTGCTTGATATGCAAAAAAGTTGTTTGCACCTAATTTTATTATATATCCACCTAGAAAACATTTCGTTTCCCAGGTCATACACCCTACTTAGGTTTGAGGGTTTTTAAAGACATTAAAGAAAGAGGACTTTGGCTATTTGCCTGAGATTTCTAAACATCCTGAAGCCCAGTGAGAAGAGCTACTTGATATCTCAAAATCCTTGTCTAAAGGTCACTAGTCATACACAGATCATTGGCACAGGCAATTGGCTTTAATTACTGTTTTGGGGTAATCTTTGGGCTGGCTGTTGCACCCCTACAGCTTCAATCCACATAAGCAGAAAGCATCTGCAGCACGAGCGCAGCAGATCCTGTCAGAAATAGGAGATCCTAGATATGTAGCTTCTCCCAGTGGATTGCAGATGTGGTTTTCAGCAGTTTCCCCGACTGGTGTGATTTAGAAAAGCAGGTTTTCCCAAGCCATCCTGGCCAGAGCACTGCAGAAGGCCCATGTTTAATCAGGAGCCTGGGCAACACAGAGGCTGTGCACACCCCTGTGAACCTATCTGCGAAGGAAAATGTTTCAAATCTGCGTGTGCTTGATCCCAGGGCCGACCATTTACTGTTTCCACTGCTGCCTTGCCTGTTCAGTGTCACAGTAGCTGCAGTCAACACAGACAATTCTGTTCAGATGCCTCGTGTTTTACTGCACAATGCATAAAATGTAACCTGATAACGCACAAAAGGCATTTGGCATCTTCTCTTTTCAGCACGAACAGTGTTATTGTTATGGGCCATCCAAAACATGAGTCAGCCTGCGGGGACACGGCCCTGCAGCTCACCCAGCAGCAGAGCCAGCGTGGGCTGCAGAGCTCAGCTCTGCTCTCCCTGCAGATGTGCTGCTCTCCCTGCAGATGTGCTGTCCTGCTGGTGCTGGCTCCCACTCCTGCCCTTTCTCTACCCCTCTTCTTTAGAAAGGACAAGTCCTTCAGAAGTGGTGTTTGTGCCACTATCAGACTGATGGGTACCTTGTTGTACAGTAATTGGTTAAATTTATGTGGCATGTGGTTTCATTCAGCTGATCTGGACTGTGCTGCAAAAGCCAGGCACACCCTGGCCTGACAGGAGTCACGAATCCCCTTCTCAGCCAAAGACGCTCGAGCGAACATAAACCAGACTGGGAACCAAGAGGCCGATGGACTCTTCCTTTCAAAGCCCTCGAGACCCTTAATCCCCATGCATCCTTTTTCCACACGCTGCTTCACATGCCTGATTGAAGCCCAAGTGATTGAAATCCAATTAGCAAAGGGAAGGGAATGTCCAGGCACTGAGATCAGGATGCCTGTTCCTGTTACACATGTAGTCACTTGTGCTGAAACAACAAGTCAGGATCTTAAGAGCCCCCTGAAATGATAAATCGAGGAAAAGCAGAAGGCACAAGGCCAGCAAGAAAGCCCAGAGAAAAACTGGCTGTACAGATAGACCAAAGGAGAAAGAAATTGGTTAGAAAGTGTCCCAGCTTGGGGAGGTCTGTGCTGTCAGGGCTTCAGGACAGCTGCGGAGAATCTGGTGGAGTGTGTTTAGCATGGACATTGTTCTACCAGTGGGACCCAGTGTTGCAATGCTATTCTCTTTAGAACAGTCAAAAACACCAGAAAAATGAGATTTTTATAGTGACATTACTCAGGCAATTTCCCATGTCATCAAAACGCGTCTGGAGACTGGACACTGGGTAGAGCCCATTTCCTCCAGCGCTGCAGGGAGCACAGCTCATCCTATGTGGCAGAGCTGTGACTCCTCTGCTCCCACGGGACAGGACCCACAGCCAGGTTTCACCAGGATCACGCTCAGTGGGACACTGCTGTCCCTTGCTGGCCTTTCCACAGCACATTGCTGTGGAAGATGTGATCCCTGACTCAACACGGGATGCACATCTGGAGTTCAGTCACTCATCAGCAACGTTTAAGTCACACTGACTTGGAAAACAGGCAGGAGAGACAAAGGGAACAGCTGACTGTAATGGCAGCTGTTTTATCTCCACTCACCTGGCCTGTGAGGTTTGGGGGTATCTGGGACCCCCCTGTGATTGCCAGTGCCTCACCCTCACCTTGCAGGCAGCCCCAGCTGTGTCCATGAGCGCTGCCAGGCGTGTGCTGCAGCCAAAGCCCCCAGCAGCGCTGTCCCACTGGTGCAGGTGGACAACAACTGGCACCCCAAGCCTGGTCTCAGGGAACAGCCCTGCAGCCACTGAGCCCTCCTACCTGCCCTCCCATCCTGGGCACGCAGGAGAGGGCACCAAGCAACGCACACCGAAATAAAGACACGGCACAGAATTTTTAAATAATTTTATAATTTCCTGATGAACTTAGTCTGTGAATAAAAAAAGAAGAAAAAAAATGAACAAAGTGTTTATATTATCAAGGCAAAGTTGAATATAACACATTTTCTTTGCAATTTCATTATCCTGTCAGTAACATGACTCCAGCAATAAAACACATACAAGTTGAAGGCAGCGTGTGCACTTGCATCACGGACACCAATGTCTCCCGCTGCTGTCATTTCCAAAAGGAATTCAAGTACACTAGATCCCATCCCTAAAGCCTGTCTCCCCCTCCACTAAAGTGCAACAGGTCTCTTCCAAAGCAGATGAGGGATCTGTGCCTGTGGAGTGGATGGAGCATCCCACAGAATTTGTTTAACTCCACAGATTTGTGAACTTGGTGTGCAGCTCTCCTCATTCACTGACTTGGAAGGAAACGGCAATTTACTGTTTTAGTGGGCTTGGAGCAGCATGTTGGGCTAGCACAGAAATTATTCCCCTGTTCATGGTCCCACTGGATTGGTATGCCAGCATCTGATCAAATAAAGGCATCTTGCACCAAAGCCTCCCCAGTTATACTGTAATGAGCGTGTAATGAGGGGCCAAACACAGCCACCCCTGGGCAGGGAGGGAGGACCTGGCCTTGTCCACAGGGAGCCGGGAAGATGGGGCAGATAAAAGGAACAATGACTACTTTTAAAATTTGGCTTTGAATTTGGTTTTTAAGATAACCACATTTTGTAACAAATAAAGAGTATATGTGACCCATAGATCAGTTTTTTGCCAGTTTTCAAGTGAAAGAAACCAATGTTTTGAACAAAAAGCCCTAGCAAAGCACCAAGAACCTAATGGGAATATCTACTTAAAAGCAAACCAAACTGACTTGATTTTCAAGATCTGAACTAAGCTTGCAAAATGGGGACAAACAGCATACGGGTAAAGTGTGATAACTAAAATACATTCACTTAATGAAATTCTTTACCTACTGTCATAGGTAAAGTGATTTGTCAGGGTTTTTTGGTTAACCTTACATGCCAGTTTAGCCTCACGTTGTTCCTTTTAAGCAATGCAAGTCTTTGATGCAACCAGAGCAGAAAGTGGCTGCTGGTCCTTTCCTGCCCGATAACCTGCCTGGGTACGTGATCAACGGGTCAAGGAAAGGAAAGGCAAGGAAATACAACTTTGATAATGAACCTAGACACAACTACCTGCACCAGCTGATCTGCACTTGCTCGTGTCCCTGGCATCAAGGGGTGTGATGGAGAAAACAGAAACGCTGACCAAAGCGTTTGGCCCATTTACATCAGTGGTTCCCATCTTAGGGGACACCTGGTGTTGGGAACTGTTACCAGAACAGATTGATTTCCAAAATACTGTTTCATTCTGCCCATTTCTGTCTTACACGTGTACAGTATAAACCTGGGAAAGCAGGAATTTGTACAGGGTTTGTAACATTTCCTAGGAGGCCAAGCTGCCTTGGACCTCAAAAGCCTGTGAAAGGCAACTGGTTATAATTATAAGCCCACAAATCCTTTTCTGTACAATCCCGAGAGGAGGAGTCATGGCTTTGTTGCTTCTTTACTTGAATTCCTTTTAATGAAATTTATTTTTATATATTTTTTAAAACACATCTTTTTCAGTTCTACTACTATCTTTTTTTTCAATCTGACAACAGACACACATTGTTGGTAACTGCCCCAGCCTTAGGACCACACAGACAATATCGACAAGCAGAAAACAAAACAGGGAAGAACCACCCCTGAAAAAGTCAGGGGAGATACTGATGACAGGGTTACAGCACTCACCACACACACTGGAAAAAGTCAGGATTTCTGAGTTTATGCTTTTGACACTAAAAAGTTTTGAAACAGTTTTTCTCTTTTTTTTTTTTTTTTTGTTTTAAAAATAGTCAGCGAACACAGCCATTTTGTTCAGAAGGATCTGCTGTTGCGTAAGGTTCCTTCCATTGATGTGGAAAAAACAATTAAAAACATAATTTTGTTTAAAAAAACCCCCTGACACTCCTCTTGCTCACCACGCTGATGAGAGGGGTCAGCAGAGTTGGCCTTGCCAGGCGCGACGCCCCGTGATGCCCCGTGCCCGACCCTCCCACCCCGCCGGCTTCGCTGGGGCAGTGCTGGTTATCCACAGCCTTCCACGTCCTCTCCGGGTCCCTCTTCCAGGGCGGGCGCTGAGCTGAGGAGAGGCTTCCTTTCAATATCAGATGCCTTGATTGTACTCTTTCCCTTTTGCATTTCATTGGAGTCGTTTGAGGGATGTACGCGTTACGTATGTAGTGAAATTTCTGCTTTAAAATGGTATCAGTGCATGACTGCATCCTTTGTAAGGACCCCTGCAGTGGCAGCGATTGGCAATTAGTACAGGAGTGGGGACTCAACCCTGTCAACCCTCATCAGATGCAGAAATTTCCCAACAAATTGAGCACTAGCAGCAGAATGGGTGGGAATTACAGGGCAAATGAAAAGAGGTGCCCCTTTGGTTCAAAAACCAGGGCCATCTCTACAAGATTTATGACATTTATGCTCCCTTGTGCAAATTTCAGAGCCCCGAAGTACCAGGAAATTTTTTAGAGAAGGGATGTTCCAGCCATGCACCGAGAAACGGCACCCGTGGTTTCCGTGCATCACGTCAGACCTTCACCTTCCGTCCCCAGGACTTGGCAAAAACTGGATACTCCAAAGAGGATTTGGCATTTTCTGGAGTGAAAGCTGGTTAAAGGCAGTCAAAACGAGAGAGAATACTTAGAGAAGCTTAGAGCTTCATCTGGGAGCATGCCAGGTAATTCTTCTTCCAATGGCAAACAGTGCTCGTGTCCTCACCCTGCAATTGTAGTGTTATGTCCTTTTAGTGTTTTGCATGAGGCTGGATTCAGAGGCAAATATGGACTTGGACTCGTGGATGTCATGAACAAGTGTGGTTGCAGTGTCAGCTTTTACACTGTACATGGGCTTCAGGCTTCAGTTATTTTTTAGCCCAAACCCTGCCAAAATGACCTACTTAATTTTCTACAAACAGCTCCTTGAGTCCTTGTTATCTCTCAGCTTCTCTACAAATGACAGCTTGGAAGAAAAAAAAAAATATTAAAGCAATTAAAACTTTCACAGCTCCTGTAGCCAATGGAACTTCATTCAACAGGAGAAGAAAAACCAAGTTTCCCCAGGATCCCTGGGAAGGGCCCCTGATTTCCTAGAGCTGCTGCACTGCAGGACCACTGTGGTAGGAAACTGTCTGCATCTGCCTGGCTGCTGACACTTGGGAATAAGATCTTAAAAGAGCAATGGTGGGTTAGGCAACTGGATGAGCACTGCAGGGTATGCTACACATGGCCCTTCTGCCATGTGCCTCATACGCAATTCCATGATGGATTATGAGAATAAAATCCCCTTGTTGCCTTAAGGCCAATGGTGTGGCACTCCATACGAGTGAAAAGAAAAAGCTTTCAGTGGTCACATTCAGCACTAAATTGTGGCCAGCAGCACCTCCCAAATCCCAAAGTTCCTCAAGCTATTCACCACAGGATCTCTGTCCACACAGGATCAGAGAGATTACCTGAAATAGTTCGATGGAGATCAAGTCGGATCAAGACTGTTCCTAAGTGAGATCTGCTCCCTCCCTGAAAGCACTTTATGGAGGTCTAAGATCAGTCTTTAAGATGGGAAGCCTGCAAGACCGAGGAGATAACAGTGGTTAACGAGAAAAATTGCCAGGGCCCAGCAATCCAGATGGAAGGAACAGCAGGTGTGTGGCTGGCAGATAAAGGACCAAATGGCCAGCGTGAAAACTAGCCAGGCTTGACAAATCCTCCCTGGGAAGAGGCCGGGAGATGTGTAAACAGTGAGCTTCACCTGGCTGCTGATGCACAGATCCCGCACACGCTGCCGTGGCAGCACCAGGCCTTTGGCTGGGGCACTTTGAACCACAGAAATGCAGCCACGAGCTGAGTTAGAGATGCTGAAGCAGCAGCAGCACTTCCCTGCGATGTGTGGGCAAGGCAGAAAAGCCAGGGAATTGAAATAACAGTTCGAAGTGATCGCCCCTCGTTCCCATCCCCTCCCCCTGCCCCTGCCTCCAGCAGAAACACTATCAAGGAACATCTCAGTAAGAGGTTTACAAGCAGGAGTCATTTGAACCATCGATAAGGGAAATTCCACAGCTTCTCACAGAGGAAGGATTGTTTTACAGCAGGGAACCAGGGCAGCTGGAGATTTGACCATATAAGTTAATGAGAGAGTCAGGAGGGGTGGCGGTGGCCGATGATGCTGGGCTGATGGCTCTGATGCTTTTACAGGCGGCATTAAATTCCTTGAGTGAGTAATTAGGGGTGATGAAGAAAAAGCAAGAGGAAAGATTTCAAAACAACAGCTCCTATCGAAAGGTGCTGACTCAAATAATGGGACCAAAGGGGTGGTTCTGGGATGAGGCACAGCCCAGCAGTGTGTACAGTCACTGTCTGCACGCCTTCCGGCATTCCCCCCTTCCACACATTCAGGTTCCCATTACTCTCCTCAGACATGACACAAAAAAAAAGCTTCAGACACAGGCTGCTATTGCAGGAAGAACTAAAGCTACTTCTCCTGATTTGCAAAGCACTGGCAATTCAACAGCTGGAAAAGGTGTGAATTGCCTCTTCTTTGCAGACTTATTTCTTCCTAGACACCCTGGCTATGAATCCAGCTCCTTCTGCTGAATTATTGCAGTAAAATCAATTGGGATGGGATTTATTTTAAATCAGCTCGTTTTCAATAGAGTCTACAGGTACACAAGGTTTCAGTTTTGCCCAATTTTCAGTGCTTGTTTGGAAAGAAACTACAGGGTACATCTTCCCTTACTCTAACTTTTGCTGATCTCCTTTCTGTTAGAAGTAATTGGTCACTTCTAAAGATAAAAACAAGGCGTTAAAGACCTACAGGGGAGCTGGGCTGTGGATTTGAAAGAGATAAGAAATGCCATTTTCTGGAAAGGGCCTGGAACATTTTCCTTAACTTAACAGCTTAGTGATTAAGCTCAAAATGTAGTAAGCCTTATGGAATTAAACTGCAGACTCTGAATGGGAGGTTTACTGAGAGGATTCATAATTAGCTAGTGACTAGAAAACCAAGATTTCTTCCACTGCTGTGTTGATATTTGGTCTCCTTTTGCCTCCCCCTTGCTCTCTGAAGTAATGAGACAGCCAAAGGGAACAACTCCTTTAAGGAGCACACGGGGACGTGTTACAGGGTTCTGTCCTGCAGATGCCCCCAGACACACAACAACCACTGGTAGCCAGGAAGAAACGTGTCTCCCTATTAATGCATAGTCCAAGAATGAACACCCAAGTCCTACTCATAAAACAGGATTTCTGACTTGCTACCACAACGACAAACTGACCTGGTATTTCAGGTCATATTACCTACCAGCAGGAGCTGTAACGAGTGTCCAGGGTGGATGGGAATAAAACTAAGGCCTCTCATATACACAGAAGAATTGCACTGGTTTAAGTAAAGCTGTGATTTCACACCTATCTACTCAGCTGGGTGCCAACTCCAGCAGAGATGCTTCTCTTCAGAAGGGTTATTGCTCTGAACTCAAACTCATTCCTCGTCAATGTAAGCTAAACCAAAATAAATTAAATTATAATTATAGTAAGAACTATGCTACTGATTTACCTAACTAAGATTTAAAATTGTATTTTTAAGCTAAATGATGCAATTTTCTCATTTACAGAATGCCTAATATTATTCTGATGACAGCTAGTGCTATAGCCTGAAAAACTGGACAAACTCTACAACTTAAAGCTGGGAACTGACCTGTTGACCACACCTGCCTGAAGGGAGAGAGCTCTCTATAAGGTAGGATCTTAGGAGACACAGACCTATGATGAGACACCTCATCTAAAACCCCCCAAAAATCAACAGATGAAAGCAGTTACCTCAAAAAATGCCCCACCTAGCACTTGAGGGTCAGACCAGTAACAACAAAAATCCAAGTTAAGTAAACATAAAGTACCAGTATGCCTACCTTTTTTCCCAGCTGCTAGATGAAATGTCTAACAGGAGCAAGTAGGGAAACTTTCCTTTCCTCACTCTGTTATTTAAGAACATAAGAAGCATTGAGACAGGCAGCAAGACCTGAGCTAGCTGATAATGGCCAGCCGTAAGCCATAATCGGAGCACACTCAGGTTTGGTTTTAGCACTGTGAAATTCAGGCTTTCAGCTTTCACGAAAATAAAAAATAGGAAGAAGGAAAGAAGGTTAAGAAGGTAAGAAGGAAAGAGCAATATATGAATGAAAGGCAAGGGCTACTGTTCTGCAACCTCATGGAGAACTAGAGCTGCTTGTGTTCAGTGGATTGCCTCTTCTTTGCTCAGTAGGCTTGGAGGAGCTCTGCTTAGCTGTATCCAAAAGTCACCACCAACAAAGTCAATGGGGAATATGGATTCTAAAGTAGGAAGGCAGTGAGAAGATGAATACAAAAATGACTGATTAATCATAGACTGGAGGAACCTAGAGAGCATGTAGTTTTCAGAGGGGTTTTTTTTGCCTTTGTTTTCTTTGTAAAAGGTGCACCAGAAGTTTCTGTTCCGTTTTCTGTCTTTCCCGTTGCTCTCCACTCCCGTGGCTCCGCGGGCTGACTGGGCCTGGCCGCTGGCGTGCTGCTGCGCGGGGCTGGTGGCCGAGGTCAGGAGGACTCCTCGAGGGCGTTGACAACCTGCTCCAGGATGTCGGGGCAGTGATCCGCTATCTGCTGCAGGATGGCGTTGGCAAACTCCTGCAGCTCCGCGCTCTCCCTCTCGCCCTTCTCCAGCTCGTCGTGAAGCTGCAAGGAGCACACAGAGACACGGTCACTCCTGCTGTGCACTGTGCTCCCTGTGTGACTGCCCTGCCCGGCAGGCTCAGTGCAGCCCCACTTTGGGAAGGGAGCTAACAGAGGTGCAGTTGCTGGGCACTTCCAGCACCTTCCCTCGCTGACCCCCCAACCTGGAACTGAATGCTCTCCGTCCTCTTTATTTCACTTTTCATTCTACAGGACCAGGTGTGTGACCCTCCCAGTAAAGGCCATGTCCACATGACTTAACTGCTCCTGAATACGTTGTTCTATGAGAAACACGAGAAAAACTTCCTCTGTAGAATGTTTTTCTGAAGGCAACCATATTCCAGAACCAATATAGTGGCTTGCTAGTATGTTGCTTTACATAGTGTGACTTTTATTCATGAACAACAGGATGTTTCATAGGTCATTACTTCAGAATTATTCCTGACATGAAATCAGTAAGAATGTCACATAATTATACATAATACACCCAGAGTTAATCAGACTTCTATTTTTCCTACAGAATTTTCCAATTTTCAGTAACTCTCTTTCCTAACTCGGTTATCCTAAGATGACTACACACAATTGCAGTGGAACATACACGATTTTTGTTTACTAACTCTGCATTTCCTGTTGGGTCATTCGTTCTTCAGATCAGTATAACTGGCTTGTAACGGGACACAGAATTTCAAACTTTACATTATTCACTCTGTCTACAGTTTATAAACAGTTTCTCCAACCAGCAGTGTCCCAAACCATGTCACACAACATACTGGAGTATATGCAAACACAGCTTTCAGCTTCGAGCCTAATGCCATTGCCAGAATTAGGGGCCTACAGAGTCTTAATAAAGAGCAGGAAACATCTGCCTTCAGCAACCTGTTTATCTGCCCAGCAATTGATAAAGTCCATGCTGGCTTGTGAACTGTGCAAAATCCTAAGGAAGGCTGTAATTTGTGCAAGCATTTTAGAGATTACTGTACTCACAGTGGTCTAAGGATCTCAGAGAACAAGGAGAAGCAGCATCCCTTACTAGGCCAGATGATATGGACAGACAGACTGGATAAGCTTTCGAGCAGACAGCCCTGCCATATACTGTATATAAAAAAGCTCTTCTATTTTTTCAGTGACAGGATTTTCTTCTAATGAAGTATATGCCTTATGAATATAAGACAAGCATATATATAGCAGGTACATACACTTAAGATGGATTCTGAAGCTTATTCCAGCTTCTGAAGCCAAAGTTCTTCGTCACTTTGAGCTGCTGTGAGCAGCTATCTTATTTGAACCTTCTTTTAAATTTTGTGTGGTTTCAAAAAATTTAATATTATCTGTCAGTTCTGTAACATTTCTTATTCCTAACTGATTAGTGTTTTTATTGGAACTCTACTATGTTAATATATGACATGGAAAGAATGTCAAACTGGCATTTTTCATGCCTGAAGGGATAACTGTTCATCAGTACACAAATTTCTTGATCTGTGTTTTGCACGTCTGTAACACTGCTCAATGCAGGTTTTAAAAGGAGAGAACTATCAGGCAGCAGCACAGCAGGGATCATTTTACCACTTTAAGAGCACAATGCAGTGGCAAAGGTTAGATTTCTACAATTAAAATTCTAATCAGATACAACAGCATGTCTGTTTAGTGATGGTATCAAGCAAAGCACGGTAGATTGTTTCTGCAAGAAGCACTGCATAAAAACAAACAGCCTAAGAACGACTATGGAATAAATACAAATGTTTTTTAAGGACGCTTTGGTGCAGGCTTCTATAGACAAAAGTGTGAGAAAGGAAATTAAAAGGCCAAGCGTGCTACACTGTTCCCTTTACTAGGCAGGGTAGCATACAGTAAATTATTGGGGCTTTGCGTGCTGAATGTTAGTTTAATGTGTTCTTATGTGCTTTGTTCCTACTGGCTGCTGTACTCACAGAACAGCCATAGGAATCCGAGAGGGGCTCCTGCCAAGAATCACAATGCAAGAGCAACCTGATCCCGCTCTGTGGAGTGCCATGAGCCGGGGAAGTGGGGAAAACGAGAGGGAGGGGAGCGCTCCGGGCTCTGGAAGGGCTCTCACGGGAGAAGGGGGACTCAGCAGTAACCCCTGATGGCTCAGGAACGGCAGGCTGTGCATGGGTGATTAGCCTGCTTCCAGCAGCCTGCCAGAGGTATTAGTCAGGAACTTGCAATGGATGGATAAGCCTAGGAAAGGTCCAGTCAGCAAGCAGGATTGAGAGAGTCAGAACAACCAGGCAGGAGCAGTGCTGGATGTTAAAAGGCAGGGGACTGGGATTCAGGGGCTGCCTCAGAGTGTGGGGGTGCTGAGCCTGGTGAGATCCCAGCGATTTGGGCGGCCCAGCTACAGCAGCCTGCAAAGCACCTCAGCACTGCTGTGCTCCCAGGAATGCTCTGAGCCTTCAGCTCTGGGACAGGGCTGCCCTGTGGCTTCCCGGGCCAGCACAGAGGTGTCACAGTGCCATCCATCACAAGGGTGGGAGGCCATGGAGTTGGGAGAGAGCAAGCAACAGGAGAAACAGCCAACATTATAATTCTCCTTTTCGTGTCTGGCACCTGCAAGGGTCCTGAGCTCTTGGTCCACAGGAGGAGAGCCAGGAGAGGGCAGTGTTAGCAGGGAAAGCAGAGGTCCTGCACCACCACCACCTGCCCAGCCAGCATCCCTCGTCCTGGCCTTTCAGCCAAATCCTCCAGGTGAAGCTCCAGGAAAGGACAAAGCAATTAAATTCATGAAATATAAAAGCACCTCAAAGAGACTGAACTTCAAAACTGAAAGAAGGTTGGTGGACAAGGGAGAACTTCAGGATGTTGTGCTCAGTGGGGCAACACTGCAACATCAGTGAAGTCTCAGCTTCTTGCTCTACTAGTCAGTATTTATGTATTTATAAGATGTCTTATAAAATCAAGATAACAGCCCAACAAAATAAGTTCATGCCAAAGCTAATAAATCAAATGCAATCAAAGAAAAGTAACCAACTTAACCAGAGGAAGAAAATATTTCCAAGAAGAGAGTTTTTGACCATCAAGAGCCCAAATGGAGATGGCTCTGAATGCTGAAGGCCAGCAACATTACTTTGCAAATTAGCACAGACAGAAAGTCTACACAGCTGGCTGGCAGATGTCTGTGATGAAACCCTTTTGGAAAAATAGCAATGATAGCCCTGAGTTGAGTTTGCTAGCTTCAGAACAGCTAGATTTAATAATGTGATTCCTACTTGAACAAAGACATCTTAATTGACTATATGGCTGGTGGCAGCATTTCTGGATCATGGATATCATCGCCACTGATGTCACTCCTCTCGGAAGCAGCTGGGAGCAGCACACGTCAGTCCTCCATCAGGCAAAGGCCTTGATGGGGAACATCCAGTTCTCAGTGCTGTAACTCACCTGCATGTTTGGAACTCCAAATTTTAGGGAAGTTTCTCTAAAAGTATTAGTATCAGTTCTGCTCCTGGTTTCCTAGATGTTTTTTCTTGTGAATGCAAGCTGACATGGTGTTACCTTCCCCATGCCATTTTTTCTACGAAAATAAAGAAATGTGAACAATCCTTTTTTGTTGGCATTTCCAGCTGAGCATATGAGGAGATTCACATACTTGCCTCATAGAAACGACCAAAAATGAGAAGGCAAAGCCAGGTATGTTTTTTGTCTATTTGATGACAAGTAAGAATAGACAGCTCAGAAAGAAAATGACAGCAAGGACCCCTGAAGTGCCTCATAGTATTTATCTTTGGACAGAAGGACAGAAATGGCCTTCAGCATCTCAGGGGAAAGAAAGCTTGCAGATAACCTGCAATGGGTTCAGACACTTTTCAGCACTGCTGCCTTCCTTCCTGGGCTTAGATAGGAATAATTTTCCATTTATAGTTAAACTCCATCACTGAAAAAAAACCCCTAACAATTCACCATTAATTTAGCTTCTCTGTTCCAAGATATTTCAGAACTTATTTAAAGATCAGTTGACATTCTGAGTCAAAGGAATGATACATATGAAGATAACTTCATAGTTAAGAAATAGGATGCTGTGGTTTTATATGCACACTGGGTGAATTGTGGTGCTGCTCCACAGAACCTTTGTGGCCTCTGCTTTTCCCATAATGCAAACAAGGCAAAATTAAGCCAAGATTCTTTAAAATTTATTTATACCCCCCAGTGTGATTTTTGCATCATTAACAATTCCACAGAAACACTGATGAAAAAAAGGCAAACACAGATAAACTGGTATCTCATCTTGGGCTATGGACAGTAAACCTGAACACAGAATATTTTGTGCTTGTAGAGCAGCACAAAAAGAAAGTTAGTGGAGAACTTCTATAAGGATGCAATGCCAGGATATAGAATTATGTATCTCCAAAGTTCAAGTGTTTCTGACCAGGTTCTGGTTAGTATGAAAAATATATTTAGAGCTTAAAGTAATAGAAGTAAGCATCAATAAGAAATTACACTGATTTAATCTAAACCTTTGTTTTGTCTCAAAATAAGTTAAACTTCACTGTACCTCAAGCAAATGGTCAAGAGTTTTTGTATTTACCCAGACAAACCAGTCAAAATATGTGTGTTTGAAGCAGTGAGAGACAATTAGATACCAACCTTTATTTCTCAACTATGTACCTATAAAAGGGCCAAAAGAAAGGGTGACGAGTATGGAAATCCAGTCTGATGAACTTCAAACACAAAAAAGTTTTAATGTAAACCCTTAAATATTTCTGCTCTATCTGGAAATGTGGCGTTTATGTTAGCTTTTTCAAAATATTTTAAAAACATGCATTTAAAAATTAAAGTAAGATGTCAAATGAAACAGTCCAGTCTTTTTATTAAAATATCCATTCTGTTTGGCTTTGTATCTCTTTTCAAGTTAGGAATTGTTAATGTTCCTGATTGACAGTATGTATTTTAATTATTATCAGCAATTTCATGGACAAATAAAAATGAATCATGTTATGGCATTATGGACATGGCTAACTTACAGATAATGTTTGTGATTTTAACCAGTATTTAAGAACTATGACACTGTTCTCATCCTCACCTAAAACATTAAATATAAAAATTTAAAATGCTTTAAAATGGAACAGTTTTAGAGAGTTCCCACATCCATTGCTTTCTCAACCACACTCAGGAAGCAGATTTGCACATGAAGATGGATATAAATTGTTGCAATTATTACTTCTAATTTCTAACAGAGACCAGAAGTGGACTGTTTAACTTTAAAATACATTATGCATTCCCATAAGATTACAAATTAAAAATAAATGACATAAATCAAGGGGGGGAAGATAACAAGCTAATAGAAGAGCAGTCAGAGAAGGAAGACAAGGGTAAACTCTGAAGTAATAGCGTAATTTAGAATGACTAAATGCAAATCATAGCAGAGTAATTTCTTTACAGAAACTAAGTATGTTGAGTAATTCCTCATAGATGACACAGAAGAACATAAGCAGAATCTGAACAAAGAAGTACACAGGATGTTTATAAAATGGCTATTTGTAATTTAGAATAAAGTTTTTCCCACTTGCAGTATTGTTTGTATAACAAATCAAAATACGTGTTGAACATTTTCAGAATTTAGCAATCAAATATGCAATTTTAAAATTAAATTTGACAGCTACAGATATGAGGTTTGGTGTCCTTTCATATGAAAAGCTTAACATTGCTCAGTGGAGACTGAAATGTGAATTAAGTGCAAGGTAAATGATGCTCCTTGGAACCAAGCCATGACTATTCAGCTGACACAGCAGGTTGTGACCGACACAGTGAAGTGACATTATCACCTTTTCCCTTCCTCTGCTTCGGGCAGCCGAGCAGAAAAGACATTGCTGATTTCCTGGGAGAGGATTAGTAAGCAGGAATCCTTGGAAGGCCTGTGCTTTGGCTGAAGCTGGTGCCCAGGGAGAGGGAAGACAACCTTTCTGCACTTGGAAGTCTCTTTGATGATCATAAAGACTTTTCAGAAGTGCCTCTCTCTGTAACTCACAGCGAAGCAGCCACAGGTGCAACTCTGCTCCTGGTAGTGGGGTGAGACAAGCCCCCACAGCAGGTGACTTCTGAGAGCCTCTGATGGAAATGCACCTGCCCAGGTCCCCAAGACTGGTGCTGATGCCCAGGTCACACTGCAAATGTGGCCAGAAACACCTCTGGGGAAGGAGGGAGAGGTTGATTGTGCAGGGAAGGAACTGGTGCATGGGGCCAGAAGTTGGCAGGACCCCCAGCAGCCTGAGGAAGCCAGGATGTGCTGGACATGGCTGGAAAGAGCATCTGATGGCAGGGAGCCAGGGAGAAAAATGCCTCCTACTCCTAGGGTTAAGAAAATTATTTTAATTGCATAGATTCTCTGTTGGAAGAAATATTTTTTCCGAATGTCACTGCAGGACCTATTGAAAAGAAGAAATTCTCCATAATATGAGGTTCTGCACATTCACAGCTGGATTTGAGGTGCTAAGAAACACTTCTGATAGTCATTAGGCTATTATGGATCAAACACTGCTGCCTTCTAATAACTGGGCTCTCCCTTTCCTTGGCTCCTCTTACCTTCTCACATGGCTGCCTCAACCCCAGCGCAGGGCACCACCTCTGACACACTTAAGCGAGGATTTCCAGCAAATTCCAGTTTCTACTCCACTCTTTTCTTTTGTACAGATAAGAGCAAAACAAAACCCAAACTCTAAATAAAAATGTGGACCATATAATTACGTTCTTAATGCCATTTCCTTTCACAGAGGACTAAAATCCCACACTTTCACTTTCTGAAACGTGAAACGGAGCAGTAGTTCTACAGAGCTCAAGGATATTAACATAATGATACCTCTAGGACAAAGTGAAAGAAAATATGGTATTTAATAGAAATTGCTAGGATAATGCAATTAGTTATAATGAATGAATGGAATTTTTATTTCTTAGTGTCAAGACTTGGAACATTCCTCTTTCCTTCTGGTAACTTCAGTTTTTTAATAAGAAAAGTCAAATAGGACTGGTTGAAGGACAGTTCCTGAAACAGTACTGGCTAGCTTATTTGGGGACATTGGGCCAGAACTGACTCCAAGGGGTATTTTCCACCATAGGAATAATTTAACAACATGGTTCTGAGCACTTTAGATTCTTTACTGTCCACAACTTAGTCTAGTATATTATTTTAGATTAGGTTTTGAGACACCATATACTCGTAAGTACTGGCTTCAGTTCTGCATTACAAATGGACCAAAATTTTACTACAGTAAGTCAGCCTTACAACATGTCCTTGATAAAAGGCCAGCAAAGAATGATCTTGGCCCCACAGCTTGATTACGATCTTCCCCAGGGCAGTGGTCACAGCCCCAAGCCTGACAGAACTCAACAAGTGTTTGGATAATGCTCCCAGGCACCTGCTGTGATTCTTGGGAATGTCTTGTGCAGGGCTGAGTTGGACTTGATGATCCTTGTGGGTCCTTTCCAACTCAGCATGTTCTGTAATCAGCTGAAGTCACTAAGGATTACCACTGAACTTAATGGTAGTGTCAAGACACTATTATAGATAAGAGGCAGTTAATTATCAGTCAAACTTTGAGACCACAAAATTATTTATGTGGCAACAAATTCCCCTTAGATCCATGGTATTGATGCTGGCAGACACTTCCCCAACAACTATTTGTACATTAGTTTCTGGGGGTCACCATGGATGCCCTGGAAGAGTGAAAAGCTTAAATCTACTTCATATACCAGTTGTATCTACCAAAAGAGGCCACAGAAAACTCTTACTATTGGTACCTGAGCCTCCCCAGCAGGTATGAAAGGTCTACAAATATATTGGCCATGATGAAACATAGCAAACCAGCCTCTGTCAATGAAGTTGCTCAGTGGGAAATAACAGCTCCAAAAGCAGCAGTATGAAAAGGAATTCTTAACTATTTATAAAAAAACCCTAAAACAGCCAAACCAAACTAGGTAATCTCATTGGTGAGAAGTGGATATGTTGGCATGATTCTTAAATATTATTGGTGCTGGTTAAATGTATCCTCCCTAATCATGTTAGCACTTCTTAACATTCAAGAGGATTAATTTTTTCCCACTGAGGCTTGTAAAGCATTATCTACAGAAGATCATATTAGAAGGGACAGGAGTGAATTTAATGCACTGGATTTGAAGTCATTTACAAAACTCATTAAAATTCCAAAGATGCAAAATGGGTATTCTGTGATGGGCTTCTGCAAATCTGGAGAACTGATTCCCACCCCCCATGGGAATACTTCAAGCACAAAGGAAACTCTGCAGCTAGAAACAGAAAAGCTCCATGGCTTAAATGAAAAGTCTGCTTTGTAAATTGAAATATATCATTAGTTTGTGTTTTGCAACTGAAGCTTCTTAAATACCATCTGAGTGAGTATGGGAAAGCAGAAGAGAGAGCTACATTTTATTTTAGCTGACGTTAGTTATGCTTGGGAATCATGAATGGAGAAGTAACTTTAAACAACTGCGGTGACAGCAGTGCAGAATTAAGACCATAATGTGAGAGGATAGAAAAAGAATTCTCTTCTCCAGAACAACTGAGGTAATTCCCTTTTCTCGCAATTTCTCACAATGCTTTCTTTACTGTTTAACCCATAGATGTTGCTAATGGACTAGCCAAGTTTACATGGGAAATATTATTTTTGGGCTGACTATTCAGAAGAACTTGACAAAGAAAACCTTTCCTATTTTCTTTACCCACATCTCTTGATCAAATAGCAAATAGCACCTGTCCCCACAGATCCTGATTATAAACAAAGACCACTGCAGTAATGAGGTAATTTATTTCAGGGATATCCAAACTTTGCCCATATCCACTCTTGTTTTTAGAGGTGCCTCCCATCCATGCTATAGGTCTGTCACCCACTGCATCATCCCAATCTCCCAGACAAGGTGGTTCAAAAGAACATGCCCCATGTTTTGATTTATAACATAGGAGCTGGGAGGCTTTAAGAGAGGATGATGGCATGCATTACACTGAAAAAGTTTTAATCCTGTGTCAGTGATTACAGAACCCGGGAGGCTCTGAAGGGAAAAGGAATGTGTCATGCCTACAGAGGCAAATGGAGACACTGAGGGAGGCGCACAGCACATGCTGAATCAGTAAATGTGTGAAGACAGGTACAAAGAGAGAGAATGACTGTCTTGTACCATCTCGGCCCTGTTACAGGCTTGTTGATCTCCAGAGGTCTGCTCTATCTGAATTTTCAGACATGCTTCTGTTGGTTTCCTGCAATTTGGCTGCCCTCTCCAATTTTTAAATCAAAATTCAGTCTTGAATTGAAAGCTTAAGGAAGTTAGCTTTAAAGTCACAAAGAAAGAAAACCAGAAGTGTTCAAGATAGGCTCAAGACAGGCTCAAGATATGTTCACTGACCCACAAGTCCCCTTTTAACTATATAGGCCTTGCACTAACTTGTGTGCACACTGGACACACTTTGGTGTAACACATATGAAAGTGAGTAGTGAAAGACTTGGCATTATAATCCAAAGTCAGGGTTAAAAAGACAAAACTAGTCACATTTAGTTCTGGTACAAGTTCCTTGTAGTAGTTTAATTAACAAAAAAAAAGAGGCATTCAGTAATACAGGACTAAAATAGTAAAATTAAAAAAAAAAATGAAAAGAGAAACAGGAAGGAATTAGAAAAAAGGTTGTATGGAATGGTGAATTATAGTCCAAAAACAAGAGATAAAAAACTGCCAATGAAGGGATTAAGGAAGGCAAGACATTACCAGAGCTGGAAGAAAGATAGATTATTTCAGTAACTGATTTATAACTAAATTGACAGTCTCTTGTGGAGACCATTAGACAACCTCTTATTAAACCCTTTCAGTTCTGTATTCCAAAACTCCTGGAAATACAAAGTTAGGTTTCTGAAGTCACTGTGTGTGTCTGTAAGCACAGCTGTATGACATCCAGCACACTGAGTGCAAACCTTGATTCAGGTATGCAGGTAAGGTGGTAAGCAGTAGAAATTATTGGCAGAATATTCTGTAAGAGCAGGTAAGGACAATGCATTCATTTATATAAAGAGACTCATAAAAATGTGTCCATTAAAATATAAATGGTTAAGTAATTAAAGTAAGATTTAAGATCCTGATGACTACATTAAATTATAGAGAGCAGCTAAAATTTGTTAACAGTTAAAACATGGCAAAAGGGATATCTTGCAGTTTGATCTCCCATGAGTGTGTAGATGCATGGCCTCAAGTACGGATAAAAGAACAGATGAAATTCCATAATAAATATTGTATGGCAATGATTTAAAAAATTATTGACTCCTTTTATCAGCTGAAGAGTTCGTCTTTGCTACCTGCTTTCACCACTTAGACCATGGTTTCACAACATTTTGGTGTGGCACATCAGCAAAGCCTAAATCAGCAAGTTCAGGTCCTTGTTCAGAACCCGAGAGCACAAACTCACCTGCTCCTGGGTCATCTTCTGCAGCTCCTTCTCCCAAGCTGCCTGGTCCTCATCCAGGTGGTAGGAAGCAGGCGGGGTGAGCCCACGCAGGATCAGGGGGTCGCGCTCGTGGCACAGGGCTGTCAGATGGCCGATGTACAACTTCAACTTGCTGCGGTTCTGGTCAAGTTCTAGGAGGGGCTGGATTATCTGCAACAGGAGAGCAGAGACAGTGAGGCACAGCCTGACACCCAAGCAGTGATGAAGGCAAAGAGCAGCCTCCAAGTTACAGTCTTGTTCAGCCTCACAGTGGAAGAAACCTGAACACTTTCCCCCGTCCTCCTGGGCCATAATGTACAATCCATCCAGACAGGAACCAAGGACACTGGGGGAAGGGGTGCAGTGATGACAGCTGTGTGATTAGTTTGGGAAATAATGATGATGGGGTGAAAAATGAAATACTAACTGAATGCATCAACTCTACTGATTATCCAACAGTACTTCAGTTTAACTACTTCAACAAAAAATGATTTTTCTGATAAAAGGGGTCTGTCCACAGCTAAGGCAAAGGCAATACAGATTTTTAGTTTGCTTTGCCAATAAACATTTCATTGTAAATTAAGTATGCAATAAACATGTTCTAAAGAGAATAGCTTCAAATGATGCCAAAACACAACAATTCTAAGATGAATGCATCTCTACTGTAGAAACTGGATAGAGACATATTCACCTGGTGAATCATTCTGGTGAAGATATTCACCAGAAAGTAAAAATTCAGTTTTTTATAATCTTTTACAAAGTTAAGGTATAGCTGTCGATAGTTCTGAAAAGGCAACAACTTTTGTTAAACAAGCCAGATTCTATATAACAAACTAAAAACTAAAATCTAAGGACTTTAATAAGGTAGTATTTTATTTCATTATACTTTACCCAATCTGAATCTAATCATCATTCCTCAATGCAATCCAAGCTAGAGTCATCCACTTCCCATAAAAAGTATCTGAAGAACCATTTTTCATTTTTTTACAAAAATATAGAGCTCAAGTGCATGAATACCTGCTGGGTATCCCTCACTGTGACCTCCCACAAGAATACTGCTTTGTTTGTTCTAGATGTTTGTGGGCACATATTCAAAACTGCAGTAATGCAAACCTCTAAGGTTTGCAGCTGATGAAAAATTAGGGAAGAACTGGGCTTAGGGCCTCCTTTCCATAAAATGAGGTGCTGGGCAGGGAGAGCTGGGAAGCCTTGCCAAAGTCCTGGCAATTTCTGTCCGTGTTCCCAGGCAGAGGCTGCACCTGCTGTTTGTTAGTGGGCTGGGGATATCTTTTCAATAGGACACCTCTGACCCTGCTAATGAATAAGGAGTGAGATAATCTCTGAGTCAACAAAACAGGGTGCTGGCATTACTTTCAACAAAGACTCTGGCTTCGACCCCTTTTAATAAGGCTGTCAGGGCTCACTTATTTTGTTTCTAGTGCTGTTTTACATGGATTAGTTTCTGTAGAGCATGAGGATCTGAGAGGCATGGCTAAGCAGCTAACTCATGTCAGGCTCTGTGCCCTGCCGAGCTCAGCTGGGCTCAGCAGCCCACACCAGCACGTCGGGGTGGTGCCACAGCCACACGGCAGCCACGGGACAGGAGACAGGCAAGAAACCTGCAGGAGAGACAGGGAGCTCATGTGCTTTATTAAAAACCCCAGCGCTGTGGGCAGCCTTGGGGCAACCTCTGCTTGCACACACGAACACACACATAAAAAAAAGGCTTTGTTCTATCAGGAGGGGGTGAGTGGACAAGGATGGAGAACTGGCTGAAGGGCAGATCCCAGAGGGCTCTAATTAGTGGCACAGGGAGGAGGCCTATTACAAGGGTCGGTAGTGGGCCCAGTATTATTTAACTTATTCATCAACGACTTGGATGAAGAGGCAGATGCTTTCTCAGCAAGTTCACTGGTGACACAAAGCTGGCAGGAGTGTCCAATACCCCAGAGAGCTGTGTAGGCCTTCAGAGGGACCTCGACAGGTTGGAGAGATGGGCAGGGAAGAAGTGTCTGAAATTCAGCAAAGACAAGTGCAGGATCCTGTACCTGGGGAGGAATAACCCCATGTACCAGCACAGGCTGGGGCTGACCTGCTGGGAAGCAGCTCTGCAGAGAAGGACCTGGGGGTCCTGGTGGACAGCAAGCTGCCCATGAGCCAGCAGTGTGTCCTTGTGGCCAAGAGTATCTTGGGGTCGATTAGGAAAAACATTTACAGCAGGTCAAGGGAAGTGATCCTGCCCCTCTACTCAGCTCTGGTGAGGCCACACCTGGAGTGCTGTGCCCAGGTCTGGGCTCCTCAGGACAAGAGGGACACAGAGCTCCTGGAGTGGGTGCAGTGGAGGGTGACAAAAATGTTGAAGGGACTGGAGCATCTCTCTTACAAGGACAGGCTGAGGGAGCTGGGCCTGTTCAGCCTCGAGAAGAAGTAGCTGAGAGGGGACCTCATCAATGTCTAAGTATCTAAAGGAAGGGTGTCAAGAGCATGGACCAGGCTCTTCCTGGTGGTGCCAGGCAATAGGACAAGGGGCAATGGGCAGAAACTGATGCACAGAAGTTCCACCTGAACAGGATGAAGAATTTCTTTCCTGTGCAGGTGCCCAAGCACTGAAACAGAATGTCCAGAGAGGTTGTGGAGTCTCCCTCAGTGGAGACATTCAGGAACCCTCTGGATGCAATCCTGTGCTGTGTGCTCTGGGATGTTCCTGCTCTAGCAGGGAGGTGGGGCCAGATGAGCCACTGTGGTCCCTTCCAACCTTACCATTCCATGAATCAGGGACTGCAAACTGCAGCAGGGCAGAATACTCTGCTGTCCTGTATACAGGGCAATAGGAAGGGATATTTTAATAGAATCAACACAGTTACATTTCACTTCCATCACGAAGCAAAACTGCCTTTAGCCAATTATATCAATCAGCCTTGGTTATTTATTAAATTTGCACTGTGTAGCCCCATTTCATACAGTATGTGTTACCAAGATTATGATCTGAAAGTGTATTGCCTGTACAGGTGAAAACCAGTGATGCTTCTAATTTAACTGATGTCTTTCCTTTCTTTCTTCCTATTCGGTTTGCCCACAGAGGGTAAAATGATGGAGTATCACTTTTAAAGAAGATATTGTTCTATAAAAATGTAATAGTCAATGTCTAATAACTAGCTGTCTAATCAATGTAGTAGGTGCCTTGTATTCTTTTCAGATACCAGTCTATTGACTGGTGCAGATTCCAGTTTGAAAAAAATCTGACTGGACAACCTTCCTGGCTATTGTTTGTGAATAGAAACCCTCCTTGATGAAGAGACAGCAGAGATACCTAGCAAGCAAGAATGGAAGATTTTCACAGAACAGTTGAATTTGACTGCTCAGGGATAAATCCCCTTTCGAAGCACATTCCTCCTGTACCCTTCCCCCTCTTACCTCGAGCTGGAAACAGGCCAAATGAGGCGTGTGAAAGTTCTTAACTAGCAGCCCTCCCAAAGCTGTTCACCGAGCAATCATTCCTCTCACTTGGGATCCATTAAACGCTGCCAGTCAAGTAGGAAGTGCCCTTCTATCTGCGTTCCTGCCATATCTAATTCGAACTGGCCACTTAGCAAGAGGCACCGTGCTTCCCACACAGCAGAGCTGCCCCTGCCTTATCTCAAGAGGGTGTAAGAGCATTTGCTAAGTGGAAAAGCAGGGCAGAGCTGGATTCATAACACACATTGCGTTCTCATGATCAGCTCAGAGCTGCAGAGCTTTCTAGGAAAACAACGGCTAAACAGACCAAACCCAGGAGTATCTTCTAAAGCAGCCCTCATTCATTAATTGCCCTGATAGGTTTGGGCCATCCTCATCAATGCATGGAATGAAGTCTGCTTAATGTACCCTCAACTTCCCAATATTGCTAATGGCCAGCTAAGTTTGACAACGTTTCACTAAAAAAGGCAATCGCTACAACTCTGAGGCAGAAATGTGAAATGCCTGACAAATCTCTCATGCAAACCCAAACCACCTCAAACAACTAATAAAGACTTCTGTGAACATTTTTAAAATGCAACTTGCAAACAACATGTTCAGCTTTCTGCGATTTTGTACTTTTTTTTTAAATCTTTGAGTATGAAAAATGTGAATCTAATGAGTTTCAGAAGTCATTGGGGCAAAAAATCTTTAGAATGAAATGATACTACTTCTTCAGTGGTGCAGCTCTGCTGTTGCTGGATAATGGTCAACTGAAATATGGGTAAACTGAATTTAAAGTTTTATATGCTGAGCCCCTGCATTTAAATACGTATAGATATACAGCAGTGTCTACTGGAAATATGCAAAAATACACAGGTGGTTATTTGACAAAGAAAACCAGCAAATGTCCAGAGACATCTGCAGAAAAAAGAATGAATGTAATCAATGTGCAATTCACCACAACCACCAGCTTTAAATTATGCCTTCTCCAGGCAGAAGGGTTAATCACCTGGTCACCTTTCTCCCTGCTAACAATCCCTTTTTCTCTGAAGGAAGCAAATTTGCAGAAAGTAATTAACTTTACTAATTTCAGAGAATACCTTCTATATTTCTACTTAAAAAATCTGCAGCTGCCATTTTGAAATAAAGTCTCATAGACAGCCCTAAAAGCCTGTCTGTTTTGCAACTGCATCAGCTGGCCTTGCAAAAGTTATCTCCTTACACAACTTGCCTTACTCCTCAGAATAAGCACCAGTGTGGAGGTTGATCATGGATCAACAGCAGTTATTGTAAAAAAAAAAAAAAAAACCAACATCTTCTGACGCAGCAAGGGCAATATAAAGTGCCACATGTACATTTGGCACTGGCAGGACTGCTGTCATACCCCCCTATTAGCCTAATTACCCTGCCTGCACATACTCTGTGTGTATATATCCACTTCAGAACCCTGAAGGGCAGAGTGATGCTGGTGAATGGTCTTCATTTTGCAATCAAATAATTCAGTAATTTTTCTTATCTTACCCCTAAATCTCTAAATATTTGTGAGAAAAAAAATCCCTGGAAGTACAGCTACATCAAGAAGAAAATAAAGTAGAACTCACAAGTAATCTCAGGTGTCAAAGTAAACAACGTGAGGTAAAAATGACAGTGTTTTTGTATTAAAAGTGTTACAAAGAAGTGTAGGTGGAATGAATCTGAAAGTTTCCAAGGAATTAAGTAATTTGAGAAACAATCTAGCTTGCCAGCCTGGTCTACACACCATGAGTGCTCACTGCAAATCCTGCACAGCATAAATAAAGAAGGAATTCTTGAAAAAATCCAAGCAGAAACCCAAAGCACCACCAAACATCCCCTCAAGACTTCAGACTGAATGTAACAAATATGTTTGGAAACACAGTGCAGGTAGTCCTTTAACTCCTATCAATCACATCTGTCATGTGAGCGTGCAAAATTATTTTCAAACTTTGTTACACACAGTTGCAACTATGCTACCCAACAAAACCTACTTCCCAAACTACCATTACACAGGAGAAGATGGGGCCAAAGATTGTGTAAGCACATAAGGTTGCTGAAAAGAAATTATTTCAAAAGGACCTGACAAATCTCTGCATACCTCCCTGTATCTGGGTTTTATTATAGATATTGCCAGACAAGAATATTTTGCCTATATAGCTGAATACCTTATATTGGGAGATCTAGAAAAAAGCTAAGATACTGAGTGACACGGTCTGGAAATCTTTGCATGGCAAATTGAATTATGCCTTCTTGCTCAGGCCATTTCTGTTTGTTTGGCAACAAACACAAGGGTTCAACAATAATCTTGTAACCACTGAATGCAATGGAGTTTTATGAGGCATGAATTTGGCTCAGAATGTGCAAAGCTTTCCCAAATTCAGAGCAATTTATCACTGATGTCTTCCCTTCATTATTTTAAATGGAAACAGAAGAAAGTTCTCAAAAAGACACATCTTGACCTCAGTTCAGTTCAGCTCAGTTCACTGATGCACAGAGATACTTGGTTTCTTCAGAAGACCCCAATGCAAATGCTCAAGGACAGGCTCAGTATTCTTTAGATTTGTTTTAAAGACAAAAAAGGATTTAACTCTAACCTTCATAATTTTCTCCTCATAAACTAGAATAATATACGTGAGGAGCTAAAAGAGATTCTGGCTATTTTGACAGAGCTGTCTTACTCAGTTCCTTTCTGACAGAATCAATTAGGAAATCATTTTTAGATAGCAAATTATTTTTGAAATTTTTATACACCATGAACAAATCCCATGGATTAATGATTTCCAGAGCTCACCCTCTTCACCTTGGGAAAAATCCAGACCAGAAAAAAGAACAGAGAAAACACAAATCAGGGAAAGGAGTTTTGTCATTAGCTCCCTCTGTTTAAATAAAAGCTTTTCCCCATCATGTAGGTGAAGCAGAGAATTGCAGTGGGTTGGTAGGGTTCCTAAAGCACTGAAAAAGAGCAAGTAGTTCTAAAATATTTTTATACATAACAAATCCAGAAGTGCTTTCCATGACACTGGCAACTTTCACTTACGTGGGCTGCGGAGCAAAGTTGGCAGAGAACCATGTGAGGAACAGCAGGGACTGCTGGAGATCAGAGCTGAAACACTGATGTGAGGGGCTTGTAACTGGACCAGGGGGAAAATGAACACTCAGCAATGGGACACCTCAGCAGAGCTGAAGGGGGTGTTTGCACACAGCTTGAATTTTACCTGTTTCCTCAATCCCTGACTTTCAAAAGCAAAAGCTCAGTCTCTTACCTCTAAACACAACTGACTGCCTTGTGCACACCTCGCCTGTCTTCTGGGACAGCCCACAGGCCTCTTCCCCTGGGACACAGGAGAGGAGTCTGTGCCTTAACTGCAAGATGAGACCAAAACATACAAACTGAAATGCTGCTTTATTTCTCCAAGGTTTTTTTCCTTCAAAATTTTTTGGAATCCAGCAACGCCAGAAGCTTAGCTCTGGAGCAAAACAGGACAGGTCAAAAGAACCTAAAATCTGCACTTTCGTTATTAAAATCTCCTTCATTTGAACACTTCATCCCTGTAAGTTGTGTTAGTTACCAGGTTAAATTTTTGAATAATAAATTAAATTATAGGAAGCTGTGAAACTGGGTAGTCAGACTTATGATACTGACAATTAAAATATAATCAAGGAAAACAAAAAAAAATATTCTCACAGTAAGCAAAAATAGTTTAACAACTGTTTGCAGCTTGTACATGACACTGTGGATTTAAATAGCATTTTTCTGATCAAACTTTTGTAGGTCTAACTAGGCAAGTTTTGATTTCACAGAGTCAGTCAGATTTTATGCTGCTTCCTTCTCTACAAAAATACAGCAGCTTGAGAATAAGTAAGAACAACCTGCTTACATTTTCAATGCATTCAAGCTTTCTGGCACTTGCTGTCTACGCAAGAGTGACTGAGGAAGTACACACATTTCTGGCTGTGCTGGATTTTGTCTATTGCTTCTTCCTATTACAAAGGATTAAAGGGAACAGTGGCTAACACTCCTCTGTTTGAAAGCAGAACATGGCACCAATGCACAGGAGAGCATGTCCATGGCCATGCTGATGCATCAGGGACCCTGCTCTTCTGCCTCCCTGCTGCCTGTTCCACTGCTAATGCAAACCAGAAGGTATTTCTTAAGTGGGCTACCAGAGAACACAATCAGTGCTTTTCCTGTTCAGAGGAACTATAACCTCCCCATCTGCAGGTGACAGGAATCTTGGTCTTGTCCTTCTCTTAACACTGGGTCTCCATTCTGCTGTTGCAGCTCTCTACCTGCTGACAGACCTGTTCAAAGCAAAGACTTGTGAAGGTGTATCTGTCTTTGGAAAGCCTTTTCAGAGCTGCCAGCTCTACATTCAAATGCAAAATCCCATGAATAAATACACCTATTTATACATATATATAGTAGTTCTCATCTGAAAGTTACTTTAACAATCAGATGTAGTTGGAGAGCCTGTGGTGAGCCTGTGAGATGGAACTGTAAATCCTGACATGTCCATCAGTCATTATGAACTTTACCAGCCAGGAAAATGCAGTGTCTAGATTGGCTACATGCCCGTATGGTTTTTATTTTAGTTACAATTCCCCGGAGCTTATTTTCATACTTAATACACTGCAAAGCAGGTTTGGGCTTGATTCTTTTTCTAACATTGCTCATCCCCTCTCTCCCTCAGCTCCTTTCCTCCTAACTGACAACTAAAAGGCCTTGGCTGCAGCTGTTCCTCCTCTGTCTCTGTCCCATCTATGAGTGCCAGAGCTCAGGGTAACTGGGAGTAGTTAGTGATAGCACAGACTATCACACAAACTGCAAGGAACAACTCTCCTGGAAGTGGCCAGAAACAGCAATGTTCAAGTGCAGAATTCCTACTTGCTACAAAGACCAAGCCACTAGTAGAAGATCATGTTCAGCTGCAAATCAAAAGAGAAAATAAGACACAGACCTGGCATAATCTCATCTGGCAGAAATGAATGATGGCCTTTTTGCAATTGTTTTGCTGAAAAGCACAAATCTCTACAAAAAGAAACCAGCCATCTGTTTTGAATGTTTTAGACTGTAAGTATCTACTTGTGCTCTTCTTTGATCTATAAGAATAATAGGAAGACAGTGATACAGTCCAGTTACACCTCTGTTGTGAGTGCTTAATTCAACCCAGAGCTGCAGATTACAATATTCCATCTGGAAATCTTAGTCTTATCATTCTGGGATCAGAAAGAAGATGAACAGTGTATCAAGATCAGTTCTTTTGTGCTCACAGATATAACATTCTTGGACAGAGAATACATTCTTCTGACAGAAATTAGTTATTAAACAGCAAAATAATAGTTAAAAAAAAAAGAAAGCTAGCAGAAGAATTGTTCTCCAAAAGAAGAAAAGGACCAGGAGCAGAAGTTGACTTTGTCTCAAGGACAGCATTCCTCTCTAACCCTCCTAAGGATTAATTAGTTACATCCCCTTATCTGAGTGCATCACATTTGGGTTCTTACTAAAAGGTTGCCCATCTGAAAAGTGGCAGTGAAGAACCCTGTCTGTCACCAATATGACAAAACAAATCTGGCATCTCTCTCAGTCAGGACAAGGCATAATGTTTAAGCAATGTAAGATTATCTCACGTAGCTGCCTTCAAATTTTGCACAGGGTATGTCTCCAAGGCAAGCAAAAGACACTTTCAGAATGCTTTTCCACACCTGGATGAAGAATTGTAATAATATCATTATTATACTACACAATTAGTTTGTAGATTTTAGAGGGAGGAAGAAATGACTCTTCAGAAGACAAGAGATGACAGTAAAGAACAAGAAGCAGTGGTCTAAAGAGCTTTGTTCAGCATGCTGGAAAAGGCAGCTCCTTGAAAATATGGGTTATTTTCCCTTTTCCTGGGAAGGAATAGGACCTTGGAAAAAAATAAGAAGTAGTAACAGAGTCAAATACAAATCCAACATAATTTTGGGAACAATTTCAAAATGAGGTATTAGAATCACCATCGTATCACTTTAACAAGACAATTTCCAAATATTGCACAGTAATAATACCTAGCATTTATACAGCACTTTTCCCAAGCAGAACTTGCACTTTCACAAAAACTTCAGCTCATTTTACAATTAGAGAATTTGAGACAGGGAGAAAGAGAACAAGTGAGTGGTTGGAGACGATGCCAGGAAAGAATTTATCTTCTGAATCGTGGCCTAGTACTGTATCCAGTAAATTACAATGTAATATGAGTCAGGCATGAAGGCCTGGTGGTTTTGACCATTTTGCATGATCTAACAATTAAAAAGACCATATTGAAAATAAATCTAGTCAAAAGGCTTATGAGGTCACAGTGTAGTGAGTGAATACTGAGAACCTCCAAAGTGTGACAGTAGGACAAGCAGTTCTGTGCATGTTGCAAGCATAAAATGTGTCTCGTGGAGAGAAGATCACATTTATGAAGTGAACGTATGCCTGTTTAATTTAAACATGGAACTCACCAAGAAAAAACATTCACTTTGCTAAAAGAAATCAGCATATTAATCCAAGCATCAAATAATGTAGAAAAAAAATTTATGTTCTCCTCAAACTTCCAAGTACAGATGCTTCCAGTGTTGTAGTGATCTCAATGAAAACTTCATGTGGTTTGACTGCTGTGGCAAAGGTTAAATTAAGCCTTGAGATGTCCTGCCCACAATGTCAGTATTGTTATCCCTTCCACCATCGTAGTAGTTACAGTTCTTCTGACTGTTGCCTGTCCTTTATTTCTGCCACTTTGCCCTAAATCTGTTTGAATAGCCATGCATATGGCTGGGTGACTGGGTGTCCATTCACTGTGTATTTCCTTTCAGCTGTAAAATAAAAATACCTCCTACACAACAAAAAGGAAATTGTGAATGCTCCTCCTGGGCATTCCTAGGGATGACACAAATTGCTCTACAGAGACAAGCTGGAAACACATGGCTTACAACCCTGAGTGTTCAGTTGGTTTTTGCATACATCTATTAGTATCAGCTTCTCTGTGAGGTTTCCATGTTTCTATCATTCTTACTGGAATTCAGTTTAATATCTTTGTCCTAATAAATGCAATACAGAAATGTCATTCAAGTCTCATTACCCTTCAAAAATCACAGATGGCTACTTAGAATGAGATTGGTTTTGGGCACAATATACTCATTAAGTAGACATAAGAATATAAGTGGATTTGGGAACATTAGATGGTCTTGATTAAAAACTAAATTTAAAAAATTCAAACTAATTTTACTAAACTTTCTTCAAATTGATGACTTTTCCTCTATTTCAGTTTTTAGATTTAGATGACCCTAATCTACAGAAAAACTCTTGGCAAAGCCAAATTATAATATTGAATTGACTGTTTTTCAGTTCTTAAAAACGAGCCAAATATTTCCCTGTAATGACTTAACCCCTCTTTCCACCACAGACTTCACCTCTGAAATCTGAAGTGTGAAATTCTGCTAGTGTCTTCAGTGCTCAACTCCCAATGCTTACTGCTTCTGAGTTAAAATCTGTCAGACTCGAGTATTAAGGAAAAATGTCACAAAGAAGAGCCTTTTTGTCTTAAAATATTTTTACACCAATAGGAATTGCCAATATTTTCCTAATCTTGAAATATCCCCATTTTTATGCACTCCAGTTCTGTGCTAGCTCTTTGACCATTCCACTGTTGCTCTAATAACCATAATATTAATTTTCAGTTAATGAATGGATGAGTGGATGAAGCAGATTTCTGAACCACACCCACACTTTCTCCCATTTTAGGTAGCACAGCTGTGCTTCACAAGAAAACGGGATGAATTCAGCAGCTTGGGAAATTTCTGTATGGAAGCTTTGCTTCTCCTTCCCCCATGCAGCACACGCCTGGCACAGATTTACAGGAAGATACACCCACATACACACCTATCCTTTTGCATGTATTAGATCTCTTCAGGTGTAAATTCATATTATTTTTGATAAAAGTGAGTAAGAACTAATTAAGCCATTGCCCAGATCACGTTAGCATTTGAGAAAGACCAAAGAGCATCCTCATGTGAAATCACACTGGAATACACTTGGAGATAGAGGAGGCTTGAGCTCTATCTGGGGAATAAAAGAAGTCATAAGAAATTCAGACAGCAAGGAAACGAGCCTAGTGAAAAATGCTAGGAAAGACTATTTCAAGATGAAAGATTGTATTTACACTGAACTATAAACTGAAATGTAAACGACCATCTCAGAAATTACAGGGAGGGTACGTATGTTTTTGTGCTCCATTTCAGGAGAGCTCTATCTGATAATGCTGTCATGGACACACCTGACATAATTAAATGCTAAATTCAGTCAATTCCAGAATGCTGGAGGGGAAAACCCTTAAGACCTAAACCACAAAAATAAAATAGTTAACTATTGTACATAGTTTTTTGGTCTCCATTTAATCTTCAGCATTGACCAGAGGTGATTGCATCCACAGACCTGAAGGAACTTTAAAAAAGAAACTTATTGCCAAGTCCTGTGCTATTAGTTACATTCTATCATTGTAATACATAAATTTAATTTAACACATGGAGGTCAGGGACTCTGTAAAAGAGACTAAGGACTTTTTTTTCATGAACATGGAATATCATGGTAAAAACGTACTCTGTTGGGAATAACTGGCTTGGGAAGCATCCATCACCTTTATACTCTCCCTGCTGATGTATGCACGACAATCTTGAGGCTGACAAGTTTCTCAGAGGAGATGCATGTTAAGGCAAGGCTGCTGGCTGACTCATTATTTTGACTGGGATATTCTAGCATGCTTTCCTGAGGAAAGTGCCTCAAAGTTAAGAGATAAGCTGTATTTAATGCCAACCACCCATTAATTCAGTAACTATGAGAAACCATGCTCTTAGCACAGTTGCATTCTTAAATACATCAGCAGATGGGAGAGGAAGGAGGAAGATCTTTCTTTCTACACCAACTCCATGTTTGCTCCAGAAGGAAAATCAGAATGATTCCTACCTTCATAGCGAGTGTCCTCTTCCTTTTCATCATGTACTTACCTGATCTTCCCTGTTTAATTTCTGTGCTTCAGCTGATCTTTACAAGCATTATCTCTAAAACTTTTAACAACATACACGAACGCACAACCGTTGCAAGAGCGGTGATTCAAAAAGAATGTGAAATCAACAGCGAGTGGAAATTAATGAAGCACTTTATCAATTTGTCCACTAAAGAGATTTTCTGAGTTCAAACCCCAAGGCATGAAATTCAAGTTTGACACTGGCACAGTTGGATTAAATTTTTCAGATGGTTGGCTTGAAAAGAGGGATTTGATCTGTACAGTCAGACAGACTGTAATTCTGTAGTTAATTGAGCAAGTGCAAGAGATGAGAGCACCTTATTCTCTCATGAATGTTTTTACAAATCTAACACAAAGCAATTATTTTCAGAAATGCAAGGGCCCAAGATTTCCACAGAAATTTTCAGAAGTTTTCTTTCAAATAACTGATATGAAAAAATCAAGTTCTTAGAAAAAAGTGCACAGAAACTCATGTGAAATTTTTTCTTAAAAGGGTAAGTGAAGAAAGAAAAAGTTCCATATAAATTTTTAAAATACTGTCATCAGTCCTTTGAAACTCTTCAAGTACTTCAACAAAATGTATTCTGCATTAAAACTGATACTCCAAGGCATAAATGAATCCTATGTACTGTAGTGTAATAATCAGTATTTGACTCCTGGCCAGTAAGAGGTTTGTTTTTACTAAAGAACAGGCGTGAGGAGAAAGGCTCTGTCCTCTGTACTGTCTTCCCTTCTGGAAATGGGAGCTGTTGTGGGGACAATTTGACAGCAGAAAAGAAAAAATTGTGGACACGGACATAGAGAAAGAAAATGTATTTTAAATGAAAAACAGCTCCTAATTTCTCCCCCATTGTTTTGAAAGAATGAGGGAGATGGAAGGGAGAGAGGAAGGTTAAGGGGATATTCCTCTTTGCCTTCACATTTATAGACAATTCATACTCCTAGTCCATATCGAGAATCATGTATTGTGAGCTGATAAATATCTGTGACTAGTTAGGTCAGCGTGCACGGCAGCAATCTCGGCAGCAGATCTCAACATGCTTAAAGCCTTCAGGAGGAACATTATCTTCAGGAGGAACATTATCTTCAGGAGGAACATTATCTTCAGGAGGAACATTATCTCCGAGCAAATTCTTTACAAACCAGAATTGAAAAAGCACACATAGGTTTGGCTCCGGCGCACACTGCTTTGAAAAAGAATCCGACTGAAAACATTTCCTCCATGAAGTCAATGATAAATGATATGAAAGACATTTCCTGCTCTCTCGTAGTTGCACAGAAACTCAATTACATGCCCTGGAAAGTTCTCCCCACAATATGGTGAAGCAATGATAGGATGATTAGAAGAAGAAAATCACAAACTGCACATGAACACACGAGAAACACCCTCATGCAGAGACTATGGAAGCAAGGGGAGGGAGCACAGCCAGGTTGCACAAAGCACACGGAGCGAGGTGTGGGAGTGACTGTCGGAATCTTTTCTATTGGCAGGAGAGGTTGGTTCTCACCGTTCTGAACAAAATGGCTGAGCTAAGAGCATCTGACTGGTTATGCCCAAATACCCTCCTCCTCATCCTACAGGTGCAGAGGTGGCAATGGAAGGAAAGCCCCAGAGCAGCATGGGAACGAAATAAAGAATTGGTTAGTATTTAAAGCACATCTGTAAGTACAAACAGTAGTACCAAGCGTTTCAATTCCTTATGCAACATTCTGAGCTACCTTGAGGTACAGCTTTCTTTGCTCCCTTGTAGGCTTGGTCAGCTTTCAAAATGCCCCTTTGCAAAGGGGAAGTGCAATCAGAGCCTCCTCCCACCCTCTCCCTTCCCTATTGCCCTTCCCTGCGAGGTCTTTGCAAGAATTTCTGTAAATGTCTAAATTTTATTTCTTTTTTACACGTTATCTTTTCATTTCATCTTTGAATGCTACTCTGCATTTGTCTGCAAGCATGCACTACAGTTACATGCTGGAAATGGCTTCAGATCTCTATAGACTTCAGTGTAGAAACAACAGATATTCTAACATTTGCACCAAATTAAGATTAGGAAATCCATTTAATTTTCAGTATTAACAATTTCACTCTCCTGAAAAAGGTAACACCAACATATTCCAAAAACACTGCAGAAAATTCAAGCCAGTCAATGTACTGTGGAGGAAGGTATTAAATAAAGATGCAAAGGGGAGTTGCCTTGAAAATGAGAATTTTTCTGTTCATTTCTTTGTATACACTCCTTCTTGTTTTCTGATGCAGACATGAAAGGAGATTTTTCAAGATCTGTTTTTGCAGGGTGAATACGTAATTGACTTTTGCCATTTTCCTCTTGTACCTTACTCATTATTTCTGTGTATCACTAGGTTGGCACTTAAAGGTCTAGAGTGAGATGCTTCCCTTCAGATCTCACCAATTTCTACATGAGTCAGAGGCAAAGAGAAGCATTCCTTCACTCCGTCGAGGCAGTGATTAACGATGGCTAATATTTTAATTAAACTGCAGAGGATGAGATTACAACATGGGATGTGCAATTATGTTGGCATTTTCTGTGCTACCCAAGGGATGCTTAATCTCTCTGATAGTTATCAAGCACACGGCTGTGCTTTGTAAATGCCACAGGAGGCTCCTCACTGCTTTGGAGATGGTAAATTGATTTTCCTTCAGTTCACGGCCCATTGAGTTTCTGAGGGAGCAGTCTGTGCTCATTTGGCACCGAGGCCGGGACTTCCTCATGGGAAATGAAAGGAACTGCTTGTAGCAATCCATAGATCAGAAAGCTGATCCTGGAGCAGGATTTCCTACTGCTGAAGACAAGAAACAGTCCTGGACACTCCACACACTCAAGCAGTAAACCTGAGCTACTAAAATCTGAGTATGTCATACAGGACTCGAATCTCACATTTCAGGAGAGTAAAGTTTTTGTTCCTTTTCAATGTACCTGCTCCTTCCACCCACCTAACAACAGCTTGGTACCAGGAACCATTCATTCACGTTTCAGGAGATTTACACAAAGCCAACACAACAGCAGCATCCAGTTCTGCTTCATAACTGCATTCTGGAATGCTACTTTTGTTCCAAGGTACTGCAAGCATGTCAGGGAAAAACTACCTATGACACAAAATCATCAGCACTCATACTAAAAATTACTTTAAAAACAAAAAAGACAGACACATTACCTGGTCAGGGGAGGGCTTGTGGTTGGTTTGGTTGGAATGGGATGAGGATTTGAGGTGGTCATCCTCATAGTTGTCAGCCATCAGCTTCATACGGTTCTGAGTCTATTAAAAACAAAACAAGAAAAAATAATCTCAGTCTACCTTCTAATGTTATCACAGGGACTAAGGGGAACAGGACATTTATACTTTTCTGCATATCCAAAATCACGTTCCCTTCAAGGCTAAATTAGTTTTGCAGTTAAGTGGATCATCTGACTTGTACCTACTAAAACTTGTGCTGTACAAGAAATGAATTTCTTCTTTTAGATTCTTGGGATTAAGGTTCAGACATCAACTTGGAGAATAATTCAATGAAAACATCAGTTGGTGTCTCTAAGTCAATTTAAAAAACCCTGAAAACCCTCTTTGTAAGCAGTCAGTTTAAAAAACCCAAAAAGTAAACAAGCTGAAACCAGGTTATTACTTAAGAAGTCCATCCAATTTCAATATGCAAACCAGTTTTCAACTGATATATCAAAGAACAGAAGAATTCTGAGATTGGTCAGAAAAATATGAATTATGCAAAAGCCATCCTGTGAGGAAATTAAGAAGTTAATAAATAAATCTTGGGGAAGAAAAAGTGTCATAATGAAGGCTTATAAAATTAATACTTGAACACAGTCAAGTAAAGTATTAGCATAATACGAAAAAAAATTTGTTTTTCTTCCATTTAGGGAATTTCAAGTTCCAGAGGAGATATGATTTTTAAAAACACACAATGCAAAATAAGTTGTGTAAGAATAAATGGAATACCTGAGTTTAAGAACACCATTCTAGGTAAGCAAGTGCAATGAACATTAAGATAACAACCTGGCTGTGTCTGCAAAGGAGAGTGTTAGTGAGATCAAGCCCTTTCAACATACTACCCTGAAATGAGCCCTGAGCACCCACAAACACACACAAGTAAAGAAAGAAAGGCACCTGGAAGGATGTCCCACCTCCCCAGCAGGGCTCACTAAGGCCATTCAGGCAGCAGTGACACTCTGTGGGTAGCCAAAAGAGCAGGGTGAGGGTCTTGCAAAGCCCTCCCAAAGTGCTGCCTCCCTTTGCATTATCTGGGTGCCAGTGTCATCAGGAATTCACACATGGAGCAGCCCCAAAACTGACTGATGGCATTTCTCCTCCCAGCTCACAAGGCACAAAAAGCCCCACTTGGAGCTTTGTGAAATCCCTGTATTCTAAGGAAATCAAAAGGCTAGCCTGACTTACGTTAGCTACAATACAGAGCAAATTATCTACAGCTAGACACATGAAATCATCACACATGCACTGAAACTAAATGTCTTAAATGAAAGCTCAAAGCTCACTGTAGAAATGCCAGCTGTTGATTCAATCTCTTCATAACTCTACCGTTTCTCATCAAAAACTCTAAGTTTAATGAGCATCTTGAGGCTAGAGAATGCAGATTCTACTAGTCTCTATTCAGACCATGAGAGAGAAGGTCCAGGGTTTGAATCTGGATTTGATTTTATTTTGGATTAATTTAACAAAAGCTAATAGTAAATTGAGCTTAAGCAATAAGAAATTTAATCATGCAAAATTTTTGTATTGTTTGCTCTGCTTTGTCAAACAAGTTCTGAATTCCAAGTCTGACTCATCATTCATAAATCACTACTTGAAACATGCTACATTAATCCTTGAACAACCAGTTTATTGTAACGGCACTTTCTTAATATTTATTATTTTACTGTATTTAAGGTTGTCTCTTCAACAGTTTCTTCTTTGCAATGAGAACAATTGATTTTAAACTATTTCACATTTCCTTGGAAATTTATTGTTTTGATAATAAATAATAAATTCTTACATGACTTTCAGTATGCATGTGTGGGGAAAATCTATTGAAACCCAGATGTTTAGCAGAATGCTTGTACAGCACATTGACTTTCCTGAGAGAAAAGTTAGCTCTTCTCAGATAGAGGCAGCATGATACTACATGAAAAAAAACAAACCAAAAACAAAAACCCAAACAAACAATGTTGGCTGGTACAGGTAGAGAAGAATAAAAACATTGCAGAGAATCACTGACTAGGTCAGGCTGGAAGGGACCACCGTGGGTCATCTGGCCCCACCTCCCTGCTGGAGCAGGAACATCCCAGAGCACACGGCACAGGATTGCAGCCAGAGGGCTCCTGAATGTCTCCAGTCAGGGAGACTCCACACCCTCTCTGGACATTCTGTTCCAGTGCTTGGGCACCTGCACAGGAAAAAAGTTCTTCCTCCTGTTCAGGTGGAGCTTCCTGTGCATCAGTTTCTGCCCATTGCCCCTTGTCCTATTGCCTGGCACCACCAGGAAGAGCCTGGTCCATGCTCTGACACCCTTCCTGCAGACACTGGCACTGATGAGGTCCCCTCTCAGTTGTCTCTTCTCCAGGCTGAACAGGCCCAGCTCCCTCAGCCTGTCCTTGTAAGAAGAGATGCTCCAGTCCCTTCAACATTTTTGTCACCCACTCCAGGAGCTCTGTGTCCCTCTTGTCCTGAGGAGCCCAGACCTGGACACAGCACTCCAGGTGTGGCCTCACCAGAGCTGAGTAGAGGGGCAGGATCAGCCCCATGACCTCTGGCAGCATTCTTCTTAATGCACCCCGGGATAATATTGGCCTTCCTGGCTTCCAGGGCACACTGCTGGCTCATGGACACCTCGTTGTCCACCAGGACCCCAGGGCCTTCTCCTCAGAGCTGCTTTCCAGCAGGCTGGCCCCACACCTTACCTCTGTCTAGCCTGGCCATGCCCCTGTCCCACTTCAAATCTGGTTTAAAGCCCTCTCAATGAGGCCTGCTAAGTCCTGAGCTAAGATCCCTTTTCCCTGCTGATACAGGTGGACCCCACTTGTTGCCAGCAAGCTCAGTGTTGTATAAACTGACCCATGATCAAAAACCACAAAATGCTGCTGTTTACACCAGTCTTGAAGCCAGGTGTTCATCTGCATGACTTTTCTGTTTCTTGCTCCATCATTCCCTGCAACTGGCAGCACAGAGGAAAAGTTGTGCTCCAGATCCCTTGATCAGTTCTGCCAAGGCTCTGAGGCCCCTGTTCATTGTCCTTATCCTTTTTGCTGGGACTTTGTTGCTGCCCACGCAGAAAACTGTAAGCAGGTAACAATCAGGGGGCTGCACCAGGCCAGGAGGTTTCTTGGTGATGTCCCTTACCCAGGCCTCAGGGAGGCCCCACACCTCCCTCTGGGCTGGGTCTGCTCAGAAAACAGCACAGTGTCCCTCAGAGAGAATTCCGAGTCAAACTGAAGAGGCTGTGTGCTTCTGTCACTTAAATTCAAGGAGAACAACCTACTATTAATACTTGGCAGCAGGCATTGAGAAGTGGCTGATGGAACTGGGCTGGTTTAGCCTGAAAAGGAGGAGGCTTTCTCAAATTACTTGATAGGAGGAAATAGAAGACATGAAGCCGTGCTCTTCCTGGAGGGGACAGGACAAGAGATGACAGATGTAAAATGGAACACAGAAAATTCTGATTAGAGACCAGGAAAATTCTTTTAATAACGAGGTGCATCAAATGCCAGAACAGACTGCCAAGAGACTGTGGCCTCTCCATCCTCAAAGATACTGAAAATGCAGCTGGACAAGCCTTGAGCAAGCTGCTCTAATTAGCGATGCTCTCAGCAGGTGGCAGAACACAGAGGTCCACTCTAACCTAAAATATGCTGCAATTCTTATTATTTGGAATTTTCATCAGATCATTTGCGAGTTTCAAAGCTAGACTTTTTAGAAGAAGAGGGAGATAAGTTCCAAAATGCCTCCGACTTGCCAAATATGGTTTAGTTGCTTAGCTCCACTACAGCCCTTTGAACACTTAAACCCAGGGCAATCTCTGCAGTGTCCTGATGATGACAAGCCTGTGGGACGCAGTTCACCTAGAAGGACATTTTCTATGTTCCCCCTTAAATTCAGCCTCCCACTGCAGATGCTGTTAATCTAAGACTGCATGTCTGTGACAAGTCTTGGCAAGAAAATGCCAAAATCAGTATTGTGATTTCGTTACAGGAACTAATTTATGCATATATCATTGGAATTAGGCAAAAATCAAGAGATGGAAGAAAAGTAGTTTACTTCCTGATGGATCTCACTAAGAATTATTTTCCAACATTTAAATTCCAAGCAGTGTTGCAAATAAAATATATAATTAAATATTTTTACAATCCTTTTTATATCAAATATAGAAATAAAAAGCTTCTGCCTAGGACTGGACTACTAATGACAAACTTTTACTTGGAAATTTTAAAAATAACTGTAAGTACATGAACTGAGTTTCTCTCCTATTGCTTCTCTACAGAAAAAAAAATGTCCAAAGGGATGGAAATTTCTAGAGCAAATGGCTGTTGTAGCGATTTAAAAGCAAACCGTTTACTTTTCTGTGGGGAACCACTCCAACATCCTGCAGTCCTGAGCTGGTTTGTCATGGTGCTATTATACAATCCTCTCCCACCTCATGAGGTTATGGCTCAGATCCTAGGGCAAACATTTCTACATCATTGTAAAAAGCATGAACAACAAAGTGGTTTAACCACGGGGTCCTGTGAGAAAATAAATGAGCAGTGCAGACAAATCAGTTGTGTCAGGAGTGCTTTTGTCTAAAACCTCCAGAGCTGTAAGCAGAACTAGCAATGATAGGAAATGGATGTCAGATTCAAATTTTGCTTATAAAAATACCATACAGGTACCTTCTTCATGCATGTTCAGAAAAAACGCTGGAGTGAGTGACAAAAACTGGACAAAATTCCACAACCCAACAGGCTTCCTGATTTTTTTCCAGGAGGTACCTTCATTTCACTTTTTTTTTTTTTTGACAGATTTCATAAATTTACTCCTGGCCCTCCAATTACACCTTCCCCAAAGCCCCCACAGCTTGTCAAAGCCCTTAACAATGCTCTTCTTTTGTTCCAATAGTCACCATTCAAAAGAACAGATCCAAACCCTTCAGACTGGTGTCAATTCTCAAAATTACTCAAGAGCCACCACACACTCTCCAGCTCCTAACTGAAAGCCAGGTATGACTGTGGGAACTTGCTGCTGCAGACCAGAGCCTATGAACTGCAGATCTAAAGTGTAACATCTCCAAGGGTACTGCATCTAAAAAACCCCAACTTCCCCATGTCATGTATTAGATTATATCCTAGAAATATCAGATCTTGTCCACTCCTCCCTTTTTGCACCCCAGAATTTCAGCAATTGTCCTTTTGCCTCTTTGATACACTTATTGTTAATGCCTGTTTTGCTTCTTGTCATTATTTAACTCTTTCTTCCTCCCTATCCCTAATATAACAGCAGGCTGTTATAGTAAAAGAAAAAAGCCAGGAGAAAACATGAGATAAACTTGTTTCAATCATGAATGTGAATGATCAGCATCAGAACTTCCTTTAAACATGCTCTCTTTGGTTGTTTCATGGTCCTGCCATCATTTCACTATATTTTCATTATGTTTTTTTTTTTTTCCTGGGTACCATATAGTTTACTTCTGCCTGTATTCTATAATCTCTAAATGTTTGGGTAGACAAAGAAATTACCACAGTTAAACTGCTTCTAACACAACCAACACCTGAAAACTTTCATTGCAAACTGCACATGTACACTATTTTACCTGCCAAAACTGTAGCCATAGTGAATTTTTAATGAGTTACTAAGTTCCTCATTCATGGAGGTACTGCTCCAAAGCACTCTCTCACCTGCAGGTTCCTAAAAGTAAGTTATTTTATGTTCACTGATGTTCACTGCAGGCCACACCGGGAGCCTTGTGCACCTAAACACTAAAGATCAAATTAATAGATATTATCACAGTTACATTAACACATGAGAAAAACCAGAACTGATGCTGATCCACAAAGTTTAAGGGAAAGTCAGAGACATATTCTGGAATATAGCTGGTAAAGCCTAGAGGAGTGCTGCCCAGGTCTGACAAACTCTTTATTGTGGAATTCCACATATAAATTTGAAACCCACAGATTTAACTACAGACATTGTTTATAATATATTTTACAGAATGTTTTTATTCAAAGCTTGCACGAAGCTGTATGTTCTAATGAGAGTACATACCTTTCCTAAGCATTTCTGCAGGACAGCTAGTGTTCTGGTAACCATTACCCTGGCAAGTTTTTGAAACCAAGTTTTATTCATGGGGATCACACATTTCTGTATCTCTAGACAAGCTCTCTAACAAACAACAGATAGCAGCTCATAAGCTGTGCATTCTCTCTATTAATCTAGTCTGCTTCATATGCTCATTGCAGTAACTTACCCGAAGAGTTTGCATCAAATCTGTTCCTCCACCATGAAACACAGCACAAACCATGACATCAGTGGCTACCTTCTCATTTTTTGTAGAATATTTGCGTGGGGTAATTTTGGCTTTGCTAACCAGTCTAAACAAGCTTTATTAATCATTTAATGTAGAGTTTAAAAAACCCCACATGAAGTAAATATTAATACAATGACTGTACTTGTGACAAATGAGTACAAGGTGGAGGCAGTGTGTCAGTGCATTGAAGGAGTTATCCCCTTTTAGTCTGAGTTGAATGTTTCACTAGAAGCACATGCAAAAGCAACAGTTTAGAAACATTTTTACCACTAATAACATAGAAGTATAATGGAAAAACTCAGGTGATTTTTCTTTCTAAGTGTGGGCTGAATTCAGTAGCTCTGAAAGTTACACACTTGTGAAGACTTTTAGATAGTCCTTTTCTGCTTGCTAGAAACCTGCAGTGAGCCATAATCCCTGTTAATGCCCAACCAGCTCCCTGCTGGAATCTGGCTGTCAGAAACACAGAAAGAATAATTCCTGTTATTGGAATAGCATGCCCTGTGTAACTACCTTGAGTATATATGTCTACACCTACCTTGAACATACACCTACCTTGAGCCCATTCCAACCTTGAGCATTAGGACTCTGAAAGATTGTTTAAGCATTTTACTCTATGCCCCCTTCCCACTCATGATATTTAATGAAATGGGAGACATTTCTCAAATTTGTAAAGAGATGGTTGCCATCTTTGTTAGTAAGGTTTAAAAGATACATCATTAGTTAGGTCTGGCTTTCCTTTTCACTATGTTTAAGATTAGCAACTGAGATTTCTCTGTTAGCAGCAAACCAGCACAAATTTCAACTGCATCCGGATGAAAACCATTCCTGTTACTACATTTCTGTACATGCTGGAGCCTGTGTTTTTGTGAGCCCAACAAAGAGCGTGTGCAGCTGCTGGGGTTTGTCAAAGCCTGCAGGATTCAACACAGTTCTACCTGAGATGCTGCCTTCTGCACTGGCTGCTGGCAGTGTCCCAACAATATTACATTATAAGTGAAAGAATTTATCAGTCCAGCTAATTTCTGTGTTTAAAGATGTCATTTTTCTGTTCATCTCCCCACATGTGATAATTACTGAGAAGCTTCATCCTGAAGAATTCACACTCAAAAAGCCTCTGAATTAAACTAAAGGAGGCAGATCATCCAGATATGGCATGCTCTGTGAGATTTGACATATGTAGACATATGTGGATGGGATAAAAAAATAAACTTGGAACTGAAATTTTCCCTGCACAGGAATGTGTCTCTTGGAACTTAGTTCCTTAGGAGATGAACAAACTAATTGTGGAATTGCCCAGTGACAAAGTTTATTGAAATCTATTGCTCTGATTCCTGTATAAAGAAAACCAGTGACACACAAAAAAATCTAAATCAGATCTGTATTTGGGATTCCTTCTTGTGTTGTACCATACAATCATTACAGTATATGTTCCTTTAGCTCTCTTTCACTCTCTTTACAGATACCTCAAGATGTGTTTAAGATCAGTGGTAACAGAACTGCCTTTCTCAATTACTTGTTTCACAGGAGCTGGAACCTGCCCAGTCACAGGATTGAAATGAAACTAAAACTAAGAACTAAAAAATAAAAAATATCTCCTCTCATGGTTAACTCCTCAGGAGCAAGCCAAGTATGTTATTTCTTTGGCATCTTTCCACTGCATGTAAGGGTCTTAGGCAGAAATATCATTAAGTTGTGTCTTCCTGTATCTCAAAGATGTCTGAGCAAGTGCTGGAGTCTGAGGACATTTACCAGCATACAGTAAAACTAATTTATACAGAAAGGATGGCCTATGTGTCAAGAAACTCCATTCAGGCAGGATCAGCAGGACAAATGGGAACCTGTAACAACATCCTCAAAGCATCCTGGATCCTTCACACAACAGAAAACCCAAGAAATTATTTACTGAAATTGATCTGCAGACAGAACAGCAAACAAAATGAGCTGCTGTTTTAATTCTTAAGGTAAAGTAAGAGAACTGGTGATATTCACATTCCCGTTTTGAGCAGATAAAACCTGTATACCCTAGGCTTAAAATAAGCAGGTATTTTTTGGGTTATGAGCCTGCCCTGTGGTGCAGTTGGTTAGGGCAAGTCTGATCTTGATTCCCTGCTATGGAGGAGAAGGCTCTTGCTGCAGAAGAGAATATAAGATCAATATCTTTTGCTGCCACATGCCCTTAAAAACAGAAAAGACTAATTTTTTCAAATTAGCTTAACAACTGCTTTTTTGCTAAATTATGCTCCTGCATCCACTCTAGGGCTGTTGTCCCATCTTCACTACTTCTTTAACTAGCAAAGAAGTGATTTCTTTTGCAGACAGCATGGCTACCCTTGAAGAGCATGTGAGTCCACTTTATTACCCCTTCTATATTGACTAATGAAATCTGCGTGCTTTGGATTTGCATTCTCCATCTTCTAAGCGTGGCCTTCAACCCTATAATAATCTCTTTCTGCAGCCTGCCTCCCCCGTGGTGTCTCCAGGCAAGAGTCAGCTGGGACCAGTGTGAAAGTATGTATGTTCTGAATGGCCAGCCATATGTGCATGCTACAGCCAAACAAAATATATCACAGCTCAATTCTCCTTGCCTTTCCCTGTGTGGGAGCTCTACTTTGGGCTCTTTTTGCCTCTACCCAGCTGTGCATGTTAATTAAGTTCCTATAAATTACAAAATCTTTGAGACTTCTTTTCCTGTGTCAAATTTGGTTGAAAATGGTCAATAAATTGAAAAATTACTGGGTAGGAACTACAGCTCAGCTAAGCAGATGGATGGCACTGTCATTTAAACTCTTCTTTGGAGTCCAAATGAACATGTTTTGTTGGAATTGTAAGAGTTTGGATGTAGACTCTCAATATAGCCTTGCACTAAATGCTGCACAAAGTGGAATTTTCTGGTACATGCCTTTCTTTAAGATTCTGGGAGGCTGACCTGCTACAAATTCTCAAGTGATCAGCAGCAGGCAAGCCTCTCATGATTAGTTCATGTGTCTGCTGAATGTTTAATATATAGAGTTTATTGTGTCTTTAATCTACTTTGATACTTACCACCAAAGACAACTCATTCTAAGAAAAAACTGAAATGCTACTTCTGTAACAATGCAAAAGGACATACCAGGCTTTGTCATGGTCTTCATTAATAAAACCATTGATTGTACTTTGCCCCTTGCTCATTTTTCCCTCTCACTGTGTATTTGTAGGTCCAAACTAAAAATTTAACCTTACATTTTATAGAATAGAAAAGCAAAGACAAAAGAGCAGCGAGAAAAATGAGTTTAAATGTACTTTGGAACATAAACTCTTCCTAAAAACTTTGATAGGTTGGTGACGTGTTTTACAAAGCAAAATGTCAAAGGCATCTCAGGTTATGCTAAGGTTAGAAATACATATCAACATTTTATTGATCTTGTGATTTAAACTTGTGCAATTTAAGCATCAACACTAAGCACTACAGATAAGGTTAGTCTTACAAAATCTACGAAAAATCTGAAGGGAAACCCCTAAATTACCTATGTTATATCCTATAGAACAGGCAAATATTTCTATCAAATACAGAACAAACTTGGCTTGACATCGTTGATGAGACTCCTGTTTTCTTTTGACTCTTTGCCTGAAATTTCTCCTTCCCTTTTCACTTCTGTGTCACTCCACACCCTGCTCATCTTACCCTCAACTACCTTACTCTGTCCCCCTTTCCTTTGCTATTCTATTTGCTTCTCCTTTCCAAAATAAATCCACTTGCATTTGCTCAACTTCACAAGCTGCCTAACATAACCACTTCACTCACTCTGCTTTTGTCTCAGTCTTTCTCCTGGTCTGAAACAAGAAAGTTTCTCAGTCCAGTGGTATCTGTGAACCTCGATGGCAAAATATCATATAGGAATTTACATACAAGATGCATCCTACTGCGAAATCTTAAAAGCTAGCCATGATCTCCTGGCTCAACAAAATCATTTGCAGGCCATCTGCTCATGTGTATCTACACACACCTTTCCTAGCTGAAGTGATTTGGAAGTCTTCCAATCTTTGTCTATTGTGACTGTGTTGTTACAATAAATACAGCAAAAGCATTCTTTTATCCAGAAATTTTTAATCTTGGAAAGTATATGCCAGTGTTTTGACCACAGACCTTTTATTGTTACATATTTTTATTGTTGTATGACTCACCACTTCAACTGCATTTGCCTGCAGCTTCAAAGAGTTGTTAATAGCAAACCCCCCTCTCCTCTATACATGCTGTTTTTGGCAAAAAAAGGAGTTATGTACAGATACAAATTCCTAGATGCTAAAGTGATGTGAGCTGCTCAGTATCATCTCAGCACAGACTGTCTGTGACTGCCCAGAACCCAGCTCTGGGTGTATACACGAATGGATCTGTGTCTACATGATATAAACAGTGTTGATAGCAACTTTAAAAAAACACACAATGAAACCTCAAGACTATTTGCGCTTGTTCTGAAATTAATTTTAAAAGCTGTTGCATATAAAAGAGAAAGAAACTCAGTATTATTCTTTTTGTGTCTTGCTTTCATCTTTGAATCCAGGCAAAATCCTGCATGGTAACTGCTGGAGGGAAGAGTTGAAAGGGCATTTCCTTTGACAACCAACAGAGCTTTGCTACCCCAAACTAAATAAAAGTTAAGAATTTTTTCTGTATGGCCAGTTACTGAGGTTGACATCCACCTAGAAGCTCCCTGCCTCAACAGGCACACAAACACACAGCCATTACATTCCTGTCTGTCCACACCATCTGTGCGTGTGGTCTGCAGACACAGGATTCCTGTCCATCCCCGCTGTCCCTGGGTCTGGCCCACGGAGGCAGGATTCCTGCCCGAGCACACAGCAGCACATGTGCGCTACAGAGCTGGACAGATGATTCCTGTCCATCCCTCTGCTCTTGCACGCAGTACACAAGCAAGGAGAACCACAATAAACCAACACTCTTCTTTTTTTTTTTCTTGTTCTTCCAGCAGAAGTTGATTTTTCCTATTAAATCTGCATCAAAGGTTAGATACTAAGCTGGACAGACTGAAAAAACATTCAGTTTTTCTACTGTGTTTGTGCCAAAATTATTCTTACCAAGGAAAGAAATTCTCTTACTCTCTACAAAATTCATGGCACACAATGTGTAGAGATGTGCCAATTTGACCAGATGGATTTCTCTAAGGTGTCTGCATTCCAGTATTCCTGTCTTTGCCTGCTCTAGTCCTAATCTGTTGTCTTTCTGGGATTTACATTATATGATGCCACTCCATATGAGTAGCAGCCCACCCAACGGGCACCATAAAGCCCCCTGTAAAGCTTAGAAAAAACACCTTAGAGAATTCTCTCTGCTACAGGACCACTAAAAGAAAAAGATCTGTGGAACAAGATGAGAAAAAAGCCAGTCATACCTCTGGTGAGTTTTTCTTAACAATCCTTTTACTGCTAAGTCATTAAACTTAAGATAGGTGATGCCACTTGTTAGAGCCCTGACAAAACAGAGGAAGAAACAGAAAAGAATGACTAGAGGGACAAGGGCAACCTTGACTGATTGATTTGCAACTAGAAGACCTGGGAGGAAACACGGAAGCCTTCATACTTTTAAACCCACTTTGTATCACAAACCAGATTTCTGGCTGACAATAGAGAAGGACTAGCTGGTTTTGGTAATCAGGAAAGGGGGGAAAGAGATGCATCATAAAATGTTTTCATAATCTGATAGTGATGAAAAGGTCTAGGAAAATAAGGAACTAATTCACTTTCCAGTCTGTGGATCCTTCCCACGAAATCGGTGAAATTTTTCATTTTTTAGTGCAGAAGAACATGTATCTTGCATACCTCCACATGAGATATAGAAGACACTTGAAAGTTGCTTGAGGATCTGTATATATAAGTAAATATATTTCCCCTTAGGAAAAAAAAAAAGGGAGGGAAAAACTAAAATGAGAAGGTACAGTCCTTAATACTTCCACAGAGCAAATAAACTCATGGAGGCTTCCAAGTTTTAAACAACCTGTGAGTGTGTGTGTTCTTAAGGATTGCTATACTGCTTTTATTATTTTTTCAACACCATTACTGTCAGCAGTTGGCAGAAGCTTGGGTTGCTCACTGTAATAAAGGAGGCAAAGCCAAGGTTGCATCTACTGGTGTTCAAGAGATGGAGAGCACACTGGCTTGGTGTCATAAATTATGGTCATGTTTCACGTTAAGATGAAAACAGTGAGAAGAGTAAATTCTTAACTATTAAAAGGATTAAGAGTGGTACAATGGTGAAACAGAATGTTTAAAGATGTTAAGTTTCCCATCCCAAACAAAAATCCACTGTTAAAAACAAGAGATACCCAGGTTGTTCAAATCCTGAGGAAAAACTTGTCTGGAGTCAGCTGTGAGATCTCCACGTATTTTCTGTTTACTCAACTACAGGAAATATTTGTATTTGCAGTAAGACAGACAGGCATTGGTGGCAAACAGATAGAAAGACAACAAAGGACTGGGTTCTGTGACTGTAAAACTGTACTCAAATAAAGAGAACAAAAGCTCTAATAAAATGGCTACCCCTCCAGCAGGGCTGTATTTAACATAAAAGACCACTACTTCCTCCAGGCACCAGTACTGGGATGACAGTTTAACATATATTTGGAGAGCAGAGCTTTACAAAAGGTGAGAGACTAACATTCACCTATACTACTGATAATCTAAAATTCTACAACGTGTAATTGCAAAGGTAAATGACTCGTATCTGAAACTGAGGGTAAATAATGAGCAAATTTTTCTTATATCCACATGATAAATGTTTGATAATGCCAAGTAAAATGAGACAGCAATCTTTTGATAGCTGAGTTTGAGACTTATTTTGTCTTCATGCAAAATCTTGGACTAGTCCCTAAAAGCACTCCTTGCTACTGCAAAAACTCAAAACCTTTGGTAAGATATTCAAGGCAAAAAGGGGCACACAGAAACTGTGCCTTTATGTTGTGTTCAATACAGGTCTGCTCAGGGACAGCTGAACACAACTGCCCTAAAGACAATCTGCCAAAATCTCTAACTCATATTTGACAGCACTGTCTCCAGACTCCCATTCGAGGGAGGGACTGGAAGCAGAGTCTCCATCAGTATCAACTTTCTCATCTTGTACCTTTTGGAGCTGGCAGCTGTTTCCAGACTCCTCACAGCTTCCAAGTTAGTAGACAGTAGAAAAATCTCCATCCCCTCCCTACATTCACAAATGTCAAGTGGCAAACACATGACCTCTAGGGAAAATCTGCAGACCTTTTCTTTGGTCACAAGTATTTCTTCATCTTAGAAAAGGGCTGTAGAAAACAGTAAATGCATCATTTGTTCTGCACCTAAACATGAACTGTAATTATTTTAAGACTTGGATTTTTCAGAACACAACACCATGCATTTAACAGAACAGAACTGAGGGGAATCTGCAGCCACCAGCACTCCTCCATTTCCAGAAGCTATCACAAGTGACTGATGCCTAATTTTGTAAATCTGTGTCTCATTCTGACAAACCTACTACACTGTCCTATCACTTTCCACAACTTGGTATGTAAATTAATGAAGGATTATTATCAAAACATTAGTCTTAATTGATAGCATATATCTTAGATTTCCAACTGCAAGATTAAACTTCTATTTTCCCCTGCTTTACCTATTCATTTGCCTGAGATATGGCATACTGGACTAGGCTCAATCAGGCAGTTTCAAAAAGGGAAATTATTTTCAGAATTTAAGGAGTTTAATACAGTGGATGAGGAAAAAAAAAATCTGTAGACTGAGACACAGTTCAGTGCATAAGCTCAAAAATACCTGAGATCACTGCTCATCAACAGTTCACTGTTTACTGAAGCTGAAGTTCATTCCATGCAGTTAAGACTTAATTTTGTCCATTATCAATTTTTAAGATGGTGGGGATTAAAATTCTCTTTTGCAGACTACGCATTTTTCTCTTCTCAAGCAAAAAAAAGAAAAGCAGTGATTTATTATGCTACTCCCAAAATAACACAGCAAAATCACAAATATGCAATATATTCTATCTTATAGATAATTAATTTTCATTACATATTCTAGGTGTACAAATCTTTCCATCATTCATTCCCCCTTCAAGTAAAGAACACATCACTAACACATTAAGTCATACAACTGTTAATCTGTAATCTACTTGAAACCTTCTACATATTTAGTTTATGAACCCAATCAGTCACCTCATATCTCTGACCTCACCTTCTCCTTACACGTTTTTGGAACACATCTTGCATCATCTATCACCTCGCCAGTGCCAGGTCTTACACAAATTAAAACCAACACTAAAGGTGGAAAAATGCCTTTCAGTTTTCTGCCACTACTTTTTAACTGACTATCAATATGTGAATTGTTTTTTATATGAGATAGTTGGTAACGTCACAGGTTTGTCAGGCTTTTCATCCAAAGACAAGTAACCACAAATAAAGCTTTACTTTATAGCTTTAGTATGAAACTGTTCAGTGAGTTGTGTTTTCCCTGAGGAATACTACCATTAAATACAGGAAGAGATAAGCATAATGTACCAAGTTAGCACCTTTTGAATGGAGATTTGATAAAGGGACATGTGTCTCCTAGACAATTGTCACTGTCAGGTAAAACAGCCCAGACGAACAGGAATAATTTAGTACAGAAAACCTGCATCCAATCAATGAAATACCTGTAAGGATGCTTACACACCCATCCTTCCCAAGTTCAAGCAAATAATTCAAAATCTTCCTGAATCTGAAATTTTGCCATGAAATTTCTGTTTCTTCACAAAAAACCACTATTTGTGGATTTATCTCATCAAGACTTTTTACATGTTTAGGTGGAATTCTCCCTGTCACCAACACTTCAGAACTCCCCAAACAATGGGTCTAAATGACACAATTTAAATGTAATCATAAACTCACTGTATTTTCCGGTCATCCTGCAGACATCATCAATTCAAACACCAAGAGTGATGCCAAACCAGCCCAGCCACAAGGACCAATGGTTGGAAAGTCTCAAATATTTTACCCCTGAGGCACATCCTGCCTCTGGACAACATCAGGGAGCAGTTGTGCATGGGTCCTTCCCAGCTTCCCTACTAACCACGGAAGTTAAGCAAAAGAAGATGTCCCCATAATTGTATACCTTGAATGAACAACTACTGGCAATCCTGAGCTGTTCAAACCACTCTTTCTGAGATTTTGCATCTATCTCATGACTCATCAGCTAAGACAAATATTATCAGAAACTATTTTCACCATAATATTTGTAGCAAAGAAACAGAATGAATTATATAAATACTCTGCTGATTGTATGTATCATAAATACCTGTTCCAATAAATTCTCTTTATTTAACTGAAACCACTGTGTATCAGATCAGTGGTTGGGGCCACAATGACTACAGGAAACCATTATATGGTACAGCTGTGATGTCAAATGACAGTGACTATTTTCACATTGCACCAGTGTCCAAAAATGCTATCCACAGACAAAGGAATGATTATTTTTCAGGACCAAATTAGATCTCCTAGTGCAGTCTTCTGAGGAAACCCAAGCTCAACGAGTATTCTTACCTCTTTAATAGTGCTAACAAGCCTGGTTCTCCCAGGGGAGGCCTAACAATCTTTCCTGATATCCAACACCATCAAGATGGTCACTTACAGGAATGGGATAGCTCTCAACTGCTAACCCAGACTTGTCCAGCAATCTTGATTTTCTAGAGAGAGGCAACGTTGCCTAAATAACTTCCTATAGGAGTTCATAAGTCTTGAATGAGAGCTACTGTATATGTGGCACTAACTGCTGTTGGCAATTATCCAATTAATTTAAATTTATTGTGAGGATTTTTAGTCCATTAAAAAGCTGTAAAAATAGAATATGAAAATCTTAATATATTCAATAAATGGAGGAATATTTCTAATAGAGTAAAACAGGTCGTTGAAATCTGAGTTCAAACTTGGGAAATATTAGTCCTTACAGTATTTTTAAAAATGTTACAAATGTCTAGAAAGAAAGGGTACCAAGTACTGTGTTGTCATCTGAGTTCCACAGTACCTCAGTAAATCTTAAAGCCATCTCTCTCAGTGAGGCAAAGCACCTTCCCCTTGCAGCAAACCACCACAGCTGTACCCTAGGAACTCCTGGCTGTGACAAGGCTGAAGGCACAAACAGAAAGCAGCCAGGGCTGCTCACAGCACTTCCAGCAGGCACAGCAAGATGCACTCACACGGTGCCAACAGGCAGCTCCCTTCCCTGGCATGGTGCAGCCAGCGACAGCCAGGGCTCCCCTGAACATAAATTATTATTTAGTCATGCCAGAGGCAAAGGGTAAAGGTAGAGGAGGAGGGAGAGGGGAAACAGTGTAAGTAATACCAGGGAAAGATGAAATGCTGCCCCAGAAAAGACTGCTGACACTGCACTGAGTGCTGTTACTGTGCTAATAGATGATTAAAAATGATGGGAAAAAAGTCTGGAGCACATGGCAGGGAGAAGGTGCTTTCTTTTAATCTGTGAGGGCTTCTAGTGCTGTGCTTCAGGAAGCAGTGCTCAAGGGCATGACAAAGCCTTGCTGTCTGTGCCTGCTCGCTGCTGTCAGGGTGCTGGGGTCTGCTCCTGGCAGGGACTTCCCCCTTGACAGAAACAATTACTGAGGAGCAAAGCCTGGCAAAGCAAGCAATGCTGTGATTGATAATCTGAGAGCATTACAGGCCTTCGACAAAAGCCACGATGCTTAAATTTGACAGCTGGCAATGCTTGATGAGAGCCAATTAGTGGATATATATTCACTTCAGCCAGAAGTTTCTTCTGTTTCTAGTCCAACAGCTTCCTGAATAGGAAGTGTACAGGGTGATTTCCCCCACTTCTGCCTGCTCACATGTATGCCAGCTACACTGCCAGTACAGCTAAGAATATGCTATAAAAACCACGTATTTTGGCACCTTTGTGTATTAAAGCCAGTAACTGAAAAGCTGCAAGTGACCTTCCAGTCACTGGTGGTACAAAAACTTGAAAAAAGGTGACTTTACATTGACCCTACAGACCATGCAGTGGATAGGTGAGGCTGAGACCACTGCTTATGTAACAAGCCCACTGCAAGTGACAATAGTTATTGAAAATCTTCAATGTTCCTTGAAAGATTTCTGGCAAAGCACAGTAATCTGTTTGTTCCTAATACAAATTGGTTAACCTGGCATTCAGAGACCACCAGAACTCAAGAGTACCTTCTGTTCTGCCCAGTTCATGAAGAAACCTCTGACACGGTACTTTCAAACTCATCTGCCTGCTTTTAACTTCCTTATCACACAATTTTTCTTTCCCCACTCTTACATCTATTTGCACTCTTGCCAGTGCAAGTACATGGGCACTGTGGTAAAGAGATCAATAAACAAAAATGGATCCAAGTGCCCTGACTCTCATCACTCATTTAGAATATTAACTTTTCTTTCTCAGCTATAAAGAAGCCAACACCACCACACTCAGACAACTTACATACATATTCCTAAGTTCCCTTCTGACAGTGGTTTGGGAGATGCCTCCTCTGACTGAACTCCAGACTGCTGGAACCTTTCAGAGAACAACAGGGGTTCTGTCACAAAGCAGCACCACATTTAGCAATTACCTGCACTGATTGTACCCATGCCAGCTGAAGAAGAAATTCGCTTGCTAACAGGATAATCACTCTCATCAGACATGGTTTCAAATCAGGGCAGCTAAGACTTAAAGCAAAGACTAACTGCACGCCTCTCACAATCTATTATTTCATCGGGCAGGGTGGGAACTAAAACTGCCAGAAGTGTGGTCATGCTGATACAGCTCCACAGCAGTAAGAGGAAAACATTTGCCTGTCAGTCTCCCTTGTCCTGTTTTACATTCTCTTGTTATAAACAGAAATTACTCCAGCCAGTGGAACTTCACTTTGGAAAAGTACACAGCAGAGGAGTGTCAGGTGTCAGTGCGCAGGGTTTCCAGGGAAACAAGTAACAGTGGAAAAATATAATTTTTGGGGTGAGAAACTGCTCTGGAATCTACAGTTCTTTCCTTTTTCTCATGATCCCATGAACCACATTTACTTGGGAAACCAGTCTTTGCAGTAACTTGGCCTCATAAAGCAAGCCAGTCAAAACTGTACAGGGAAGAGGCACAAAGTAGCACAGAGACAACAGCTTTGGTACTTGCTTGCTTAGATGAAATGCGTATTAAATATTGCATAAATACTATTATTACCAGTTAATTATGAATTATTTGACCAATTATGAGTTATTGCCAAATAATTCCTCTCCATTTGTGGGAATGTTAAATAACAGCCCCTCAAATTCATGCTGGCCCACAGAGGAAGGCACAATCTTGATGAGGATATAGAAGCAGAAGAGAACAATGGGTATTAATGATTCCTCTGAATGGCAAGCAGGCTGACTACAAAACCCACGCTTACAATAGCATGGGGCTCCTTATCTCCCTTTATGAAAATAGGAAGGAGCTCTTTTCACTAAGTGAACAGCAAGAGTGTCTATGGCAAGAACATGAAAGGTAGTAAATTTTTTTTTTCTATGCCCCTAATAGATAGAAAAAAATAGTAATGAGCTTAAATTGCAGTAAAGGATATTACAGATTCCACATAATGATAAAGACAGATAAGCCATAAAAAAGACTTCCCAGGACTGAAGGTCTCCTTCACTAGAAGTCTTGAAAAACAGATTACAGGTGTAACTGGATGAATCAACCGGGTTGCAGAGAGATCTCTCCTGAGGCCAGACTATTCATTATTTTTCATTACCAGTTTCCATGACAAAAGAGAATGTATGTTTATGAAAAACATGCAGAAAGCTTATGCTGGGTGGTTCTCTGAGTGTCCTGAAGTATAGAATGAAAACTCCACATGTTCTTAAAAGACTGAGGAACTGATCTGGAAATGACTTTTATTTAGGCATAGGCAGCATAATAAAATATACGTAGTATCAATCTAACCTGAAGTCACATGACTTCAAATGAAAATTTTGAGATCCTGTCATCAGTAACATTGAGTCAAGCTAGTCCCTGGTAACTTCTGCTATAATAATAATTATGAAACATTATATAATAATACAAGTGAATATGGTGATTTACAAGCAATTAATTTGAATAATACTCCAAGCTGTCGGAAAACGCTAATACCGTTCAGAGCCTCCTAAAAATTTTAACACTATTACTTCACGTTTATGGCATGGCAGTGACAGAGATGCTGGTCAAGTCAGGCACCCACTGTGCTACGCACTGTACCAATACAGAAAATGATAGTCTTTGCTGTGAACAGCTCCTAGCAGAAAACCCCAGGTGTCTGAGCTGAAAGCCCACAGCCAGGAAAGCCTCAGCCCGTTCAGAGAGGCCTTCCCTTTACCACTCAGAACTGAGGAGCAGTGCTTTGCTCGGTTCCGATGAACAGAACCCGATACAGACCGTGGCTGGAGGAGGGCAGGGATGGAGGGCAAACAGGCTGTTTGCTGGCAGCTGAGCAGGGCTGTGCTGGCACGGAGCAGGCCGCAGCTCCCCGGGTCCCTGCCGGGCCGCTGTGGCACTCGGCAGGGCCCTCTCCGGGCGTCCCCGGCCGCGCTGGCGCTCGCCGCACCACATCTGGACTCGCTTACACAACCTCCAGCTCTGCTCTTGCATCAGCCCGGCCCCCGCCGGTGCAGCAGCCTCCCAGCCAGCGCTCCTCCAGGAGCTGCCCACGGAGACAAAGCGCCCTGGGAGGAACTAAATTGGGACCACATTAGCTGGTGACCCTCGCCCTGCAATCGCCCTGCCTGTCTGGTGATAGAGGAAATCCCTCACACAAACTGACAACCAATATGAAACAGGCAGCTCCATTTACTGCAGAGCCTGGTCAATGCCGAGCGCCTCATTAGGAAATGGGCTCTATATTGAGGCACATTCCTGCAATTCAGAGCCTAGAAACTCTAAATTAAAACAACATTGATGCCATATCCTCTTTCCAAAACGCTTCTCTTCATCCAAACTTTAATGCACATACTTAAGAGAAATTAAAGAACCAAAATGTGTTTGGCTGGACTCCTTCCCTCTCTTGTGCAGCAGTGCCCTTCCCGTGTGAGCAACCAGGAACGTGACAGTGTTGGGAAAGGAGAGAGCCCAAGGAATGACAGCAGAGCCCTCCAGATTCTGGATAACCTTCCCTTGATCAGTCTATGTGTCTGACAGATACTTTTTAATAAATAAAAATCACAGGGAACTGTTGGAAGAAGTTTTTGTTTTGTGAGAGCGTTTTATCTTTCTACACTCTATGAAAGGCCAATTAACAGCAAGCCAGCCAATGGTAAGCAGCAATGAAAAGACATAATCCAAATCCTATTCTGCATGCTTGGATCCATTCACACTCACTATTGCAGCATAGTGAGGAAGCTGCTTTCCTAAAGCACTAGGTCAGAAGCTCTTCCCAGCTTGCAGTGAGATGCAGCAATGCTGGTACCACAGCAGGCACAGCTCTTCCCACAAACCCCCCTCTTCCCATATTGCTCACCATTTCTGTGTGCGTCCTACGTACATGGAAACGGGAATCTTTTACTCAGCTGTGGCTCACCACCAACTGAAAGAGCTGCTTTCCCACCACAAAGCCTAAGCATTTCCTAGGAATGGGATGGACTGAAACACCAAATACTTACCAGGGAGCTCAGCAGCTCTGAAACATGAATGACTGAGGTCAGGATCCCAGCTCTCAATCTGAGGGGTTGAATAAACTTGCTGGGTTCCAGAACTCCTTTTCAAAGCCTTCCAGAATATCTTGATTTGTGGCATCATTTGCCTTTCTTGAACAGCTGTGTTCAATACATGTGCGAGTCTGAAAGATTTTTCATTCACAATTTCTACTGTAAATTTAAGAATTACAGCTAAACTCTTAGGAAGTTCCTGAAAGGCAACACGGTTCTGTGGAGCTGGCAAACACACATGGACCCTTGTTCTCATGATGCAGAAAAGGGTCCATGTAGAGAAGGCTTAAACTGAGGAAGCAGCATAGTTGTTTTGTTGGAAAATATGAGGCTGGTGACCTGTAACAACTGAAGAGGAGTGCAAGGGCCAAGTACACAGAATATTTGCAAAGCATGTAGAAAAATGAGATTCCCCCTGACTACATCAGTAATGAGGATCCTGTAAAATCTCATGGCCATCTCTTCTAACCCATCTCCTATTTCTGGAGCTGTCAAAGTTGGTGTGATTTGAATTTATTCAGAAAAAATACATACCAAAACTACTGGCACTGAAAAAATAAATGGAATTTTAGATTCCCTGCAAATTACAGAGGTGGTGAGTAATACTGTCCTATAATAAGCAATGAGGAGTTTTTCTATCAATGTGTTGAAAGCTGCACACAAAAAAAAGGATAAAAGATGACACATCCTTAAAACATAGGATAGAATTTAGGGAGGATGTGTCAAATCTCCGTTGTTCACATAAATATTTCTCAGGTATGTTTTAAATATAGTTTAGATTGTTTATATGTAAACGTTTATTCTGCCTTGGGGATTGTAGATGTACTGGAGAATACCTGTGATTTTATACTACACATGTAGCTTTTATTTATATTACTCATAGCACAGATGTGTTGAGGAGATTACTTTCTGCTTTCTTAATTTTATTTTTTTTAAAGATTAAAATCTTAAACAATCTTAAACAGTGACAAGTCTTTCTAGCTAATGGCAGTTTTGGAACCAGAATCTTCAAAGGCATTATTTGAAGAATGAAATATTTGAAAAAGGACTATTGCTTCAACCCCAGATCATAATTGGTCTCACTTTACACCAAGAACAATTTCAAATTAATCTCCTTTGCAATTTTTGTTTATTTGGGAAATTAAGCATCCCACACATACACAGAATAGAACTCGCATCCTTAAGGAAAATGGCCATGTCTTTTTAGGAAGAGTTTATGATACTGTAAGACTTACCAGCACTGAAACATAAGGATAGGAACTACAACAATGTTAAAAAAAAATTCTTAACTGAAACCTATGTCATTACAGATAAGCACAGTGCTAATACGTTAATTAAATCTACGTAAATTTTCAGCAGAAAAAACTCACCCCGAAACACTACAGATTGTTCCATCTACTCACAGAAGACAATCAGAAGGAAATTGGGAAGGGCAAGAGGCAGGAAAGCACCAGAATTTAAGCTTAGGACAAGACCTAAGAATAAGGTGTTAATTTCTCTTGGAATGAGTGGTACCATATATTACAGCTGCTGCATCAACAATTACAGGAAAAAACCAAGTACTTGACATTGCTGTGACCACTTCTGACTCCTGTTTTAGGAGATCACCTGGCTGACCAGTAACTACGACTGTTGCTCAAAAGTAAATAACACAAGACTGTAAGCTATACTTCTGGCTCATTCTGAAGCTGGCACAAAAAATCCTGAAGTACTGTTCTTAAATTAAACTGTAAGTAATTGTTATCGTAAACAACATGGCCAATAACCTCCTTGTGTTTCCTAAGGAAGAAGCACAGAAATCCCTTATCACAATGCTGACCTGTTTTTGTCTTATGTTCTTTGACAGCAACAGAAATCATCTGGTTGACAGATGAAATGTTGCACATAAAACTTTATGAAGATGGAAATGGTGGCACTGAAGAAGTTCATACTGGATTGGCAGCAGCATATGTGCTATTACAAGGAATGTGGCAAGGGAATAGCTCAGGAAAACCCCCCAGAAGTGCTGAAGTGAAAAGCCTACACAGATCTTTTTCAGATCCTAAATCTCTTATTGCCAGGGATGCCTTTTGCTTCCCCTGTGTTATACTGGCAATGTACTTTTCACATTGCATTCAGTACTGAAACATAATATTAAATGCTTGAACAGTAACACACTTCTTCTAATTGTTATGCCAACACAGAAAGATCTCAGAAATGGGAGAGGCCAGAAATAGGAAGGGACCAATCCCCTGACAAGCACGAGACCTCTCAAAGTCTACTCTAGGAGCTGGCATTCCCACATGGTGCTCCTGTTGCAATGAGAAATCACAGGAGAGACTCTGTGGTGTAACATTCATACCTGAGCTGTGCAGCTAGGAGAAGTTTCTTCCAAATATGCTTCTTCCCCAACAAAGTAAATACAAACCCCCAAGGGAAGTATCACTACTTTTCCCTGAATCTGCAACTGTTTGTGCCTGTAGAGGATAACAACCAACGTCCTCTTTGTTCACAATTTCCTGTTCATTCTACCACACATTTACTACTCAGCCAGTGACACAAAGACACTTCCCTCAAGGCTGAGTCCAGTAGCTAGCATGAAATTGTTACTCATGCACTTTCTGTCCTAACATACGACAGGATTATACATTATTAGTTCCAGAAATCAAGATTTTTAAACCATAAACCAGATTATTAATCGGATTTTTTCCTAGCCCTCCCGTACCCACCTGCTGCTTGAGCTGTTGCACAAGACGGTCTTTCTCTCGTTTCAGTGCAGCCACTTCATCCTGAGTCTTCTTCTTGGAGGATGAAAGCTCTAGCAGAGCAATATTGGCATCTTTTTCACTAATGGCAGCAAGAAGGGCTTCTTGTCTGGAAAAAACCCAAAAAAATGACATTATTATCCTGCAAAACTTAAAGGGCTCCTCTGCAAAGATTTGAACATACCATAAATGCTGTACCAGTGTGCAACTCTGAAAAGCAGTCATAAATATTTTTGTCTGGGCTATATGTCTGTTGGTGGAACAGAAAGTCAAGACCCACACACCTCCCCCTAAACAACTGTGCTGATACCAAATTGCAGCTTACAGGATAAGAAAAACACATTATGTTCTTCTTCTGCACTCACCTTCTCAGTTTTTAATAACTACCATTTATTATTACTCTGCCTGAACATTTTCATCCTTTATCATGCTCTAAACATTTCCAGAACAGATTATGAGAATATAAGCACAGATACTGGACTAACCACAAGAGCTGTGTTACATTTCATTAGGTTAAACTGCCTGTTCATGAGGTATTTTAGAAAGGTGGAATGAGACAATTTTACTGAAAGCACTCAAACAATACAGTGTATTCCCTGAAGGGAATGGTGACAGAGACACCTTCGTGCTCCATGACAGATGTTTGATGTCTTCGAAGATGCTTCAGCTATTCTTTGACTTTCCTAGCGAGTATCCAATATACAGCAACATTCTGTAGCAAGATCTTGAGGCCCAAAGGCCAGTTATTACAATAACTGGCTACAGAAAACCAACCTTGCCATACTCTTTCCCAGCAGCAGAAAACTCTTAAAAACAGGATTCAGAAGCATTTTATACATACGGGGAAGAAAGGAGACAAAGGTAATCACCCAGATCATAAAACAGCAGTTCTCAAATGAAGCTGAGGTCTTCATTTGCTCTAAAACAACTATTTCTGTCCTTTTAGCTGGTGATGTGCAACAGGAATTAGAAGAAAACCTTGGCCTTATTGCCCTACAGCGCTGGCTTGTCCCACCTCTCCTCACCTTGCAAAGAAGGAATGAAATGAGATCCTAAACGTGCAATGGTGTGAAAGATGGCATCATGCAGGAGTGATGATGAAAGACCAACTGAATACTACACATTTCTTGCCTACATTTAATCTAAAAATAAAGGTACAAATGCACTTAAAGTTTTGCTGCAGCAATCAATATCAAGAAGTTTATTACCAGGATCCCAACTGAAACCACTGTATCAAAAAACATCAAAGAATCATGTATTTCAAGAGGAAAAGGTGTGTTTCAACAGACAAAATTGTGCACCACCTGACAGGAGAGTGGACTTACACAATGGATTTTCTGTGGGTGGAATTTCTCTCTGGGTTTACACAGGTGTTTCTTGTACAGTCCAAGAGACTTAGCTTGCTTTCAAAGAACTACCAGCATATCAAAAATCTCACAGATCCAGTGTAGAGAGTACTTGAATTCTGCTTAGATCATATCTAGAAAAACACTATTCCCTCCCTTTCAAAATGTAATACCATAAAGTAAAGCAATTTTTTTACATAGGATAATCATAAAATATTCTAAATACATTTGTGCTATGAAGAAATACAAATATTCTGGTGACTTAATGAAGGCAAAGAGTAGAAGAAAGGAAAAGGTGCACATCAGATTCCCAGCTGCAGTGTCAAGACTGTAGGTGTGGGAGCGATGGATAATGGGCGTGTTATTATTGCCATTTTGTTTCTGCTGTTTTTGCTTTATGGAAAAGTATCCAATTTTGGATGTCTGCCTGAAACATGAAAAATACCAATAGGGTGAAGTGACAGAACATGATCCATGACCTCTGCTTTTTTCCAGCTATCGGTATCCTGGGAAAGACAGGCTGGCTTGGAGCTCTGGTCATTTTCACTTTCTTTAGAGTAATCTGTTTTGATTATAAAGAAACACTTATTCTTTTAATAGTAAGCCCACAATCCTCGCTGATGATTCAGGAGCAGAGCCAAGAATATCTCCGTAACTCTATCTATAGAGCCATTACTCTGGTATGGAAATTGGAGGTCCCTCAAATAGCATGTAAGCCATATACCTTCTGCAATCAAATCCTTTGTTGCCCATCTCTGCTGCTTAAGTGAAAACCCCAAGACCAGGAAAATGAGATATGGATAGAAGTCCATGACTTTTTTTCTTTTTTCTGAAAAATCTTTGCCACGATGCCTTAGAAAAGAGCATCCTACTGGCCAAAACTTCAGGGCTGTGCTGTGAGGCAGAGTGCTGGTCCAGAAGTGGGGTGAAAGCCATTGTGGTTTGCTGACTGGTTTCTGGAATTGAAACAAGGTGAAGTTTGAACAAAAGGAAGAAAAATGCCCTGTGATGGGATAAGTGCATTGCAGCTGCATTTTTTCCTGCTGCAAGCTGAATGTACACTGCTCCATGTGGGAGAAGTGCAGGTGCCACTGTCAGCTCTGCTGGAAGGGACATGTCTGCAATGGCAAGTTGTTCTCAGCAGAGCCTGCAATGCCACGTGATTCCAAGACCATTAAAAGGACATACTACCATGCAAAAGACAAGGTTTCTGATTGAAGGGCAGCACAAAAGCAACTGATTTCCCTTCTTGAGAGCTTTACCCCAGGAGGCCAGAGGAACACGCTGTAAGACAGGTGATGTGGTGAGGAGAAAAGGGGCTGCTGTGTGAATGGGGTGGCAGCACTGAACAAACCCAGCCAGCAGCAGTGCTGCTCCTAGAGGCTCGGGCACTGCCACAGGCTCAGCTTCTTCAGCAAACTGCTTCTCCTCACTTCACAGCACTGGAGGTCCTGAAGTGTTCTCATAAGCAGGCAAAACATGCTGCACAACCCAAGGCTGCTGATCTTCTAAACTGCTGGCTAGGGCCAGAGTCACTGAACAGACACAGCTCACTTAAGCTAACTCAGGTGTTTCAGATGCTGGTACTAGTGTAGCTGTGCCAACATCAACTCGGCAGGGGAAAACTGCCTGTTTATCTCTCCATTCGAGCAGGTTCTGCAGCCTGAACTGAGCTGTACAGCAGCTCACAAGAGGTAAGTAGACTCTGAAACAGACTGAATATTACCAAAGGAAACCTGAAATGGCAACAGTGTACAAAAATCTACTGAAAACAGGTTCAAGATTTACTCCAAACTGGACAAAAAAAACGCAGATTTTTTTTTCCTTCTACTTATGCTGGAGCCTTTCACTGAATGTGGATCATGATGAATACAGACTGAAGTGGTATCAAGACCAGTAGGTTTAACTCTTAAGAGACAATAGTGGATATAATCTCAAGATCAATATCAACATTATTTACTTTGTTTGCTGCCTTCAAAAAATAATGCAAAGAAAGATGGGCTTGCCTTTTTAAAACAGATGACTACAGAATAGTTACAGGTGAGTAGAGCATAGAGATTTGACAACACACAACAAAGAACAGCGTGCAAATCCATGACTCCTTCAGCTCTTGAATAGAAACGTCTGCTTTGGGGAAGGTAACTGGGCAATAATGTACTATTACACTGCTTTTAATTACTAATACTAATAGAATCAAGCTGTCTTCAAATGGGTTTCTATGGCACTTGGTTTCAGAAGACTACATAGTTCCTTCACAGCCCTTCCCTAGAAAAGGAGAAGAATCCTTTTGGTAAAACACAAGAGGAGGCAAACTTTAAAAAGCAGTTTTGTACTTTGCAGTACTGTTCCCAGGGTCATAGCACTAGAATATTTATCAGCTGTATAATTAGAAAGAATAACAGGCTGTAAACAGTGCTGAATAAATGATGCTTCAAAACACGAAACCTATACATATTCATCAAAAGAATATGCTTACATATGTCAGGGAGAACACTTACTCCATATAGAAATGTTATAAATATGTTGTTCCATAAAATTTTATTTGAAATTATGAAATTTCTTCCTATCTGGAGTGTTTCTGAAAGCGTGTTTGAGATAATATGAAAGCAATATCGATAGCAGCAGCAGCTTTGATTTTAATGTCCTGGAGGACCAGGGATAATTCCATCAGCCCTGGCTGCATTATAGAGATCAAATCTGTTTTCCTTCTGACTGGCATTAAACTAAAGCATTTAAAAGTCTGACACAAATTTGAAGAGCAATCCAGTCAGTTCCTTCAACAGAGACTGTTGTACTTCCATGAGGGATGATTAAGCTGCCAGCGTTTTCAACCTGGCATTTTAAGATGAGCTGTAATTAAGGCTGCTGTGCCTTTAGCACACAAGGAAAGACTCTCCTGTGTCATTAACTGTTTACTCATGGGAAGGGCATCAATCACCACAGAATGACAGAGGTGCCACTCGGACAGTCCTTGTTTCAGTTGTTTGATTTTTGTCCACTGCATTTACTCGAAGCCTACAGAAAATGCTGATAAAAGCTTTAAATGCTTTCCTATCAGAGACATTTGTCAGACTTACCCTGGTGAATCACCATTACAGTAAGAACTGTATTATTTGCATATGAATTAAAAACCCTCCCATAATGTGACAACAACAGAACTAACAAGCAGAGAGATTCAGATACAGCACTGCAGTGTTATGAGAGACAGATGGACAGGCAACAGCTTAGAACATGAAAGCATTGGGACATGGCATTCAGTAATTTCATGGGTTTAGCAGAATGACATGGTTTGGGTGGGTCGCACTCAATAAACTCTTAAAGAGTAATTAGGAGTACAACACACCAAACCACTGATTCAAGGGGCCAGATCCCCTGGCACCGACATCATCCTTTGCATCATCAACTGTGTCTACACTACAGCAGTAGTTCTGAACTCCACATTCTTTCCTACATTTTTTTGCTGGCTATAGAACATCTTCAGAAAATTAAGAAACTCTGACTCGCAGTACCTCATAGGGAGGAGACAGTCCTTGCAGAGCTCTGGGTTATCAGGATTTGGTTCTTTAAAGTAACCTTGAAAAAGGCAATTACACAGCAAATGACATTTCATGATGCTAACAGATGAGTTAAAGACTCACTTAATATGCAAGCTGCCAAATTCTGCACTGGCTATAATTTCTGCAGCATTTAAGATGCAGCTCAAAGTATCCCAAAGTGAGCAAACTTTTATCCAAAAGAAACAGTAGCAACCTCTTACTGCAAGAGAGTGGGAAAAAAATTTAACTTGGCAATAGGTACTACCTGCTTTTTTTAATTACAGCTGGGAATAATCAAACCCCAGGCTGCAAATTAATTTCCAAAGCACAGCCTTAAATGTTCAGTCAAAAGGGACAATACTACACTCCTTCCATTCCAGTACTTGTTTCCTGAATCAGCACATCCCCTCTGCCTGGCCTGGCCAGCACATCAGCAGCCTTTCTCATCTCTGGTCTATGCTCTTACAGCTACCAAAACAGAAATTGAGAATTCAAGCAAACCAAATGAGATGAAAACCAGAGATTTTTGTCATCAGCAAACTGAAGCTTTCTGAATGTACACCTTTCCACTGGTCTCTTCAATGTCATTTCATACATGTGACCACAACTGGAAAACAAGATAAAAATATAAACTCTTTGTGAATACAGTTGTGTGGTCACAAAAGTGATGTCCCTTTAATTTTCCATTATAAGAAGGGTGTGATAATAATCAATGTGAATTCCATGACACAGGAAGCATTACCACTTGTACTGTCCTTGTTTAAACAAAAGATACTGATAATAGATTTAGACTTTCCTGCACACATTTTCTCTAACATTCCAGTTGTCTAGAATCCCAGAGCTCCTTACTAGGATTGATAAGCAAAGCTTTTCAAAGTCCTTTCCCTCAACAGATTTGACAAAGTCACAAGTAGTCCTATAAATATTTTATATCGCCTTTCCCATCAATGTTTTAGCCCTTCTTGTACTTAAGCTTTCCATCTTCTCACTTTGGCACCAGAGGTAAAAATTTGCAGTTCCTAGTCCTGCTCATCTCTCAGCTCTGAGCACTCAGAATTGCAGTACAGCCCTAGACTGTGTCTGCCAGCATATATAGAAAAAAATCTAACACTTTCACAGAGAACTTTCAAACCCACTACTGATTTCCTGAACTATTTTTATTGATGAATACCTCCAGTGAAAGACTGGCTGCTGCGTATCACAGCTGCCAAACTGGTGGTCCATGAGCCTTACCTAGGTGCCTGTGAAGAGTGGAAGTTCCCCAAGATGGCACATTTTAGAGGGAACTTTCAATCCTGGCACCTGATTACATGGGAGATCTGTCCCTATAAAGGGTAGAATTTTTTTAAAGACAACCTTCGTTGCTTTAGCAGCCTTCAGAGCAGAAGGTGGATGAGAGACAGCAGTACTTACAAGGCTCTCGAGCTCCCCAGGGCTGGCTCTTCTGAGCAGGGAGTCCTGCAACGGGCATTCTTTCTTCATCTGCCCTTTAACAGCAGTGCAAGCAGAGCACAAACTCAAGGCATATTTTTCATCCACGCAATACAGGCCACCAGAATACATCCAGCAGATTTTGAAAACTGACCTTGTAAGAAAGGCAGCTCTAATTCCTTTTCCTGGGACATGGTCAAGTACAGGTTGAGCTTCAGCCTAGCATGAGGTTTCCCAATCGGCTTAAGCTGACACAAGACAGGCTCTTGTGGAAAGAGATGGCTCTGCCCTCCCACTCTCAGGTTCCTGCCCCCTCCCTGGTGTCGGCACCACTGGCTGTTTGTCCCTGCAGCCTGGCGAGCCAGTGAAAGCCAGCCCTGAATAAACACAAGGAACTCAAAAGTGACCGCAGGTTCCTCATCCCTGCAGGAGCTGCAGCCCTTCATGGCGCTGTGACAGTGTCAAACCCGTGGCTGCCACAGCCAGCACTGCCAAAACGTAAGAATGGAAGATGAATCACGGCATTCACACTGATTATAACATATCAAACAACCACAATTACTAGAGTGAAAACAATTGTCTTGATGACTTTGTGAATCTGGCCTGGGTTGAAAGATGGTGGAAAGAAATTTCAGCTTTATCAGTCAAACTTTGACAGCAATACTGCAATCTTCCTGTGGCTTCTGATCATGTGAAAAACTCTAGTCATGATTTATAACACAGTTGTTTTAAGAAAATGATCCGATCTTTATACTCAAATCAAACTAATACAGCATCTACCTCCTTGCTAGATGACTACCATGTTATTTCTGGTTAGCATAATTTATCTCACTTTTGCATCTGTCTCATTTCCATACTCATTCTGGCAGGTGATCATTCCTCTATATTTTATCAGCTCACTGGAAACCAAGGTGAAGGCATTAATTTAGTTTTGGGACCATATTCACACTATCCCTATTCTCAGTGCATTGTGGTTCCACTTCTTTTTCTCATCTTTTTGTAGCAGTGGCTACAGAATATTTATTATTTATTTTTATTTCTTTTGGGAGGTCTCATTCAGCATGAGTTTTCACAATTATCACTTTATTCCTACAATTTCTGCTTCCCCTAATGTCTCTTTCTCTTGACCAATTTTTAAGGCTGCTGCCAATTCCCTTTTGGATACAGATACACAGCTTTGTAACTTTCCCCCTTTTGTTTGGGATGCAAAGACCTTATAGTTTTGGGCTTTTGATTTAAATAAATGCCCTGCTTCCTCCTCCTCAGTTCTTCTGTCCAATTTACTTGCTACATAGTAGTCTCCATTTTTCAGTTTATTACTTTGAAATGGAAAACTTCATTTTTCTAGCAGAGTTTTTTATTTAAATATAGGTTTTATCAATTTGTGATCACTATAGCTGGAGTCAGTTCTGGTGATGATTTCTTCTCTAGTATCATCACCACTTACTACAATCTTGAAGTCTTACACCATTACATCTTGGTGATCTAGTGATTATTAAGTTAACAAGCCTGGCAGTTTCTCTGATTTTTATCCAATAAACAGATATGTCCCACAAAAACACATTTCTCCATTATTACTTACATTTAACACAACACTATACAACCCTAAAATCCACAGTAGGATACCATCCCCTCTCTTTGTATAACTCCTTTTATGATCCTTACATTATTTTGACTCAAAGTAATGCTGTAATTACACGATCTCTTTTTTATTTCCTCAGAACCTCCAGTATAATTAATATACAACACCATTACTTTCATTTTTAGCTTTCCTGAACAACTTGTACCCACATTCCAGCTCTGAATACTATTCTATTTCCCATTAATTGCTATTATCCCTGTGACATCCAGTTTCATGTTACATACCAGATGTGTAGGGCTACTTCATTTTGTTGTTCTTTAACAAACATTTCAATTTTCTTCCACCATGTACCATTTCAACAGATTTTCTTGTCAGAGCTATGGATTGCTTTCATTATTTGTTGTCTATCTGACTACCAACCTGAATGTGTCTCACCTAACTTCCTACTTCTCTGAGGGTTCTTTTGAACACTTGTTCAAGGTTCTCTTCCAGAACCACGTTGTCTGATTTCTTAACAAAAATATTTTCTTCAAGGACAGACCTTTTTATATTAAATGTGCAAAGGATGTCTTAGGGCTTTGGTGGTAGTAACAACAGCAGCACTAATGCTGATCTCTATTCCATCCTAACCATAGCTACCTGTATTTCAGTCTTCTCTGGTTGCTGCTGCTGCCCAGAAGAGGGATTAAAAAAGGAGCATAAGAAATGCCAAGTATCTGGATAAGGACAGGAATAGCAGCATCAGGGGAAAAAGAGGCTGGAAGCAGTTTCATTAAACATTGAGGCATCACCTTGCCTTTTGCTCCTGGTAGCTCCAATGACTGCTGCTCAAGTAGTGCCAAAAAAAGTGCTTCTAAGCAAGCAGGAGTTGTTGAAAGGGTTGAGGATAGAAATGGAGCAGGTGTCAGGGGCTATGGATAAAATTTGGATATATTTAGTCCCGTAATTGCAGCAGAAGGGGCCTGAGAGGTTTCATTTAATTTCCTTTTTCAGATCCGGGTCTGAAAGCAGGTGTAGCTACTTGCAGTCTCTGAGTGCAGAAGATTTGTTTGAATGGGCACTACAGCATTTTCTGCTGAGTTCTGAAGACAGCTTTCCAGACGTTTGAAGCAACTGGCATTCTACAGTAACTAGGGAGCATCCTACCACCTTCCTCTCTGTTTTACCTCTATCCAGTGCCTGCTCTTCATGAGATGAAACCAGAGCTGCATGCTGTGAAAAGTTTAAGAGACAGAGCATGTGTACTCTGCTCCAGAACAAGCGCTGTTAAGCCTGAAATAAGCCATGCAAGCAGACCTTTGACAACCCTTTATCAGAACCCTGCTAAACACAGTAACACTTCTGTTCAAAGCCTTTTTTCATGTACAGATCTAAAGAGTTTTATTGAAATAAAGAGAAGCTCAACCATCTCAAAGTAAGCTATCATTGCCTGTCTGTAATGAGACACAAGGTACATGAACCTTAAGAAACACACAGAAAGTGAGAGACCAAGTCATTCATATGTGAGGAAATTGGAAAAACCTCAATTTAGCACGTTCTAGCAACCAACATCCTTTCAAGTGAACAAATCTGAAGCTGTGTTTATGCTGTGGTTTAAACAAAAATCCCCCCAAAACTGCCTTATTGAAGAAACGTGATCACAGATAAATTTACAGATACAACACTTAGCATCTTAAAAAAAGTAAAAACCTCCAATTTCAAGGCTATGAAGTAGAAGAAACAGAATTAAACCAGCTGTGTCACACAAGAAACTGGCTCTCATGAAAACCTGCCTCTACCATAGATAAATGAAAGTTCCCCTACCTTCTTCTAAGTAACATCTTGCTTATTTTGGTAAAGTTGATCTTTAATTGGTTGTACAATTGTTAAGAATTATTAATTGGTATCTACTTAGTTACTAAGATACGTGGCAAGGTTAATTTCTGGCAAAAAAGATACCTTGCTAAATTTTAAGATGTTTAAATTTTATCTACTTTAGGAAAAAAAAAGAAAGTAGATAAAAAATAAAGGGGCAGAAAATAACTGCAAGGCAGGGTGAACATGTGTGACGTAGACAACTTTTAATCCTGAAACTATCCTTAGAAATAGGTATTTTGGACATCAAAATTCTGAGCATTTTCAGAAGAGTACAGACTAATGAATCTACAGGAAAATATCAGGATGCTTCACACAGAAAAAATACTTCAAAAACTGAAAGACCAGCACCAAAGAAAAGTGCGAGATTTTTAACACCAACAACTGTTAAATGCAAAACATGAAAACAAACAGTGTCAATTGGAGTAGAAACATGGCTTAGTGGGGCTGAGAGTCAGGAGCTGCTCTTCACTCCTGTCATTGGTGATTCGACCAAAAGCACTCATTTAACTACCTCTGTAAATGCAAATGCTACTGTTTATGGAAGAGCACACTGGTAACATCTGTAAAACAGTGACATTCTGAGATGAAAACAGTCAGGTCTCTTTCTTTGTTAGCTGAAAGGAAAAAGGGGATTACCCAAAACTTGCACATTTAGAGATGCTTTATTTCTGCTGGGGGCACCATGACTGCTCCGAGATTTTTCATTTTTTCACACAAGAAACTACAAGGCCACTAAACTATGAAGGGAACACCTGAGCAGCAGGAGGATTCCCCAGCAGACACACGGCAGAGTGGGCAAGGCAAGTGGAAGTGCCAGGCCAGAGCAAACCTGCCTGTATGGATGGATGGCAGGCTCCCAGTTAAAGGCCCATCTGGCTGGAAAGGGGGAGGCTGGGATGACCATGCGCCGCTCGCATTTTTGCCATTCCTGCTGCGGTATGGCGTGAATAAATCACAGGGCTGAGGTCAGAACAGCCAGCCCATAAAGTGATTCATGGGCCCAGCAGCACATTCCCCCAGGACTATGTACTTTATTACAGTAAACCTCAGAACAAGATACAATTTCCTGTCTCAAGGAGCAGCCTTTAAATCAGGACACCTGGACAGCCCTGCAGCCGCTTGCAGAAACAATGGGTCTGAGCCCCACTCTGCTCTCCTGCCTTCTACCCAAACACCACCTTCAGAAAGCCTCCTCCTGCTGCACGTTACTGTGGTGACAACACCGTGCAGGCAACACACTGATATAATCCTATTCTTCAGCCACAGCTCCCCACCCAAGAAATAAATACTCTCCATATGTTGTTTTTTCACTCCATTTTAGCTTTTAGGTCTCTTCTGCACTGTAAAAATTTAACTCAGAACATTAAGGCAACACAGGAATTGAAAGGGAAATCGTTGGTTTCTCTGTTTGCAGGCAGACCCTGCACTGGAAGGGTCTTTTCTTCTTTGCAAACTGAGGAATCTGACATGCAATTTAGGTTGCAATATGGATGTTCTCACTGTGATCAAGGGCTGTGATCTGAGTTTTGGGTTTGGCATCTGGAAAGAAACTGAGGTGGTGACAGAGATGATGGTATTGTTAGACTCCAGAGAAATCTCCCTCTCAGCTAAGAATAATGTTGCTCTTACACCACAGGTTACGTTTCCAGGAGAAAGAAAAGAGAACTCATTTTAAGCCACGAAACAAAGCAGTGGGTATTTTCCACTCTAAATATTCTGTGGAGCCTTACTTCTCTAAACATTTCAACCACACAAACCTTCCAGGCTGCAGAGGAGCAACCTGTCATGGCTGGCTGGTATTCCAGCTGTCCCTCAGGTAAAGCTGAGGCATGTGCAGACTGCACTTCTGCTGCTCTCATTGGAAGCAACAGGACACTCTTCAAATGGAAGCTTCCCATGTTCACACAAAACAGGACAGAAGAAAAACTTGTTCTGCCTCCTTCAGACCCATAATGGATCACAAAAACAGAGTTAAACTTGGGTGTATTTTTTTTCAGTATGCATCACTCATGAATGAGGAAAGGGAAGGGAAGCTTCCCTTCATGCATTTCCTTGGCAAAAGGCAAGATTTTCCTGCAGCTTTGGTGACAATAAGTCATTCTGTACAATCACTGCAAACAGTGGAAAAAATCCTGGTAATTTTTACACTTCAAAGTTCTTTTGGATCTTAAAACTACAGCCATAACAAGGTAACATATCCCTGGGAAGCTGCTTCATGGAAAACAGACACACCTGAAAGATGTTCAGAGGACAAAAACATAAGGAAACAGCTATAGAGCAGAGGTCATTTTGGGAAAATTTAGGTGAGAATTCATCAAATACTGTAAGTTAAGAATGCTATTCAACCAGTCAAACTAAGAAAAAAAAATTTAGGTAAGGAAAGAGGAGAAGAATTGATAAAACAGACATAAGTAGCAATAAACCCATCAGATTTATCCAAGACTGAACCTCCTGAAGCTATTTATTTCACAGTTACTTTTCCTACAAGTGAAAACAGTTGTGTGGAAAATAACTTCTTCCACCTGCTTATTTAATTTTGTTTTATGCTACTTAAAGGATCTCTTTGACTTTTGTGGATTGTTTCAGAGCTTACAGTAGGCAGAATTAAGGCTTACTGATTTTATCCAGTCTGCTTTCCTGTACAGAATAAATATTTACATCATACCCAGTTGCTCCCAATAATTTATTCCGTGGGGCTTAGGAAAAGGATGTCCACTTGTGACCGAAAGCCATGAGGAGCTGGCTGCTGTCCTTGTGAGTTTGTCACAGTGGTTAATAATTTTCACTGTCACAGTCTTATGTCTTTCTATTTCCAGCCCTTCTGCTCTCAGTTTCTGAACTGAGATCATTATCTGAGTTTTCAGATAATGATCCTTGTTTTGACTGTCTCTGCTGGAATAAAGTGTTTTAATATTACTATTATTTGAATTTCTAGGTACTAGGACTATACAGAGTCTTGTGACAACTGTATCAATTATCCTATAAAACAGAACTAAAATCCTCATTCTATTCATACTCATTAATCCTATTTTTATGTAGCCAAAACCCTTCTGCTGCCAGGATCACACTTTTTTCCATAACATGGCTGAATCTTTTCCAAGTCACTTCTTTCCAAACAGTGCACAGTAGACTCCATATTGTTCTGATTTATATGCTTGATGTTCATATGTACTTTGTGTAAATGAGTTTGCATCAAGAAGCAATTTAAATGGCCCCACGTCTGCTCTCACCATTAGGGAACACTACACCATTTTCTGTATCACCTGCACTGTCATTTTAGACTTGCTTCCAGCTCACTGATCAAATGATTATCAGCATCAAGCCCAGCACAAAATCTATTAAGCTCAAAAATAAAGGCCACTGTTCAGTTTTAACTGTAATGGGAAACTGCTGACAGATAATGCTCACTTTAACATATGGTCTATACAGCACTAACAGATAACATTAAGGGACTCCTTTTGAGGGCATGAAGTGGAGGCACAGGGGATGATGGCTTTAAACTGACAGAGAATTAGATAAGATATTCACAGTGAGGATGGTGAAGCACTGGCACAGATTGCCCAGAGAAGTTTTGGAGGCCACATCCCTGGAAGTGTTCAAGACCAGGCTGGATGGGACCAGGATGAAGCCTGGTCTAGTGGAAGGTTTGGAACTGGATATTCTTTAAGGTCCCTTCCAACCCAAACCATCCTATGATTCTGTGATAATGTTCTACAGAAGATTATTATACTTAAGGCAAAAAGTTACTTATAATAAACAAGTCTGGGGCTTTTTTAACCAAACTCTAGACATAATCGAGGAACAATATAATGTTTTTTTGACATTACACATCTTCCACAAAGTGATTTGACTGGCATTAATTAAAAGCCTATTCTTTATGTTATCAGAATATTTTATCAGCTTATTCATCACTCTGCTCATGAATTGTAACAGTTAATCAATTCTTAGCATGTTAGCCACCCTCTGCCTGTTATTCTGCAACACTTCCAGGACTTCAGCATTTCCATAACTTCTAGAATTTCACCAGAATTCCAGTATTTATTAAACATTCAAGGAGCCAAAATTCCCTTTAGCCAACTTCCCTTGTGTTCTTAGATACCAGAAATGGTGTTATGCCACCCCCAACATATGTGTAACTTCTTCAGCAGTTTCTTATATTGGAAAGAGAAATATGGAATGCCACAGTGCCTTTCTAAGAAGAGAGGCAAAACCACTTCTGTTCAAATCCCATGTGATCCAAATTAATAATAAAGGATGTTACAAACAAGGTAAAGCAACATTTTAGATGTACTGCAAATACCTCAAGTGGCCTAATAAACTGAAAAAAAAAAAATCTTTCTTGACTTTTGTTTTTTTCAGTAATTCTAATTATGCTGGCTATTTCACTACCAAGAGAAAACAGCAGCTTTTTATAATTGAACAGGTTTTTTGAATGCTGGCATTAAGAAAAAAGCAGAGGTCATTTCATCACTATAGCAAATACAAAAGGTTTCCTCTATGAAACAAAAGACAAAATTACCACTGACTTGATATGGTAAGAGCTGTATTAAGGGACCAGACTCTCACTTCCTTCCAAATGGCTTCAAATATTAACTGAAATTTCCCAAAAAACTTTCAGTATTTAATCTATCTACTTCAAAAGACACATAAAATCATACTTAATAAAAAGCTCCAAATATTTTAAGGTAGCAAAGTGAAATCTGCAGACATTGAGAACTGTAATTTTAACTCTACATGCTTGTGGGGATTCTTTACGCCGTCTCAGTTTTCTGTTAAATGAAAGTAAATAGGTTTGGCCAAAGAACCTGTCTTTCCTTTCATCTTCAAGAGCTTATTTACGTAAGACAGTAACACATCCAGGGACTGTGGCAGGACAGCACCTTAAGTTGCTTAGCAAAATCATCTCCAGATAAAACAGAAATTAGCACTGGCAGATCCTGAAGAATTTTCTGGGTAATCATTTGCAGCAAAGTGCTTAACCATGACACAGAGTGGCTTCAAGGGTGGAGTGAAAAAGCAAGTTTTGATTTTTAGGTTTTGTCTAGAATGTGTCATCCCCGATCTTATTTCAAAAAATCTGACAGCTAACATTCAATTATTACCATGGTTTCACTGCAAAACAAAGGAAGGAAGCAAAAGGAAATACAAGGGTGTTTTTCTCCTCACACATCTTGCTTTTTTACTTTCTGGTGCAATAGGGACAGGGGAAAGATTAAGGTGACTAAGTAGAATAAATGTAGAAATGAGGAACATCTCCTGTGTCCTCTGCACTTGAAGGCAGTAGTCTGTGTAATCCTGTGTTTATAGGTAACCGTATCACGACTGCGTCCATCAAGACACCCACTTGTGGCATCTCCACCTGAGAGCTCGTTTGTGCAACGTGCAAGGGATGCCATGAAGAGCTGAGTGAGGTGCCAAACTCTCCGGCTGCTGCAGGTGATGTTCCTAGGCTCCCGCACACAGCACGGGAACCCTTTCTCCCCGCCCTGCAGACAATCACACCCCCCGGAGGCGCTGGCCGGGCGCAGCGCGGTGAGCACAGCCCGCCGCAGCCCTGGCGGGGATGAACACTCTGCCTTTCATGCGGCTGCAGGGCCGGGGCTCTGAGCTGCACACAGAGCAGCGCTGGCTCGGCCGGCTGCAGGGAACAGCCTGCCCGGGCTCTGAGCTGCGCACACAGAGGAGTGCTGGCTCGGCCGGCTGCAGGGAACAGCCTGCCCGGGCTCTGAGCTGCGCACACAGAGGAGTGCTGGCTCGGCCGGCTGCAGGGAACAGCCTGCCCGGGCTCTGAGCTGCGCACACAGAGCAGCGCTGGCTCGGCCGGCTGCAGGGAACAGCCTGCCCGGGCTCTGAGCTGCACACAGAGCAGTGCTGGCTCGGCCGGCTGCAGGGAACAGCCTGCCCGGGCTCTGAGCTGCACACACAGAGCTGCAGGGAACAGCCTGCCCCGGCTCTGAGCTGCACACACAGAGCTGCAGGGAACAGCCTGCCCGGGCTCTGAGCTGCACACAGAGCTGCAGGGAACAGCCTGCCCGGGCTCTGAAAGCCCTTCTTCCCCGGCAGGGTGCTGACACAGCCCGCTGCATGTTCGCTGCAGAGGTCACCCTGAGGGGAGGAAAGCAATAACAACCTGACTGGAACAGACACCTTCTTCACAGGAAAGTCAGTCATTTATGTTTTCGGTCTCCTTCACCTCACTGCAAAAGAGTTTGAAGTAGTTAATTTAAAAATAGAGCAGGAGAGCCAGCTCTAGAAGCAGAAATAAAGTACACACACTAAATATAACCTATTTCAGCCTACAGAAAATACTTCTGAGAGTAATGGCCCAAAAGACTCTCTGGGAAAAAGAATGTTTTAGAACAAGGAGGCTATCACACCGTAACAGCTTTACAACATTAAAGTTAATGGCTGTTTTTCATTAATACGGCTGGTCAATATTATTTTGTTTAAATTAGCATTTCACTATTTTTGATGTCTTGAATTAGCTGCCTAGCTGTAGACATTTTCTTTTCCTTTTCCTCTAGTTGAGACTGCTGAAAAGAGGGAAAGAATGCTACCTACAGAAGAATTTTTAGTTTCTATTAAACCCTTTCAGAGCAAGGAGTGGTGTCAGCATAAACCAAAGCAGTTGGAAGAAATAAAATGGCAGCTGAGAAGAGATCCCAGGCTCTCCAAGACAGTCTCAAATGGGCAGCAGGGGACTGACTGTGATCTCAGACAGTGCATTGCTTCCTCAGAAAAACATCACTTATGACTGATGAGCAATTTAACCATGAGAAACACTATCAGACAATTTGCCTCACCAAAGGACACAGACAAAAGCTGTGTTTCGATTAACATCCTCTCCTTAATTTTCCACCTACTTGAATCACTCCAAGCCCTCAAATATTCTGCAGTTCTCCAGTTATGAAAAAACAAATTAAAATCCAACTATTAAAATGAGTGTGTATGATACACACCCAGCCATGTATGGGACTTCAAACAAGCACATCTGAGTGAGATAGTAACTCTTCCTAAATCTAAACAGCATTTTCTTACAAAATGTGAGAACTTTTTCAGGTTCAAAATAAGTAAAGAAGGTACATCCATGCTACTCAGTAATTTTGGGAGGGGAGGGTGTGGGTAGAAGAGAAGGGGCTTTTCAGTGCAATTTGGTTACAAAGCTTGTTTGCACAGGGCTGTGCTGGCCTCATGGTGACTATTCATAAGAGATCCCCAGAAGAGCTGTAAAGTCTGCCTATAGCCCAGGTGCTATAATTGCTGTCTGTCAAAACAGAGCTGTTTTCTCAGCAAACATTTCAGAATGCCCAATGCTAAGTTGATTAGTTGGTGGGTTTCTGGGGAGGAGCATACAGATGATGGCTGAGGGACAGAGCAAAACTGATGACTCAGAGACAAAAGTTGGATTTCATTAAAACACTCCAGAGAGCATTTAATTTCTCAAAGAGAATTCCTGCCATTGAAAGGGAAGCAGGCACTAGGAAGGAGTTATTACCAATAATGTCTAATTCCCACTGTGAGGAACATTAATCAGTTCAAGAACCAAACAGAGAGGTGTTACCAGTACAAATCCAGCTCAGCTGTCCCTTGAGCATGGCTGTTCCTACAGAGATACCATTCCCATGCCAGAGATGTCTCCCCTTCAGTACACCCAGTGCTCTCCCAGCGAGTTTCTGAGGCTTCTCCCCTGCACAGGAGCTTTGAGGAGCACCTCCACCTTTAGAGCATGCCGACTCCCAGCCCAGACTGCTCTGGGTTGGTGATGGGGGAAGACAGACTCAGCTGCCTCAGGTGTCAGCAGCAGCAGGGACCACACAGAGCCCATTGAAAGCACATCATGAGCTCATCTGTGGATCTGGACACAGGCTGAGCCTGTGCAGGGCCTGGACACCTGAGCCTGTGAACGCCAGGAAAAACAGCTCTCGCACGAAGCCGCACACGGAAACGTCAGGGCTGGGAGAGGGGAAAGCAGGAGCAGTTGGCACGAGGGAGAAAGGAAGGAAATTCGGGGCATAGAGCACAGCAAGGCTTCAGCCATCTTCTGCAATTAAAGAAACTCTTCACAGACCCTTAAAGTGGCAGAAGGCATTAGTTGTGTGTTCAGGCTGTGACTTACAGCTTCCTACCTCTACAGCCTGGTTAAGAAGGCAGTGCAGATGGAACCCATCGACGACCACAGCAGCCCCTTACAGACCCCTTTAGGAAGGGCTTGGTGAAGCAAGTTCGTAATGGCTCTTCCTGTACATTATCTGCACTTCTGTGTTTCCCATTAGCAATCACTGCTCCTGAACATCCACAGTATTAAAGCAACGTCATTTGTACTGCTCAGGTTACATCAATGTCAACGCTTACCCGCAGTCCTAGGGTTTCAGGGGTTTGGAATTTTGCCATCAAACTTCCCTTCAGGCATGGCAAAGTAGGGCTCTGTCCGTCCTCATTTCCCAGGCACCCTCACATAAGGATTTTTTCAAAAATCCCACTGCAAGCATTTAAGATGTTTTTGTTTTTCTCGAACTAGAAATGTCTTTGATTATTACTACTGCTGTTATATTTGAAAAAGGTTAATTGTGAAGTCTCAAAATGCACATTAAATGATACAACTAAAACAAAACACTTTGTTAAATCCAGTGCAGCATAAGTTCTTACTAGAGTACACCTCTTTATTTTAGTATTAGCTGACACATCTTAAGACTGCAGAGGGCATGACAATGGGTAATTCCAGGGGTAGCTGAAACAGTACAAACAAAAAGTAGTAATATTTCATGATCATTTAGGAAAAAATGTTGAATTGATAGCAAAGCTTAAGCATTGAAGTAATTTGAATAAAAATTCTAATGATGCAACGGGCTGATGTAACAATTTCTGAGATTTAATACTGATTAACTAATTTAATGTTTTTTAACAACACCCTGAGAAATGCAAAGCTAATACCACTATTTTTTTCAAACTAATGGTCACTGTAGAGCACTCTGGGAATGCACCTGTGAAGCAGACATCATGCCAAAGGCCTTCAGCAAGCTCTCTGGCCCACTTGAAAAGGCATTTATTTATGTTATCACTCTCAGCATTGCCTCAAACCAGGCACTGGCTGCACAAGGAGAATTCACCACCCAGAATGACATACACAGGTTCCCTTCACAGCTACTGAGCCACGCACCTCACAGTGGAATCAGAGCTGGGCAACAAAATGAGGAACACGTGAATCAATAGGAGAGCAAGAGAATACTTTTGTTCCCAATTCTAGGAATTAAAACGACTGCCATGAGAGGATCCACCTGTGAAAGTGGAACCCACAGCCCACAAGTGCTCGTGAGGATACACATCTAAGCCAGGCAATTGCACACTGCTGACTGTGCCAACTCGGACAGTGTAAGTGAGAACTGAACCATGACAGGGTGCTCATCACCTCACTGACAGCTGCTCATGGGCAGCTTCTCCTAGAACACTACCCAGAGACTGGGAGATTTTGTCTCAGAAACTTCAGACCCACACTGTAGGGTGGCTACTGGAGTAACCAGGCCATATGATGTGTTTTGGGATGACTTTTCATTTCCTGTGCAGAAGGAAGTACAAAACTGGGGCCCGTTACTGACAATACTCAACAAGGTCTTCATATTAAACTATTCTAAGTATTTTCAATTTTATTGTCTTGATGTTGCATTTATGATCTTTATGTCATTAAACAAGCTCATACAGGTCAACAAAATGCTTACCACTTTAGAAGACAGTTTTGCATTTAAAAAAGGTAGAAGAACAGGTGGACTCTGCAAAGTCTCCTTTGCGCATCCAACCAAAGGTTTAAAAGTTAGTCCTCTGCACTCTGAAAACAAATACATCAGATATAAGGAACTGCCTGAGGAAATACTCTGTTCTTCAGGGTTATTTTCTTACTAAACATTGGTTTATTGATTGATTCTTAGGGATTAAGCCTTCAACTTCCCCATTTTGCTTCAAACCATAGTGACCACAACTGCATAAGACAAGCTGTTCCACCCAGAAGGACCCAGCTGCTCCTGCTCCAGCAGGATCAGGAATGGCCTCTGGAGTACCCCATAGCTGAGCCTGGACTGCTGGGGTGACCAAAACCAAGCACTGCCAAAATTTGGAGCTAATGCCACTAAAGATGGAAGATCTGAAGAGCAGTCAGGTTATCAGTCAGTGTTGTGGACTTTGAAAATGCCAAAGGGCATTTTTTAACAGGATAGGAGATTATGTAATGCAAATACCAACTCGACAGAAAAACTGGATCCAGTGATAAATACAAAATTTAATTAGATAGTTTTTAGCACATGTTGAAGAACAATAGTCTAACTTGTTGGTTTCTGTGCTAGAATTTGTTCTTCTTCCAGCTAAGTTGCATGAAGACATTCCTCTTTTTGAATCAAGGGGCAACCACACTACTAAAAATTATCATTCTGTCTCCTTTTATATGAAGTTCCAAAATCAACCAAGGTTACCAGGGTTGCATATTCGATGAGAAGACCAATATGTCTGAAACTGAGTCTACAGCTGACTCCTGAACTGGCACAGAACCTAAGGACTACAGATTTAATGCAGCAGTGTTCAAATATATTTCCATAATGCAGACATACTGTTAGTCAGATCAAGGCCTTATACTACCTGCCAAGAAGCTATAGTACTCAGGATTTTTGTGTCTCTCAAAAGAAACAAATAACAGACTTCATGTGGCTCTTTATGGATATCCTTTCAATCACAGGTTAGGGCATAAAAAGGTGGACAACATGAATGAATTAATGTCTTATCATCTAAATGGCTGCCACCCACACTGATCTTTCTGTCTAATCCTATTTTAGTAGGGTCACCAAGTTCATTCCCTTGCAATCAAAGTCAATCATACCATATAATCACTTTTAAGTGCAGTACAATTTCCTCTTCAACCCACTAGAGCTACCAGAAGCTTTCCATAAATGACACTGGTCTGGTGTCTAAGACACCGGAATTCTAACCAGAACCAGACTGGGGCCCACAGCTTGAATGCAAAAAATTTTCTGAGGCTTGATGCACAAGACAGGGATTCAGAACTACTCTCCCCAAGTTTCAGTCTGTAATTAGGAAGGATGGTTCCAGTTAGAGTCACATTATGCTGCAAGTTGTGGTAGCATCATACACAACATGGGGAACTGCAGGTAGGAGAACTTTTCTTATGAATTTCCTTGAATAATCTGGATTCCTTTGTAGTGGAGAGGTAATAACCTCCCAAGCATTCTAGAACTCTTAACTGGCATGCAAGTGGAAATTCCTCCATATGTTCAACAACTTCCAGTGAAAATTACACAGCTCGAAATATCGTACACAAGAATCTGAAATACTGCAGGCAGCACCACTTATTTTACATACTAAAACTGAATAAATCCAAGATTGGGCTCCAGTTCTTTCTGTAGCCCCTCTAGTATGATGGATATAAATTCTCATGTTCTTACATTTCAGCAGATGAAAGGACCTCTGTGATAACCTTTCACACCCTAAAGATATTTCCTCTAGATATAACTTGCATTGACTTTTGTATTCACACGAACAGTAGCAAACAGGATATGGTAGGGAAAGTTCACCCTGCACAAACTGAGATGCCTCACTGCTGCAGCCACAAGACAATAAAAGAGATTGGTTGAGATTTTTACAAGTTCTGACAGCCAATTCCACTACTGCTGGCTGGCTCATAGGATTTAAATATCTGCATCTCAAGTTTTATAACTTGCCTCCCTAAGGAATTACTGAGCTTCTTTCCAGAGACTGTTTAGAAGGGAAACTATTCACTTTGGAAAAGACAGGTCTAATGCCCTTACTCTAGGGGCTCTGGTTTTGGCTTAGTCCCCTCTGTTCCCTGTCAGACACAACAAGAGTGAACCTGATTGCTGTGAGTCAACAATTCTAATCCATAAAGTTCAAACATCAGGATGCCAAGGACCAGGCTTCACTCACAAGCATTACTGTGTCAGGCTCTTATTTCCTGAAATTAATGGAAAAATCTGAGGTAAAGCAAGATAAAGTTACAACAAGGAGGAATAAAAACGTGATTGCAATTGTAGCAAAAGGCAATCAGATAGATATTTCCATTATAGGGAAACCTAAAGCAAACTTAATTTTTAGGTTGCAAAGAATCCCTTTGTAATCAAACTTCTTAAAAACTGTTTGTAGGCACTTCTGAAACAACTCCAAATCTGCTTCCTCCAATCAAGTCTTGCTGTTTTCACCAGCAATCAGGGTAATTGAAGCGACTTCAACTCCAACTAACCACTTAGATCTGATCCACTTCGACACTTGATAATACACAGGAACATTGCAAAAAGAGGCATTCTTAAGAGAAAGAGGATTAAAGCCATATGACAAAAATATCTGTAGATTTTTAGTGTTATACCACACCCACCTATGGGACAAACAGAATTCTGCTGCTTGTCTTTTTAGGCAGAAGTCCATGATTTTCTCAGCATCTTTCTTGAACAATTCCAAATTCATCTGGGCTTGATGTTGTCTCCTTAATTTCAGTACTCTGTGTTCTACAGAATACATTCTATAATTTCAGCCTTTCAGACCTCACTGCCATGCTTTTCTCTGGGTTGCATTTTTTCAGTTCTACTATAACCTGTAACACAGCCTGTTGGCCCAGTCACCTCATGTTCTGCCAGCATTGAGAATTCCAGTCTTAAGGATATTATACAGCACATCCCTATCTACGCTCATGCTAATATCCACTTAGGGACCTGCTGTGCAGGAATCCATCTAAGCCACGTTTGATCCTGCAGATGCTGTCTCTACAGTGCAGACTTCTCTGTGGCCACAAAGCCTCAGTACCTGCTGTGTGAAGAAGTGATTTTACATCTTTTATGCACGTTTGACACCTAGGAGAAGAGTAGAGCCTCCCCGTGTAGCCCTGACCTCCTGTACCAGCAGCCTTGTCTACAAGAGTTAAAACCCAACGTGGAAAATAAATTCCTTCTTCCCATGAAGAAAACATTCTTTGTCACTCAGCAAGTGGCACAGTAGTGCATTGGTAAGCATTGTTATAGTCTCGTAATTTCCCTGTAATGAAAATTTAAAATATCATTTGATGCTCTATTGGGTGTCCCTGACGAGGTGTTGGCAGCAGAGGGATTGCAGGAGCCTCTGAGAGAAGAGACCAGGGCTGCCCTGTCTGGACGCAGCCGGTTCCTGATGGCTCCAGAGGATCCCCTGCAGGACAGCCCAGCCCCTCAGCCAAATTGGTGTCAGCTCTGGGAAAACATATTGTAGAAAGGGCCAAACCTGCCACACAGGCAAAGGAAGGGGCATGGGGGCAAAAGGGTGATAAACAGCAGTGGGAAGACCAAGAGCAGAGAAGGAGGAGGGGAAAGAGGTGCTCCAGGTGCCAAAGTAGACATGGGCTGCAGCCCATGGTGGAGCAGATATCCACTGCTGTCTGCTTAGAGCCCACACTAGAGCAGATCTTTTCCTGAAGGACTGCAGCCCCACAGGAAGAGCCCACACTGGTGCAAGGAAAGAGCCATGTGGCTGGAGAAGGCTCTCACAGACAGTGTATGAAATACTGCAAGGCTGCTTTGCTTGCCCTGCTAGATTCGGGGGGAAAGCCAGGATTTGGTGAGACACTGGAACAGGTTTCTCAGAGAAGCTGTGGATGCCCAATCACTGGAACTCTTCTAGGCCAGGCTGGATGGGGCTTGGAGCAACCTGGTCTCCTGGAAAGTGTCCCTGCTCGTGGCAGGGGTTTGGAACTCGATGACCTTGAAGGTCCCTTCCAAACCAAACTATCTTTGAATTCTCAGCGAAACTGTGTACTGACCATACCTGTCCCATCCCTCCCTGCACTGAGAGAGCAGAGGAGTGTGGAGTGATGGACAGAAGGAGAGCATAGGAAATGGGACTGGAAAGGTGTTGTGTTATTGTTTGACTTGGTTTCTCACTGCCCAAACCCTTAACTGGCAATACATTCATCTTCTCCAAGGCGAGCTTGTTTTGCCCATGACAGTAATCAGCATCTCCCTGTCTTTTATCATGATGCATGAGCCTTCTCATCCTATTTTCTACTCCTGTTGTGTTGAGGAGGGTGAGTGAGTGAGTGGCTGGGTGGGAGTTTGGCCCTTAGCTGAAGTTAACCCACCACAGACATATTTTATGTTCCAAGACTAGCTTACAAATATACTTTTAACATGAGAAGGTAAAGTCTCATTGGAAGTAAGCCCATACAGTCACATGCCAGAGGTGGCTTCTAAAGCTGTTGGTAAAGTTCTAGGTATGAACTGGGGCTCAGAAGTGGACTTCTTTAACTCTTCAGGCTGGAGGAGAAAGAGATCAGCTGTTATAGAAAGAGATTGATTGCAGTCGTGGGATGTGAAGAAATGAAAGAACTGTCACCATGCACCCTGCACAGAAGGAAAACTGTGCTGGATGAAGGAAGATGCAGCTGAGCCACTAGGGAAGATCAGGGGCACCTGATCATCTTCAAAATGAAATTCCCAAAAAGCAATGAACCACAGCAGGGAAGTGCACTCAGTTTACTTTTTACTCACTCTATGTATTCAGTAAGGAAATGTTATTTCTTAAACACTGCCTCACCCAGTACCTCTGCCATGAACTATACTGAAAACTATGGTGTTAAAAAATTAGCTTCAGTTCTAGTATGAAACAAGGATACAACAATCAACTCTTCAGTTTTAACAAGTACTCTTTTTTTTTCCTGCCAAAAACATTTTTATGCTGTCTTTTTTCCTACTCAGCCAAAAGCAACAGTGATTTTGGCTCTTCACCATCACAATAATCAGCAATAGCAAGAAACTTAATCACAATGGCAGCAATGTCAATAAAGCCCTGGAAGAAGCCAAAGAAGTTTCTGTACAACCTTATTCAAAAGGAAATGTTTCCTAGGCTGAAGTGCCTCCCTTTAGCTCTATAGGATGGCATGAAACATGCTCTCACTCTATTCCCAAACTTCCTGTGGAAAGCAGCCACCTGGGTTTCTGAGATGATCTTCCAGGACTGGAACATCATTAAACATCAGTAAGAAACTAAAGCAGATCGGAATGGTTACCATCAGCAACTCTGACACACCCTGACTTGTGAGTATAGTCAACAAAAAAGAGAAAGGGCAAAAAAGAAGGAATGAAGGAAAAATAATTTCTGGGTAGAAAATTACTTGGCATTTTTCAACCTACAATCAATTTTAAAAACAATGCATTCTGGTTTCCTTGAGAGAAAAAATATGAGAAGCTAAATCTGAATGGGCTGTGAAAGTTTGGTGGCATTCATCAATGTAAGTTGCTACCTAGAGTGCTAAAAGATAATTCTAATCCACATACAGCTGCTTTTCTACTTAATTTTTTGTTATATTATACAGCTGTCCTAATCATCTCAAGAATTAGAAGACCTTACCTGGAGGTGATATACCCACAAAGTGCTGAAAACCAAAAGAGACATTAGATAGAAGGTAAAACTGATTGCCTTTATGCCCAAGTCTTACACAGAAGAAATCTGGAGAGGACTTCTGATTTTTTATGTAATGGCTCCAGTTTCCAGAGTCTGCTTCTCCACAAACAAAGTGAGAAGAGGGAGAAGACAGGACTCATAATGTGATCAGGATGACATCAGTGTCATCTGAAATGTACACAACAGTTGATTTTTCTATGGCAAAAATTTCTTTTGCATTCTCTATATCAAAATGGTTTCTATTTCAGATATGAATAGTAGGCACATACCACCAAGTGAATGTAAGACAAAATAAATCAGTAGTAGTATGTCCTTATTATATAATTACAGAACAGATGACTGAGTTTCCATTTGTTCAGACAAGAATGTTTGAATCTGCTGCTCTAAGATATTTTAGGAGAAATTCTCACAATGCTGATCTGATCAAAACAAAAAAAAAGCCCTTTCCTGTGACAGACTCAAGAATGCCATTTGGTAACCTCCCACCTTTTCTATTAGAAGAAAAGGAACATTTTAATATAGAATGGCTAGAAGATTCTTAGCTCTCTTCAATATCGCTGCTGGCTTTATTTGAGGAAGACTTGAGAAAGGGGTTGAAGTGGACAGAGTACTTTTTGAGATTAGTGGACACTTAACAACCTCATCTCATTTTATCCTGAAATTTTGATTTTAAACAAATACCCTTTCCCCTCAAAGTAAAAAAATGAGAAAACATATATCAATTTTAATTAATTTGAAAACTACAAACTACAACCATAATGCACATAAAAGAGACCGCTTTCTGCTAGTCATAAATAACAGTCCATGGTGCCAACTCCTTGGTACCTCTTCTGCATATATCAGGTTAAAAATAATTCCCTCCCCTCACGAATCCCAACATTCATGGTACAGACAAGGCACCACATAAGGAGTGATTCCTTTGGTAACAAAAAAAGTTGCTGGAGCCCTGACCATACCAGATGATGGGCACTGGTGCAGCTAACAAAGCACAGCAGTTTGCCAGTTAAGAAGGGACACATCTAATCTGAAAGTGCTTAGGTTCTTTGACTGTATAAGCAGGACCATTTGCATTCCCACGTTTTCAAACATTGCTAAAAGTCTATGTGAACAAGGCAGATGAAGTAACAAATTCTGAAATTCCTGAATTTCTGCCTCTGAATAGAAGGGCAGATGGAGGCATCAAATAAATTATACAAAAATATTGACTTCAGTCTTTCTGACTGCTAACAATTAAACACGCAACTTAAGTTTTTGTAAGGTTTTGACAAGGTTCCCAACATCCCTCACATCCAATCCCACCCGTTATACTTGTCTTTTTTCAGGGCTGAACTTACTATTTTTCCCTTTTTAGATTGGTTTGTCTCTACAAAATATATTCCTGCAATTGACAAGGGCAAGCCCATGAATGCAGACATTGTTACAGTCATATAGGCATACTTATGCAGAGACAGCTTGGGCCTATGGGCTTAGGAAAAGAAGCCATATCAATTTAAGTCATATTTATAATGACAAAATTGCATTCAGTCTAAGGGTCACACTAACGATTGTGCTGAGTTAGCCCTTTCTGGTGGAATCAGAAGGGGGGTAGGGGAAGAAACACCTTTTACCAAAATAGTTAAAATGCTATAAAAAAAAGTCTGTGTATGCAGCCTGGGCCTTATAAGGAAGTGTTCTTAAACATTTATTTCTTGAAACACAAGGTTTCAATCAACAGCCACCGGAGACTCTGGGGTCACGATCTTCCCCCTCAATGTTCTGCACAAAGGTCAGAGAGGTTTTCCCTCTGTGAATGAAGTTGCCCTCCAAACACTTCAACTACGGAATAAACAGCTTCTAACCCAGCTTGCAAAACTCAGCATTGTTTTCTACAAAAAACACAAACTCTTGCTAAGATGCTTCATGCTCATGCTCTCTGCAGACTCTTTACAAATTAAAGGCCTGTAAAATCTTGAACCTTTATTAAGTCTGTCAGCAACAAGTAAGTTGAGAAGACCACCATATGTCAATTTAAGAAGCCTGGTGAGTGCCTACACTGTATTCCTCAGCTACCCAACCAGCTTGAAGTGCTTCTTACACCTTGACATGGTAGTATATCCATACTGTGTTAGCACAGACATATAATGAACACTCATGCTTGGCATTAGCTGGGCTCGTGTCAAAAGTAAAATATTGTGAGGTTACAGGCAATCTGGAATATGTTCTAATGAAAGACAGAGGTTTAAAGAAGAAGTAAGAAAAACAAAATACTTTGCAGCATTTAGAGCAATGAAGGGAAAACACAAAGCAATGCCTTTAGGATGCATCTGAAATTTGGATTTTAATGTTTCAAGGATCAATTGTTACAGCTGAAAATGTTGGTAAGTGCCACCAAAGGTCAGAACTAAAGTGGAAGAGGTATGTTCTGCACAACCTCAGTTGGTACTTTAAAAGAAGTTACATCTTCCTGTGCATTTGATAAACACTCTTGATGGTGCCACTCCCACTGTTGGGTTGGGCTGCCTGGTGCCTGAGCCCCACAGAGCTGCCCTGCTGCAAACGTCACCGTACGGATTTCTTTCACATCCGCCAGTGATAAGTTACGACACTGAAACTCGTCCAGGAACGTACACTTGTTAATTTTGCTTTAGATGGATTCTATTAAAACGTGAAATCTTGGCAAGGACAGGGGTGAGACTTGCCCACTGTCTGGGTCCCTTTCCCACCCAGCCAACAGGGCAGACTTTTTAGTTCATTATCACCTCATCAGTGCTCCTGTCAGCTGCCAGCAGTGAGAACTGGACTAAGCCACTCACTAATTCCTGGCCCTCCTGCCTCCACTGAAGCAGCAGTAAATCCAGAACAGATGGATGCTCTTTAACCCTCTCAATCCAGACACTTACTTTAATCAGTCCAATCAACCCACTCAACTCAGAACAAGGAATGACTGACAGATGCAGAATGACGGTGGGACGGAACTGTTGCAGCTCAGATCCTTAACTGAAAACACCACCCTGCACCTTGGATACTCTGCTGATAAGGGAGGCAGCTGGCCAAAGGCAGGAGGCCTCAGCTCAGGAGCAGGACAAACCTTCTATCAAGAGGAAAAGCTGAAAAGGAACGGATTATAAAGCAGGGCAAGTTTATTACACATTAAGATCTCAGCACACTACCCAAGCTATGAATGAAGACCAGAAGGCAAGGGTGGCTTTTGGTTTTGCAACTGAAGTTGCAGTTCAGGCCACTCTAACAGCTTGCTGTCACAGTCATCTCCGTCCCATGACATGAGACTTAAGTTTCAAACCTTGTCTTGTGTTGTCTGAGACTTATGGATTGCCATTTCAGTGCGCTAAGCCAGCAGAAGACTAACTTCAGAAAAATGTGGACATTTTATTGCTAGGTTAGTCCTGAATTAGCGCACTGGAGTTTTGTGAGCTCCAGACAGTGCAAAGGAGGACCAGGGAGAGGGGAGCAGAGGGGTCTGTAGCTCAGCCTGCCCTGCAGTCAGACCACAGCTCCTCATGCTCCCAAGGATGTATTTTCAGTCTTGCCCTGCAGAGCACAGCTTCATCCACGCAGCAGGGCACAACCAGAAACTGCATGTGAAGTTTAAAGTGCTTCTTAAAGGGGATGTTACTGTATTGTAACATCAGAAGAACTCTTCTGTTTATTTTCAAATTCATATATTTCAATAAGACCTAAACAACTGTGGAGAACATGGCTAAGTATAATATTCAGAAAGAATGAAATTTTTTTTATGATTCTCTGTATGATTTTGTATTCCCTGACCTGCTACAGAAGACACAAATAAAAAACCAGCATTACAGTGCTCTGGCATCTCAAATAGTTTTATACACTTAGAGGCTTCAAGAAAACCCTCACCAAGTTATGAAAAAGAAAGCAAGAAAAAGTAGTTGTATATTCATTTTAGAGCTTGGAAACCTAAAAAGGGTCTTGGCTACGGTAAAATTACAGACCTAGAAAAAGTTATGAATGCCGTTTAGGGCAAGCACTTTCAGTCTTGCCATTCTGTAGCATCTTATGTACAAAAAGGGAAGGAAACACAGGAACAAATTCAAAGAGCAGTAACAAAATGATAGCATATCTGCAAACCCAAAGTCTAGGCCTGGAAAAAATTCCAAAGTGGTGGCTCTGAATACAGATTGGCACATGGCATGAATTATTAGGAGCATAAATGCAGCTTAATCGTCCTTCTCTCAATCAGGCTATTTTAACCTCAGAAGTCTTACTTGTGTGATTGCAGCTTCTCTCTTTTGTACCTTTTCTACATGTATATGAAATATAAGAAGAGAAATGAAAGAGTCAATTAGCCTCTTGCCCTGTACCATGTAAACAACGAGTCCTGTTTACCCCAGGACCTAACTGAAACCAGTTTCCTGAAATCAGGAGAGGTTGAAAGGCACAATATGAAAAATAAAGCTTTTTAAAAAATAGGTTTGTTTTATCACTTTTACATACATGCTTAATTAAACCATTTAAAAACCATCCTGCTCTTGCATCTTTTACAAGAAAAGTGTGTCCTTCTCTTAGCATTATTTTTTTCAATTACAAGCCATACACACAAATTTTAAGTTAAACCTCAGCAAGATTTTGCATTTACTTTTATAACTGACAACTTTAAAAGTTATTAATAAGGAATATATAACATCCCAGTTACTAACTAACACAATGCATTTAGTGCACGTCTCCATTCACAGAACTGGTTTACCATGTATCATTTTGTTAAAATTTATAATTTTGCTCTTTAGCTAACACAGACCAAAATTTGCAGGATTAGACAATGATATAGATGAGAAGAACCAGGCAGCCATGCGTAAGAGAAAGACTGTTTTGGCAACTGGCCAAGGAAACCAGAAGTCCCCAACAACTTTAAGGACCACTGAAAAGCTTAGTAACTATAGAAAAACACATTCAAAACCAGCTTTCCCTTAAGGATGACTGCAATAACAATAAAAAAGATAAAAACATAGCTGAGTTTAGTATAACTGCGAAACAGAGTGGGAAAATATTTGTGCATGTGGCTGTCATAATTCTGTGACTTTTCAGTGACAAGACAATCGAGGACAGAAAAATTATCAGGCAAAACCAGAAAAAAATAGTTAGAATGACATTGAAAATCTACTGTTCTTTGTTAAATAATACTGTACTTAAATTACATAAGAAAAAAAATGGTGTAGGTTTGTTTTTTTCAAGTACATAGTTCAGCCATGCAATGAGATATCAAGTACACTGCAGCATCCTCAAAGGAGACAGTGAGAGTCAGCTACCAGCAGTGTTTCAGGAATAAATTATTCCACAATATGAAAAAGAAACAACTCGTTAAAAGACCCTTTCAGCCTCAGTGATGGTGACCACCCTATGGTGTGGAAGTGGCTCAACTGCAAGTACTTTGGGACTAATCATTCCAAAGTTTATAGGCAAGTCTATGATCCAAAGTGACATGAAAACAATGACTCCTAATCCCAATGAGCCTTGGAAGCACTGTGTTCCTGAATGAGAAGCAGAGGGCAAGGGCTGAGGACATGACCTTTCAGTGGGGCTCAAGGAGATGACACAAGTTCAGTGGGAGCTATGAGATCTTGCAGCACAGAGTGGGTTTACAGTGTCAAATTCTGGGATATTAGAAGCCACCTTGAAGTGATGGTGAGCATCCTGTCAGTGCTGAGAAGCTGCCAGACCAGACTGCAGTGTTGTCTCTAAGTGATGCTGATGGGAATTGTGATGGTTCGGTTTTTCTTGGTGCCTGCTTTGGGATTGCACTGCCCAAATAATGGTACCCAGCATCACATGAGCTGCCCTAGGGTACAAAAGACAGGAGGCTGACAAAATCTATGGAAGATCCATGCCTTTCTGAAGAGGCAGCTGGAAGTCCAGTGGGATAATCCAGTGCACCAGAAATGGCAGTAGACAACACAGGGCTGTTCTCCTCAGATCCAACAACTAAGGGATCAACAGGTGCCTCAAACTGGAAATGAGCTCCTTTCTTATCCAACATGTATCTTGTGTGTGGAATGGTGGAAGTCTTAAAAAACATTTTTTGGAGTCCAATGTGAATTAGAGATCATCCCTGGTAGGCAGAGACCAAGGTTCTGAAGACCAACCAAAGAGAAGGACTTGAGAAACAGAGAAGATAAGAAAGAACCTCACGGTGTATCTCCTGGCCTGTGTCCTATTCAAAACAATCTTCTATCATGAACGAGAAAATTAATTTTAATACTGCCCTTTAAACAACACTTGAATAACATACCTTCGTTAATTTGCAATAGCAAATGAAATCTTATTTTGGGAGTGCAAGATCCAGTTAAATTACCTGAGTGTGGTCTGAAAGTCACTCTACCACAAGAAACTTCGACAACTTATTCATGCCATTTGAATTTTTCTGTGCAGTTTCCCTTATTCCTAAATAAGGTAAACACTTTTTCCCCCCCAAAGGCTTATTTCAAGAGTTAACATGGACTTTGTAACTGCTTTAACATTCACAGATGGAAAACGCTACATAATGTTGAGTATCATAATGAGAACTGAGGGCCACAGCATAAATTGAAATTATAGAAGACTGAACAATTTAAAAAAAGTCTGTTCCTAGAATGTGGAGACAAGGTATTGTAACCATTTTTGATCAGCAAACCCCTCTTGTTCATTAAAGGTGTAGGTGTGTATCTCCAAGCCCCAGCAGATTGTCACCAACCTCAGCTGAAGTGCTGGGAAGTTAGGTAATGAAATACTTCTACTAGGCTCTCCTAACTCTTACCTCAAATCAAAACACATAGTTAAGACATAAACTAGAAAAATGGGCAGTGCATGAATTCCAAAGAGGAATGAGAGCTTTTTTTTTTTTGTGCATTTCTTCAGTTAATATTTTAAAAAGACTTTTTCTAAGACTTGTAGGATTTCCTTGGGAATAGAGCATCTGAAAGGTAGATTTTGTCCTTTACAAAGCATGTTCCAGACAACCCATATCAATATACAGAAAGGGAATGAAAGTTTAACTGAAAATTTGTGAATGTTGGTCATAAGGAGTTAAATTTTCCATCTTTACCAAGCAGGCATTTCCTCATGATGATTTGCTGATTTATGTACAATTGCTTCAAAACTGACTTGGCAGTGGGAACAAGGGGTAAAGCAACTCTGAAGAGCTGAGTGTTTTATTCCATGCATGAGACTACAACCTGACAGCTCTTAAAAAGTATTCCCACCTTGAAAATACACTAAAATTTCATTAAATCATTAATCTGCTAAGAAACTTGCAGAGCTTATCAGAGTCTATAGAAAACTAACTATACTTATTTATAAAATAAAAATGAGCCATACTCAAGTCAAACAAAACACAAGTGATGCATGCACATTGCAGCCACAGGAGCGTCTGCACCACAAAAATGTGTAACCACAGCTGGACTAAGGTAGGTGTACTCTAAAAAGTATTAGACATAACTTTACATACTATTTACATATTAATACCACATTGCTACTTTGAGAGTTAGTAAAAAGAAAATGAAAGTAGAATAAAGATCTATTAAAAGACAGTGCATCTCCCATGTATGGGAATAAAGCTTTTATGTTATTTGTAGCACTGAGATGAAAACCTTATAGCTGCCCAATGCAATTTCTGTCCCTCTAAAACTATTTTCATTAAAAGCCTACAAGTTCTGTTTCAGGAACAGGCAACTAAAGATGAAGTTCTTACACTCAGTTGTACTGAAGTTGCACTGACATCGTATTTGCCCATCAAACAGAACAAGTAATTCAGTATCTGTATAAATGCATCCATACATGTCATGAAGTAACATGGAGCACCCTGTCTCCCCAAAACAAGGGCACACAACATCTAAAGAAAGGTGCTGTCAGCTGTGGTGTGTCCAGGCATCCCTGGCTGTCCTTTTCCAATTCCCCCACACAAAGTGCTATTCCCATGCTCCACGTTGCAGAGGAGGCAGCAGCTCCAGCAGTGGGGAGCCCTGCAGGGAAGCCTCATTGGGGTGGTGTTGGAAGGGGCTGTGCATGACCCCAGAGCATTGCTCTAGTCCACAGGCTTCTTCTGTTTGGGCCAAATGCCACATTGACACCCTCTGCAGTTCAGCACCAAACACCTTTTCCATTCTCCAACAGTTTACTTGCATTTCTGCATAAGTGCTGGTTTCTTTTGGCTCCAAAGACAGCCTCACCTGCAGGGTTTCATTTTTCTGTTTGACACCTTGCTGTTGGTTTTCCCTTACTGCACAAAAGAACTTGCTCCAGTGCCTCTTTCACAACTGCTCCTTTGTAGTCAATGAAAGCCTTAATAATTGTACTTTGATTGTAGAGTTGATTAATTTTGACTTTGTTTAATTTGTGGCATTTACTGAGATCTTTGGGGCTGGGAATTGGAGAGCACACTGTACCACTGTACTTAGGACATAAGGGGTTTGCCAATTTATTTCTTGCCTCATTTGTCACAAAACCTATGAAACTGCAGTCCAAAGCCAGCTTCATATTTTTAAAGGCAAGGCAAAAATGTATTTGTTTTTCTTCTAAATTAACATCTCCTGGCTAAATTAATCTAGTTTTTCAAACTCAGAACCAGAGCCCTCACTAACAATGAGACTCTGGTAAGCAAGATAAATCCAAAGATCAGCTCAGCAAAACAGAACAGATTGTTTCTCTCCAGTTACAGCACTGAAGTTGCAAGAAATGCATACTTAACTTTAGGTACAGACATACAAAAGAAAAAATAAGGATGTAGAAAGGATCTGCACAAGAACGTGTTAGAAGAGAGAAATAAATGAAGAACTGTGTATCTTACATGCATAACATTTCCTATGAAACATTTGTGTCTCAAACAGTTAAGATATGAAAAAAATGCACAAAGCAGTATCTTCAGATTTCAATGCCTGACATCACTGAAGTTCTGTGGGTGAACAAATCACTTTACGTTTTGCTTTTCAGTTTACTCCTTTGAGGGACAACAATAGCTTTTCTCCATTTTAAATTTAAAAAACAAAAAAGGCTTTGAAATGTAAAATCCTTCAGTGAAAAGAACTAAATTGAAAAATACTATTATTTATAGTTGCATTATTAATATTTTTGAAGAAAATATGGCTAGATGAGACAAAGGCTTTTTCGAAATATCAGAAGATATTCCTGGCATTCTTTATAACCTAGCAAATCCTAACTCTTTCAGGCTTCCTGCCTAATGAAGGCCTGAAAGGCAGCAAAAGTTTTGCAGCTACTTTGAACCAATGACTTAAATTATTTTTATCCCTTCCAATAAAAAAAGAAGTTTCCTTTACATGGAGAATACTCAACATGAATTACCTACAAAAGCAAAGTTTCTCTTTAGAAATTGCATCTGCAAGCCAAAGACAGTATTAACAGACAGAACTGAGCCCACATCCCATGTGGAACAAGCTCATGCATATAATACATTTTTACAGGACACATTTTTCACTCTTACAGACTTTCAGTAAGGAAAGTATATGACTTGTGCTGAAGAATCACAAAAACTGCAAGATAACACATTCTCCATCCTCAGCTTCACCTAAAGTACCCCCAAAGCACGTTCAGCAGTATTTAAGGTACTTCTGATATGCTGGTGTAAAGACCTCCCCAGAACGCCTCTTCAGTTTATTAAGATGAGTCTGAATTCTCATCCTGCTCCCCAGAACACCTGAACACCCACCATGGCATTTTGGCAATCCCCACCCTTTGCTTTGGCTTGTCAGCCACTGCATTATGGACAATTTGAAGAGCAGCAGGCTTGGGAGAGGCCTCCAAGGACATCATGCAGCAGAGGTTTCTGTTCCAACAGTGAACTACTGTTTATTCTTTTCCAGCTGCCTACTTACTCACTTTATAGTGGTTTAATAAGGAATACAACCCCTACTTTGTTGATGAGACAGTTCTGTGAGATGATGACACAAGTCCTCCTGAAATCAAAACTACTGTATTACCAGAACCATGACTTGGCATATGGGGACACCTGGTTGATTTGTCATTATTTAGTCTCAAACAAGCTAATTTCTGTTATTCAACACTTTACTATTATCTAAACATCTACAAATATTTTTGACCATTTACTCCAATCCTTTTCTGATGCAATCCCTCACTGCTGAAAGCAACCTGCAGTTGTCATATTTTCACAACAGTCTCAGTGGCCTAAAATCTTTATTCATCAAACTAACTAAATTATCAAGCTAACTGTACAGCAAATACAAACTATATAATTTAGTTTAACCTCATATGCAAAGCTTGATTCCTAGATTACATAGTGGAAATAAACTAGTGTGATCCTGTAGTTTCCAACTCAACATGAATTTTAGAGCTGTAAAATGCCAGCAGACTGAAAAAGAGTTACAGGTCTAGAGAAAGCTATAGCCATATCTATTTAGTGCTTGAGGCAGGGCTGAAAGACGTATTTAGGCAACACCAAATGCAACCTTGTGTCAAATGATTTTCAGAATTCCCTACGTTCCTGTATGCACTAGCTCCTAGTACAGGAAGATAGTTCTCTTCATCCTGCAATCTGCAGAAAGGATAAAACTACTCAACTGGGGAGAATTGACTTAATAGCAATGACAGCATCATACCTCAAAGAAAGAAACTTTCATAGTGCTTACTGTCATCTTTTAGGATTTCTAAATGAACAGTTCTGGTCAATTTTCATGTTTTTAACTCCAGTTACATGGAATCACTTTCACTGCACTCAAGATATCACCAGACAAGCCCAAACCAACAATTCCCAAATCCTGTCACTATGGAGATTTCTCAGAAATTCCACAGACTTGCAGATGATTATTCTTATTTTGCCTAAAAGAAATCAAAAATATTGTTTGGGGAGCGTGGAAAACAAAAAAGACAGCATTGATATTCCCATACAGTATAAAGACAAAGACTCCATGTACTGCCAACAACTTGATTCATTTCTCCACTTTTTCTTACTCAACTCCCACTTGTTGTCTTCCAGGACTGCAGGGAAGCAATTACTTGCTTCAGAAGTTATTTCTGTAATTAAAGCAAATTGACCTCACTTTAAAACAAAAACAAAAACAAAAAAAAAACAAAAAAAAAACAAAAAAAAAAAAAAAAAAAAAAAAAGAATTTCTGTTAATTTCTGTTCCACCCCAGAAAACAGCCTGGAGTTAAGACTTTGCCTTACCTACACCCTGCAAAGCTACACTGTTATTTGAAACCCAATAAAAGAGTGACTTGCACATGCACAGTGCCCATGTGAACACATCCACCCTGGGAGAGCTCCCTCCTTGTATTTTGAACTATGTTGACAATGTCCGGATGGGATTTACAATTGCTCAAAGCTACTATTGTTCACACTACATTAAATCTACAATATATGCAATGAGATACCATAATATTTTCACTTGGAACTTCTATTAATCCGCAACTTGACTGTATTTAATGAAATATGTAGTGCTCACAGAGTTGATTTATATCCATTACTATTTACAGTTCACGTTTATAAAAGGGGAAAAAGCACCCTAAGGAACTCATGGTTCTTTTGACTTTAACAGAAAGTAAAAAGTGCCTGATTTGGTTTAGCTCAGTAACACCCCTGAAAGCCCCAGAACCTTATAGCTGGATTAGGGATGGCGACAGGAATCACTGATGCAGCTGAAACAGCCAGCATAGGAAATCTACTTTTGCTATCAACCCTGAGCCAAAACACTCCTGCATACTTTAAAACAAAAATTGCAGTCATATTTATGCTTCTTGTGTATAGAATTATACACAAACAATGTCTTTGCACGCAGAAAACTTGGAAATGCACTTTTGCCAAGTGTTGTTCTAGAAAAAAGTGGGGTATTCATATGTCCAAGGGAAAATTACACAGATTCCCTTGAACAGATAAACTTTTACTTCTGACAGAACTTCTGACTGTATTTAATTATACAAAATAAAGGCACACAGTATTAGTTAGCAGAATGCAGTATATTGGTGCCCTTAGGGCCATCTTACAAGCAATCTGTTCTATATATTAGTCAAAATAAAACCATCACTCTCCCTATTCCTCCACCAATTTAACACTGGGTTATTTAGAAAAAAAACAACATTTTTTTTTTTTTTTAAATAACACGATCTGCATGCAGGTTATTATAAAAACAAACTTTTACTAAAGCAATGCCCTCTGGGCATTAAAGAACATGAAATTTTTTTGTGCTGCACCTGTTCCCTAAGATTGTTTGCAATAATGACTAGCAAAACTGAGAAAAGACAAGAAAGATACTCATTCACTAGTGTCAGGATTGTGTAAGCCTAAAAAAATCATTCATTTTAGTACTTTGTGTATTTATATGCCAAGATCTCTATTGACGAGATCTTTCAGAGCAATTTCTGTAAGAATGTTGCTATCTATTAATAGAAACCCAAAGCATAACAAAACCTCTGCATTTTTAACACTGAGGCTGTATGCTACATTTTTCACATTCTCACTTGAAAGAGGTTTAATTTTCTTTCATCATCTAGAAAACTATGCCACTGAAGGGACAACTTCCACTAAACCCAGTCCCTGGAAAAACAAATCCAGAAAAATAATCTCCCATGGAAAGGCATGGGAACAAGAGCATAGTGTAGCTAAATTCTCCAGAAGTTAATGACTGGACCTCTTTTTCCCAACTCCTCCCTACAACATCAATAGGAAATTACTGAGTGGAGCAAAACGCTTTAACACCACCTGGTGTAGTTTTCAGCAGCTGGTTTTGCTTCCAGGCCTGTCATGGCTCATTAAGATAGTACAGTACTTTCTGTCTGCAAGATTGTTCTTGGGGACAACAGAGTTCAAGATAAAATGAGATACAGAGGTTTTATCACAAGACAGAACAGGACTGTGACACATGCCAAGTTTTAGTATCTGAAAAGCTACAGAAGGAAAAGATTTTCAAGGCAGGTGAAGAGTAACAACAAACCAGTTACAAAGATACATATAACTTCTCAATACTTAAAGAAATGGGAGTAGAGTGCAACCATCTAATTCTGTGTGTACTGATACGGGGCACTTGGTTTATGTGGGCTTTGCTAAAGGTTCATGTCTTTGCTTTGCTGTTTTATCATTCTGTGACACTTTGAGATTCAAGATTCACTTATGTGAAACATTTGATCGACCGGTTTAGTACTGCTGCCCAAAAATGGGTTAAACTCTTCTGCTTGCTTCCATCATTCAGGCCATCTCGTGTGAGTTGCACTGAAAACAGTGTGGCAGGCTGTCTCTAGTGCTGCCAGAACACTCCTGTCTCAGAGTGCTCAAAAGCCTCATGGACAACGCAGGAGGACAGGAAGTGTAACAGGACTCATTCCTTAGTTGCCAGGAGAAAAAGAAGTGCAAGGGACATGATGTTTTGTCTCTAGTTTTCACCTGAATTTAAAAAATAGTAGCAAAAGACACCAGATTTGAGGGTAACCAAGATCCTTCAATAAACTTGAGCCTCAAAAGACACACAATGTATCTGCACAGTGTATTTCAGCTTTCCTATCAGATTCCATATGATTCATTTGGAGATTAACAGCAGTTCCAAGGTCAGTTTATTTCAAATTATTTAAACATGAGGTCTGTATTGTTCAGTAATTAGAAATGGATTATTTTTAGTATTTCAGGCTACTTCAACTGAAGTTTTTACAATTTAATGGGGTGACAATATAGAATTAAAATAAACATATATGATTAAGTATTTTATGCTTGAAAATTGAAAAGGACAAAACAATGGTAATAGGACACTAGCATGTTCATTTTCACTGAAAAAGACATATAAAAAAGAAAATTCTAGAGCTAATAGAAGGAGAAAGGGACTGACACCGATGCACTTGTTCGGCTTCGCCCCAGACAGTGAATCCTACAGACACAGAGTGCCCCCTGTGGGACTTCAGCTTATTTAAGTTCACACGAAGTAATTACAGGAGAAGTTTTGGTACCACTGCTGCTACCACATGATGGTCTGACTCTCCAAGTGACCCACACAGCCTGTAAGTCCAGTTCAATATGCTGAAGAGCCTGTGCTGGGCCTAGAAAGCCACGCCTTGCCAAGGTGAGGGTAATGTGCTGCTGCTCTGTGGCACTGACAACAAACACAGAGGGATTTCAAACTGTGGAGACAGCTGCTCTGGGGAACTGGTGTTAACCCATATGCATAAAGCATAACTTATTTAAAGACAAAAAAATTCCTTAATTTCCAAGAAGACAGCTGTGGATGAGCTGACAAGTTGTTGTTGGATGGACATCGATACTTTCTTTTTTTTCGTTCTGTTCACCATGGGTGCACACAACCTGAAGTATTTTTGTTTCGTTAAACTGTTTGCAGGGCTTGAAACCACTTCACACCTCATTTTGGATCAACTGATTTTACTTTTCTGGCAAATAAACTGTGCCAATTAATAAGTTTCTTTTGGACTACTTTCAATTTCAGCTTCATACTCATACCTCCAGACAATGCTGCTTTATTGCTGGGAAGATGAACTTTTCAGAAGATAAACAACCTCAGCTTCCAGTGACTTAATTTTCAGTTCTGAGTGTTCATGTGCATGCCTTTGTATTTTTCTTATCAGAGAGTTAGAAAATGAAGACGTGGACATCTCCACCTACCAAATATTTTTAAGTCATATCATGCAGGAAAACTGTAGCAGAGATATGGGTGAACAGTCTTCCTGCACAGCCCTGCCTAGGTTGGTATCTTATTTTTATGAGTAGCCCTCCTGCAGCTCTCAGCAGCTCCAAGATGAAAAAAGGAAGGTATACAATAAACAGCCTCATTAAGCTACACAGGCCTGGTTCATTTCTGATCACTGCCTACACTCTGTATCAAAGAAACACTATCTGTGGGATGAATTAATGTAATTAGAAACTACTGTGATAACTACTCCAAAGATGACTCATGTAGAGTCAGACAAGAAATCAAAAGATGTTTTTTGACAGATTGATTTTGAAATGTAAATTATTTTCTGCGATAACAATTAATTCATCAGCAATATCCTTGATTATTTTTCAAGAAACAAGAGGAGAGTAAATCATTCTCAGACAAGTAATAATCCCTCTGTTGTGAGCCAGCAGGATGAAAGATTCAACTCTGAAGCGCCAACTACATTATGTAAGTCTGCATACCTTGAATTATAGGGCTAGCAGCAACTGCAATTAGCAGGAGAAGGCATAATTCAGGAAAGGGCTATTGGATAGTTTTCCAGGACTGAAAGAACAGATTGAGAAATGCCCCCACTGGGACTTTTCAATCCTGAAGCACATGACTAGGAAGAACCTTCTGGTCCTTCTGACCATAACAAAAGGCCTGTCTAGTAAAAAAGCCACGCAGACACAGTGTCTGTTCCCCTTCCCTGTAAGCGCAGTGTCCGCTGCTACAGATTTGGCAACTGCATGAGCTCGGCCTCAGATTAGACTGTTTGTGCTTGGTTATTTTCACACACTGCCAAAATTTGCTGACAACACCAGGAAAAAAAAAAAGGAAAGTAAAACTGGTGATTTTCAACAGTTTATAACTCAGCTCTGCCTAAGCAGGTTTTTATGGGACAAAGAACAGAGATTTCTCTGTAGACAGCACTTTATTCCTGCCTAATTTAAAAGATTTGCTGTGAATGATGGAAACATTAGAACTTCTTAAAGAAAACATAACAAAACAAAAATCCTAGCAGTTCACTAGTATTTCTCTACAGTAGATCAGGTTTGGTGATATAAATAGAGACCATTATCTGCCTCTCTCATAATTATTCGCAATGAAGTTTTTTTAAAGAAAACGAAAATATTAGACTGAAAGGAAGAGGGCTTCAGAATACACAGTATTTCTTTAAGGAGTGAAATTTCTTGCTTGGAATAATTCACACTTGAGCTATTCTAGTGCCACGCTATTCCCTAAGGAGTGTGAAATGATCTTCTCAGGGTTACAGAGTCAGTAGTAAACACAAGTTCTACTCTACGAAACAGTATTTTAAACATGTATTTTCACTAGCATTATATCTAACAACTTCCTATTAAAACCCAGAGGTAACTTTCTGGAGTCCCCTTGTTGCTTTAACACTTTCTTTCACTCCATATCTAGAATCTCCTAAAGCAGCATTTCCTAAGCTATTTTTCTTGTCTGCTTCCCCAGCCCCATTAGCTGACTGCCTAGGTTGTTAAATCTACACCTCTATCAAATCTCAAATTTAATCAGTGCTGGTTTTGAGCACCTCAAACTTTTCCCACTGAAGCATGCCCTAAAACTTAGGAAACAATTCTGCTTCACCTTTGAACACTATCTGTACAACAGCTATTTGTCTCCGTAAGAACTCCAAAAGCAGCTAACTGCTTCACAAAACTCACCACTCATTCAATTACTGCTACTTTTCAGTTGAAGTAGCAGTAAATACTTTAACAAAATGAGACAGTTTTTGCAAAACTAGAAAACAGATGAGTGCTTTTCATAAAAGACATAGGCTGGGAAAGCAGGACAACAAAGAATATACTGGAGTTTCTGTATATAAAATAAGGTATTTAATTGACTGGGAGTCCTCCGTAGAGACTTGTTTGCAACAGAGCCTCATGGTGAGAGTGAGTTTTTGAAGTTTGGATGCCTTTGGCAGCTTTATAGAACTTTAAGACAGACCAGCTATGACTAAAACACGCTCAGCTAGTTAACTATACAAACGTAATGCTTTTTCCATCCTTCTCTCCATGTGCTGACAGCATTACCATTCTCTCCAGTGTTCTTCTTCCTTCGGAGGCACAATGGATCTACCAGTTCATGCAGTCCCTGATACTACATTTCAGTACAAAAACTTTCCAACAATAACTTACACAGCTAAGAGAGGTCATCATTTAGAAGTGAGTAGTTATATTAAAGGATCTACACAATTCCAAATACATTTCAGGATATACAGTACACTACGTGTAGATTTTAATGAGAAGGTTTGGCAGAGCAGTTTGGCAGAATAAAGTACTGTCAAGTGATTGGATATGGGATACATCTCCAGTTGCTTTAGATTCCCACATCACCTAAAAAGCTATTCTTCCCATCCCCCCACACAGCAACTCTCAAGGCAGTCAAATTTATAGCTCAATAAAATTTTTTATTAAAAATAAAAAGTGTGGCTTTTAAGTACTGCAGTCTTCCAACATCCTTATGCCAGGTCTAGATCAAACTGTTGTAGCTGAATATGAAGCTGGGGAGGCTTGGCCCACTTTATACAGCACTCCTAAGTTAAAGTTTCAAGATCTAAGCCACCTCTTTCCATTTTGTAACAGCTGTTTTTCTATCCCTTCATTTAAAAAAAAAAAAAAAAAGAAAAGGAAAGGAAAGAGACCAGTGTAGAATAGTTAAACAAATAAATAATGGCTCACAAAACCACAGTGGAGGAACCACTGCTAGTCCTGCCAATAAAAATGTTCCTTCTCTTTAGGGCTGGCTAAACAACTGAAAGTGTTTCTAATGAACTGCTGGCAGCACTATCCATCATTGCACTAAATGGATTCATGTCTCCCTAAACTAAGGATAAGTATTTATCTGTAATGCAGAGTCAGAAATTAGGAAGTATTTAAGCCTGAGAAGTCTAATCCCTCTCTTCTCCCCACCTCCCCAAAGCCTGGTTTTATCCAGGCTTCCTTGTGTAAAGATGATGAGAGAAGTTTGACTGACAGAGAATTTCAAACTGCTCCAGTGCTAATGAATCATCTGCATGAGTTTGAAAAATACTTGAACAGATCAGACATCTGCAGTCTGATTTTAACATTACAAACACTTGACATCATGTTTATCTCTTCCCTCTTTTTCTTGTCATTTGCTACACTGACTTGCACCTTACCTTGAAGTAGTTATAGGCTGCTCAAAGCAAGATGGCACATTCATTAGACATAAAATAATCGAGTCCCAATAGTTGCTTAGGATCTTTGAAGTTGCTGTTGTGCAAATAATAGTAGTCTACTGTAAACAGTCAAAAGGAAGAAATGTTTTTGAGCTCTAGAGGAAGTGTGAAAGTCATGTCAGTAATCCCTGGTCAGAAGTCACCTCTGAAGGCTCGACTGATTACAGACAGCTGTTATCTACAGAGACATATCCATGCAGGGGCTGTCTTCAAACAACAAGGATGAGAAAGGAATGCAGAGACATCAATAAAACACGGCTACAAATAATAAAAGAAGACACTTACTTCATTTCCAGGACTTCCTCCAAATGTTTCCTTCTTTCAGCTCGTAGGTTGGTCAAATGGGTTTCCTTCTCAGCCAAAGACTGTTGTGTAGAGGACAATTTTGCTTTCATTGACTCCAGCTCCTGTTTGACCTTCTCCATAGCCATCATCAGCTCTTCTACCTAAAACATTTTTGGAGAAGACAGGAGGAGAGAAAAACAGTGCAGCGTGATCAGCTGGAACTTACTAAAATGTCACAACTAAATTGGAGCACAAAGGTTACCCGTGCATGGATGCAACACAGCACTTCAGGAGGCTGGAGGCATCATCCAGGGCTGTGGACAGGATGCCTACACTTGACCAAAGCAACATGACAGTTTGTGAGTTAACTTAGTTTGGTCACTGCAACATAACCATTGCAATACAAACCTTCAACTCTTCTGTATCTCTGCTTTAGAAAATGTACCACAGGGATAAGAGGATGGCCTGTGTATGTTAACACTGGCCCACAAAAATGCAAGGTATTAGATGAAACACACTGATAATGTACCAAAAGGATAAAACATTTTCACTGTAAATGCTGCCTAAAGAGAAACTACATGTGCACTTCAGAACAAAGGTAACATTTCTGAAGCAGGGAGAGGACTGGGTTCCCATGAAAATGTTAGTGAGGCTACTTGCCTCAAAATACAGTTTGAGCAATGCTTTTAGGCACGTCTTGGGATTTAGCAAGGTAAGACATTCAGAGAGTTGCTGATGGCAGGGAAGTACAGCAGAACAATGCTCATATCTTCAGCAAACCGGAAAGATTCAGAATCAACAGGATTATAAATTCTAGCATAGATTTTACACAGATCAAGAATAATTTTATTTTGCACTCAAACAGGTTCTGTCTTGGTAAAATTTATCACTAATTAACATGCAAAATCACAATAAATGCTCAAATCTAGCTACATATAGCATTCAAAAACCACTGGATGCGCTTTAATAATTTTATAATAAAGCTCAGTGGAACACATTTCATTGACTTCTTCCATGTAGGTTTTCTCTTTCCATCACAACCAAGTTTTCATAAACCATTTTATAATGTGCTTTCAAGGGGAGAAACTCAGATGCTACTGATGCTGCACATAATCAAACATTTGTATAAATTTAGTATGAAACCACAGCACTGCATTGCCTTTATATCCCTCCATAGCAATTAATTTGTGATCCATCCTGGAAGTGAATTACTGAAATTACAACAAGCTCAATTTCTACTTACATGTTTTTACGAGGAGAGTTGAGCATGTCATTTGCTATATAGGTGCTGTAGGAGGGAAATATGTAACATGCTTTAATAAATCCTGTACTTCTAAAGGCTGACCTAATGACTCAGGACAAAAATAAGACTGGTTTCCATCCTTAATCGGTGACAGAGCAAGAAACATTGCAACTGAGAATTAGGAGATCTATGAAAATCTAGCATACACATTGTGTGGTGTTTACTGCAGAGAGCCTTTCTTCTTCCATTCAAATACAGCTGCCAAAAGGTGGTATTGTTATGCTCAGCAAACAAAAAAAAATTAAACTCTGCAATTATCATAAAATACTCAAAATGTACAGCCAAGAATTCATCTAGTAATCAACAGACCAAAAGAGAACTTCAGTGACAGGTAGTCCAAACTGGCAAGCACAGATATAATAACCAAACTTTCCCTGTTTTAATAGTGTTCAGCATGCAAAACAAGATCAGAAAATCTGTCAATTTTTAAAACTAAGAGAAAACTCTGTAAAATGAAATAGAGAAAATACATCAGAAGAGAATGCAAAGAAGGACTGCAGAAATAATGAATAGCAAAAATACTACTAGGATGGAAGCAATTCTTAGAAAAATGGTGGGGTAATGAAGGTGCACTTGTACATCAGCTGCTGGGCTATCAGCTTCTGCTCCTGCTGGGTGGATCAGCAATAAGCACACAGACATTTTCCTTTAAACTGAACAGAGGCATGGCAGCTATAAACCCCTCGGCTTGAACAGAAAAGCACCTTGGATCAACAAGCCCCCAGCCAACTGCAACAGCCAAAAGGGCCTGTGTCAATCTGTCAGCTGTCAAGATAAAACAATCTGTGAAGCAACGTCTTCTCCATAATCAGGTTTGAAATATTTCTGACCGGCTTCCTCCCACTGCCAGCCATCAAGGTCTGTGATGCTAACGCTGAAGGACTGGGTTGCTTGATGTAGATCTGTAGCGTGACAATTCTGTGCTGCTTTGAAGACATGAAGAGACTGGAGCCTGGTATCTGGGCCAAGGCTCCTAGGGAGAGGTGGCAAGGGCTAACTCTGCAAGAGTATCTCGTAGTAGTGCTTATTGCAGGCACTTAATCTCTTTATCATCACTCTGTTTGATAACTTTTAATTCTGAGGTTATAGTTTGTATTTTTGCAGGCCAACAGAAAATTGATCTAATCATGTATTAGGAATGGCTGGAATGCGAGCAGCTTTTAAACTCTGCCAACAACTTGGTTTACAGAACTGTCATTACCTTCCATGCTCTCCAGCAAGGGCCATTTGTCACGCAATTTACTAAAGACAAAGTTCACCAAAATAGTGATGATTGTATTCACAGTAAAGACTTCATTGTTCAGATTCATCAGGTTGCAGATAGTCCGTGGGTCTCTTTCAATTAAACTTCTACAAAACAAAACATTTTATTTGGCAGCTTATGGATCTTAGTGCAGACCTGTCCCAGTAAGCACTCCTGTGAGAAATGATAGAGGAATATTCACTGAAAGCAAACTACTTGCAATGCACATCTAATTTAGCCTATACAAAAAACTTAACATCTACCCTTGATTTTTTTTCTCTGAGAGCAGCTAATTATATAATAAAGAAAAAATATTTGCCAAAACCAGAGCTCTTGGCACGCTGAGACATTTTCAGAGACATGCTGCTGACATTTTCAATTTAGCTGTGGGTGAGCTTGTGCCCTGTCAGTTGTAGCTAGAAAGTCTCCACCCATTTCAGAAGATGTAAGAAGATCTTGCTCCTCTTTTTCTCTTTGCTCAAACGACAGTACATAAAACAAAGTGTATCTTTGACTATCTGTGACTTAGCCATGATTCAGTTCTCTGTAGACAGGCTAGAAAAGTCTTCATGTATTCTGAGCAGAAAACTTAAAGGGAGACTTAATTTGTTCACTGCTTTTAGGCCTGAAGTGACCTGACCAGGTGACAGCTTATCTTTAAGGAAGAACATCAAGCTGAAATAAGTTTCCATTAGAGGAGAGAGCTCCTGAGAGACTGAACAAACTATGAAAGAAGGCCAAGAATGTCAATTAGATCAGTATGGGATTCACAGCAGCAGAAGACGGAAATGTCAAGACAGAACAAATATTTTACATAGTATTACATCTCCTTCCTTAGGAAGCATGAAAGCAAGGCAGAGAGAAACAGCAATGCAACAGGAGGAATTTATCTATCATGTCAATGGCGGCCTGTAAAGAAATGATTTAACAACAAAAAGAAATGAAGCCCTTTTCAGGAGCCTATCTGCCATCTTAACCTCCCTGCTCCTACAGATGGTTATTTCAGGCTCCTGCAACTGCAAGTCAAAACCCAGGCTTTTGCACAGACATAGAGATACCACATTGTCTCCAGATATGTAGTGGTTCCAGTAAACCTTTCTGGCCACTGGGTAATGCGAAGCCAGGGAGCTGCAAAGAGCTTAGTCAAGTTCCCCAAAAGCCAGTAAAAAGACAGCAAAATTGAGAAAGGGACTGTATATACAAAGTATTACTGAGGCTGGAAATCCTACCTGTCTCTGTATTAGCTCATGGAATGATTTCTGATGATCAGGACAGGCAAGCTCCAGTCCCCTCACCTGTTACATGAGAACTAATGCACTGCTAAGAATTCCTGAGACACAGTAGGTATTTCAGGCCAGGAAGAATGCTGTTATCAACTGATGTGGTTGTTATTGTTTGCCTCCTAATATCAGAGCCCAAAGACTTCAACAGCTAAAGTTGATCCAGACAGAGGGCTAGCTAATGGAACCTCAGCATCCCCAAACACTTCAGTTTGTTTAGATTACAGTGTTGTGGCAGCTACCTTTTTTCCCATTGTGAGCTTTCCTCAGTGATAAAGCATCACCTGAAGGTAACTTTTCTACTTCACAGAAAATTGGAAAAGGCTTCTCTAGCCCTCTCAGGAAGATAGTTCTAGAGCTTAACTTTCTGCTTGCACCTTTTCAGAGAAGCAGAGCATGTGGGTCATGATCCGAGCAACAAATGCACCATGAATGCTGGCAACACAAAGTACATCAGTACAGTGGGACTGTGCAACTCCAAAGAGGCAATGGCAGAGTCATCAGTACGGTGGGAAAAAAAGAGCAAAATGCTATACACTTGAAAAAACACTTACAGGGGCACAGGCTCTATTCTGAAATGGTGACCCATGCAATCCACGTTTATTTGCTATGTGCATAGTAAGAATGAGGAGAAGGCTAAGGAATGCCGTCCACAGATACCACAAAGGAAAATTTTCTAGTCTCAAGTGATAGGATTTGAATGTATCTAAATTCACATGTATACGACTGGCATTAAAGACAGCAAATCACTGGTACACCATATAAAAATAATTTATGCTAATGTTAGATAAGGCTTTTTCTCACCTGTAGATTATCAATCTTTACAGAAGAGACTACAGATCTTTTTTTGATTTTCATTGAACGGTTTGGGTTGGAAGGGACCTTTAAGTACTGTGCAGACCAACCCTCTTGCCATGCCTTTCACTAGATTAGGTCGCTCAAAGCCCCATCCAACCCAACCCTGAACACTTCCAGTGATGGGACATCCACAACTTCTCAGGGCAATCTGTTCCAGTGTCTCACTGTGCTCATTATAAAGAACTTCTTCCCTATGTCCAGTCCAAACTTACTCTCTTTCAGTTTAAAACCATTGACTCTTGTCCTGTAACTAGAGACCTTGGGGAAGAGTCTCTCTCTCTTTCAAGTCCCCTTCAAGGTTGCCATGAAGTCTCTGCAGAGCCTTCTCCAGACTGAACAATTCAAATTCCCAGGGTTTCCTCATAGGAGAGGTGCTCCAACCCTCTGAACTTCTTGGCCTCCTCTGGACCTGCTCCAGCAGATTCATGACCTTCCTGGGCTGGGGGTCCCAGAGCTGGATGCTCCAGGTGGGGTCTCTGCAGAGCAAAACAGAGGGGCAGAATCCCCTCCCTTACCAGTCTGTAATTAAAAGTCTCAGAGGGCATGACAAAGGAACCTGACTGTTACACTAAGATTCCTACTCCTAAGCTGGAGATAACAGTATTTTAGGTGCAGCCAAATGTAGGAAACACAGTTTAATGTTTAATTACATACCTGGAATCATTTTTATGTTTCTGATTGAAGGAAAGAAATTCTAGTTATTTCAGTATACATCCAGACACAGCAGGCTATGGGATATCTGTTTATATTCATTATAGTGTCTCAAAAGTTCCAGGCAGAATACAAAATGATGAAATTTCACAGAATACAGGTACAAATTTTCCATGATCTGTATATAAATTAATCACTAGAGATCTTTTCAAAACCACCTCAGCAGGCTAACAAGTATATTTAAAATTTATTTTCTAAACATAAGCCTGTTTTGTATAAACAAGAAATTAGCACTGCAAGACAAAATGTACTAAAAATCTGTACTTTTGCCCAAAATTAATTAGGCAAGCAAAACAAAAATTCTTCTAGTTAAAAGTCAGTAGAAAGAATATCAGAAGGACCGAAAAAGTAATTAACATTTCTCAAAGTGTCACTCTCAGATGACAGTCTCCTATTTTTCTACAGCTCTTGAGTTTTTAAAGTATTTTTTATCTCACTATGTATATTGCTGAAATGATAAAGAGACTGCAAATTTCTGCATTATCTTTTACTCAGCTGAACTGATTAGACTGCAGAGAAGGAAAACAGATAGACATGAAAAGAAAGACAAAGACAAGAGATCTGGCTCCTTGTAAACTTGTTTGGATCCCAGAAAAATTTCCTAGAACAGATGTTAAGACATGGAAAAAGCACAGGCCAGACTTGGGACTTAAGCATGTAATTTAACTGCCTCCAGTAACATATTACAGGGAGAAAGCACTGAGTCTGACATAACTTGGATTGCCAGCAGGACCAGATGGTTTGCTTAAATCACAAGCTAATAAACCTTTACACAAAATAAGAGGGAAATGAATTATGGTTTCATCATAGCCCCATTTTCGTTAAAGCAGTAGGGTGGCTTTAAGGTACTCTTAAAGACTGTATCCAAGACACTTAACTAAATTCTTGGCTATTCTGAATTAAGGGAACAAACTTCAAATTCCTATAGATATTGGGAAAGCTGTTAGGCACAGCTTTTTTAGAGCTAAATATATCAGAAGAAAAGGAGAGAAATCAGTAAACAATAACAAGAAAAATCTTCCTCTCCCTCAGTAAAATAACACTGTAATATCTGATTTGTAAAGTAAGGACAGCCCTCAACCACAAAAACAGCTGAAAGCTCTGCCCCAGTGAGAGCAGAAGGGTGTAAAGCGGAATGGCTCTGTCCCACCACACGGGCTGGAGCTCTGGCTTCAATTCAAGCTCCTCTTATTCAGCACCAGTGCACAGGATGCAGTAATTAAGATGTGTCTATACATCACTTTCACCTGCATCTCAGAGGGGATGCCAGACTTGCAGCACCCCTTTTGCCAAAGTCAGCTGTGTACAGCATCAGAGGACTGTGGCAGACTGCACAGGGACAAGGAGTTCTGTTTGCAGTGAGGAGGGGAGGTAGTGCTGAAGCTGTGAAAATGGCTGGTGGATTATCAGCTCTCCAGAGAAAAGGCAGGGTCTTTTGATCATCTATAATATACAGCAGTAATTTCAGGGAGGAACTTTGTCTTTCTGTACGTTACTGTGTGGCCTTCTTAAGTCTTTGTGCCTTTTTTTTTTTTTTAGGTTGTTTGGATTTTGTACATTCAGCATCCGTGATAAAATAGTGTCTTGGTGGCTTAACAGAACTGGTGCCACTGTTCTGTTCTTACATTATTAAATGGGAAAAAGGAGAGGAGTGAGATAAAGAGAACAAAAGCCTATGGTCTGAAAACCTGCAGGATACTGCAGATGAATGCAACTTTTCTTATCACTGTGAAACTGAGATATTTAGACAGCTGATGGCTCTTATTTCCATGAGCTGGTCTCCCAACAAAAACTTCATTATAAAAAGAGCATCTGATTATAAAAGGAGTTAATGCTCTGCATTGCTCCTTACTGTCTCCACTGATGGCTCCAGGCAATGTGGAGCACCAATGAGATTGCCCAGATATCTGACATTACCGTGTTACTCCTGCAGAAGCCACACAAACATAAACAAAGAAGCCTCTGTCAAGGGCTCTGTTACTTGAGTACCCACCAAGTGCTTCTTGCTCATACTCTGAGAGAAAGAAGAATTGGGATCCACAGATGTTTGGAAAAGAGAAAACTCCTGAGCCCTCAGGACTCAATAAGTCACAGCTGTGTCCTGTTAGGATGTTTGGAGGTAGCTTTGACAGTTGCATCTCCTAAATGTGGGCCACAACCTACATAAATAAGCAACAGCCTACTGCTGGGACAAGAGCTCTTGAGAAGGAAACAATAATTGCCTCTGCTTAACACAAACAAAATATTTGAGTCAGGCCTTGAAAAAAAGTAAGTGAAAACTGAATTCTGATTTCTACTGAGGAAAAGAAATCTGGTTTAGTCACTGTTACCTGAAGACTGTAACAAGTTACAATTCTATTTCTCCACTTTCCTCAAGTGAAACCATTATCCAATGAAACATTCTCATTATGTTTCACAACCCATGCAGACATACCAAAGGAAGCTGTCCTATTTTACTTTACATGGATCTATAGTCTCAGGAAACTGTCTTGTGCTTATCTTCCATGGCTAGCAATGAGTCTCTCCCACCCATTGGGAATACAGCAGCAATCACTAGGAATAACAATCAATCTTGAAAAAACCTGGATTTTGATCACCTTTTAAAAATCTCTACAGAGGCAGAGCCACATGAATGCAGCACATGAAGCACATTCTGTGGAGAGCTGCACACGCTCATTTGGCACAATTTATCACACCCAAACAAAATCTCTGGATCTATGGTTAATTCATGACACTCCAGCCACAACTCTAAACATGGCCATCTTCAAAATAAACTGCCCTTTCTTAGGTTACATCTACAGCTGCTAAGGCAGAAGCAGGACTAATTGCCCAAGGTTTTTAGCAGTTTTTCACCAGCTTTCTGCAGACCATGCTGATTTCCATTTTGCTGCATTTTAGACAGTTTCAGGTTAACTAGGATATGTCACCATGGCAGACAGTTTAGACCTAACTGAGTAATATTCAAAGTAAATATTTAATGCTGTGCTACACAGCATAGCAAAGACTGTCAATTTATATAGCACAGATTGATTTTCCAAAGAGAAAAATTCTGGGATGATGTATTAACTCACTGCAAGCAGTGAAAAGCGTTATGCTGATTCCATATACAACTTTAACACTCTTTTCCCAAAAGACATTAAGGATCATGAACATAAATAAATGAAAGCACATGCACTGCCATGTGAAGGTTGAACATGTGGCAAACTGAAGCAGCACAGTCTCACTGGCAAGCTCAGGAAAGTTTCCACCTCCACAAACTTGTGGAAGCAAATCTTTAGCATTGTAGTTAACAGAAAGCAAATAGCAGAACCTAACTACAATAAATAAAAATAACTTCCACTATTTGGAGCCATCTGAATTCAGGCTGAAATTCAGTGAAGGGTTTGAAGGAATCCAACAGTAAACAGCAGTACAGGAAAGTCAGGAAGCTTTTGTGTGAGTAGGAATTATTTCAAATGAAGAGGCATCCTCAATTTAATGAACCTCAAGCTTGTCATTTTCCTGTGTTTTTCTATATAGGAGAATGCTATAGAAAGGAAAACAGTTTCTTTACTTGCACTTCATGGATTTGGGGGAAAATCATTTATGTCAGAAAAAGAACATATTTTTCAATTTATGAACCTAATGTTCAAGCCTAATGAGCTTTTCTAATGCTTTAATCTACACATTATTGTATCACACTTGCATTTAAGGTCACAGTTAAAGAATGCAACTGGGAAACAAATTTAAAATGAAAAAAGCACAGGACTAGCTTAAACAAATATTAACACAAGTATTTGCGTGGGTCCTTACAATTACAAACAAGCATTAATGTAACCAGATCTGCAAGAATTTGATTTTCTCTTGAGCCATGACAAATAAAATGCTGTCTTGAGGTAGGTGCTTAAGAAAAGAATATAACAGGCAGAGAGATGCCAAGATGGAGCTTTGTCTGGAATACCTGACTATAATAAAAGGCGTAACATGAAATCGGTATTTATCTATTCAACAATAAAAAGGCATAAAAATACAGACAAAACTATCTTAAAATCAGCACTTGCACCAAACTTATATCTAACAGTTTCCATCAGTATTTCTTATTTCATTAAATGAAAAGGTGACTTATATGGAGAAATGCTCAATGTATATTTTGCACAGAGGTTAATTATCTTTTCAGTGACCCCAGTTCTCCTGAAAGTCATCAAATTTTGACTACTTTGCAACCTTAAACGAGAGCAACAAATTAAACAAAAACAAAGTCATCATCCCTGGAGGAACTTAAAAGACAGGTAGATGTGGTGCTTGGGGACATGGTTTAGTAGTGGGCTTGGCAGTGTCAGGTTAATGGTTGGACTCCATGATCTTGGAGGTCTTTTCCAACCTAAACAGTTCTATGATTCTAAAAGATTTAGAAGTTTTTGTCTATAATGTTAGAAAAAGATCTCTGCCTCAAAGCCATTAGGCACGATTTTCTATTCATCATTTCTCTCTCTATTCATTCTTCCCATCTGGAGGCAAAAAAAACCTCCCAAGCCCCCAGCTCAGCACAGCTGAACACAACTAAGACAGAAAAAATTCCACTCTTGCAGCTCTTAAAAGGTACATTACTGAATGGAGAGGGAATTACATCCCAAATCACCTCTCCCTTGCAGGGAGAGTTACTCAGTAAAAATCTGAGTATTTTTAAAGGAAAAGGTTATGTAAGCCATTGAAATATCCAGGGAAAAGAAGGAACATGAGGGAGATGCAGTGCTCGTAAAAATTACTGCAAACATATTCACTGATGAGGACACAGTGCACGGGGAACTTCAGTTACCCAAAATGCTTTCTCTAACCAAACCAGAACAATCAGACAGAAGAATAAAGTAAATCTTTTGGAAAACAATGGTAAGATTATACTTTGGGCTGACACTGACTTAAAAAGGTCTTAAAATTTTCTATCAGTAAAAAAAATTAAAATACAAGGTTTTAGCACAGAGTTTTATTTAATATGGACTAAGTACACAAATTACTTTGCACATGTACATATATACACACACTCAAAATCCAAAATGATTTTGGCAGACTTCTACAGAAAAGAGCTTTTCAGAAGATATTCAAGAGAAGTTCAGCCAAAGAAATGTAAACTCCTTAGAAAAATTGTAGAAAAAACCTCCAGTACCTTCACCCCAAGCCATATCTTGGATTACTGCCTTGATCTCCAATCTCTTAGTTTATCAAATTTCTCATTAGGAGATACAGAAGAAAAGACAAAAACATTCATTAAAAGCAAACTCTCCAGCACGTATCACAGAGCAGTCAGAACTCTGACATTTCTGTGGTGCTCAGAAAACATCTATAGGTAAGTGGTTCATGAGAAATTCCACTTATATTCTTCATTTACAGGGACCTACAGGAAGTAACTTAGTGTGTCAGAATTTGTGCTCTGAAATAATTCCAGTGCTCAACATACATGAGAAAACATTTCAGATCTATTTCAGTAACAGAATGCTCAGCAAAAAAGGTATGTCTTTTAATTTATTTTGCATTTTTAGAAGGTACTTGATAGGATAGGGTCCAATATATGATAAATCTGTTGTAAATGTAGTTTCTATCCTATACTTACAAGGAACTGTAGTCTAACTACTATTTGCTAGAAAGTTTAAACCAGAATGGTGTTCTGATGGAAGTGCAAATGACAGGTACCATTCAAAACTTGGTGAAAATTTCTGTACAGTAACTTACAGATAAGACAAAAAAGGCTCTTAGAGGCTCTACTCTACATTCAAACCCTTGCAGACCTTGTATTTACAGTAGGTAAACAGGAGAGGGCTGTGAAGGAGGTTCTGGTTGAGTTATTACCCTATTTCATGTTTATTTTTCCTTAACAAACAGATACAAATTTTTAAGTAAGCATATGTGATAGAGAATTTCAGGAGTCTTGTTATCATCACATTTTACATGTAATGTATACTGGAAATAATATTAAATCCTGCTGAAATAATTTATAGAGACAGTGGGAGAACGGAATGAGCATAAGAAAATACATTTAAACAATACAATACTTTTACAATATTCAGTCTTTTATTTTTTTCTTAAAAAAAGGAAAGCAGAAAAATCTGCCCTGTGCAGGATAAAAAGACACAGTGTATGAACACAGATACAGCTATTTATAGATCTACATACTTAACCTCATTTGAAATGTCCCACTGAGAACCATAACTTCAAAAAAAAGTTGATGGAAGGTGTCAAGATCAGACTGCCAACTCAAAAATTTCAGTTTAAGTAGCTACTTAAGGAAGGGAAGAATGACGAGGTAATGGTCATTATTTAATGTGTTTATTTGCCATTACATTTTAGGGTAAGGAGTTAAATGTTGCCTGATACTATACAGAGAGTGCATTTAACCAGGAGCTGGTATTCGTGAGAGAACAGAGCTGCACTACCATCAGCAGAAGCGTTATTTAAATGTCTAAAATCTTCTGCTTTTCAAATTTGAAGGAAATAAAATGTATGTTGTGGTCAGGCAGCGCACCATCTCACTCAAAGAAATAGTAGCCCATTGTAAAGGCTGCAGTAAGTTTCTGCTAGAAGCATTTTTAGTAATAAAACTAAGCAATTCCTGCCTGTACTTCTCAGTCCTGCCCGCACAGGTCAACATTTCCTCAGATGTCCCTCAAGTTCTGCATGGGGATTCATGAACCAGGTCAGTGAAGTGCTTCACATGAAAAAATCCCTTCAAAAAATGAGGAGTTGTTATCATGAACTAGGTCACTGCTCTGCTTCACAACACAGCCCCAGAACGACCTTGGCTGGGAAAACAGCAGGGATGTGCACTCAAGTATGGGGATGAAAAGTGAGCAAGGAGAAGGAGAGCATGAAGCATCTTAGGTCAGAAGATATTTGTGAACTATGCCCTCCAATAAGGAAGGCTCAAAATGCCAGTAATCCTACTATTGTGCTCCTTGAGACAAGAACCTGTCGCTAATTATCGATCGACACTGAGTCACAGAACTTGAACTTGTGTTTCACTTTATCTCACTAAAAGGGTCTCATTCTTTCATGAGGATCAAAGCACGTTTCCAGCATTGTCCTGGGAATGGTGCTGATTAAGACTCAATTCATATGAAGGATAATTCCTGCTTCCTGCTGCAGAAGAAGGGAAGGTAACATGCACCAGGACAGTGAAAGGGTTTGTGAACAAGACAGGGCCTCTTGTCAAAGAAAACCTCCAACAGTTTTTCCTAGGGAGCAAAACTACAGCTGTATTTCTGAGCAGGGAAAAACTTCCATATAACTATTTTTTCCCCCTGAGGAACATAATGACAGCTTTTCTAAAATAAACTCAGGTTTGGTTAATGCAGAAATTGTTCCTGAATCTGCATTTCCTATCTCTAATAAGAAAACCCCTTTATGATAGAAGCATTTATCTGAGAAATCCTACCTTCAGCCTCATGGGCAGTACTTACAAAGAAGTCTCCATACACCTTCTGACCTTGCACACAGAGGGCTGAACTGGTGGGCCCAGCCCCAGTACTACAAAACCCCACAGCTGTAAGGAATTCACAGCATATTTACACAGAGGAGTCAGCAGGTGCACCAGCCAAACCAGGTGACGACTATTAGAGAGAAAGGCTTGAAGAACTTTCAAGCCTTCCCATCTATGCAAGACTGCCTCATCTGCTTTCTGTATGGCAGGGTTTCTGCTACACAGATCAGTAGGGATAATAAAACCATGCCCAGTTCAATGGGTGCTCTGCTCCCAGCAGGAAATGCCCGATTTCATTTTTGGGAAAGATGAAAGAAAGAAGAGGTCTAAAATCCTGAAATAAACAGAAAGCTTTAGTCAGCAGGAGACGCCTTGCATACGCAGATTGTGTATTAACACAGTTAACCCACTGTCACACTTAATACACACTGGCAGGATATTTTCAAACACTAGATTACAAAGAGCAAGATTTTAATCTGTAATGGATATATGAGAACCATGAAATGCAGGGTGGCTTCGTGGACACTGTAATTCAAATCTGAAGCCTATAAAATAGCACAACACCACACACCACGAGATGATGGAGGGTAGGATTGCACAACACAAGGCTACAATAACTACACTAAATATTGGGGCAGAGGCACACACAAATGAGATGTCCTCATACCTTGAACCACCTAAAGCCAAAATGGTTGACCTCATGCACTGATTCATTAAAAAGCTTCAGACAGGCAGTGAAGTGGCAGAATGGTAGAAAACAAGATAAACAAGAGAGGAAAGAAAAAGCATGCAATTAAAAGCAAATTATAATCAGTTTGAACAACATCGACATTTTAAAAATCACACACATCACTCAAACTTGGTCTAAGAATATTCATAACCTATTATAGGGTTTGTGAAATGTATTTGCCATTGACAGCACATGGAACATAGAGTCTTGCATTTTAAAACTCTAAAATTACCTGTGTTTGTCTTTCAAAATTCTACAGAGAACTTCCACAGAACGTAATAAAACAAAGAGGTCATTCTTTAAAAGTAATTGAAGGAATATGCACTGAAAAACATTTGAAGGGAAGTGTCCTCTGCACCCTGGAAAAACAGCTACTTGCCACCACTCTAAATACACCTGACTGTATTTAACTGATAGCAAAACCAAAATCCTATTGGACAAAGTGGAGCACAGCAGGTCTCCCAGTGCTGACTGGAATAAAGCTCTCCAGAGCCTTTTCCTCTGTGCTGATTTGTTGCCCAAATTTTAAAAACCTTAACTGGTCAGAACTGGCAGTTTAGTTATAGTGCAGTAAGACACTGCTGTCATGGATGTCTTCCAATACTGCTGCTCTCACTCCATCCTTCTTTCTCCTCCTCACTTCTATATGCACTGCTACATCCAAATTAATTTCTGTTTTATGCTATTACCTACCATATTCCACCAATCTTTATTCACAAATCTTACTCGTCTTGGCTCTCTTCCTCTCTTCTCAATCAACCCTGATGGTTTATTGATCTTCAGGCTGTGCATTTCCCTGCCTTGTCTCATTTTTAAGATGTTACACCAAATTCAACGATCTAGTTTTAATATATATATATATAATATTTTTATAATTATATATTTTTATATTCTTTGAGCATCAGCTTCTAGGTGCTCAAAGACTATAAAAATGGTCACTTTGTCTTGTAACTAATTAATTAAAACATTATAACATCCTAGGCATCAAATCACATACTAATTTGATTACTTTTGTGCCTTATCACAGAACCCAATGCTTTGTCAGATATGTTTTCCTTTCAAGGACATCTAATCTTCAAAATGTATTCACTACTCAGTTAACATTTCTATTTCATGCAATTTTTTTAAAGGCTACAAGAAGTTTGGAAAGAAGGCATTCTTGAAAGTGAGTTCCATCATACTGTCTAGGATCCTAAAATACAGCAACCAGAATTGTCCTCAATATGTCCATCAGCAAACAGGTGAGCTTGACTTTAGCCTAAAGAGTGCTTTCTTCTGGAAAACTCAGATTTTTACTTTCTTTCATTAAAGCCTGTGGTACAATACATGTTAAGAAAAACCTCTTAAAACAATTAAAAGTGCACTTGGTCAGAAGTGTTGTTAAGTAAATAACAAAGACAAGGAGATTGCTCCATTGAAATGCAACTAACCAAATGCTCCTGTTTGCTAATTACTGTCATAAGGAACAGTGAAAAATACTGAAGAGGCTCACAAAAAGTAGGAGTGCCAGTTTCAGCTTCTGCTTCACAAGCTTGAGCAAAATCTCACAGATTTATTCATCAATTATGGTATGCTTTCTTGATGCTTACTTACCTGAGTTAAAATCAGGCATGTCCATGATTCTTCAGAGTTATCTCATCAATGGCACAAAATCAATTAATGCATAAAGGTTTCTACTTGTGGCTTCAGTAGACAAGTGTGTATTTTCTGTGCGCATGCTTGGCTCAAGCCAAGGGATTTGTCTTTTTAACCACTTGTTTTGCAAGTGCAAGGAGATTGTGGTCCATAAACACAACCAGGCTAATAAAAATCATTGTCTTTCAAATACATTCAATGAACAAGTCAGTAAACCTAAGTATGCCTTACACACAGGAAGGCAGCTTTGACAGGCAAGACAGATCAGAAGTTACTACTTAAACCAGTATTTCAAAAGGTATCTCAGGATACCTTATATTTTGATTTTAATGTCAAGAAAATCATACCTGTGAAATGCAAGTTATTGTGAAGGCTTTGCAGATTTTATGAGTTCTGTCACCTAATGCTGGAACAGACACAGAGGATCATCAAAGCAAGCCAGCTGTGTTTCACGCAGGAAAGCAGGGAAATTAGTACTTTACTGTCTGGTTACCTTCCTAGGAGGACTACCAGTGACTTAACAAGATTGCAGACCTGTTTCTCAGCATTGATCCTGGCTGACTCCTCTTGTGCTAGCACCATTTCCCGCTCTGCAGTTATCTGAACACTTTCTCTGAGTGCCTCTTCCAATTCTTCAATCCGATCATCCTTTTTACGCAGATTGTCCTGGAAAATGACGGGAGACTAGGTGAAGATGACTTGTTTGGAACTACAGCCTTTTAACCAACCAAGTTTTAAGCAACCAAAATGTGTTTCTCCCTCCCAAGGTGCAATTGCAGGCAAATAATCTTCACACAAAGGAAAGAATGATGAAGGGATGCAAGAGTAAGAGGAAGATCACAGTTAAGAGAAGGAGAAAGCCAGCAAAGCAGGACCTCAAAGCAAGAGTGCTTGCCTGTTGTGGATATACCACAGTCCTGTCAGATTATACAGCACAGAGAAGCAAGGATTGTTGGAGAAGAAGGATTAGTAAGCAGTTGTGAAGCACAGAAGCCAGAAGTGGCAGGAAGGTAGCAGGCATTCAGAATTGCCCATTGCACATTCAGCAGCAGGCGTGGTAAGAAGGGAAACAGCGCTGCACTTTGTTTTGGAATGCGCCATTTCCAGGTTAAGAGGGAGGAAAGCAAACATCGACCCAACAGAGTTTTCCACTGTTCAGATTAAGTCTTAAAGAAAGTTTTACATCAAAGGCTCTCTAGGAAATACGAAGGATTCATCTGGGCTGTCTGAATCTCACACATTCAAGGATCAAGACTCCCTAAAAACTTATTCTTTGATTAAGAGCATCTTCACAGCTCTGAGTTCAGCTGTGCCTCATACGCTCAGACCACTGAAGAAAACTGTATTGCTCCCCAGAAAAGATACTGTTTTATGGGTTTCTAAATGCAGCATAACTTAAAATATATAGAAAGTAATGGTACTGTTATTTCTTCAGTCTTGCAAGGAAAATAAATGTGTATCTGCTGCTTCTGCAGAAGCAGCTTGGACAGAAGGCTGCAAAGCAGGCTGTGCACACATGAATGCCCTGGACCACGGCTGCTTAACAAATCCACCTCAACGGCGCAGCTTGACAGAAGATTTCTGCATTCCTTGTCTTGCAGACTGCTTTAGATCATAGGGCTCAGATGAGATATTAATGCATACTGAAGTTAATACATGGCTTTTTAGCCATCTCAGCAGCAGTGGAAGAATCAAAAATGCTTTTCTTTGTTGGCATTTTGCTCTTTGACAGATGTACCCCTTTGGCTTCTGTCCTTTCCTATTTAGAATAGTAATCTTCTACTGATACACTGAAAGAGTTTTGTACCATATGAAGAATAAGGTAAAAGAAGACTGACTTGGAAAAAAACTGACCTTGCAACCTTCATAATGAAAAAATTAGTAATTGGTGTTTAACAAATTAATCTGAATTATTCCTTGAACCCTGCTTTCTAGGACCATATCCCCAAAGGCAGTTGTATGAGAACCATTTCTGACAGTCTCAAAACTGCCCCTTTCAATGGGAGTGTTCAAGTAGAGATGCAAAGCTTTGTATCAGACTGGTGCAGGAAATCTGGCACCACTGCCTCGGCGAAGAGCAAGGCTGGTGTTCAACCACCAGCACAGACAGCAGAAGCAGTTAGGCTCTGCAAGCAGAGGAGCTTTCTGCTGATGGGTCCATTCCAAGGTGGACTCACAGGGCAAGTAACTGCTGTTTTCTAAAGAAACAAATGGAGAAATCTACATTTTAAAAATAGGAGTTGCTTAACATGTTTTCATACTTTCTGAATCTTTTAGGAACACTGATAACATCTTCCAAAACTACTTTATGGTTATGATAAGCCTAAACGAAGTCTCATCAAAAAGATGAATAACAAGGTTACAAAATGCTCTGCAGAATACTGACCGCAGCAGACATGGGAAATATTTATTTGCCTATCTGCATTACAGAATAATTATGAACTTTGCTTCTTGATATATCATTCATGGACAGCCAAGTGAATGTGTAGTTCTCTGTGTCAATTAACAGAAGTGAGAATTGTACATTTGAACAGCTGCATTTAAAATGGAAACTCCTTTAAAATAAGAATGCAGAATAAAACATTCTAACACATAGGTATATCCACTCTTCATTCCAGGCAAACATTTCAGAGGTGAATTCAACACTGTATTAAACATGGCACTATATAGTGCTTTATTCAGACACGTGAACTCTTGAGGGACAGGAGGAAGAACAACTGGTGATACCAAAAATACTGTGTCATGTTACCTGCATTTGAAAAATATGCATCCGTATGTAATTACTTTTCCTAAAATAATACACAAACTTTTACATATATAGTAGAGAGCTGCAAGTTAAAAAGTCCAGTGCTGACTTGGAATTAATTGCCTAAAAGTGGTGATCTTTTAAGTCTAATACCAATAACCAACCCAGTAAGGAAAGACTAAGTAAAAGTTTGCTTTTTCTGTCTCAGTCAAACCTAGTTAAAAGATGTGCAATTTTACTCTTTTAACAGTGTCATGATGTGTGTAACCACCATAAAAAACCACATAAATGACTGGCAGGAGCAGCAGGTTGTTGCTTAGTCAGGTAAGACCTCCACTAGTGCAGCATAGTCTCAAAACACTCCTAAAGAAATATTTTGTTTCTAGCTCGTTGATTCATGCCTAACTGATTAGCATTTGAATGAATTTTTTTTTTAAATATAAGCTGCTGTCTCATATTAGCAGATAAAACTGAAGTGAACCTGCATTTGCCTTTTAACATACCAGTAGTTTTTCCAACAGTTTGGCTCTTAACTCTAAAACATGAACTCAAAAACATGACAGGCTCACACTGACCCGTGCTGCTGTTGCTTTCCTCCGTTTAATTACATGAAGTGTTCTAGCTTTTTTGTGATAAGAATTAAACTCTGGAAAAAATCTTCTATCAATTTTAACTACAGTGATAACTTTTTCCTACAGTGACTGTTCCTCTGAAGCAATCATACCTTTGAACACCACCCCAAGGGCAAATATTCCTGTATTTTGACAAAATTGCAAAATGATAAACAGTGACAGCCTCTCTTCAGAGAATCTTATACAAATGACTACTCAGAAAGAAAATAGAATATTACTTACCTGTACAGTAACTGCATCCTTCAAGGTGTATTACCTACCCAAATACCTCTGTGGCCCTCCCTCCCTTATCTTCCTGCATCCCATGTGCATGATACTGCCCAGCAGAGACGGAATTAGACTGGGATAGAGGAGACAGCTCTGCCTTTATGCTCACTGGTGGCAGCACACAGAAAATGAAAAACCCATTCGACGCTGTGGGAGTGCCAAGAGTTCAGGCACAATAAAGATTTTTGCTACCTGTGCTGTGATCCAGTTGCTGATGCGCATGCAAAACTAATTCCATACATGCCTGTCTGAAAGCCTGAAAGGAAAAGGAGGTGTGACTGACGCACATTTCTGGGCTTTTCCTTTCACTTCAGGAAGGAAGTGCTGGGATGGCCAAGTGATGCATGTTAAAATGATGTATCAATTTAATCTATCCTGCATTCATGTGATGTGTAATCTGCCATGAAGTTTTATGGAAGCACATGAAATAGGATCCATGCGTTCACCAAGGCGTTTAGGTTCAATTAAATCTGAGGTATCCTGGCAAACTTCATAACCGTGTCTTGAACTACACTCACAAAGATCTTTATGGCCTAATTTCACTCTTGGAATTAAGGTGGATTTCTCTAGGCAGCTCTTGGGAAAGATTAGTTAACAGTTTGAGATGGCAATGAAATGATTCTTTTAACTGTTAGAAGTATTTCTAGGACTAGACAGTCACCTCGGTAGGGAAAGATTTTTATTGTCATATAACCCTGCAATAGCACGTTTTACCTGTGCACTTCCAGAGATCAGATGGGAAGAACACAATACTGGAAGTGTTTTGTGCTAGGAATCAAATACTTCTTAAACAGTGAAATCATTACTTCATTACAAGCCCTTATTCTCGTGAACTATTGCTTTTTCTTATCATGTATTTCCTCAAGAAGCCATGACCTAGATAAAGAACGTAATGATAATGACCTCAGTCCATTCTAGATGGAATAAAACTCTCCCTAGGGAGAAAAACCCTCCTTTGTGAACTGACCTTCCACTGGGTAAGTGGAACCTGGGAATTCAGGACTGTCAGCTGCCTCTAGTCCTACTTAAAGCTTCCTCATGGATATGGTAATTTAGTTCTTGAGGCAACAAGTTCTTCACCAACATTTGGAGACAACCCATGTACAAATATTAAGATTTTTTCCCAGTTAAAAATATGAGGGCCTGATTAACTGTAACTCTAAAGTGCATGCAGGTTAATTAATATGAAAAATTGAAATCTTCTTCAAAGACTTTCCAAAATCTTCCATAGAGGTCCCTTGCTTCCTCTTTTTGGCCATAACTAGTACCAAATATGAAGAGGAAAAATTGGTTCTCCTTATAGACAGCCCATTACTGAGGACTTCTGTTTTGCAATCTCAGGAATCTACCAAAAGATGCCAAAAGACTCACAAAATTATTGAAGGTGGGTTTCTGCGGTATTGGTTGAACTACCAAACCCATAAGACAAGATGCTATGCCAAATACCTACTCTTCAGAAGAGGACAATTGGTGAAAATGAATCAGTTACTTAAATAATGTCTGCTTTTCTCTGAAAAAAAACCTGTAAAGACCTGCATATTTTCCTAAGAAGGCCCTGAAGCTTTAAGGTAATATGTAAGGTGGTGGTACCAAAAGGTGGTATTGCAGTTTCATTTGATTTCAGGAGCAAACAGTCATAGGGCCTTAAAGCTCAGGTGAGCATGGTGGATCTCCTTCATTCGGTTCCACATGCTGATCAACTACTTCAAGTCTCTGAACAAGAAAAGCACATGAAATTGTCACTCATAAATGGAGAAATACCTCTTACATTGATGAGACAATACTTTGACTTTTGGGGTTTTCAAGAATACACATCGTGTAAACGCTGAAGGCCAGAACACCACGGTAACAAAACCCAAATGGTAGTTATGACAGAATGTAGCTCAAAAAGAGAGTTTGGGGTCCTTGTGCAACTCATCCAAAGCAACAGATGCCCACAGAAAATTGTTTAATTCACTACCATTTCCTGAAGAAAATGGCAATATAAAAAAACCCTAAACCTCCAAAAACATATTTGCTTGAAAAGTGGAATGAAAGAAGAGTTTATAAACTCCTGAAGAAGGAAATACCTTTAGGTATAGCCTGGTACCAATATGTAGCATAAACCCCAAACAAACACAGATCCAACACTAAAGACTGAAAATAAAGTAACAGAGGAAAACTGCCATGTAAAGAGCTGCTACTATATACATTGCTAGGCAGGAACAAGCAGTGGAGTTACAACCACCACGGATGCTAATGCTGGCTGCATACAGCTGTCACAGTGATCTCAACTGGTAAAATTAAAAAACTAGTGTATTGGGGGTTATCTGTGATGGGGGAATAAATCTCTGGCTGTTAGGCAGGAGCTGAGTATATCCAAGTATTAGGTTTATGTGACGTTCCTGTTTCTCACAGAGCGAGATGAAGAGGGCTTTTCTGTAGGCCAGCAACAGCATATGTAATTATCAGGAGTTGCTGAATGAAAGGAACAGTCTGAGAGCTACAAGGCACAAACTGCCAAGCAGGAGCTCCTTGATCAACATTTCTTCATCTTTGGAGATCAGACCTGAGATACACAATGATTATGTCATTAGAACAACATATGTCAGCATCTGGAGGATTGTATCTGCCAAGTAAGACACATGGATTGGAATTCAAGCCTGACAAGTTACATAAATACAGAAAAATAACTACAGGAGACAAAAGAAGAGGGACTGCAGTAGAAGAATTTAATTCCAGTAGGAGTTGAGGGGAAGTGCAACCAAAGCTGGCCACAGCACCGCATATGCTGTACTGAAAACATGAGGAACAGTAGAAGGTGATGAGTACATACTTCTGAGAATACAATGGAAAAAGAGCAATTGTGTACATCCAGAGTATGTGTGCACTTGTGGATCATTGGTTGCAGAAAGAACAAAAATATATTTACAGTAAAAAGAAAAAAATGGATAAATATTATTTTTTAGGCATGATAGATTTAATATAACCAGCCCATTAAAATTAGCATGGTGGAAAAAAAACTGTACAGAAGCCAACAGATTATGAGAAATGGCCAGTGACATTTTCTTTTTAAATAGAAAAGTAGAAAATGGAATGGTGTTTCAACTACACTGTCCCTTGAGTATAGTGTGAACTACACTCTCCCTTGAGAATACTCGAGAGCGATGCAGGATTATGGATGATGCTGCCAACAAAAATATGTGCTCTTCTATACATGGGAAAGATGTACACTAAAATACATGTACATGGGAAAAAACCCACCAAACCCATGAAAGTTTGTATCGACTCTAATGATAGAGTGCAATAGACAATAACCAGATAAATACATATTACTATCAACGGATCTAATTTAAATGATAGAAAAGTGAAATGGGAGGGAAAAAAAACCTAGTGAAAACTTATTGAAAATAAAGGCTTAATTTTTCACATTGTCTTTTTCTTAGATACACATACAAGTGTTAATAAAACTCGTGCATATTGCTGTTATTGCCTGACAATTGCTAAATTGTATACAAAAATGTGTTTATAACTCCAGCCATTCACACTTTTTTCTTCCAGGATATTTTACATCTGACCACCCAGGTGCGTTACTTTCAAAAAGCATTTCCAGAACATGCAGCACTTTTGTTCAACATCAGGAGCAAAGTGAAATACCCAGGGCCTGAGATAATAAGAAAGGATCCTAATCAATACCAGTTGAGGGAGAACAGGAAGAAGGAGAAGAAAAGGACAGTTCTAGACCATTACACAGGCCCAGAAAGGGAAAGGCAGAAGTGGTTATTCCTGTGGGAACCTGGCAATGTCCTTTCCTGATAGCTGCCATCTCTCTGACACTTCTTTCCTGCTGCTGTAAGCTTGGTGCTCCCAACACAGCAATCAGTTATGAATCTGGGGCTTGTACAGGCACTTTTCATTAGCAACAGCCCAGACAGACCCAAGCACCTTGCCAATACTAACAACCAGGTTCACCATTTAGCAGCTGCACGGGGTGCCAGCAGTTTTAACACTTTGCTCTGGCTGTTGAAAATTACCACATTTGTAGTTTTTAAAACCTAGAGGGACAACGTTTCTATCAAACCACAGCAGGTCACTGCATAGACTATTGAAATGGGACCCAAAGCTGACAATGCAGCTGTGAAAATGATCTGAAGTGAGCAAAAGCAATAGATATCTCTAATTGTTATGGGGCTTTGTGGGTTTTTTTGTTTATTTGGTTTGTCTTCCTTTTTCTGGGGATGCGTGTGGTGTTTTTTGGAGAGGCTAATTGGAGAACTGCTACTGTAACAAGATTTGTTCTTCACTCATAAATCAATACCATGACTCAAGGCTCCTAAATTGATACGGGATTACAGAAAAAACCAGCAGCAGTTCTAACTAACTGCACTATTAACACGAAGCTCAAACGCATATGTTATTCCCTTGATACAGCCTTATTTGTCTGAACTCTCTTTGTAAATGTCAGTCCTGTCATCATCATTGTACTAATATATCACAAGTCATAAGACCTACCTTTCTTTGCTCATTTTCAATCCTTTAGCAAAAAAGACCATCAGAGCAGCATGCATGGACAGCCATAAAAGAACACTTCTCTTGTTTTCCCTCTTTTTCATAGCTGAATATATGACAAAAATCGCTACTGATAAAAACACCACTGAGGAAATGCTTACTGAGCAGTTGATACCATTGAATCTCTTCCACTCTCTCAGTTCTGAACGGAATTCCTGCAATCATCTCTGGTTTTTGATTTTAGCCTCTGATGCCTCTTTCTAGATGTTCATCATAGTAGAGCAGCTTTTGTATTTGTGCTATGAATTGCTTCCTTTAGAGCAACCATCTATAGAGATCCTATTGCTAACCACTAATCATTTTATTTAAGCTAAAAAAAATCTATTCTTAATTTCACTCCATGCAGACATCCTCCTTTCTCTACATCTTCAAACTAGAGATCATTAAAACAATTTCCCATCAGAATCAAATTATCACTGTTTTTTCACGCTATCCAGGAACCAATTGCCCAATGCATCTGCAATCCCCCTGAAAGTCAGATGAATCAAGTGAGGGTAATTTCAAGGAAAAGATCTGCCTTGGTACAACATAGACTCAGCTACTAACCAGAAATAGACATATTAATTTAGAGAAATGCTTGGCTTAAAAATATCAGAACTGTTCTCACTATCTTTACTAGTAAATGCACAATCAGCTGTACTACTTAAGGCTACATCTGAATACAGGAAATATGATTTGTATACAATAGCAGAAACTTATTCTAAGTTCAGCGAGGAAGGATCAAGAAGAATGGAATGACTTAGGTGTGCAGCAGCAGTGAATTCACCTGTACGTATGGAAAACCTATTAGATGCAATTGATGAGAATAGAATAACAAAAATGTAAAAATTGGGACAGCTAAATACAAACATAATCAGAAAATAATGAGTTTAAAAATACTGAAATAAGGTGTTTGAAAACAAAAGCGTCTCATTTGTGTATCTGAAGCATTACACTGACAGTAGCTTTAAACAGGCAATTTAGTATCATAACATTCATAAAAATCACCACTAAAATTAACTGGCTTAAAACCCAAAAGAATGAGAAAATGGAAACACTTCACATGCTGAGAGATTCTCACTTCTTTGTATGAAAATTTCAATTGTTTCCATAAAAACCTGGACTAGTTCAGAGGAATGAAAAAAACAGTTTTTGTTTTCCTTTAGCCCTAAATATTCCAAAATGATCCTCTATTATTTTCAGTCTGGAAAAAGTACTCCCTGGCTCTTGTCTTCACTCACTGCTTTCCCATGTTCAAGTATTTAATTTTATTTTGTATCTGTTTGGACAGAAGCCTGTCCATATGTTACTATCTTGATCCTTGCCTTTACCTTTCCTCTGTTTGCCACCCCCTTTCCTGGGGTGGAAGGTCGGCATCACTGCACCTTATTCACGAGGGGAATGCACTGCTGATGCACACAGTGGCACAGCAGCATTTTCTGGTTTGCTGTTTGATACTTCTCAAATGGCTTTATCCAATAACATTTTCAGAAAACTATTTATTCTAATTCTGAGATTGCGCTCCAATGGTAACAGAGCTAATCAGAACCCATCATTGTGCCCATATATTTAAGAATGTTTCTCGTGACGTATAAATAAATATATACTTATGCTGAATTTCACCTTCTCTTTTACCCATGGGGTCCAGTTATGAGATACTTGTGGAGCTATATAGGTTATCTTTCATTTGAACATCCTGAATAAATCTATAATTTGGAATTGTACAAAAATTTAGTCTAATTTACAGAAAATATTACATCTGCCATTTTTTAGCTAGATATATCACCTCAGCACAAAACAGTAACTGCTTCATAGCACTGGCACATAACGACATATGCACTTAAAATGCAAAAAGAAAGTTTACAGATTAAGAATACTCAATGGTTCTTCAAAAGGAGGATGAGGGGGTGACTCGCAGGGAGAAGCAAGCTGTGCTCTAGAAGGACATGGGTACCTGTGGTTGGGACACTGTGTTCCTGCAGCTTTTATTTCCTTGCTTTTCATGCCCTTTCCTTGCTTTGGAAAATCATCTGACCCCAATGATATTAAAATTTAGGAAGAGTTCAAACGCAAGCAACAAAACCAACATAATGTTCTAAAGTGAATTTGCTGATGAATTTTAACTGACTACAGACATCTTCCAGAATGTTAATATCATCCTCCTTTAATCCTCAGTGACAGACTAAGTGATACCAACATAGTTAAGTTTTCCCCATGCCTGCATTGAGGTCTGAGTGCACACCAAACCAAATGAAGGAGATGAAAGCACTGGTGCTGACTTTTAGTATGTTACAACCTTTTGTCAGTTCTGAACACAATTTGCAGCCTAAGTCTCAATTCCAGTTTATATTTGCATATATTGGTAAGAGCAGTTGTTCTGATATATCCTAAGAACGTGTAAATTTTAGCCAAAGAGGAAAATTCAATAGGAAAAGTGCTAATTAAAGACAGAATAGACTGATTTCTATACAGAAAAAGAAAAAAGAGTAGTTTAAGGGTGACATCAATTTGCGCAGTTTAGTAAGCAAGATTAAAGAAAAATACTGATTTAGAATGAAATTAATTAGGTTTAGTACTACTTGAAATGAATTAGAGGAAATATTTTTAAGGAAATGCTTGAGCATTTGTTCCCACAGTATAGAACTAAAAAAAAAATCCACGTGTATTATTTTTTAAAAATAAGTTCTAAATTCTGTCTGAGGTCCCCATCATCACCCCATCTCCCTTTCTTTTTCTATTGTGCAAAAGAAGAATAAAACAGAATAGCAATTTTATTAAACAATGAGACTATGAAATGAGGCATGGAAATTGGGCATTTTTATTCTTGGGGAGAGATGAGTTAGAAACCACTTTCAACACAGCAAGTAGAAAAAAAAAAAGCTTATGAGAGAGGCAGAAAAAAAAATCAAGAAAAAGAAAAAAATGCAAATTTATTACCATTTCTCAGGCTCATGAAATAAGACACCAAAATGAAAAGAGAGCTGTTCTTCCCCTTCAATGTGCTCCTATTGTTTTGCTTAAATCTGGCCCTCAACATTTTCTACTCTCAGGGGAGACCTCCTCACAGGAACCACACCATGTTGTCAACAGATACATTAATCTCTCTGACAGTTTTTAGGAAAGCAGTTTGAACTCAGATACTAATCTTGGGGAAAAAAGCCTATGCAAAAAACATCCAGTGGTTAAGGCTGTTGGCACACATTCAGCTGTCCAGTCCTCACTGTACTTAGTTTCTGGCATATCATAAAGGGTACCAACCCTTGCCTTTGCCAAACAGCCAAGAGCACAAATAGCAGGTTTCATCTTCCACAGACACATAATGTTTCTGCAAAAAAGACTGGGTGAAAGTGTGTCTGGGGAATAATATTCCTGATGGATCACACAAAAATGTTAGCATGTAGGGAGTCTTCTTTCCTCTATTAAAAACTCTCAGGCCACATGATGGCTTTCTCTCACTACAAATCTCAATTTGCTGTTAAGGGAAATACTGCAATAATTGGGAGATTGCCTAAGCTAGTTGTAAATAGTGACTTCCATGTAATTTATCCAGCTGTCTGTTCAAAACTGTAGAGTATTTTTACTTTATATAAGAAGACAAAGTCAAATGGTTCATCTTTTTTAAAGATGTGAAAGCAATGAATTCATGTAACCTGCACATAATAAATGTATGGTAAACTAAACTAAACCATAAAGTGAAAACTGATAGAGCAGATGGCTAAGTGTCTATCCAGGGAAATGCTTCTCCATTTCAACAGTCAGGGTCCTTCAAGCTTCCTTTCTCTAAATCTTATGGTAACAAGTGCTCTGAATGGAGCACTCTCTCCTGGTGAGATAGAATACAAGGCAATTCCTTAACTATGGATTTAATGTCATAAACATCAATTATGTAGAATGACAGATTCTGTCTCTGTGAGAACTGCCATATCAAATTAAGAACAAGGTAATGTATTTATTCTGATACTCTATTTTACATAAAAAAGCTGCATCTTATTTCTACAATTCGTATAGCAACAGAGAAATCTGTTTCTGAGACAAATCATTTTCCATCTTCAAAATTGTATATTTTTTGGTGGTGCTTCAGCATGCAACATTCCACACATGAGTGAAAATAAAGTTAGTTAGACCTTGCAAATATTCATCAGAAAAATGGCTTCAATAAAACTGGAGACACGACTGTCCCCACAGTTTGCTCATGGCTCACAGCTCACATTGTAAGAATGTTAACGCACCAAAACCTAACAAATCCAAGAAAACTAAGAAATGAGAGAGGTAAATTTACACTTTTTTAATAGTCACCCCTACTACCATATACTTTGTATGCAGTTGTTTGGAGAAATAGGTATCAGATTTCCAAAATGAACACTTGGAAGCTGGTATTAGAAACAGACCCAGGTAAATACTCCTAAGTTTTCATGTGTATGAAAGCTTGTCTTGATGAGCTTCCTTTAAGTAAATGGAGAATTACTGTCTTGCCAAGTCCATCAGGCAAACATGTAAAAGCATAAGAGATAAAAAGGACTGATCTCTCTAGGAACAGAGCCTCACCTGAGCAGATGCTGCAGGGCTTCTTGTTTGTCAAGATGCTTTTCTTACCTTGTTGAGGTTACTTTCTGGCAATCTGTTAGTAAACCTTCATGCCCTTTCTTGAAATCCATATTGTACTTTATCATTTCAAAAGAGAAAAGAGGAGAAACCCTTTTTGTAAGACGGAAGCTCATTTTTGTGTCTTTACTGTCTTGCTGAAATGGAAATCCAACAGTGCAAGTTTTACATGAAAGTATAATGTCACGATAGTGCTATTTCATATCATGCACTGCTTTCTAGCACTGTGCAGTATTCCTCCATTGTCCAATGAACTTTTCAGTCCTGTTTCTGTGTTGCTGAATGATAAAAATTATTAAGGCATTAACACTGTGAAAATGTCTAAGCCTTTCTTCAGTTAGAGAGCATTACAAATGAAGAATAACTGAGTCTTGTCTATAATTACGATATTATTTCACACATATATAATGAAGTATCAAGTGAGGTGTCTATTCAGCATTTATGCATTATCTATGCCATAAAAGTAAGTGTATCCAGAAATGCTTAATTATGATTTTTTAATTCCCAAAAAAGGGCTGCAATTCAACTTAATTCCTCCTGACCTCCCCTCAAGAAACTTCTCCTCGCTCTAAGTGACAAAAAGGGTAGCTAAAAGGTCATAATTTTTGGAACTTCTCCCAGACATCCAGGAAAGATAAGAAAAAGCTCTCTTGACAGAGGGTTATGACATGATCAGAACAAGAGCTAGCTTTTCTCAAAGCATCTGCCAGGGTTAAATATGTGCCTGTATCTACACTAACTGCAGCACATTGTGCTGAAAATCACAACCCTCCAAATATATACAGAATGAAAAGTTTGTGGAACATTGTATTTTCTGTAATGTATTGTAAAAGCTGATGGAAATGGAAATTTCTACTGGAATATTACATCACTAATGAATCATGATGCATATTGATGACTCTACTGCATATGTATATCCTGTTTTGTAATGCATAGCCAGCTGTCACAGAATCTCTGAAAAAGCTGGCGGGTAAGTTCATCCCAAAACTACCTATTGGCTACCACTGCCCAAATATAAAATAGGAGGAAAAATTTGCATACAATTGTTTTGTTTAGGTTTTTATGAGGTATGCGTGTTCTTTAGAGCCTGCATTTGTTCATACTTGCTGCATTTTCACTAACAAAAGTCCTACATAACACTGAGAGACAGACAGTAAAACACTGATTCACATTACCTCAGAGCCACATTTGGCTTAATTATCAAGAACACGTAACAATATTAAGTTTCATCCTATTCGGTAACTGACAAGAAAAGCTCATCCTTTCAAAAAGTACTAAAAAATTTCTTTACAAATGAACTGCAAAGTGAATTGGTATGCTTTCAGTGATTGATGCCATGAGCTCTGTCCTGGAGGACAGGATGAGGATGACCTAGAAGTGCATGTAGCCTTAAGTGAAATTACAGCCACTCACGTAAGTGCTAATGGCACCCGCTCAGGCCCAAAGAATACTGACACCTCCAAGGCTGGGCAGCACCGAAATTACCCAGGGACAGCGAGGCCAAAACCTCTCCATGATGTAATTAATGTCTAAAAGGGACTGGGAGAGGAAGAGAGAGAAAAAGAACATTTCGATCGGAGTAATTCCCAAAGGTGCATCTGAGCTCAGAGAGCAGATACGTGTTTGATGTGTCAGACTGTTCTCTGGAAAAAATCCTGCAGATGCAAGATGGCATTAAAGAATAGATTTCTGCCAGGCTGAAACGGAGCAGCTGACAGTTTCCTGGGCTGCAATATGTTGAACTGTACACTCCACTCATCTGGCAGGCAAGGCTGGAATCTGATATGGCAATGGTCTATATGGAAGAGAATTAGCCAGGAACTCTGCATTTGAAAGTCACTTATCCCAGGAAAACACCTAACATATTTAACTATCATAACCAATTTGCTTCAAATCTGATGATGCCTAGAAAGCTATCAAGAAGATCTTGAACTTTAAGCTTGGAAAGGTTTACTTTAACCATTTCTTCATAAGTTTTGTACTCACTGTCCAAAAGCAAATTCAGAGATTGATTAGGAAAGCATAATCTTGCTTTACTAATAGCCAAAAGAGAACAAAACATAATTTTCATTATGGCATAGTATTACTGTTGAGATGAGATGAAAAATCTTCATCCACCCCACCTTCAAGATCCAATCATAGCATGTCAAGAGGAAATTCTTCAGTAATTTAAGACCAGATGTACTGGGCTCCACTTAGGTTTTCAGGCTTTGGAGTGTTGACACTGCCTGTGGTGCCTCATAACAAACAGTTAACCAGAACAGAGTATTTCAGCTGGAAGGGACCTGCAGCAACCACCCAGTCCAACCTCCTGGCCAATCCAGGGCTGGCAAAAGTTAAAGCATGTTCTTAAGGGCATTGTCCAAGTGCCTCTTAAATACTTGGCAGGCTTGGGACATTGTGGCTGATATTTAATGAATTTAGAAGGTTCATTTGATGAGAAGGTATTTGCCTATCTATCCCTTTCATCGAGCTTTGCCTGGATCACAGCAAAAATATTATTGAACATAAAGTTGCATATTTGTTTAGGTTAAAAGTAGAGTTCTTTCCACTGAAAGGATAGTTTTTTTCCAATACCATAAAAGAAATACACTATCACAAGAAACAAACAGCATATACTTGCATCTCCAATTCATGGATTAGGAATATACGTTAAATTATCTAAATTTGGGTGTGGAAAAAGAAAAAAAGAACTCGTAAGTTTACTTGCTTTCTACAGTAGCTCATTAAAGCACTCAATTATATCTTACACATCATCTGGACATATAGTTTGTCAGCAGCAATTAGAGACTGATGGCTACTTGCTGCAACACGGATTCAACAGTACACAAATCCACACCACAGATATTCTGAGAAGTCTGGAAAAACTCTGGAACATGCTAGAGTGATAGAACTAGAAAATATGCATACTTCCTTTCAGAAGTGTCTGAAAGTGTCACACTTCCTTTAGCTTGAAGTATCCATTCAAATATAATGAAGTTTCAGCAAACATTACCTTTCTAGGACTAAACAGCCTATCAATTATTTTTCACAATAGCCAAGCTTTACTTACTTCAAGCAAAAATTTTCTACTCCAGCCCAACAGTTTGTTTGTTTTTTTATCCTGCTTATAGACCAGACACTAGTCAACCTCTCAGATCTCTGGAGAGTTGTGGTTTAAGGGAACCCAGGAGGAAAAGACAAATTTGGAAAGCCATTTATCCATCTCACTAGAATTGAGACATTATGGTTTTCATTCTTCCCTCACTCCCCAAAATACCGAATTTCCATCATCAGAGCTCTGTGAATAAACGAACATTTTGTTACTGGACTCAGGAAGAAAGAAACCACAGGCCTGTTAGGGACAGAGAGGAGAGGAGGGCACTGTGTGCTCGGGAGCGTGTTTATTTGACTGGATTGCAGACGGTCAACCGAAGAACATGCAGATCATATATTTTTAAGCATTTCATAATGTCTTATTATTAATTCCAGCCAAAACCACCAAGACCAAAATTATCTGAAATTGGTGCTTGTGTGTCCTGACCCCAAAGCCAACAATGGTGGCATAAAAAAAATGTTAAAAATCTACAGTCCTCTCAGGTTTAATTTTTTTTAATCTATTACAAGGCATTGCCCTTTAAGAATCTAGAGAGAAGACAGGTCTCCACAACTAACAAATTGAAGTGTGGTCCTGGGTAAATTTTACTTCCAGGAAACCAAAACGTTGCAGTCCTTGAGAGAGGGAGGCTACAAGCAGAGGGCTCTTCTAAAGGAAAGAGCTTTTATTGAACCTGTCACTTGTCATTAAACACTCCATATTTTACCTTAGCCTGATATTTTCATTAGAGCATACAGGCCTTTTTCATCTGTGAATGAAAGCATTCCCTTCAGCCTTGTACTGAATGTGGGGAAAGGCTCTCTAAAATCGAGCCCACCCGAACAGGACAATTATGTTCAAAAAAGCAGGAAAAGCACTAGGGAAAATCAAGTAAAATTAATACCATGATAACTTGCACACTTCAGTGTTGACTATCACATCACACTCCAATCTTAAATTATTTCATGCCTTTAGTAATGTCTGTTTTTAATGTCAGAAAAACTTGCATGTAATTATATAGAAAACAACAGACATCAGTGCAGAATAAAGCACAACATAAGCAACGTGCAAAAATGTATGTACTGCCCTATAGAGATCTCTAGTTGGAAAACCTGAATGGAAAAAGGTAAAGACATCCATGCTATTAATATTTTTATATCTATGCTCTCTCAGTGCTTAAAACACTTTATAAGTAAAGAATTGGATAAGAAATTGCAAGGGCAGCTATACATTCTTAAAGAACTCTGATGTAAAGCAGCACCATTTTTTTCCACCTAATTTCTGAGCAAAAGCTGCCTCACTGATGTCACCAAATCTGTATCATCTCCTTGACGTACCAGAAACTGGTGTTAAATAGTTTTAACAGGACTTAAAGTTTTTGGTAACTGGAATATCACTCTCTGTTCATTGCTATGCAGTACAAACATTTTACAGAATTTACTGTTTCTTAAAAAAAAAAAGTTGTTTCAGTATGCAAATAGAAGCTGACAGAAAACTAATTTCAGGCATTTTTCAGTGTATTACATATGTGAAGAAGATAGAAGAATGAAAAGGGAAAGAATAATTGGTGGGAGGGGAGAGGGGGGAAGCCAGGAAAGGAAGCCACCCCTTTTAAAATCTGGAAGTGTTACATAAAAACAAAGATGATATTCTGATGGAACGGTGTCATTCAACAAATCCACCATCCACGTAGCTGCAAGGCAAATGCCAAGTACCAGCTGTCTTTTCAAACTTGAAATATAGATTTACTCAAATGCAGATTAGAAATCTAACCAAATATTGTAGTAGTTTTAGGAATTTTTAAAGACATTTCATTAATACCAGGAGGATTGTGTTATTTAAACTTAGCTGCCACATAACGAGAGCCTTGTGAATTGCCATAGCATTACAGCCACAAAACCCATTAGCAGATGTAGAAATCCCACATTCCCTCCTTTTATAAAGGGCTGCAGTTATGAAATCATTTTGGTACACTTGGAACTTAACTATTTCAGTGCCCTGTACATACAGGACTGGAGTTAATGGAGAAAACCACAAAATGGTGCATCCCAGAGCATTCCACATGGACACATATTTCTGTGGTTCTTTCAGAGTTTTAGCTGAAAACATCCCCCCAGCATCCCACAGAACAAAGTAAAGCAGTATCTGCTTGAATTAAGTAGAGAATTTATCTTTACTAGTGAACTCTTAGGATGTGTTTGGTGTCTTCATGGTAGATGTATTAAGATATGTGGCTGGTAAAAAGAAACAGGATTTAACCTAGGATAACAAAGGAAAACACCAAAGAAAGGCTTGCTCTTTAAAGATTTACAAAATGGAACACTACAGGGTAGGGTACTGTTACCATGTTTATTTTCACTCACCAAAAGGAAAGTTATTTTTGTAAATTAAAGAAAACACAATCAAAATGTCTATCATCTCCACACTTAGCATCATAGTATCTTTGCTTTACTTCACACCAATAGTTTAATATTTTTATGACAGCAATTGAAAACTTACCATTTGATAAACCTCCTGCAGCTAATCTCAACACACAGCACTCTGAGAAGTATTTCACTTGCTTTTATACCAGTGACTTTCTTATGCCTGGGCAGATTTGAGGTAACCAGATAACTCTGTGGGGTGCAGCGTGATCATTTCAGAAATAAAGCCAACTGACTAGTAAGCACACCAAGAATTCATGAGGTAGAGTAAACAAGGATAACTACACATAGAAAACATGGTTCTGCAGTTACCCCACAACAATTCCAGCTTACTCTAAGAATACTTACTTGGTTATCTTTCATTTACTGAAGAAAAGACATCAGAATAAGGTAAAAGCAGCTGGGAAAATACACAAAACAGCTAAAGAAAAAGGCTATTAGAAGAGCAGAGAAGAAAGAAATGTCACACCAATCTCAATACAGAATTGATATAATTATTTCAACGATGCACTTCATAACCAAGTTGGCAGTTAAAAGTATTTTTTCCTCTTATGAAAACTAAGACATGAAGGCAGTTGAGAGAGACTACTTTCTCTGAAGTGCTGCAGGATAGATGTGTCCTTTTAAACAATCAGTAACAAATTTCTTAGGTAACAGCTATGAAAACAGATCAGGAGGTAGAGCGGAGAGCCAGGCAGCTAAGCCTGCCTGATTGTCCTAATTGCGTTAATTCAATTCCCATGTTACCTGAAGCTGTTGGGAGCTGTCATTAAGGTTATCCTCTCGTCTTCTGGCCTCCTCCAGCATCTGTGCACTCTTCTTTTTCTCCACTTGTTCTTTGTGCTTCAGGTTTGCTACTTTCTTATTTTGATCTTTAACTTGCCTGCAAAAGAGAAGAGCACTCAGAGCGCGGTCCGGAGCCGCTCCCCGTCGGCCCCGGCGCTGGGCCAGGGAACAGCGCAGCCATCGAGTGCCACCCCTTCCTCTGCAGGTCACCAGCACCAAACCATCCTCGAGCAGTACTCTCAGCTGGTCATTCTGCTAAAAGAATGCTTCATTTTGCTCATTTCAACCTCAACCAGGGCATTTCTGAAACAATAGCATTTTTTATTTGGTATAAACTATAAATCAAAAGGTGCACCTGCCATCTTCTGACTTTGGGGAAGAAAACTCTTCTCTGTTCACACACACACACACAGAAAACCACACACATCTAATAACCTATTCTGCTTTGGGTACCACTGTATCTAATGTGAGGAAAACAGGAGAAGCAAAAGGAAAAACTATGACTTGAATCAAGAGGATTACCTACAAGAATGAGGCAATCTGTTTTCAGAAGTAAAGTATTTCTTTTCAACCTCAAGATCTACCTGTTTTCTTGATATTTTGAGGGATTTCCTATCCTTTCTTTTTACAGAAGCAAGACACAACAAACTATTTCAGAAAGCGTGCATAATTTCCTTTTCACTTGCATCTATGGACTATTTTTGATGATCCTGGCAGCTACCACTGCCTGCAGACAGGGTTTGGCCTTTCAGGGCATTAAGACACATGGAGTATTGAATCTAATTACAGACCCTTTCATCTCAGCCTCCTGACCACAGAGAGCTTGAGTCTAAACTTTTAGTCCAATCAAAACAAAACAGGCTAGCTTTGCTTCCTCAGCCCTTTTCTCCATAATTATATCTGGAGTTTGGATTTTGGAATAAAAGACAGATTCTTTGGTTGCAAGATTCCCCCAAAACATCATGCAAGTAGTAGAGATGGCTCTTTAATTTACTGTTTAGAAAACAGAATGATATACCAGCTTCAGATCTGGTATGTTATCCACACAGACAGGGAAGAATGTCTCTTCTGTGTTTCAGAAATACTTTTAGAACAGATCACAAACAACCCTTCTTTAATATCTTCTTCAGAACTCATAACAAAAGCACAATCAAGAACACATTTCTTCGTGATATATTTTTACGTGGCATATGACCAGTCAGTGTTTTGAGTTCCTCCAAAAATACATAGGTCCAACTCTGAGCTCTGCCTTTTCCAATGTAAGCCAACCGAGGCTGGGAAAATTGTGAAGACAGCAAATTTTCCTTGGTGCTAAAACAAACTATTAGGGCGAAAAAGTGCTGATGGCCTCTGGAGACCAATAAAAAAGGAAAGTCCTTTTCTGATGATGTTAAAAAATTATTGGCATACTTAACTACCCTGTCCAAGAGTTACAGCTGATTTGAGTCAGGATGCTTTTTAAACACAACCAGTATAATTGTTGAGTTATTCTAACCCAGTGCTGCACACTGGCAGTGGGCACACTGCCCAGTTTGAAAGCAGACTTGCTCAGTGATTAAACAACTTATTGGAAATATTACGTTGGCACCAACTCAGCTTGTACAATACATGGTTCTATCTGTCCAACAAAATAAACACAGAAAGTACAGCTAAGTCAATGCAGAAAATGAAAATATGTCAGTCCAACACATTCAATTCCATATGAGAATTTTTATTCAACTTTTAAATCAAAATTAGAGGAATTAAGTATTTTTTATAAACTTGCAAAGCTAGATTCACATATTGGGAAACTGATCTTTGTTAGTATAACCTACTAGTTGGATAAGGACAACAATATTAATAAAGCCAAAACCCTCATCAAAATATGTCAAAAATGGGTAATCTCCTGAATGGTCCAAAATGCTCTCAAACAAAATACGTAGTTTCAAAAAAGGAGTAATTATAAGGGTATGTGCTATTGACATCCCCCTTCTCATGTCTGAACCAAAATAAATGACATTCTAATATATTAGGTAGATGTTTTGAGACAAAGAGAAGCTTTACTGAAGTTAAAAGATGGAAGTCTGGAAATTACCTAGTGCTTGTAATACTGAGATCAATCGTCATAAAACCTTCTACTAGACCAGGTTGCTCAAAGCTTCAATTAACCTGGCTTTGAATCATGCAAGACACAACTATCCCCCCATATCATTGATGTCAAAAAGGAACAAAAGTTGGGCCATAAACCTTTGAAGTGATATAGTTATCTGTGGCATTAACTAAAATTTCCCCAACTGTTTAATTCTGTAAAACTGAGAAGGTCACATGAAATTCCAATTCTATAAAACCAAAAAAGCTTGGAGTCACTTGATACATAAAAAACCATCTCATCGTCTCAATGCCCGTGGTACCAAATGAAAATTCTCCCTTTTACACAACCACGTGCAGATAATCATGTAAAAAGTTCAGCATATACAACTCCACAGACCTTTAGTGTTTGCACCATGAAAGTTCTGTAAAACTCTGAAGACTTCATACTGTGGTTCAGTAAAGAATGCTCTTCCTTCTCTGCCAGATAACTTTCAGTTTTCAAAGCCAGTCAGAGAATCACCTTTTATATATGCAAATAATCTTTAAAAATATTTAAATACATACTCATATTTTTAATATCAAGAGACCTCAAAGGCTTGCTTAATAGGTATCGCCCCATTCACTGCTCAATAAGACAGTTCTGTTGCTATTTTAAACACTGCAATACTACTGATGATTGTTATAGGACAATTTCATCTTCGCACCACCACTGCACAATGTGTGCAGAATTGGACCACATACCGAACTAGAACAATAATATAAAATACAGAAAGTATGGGCCTTAAGTGAGCATGCTGCAACTGAAACATTCTATGAGGAGACAGTGAAGAGGAAAATTTTTCATAATATATGTGCACCAGGAAGCTAATTAGGAAGGAAGAAACAGAAAGAAAGAAACAAAGCTCTGCAACTCCCTCCCTCCTCAGCTTCATTTTGCAAGCTTAATATTCTTACAACTCTTTTGAATGCAACTGCACATATACAGAGCACATATCCCTACCAAAGGGGCAGTAAAGTTTTAAAGAAATCCTTAATCTCTAAGAGTATTTTTATTAAAACCGAAAAAACCTTCACAAGATGAAGGATAGTAAAATGAGAATGAATTATGTACAATGATGGCAAAAGCACAGAGGTTTATCAATGTTTCCAAGAAAGCACTGCTGTTTGCACGTATAGCAACTGAGCAAACACCAATTTGCAATGTGCATGTGGGATTCTTGTCACAAAATAGCTAATGAACTTCTGAGAGATACAGTGCATTAAACACTGCCATAATTCCACAGAAATTGCCACATTCCTACAGAAACATCTCTGCAAAACGGGACTACAAAGAAAAAGAATTCTGGTGATTCTAATTAAAGCTGGAGAGCCAGTTCATGTTCAGTGAGATAAAGCTTTAAGTAAGGCACCAACTGGAACCAGCAGAAACAACAAAACTAACAAATGAAAAAGTACCTCATCCCAGATGATGTTTATTCTCAGTGTCACCTCCAATCAAATAATAAGAAATGTTATAGTCATATATAAAAGAAGAAAAATCTAATGAGAATGTTTATGCTGAACTACAGTGAGGAATTCCACTCATTTTGGAAATAACAATTTCTTTTGCACTTTTAAAAGCAATTTTAAGATAACCATCTTTTTTTGAGGTCCAGCTCCTACAATATTTTGCCCTCAAAAGTGAAAACTCTTTTCCATTATTTCAAATTTTCATCCATTTCACGGTATGTCACATCAAGTACTGTTACAGTGGAACATATAGATAAAAGGAGTAGAATCAAATTCAGGCTTCTGATTTAAAAATATAATCTCCAAAGTCTTTCAACTAAAGACAGGCCAAGATTTTCAGAATTAATAATTTCACATCCTTTGATTTTGGGTGCCCAATTTAAGCCATGTTCCTGATGAAAAAATCCCCTAAGATTTCCTAATCAGGAGACTGAAACCAGCTGTTAATATCTATGGCTTTACTCTTTCTTTACTGAAACAAAGCTGCATCACATTAAAGAAGCCACACCTTTCCACTTCTCTGTGAAATTGTTGAATTTCCAGTGCTGAAATATAGCCCAACACCATGGGGACTAAAGTCAATCAATCACAATAAGCAGTAAAAAATTTCAAATGAGAAGATTTCACATTTTAAAATTATTTCAAAACAGGAAGACAAATATAAACAATAGAAGACCAGTGGGCCATCAGGCATTCCTGAAAAGTGGCAAGTCACTTTGCTACCCCATCAGTCTTTGGGAAGATTTTTCCTCCCTCAGAAGACCACGTGCTACATAGGCCCTTTTATTTATTAAGGCTTTTATGAAGTTATTTTTTTCTGTACTAATGTCAATACTTTTTTCATTTTGACACTAATCTCATTATCTTTTACTGTAATGCACATCAGCACACATACAGCTGCGAATTCTCTCCTTGTATGGATTTTCATGCTACACATTACAGTAATGCAAGTTATTATCTGCATCTACTCGTCTTTTCTGACTTAATTTCAGATGTTATTCTTGTCAAATAGAAGTTGCTAAAATGTTAACTGAAAATATGAATAAATTAATTTGAATTTTAATATTATATTTTAACATACTTTTCCTTCACATTTACATGGCTAACACACAAGAGTGTTTTTAGAATAATGCAAGTTAAGTAAACATTTAGAATGCTTTTGAACCACCACAAAAGCTTCCCTGCAATATGAAGTGTACACTCACATGCTGTATTTCACACAATGAATCACACACTAGGAACAAACGTGCAGATCTTGTGCACTGCTATAGAATCAGCCTGCTTTACTCATCTGACTTAGGCCCTCAGAAATATTTCTATGTGTCCGTCAGCCATGTCAGAAGGATTGCTGAGCTCGAGCCTTCATTGCTGTAGCATTACCACCACCCACAGGACACTCCACTGTTGCTGCAGCTACTAATCCTGATGGACAGATGAACTTCAGATGTGTTAAAGAACACTTTGCTCCTCAACGTGAGTTAAGCTGATAAAACAGTCAACATGACTGAAAAAACCTGCATGGAAAACTGGACGCAATGAACGAATATGTTACTTAGTTTGGAATTGCCCATGTGCCTTGTGTTATGAAGTATTAGATTCTACAGTGTATAGTATAGAATTACAGAGTATTTCAAGTTGGCAGGGACCCATTAGGATCATCGAGTCCAACTCCCTGCTTGTTGCAGGACTACCTAAAACTAAACCATATGACTGAGAGCATTGTCCAGACGTGCCTTGAACTCTGTCAGGCTTGGAGCTGTGGCCACTTCTCTGTTCCAGTGCCCTCAGGGTGAGGAGCCTGTTCCTGTGTCCAGCCTGAACTTTCTCTGCTCCAGCTTCATTCCTTTTCCTCACATCCTATCACTGGTCCCCAGAGATAGATCAGCACCTACCCTCCACTGCCCTCCTCGAGGATGGTGCTGTCATTGCCTAAGATATCCAAGCACTTTGTAGTCTGAGACACAGAGAAGTGTCCAACTTACAACATTTACCCCTAAATTTCCTTCATCACTTCTTTGTTTTTAAGGTCTGCCCCCACAAAATATTTTAGCTGGCCATATCCTTAACCATAACATCTGAATTTAAAAGACTGCGAATACAGTGACATAGCTGTGTTGTCTGGGTTTTTTTGTTTTGCTTGGGTTTTTTTGTAGTTTTGGTACACAAAGAAAAATATTTACATTCTGGGGCATATAGCAGAAGGAAACCAAGGGAAAACTCTTCCCAAAAATGCTACTTTGTTTTGAAAATAAGAAAAAAAGCCTGTTCTGAAAGGTTTTGATTTGGCTTTTAGCTGCTCAAAACTCACTTCACCTTAGTTAGGATTAGTCCCCAAATGATGGAGAATAATGGCAGTTTTTGGAAAGCTCAATTGCTTAACCTCAAGAAAAAGAACGTAATGATAGGAAGACAAATAAACAATGAAGGAAAGAGGACCGACCACATCACACAGCCCCATCACCACAACTGAGTGTGTGATTGACAGTCAAAGGAAAGCTCCCAGAGGTTGAACAAAGTTCTTCATCTTATGCATTCAAGAATTAGGATCAGGGGAATTACACACTGTTGAAGATCTACACGGAATTTAGTAGGACTGGGTTGGCTTTTTTTAAGAACTGAAAGTGTTATCTGGGCCTTTTCCTTTGCTTTGTTTGGCTGCATGTAGCAGTTCCAGCTTCTCAACTAGTTTGTCACTGCCCTTCAACATTATAACAAGGTCAAAAATGGTGCATTAAATTCCTAACTAAAAGAAACAATAATTGCACTATGCTTCACAAACTTGGTTTAATATTACCACGTCTGTTGCACATTGCATGCAAGCTAAAAGACCAATCACCACACTTAAACTGCTCTTGTTCAACTGCATAGCACTCAACTACCCCTTCTGCCTGTGAATGTCTCCCAAAACCGCTCATCATTTTGTTACACTGTTCCTTGCTGTTCTGCACCACTTATATGACAAGGTAAGGAATGCCAATGAAAATATTAACAGATCCTGAAAATTTAACTGGGCTGCTGCATGTGAGTCAAATCGTCCCATGGTGGCTTTAAGAGATGGGGGGTGGACTTCATTTCCTGAGGCTAGGAAACTTTGATTTCTAAAAACAAAGCGTGTGTTCAGGTCAGCACTGGAGGAGGCAAAGGATGAAGGCTGTGGGAAACTAGCTTGCCCCAAATTTTAGGAACAGGAGCCCAACAGTGTCTGAATCAAGAGGTGTTAAAGGCAAGACTTCAAGCAGATCTCTGCTTTACACTGATCACTGTCTTTCTTCAGTGGTAAGAATTATTTTCATGGTATCAATGCACATTTCCTGATGCAGTCAGCACACCAGCTAGCTCACCTCTCCCTGTGGCTAAAACAACATGAAGATTTTTTTCCAGAAACAGCCGATGGGAAGATAAGAGATAGGGGAGCACACGCCATATGAATCTAGAAACTCAGTGTAATAAAAAAATGGTATCCAAACCCTCCTATAATTTAGAAACTCCTCAGAAAAGAAACCCATCACCTGACTCATTAGCAACAGATGAAGTTTACACAAGTTATGCCACACAAGTGGCACAAGTTATTAATGCTATATGGAATGTTTCATGAGGGAATGAAAAAAACCAACACCAGTATTAACCAGGGTGCTCTCCAGTCATGAGACAGTAGCCCAGCTACATACAATGGTGAAATCAAATGCTGCTGTCTTCTTCTTACAGAAAAAGTAAAAAAAGAAAAACTGCCTCAACCAACTGGCTAAAATTGAGGGATTATCAGCAGAGATTAAACAAAGTGTCTTTGTTTTAGTGCAACAAGTCCACAGCAAATTAAGCAAACTAAAGGTTTGCTTTCAGACAGTGCCAAGTACAGGAAGACACTCTAAACACTTCTGGTAAACATCTATAGCACCCCATGTTTTCATTAATCTCTTACTACAGTTTTGTAGATAAAATCCTTTGCATCTATTCATCTAGCTAATGTGCAGCTAAATAAAAGACTAATAAAATTAATGTGCAGCTTCCCAACTACTTAAATTCTCAGCACCTATTTCATAGGAAGCAAGTTCTGTGATGAAAATAATGAATACATTACCATAATTTCATAACTGGTGTAAAATTTTAAATCAGACTTCAGAGATTAAATAGCAAATTAATTATACGTCAGGTTTGGTAACTATTTTTGAAAGCTGACAGCAACTGAACTAGAAAAGAAACCTTTAACCTTAAAGCCTTTCAACTTTTAGTTTTATTGTTGCTAGGAACATTAAAAAATACAAACTTCAGGTGAACTCTGAAATAAACCTGTAACATAGTGGTATGGGTGTTCCTTTGTTAAAAAAAATACTAATACTTTAAGGACCTTAATAAAAGCATTCAGTAGTTCAACAAATAAGTTTGTTCTAATTTTTTTCCTGCTTTTGTTAATTGAGCAAACAGATGCAAAGCCAAAAATGACATTTATAAAATGGCTGATTAGGCTTTGGTGTGGATTCCTTCCCCCTGCAACATGCTGGGTTAGTTGAATTTGGCCCTAACAGTGTGGGAAGAAGTCCCCAAGGTGCTGTTCTCTTTAACTCCAGCTCACAAACCAACTGCCCTGTGAACAGATCACACACAGCCAGCCACTCTCTGCTCAAGAGACCTGCACCATTTGGCTGAAAAAAGTGTTTTCTAAACAGCAATAAAATCTTCCTTATGAATGGCATTTTACTGCCGTTTCAGAGGGTATTTTTGTGATACAAGATAACATGTCTTTTTTAACTGCAGTCCCACTAACCAGAAGAGAAAACAATCGCAATAGAGCAGTTGTTTTCTTTCAGACGGGCAAGCGATCTTCTAATTCCTTCTAGAACAATACGTGATACAAACAGTAATTAAAAGAAAAATCAAATGTAAAAATTAGCCACTGAAACCAAACAAAAAATTAAATATAACGTAAGGAGAAGAAAATTTTAAAAGCAAAGCATTTAAGAGCCATGCTAGAGTAGCTTAAAACATCTATCCGTATGTAAACAAGCTATGAAGAGAGAAAGTCCTTTCCAAAAATTTGAAGGAATTTGGGATAACAGTTGAACATTATTATTCTGTCATCTCAATAACCGTATGTTAAAGAATCAAGATATGTCTCACACATTTAAGCTGACAATTACTGAAAACCCAGTCTTCAGCAAAAAGTATTACACCAAGCAAAACCTTTGCCAATGACAAAGACAAAAGCACAATGGATGTAGTAACTCAGTGGAAGAGGATTTCTGATGAAAAGATATACATGCACAAGAACATTCAGAGTCTTGCTCTTCGGGAGAGATGTAAGGAAGTGATGCTATCAGGACCATTCTGAAATAATGTAAACCTGTCCATTTCAGGCCTAAAAGCCTGATGATTTTACATCACTGAGATGCCCAAATAAAAATCTGATATAATTTATCTTACCTACTTAAACCAAAATTGTTTTCAAGAAAAATCTTTCTAAAAGATTCTCTACACAGATGTGAACTGAAAAGTGTTCACTCTGTTAGCTACAAAGCAGTTGCACGAAATCTGATCCAAAGCTGGCCATTCCCAGAGACTATATTGGGAAAAGTATCCAAAAGGATGGGGTTGATTGAAAAGCTCTGTTATTACACTCATCAAACTGTACCTTGCTACAGCACCTCCATTACCATGAGAATGTGAGATGGGAGGGACACAGCTCTAGTTTGGAATCCCCTGGTGAGACCAATTTCTGCTGGCGAATGCAGACCCCAGTGACTCTCAGAACAGCACGTCTGGCAGATTTCTTTCGGGTGCTTAGCAAACATTTATTAAGAGGCATCTCCTCTTCTGAAACACATTCTGAATCACTGGCTTGGCAGCCCACATGAGGTTGGTATGGAGAGTGCCTCCTGACGCGATTTGTTACAGACTTTTGAGTGCCTGGCAAACGGGGGACAGCAGCATTATTTGTAATAAATGTCCCACACACAGGCTGCACTGCCTGTCTGAACAGCGCAGATGGTTCAGTCCCTCCTCCTCTCATACAGCTGAACACTGCATTTTCAGTCTGGCACACAGGAGAACACAGCCAGGAATATTCTGCAAGTTAACTGAACACCACTGGGGTTCTGGAGATCTCAGTGGGTGCTGAAAAGCAGCATTTATGAGTCTCTCTTCTTTGAAGGTTTAACAGCCCTGGTAAGCCATGGACAAGGTTACTGCCTTATGCATTTGAGGAGGGATTTCTACCATTCCACAGCACATGGATCTGTTACAGGACAAGTATGTCCATGAATATTATAAATACATACTTTAATTTTTAACATATTATGAAGGAGCACATTAAAAAAAAAAACCTCCAGCGACAAGATGCCCCATGTGTCAGATATCTGAAATATACTCTCACTGATAGCCTCAGAGATCATAAGGTTGGCTAATTAAATTAGCTCTAGTTTGGAATTTGTACTCAAAGATAAATTCTTTATCTAGGCAATTACGCTACTCCATTGAACTACTTTTTATTTGGTGACCTTGAGACAAACGAGGCAAAATTAAGATTTTAAGTGAGCTGATCTCCCTATCAGGGCCACTGCCTTGATGCAGGATGTCACTGAGACATTTTCTGCCTCCCTTCAGAGAACTGATTTTCCAAATAACTGAGGAACACTCCTAATCATTAGTAAATATCAGCAAACAACAGCCTTTGCTGTCAAGGAGAATATTACTAACACAAATACAATATATTTTCTATAAATCATATACCTTTTTATATGAAGGCATACACTGGAGGTTGAGAGACAAACAGTGTTGGAAACCAAAGTCATATTAAAGAGGCTATGGTCAAAACAGGATACAGAAAGACAAGAGGAGCTTTCCAGTCCCTCTCTACTTAGAAATAAAATTTCTCTACCTCTAATTCAAGAAACAACTATTCCAAGATGCAGAAGAAAACACATAAAATACTCCTTCCTCTCTGCAATTTTCAAGAAATCAAATGAAATACCTGTGTAGGTGGTGTTGGGTTTCTTCTTATTGATTGCTTTCTGCTTGTGCAGACTGGTGTAAGGAAGAAATTAACAGTGTACAGACCCTTTAAACTAATAAAAAAATCTAAAAGCCATGCAGCTTTAAATCAAACTCACAATGGTTAAAAATTAGAATTTCCTCGCAGATATTGGCTAATTAGTAAGAGGTATTTATATCTATTAGAAAAAATGATAAAGAGATAAAAATGGACACGGGGAAGATTACACCCATCACGAAAAAGAACTAGGAATTCATACCTGCTCCCGAAACTGGGAATAGCATGTGTTTACTCCTTCTATTTAACTTTAGAATGATCTTCCAAATGTTTGGCTTTTGCTCACAGTTTTTTCCCATTTTACAATAATGTCTGAAGTTAAAAACAGAAGGCAGACTCCTTCAGCTGTATTTCAGCTGTCATTTGTTCACATGACCCAAGCATACTAAGAAAGAACACGGAAATAAGCAGTCAAAGGAAACAAATTGTCAGAAATCATGCGCCATGCCCCCACTCTGAGCACATATCTGCATATTCCATAATAAAATGGGAAATCTGTGCTGAAAGCAGGAGATACAAGAAAGGGAAGGAGGCATGTCATGAACTAAAGAGAGAAAACCCATGGCTATTTACATTTCTCTAGTAACCTTTGTATAATGCCACTGCATGCTGCCTACAGAAGCTCTCCCTATTGCTTATGCTGTGGGGAGCAGTTCCTTTGATTAGGACATATGATCATGAAATATTTCCTTTAAGAAGAAATGACATTAAATGTTGCAGTTCTATATCATTTGCAGTTCTACTCCAAATACAACAGGAAAATCCATTATTTTCACATTCCAAGTCAGTGGCCGCTTTTACAGTGTAAATTGTCATTTTGCAGTATCCTAATGAAGTTTTTACTGTCAACTTCATTTAATGCTTTCTCCCACTTTTCTTCCATACAGGATGGCTTTAAAGTAAATGATAAAAAGAAAAAAATGAGCAGGAGGAGCAAGTGCTAAAAGAAAAGACAATTTACACTGATTTGAGGTATCAATCCTTTGAAATACGCTGACATCCTAAATACAGAAGATGTGTTCGCTCTTATGTATTTTACATATATTGCTAGGAGTTAGTAATTAAAAAACCTATTTCTAAGCTGTTTATTACTAAGTGAAAAATTACACACTGAAAAGTGAATGTTTATATCAATCTAGTAGTTGGCTTTAAGTTAAGAACATTAATAAATTGGTACAGTTACCTGAGAATTCAGGGACATCCTGCAAAACCAAGAATCCTACCATCAGGAAACTCAGAATACACTTGTTTTAAAACACTGCAGATTAAAGGAACTAAAGTGAAAATACAGTGCAGACTATTACAGAGTAGGGCAAGCTTAGGGAAAGATCCAAGGATGAACACAATATTAGTGCTCCCAAAAGAATGCATGTTCAAAAGTACAGCATACCACTGAAGTAAGGTAAGAGTCGTTATCCTTACAGATATTGGTAGGGTAAAGTTGCATTAGGTCACCTCTCTTTTAGTTCCAAGCGTGTGGGACTTCTTTAAACATGGCAGGAACCACTCAGGACACTAAAAAACCTAGGGCTGAGCAATACAGGAGAGGAGGAACTAGCAGGAAAGGAGCCTCACTTTTCTGTTGGGTTGGCACCTTTTGCTTTCGTTGTCAAGGCTGGCCCTGAGCAGCCCAGCTTGGCAACTGCCACTTGCTGGCAGCTGTAATTTCTAGGATGAAACTAAGCCCTTGTGCATTTACAGGGAGCATTTTGCAATTCAAGTTTGTAATTCTTGCTCACTTTTGGTTTTGTATAAAAAGAATTAAGTTACTTGTAATGGTAAAGTTCATTCCAAAATGCTTGAAGGAAGGATGCTGGAACTGAGTAATTCCAACCCCACTGCCACCCCAAAACTACCAACCTGCTTGATTCCAATTTCCATCAAATCTGTTCAGTATTGTAAATAGATACATAGGAATGTTCCCTGTAAAAGCACTTCACATTGAACAGAGTGTGCTGGTCACTGAAGGGATAGGAGGCACTTTACCCCATGGAGATGGGAGTTAATTACTCAGCCATGAACAGAAAGTGACAACTGGAAACATTTTGTTCTCTAAGGAAGTGAGAATACCCCATTTCTTTTAATTAAGAAGAACAGCCTATCTGCTGGATAAGCAGGAAATTAAGTAAGTTACTGAGAGCTTGATTAAATCTGTCTGAATTGCCTGGGGTACATCAAGAAGACTACAGAAAAGCTGACATATTCCAGTATGAAAGGGCCCTCTATTGTTTGCAGATGAAGAACAAGTTATGCAGAAGAAGGGAATACTTGAAAACACCACCCTGCAAGAACAATGAAATGGAAGAGAGCCATAGAAGAGAAAGGGAAAGGGGGGAAAAAGAGCTTTCTAAATTTAATTTTAGCCTAAGAATGTTAAGCATGTTTTTTATCTTGCAATATCTCTAATAGCCTACTTGGGAATTCATGGATAAGAAATTTTGTTTTCATTTTACAGTAAAGTGATTAAGAATGATTTCAAATTAATCGACTGATAGCAATAGAACTGTTCACTGAATCTATAAACTGTATGGCTGCAATAAATATCTATGCTTATCTAACATATTTTTCATCCAAAAGATGAGGAATTATTTGCAGAGATGATGCACAGGCCTGTTAGGGAAGCTGGTTTCACAGGAATGAGGATGAAAAATACTCACTAAGTGGCCAGTGAAGTAATGCTCTCAATTGATCAGTTAAGTAGTGAAGGGCACACCTGAATCTCGATCGAATGCCCTCCTCTGAGGCACACCTTGTGTGCAGGTCAGAAATGGAACCTGAACTTCACAAGTAACACAAGAACAAAAGGTTCCAGTTCAGGCACTGGCACAGACTCAACACACAACGAGTAACTTCCTGGCCAGCTGAAAATCTCACAGCAGAAAAATGCTGCCTCAACAAGTGAGCTGAGAAGAAACTGCAGGGTCAACTATGCTCTATTTTATTTGCCCAGAGCCTGAGCAAGATAAAGGACGTGACAAAAAGGGATGTGAGAACTGCAAATGGAAAATGGTTCTTTCAGCCCCAATGATGAGACATAAGAGCAAACCCGGTTACTACAGAGGTGAAACAGTGAATCCCCTCCCTGTCAGATTAAAGGTCACTGTCCCAGTCTAAACTCTCACCAGCAAGAAAAGCTTACAGAGAACAGACAAAAAATTTGTGAAACAGAATTTCCAATTTTATCTTCTCTGATTCTATTAAAAGCAATAAAGTATGAGAGAATCTGTGTTTAGGGATGGGGAAGAAGGGGAGAGCAGTATTAGAAATCAAGAAAGAAAAATGTCTGAGTAAACTACTAGACAAACCTACAAATACCACTCTGACCTATATCACAGCAATACTGTATTCCAGAAAGCAGAAATTCTTTTCAAAATTGTTTAAAAACTGAGAACACATATAGAAATTTGCAAGAAATAGAAGTGCAATGGACCCTGCTTCCCCCGCCCAATTCTTCTTTCTTTTTTTACAGCTGTACAGTACTATGAAATAACAAGACCATTTTTGTTTACCCTGTTTTATCAGGTCATTATTACGTAGAAATTCTTACCAAAACCACATAAAAATTGTAGCTCTTGTCCAAGAATACATACTAACTTACCATAGAAAATCAGAATAATGGAGTAATTCTGTTTGGAGGGATGTCTGAGGATCACCCGGTTCAATACCTCGCTCAAAACAAGGCCAAGTTAGAGCAGGCTGCTCCTAGCTTTGTTCAGATGAGTTTTGATTATCTCCAGTGTTGAGGGCTCCTCAGCCTCCCTGGGCAATGTATCAGTACCCAACTGATCACTGGTTGTCTGTCAATTATCTCAATGGGACTTATATTGGAACAAGCCACAGTTTGTGTCTGTTGCCTCTCAACCTTTTACTGAACATGTGTGAGAAAAGTCTGACTCTGTCTTCTCTAGAAATCTTGGAGGTGTATTTTGTGTCATCATCCACACTAAAAAGACATTGAACACTGCTGATTTTGCTCTGAGCCAGTCATCTCATCACTGAAAGCAATCAGGTTGGTCAGGCATGATTTGTCCTTGTAAACCCCATACTGGCTGTTCCCTATCACCTTCTTTTCCTTCAGGTTCTTGGAGGTGACTTTGAGGAGGATCTGCTCCAAAATCTTCCCAGCACATGAAGTTACACTGACTGGCATGCAAGTCCCCAGATGCTCCTTCTCATCCCACCTGAAGATGGGCATGATGTTTGCCAGTCAAAGGGAACCTTCCCTGACAGGCAAAGCTTTATAAGATGAGAGAAAGAATCCTTGCTATGACATCAGCTGGCTCCCTCAGCAACCTTGTGTTTATCTGATCCGATTCCGTCAACCTGCATATTCCTAATTTGTTTAAATGGCCTGCAACTTGGTCTAACAATCCTGTGGGTAATGCATCGCTCCTGCACACTTCACCATTATGTTCAGGGGTCTGAAAGGAGTCCTTGAGAGTAAAAAAGCAGGAAAAGCAGCAACTGAGCTGATCCTTTTTAGCAACTTTTTAAAAAGTCCTGCCCAACTGCATTCTCTGTAACTACTGTACCATTGCTGAGTCCAGGCCTGTTAAAGCTTGTGGTACTGTCACTTATGGAACCGTTTGCACCACTACTATTTTACATTCACTGCCTGGCTTTTAGAATATTAACAGAAAAAAATATCTAGCCACTCGGGGGGATAAAATTTTGCACAGAAGCTAGCCATTAATGAGGAAGAATCATCTTCAGATTTTATTCCTTTGACTAAATGCGATGTGACACATATAGGTTAGTCAAAATGTTTAATGTTGCATGAAGTTGGAGTGATCATTCCATTTAATCTTCTGATGATGACATGCTATGTAATTTGTTACCTTTGGGATATAGGAAGATAGAGACACATCTTAAAATGTCTTCTAAAAATAACACTGTCTTTCGATGTTTCAAATAATATGGTAAAAACCCCACCTTTTTGTTATGTCTGAAAAAATTGTGAAGGATTTCTCTCTCAGAGCATTTCACTCAAACCTCTTCAAAATTCACAGCATAGTGTGACACGAAAATCCTCTCTAGTGCCTCTTGTCTTTCTAATGCTACCTCAGTTCAAAATCCCACTGGAAACCTGCACACTTTGTGAATATATGTGCTGTAAACAAAGTAATAACACAAAAACGACTCGTTGTTTCACATAATTAAATTAATTTCAGCAGGTAGCAGGAAATTAATCAGACCATGTGAGACTGCAGGAAAGTGAGAATTCTGAGATTATGTACAGCTGTGAATAATTTTTCTTAATTAAGATGCAGTCAAATGAGGCAAGAAAAGAGGACTTTTGACAGAAAAGGTACAGATTCCACTTTGAACAGAGGAAAGCTCTGACAATCACTATACCTAAAGCAAATTAGAAAGGCTATGCCAGTGACTTGTTTTAAGGAAAACCACAGTTCTATTTTGTGACTTCATCACCACCCAACCCTCATAACCAGGCCTGATGCCTTCATTTCTTCCTTTTCCCACTATCATCTCTGAGACGCCTTAATTCTCCTCACTCGCAAGGATCAGACAACTCTTAAGAGTACTTTTTACTGTAAATAATTCCCCAAAGCCATTTTTGCTCTAAGTAGAATTACAGGAAACATATATTGAATAGAAAACAACTACTACAGATTGCTACTTTTTGGAGACAGCCAAGGAAATTTAAAAGGAAACTTCTTTGAAGACAATGTTTCTGTCTCTGCTGAGCTAAAACCACTGCTGACTCAACACACTTGAAATTTTTATCACCTCCTGACATGGTTAATGACCAACATTGTGGCAGAGTGAAGACCTGGAGTGCTCTGAAGGTATGAAACTAAAGAAGCAGCCACATTTCCAGTGAGATTTCTCCTCACCACGCTGGCCCTTTGTCAGTCCTCAGAGCCACGGCTTCCTGGAGGTGCAGCACGTGAGTCAGTGTGCAAAGGTATTCCCAGCACAGTGAAAAGCCCACAGGCACCACAGACTACATGTCTGTCCCTTAAGTACTCTGCTGTTCTGTTCTGGGTTTTTTAAAAGAATTGTTGAATAGCACTCTGAGTTTCCTGTACTTGCTGAACTTTTTAAGCAATATTATCTGCTATTGTATTACAGAAGGATGACATTTTAAACATTTCTTCGGTGGTTAGACATGTTCTGTTTAATATACATTTAGGACTCTGGAAAAAGGACTGAAATAATCCCCTCAGATTTAGTATTTTGTTTTTACTTTGATTTTATAAGGCTACACTTGAGTTGCTACACTGACATTTAATTTTACATGGACACTCTCAGCAGACTTTTATCTGGATTCATGCCACCAGCCTGCACTCATCTAATCACCAAGCCACTCTGCTTGTGGAAATAAGGTTTACAGTATTTCATTATTACTTCCTAGAGCATCAAATTTTCTTTGGTATAGCAAAAATTCCAGAAAACTTTCTTTAAAGAACTGGATTACTTGCTCTAAAGTATGACAGACAGCACAATTAATCATGTGATCTAAACTAACAGAAAATCTGACAGTATAAAGCAGAACACTGGAAGACAAGCCTCCTGTGGGATAGCTCCTGTCCAGTTAAGCTGCTTGTGACCTAGTTTGAGGCTGGAAATCTGACTTTTGCTTTATCAATATAGCTCGGTCTTCCCTTGAAAACACGCAGCTGCTCACTAGAGCACCTGATGTCAATCTTTTTATCTTTATCTATCCCAACTTTTGTGACACATACTCGGAAGAACAGCTTAGAAGAACTGGAGCATATGATTTTGCAGTATTTTTTCTAGTTTTTTTTTTCACTGCTGCAGGTAATGACATCAGTATAGTGTTATTTGGCTTGTTACTCTTGAACTCAGCCAGCATTGGGGAGCTCTTTATGTGAAGCTGTCATCAGCAGAGATGCTAAGCAAAAAAACTTCTTATGGAAAACTGCTTTAATCCCCATGCTTTCCAAGACAATTTTATTTACTATGAATCAGCATGACATCCACTCTAGATCCTTAAGACTGCTGAGCAGGAAGTACATGTCACAACATCAACAGTGATGTGGATTACACGGTTCTGTTCTGATTCACGGAGTTTGTCAACAGGAGAGAGACGATGAAAGCTTAATGGACACATCAGAGAATTCAGAGGTATTGCACTGATTACTGTAAGCAAAGCTGCTCTTGATGAGAACAGAAATAATTCAGAGTATTTCTTCCTGTTAGAAGACAGACATACCTAATACATTTTTTACATATTCAGTTCTTTTCCAGGAGACACATTTGCTTTGGTGTCTGAAAAAACTGCTTTACAACATCCAGAGAAAAATAAAGTTATGCCTCCCATAGTAGCTTCCAAGGTAGAATGTAACTTCACAGAACAGCTATTTCTTCATATGTTGCAGTCAATGGCAATTAGGCAAACTCTGAAATGCTTAGGAAAGAAACTAGTGTACTTCAATCACTGTAATTTTCCTGTATGCCCTGAGGAGAATCTTTTTATTTTGTTTCTAGCCAGCAGAGATTTTGTAGTTCCAAGAGCAGTCATTTCACCTATTTCCTTACACTCTTGATTTATTTTAACAAATAAGTGAAAACCTCAGCAACGAACCATAATAATTTTAAAAATGGAAAAAAAGTAATTAAAAAAAAAAAAAATCAATAAACTGACCGAGAAACTCTTGGTCATCTTGAATCACGGCCATATCTTCTCTAGCCAAATTTTAAAATATGCTCTAAATGTGAGAGATAAAAGTTATGGTTACATTGCTTGTGAATAGAGAAATCACAGGTCTTAGAAAGATCACAACCAAACAGCATCCTAAAATTGTTTCCCCTCTTATTAATTCCAGCATAGGCACAGGTATTGATAAAACCCTACAGCCATATGGATCAAAGCTGAAACAGCTTTGAGATGTTATGGATTCCATAACATCTAGGACTTTATCAGCCAAAGCACACCAAGTTCCACTCATGGTGGTAACAGGCAAATACAGACTGCCCCACAGAGTCCTGCTCGTGCAGCAAAAGACAATGTGGTTATTTCAGAGGAGAATGCTCACAGGGCAGAAAAAGCTTCCTGGCAGTTGTGTTTTTTGGGACCTGAAGGGGGTCATTCAAGGCCAGACCTCCTCTCCCCAGTAATTACAAGTATGCCATTATGACACACTGAATACAGAAGGTATTGATGGATGACAACAACATGATTAACTTCCAATCTTTTTCCAGTTTGTGGGAGGAAGAAAAACACGCACCCAGGGCCACAAGTGCAATGCCTGTGCCAAACCAAGGTCACGATGCTGACACAATTTAAAGGCATCAGCAGCATCACAGCACTGGGGGATTCCAGTCACCACCACATTTTTCAGTGCTAATCATGAACAGCAAAGTTGGATGTTGGTCGATACTCAGAATTTTAGTCATTAAGTAGTGGCTTTCTGGGCAAAGACTGCCTGAAACAATTATGATCATTCCTTCTCCAGGAGTCACAGATGCTTTCTACCAAACAGACTTTATCAGCAAAGACTGAAATCCAGCACAGTTTCAGAGCTTTCAAAGGCAAATGAGAGTCATTTGATAATGTACTCTTACTTGTATTATTTAGGCCATAGATGTTTGCTCTGAGCTACCCTACTGAAATCCCAAAATCTATGGTTAGCAACTGCTTTTAAAATATGAAAACAGAAAAATGAGCCATGGCTGAAAGACTCAAAACATATTGTCTCTTGGTAGGCTTTCTTCAGTGGTTTATCACTTTGTGTTTTCAACAAATTCATCCTCCTTCTAATTCACTTATCTTTAACCCTCAGTCCTCGGTTCTTTCTGACAGCACAGCACATTCAAACTGCACCAAAAGTAGTTCTGCAACATCCCTGTAATGTTTCAGGCACAGATGCAATGATAAAGATCCAGCAGTTAAAGTTTGTATGGCTAGTATTTCAAAGGAACTACTTTTGCACTCCACAGCATGTGTGTATGTATTAGGGAACATGGCTAATGGCCAATCTCTTCTCTTCTTAAAGTAACAGATAAAACCAGTAATATTTAAACTGTCTTGCTTCAGCTTCCTGTTCCTGTAGTTTTCTCCCTTTAAAAACTTCATTGGTTAGTCTTTCCCTTTCTTCCCAGTGCACAGCAGCATTGATTTACAATGGTTTGATATAAATTCTTTCCTTCTAAACATACACCCTATTCAACCCATCCTCCTACACAGATGTAACCAAATCTCTGATCTTTTATTTTGCAATCATGTAATTTGATGTGCAATCTTGTGTAAGATCTCAATTTTAGCTGAATAGACAGTTTTATAAACACCCTTTTAAAAGTGAATACTGACCTTGAGGTGAGGCTGAAGGAAGCAGCAAATCCAGGAAGGAGATGCGAAAGAGAAAGAGTTAGAGTTTGTGAAAACAGAGTCCAGAGATAAAGCAGTTCAAGAATAAAGGACAAAACAAGCAGATATAAATCAGGTAATGACACACAGACACACAATCATTCACAAACACAGAGCTGCATGTTTTATAGACATCTAATTTAAAAAAAACCAAAACCAAGAAAAAGAAATAAGAGAGAAAAGGTCCTTTAGATTAGATTACACCATTTCAATTAGAGGCAACTTTTTGTAGAGAAAATAGTCTCCAATATCTAACAGTTCTTGGAAAAAGAAAATAAGCCATTTTACAAGAAAACTCCAGATTTACATCACATCATTAGCAAGTACCCTTCTTCTAGAATTCTAACGAACACTTTGAAAATACAGTTTGACTATCTGAGATGAAACCTAATGTCTTCCTTTATGACATCTTCTAGGGGCTTATTTTCTCTTCATGAGCAAGATACTTAATTTTCCTGCAGACTATCCCAACTCATCTAAACAGACTAAAGAGAAAGGAGAAAAACCCCAAGCATGGAGTAAAGTCCTCAAGACCTGAAGACTTGTCAAAGCTAAAAGCTCATCTTTCTCAATTTTGACATTGAAGTCACCCCTTCCAAAGAGAAACAGAAAAAGCAGCTGCCTCTTCTTCCTGCTGTATAGCTCTCCTGTATAAGGTGCAATCTAAAAACAATAATGACCAAACAGGTATATTTTTGACAGTTCTCTCCAACATTGTTCAACAGCAGAACTGACCAAGACAAAATGCTGGAGTCCCCAGTACAACATGAGGTCCCATAGGTTCATTATTGCTTTTTTTTTTTTTCGAAATGTCTCCAGTATCTTTCATAGGCATCTGCTGTCAATTTCACTGATAACAGCAAGGTAAGTCAATAAGGAACCATAAATACAGATCTTTTCAATCTGGTTTTAATTTTGATGATTTTCAGTCAATGGAAGAGAGGCAAAGGAAATGTCCTTTTGTCCAAAGTAGCAATTTGGCTTTTACAACATATGCTGTACTTTTCCCATGGCAAAATTTCACTCTAAAAAGGCAGGATATGGGCTGGATAAAAATATTTCTATAGGATAGGCTAACTGCTATATCCTTTATTACTCTTGGTATATGGAGGTATGTAAATGAAATTTGAAGTCCTTATTTATGGCATAAATTTTACTATCAACCATGTAGGGTATTGAATTTGTACAAGCAGCTGTTGTTGGTCTGTAACAGATTAAGTAGTGCAAAGGTACTTTTCTTTGGCTTCTGAACCAACATTCTTCAAATCAAGCTCTTCAAGGACAGCTGTATTATTTGGGGATTTGGGGAAAGATGAGACTTGTAAAATGCCAAATACCACATCTCAACGTTTGATCTTGAAGTAACTTAAAATGTTCCAAAAGCCTTGGTTAATTCATACAGAAAAATGTGTAAGTAACAATTCTGACTGAAATCCAAGACTACAAACAAATTTAACAAAAGGGAACAAAAAAGTGAAAATAAACACTTGGTTAAATACAGGAATAAATAAGATAAGGGGTAAAATTTAGGGCTTCTCATTTTGTGTTTCAGGGATCATTTGCAATTCCTGGTTGTGTTGTAATGATGTGATATTATTTCTTCAATTTAAAAGTGAAAAACATACAGGCTACAACTCAGAACAGCCCAGTAGAATTTAAATGAGCCATACAGTTCTTCCAACTGCTGTTAAAGGTAGCATCTTTTGCTGGCACAGGATGAAGGCAAAACAGTATGTAGAACACTATGCTGAGGTCACTTGCAATTTTCTGTGTGCTACAGAAGTATTATTTAACCAGCTGCATGGGTTTTAAACAGAGAATAATTATTGCTACATCTCCATTTTGTTATGGAATAATTCTTTCTTCCAAAGAAAAATGGCATTTTGTGTAATTGCTAGCCCCTTTTCTGAGTTTTTGTTACAGAGGTATGAAATATTTTTTAGAAGAGTGGCTTTTTAGAATAACCATAATATTTATCCAAACAAAAATAAGGACTATGTCTGAAAGCACACTAAAATTAGAAAAAAAAAAAATCTGTAAGTGTGCTGTCACTCAAACTAAAACCAAGGCAGACACCTGAAATTGTCAGCCATTAGGAAGTAAATGGAGATCTACCATGGACTGGAGGTGAAGCCTCAGTTCATGGGCTACATCAGTGAAATTGAACAGAGGAGCACAGCAAGCATCTGCCCCAGGCAGCAGCCCCAAGCAAGCAGAACCAGATACATACCGAGACATGCTCATTACAGAGCAAAATCACACTTTTTAGTTTGCACTCTTTCCCTTCGAGCAAGAACACACACTTGCAGCATTCCTTACAAGATCCAGCAGCAGCGTTCCTGCCCAGCCCCAATAACTGTGTACTCCGATGCAACAGTCACACAGGGAGACAAGACAATTGTAATGCCAACTGGCAGTCTCAGAGAAACCCATTTTCTTCTAAAATACCATCTTGTTAATTTTAAAGATAGAGCCCACTTAAATCTGATCACTGGGTGAAGATCAAAAAAAAGAGATGCGAACGTTTAAGCATTGTAATTAAGAAATAGCTATTTTGAAAGCTGTTGGATATTCCAGTTACAATTTTTTCCACATGCCTGTATATTATAGGGAGAAGAATAAGCCTGCTGCATTTGTCTCAGATGCACTTTGGATGTAGTTTATGTAATGATTTTCAGTCACCCTTTGAATTCCACTTGTCTGACAGTGAATGATTGTGTGTATTTATTACCCTGTCTTTCCTTCAAAGCAGTCTGACAGGGAACAATAGGCATTTCATCTTCCTTGTGTCTGTCAAAGCAGAAAGGCTATTTACGTTTACCACTTTTGACACGTTTTCTTGATAAAAAGAATGATGGCTGGTCTTTTCCTCTTTTCTGGGTTGGTATTTAGAGGGATAGGGAAGAGATGGAGAGACAGAGACAGAAGGTTTGTGTGTGCATCCATGCACACATGTATGCGTGGATCTAAGAGCACAAACCCAGCCACAGACGGCCACAATGGAGCACAAAAATTACTATTTCACTGGCTTACTGGCAATTACTGTATATTCTTTTTGTTCTTTCTGTACTCCAAGATAATTTCAGGATCTGACACTTATTTTCACTCTATCGTTTGTATAGAAGAGAGTTTTGGTGGGGGTTTTTTACTCCTTTTGCACTAGCTTATGAGTATGGATACTCTCATATTGCTCAAAGCTATCGACTGAAACAAAGCTACAAAACAGCCTTTGAAGAGATGTAGTAAAGGCAGGTAATGAAACTGATATGCAGACTAGGCTCATTATTTACGTGATGCTCTTTCTCCTCACGTTTGTAATTATTTTAATTATATCACAGCTCTTACACTCCACTGATCTATTGGCTGGATTAGAAGATATCTGCTAAATAAAATCCATCATTGCTACAATACAAGGCAAATGACAACTCCTATACTCATTACAGATAATAGGCATGATAGGGAGAGCTTGAAAACCACCTTGATTTAATGATAAAAATAAGCAGGACTTCAGCACCATGGAAAATTTTGCAGGAAAAGAAGCCTTAAAAGAAAGTTCCTAATCAGTGCTTCTCATTACTGGTATTTGTGTAGTGCAGGGTCCTTCCTGGAGGATCCAAGATCAGATCCTTAGTCTTAGATTAGCAGACAAACCACGCTTTGAGCCCACTGCTGAACTTAACAAAGGAGTTGGTCTGTACTCAGTTCCATGGACATGAATCACCCCGTCTAACAGTGTCAGTCCTGCCTGCTTGAACATGGATTTAATACCAGGTTTAGGTGGTTCAATGAGGGGATAACACAGCGAGCTCATTCAGCCAAAGCCTGCACCAGCCCTGACCTCTCACCATGTCAGGGGCTGCACTAATTGGGGTTCTTCAACCTTGCATTTTAGAACAGCTGTTTCTGCAATATCACAAAGTTTCAGTTTCTCCCAAACACAGGAAGAGGGAGAGAATGGGAAATAAAGGACAGCTAAATAAAGAACAAATCAAAAAAGGATATCCCATTATATGAAAAAGGTGAGGATGGATTGAGGAGTCACCATAAAATCACTGTGATGGGGTTTTTATCTGGTGCTCTCTACAGATGGATTTGCAATTACTGGCAGTGTCTCTGTCTCTCTTTTCTTTCCTTAGATATAGGTTTCAAAACCGATTAGTGAGTCTGAGTGTTGATCTTAAGGCACTTTAACAAAGGCTGACTTCCAGAGGGCAGACACTTGCTTTCTCAAAGTCAGCATACTTTCAAATGTCTGAAGTTAAACACCTGTAAGCAAATGTGCCTGCATCTTTTATTCTTGTCTGTTTAAAGACATTATACTGATATGAAATGGTTTTTGATCTCCCTCTGTGAAACTTGATACGGGACTTCAGGGGTAATGCTGATCTTGGATGAAGATACAGCAAGACTGAGAAGAAATTACTTCTTCCTTTCCTAGCTTGGAAATTATGAAAATCTTAATATTCAACAGATCTGTGTGCTCAGAGGTGGAGCTGGACTAACTATGGCCCTGACCACTTCTTTCCATTACAAAACCCTGTCCTCAGTTGCTTGCCAAATGTTAAACCGTTGTGCTGCTACTTCCCATGACAGGTTCAAACTAACCAGGGATTTTGGGGGAGAATTTCAGCTGTATCCTTCACAAAAGGCAGCATTCATGTGGAAAAAATTTGTTCATATATGGTTAAAGATTGTATCACTTCACATAAGATGTGAATTAAAATTATAAGGCAATCTTCATCTTGGAATATCCTACATTTTGAGTGATTTACCTTAGAATTTTAATATTTGCTGAAGGTACGGATTTTTGAGGGAAGTGAATGAAAAACGCAACAACAACAACAGATTCTGCCTTGTAATAATACCATGCAATCATAAGATAAATATATTTGATTTGCTTTTATGTTTTATGGCAACAAAATGGACTGAAGTATTTAAAAATAATATTTAATTGTTTCAGGTTTTCCAATGCCTATAGCGAGTTAAGACAATATAGAATTATAGCCGTACCATCTCTCAAGGTTAACTTTAATGGTGATGATTATGACTTTATAAACACCTTTCCTAAATTTCTTTAAATTACAACATATCTTTTACTTTAAATTATTTATATGCACTAATGTGGTCCTTGCTTAGGAATTCTCTAAAAAACTATTTAAAAATTCACAGAAACAACAAACTTAAAAACCAAAGACAATTATTCCAAGATATGAGTAGCAGTTTGAAAGTAAGTATTTCAGCTTCAAATTGTTGACTTAAGCTTAGGGCATAATTTACTAGTACAGTTTCCTTTACACTATTCTAGGAAACTGTAAAGTTGATGGAAAATATAGCTAATTTCTCTCTCCATCTATCCTTCACAGAACACTGACCAAACATATCTGTCTTAAAGACAGACAAAATAACTTACTTTATTCTACTGTTCACATTTTTCAGCACTCCTCTGAGATCCCGCAATATTTTTTAATCTTTTATTTATTGTTGAGAAGAAATATTTAAGATGAGGAGTATACCTTTTGGCTGCTACAAATCAAAAGCTGGAAGGCTTCTTCTTGAAAAGGGCATCCTTAAATTCTTTTCAGGAAAACTCTCCAAGTTCTCTTTCTTAAAATAGCCACTAATTCCAGCTGTCCTTAACAGGACTGCTGGTATTCCACAGCTGAGTGCTGTCTTCCTTTGTTCCCACAGCAAAGTTTCCTTCAGGCAAAAAAAAAGCCCTGTGTCCTTACAAGAACTGCCTATCTTATGTAGTGAGCATGCCAAATGAAAATCAATTTTAAGCCTGCAGCTGGAACCAGGACGTCCATATATATTCACTCAGTGCTTCCTTCTGAAGCAACAGATAAGCTTACTGCCACCTCTCAAGTCCAAAGCCCGTTCTTATTTGCACAGCACGTGCACACAAACAGATCTGTGTATACACTAGCCACCTGAAGGCTGTGATGGCCATGTCCCAGATAAGGAGCCTTACTTTTTGATTGTGCTCTTATTACAGAACAGTCATCACAATAAACCTCAAGAATAAGTCAATACTGACCTCTATCAATGACACATTTTGGAACATTTGAAGAGCACTGAGTTTTAGCTGATTCAGGCAGAACTGGTAGCAGAGGTTAGAACCAAAGGTAAAACACAGAAGAGAATTTGAATTAAAAAGCAACAGCTTCTGTCAGGTTTAAATCAGGGAGAACAGCAGCAAACCTCCTTTGGACTGCGGTCACAACCAGAACTTGTATTTGACACAAGCAGTTCCTGTTTGACCTAAGGAGAAAAGCAGAATTGCAGCAGCCCCAAACAGCAGCAGCAGCAGCAGCAGCCGGGCAGGCAGCGGCGACATTCCAGCCCGGAGGAAACAGAAGCCTTGTAGGGCACTCACTTTCCCAGGAAGTCCCACACAAACCCCCCTACGTGTTGCGGTGCAGGGACCGACACCTGGTAGGGAGGGTGCAATTTGCGGGAGCCGTGCTTTCTGAGGAAAGGCACAGTCACAAACACCCCCCGGACAGAACAAAACAACACAACTCGGGGGAGCGGGGCGGGACAAGGGGGAAGAAAAAGCGAGGAAGGAAACAGAACACAAAATGAAGAGTTACAGAGAGACAGGAGGTTATGGAATGGCAATACAAAAAGCAAACAGTTAGTTACAAAGGAAGTGAATAACCAGACAGCTACAAAACCCTCTACACTACCACAACAGGGGACAGAAACAAAACTTACAGGGCTGTTCACCCAAGAAGAAATGTGAACTTAGGGCCCACCTTCCCATAGGAAAAAGCAAAATCCTCCCCACAGAGAATATATACCAATGAGCTCATGCATTCAAACTTGTGTTGACTCTAGAAAATTTTCCAAACCTTTGCATAGCATGCACCATACTTAACACTTTTTAAAAAATATCTTTTGTCCCATTCACAGCTGACAAACAATGTCTCCCACTCAGTAACTGCAACAGCTACTGAAGAGTGGAAGCATTTCCCTCTTTCTGTTAACTTAAACACAAGGCAGCTTTGCCTGCACTGAAAAGGCTTAAGGGAACAGTTTCCTGCTTTTTATTCCATCTTCCTCTCCCTACTGTCTCTTCTCCCTGTTCCTCTATGCACACCACTCTAACAGGCAATGCATCTCTTCTGTGGATGAAACTGTGATACCAATTCTCTCTCCCTGACAACGTATGGTCTAGTTGCCACACAGAATTAGCAAAAGGGAAAACTGCAGGGAAGAGAGACTCTCTTTTGAAAAATCCCCTTTGTTTTAGTACAGTTATTCTCTGAATGCAACTTGTTTCTTCTCATCTTGCTCCACCATGGAAGACTGTTTCTGATAGGCACAGCAATATTTGCTGTTTAGCTTGCTGACAATTGCTTCTGCAGGCACTAAGGCTCTTTGCAAAGCAGAGTTTGATCAGCTGTAGAAGCATTAGAAGTCAAGATAATTTCTAGCTCACTCTGCGTGGACCACAGTTTAGGAAAGACTTTTAAAAGTCAAAATCATCTAATTTTTCCCTGAAAACCAAGACTCTTCTAGCTCTAAAACATGCATGTAACATGCCTGGATATGTAAGTTCAGCCATAAAAGAATATTTTATAAACAAGCATTGTAGATACAACCAGGACCAACCTATACATTAAATAGGTGGGATAAAATCTCTGCTTTATGCAAAAACTCACAAGAAGAAAGCAAGCTTCCAGGGAATAGTGGTTTGGGGGAGCAGTTGAAAACAACTGAGGTCAAATAGAAATTCTGACAATTATTCAGAAACAGAGAAACTACTAATCAAAACCTCACTATAAAGTATCTGGAACTTTCTATCTTGCTCCAGTGCTGTGATTATATTACAGTTCCACCCGAAAAATCATTTCAGGAGTTGATACATTGCTAATTCACCACCCTAACAATATCCGGATGAGATCTCTAGATGAGGAAGATCTTTTCTATTTCCACTTAGAGTGATTATAGAACATGAATACTCTTAGATTTTTCTCCCCCCCCACCTTGATTTACTCGGCTGCTGGCGGTCACATGGTAAAAAAAGCAATCTTTTCTTTTACAGAGTCAAAATAACTCTTCTAACTACTAGAAATAAGAGAAAACATATTCTGTCTTATCTCAATACTGGTAGAAAAGTTAAGAGAAGAGGACCACTCAAGTTTTCTTGTAAGACTGAAGATCAGGTGGTAAGAAGGAATGGATAAAACTGAATAGTCGAAGTATTTACCAAATTGTTACGGAATGATGTCTGGTCATTTGGGGGTTTTATGCTTTTCCAGTAAGACTTTGGTCTGTGACTGAAACAGCAAGAAACTACCATGTGACATGACAAACAACTGCTTTGCAGATCTCTCTTTTCTTCTTCTCAAAGAAAAAGCTTGATTTCTAACTCTTAAGATGGTGCAATTGCTTCTATCTATAAAAGAGAAGGAGACCCATCTTAATTTCTCTTCGTTGTTGTTTTGCCTTTGTAGATTATAAACTTTTTTGTTTATAGGCCACTTGTGTCTATTCAGCTGCAAGTCAAATTGTGATTAGTTTCCGAATGCTAATGTAAATAAAAAATCTGCTTTCATTAAAAGCATATGTTAGAAAATTATTTTCCTGCCATTTCAATCTCCCTAGGAATTAGGCTGAGGAATTATTCGTATTTCTGACTATCTCTTCCTAAACAGTAGTTACTTCTCCACAAAGAAAAAATAATTAAGGAAAAATAATTAAGGCACTATGAACATATTTCTTCCCCTAATCTTTCTTCTATCTTTCTCTGCTTGCACCTGATCCCTAGTAAACTTGCCTGCCCTGAAGAGAATGACATGGTGAATGTCACACCTGAGATGGGGACCCCAACGGGACTGAAAAAATCACACAGACCAATGACTTGTACCTTTTTCATGTCTGTGCTCATTCAACAATATTGACCTATTCCTTGAATGTTCTGCTGATTACATTATGGCTCAATGATGTATCAATTAGGAAAAAAGGGAAGACATTTAAAAATAATATATCCTCACTTTTGGGTGTTTGAGCTTATGCCATAGGTATGAAGAATTTTGGTTAAATAAAACAACTTAAAACAAACAGGATGTTGCTTACAGTCACAAAAAGAGAAGAAACTCAGCTGGCAAGCTGAACTGTTCCAGAGCTCTGTGCATTTCAAGGAAAAGAGAATGGACTCCTTAGAAAAGAGTTTTTCAAATCATTCAGAGGGGCCCATAATTTGACAATCAGCAAGCCATGAAAAATAACCACTGAATGCAGAACCTGAAATGTCCTCTATTTAGCTGCCCTAATCTTCCTGACACTAAATTTTAGAGTAGTTAAATAGCAAAAAGACAGGAACTAGAAAGACTATTCTGGCACAAGGCAAATGGGAATAATCAAATTTCCATTTTGCTGCTCCAAGTTAGTGATTTTTCATTGGGAATGGTAAAGTAAAGGAAAAACCCCAAACAGGTATTACTGCCTGGAAGTTCACTCTTGGCCCACTGTAAGATGAGAAAATGACAGAGCACAGACTCTAATTCAGGTCTTTCCCAAGATCTACTACTTATAATTGTGGCACAAATGTCATTAAACCATAATAAATTGTAATTTTTGTTTGGGACATTATAATCTTGAAAAAAAACCTGAGCCTCCTGGCTCCAAGAGAAAGATGAAAAATGATGAAAAATGCTGTAAAGTGCTGAATCAAGTTTTGCTTGGACAAAAGCAAATCTGCTCATCAGGCTTCACTTGATGAAGTTTACCTGTGTCCCTACCACTACAAAGAGTTATGAGATCAATTATCAGAAGAGTCTGAGTAACTACTACCACAAGGTCTTAAAAATCATTTTTCTCATTTGTTTTTGTGAGAGCCATGCTTGAGGAATTTATTGTATCTAAACAACAAACTGTTTTACAAATGCACCAAAATGTCAGCAGCTTTCCCTACCCTCTCCATTCCCTTACAGCTCCATTTATCCATCTAGTTCTACCTATAGCAGCCCTATTTTTGAGCAGCCAGGTAAGGAAAGCACATGGTAAGACACCCTCTTCCTTACAATGTAGCACAATAAAGGACCAAAGATAGAAAACCTCTAAACAGACTTTCCCAAAACAGGCACTCTGAGGTTTTTAAGACAAGATAACTGACTTATCTCTAACGTTAATCAGCTCTTTTGCTCCTCTTCTAACTTTATTCCATTCTCACCTTTCCAGTTCTGCTATCTTCTTATCCTTATCGTTCTTCTCATTTTCCATCTCTTTCAGGATCTCCAGAAGACGATCCACTTCAGCCTGAGCCTTGCCAGACTCTTCCCGATACCGTGTTACCTCTCTTTCCAGCTGCTGCATGCGGTCACTCAGCTCTGGACTGGCCCTTGCCTCCAGGGTCGCCTCATGAGCCTGTTCAAGAAAAAACCACTTCATTCACATGTGTGTATTTTACAGGTACTATGACGATTCCAAAATTTCATCTATGACAATTCCAAAATGCTATCTAGATACCTATTTCAAAATGGCAAGATTAGTTAATACACAGGAAAATGCAAGTCCTATTCTACTTTTAAGTATGGGGAAATACTTCGCAGGAAAAGCAAAATTAAAAAAAAAATTAGTTTTTTAAAATTCTGCCTAAAAAAATACATGATATTTAATCTGAAACAGAATCAAAAAAGAAGCAGAAATATGAAAAAAAGTTTAACTTTGAAAGAAATGAAAAACAAAGGCAAGTATGAGTGTAAAAGTTCCTAAAATACACTTCTAAAACAGGGATAGGACTATAGATTCAGTTATTTGAGGTATCTTTAACCTATATAATATAGAAAAAGAAATCACAGGTTAAGAGCCTTCAGTAACTACATCAATATGCAAAGTGCCAGACATTTGCACAGATGGTGCTGATGTGCTCAAGCCCTTGCTAGTTCTGTGAGCCACACAGACCAGGGTTAATGAGTATGGCTACCTACTGAAATTAGCTTTGCTTAGTTATCTAAGAAATACATTTTTCAAAATCACGCTGTTGGGACAAAGAGTATCAGAGGACTGAGGAAAACATGATCATGATGACAAGCTTGTTTAGGTTTGTTTTGTAATGGCTTGGTTTGTTACAAAAATCACTAATTTATTAGTAAAATTAATTCAAAAGTTCCCAAGCATGGAAGAGACAGGAAGAATGCAGTATTCATGCTGGAAATTAAACCAGCAGACAAAGGATTATCCTTCTTCTCTCACCCTGCCCCTCTGCTCTTGGATCTTGAACTGCAATTTGATCTCAATTAAAGCTATTTCAGAATTGCTCAAAATTGCCTCAATGAATAGCAAGTTTGATGATATTCTGCTGATCAGGATTGCTTGCAAAACCCAAGGCGTTGCTCTTCTCGAAACAAACCTATAACAGAAAATAAGACTACAGACTTTTCTCCCCTCTGTGTGCAGCTGTGGAAAGTTGTTTTACAAGCTGCCAATGTTCTGCTCCAAAGCACACTAAGTCTAGATCTGATAGTATAGGACTCTGTTGCTTTTAAAGGTAATTGGAGAGAACTGCAGCAGTATAAAACTCGGGGCAGAAAGCTGCTGCTTCCAAGGAGCCAAACAGCAAAATTACATTTGGCTAAATCTGTTTAGTTATTGAGTAAAATAAGACTGGAGGAAAATATCCATTCATTGACCCCAGCATTTTTGCCTTGAAGTGTCTAGTTTTTAATTAGCTTCTTTAAAGCCAAGGCCACATTCTAGTAGAATCCAGGAGACTTGTGGAGCAGAATATTCTGGGACTGAAGAATGTCTTGATGCCTGTCTTCACTGGGACTGACCTTGGTACAGATCTGGGCTTCCCAAACAAAGGAAGGGTTCATGTTCCAGGGCCTTGGCCCTGCAGCTCTTGTCTGAAGGTCAATACTAAGCTGTTTTGGCTTTCTTTTTCCTAAATCAAGAATTCCAGAAAGCTGATTAACCTGGACAGTATTTTATCCTAGAACAAAATGTCTGGCATTCCCCAGGTCTGCCAGGCTGATGTTGGCAAGAGCGCCCAATAACCAAAACTCGTGGAAGAGCAGAACCCTTTCCTGAGGTAATGCATTTAGGAACACTTAAAAGGCTTCCTGCTTCTGAGTGACTTTCCAGTCAAACCCTGACACTCCTGTGCCACTGAACTGTAAGAATGAAAATCCTGCTCCTGGGCTTCTGACTGAGACCTGGATGCAAGCGCATCCCTGGTGAGCCTGGAAGCTTTGCAAAGCCTCTTGGAGTTAGGGCTGTCAATGCTTCCAGATTCCTTACTGCCCCATAAGCACTTCGAATTACACACCCTTGCAAAGGGCTCTCCACAGCAAGTGGAAGTGTAATTAATGTCCTGCCAAGAGGATGCAGACTCCAGGAGGACGTGGCAGCAGTGAGACTGACAAGTGTGTCAGCTCCATGAACAGCTGCAAGCACCAGGGGACATACTTGGCTTTGGAAGGAGTGTTGGTTGGTGTTTTTGAAATGCTTTTTTGGGATTTCCAGCCTGCGGGAAATCTGAAATACTTGATTTAATTTCCTTTTCAACTACACCTTAAATTTCAAGAAACTCCTCCAATCCTTCCTTCCCAAATACAGGGAATTGGGAATACTGTCTTTGGGGGGGCACCTGTACATATACTGAGAGCATCTGCATTCTCCTAAGAGGCACTGTGTATAGAGTTAAGTCTGGTTTTCACCAGACAGAGCCTCAGTTCTTCTGTACTGCCTTTAGATACATTTCCAACATCTCAAATGGTTTGTTTTAACAAATACTCCTCCAGGCTCTTTAAAGCCACCCAAAATACATGATCAGATAATCAAGAAACTTCTTTTAAAAGAAAGCAAAGTAAGGCTGTTAGCCTGGCTTATTAAACTCACTAATTCAAAAGAAGTTATAAGACCTAATGCAATTTGACTGTCAGAACAGCCCTGATTTATTTCACTCTGCTAATAAAAGCATCTCCACAACAACCCAAGAGACACTACGGAGAAGAGGAAATAAATTTTCTTTTCTAGAGAATTAGCCAACAAGTCAGTGTGTCTGGTTCTTATAGAACCAAAGGGCTATTTACACGACATAAATTATTAGTTAAGACACATAACACATGTTATTTGTATATAATGCACGTAAGTATGGATACTTTCACCTAACACAAAGAGAACGTTATGTGATACGGTGTAAACTGGAGACCACTTCCTGCATTGTGAGTTACTGACTGAGTGGCTTTGGTCCATTTTGTGGGTTTTGTACAAAATACGTGTTTCACGACCATATCTAAAATCCTGCTGGATTCATTTATTGTAGAAGAGAAAAAACCAATGCATTTAGAGGTTTCCCACAAACTCAAACGAAGATCTGGAACACATGAAATTGGCTACTTTCCCAATGCAACACTGTGCAAAATAATTCATCTTGGTTTTTTACTTTAACCAAAAAGCTAACCACAAATAATGAATTCCTATATTCACAGTAAAAAAACCCACATACAACTTGCCCTGCCCACCAAAGGTGTACAAAAATTCCAAAATAAGTAGTAATTTAATTTTTGAAGCAGAATCAACATATAAAGTGACAGATGCACCAGGAGTTTCTGCTGTATTAAGAGACTAGAGGAAGTGTATTTCCGTAAGTTTGACTTTCATCTCTGCCTGACACAGGATTTGCAAGTCTGCTGTCTTTTAATATAGTTACAAACAAATGTGATAATGTATAAAAGAAGTATGATAAAAATGAAACCTTAAAAGCAGCTTGCTGAGAGTGAAGGGAACGCTAGTTTCTCATCTACACAGGCCATTGAGTTTACCCGATTACAGACTATTTAAACCCTTTAATTGTTACTCCTGACCCTGTCGTTAGCTCTCTGTGTTCCTGTGTGGTATCAAACAGGTGAATTTTACAGCGCAGCCCAACCTGCACATTTCATTCTGCACTGATCTGCATAGGAAACAATCACATTTTGGCTAGAAAGCAGCACCCTCTTAAGCTCTGTTTTTATTAGCAAAGCTCATCTGATCAGTATTAATCTTTGCCAGTGTGAGTTCAGTTTCAAATTCTAAGTGGTTCAGGACTGAGAATAGGTTACGTTTACTACTCTGGATATGCTCTCACAGCTCTTAAGAGGGACTATAAACTAAGAGGTGGTTTAACAGCTTTCTGCTTTCCTGCTCTTAGCCATCATTTCCCATCTGGAATGTGGTAAGTGATGGGGTGACTGCTTCAGGTACCTACAGAACGTAAGAAAGAGCGATTGTTCCTCAAATAAATAAATGTACTATAACTTCCATTGCTTCCACAGAAAATCAGCTGACAAAGCCAACTTCTACAGCTAAAACAAAGATGACCAATGTTTCATAGAAATAACCACTATTTACAGATGGAGAGGAATGGAAGACAAAACACATTAAAAAGAATTTTCTAAGTTGATATTTCTTGTGCCAAAACCCTCTTTTTTAAGAGGTAAGATAATCTTACACAGCTTGAAGTGTGCCAGAGACAGGGAACAAAACAATAGCACAGATCTAATTTAAAGGTTCTAAAACGTAAATAAAAATTCCAAACATTATGACCAAGATTCCAAATCAATATTCCTAAAATATTAACTAAATCAAACAGCAAATAATTCACAGCAAACACTTTCTACTTTTACCTATGAATTGAGACAGTAAATTCAGTTTAACATTTCACATACTAATGTTGCCAAGAACTTCTGGCCACGAAGTAAAAGTTCCCAAGAACCTGAAATCCCATTTTAATCCACCCTCCTACCTCCAAGGGTGCCTCATGTCTCCTAAAAATAGTAAATGCACACAAAAATACAAAAATATGATTATTTACTGCAAAAGACAAACACTTCACCTACCTTCTGTACTTTTCCAACCACAAAGGCAGAAATTCAACTGATAAAACATTTGTGCTGTCCTCTATCGTGTCTTTATTAGTTTTAACAAAATTGTAAATTTAAAAAACAACCAAGCTTTCTCCTCCTTTAGTTCCACAGCTCTACACACCACAAACTGTAAAAAAGCTTTTTGAAAAGCCTGTCATGGAAGTAAAAGACTCAGGAAAATTCTCTCATATACTATGTACTGTAAACTTGAGTCTGTCACAGAGTTATTTGCTGTCTTTTAACATTATTATCCAATATGGTTAGTCTTTGTTCATGTAACTGCAACTTTTTGACACTGAGTAAGCAAGTGTTCAGTTGGAATCAATTCACAAACGAATTATTTCCTTTATGAAAATCACAGAGAGGAAGCTGCCTCAAGAGAGGCAATCTCCATTACCTAACCAAGCGATCTCTTCAGAAAGATACCACAGATGTCATTGGACATTAACAATTTGCTCTCTTGGGATTCACCCCAACACAAAGAGTGTGTAAAGTCTGGAGGGAAATGCCCACAGGACATCTCTCTCCGGGAGTGTATTTCAACCCCCTCACCTGCCTCCTCTGATCTGGGCCTTACTCACCTGACCACAGGCTACCACTGTTTTACAGAAACAGGACTCAAGTAATGAACAGATACTTAGTCCCAGTTTTTGGATATTCAGTGTATGGCTCTGTACTTTGTTTACTCTGAACTGCAACATGACATTAAAACCAAATAAATGCCCCAATTTTCTTTCTGTCATGCTAATCACAACTAATCACTTCTTAACACCACCAGTGGGAAATAAGGATGCATTATTATACCTGTTGTTCAGGGGAAAAAGCAAAATGCAAACACATCCTGTGTTGTTCACTCAATGCTTTCCTACTACCAAAGAAGTATTTTATCATCTAATTTCTCTAGATGATTATCACCTTTATCATAGATATCTGGCTCACTCTTGGAGCATTTGTCATGCAATATTGAAAAGAGCAAGACTCAGCAGACAATAATTTAGTTATAAAATTACAAATTACCTCACAAGGAAAAATGAGAGAGACCACACAGTGTGGCATTGGCCATTTCCTAAATTTTGAATGTTTAATTTTTCAAAACGAGTGTTATCTTCACCAGTTTTTCTGGGAGGGGTACAATAGGTAGGCTTAATTTTTTTTAGGTGTAAGAATATCAGGGAGAAAACCTCTCCAGCTTTCCACTGCATGAGATGATGCTGACAGTGTCATGCACAATCATCAGGATGGAACATCAAAAGCCATCACAGAATCATTGGATGGTTTGGGTTGGAAGGGTCCTTAAAGATCATCCCATTCCAACCTCCCAGCTGTGGGCAGGGACGCCTTCCACTAGACCAAGTTGCTCAAAACCCCATCTAACCTGGCCTTCACAAAGCCTCTTGTACCTTATCCTGTATGTTTGCTGTATCATACTGCAGAATAAAGTACAAAGTTTGGTCCCATATCTTCTATTTTCTGACTTCAGAGTAATGAGTCTCAAAAAGTTTGCAAACTCTTAAAGACTTTGTAGAGAATGTGCTCTCCTGACACAAATTCTTCTGCCTATTTGCACCACCTACAATCTTTTTGTATTTATCTCATTTTCCCAAGTTCTTATTGACACTATTTAGCCAGGTTTAACTAATTTCTGATATGGGATGCCACAAAAACTGGACTATTGCAAGCCCCGGTGTTTTTCTGACCCTCAGACAATGACTGTCAGGATAGACAACTATATTTACCGTGAACATTGCCAAGAGTAACACAGGTATCAGACTCCTCAAAGTTCTGTAACACCATTTTTTATGCACAGAGCCGCAAAAGAAATCTCTGATGAAAACCACCTTGGATTACGTAATTTACAGTGTCAAGATATTATTATACAAACACTCCTTGACAGGAGTGCTCTTTGACATCAAACAGGAGGCTGGAAATAGGATCCAAAATTAAACCGACATAGTACCAGCGAGCTTAATGGTTACACAAGTTTCTAAGCAATCTTTCACTTGCTGTAACTTAGTTGCTATTTCTCATGTGCTGCTGCACCCAGTGTTACAGAACGCTTTCACGCAAGAAGCTTGATTTGCATGGAAATGCGACCTTCTTGCTCTGAAAACGCACAGACAATGGAGATGACAGAAAAGCTACAGGACATTTCAAGCACTGGCAGCAAAGGGAAACAAAAACACTGACACAAAATTAAGCTGTCCAAACAAAAATGCAGTTAGACCAAGGCAGTCAAACAGTGAAAACATCTCAGAAAGCTTTTTTGAACACAACTGGTCAGACATCCCACTGCTTTTTGTTTGTATCCATACCCACTACCAAAGTAATTCACCAATACACTCTGTGTAGGCCCCACTATAAAAGCACAGGAATACACATGCAACATAAAAAATTAAATGTGCTGGCAACAGCCTCTCAGATTGCCAGGGAACTTACTAGCTTGGATGGATGACTCAATAAAACCTCAGGGTGCTAAAGGGAGAAAGAAGATAGGAAAAGATGGAGAAAATTTGGGATAGGAACAGTGTGAGAGAGAAAAAGAAAAGATGCAACAAGAAAAGAATTTAAAATAATAACTGCAACATTAATTTACTAAGACAACAGAATCTTAATTAGTGATTTTAGCATGCATTACTAACCAGCTTTTGGAACATGAGAAACATGGAGAGTTACTCTCATGCAAGGTCCAAATTTCATCTTGATTTTTTCAGTGTAACAGATTTGTCCAGCCCCCACACATTTAATGTAGTTCTTTGTTTGGGTTTACAGATGAGTTTCACAGATTGAGAAGGACTTTAATTCCTAGTGCTTCCCTTGAATCAATTTCAAGACGGCTGAATGGTTTAGAAAACTAATTCAGTACCTGACACTATCTGAATGCTGAACACCAATGCTGGCTTTTTACTTTTAGTGTTACGAGACATCCTGATTTCCCTGGTAGCCCTTTTCATTTTAAGTTGAATACATAATTTATTGTCCCTTCTTTGAAAAAAAAAATATCAGCTGAGAAGAAAAAACAGTCTCATCTACCAATATTATCAGCAATATTTTCAGTTGTGGGAGGAAATCCATGTTCACAAAAATAAAAAGCAGCCGAGTCTGTATGAGACTAGCCAAGCTAATTCTTGGGAAAGATAGAATTTGGATCAACACTTCAGTCATTTTTTTCCTGTTTTTTAAAAGATACTATCCTCCTGAATTTGAAGAAAGAACACCACAGCAGAAAAAAAAACAAACTCTGTGTAAGCCTGTTGAATATAGAGGTATTTTCCTGGCAGGGAATCACTGCTAACATTTTCTGATGAGAAGTTCCTAGAACTGCAGCAAGGGGAAGTTTGTTAACATATGGTTTTGGACTCTTTCTTCTCCCTAAAAATAACGAGTATATCTACAGGGAGAAAAACTATGCACTGGAAATGAAGATGGACAAAAATCCACTCATCTTTCCGGGAAAAACTTCTAATATTAGTTGGTCTCTCCCAGATTAGAAAAACAAAATGAAACAAAGTACACAGGCTGGGAAAGACAAGACAGAAAAAGCTGGGAAAAGAGTATCCTGAAGAACAAATAAAGGAAAACTTTTTCACTGTAAAACTAATACATTAAAATAGAAGTTTGGAAAAAGAGTTTCCTAAAGAAAAGAAAAACCGCCACAGAGCATAAAAGCACTTCACAGAAAAACAGGGAGAGAATCTCCTGTGTGTGATTTGCCTCTAATGATTCCATCTCAGCCAAAATGAAGACAGGACACCAGGCCATGTAAACTCAGCAGGGATTTATGAGTTGCTTTCAGCCTTCAGAATCTCCCACTGCATCTCCTGCTGGCAGCAGGATGACAATTCAGCACAGAAGCAGTGAATGTAGAATAATTAGAACATTAAGCAAACAGATTTGCATAACCATGGTATTATTATTTGAAAAAACAACCCCAGATATGAAAAACACTGCAGTTTTAGTTGCTAAGTCAAGGATCAATAAAAAATAGTTATTAGTGAGACGAGGAATAGTAACAACAAGAAATGGACACTTCAAGTGAGACACTGGAGACTGACATGGAACTAAAAACAGTATCAACAACTTTTCAGCACCCTTGTGCTCCACTCAGTTAATATCTTTGTCTAGTGTAAAGTTAAATCCCTTTTACAGAAAAAGTGGAAGCTTGCATGGTCCATGATTTCTCTGAGGCTCACTGTTTGGAGGTTAGCATGAGTTTCTTGCAAGTTTTTTATTTAATGGCTTAACAGTAGTCCAGCTCAGTCTCTTCTGCCAGCCTGGCTTCTAGGGCTAATAGATTTAACTGAAAGTACTCAAACTGTTCACTGGGAATACGAGACAAGGGAAAGAAGATTGATGTTAGACACATCTCCATTCAAACTGGGAGGGAAGCAACCTAAAAGACAAAGCTTTTAGCCATTTACTCATACAGCACGGAGCTACATGAGAACTTCCTTCCTGCACGTCTCTCATGAAAATCTGCACTAAGATAATGTAATAAACTCAACAGAATGAACCTCTAATTCAGTTTTAAACTGAATGCTCTTATGTAGCCATTAGTTTTAAGGTTAAATATGGCAATTATTTGCAATTGTTAACCATGCAGATGTGTAAAACCGAGTTTTAGAAGCTTTAAAATGGACCTTGATTATCTGTCATAATTATTTCAAGGATGAGAAGGACCTAATCCATCTTGAAAATGTCAGACTGCCTGAATAAATATCTGCAATGCATTTAAAAAGTGAATGCCTTTAAAAATATTTTTTTTTACTTCTGTGCAAGCTACAATAAAACCCATTGAGAAATGAAAAACAGTTGGAAAAAAGATTATTAAAGAAATATGTAAATTTACTGTAGGTGTAAAACATATTCAAGTGAATGTTAACAATATTTTCTTGAGTAACTACAAGTTACTCCACACAGGTAATGGTAGGCTATCAAATTTTTTTTGATTGTAGAACTGAAACCATCCCGACAATGATTTAGGTAGCTTCTCTGGATGACAAGATGCTCTAACAACCTCCAGCAAATCTTAGCTACAATAGATTTCTCAACTCATCACCAGTGATGCAGGGTGAAACTGCAACTCATGGCAGAGATTTCAATGAAAGGGTCCTTCAGGTCTTCTGAAATACCCACTGAAAACAGCCTGTGAGGCCAATTAAATGTGTACAGCTACCTTTTCTTGCTACTGTGCTCTGTTGATGGTGAATAACAGAACAGTTGATTTTGTGTGGTAGAATGAAGGAGGACAAACATGGGTCTAGATATGAATATGCAGAGTTTCATTTACACAGTTCTCAGGTGCATTAACACCCACCTCGCACCCACACAACAGGAATTCTAAACGGGCCTTAACTGATGACTCAAAATCACACACTTCGCTGGTGGCATATTCTTTTCATTTGTTTTCATGCTTTCCTCTGGGCAGGGCCAACCATGCACCTGAATTTATCACATTAACACCCATAAGCACTGATAATTGGTACGTGAAATGTTCAGCTGTTATTTTTTAGCTGTTACATCAAGTTAACCTACAAACTGTACTGAAGCAGACTAAGCCTTAAATTCTTAGTACCTGTTAACAAAAAAGCCAACAGCACCGTTACTGCATGCAAGTGAAATTCAAACTTAGCACGAGGGTCTGAAAGTTACTTTCTGATAGGCTTAGCTGGTAATATGGCTTGCATGGACACACCTTCACAGTTCTTGCTGAAAAGAAATTGACAGAATTTGCTCTTAAGACCCAAAGTTTTCTTTGTAGACATGGGCAATGTGTTTAGAACGGTATGCTTGCAATGCATATATAAACATGAACTACCATTACCTTCTTCAGCTGTGTCTCCATCTTCAAACATTCTTCCTTTTTCTGTTCTAATGCAATTTCCAGTGTCTTGAGTCTTGAATCTTTCTTCAGTCCTGATGAAGCTAATGATGAAGCATGCTCCTTAAGATCCAGTAATGATGTCTAAATTAAAAGGTGTGGAATATTTATCAAGTAAGTGCAATAGCTAGTTTCAATTCTGTCTTTATTTTCCTCCCATCCCTTCACAGTATGTTCAGGACCTAATTTAGACCAACATATTTTTTCAGGATGTTAATGTCACTGACTTAAGACTGCTTGAATTAATTCAGACTTTCAGGATCAAAATAAAACCTTGTCTAAATTAATTTGAAAATAATTTTTAAAGATGGACAATTCTATAAACTGGAACTTGTGCTCCCCGTGACAGCCATGTTTAAGAAAAACTGGTTTTCAATAAAATTGTATTTTAAATCATATATGGTTAGAAGATTTAGCCACTGGGAGAGTTGAAAGCTTTTCTGTATACAGCTTCCATGGGGTAAAACTGATTCATGCCACCTTACTCCAAAAGGCATCTCAGCTTCTTTCTTTCTGAACCATTTTTGTGTTGTTCCTTTTTCCCTGTCAAATGTTGATTTCCATGTAGACAAAATCTTAGTACTTTTTGGGTACATACTTTTGTATTGTTTTACTTTGACTGAGTTTTGAAAAAATATTGTAAGCACACAAGCGAGGAACAGAGAAAGTTTCTATTTCTCTCATATAATTAAGGCAATTTCTGCAGCCAACTGGCTCATTACCAACTATCAACTTAATTAATCAAAAAAAGACTCGAGAGCCTAAAGAGCTAGCTGTGTTGTTTGCATAAAGGAACAAACATTATCCTCATGCTTTTGGCACTCATAGCTTTGATCAGCCTCTGCTCTTTCCTCCCTACATTTAGACAGGGACAAGCTTGTTCCCAGCCTTCCGTTGTCTATAAGCACAGCTCCAGTCAATGCCATCATTGACCATCAGTCAGTCACTACTAATAAGATTAACTGCTGCAGACAAGGGGATGGCTGCTATCCCTGAAAAGGTGGTTCTGAAACACTGATGCTTTGCAAATTCTCAAATGATGTATTTTACCAGATCAGCTTTGTTGAAGGACAATTACTATAAAGGAACAGATTTCTTCATCTCAAATGTAACAGAAACATAGACAACAAATAATTCTATCACAATAGATTGGTGTTGCTGGTCAACCTCTTTCTCTGTGAGATCTCCTTGTAAAATGCTGACTCTCTCTTTCAGGTCCTTAATGTCTTTCTTGTAGTTGTCGATCTCTTCCTGTTTTTCTCGTTCATCTCTGTCACGCTGCTCCTTTAAACGCTCAATGGTCTTTTCCTGACAAAAGAGAGCACTCTGTTGAAGGAAATCCCTCTTAGTCAATTCAACTTCTGAGGCTTCTTATCACAACACTTCTGACACACTTTAAACGAGGAGAAGGAGTATATTGCCATTTTCTTTTCTTTACCGTTGTAAAGATCCTCAAGAAAGAGAAAACTTGAGAAATCTATGGATTCACTGCTGTGAAATACCAGCACTGTGAATACTGGATTCAATACTGTGAATGTCTGGATCTCTCGAAGTGCACAGTGCTGTTACAATGCAACCCAATTCATCTGGTTCTGATTATCAAAATTAAACTAAACCAGGATGCATTACATATTGCTTCCTGGCTTATTTACATCTTATTTTTTTCTAAAATGTACAGTTAAATCTGTGGTCCTTCAGAGAAGAAGGGGTGTAGTGCCTATGTGACACTAGAATTTATATACAGTAAGAAAAGGCAACAAAATAACTTTCCAGTGACCAGATATCAATGGAGCATTGGTTATCCTGGAATCTGAAGGGATGCAAGCAAATTCCCCAAACTCAGGTAAAGTTTAACCACAGTTCATAGAATCTGACAGACTAAGGGAGCTATGGCCCTGCTTCGCTGGGAATCATCACGAAAAAAAATCCACATAGTTACTCCAAAAATTTGTCCTACCAAAACAGACCGGGAGAGTCCGTCTCCGAGCCGATAGCCTCCCGAAAACCGAGCAATAAAAAGTGTCATTTATCAGGATAATCGCTGCGGTTCCAGCCTGGGAACGCCGCCGTCCCCGCCTCACGGGCGCGTCCTGCAGCGCCCTCTAGCGGGGAGCGCCCGGCCGCGGCCGTTGCGCCCCGAGAACGCTCGGGAACCGCGGGCACCGGGAACGATCGGGAACCGCGCCGGGCAGCGGGCACCGTGCTGGGTGCTGGGCACCGGGCACCGGGAACCGCACCGGGAACCAGGAACTGCGCCGGGAAGCGGGCAGCGGGTACCGCAGCAGGCAGTGGGCACCGGGAACCGCACTGGGCAGCGGGCACTGGGCAGCGGGCACCAGGCAGCGGCCACCAGGAACCACGCCGGGCAGTGGGCACCAGGCAGCGGGCGCCGGGCAGCAGGCACCGGGAACCACGTCGGGCAGCAGGCACCGGGAATCACGCCGGGCACTGGGAACGATCAGGAACCCCGCCAGGCAGTGGGCACCAGGAACCGCACCGGGCAGTGGGCACCAGGAACCGCGCCAGGCAGTGGGCACCAGGAACCGCACCGGGCAGTGGGCACCAGGAACCGCGCCGGGCAGTGGGCACCAGGAACCGCGCCGGGCAGTGGGCACCAGGAACCGCGCCGGGCAGTGGGCAGCGCGCACCAGGAACCGCACGGGGCAGTGGGCACCAGGAACCGTGCTGGGCAGCGGGCAGCAGACACCAGGCAGCGGGAACAATCGGGAACCGCACTGGGCAGTGGGCAGCGGGCACCGGGAACTGTGCTGGGCAGCGGGCAGCGGACACCAGGCAGTGGGAACGATCAGGAACCGCACTGGGCAGTGGGCACCGGGCACCGCGCTGGGCAGTGGACTCCGGGCAGCAGGCACCAGGAACCGCACTGGGCACCAGGAATGATCAGGAACCGTGCTGGGCAGCGGGCACCAGGAACCCGGCAGTGGGCAGTGGGCAGCAGGCACCAGGAACCAGGCAGTGGGCAGTGGGCAGCGGGCACCAGGAACCAGGCAGTGGGCAGCGGGAACTGCATCAGGCAGCGGGCACTGGGAACCATGCCGGGCAACGGGCACCGCACTGGGCAGCAGGCACCCACCGGGCAGCGGGCACTGGGAACCGCACTGGGCAGCAGGCAGTGGCCACTGGGCAGCAGGCACCGCACTGGGCATCAGGCAGCAGGCACCGGCACGAGCAGCTCCCGAGGGCAATTCCAGGGCTTCCCGCACTCACCTTCTCTGCCAGCGCTTCTTCCAGCGTGGTCAAGGCGGTGTCAGTGTTTGTGGTGTCGGCCTGCAGGGATTTCACTCGATCCTTCAAGCTGCTCATCTGCTTCTCCTTGTCTCTCAGCTGTTCTTGAAGATTTTCGATCTTGGTCAAAGAGAGTAAATTTTAACACAACAGCAAGCAAAAGCATCCAAAATCACCTTAGGATATATTAAATGATTAAAATTATTCTTACAGCAAATGAGGCCTAATTCTTACAATCCTACCTCAAAACATCAAGTAATGTAACCAAAACCATCAAAAACCCAAGGAATCAGTAATCTTTCCAACTATCAGGAAGAAATTCAGAGCAAGAAAGTCTAAACAGTAGTCACAAGAACAACATAATGAAAAGCTATTATTCCAAATTTCTGAAGATGTTGGACACTGTGTCACAGAAGGATGATCAACACATTAACAAAGAAACACATAAAGGAGGGAAAAGCAGCTGACAAAAACCTTACTGCATGTGCAAACTAAAAAAAGCACTTGATAATTAAGAAGTTGTGAAGAAGTATTATTTTAAGTATTTTCTTTGGTACCATCATATTTTTTGCTACACTGGCAAGCTGCTTGTTTTACATGGTGGCTTGCTATGTGACGGACTATCACAAAGTGCCATTCCCTGGGTAGAAAATGTCTCATGTTTGTCTTCTGTAGGTGTAAAATTCCATCTATTCATCAGTTCTGAATATATCTTTTGATACACTGAGAAGACCTAATGCCAGCACCCTTTTATGCATATACACAACCAAAAGAAACAGACACATTTACATGATGATAACCTGTCAAAGACAAATTTTTCAACAGAGGAGTAAAGGGTATACAGATTTCTCAGTTGCTTCCTTTTTGTGTTGCTCTGACAAGTTCTTCAGGCATCAGCAAATGCACATCATAAACTAATGAATGACACGTGGCATGTAAGGTACCCAACTCCAAAACACTTGTAGCAAGACACTCTTCCAAAGACGTTTGTAAGAAATACTGCAACCAGACAGCCCCAAAGGCTACCTAGCCCCATATCCATATTGATAAATTAAAGCATTAACCAGCCTTTTGTTTTTCCTGTTGAACAGCAGTTAGCAGCTGCTTGGTTACTGGAAATACAGCAACTATATTCAGGTTTTATTCTTCAACCCTGGAAAAACAGAGTTTCTGTGATTACAGAGCAAATGGCTCTATAGACTTGTGCTATCTCTATTGAAATTGCATCTGGAACACGGTAGAACATGGGTACTGGCTTATCTTTGTCATTAGTTTCTATTAGAAAAAGAAGTATTAAGCCTCCAAGTTATGCTCAGAACTGAATTTGGGCACAACACAAATGACATTACACAACAAAATTAAAGAGCACCAAAAAAACCATAACCAGAGACATTTCATGTCAGTCAGAAATAACTGTAGGAATTGAAAATTCCTTTTTTATACACTCATCTCTGTTGTTCAATGCCTTGTTAGCATCCACTTGCAGCCTATGGAGCTTCAGAAAGAGCCCCAGTAGCTCTGACTGAAAAGTTCTGGTGCCCACACGCAGGGCTGCCGAGGAGGCAACACACCCAAGAGTAGCTGCTTTTGACTTGAGCAGCTCCCAGTGTCATCAGCTGTCTAGACAGGCTGGCTGTTTAGACAGCCAACCATGAAAATATACTGCAAAGAAGGCTGAGTTATTCTTAGACTCGTGTTTACTTCTGGAGATGAAACACTCTCGCCAAAGGCTCGGACTGGCTGAAGAGGGGACAGTGCAGAGTGGCTTTGTGCTGTGAGCAAGCCACACACAAGGCAGCTGAATAATTCAGCTTCAGCATGTATGAAGGTGCTCACCAAGGCAGCACGAGCATTATCTGCACAAGCCCGGGGTGCATTTTCGTGTTTCAGTCACACTGTTTGCTATGACCAGAGTAAGATGACAGCTGTATGACAACACTGTGTATGACTGCTGCACCTCTCTGCTGCAACTGCACCCTCTGGGATTAAAAAGCACCCAAACCAAAAGTATGACGTGTATAAAGTGGGAACCTGCCTATTCTTTCAGTCTCCATGCATATTTTTCAGTCTGGAACAATGAATGGTGGGGTTTGTTATCACTGAGGGAACAGCAGGTATGCCAAAATATTCCAAGTCATATCTAGGCACTACCTTAAAAACCCCACTGTAGCTCCAGCTGTGCCTTTTGCAGGGTCAGATAACTGAAGGACCTGGTCCTTAGACTACAGAAAACTGGAATTAGCTTCATGGGTCAAAACTGAAATATTTCTGTAATAATAGATGGAAAATTTCCCTATGAAATCACACTCAACAAAAAATTGCCTTTATTCCAATTTTCTCCTAAATCTGCAATACTGTACCAAATAATAAGAATAGGCTCTCCACAATGATATAATCTGAAGAAGAAAGCAAATGGTCTGCACTTTGTCCATATAGTTAATTAATGAAGAAATTTGCTCTTATGTCCTTGCAAGTAGTTTGAGAATCCTTTCAAAAAAGAATACACAATACATTCGTAACAAAAAGAAAAAAAATAATTCTGAACAAATTCTCAAAAAACTGATGAAAATGAAACAGGTAACCAAAATAGAGTCTCTTTTCTACCAAAGAAAAGATAAAATAAACCTTAATGGAATCTCCAAGCCCTGTGGAACACAGAGAGGCAAAAGGAATGAAAATAAGAAGTACATACTATTTCTAATTACTAACAATCTTTGTTGTTGCCGTATTTACTTATTTTGCAGGCTAAAGACAGCAATCTATGGCTAAGTTAGCAATGCTATCCATAGTGAAGGTACACAAGGCTACACTGGAATCATCTGCTCTGCACAGCGATTTTCTCATCAATAATGATTTACTGGAATATTTTTCCCAACATTACCAGTTGTCAGGCACTATCATGTTTCAGCTTGGGTGATTTATTCTTAGTTGTGTGGAACTAATTATTTTGCCTTCCAGCCCTGAAGCACAGGAGCAGCAGCAGGAGAAGCTGCCTCTGGCATTCTGCTCCAAAGGCAAGGAAGCATTCTACTTCTTGCAAATACAGACCCAGTGAAAAGCCCACGCAGATGCAAATTAAAAACAGCCCAGGGATTCAAACGAAACACATCTAGTTAAATATCCATCAAGGCCACTAGATTCCCAGATTCCTGCAGTTAGAGGTTACTAGATCCTGTGTATCATGCTTCAGCCAAGAAATTCTTCCTCAGAGACAGTATCCACCCTCTTGCCATGGCCCTGGGGCATGAGGAAATTGAACACTCCAAAAACAGTTTCTATTCTATCAGTGACTTCTGAATAAATGAAGTAGGTTTGTGAACTGGTCATTAAGCCTCTTCCACAATCAATTTAACACTTGATATTCCTTCAGAGTAGTACAGGAGCAGATGTGCAAAACAGTATCTCAGGGTTCTGTTTAGCCTTGCACTTTTTTGATCCCAGCTTTCCTCTGGGGGGAGCAGCACTGTAAACAGAATCTCAATAATCAGATGGGTTTCAGAAGGTTTCTGTTCCATTCCTGTGGCACAGCCTTCCAAATAAACAACAACTTCACATAAGCTGTTGCCTTTCCAAACAGCTCTTCCTTGGTTTTGTAAAGGCACTATTGGTCACCCCAGCACCAGGGTCAATGATCACAAGGAGATGATGGATTATCACCAGTCACAGGCAGAAATGTTTCTTTCCACATCAGGAATATTAACATGAGGACAAAAGAAGCATTTTTGGAAGGAAGAGTGGGTGAGTAAGCAAGCACGTGATGATAGAACAGCTACAGCTCTGTCTAGGTGGAGACATGCCACTCCCTTTAATGTAAAATTACTAATATAACAATAAAAATTTGAGAGCCTAAGTCATACTCGAATTGCTGGAGTCCCACAGTATTTGAGAAGCTGAAAAAAACGGGCTTGCATCAAAATCAAAATGACAGTATAACAGTTAAAACAGACACGATCACATAAAAACCATTTTTAAAAATACTGCTTTGGGGAAAAGGGTAAGAGGTTAGTGAGAGATCACCGTAAGTCCTTGGAGAGTGTTCAAAAAAGCTGTACTACTGGATTTATAATCACTACTGTATTTCTGAAAGCCATTTTTTGGAGAAGATAATGGAAGTCTGTAAGCAGATATCTGGTCAGACTCCTAAGATTAAGCTCCAGTTTTATCAATGTCACACTGAAAACCTCACCATTGTAATTGTCTTCCTACTGCAAATCCTACAAAAGTACCACTAGAACAGTCCTGCATGGATTGCAAAAATCTGCATTTAATTCGGCATTAACAAGTTCTGTGAGTGTGAGAAGTAAGGTCTGTCACATGAGTGAATATCACTCCTATTACTGTACTGAATCATTACCCTGAAAGTAATGTTCCTGCTATTAATTTTAAAGGTTAAATTCCCAAGACTAGCAACAATGTGAAGCTTTAGGCAAAGCATGTCTCCTCGCAAGGGTGAGATTTTTAAGTTGTTTTAAAGTTCAGGACAGATCAAAACAATTTTCCATTTTTTCAGTAAAATTTTGGCAAATGCAAATCAGAGTTTCTTCCAAAGTTCAGCTGCACTCAGTATGTTTTTTTTTACTTTTAGATCCAACCAATATGAACATGGTCACACTGCTGTCAAGTAATATTCAGAGATTCTTGTTCTTGAACCATCATACTAAAAACCATCCCAGGGCAGACTGTACTAACTTTTACTTTGCTTCCCAATAAAGTTTGCTTTTTACTGCTCCTCTACCTCGCTGCTTACCTGGAACATTACTGCCTTTGCAACACCACACTGGAATATTGTGCACTTGGGAAATGTCCTGATGTTGCTGAATTTCAAATGGTGGGATTTTGTAACACCTCTAACTGATACAGGGAGTCCTATGTGGGCTAACAAAGGAACACACAGCTACCTTAACAAAAAGAACCAGGCTAGAAAGGGTGAGGTGAGCATAGAGGAGGACAGGACTAAAAGTGAATTTTAAATGGCTAAACTCCAGCATTCTGGCATATCTTACACCATGATACTTATGGACTGCTACAAAGGGCCCAGTTAAAAGTCAAAGCAGCTCCTAGTTTAAAAAAAAAAACAAACAACAAAGTTGCTTGCTTTTCCAGGTGATAAAATCTTTTTGTCATTTTTACTCTTGTGATCTCCAATCTGCAAAAAGTTCTTTGAAATTAGCATAAAGCTGTATAGTGCTTAGCCTTACAAATAAAGTATTTTGTTGCTATGCAGCTTAGACGGGACAAAGAATTTACTCTTGTGATTTCTACTTAAAGCAAAACGTTAATCGTCAAACAAACACATGGATCACAAACAGGTACATTGCTACTGCTTCAAAAGGAAGCAACTTGCAGACAGAGGGGAAAAAAAAATATCTAGGAATTGCAGGACACTTAATGAAATTAATGCTTTATTCTTGACCTAAGCTTGGAATCTGGTTGACTTGAGAAAAGAATGGTGTGCAGGAGGAAGTGCTGATTCAAGAAAAATTGACCTAACTTGTATAGACAGTCAATTTTTTTGTACCTCTAGTAAAGGAGCAACAAAAAATTGACACTGATCCAACACGCTATTCTCTTTCCATTGCCTTTTCATACAAGGGTGCTTTGTGAGTAGATTTATACCAGCCAGAAAAATAGTTAATCTATGTTTATGTAAATAATCTCTAAGGACATCTATTTCTACCCCTTTGTTTTCCTTTGTCCTCCTTTCTTTTGCATACCTGGCCAACCTCTGGTAGCACCAGTTTGCTGACAGATCATTGCAGAGCAGAACTAAGAACAGTCACCATGAAGTGAACTGTAATTCCAGTGTCTTCTGAATAGTAAAGGTTTCTTCTGTACTGTCACATTCCCTATAACAGTATTTAGCAGTATATATATTAGTATATAGCAGTATTTAAACCAGCTCTTTCAAATAATATTCTCAGAATGTCACTATCATGTTTGCAATCTTCTCTTCTGCTAATAAATAGCTTGAATTTCCTTCAAACCTAACACAATCCTGTCACTAAAGTTTGCTGTTTCTGAAAACTGATACTGAGAGGCATTTTCCTTTGAAGCTTCTAAAGACTCTCCACCACAATTCAAATCAGGTGGGAAAAAAAATAAAAATTAGGACCCCAAGAGTTAAAACTGTTTTTTGAGTTGGTAAATGTCCTTAAATTCACATTTTCAGGGGAGCCAATGTATATGCTGTTTTTAAGTGTTGTCTCAGTTCCAAAGCACTGCCTAGAAAATATTACACATTAGCAATGACTCACATCCTTAGACAGCTGTAAACCAGTTAAATTTAGTTGAGGAGTTGCTTCATTCTGAGGAGGTTCAATGATATCAATAGCCTAACCCAGTTAAAAGCAGAGTCTTTGAATCCCAAAATCCTACCGTGGACACTGGTCAGCACAAGGCAGGGGTCTGACCTGAGAGGGGAGGCACTTTCTGCCCCACTGATATTGGCTGTCTCAGAGCATACAGACATTAATATGAATACACAATACTTCATGTCAAATGCAGTCAACTTACAGAAGTATAAAACCTGCTCATAAGGTATTTGATTTGGCAATATGTGAGCCAGTTGGTTGGTTACATCTGGCTAATTACATAATCCATTACAAATTCTCTATCACTGGTTTATCTTAGAGCTTCTCTGGGTGACCCCTTTTGTTGGTATTCATCAGGTAAGAGACTGCAGCCATCTTCCACCACTAAGATTTCAACCTTGGCTGTTCATTAAGACAATTTGCTGGTTCCAGCTTGAGTCTGATACTTTCATTCCCACAAGGAATTCAAAACAAAACACTGCTATCATAAATAGCAAAACAAAATAGTTTAAACTCTGTTTCTCCTCTTCAATGAAGTTTAGATATTGCTCATTTATTTCATTTATATTAAAATGTCATTATACCGAGAACCATAATTGAAATCATCTGGTAATTAATTTCCCAATCTAATTAAGAATAACATCCATTTTGTTGAAATTCTGGCCTAACCATGTGGAGTAACATCATGCTAATTCTCCTTTCAGCTGTGTCCTGACATTATGAAGCAATCTCTAAGACTGTGTTTTCCAAAGTTTTACTCCTATGACCTACCAAACACAAAAGGATTAAAAACCCAGCTATTCTGGGGACATTTACTCACTCCTGTTCCAAGTCTCTGAATAGGCTTTGACAAAAATGTGCACAGATTTGACTTAGGAAAGTTCATTACAGAGAGAACACAGATACCAGAAATTGGAGTAATTTCACATTGATGGTTCCCAAATGTTCAAAAAAAGGGAAAACGAAAAGTGCTTTACTGTGCAAGGCTGATAAAACAAGGGGAAAAATTGGACCTAGTAATTGTTAAGTTATAACTGATACTCTGTTTTGTAAGAAGCAGAATAAAACTATCAAGTTGTGACACTGCTTTTAGAACATCTCAAGGTTCACAAGGTTAACACTTAAGTGAAAAAGTTTCCACACTAACAATTAAACTTCTTTACTTGGATAAACCACGTGCTGTATTTCACTGATAACTCTTGTGAAACAGACTGTCTTCGTTCTATGGCAACCTGATCTCCTTTACTCAGCAATACTGATGATGTTTTCCTGACTTGCTTGAGATTTTGGTTTGGTTCTACACAGAGTAAGGATACTGTAATGCTGACAGCCCCCTGCTTGGAGACACCCAGTACAGTGTGAGAAAAGACACAAAGAGAGGAAACTCTTAACTCCTCAGAGCACTGAGGTAGCCAAGAATGGGAATCAGGGAGCAGAAAAGACCAACTATTGAGGCAGACCAATGGCTAGGATGGGAACATGGGATTTAATGTTGATTATAAAGGAAATCCTCACAGCAAACTAAACTCCATTTACATTATCATTTAGGATCACTCAAGCAGAAGGCTGTACAACTTGAACAAAGATTTTTAATTAAATTATGATTCAGACACTGAATTACTTTGCCCAAATCACTGATTTATTATGATCAAAGATACACTGTAGACTAAAACTGTCTTAACCCTGAGGGAAGAGCTCTGGAAAGGAGGGATGCTTCTAATCCCAGTGTAAAACATGGCCAGTTAGCTGTGATTGTCCTGCTCCATTCTCCTAGAAAGGATATGGAGCCATGAACAGGGAGGGATTAGGAAGTCATACTGTAAATACTAAACATGAGAGAGTGTGTGTGTATCTGTGTGTATTTTTCAGTATTTAGTTATCACTGCTCTTCCAGAACTACTTCAGAACATAATGATACGTGACTAAACATCACACTCTCACATTAGTTAGTGATCCATACTCATAAACCCCCAAAAATTTTAAGAACTTAACGTATTAAATTAGTACCATCATTTGCTGGACCCTCTTCATGATGAAGAGGAGCATCCTAAGTATCAAATTCATGCTATGCTGAGACAAAGGGACCTTAGTTTCTTCTGACACTACTCCGTGCTGACCAGTTTTCTTACTCTTTGGGTGAAATCCCAGATTTGAAAGCTATTTGTATAGTTGTGCCTTATGACAGTCCTACAGACTGTATAAATGTTGTGCAGAGACCCAGCTTTGAAGACTGTGTAGCCCAGTGGGTGCAATATTCACTCCTGAATCTGGAAAACTATTGATTTAAACTGAAAAATTGCTCCTTCCTTGTTCTAGTGAAGATCCCTACGTTGACTAACACAATCACTAATGTCTGTTCCAGACACAGCTCAGACAAAAGCCCCAGGGGCAGAAGACGCCTGGTGACCAAAGCGCTGGAAATTGTGAAGCCTTGCAACCCAGACAGCAATGAAAAGCCATGTGAGGAAGACTGATGTAAGCAACCTCAGAAATGGCACACGCCCTTGCTTTTCCTGCCTCTTCAATCACAGGGAAGTTTGTGTTTGTCTTGCATGACAGTGAATACACCAACAACGCTCATTAGCTTTATCTTGCCAGAAAAACTACACGTTTAATTCAGAACGAAGGCAAGGGGCCCCAGAGCTGGCTGTCTTCCCAGATTCCTTCAAGAAACCCGAATTTGTCAGTCCCCCTACCTATGAGTAATGTCCTGTCTTGCCAGTCAAGAGGTTATCTCAAGGCCCAAGAAGGACATCATATTAAAGTGACTGCTCCTCTTTGAGGGATACTAAAAAAGTTCCTTCCTTATATGACAGATTTGCTGAGTTGTGGTTTCAGATAATACCAGAAACTCCAATGGAGTTTTCTTGTGACTGAGCTGTTGCTATCAATCTTGTGTGACACTATTACAGCAGTGTGCATCAGTTTAAAACCCTGCTTTACCCAGCTACAATAGCTGAACCACAGAACCAACATCGTTAACCTCACAGGCCTGTTTTCCTTCTTTGTGTGAGCCTCCTTATCTACAAGGATTACTTCAGAAAAAAAACAATAAAGCACTTTAGTTACTAAAGTCAACAGGCAAGATTCTTTAACAACATCAGTATAAATGGGGAGAGCATTCCTTACATTAGATCTCAGAATAAGAAATTGACTTGCTACCTTTCACACAGAGCAACATTTGATTTTTTAAAAGAATATCAGTGTACATCAGGGAATACAGGCACATATGCTACATATAATCCAGATGTTTTTATTTTTATTGTGGTATCACAAAATGTGCCCAAAAAAAGTGGCAATATAAAAATAAAGAAGCACATTCTCCACTTAAGAATTCTGAATTATAACATAGGCAGGTATAAAATCTTATTTTGATTCCAGTAGGTTTGTCTGCCATAGCTACTGCAGAAGCAGTCATAACTGTGCACTAAAAATTATTGTAATAGCATAAATAGTGTATTCCTGGAGAACACACTGTCACCTCTACCAGCACCTGCAAACTATGGACTATCTGCCATGGAAAATACTGTCTTCAAGCTAAGCCTGTGGACCTTTACAATCCATATTCCAAATGAGAAAAATGTATGTTATTACATAAGGCTCAAAAGAATCAAAGACACTGAATCTTTGGGATCTACCTGAAGCTGCTGTAACAAACTCTATATGGTAATAAGCCACCTTTAAAACTAAACTAGCAAGGAGCTGAAAACTGATATGAAGAAACTGTGCTATTCTCCTGCCCTAATATCATCTTACTCATAGAAGGAAAAAAAAATCAACAACACACCAAGTCACCTGAGCTGGGCTGCAATTACTCTGAAAGGTCTTAATGGGTTGTCAGAGAACTGGAAGAACTGGAAGAAACGGAAGGGTAAGAATCCTACTTTCAAAGTGGTCATGGCTCACTGTAAAATGAAAATAAAGTCTGTGTTGTGTCCTAGTTTTCCATGTGGAAATGAAACAACTAATCTCCTACCTGGATGGCAGAAATGAAAAAAATCTCACAGGATAAATCTCCTGAAATTGAACTCACTTAATTAAGCCTTTTCAGTCTTCTTGGGCACTTTCATTGCTACCACAAGTAGTATTTTGAGAGAGATGAGGGATTAAAAGCCTGTCTAATTTTTCCTATTATGCCTCTAACTGAAGATAATACTATTATCTAAAAATCCCACCCCACATGGTAAAGCAATTCTGAGAGTATACTGGTGAAAAGAGAAGCTACTGCAGCATCTTGGAGTCAAAGGGTAACCAATATGCCAGAACAGCTTCTAGAAATTTCTAGAAGGCACAAATTTCAATTTTGTTTTGTTCAGTGGTTGTCAGCAAGCCTGTAACAGGAAGGTCTGGCTGAAAGAAAAAGCAGCAGCAGAAGAGGTCTGATATCCCTTCAGGGACACAGAGACACAAGTTCCCCATGACACTCCAGGACACATCTTTGAGGTCACGTCTGTCAGGTTTAATAAGGAAGCTGACACAAGCCTGTGGGGATGTTTGGTCTTTTTTGTGGCGTCTGAAATCTCTGAACTGGGTTTAGAACCAGTTCAGTGGCATGACTTGAGACCTGGAGTAACAAGAGCAGAAGTACAGCTCTTTCTGACAGAGAGAGACTTAGAGAAATACTCTTGTAATTGGGCTGGGTAAGTTCCTGAAGAAAAGCACCTATTTCATCAATTCTAGCTGAGCAGAAAGCCCAGCACATCCACCTTTGCCTCCCTGCAGAATCTGGGCCGATGAGCTGGGCCTGGATGGTGCTCCTCCTTAAATGTTCACTATTCAAGCACATTAAAAGCAGAGAGCAAGCTTGCCCACAGGAATGTCACAGAGGCAAAAAATGCCCCAGTCTGAAACAGGAGGGCACCTCCACACCCACTCTGTAAGTGAGAGTGCAGCCCATCTTTGCTGGGACAGTCTCTGCCCTTTGCTAAGCTATTCCTTGCTGTACAGCTGCCACAGACAGAGCCTCGGGCACGCTGTGAGTATGACCAAGCCACTGCCTCCAGTGTGGTCACTGTGGGACTTCTCAGCACTAAATGCCATCATAGAGAGGCTCACAGGGATCTCTCGAAGTCCCACCTGCATCTTCTGCATTCTTAGAAAACCACTAACTTAGAAATTCACTCGCTTGGTAGGCAAGTTCAGGTCACACCTTGGATGAAACTACCATAAACTGAATTAGATGTTTCAAAATGCAGTTCCTTCTCTGAGCTCTCTCATCTCCTCAGGGTTGGAGCAGAGGAGCTGTCTGAGTAGGTAAACCTACTTCAGAGAAGAGGGAATAGAAAGAAAATAAACTTTAAAGTACAAACACTGCACTTCAAAGTTAGGAATCCTAAACCAACACTGCTGTTGTAGTAACTATGAGCACCACTGATTTTGAACAACTGAGTTACACATTTCATTTGCAGCCCCTCTCTCCTGCCACATGATATTTCTCACCATTAAGCATAAGATATTTATTCTGATTTCTCTATTATTCTCTATTTGATTTCTCTATTTATTCTGATTTTTCTTTCTGAAAAGCAGAGAACATTAATTTCCTGCAGAGAAAGGTAACATTTCTTATTCAAAAGTGCAGGAGTACTGGAAGCCTTCCCAAATTCTAGTTAAACAAGTCAGCACAGCCACCAACGAAAAAAGTAAATCTGTGCTCTTCCTTTATCACAGGTCAATTATCACACAGAGCATGGGGAGCTGCCAAAAACACTGCTATGTCCAGACACTAAAACTTGCATTTTATTTGCCTGCAGCTGCATTGCACAAAGAAGGGAGTGTTAACCCCCCTCCCCAAGACAAAACATGACCTACCCCCAAAGCAAGAGGTGATTGATTCCCTGGTTTGTTTTTTTTTTTTCCAGTGTACTATTACTTATCTTTTGTCCCAAATGCTATTTCCCTAAAATGCTTTGATTGCAAAATATTGATTTTTTTTCCCCTCATTTCTTTTCATCTTTGTCTACCAGCACAGATAGCCAGATGTAGCAAAAAGAGTAATGAAGCACCATTTAATGTTTTTCAGGTTCAGATTTCAAATTTGCCCAGCATGGTCCCTACTTTATTTTCAAAGACACTCTCTCCTGCCCTTGGTTCTAACAATATAAAATGAGATTTTATGCAAGATCTATTTTCAATGAAATGAGAAAAAAAATAATCCTGAAGCTCTATAAAACTAAGTTTTTGCATTAAATTTTCAGACATAAAGCCAAAGTCTCCAAATTTCTAGCATTTGCCCTACTTCTATTGTCTAAAATAAAGGTACTACCAGGCAGCATCACTGTATGAGCTTAGAACTGGACAGACTCCAGGATTTAAAATGTGAAGCATGTGGTTTCCTCAGCAACCTGGAAAATGTATTTTGGTGCCTACTGGCTATCAACAATGATGCCAATTGTCATGTTAATTTTTCAGATCTTTGTTGTTCATGATCTTCTTCCGTGCCTTTTAACTGATCTCTAACCAACCAGTAAACTCTCAGTCTTTCTTCACCTTGACTTTTGGATGACTTCACAGTGTACTTCATAGCTCACCTCCTTTAAGCAGTACAACAAAGATAACACATCACAAAGCAAATCATGAGGTGGTCTCTTAATGAATCCAAACAGAGACCCAGAAATAAAGGGTGCGTTTTAAGTAATTTTGTGTTTCAACAGCAGCAATTTAGGATAGCACAGTTTTGGGCACCATGCCAAACAATTCCTTGTCATGGTCACCAGAAGAGGTTATGACACATCTAAAACAGTCACAGAAAATAAAAACATTATGAGGTCCAAACACCCATTTGACTGTGGCTACATTCTAGTACAGGCAATCGCTAAATGTCAAAAGAAGCAAACAACTCTTCTTAAATGGCCACATTAGGCAAATTAATGATTTTTTTAATAAATTCTGATCTTTTTAGATCTTTATCACTTCAGCTTTTTCTACCAATTTTCTTTTTGCCTAGCATTTAAAAATATTATTGTGCAAAATTTAGTTGATTAGAATCCAACATCAAAAATATCTGAGTACCTGCTTAGGGAAGAGTACTTGGTGAAAACTGATTGGATAGAATTTACTAATCCAATTCTTAATTTGGTTAAATTCCTTCAACATGCCAACATCTCTACCCTGTTTCTTCTCGTAACTGCTGCTTCCAAATAGATATGATTTCCACAGAAAAACATTAATTAACCCTATACAAGAAAAGCACTTTTTGTACCACGTGCCTTTCATGATCTTCCACTGTATTCAATTAAAATGCCTGAGCACCATTTAAATCATGTCAATAAACTTAAAACAAACATTTACTATCAGATAACTCAGCCAGCAAAAGAAAAACCCAGACAAACTGCTATCAACAATATCTATGACCTCTGAAGATACTTTTAAACTGTACCTTCAGATCTTCAACTAGAATGTAAGACTAAAACCTGATCTGTCTGACCATTTTGTAATCAGAGCGAGGAATAAAAAAGACTATTGTGCATGGAGGTAAAAGTTTAAAGGCTGCATATTTCTTTTTATGGCAATAAAAAACTCTGAACGGAGCTGGAAGGTCTGAAAGATGGCATTTGGATAAAGCAGAAATCAAGATGTGCACTTTAATAAGATGCACTCTAGAAATGCAAAAGCAGAAAAAAGAAATCACAGTTTACAAGGATTAAGAGAAAAATATTTATATGAGAGGAGCTACAGGCTTCTGGGGTTCCAGCCAGAGGGCAGAAATAGCTATCTGTGCAGTCATAAAAGGACAGCCATATATACCATATAAAAATGAGGATTCATAGTTTTTCCCTAGCACCTGAAACAGATTTCATGCAAGTTCTCATAACTTGCACAGTAAGACATATTAAAAAATCAAACCAGTTCTTCCTTAGGTATCTTCTCAAGCTCTGCTTTTCTGTGGAAAAATTTTAAAGAGAACAAGAAAATGCAAAGCCCTGTCTATAGAAAATCCCACACCTAGTCTTCAATTCCAGGTCTGGACAGGTAACTAAAAATCCGAGTTAAAGACATCAATCCTTGAACTTTAAAGGCCGGAATTTCTACTTATTTACCCCAGGCTATACAAAAATGAAAAGCAATTCCATATTGCACCACAAACCTCATATAAAAGAATTGTCACCTGGATTCTCCACAAGAATATTCTAGGTTAGCTAGTCACAGAAACAGAAAAAATAATCTTTGAATTTACAACCCTCACAATTTAACTGTTCATGTTAAAGGAAATGCCTCCAGCAACTACAAGGCTAAAGCAAATTCAAACCTCTGCACGTGATTCTAGTTAGCAGCAGGAAATGTATGTTTTTCTACAGATAAGTTATATGGTTTTTACATGGAACAGGCTGCCCAGAGAAGCTGTGGATGCTCCATCCCTGGAAGCATTCAATGCCAGGTTGGATGGGGCTTGGAGCAACCCAGGATAGTGGAAGGTGTCCCTGCCTGTGGCAGGGGGGATTGGAGCTGGATGGGCTTTAAGGTCCCTTTCAGCCCAAAGCATTTTATGGTGGTTTGTTTTGATGGGGTTTTTTGTTTTGTTCTAGTTTAAGAAGGTCAGAGACAGGTTTACAGAACACCACAAACTGCAGTTTATTATGGTAGTGTTATCTCAGTGGAGAGCAGGACCTCAAAGCCTTTACACCTAAAAGCCTGGTCCTTTCTTTCCAATCTGAAGACACCAGGTACTTTTACCTGAAAGCAGCAGGCAACAGTCCTAAAGAGACAGGTCAGATGTGTGAAGATACAAGGTGAAACTGTCTCCATACAGATTACAGTGGTCTCAAAAAAAACAAGTATTAAAAAGCAGGCAAAAAGAGAACCTTTGGAACTGCCTATAAATGACCTAATGAAAGATCATTCTCAAGTGCCAAGTAGAGCAAGAAAACGGGTGAAAAAACAGTGTAAGAGTAGATGTCAATAAAACAACCTCAGTGACATTTAACATCCATGCAAATGTCAGATTCCCCACCTCCTGGTTAAACACTCAGCTGGGATCTCAATCTATGTCTGGCGGGTGCGTGGCCAATTTTGTAAAACAACAAGAAACACAGCACAAAAATCAGAAATCTGTGCTTCTAAAAAGATGAACAGTCAAAAAAATGAGACTGTGAAGACTAGGAATTAGGGCTCTGCTCTAGAATTATTAATGATTTATTTATGGCTGAAGTCCATGCCTGAACTTGAATTCCCGCATGACATTGGCTGTAACAGAGCTGACCGTGACCTAAACCCTCATGATTTATGGCTATAGACAAGAAGAAAAGGCCTTGGCCAGGCGTCAGAAATTAATCAATATTCTGAACTATTAATTTCACAACAATTCCACAGAATTGTTTAAAGGTCTAGGAAAACAATAAAACAAAAAACCCCACATCCACAGCCTAGTACGCTGAATAAGAGCTCCAAGAACAGCTTCTCTAAAGATACAGAGAAAAAAATATTCTTCAAATTAAAATTTATTGCAAAATAGCATTTCTCTCTTTTTACCCTGTGTAGAGGAAAATTGGGATATTCTGTGTGTGCAATTTGCCAAGAATGATGCAAAATGACATCCATTGCCCTAGGACTCCATGCCCTCTGGGAAAGCTCACTAATTTGTCTGACAGGGTCTACATTTTTTTTTTACCCAGACCTCCTCCAGTTCACTGATAAGGTCTGCATTTTCTTATCCAGAGAGATATGAAGGATAGTCTGATTATCCTATTCTAGCAGTTCCCAAGAAATATTAAGTATGAAAAAACAGCATTTCTAACAAAAGTAACACAAAGTTCTTCACAAACTTTCCAGGTAGGTTACAGAGAAATCATCCTGGTTGCTTCCACTGATACAACCCCTCATTCACTTAGTCACATACTGAAGTCATAGCCAGCCAGTGCTTCCAATCGGTGTGGCTTTGGTAAGGTGCTGCTGGGTGAGAAAGGATTGATTTTTCAGATGATGTGCCCTCATAAAAATGCCTCAGCCACTGGTAATATTAAAATGGAAGCAGAAGCAGCACATGCAGTCACTGAAAGGCAATGACCTCTGTTCTGAATTCTAATTATTTTGTCAAAAATTCAAACTGAAATTCACCCTTCATCACATTCCCATTGCATCAATGGACTCGAACATTAATCTCCAGAATGTACATTCTAGTTCAGACTTTCTGACAGCCTTGGAAACCGAGGTGCACCAGAGGTGTTCATCTGACTTAGAGCTCTCCAACCTCACCTTCTTCTGAAGAACGTTAACCTTGCGTTCCTTCACCTCCAGCATGTCCTTGAGGTCGTGGATCTCGCCTGCTTGAGTCCCCTTCTCCTCTGCCATCTCCTGAATCTGCTTTGTTTTCTTGTTCAGCATGGTCTCCTTCTCCTCCAGACGTAACCGCAGCGCATCCACCTGCGTGCAGAAATGCAGAGCAACGTTTGTTTAGCACTGAAGGACAGAAAGTTTAGCAAAGTTAAACTACACTTCCACAGGGGAAATAGTACAAATAGGTTCAGAAATCTAACACCCCTTTCTTTAAGAATTCAACGCATCTAGGATCGGGATAAAACAGTTATGTCAAGTGACAGGAGACTAAACAGTAAAAATAATCAACAGTGTTCTTCCCAAACTATATGAGAATAATGCTCCTTCTTGGAAAACCTCAAATCAAACTTCTCACATAACTCAGGCCTGTATCATCCAATACTAAAATTTTTCTCCTCAAAGTAGAAGCCAACATAATGTGTTGTTGAGAAGTTCTCTCACATGCAGGGAAACTGACCCCTTTATTTGAAACATACTAATATTCAGAGAATAAACATTGACCCCTTGTACCAGACAGTCACTTTATATTCTAGGTTTTAATCACAATAGCAGCTAAGCCTGAAGGTAATGAAAGCAGAGCTCTTTGCAGCCACTGCAGATCAAAACTGGAAAGAGGTTACCTTAGGATGGCTGAGAATATTTTGGTTTAAAAAGCAAAGCAATAGTTTAAATATAACATGTTTTCTGCAGCATGCAGCTTTATATTAAAGGTAAAATTGAACAAATGACACAGTACAGGATATTGTGGGTGCAGTTTGGACATACAAACACACTTAGACATCCCATGGCCTGAGTGAATTTAGAAACATACTCTGGAAACTCTGTGATGACCTCAAACTTCAAAACTGCACGTTGAGCATCTTTTGCTTTTCCTCCTGTGTTTCCCTTCCACATGTGAAACAGAGCTCACAAGACAAAGGAAACGGGAGAAGGAATCAGAGCTACCTGAATATAAATTTGATGAGAAGAATAAGGTCACCACAGAGCACAGACTAATCTCAGAGACCACTGTGGAATACGAAATCCAACACTACCAACCTGCTCCCGATGCCAAAAGAAACCCACTGACCCCTATCTGCTCGGCATTCAGACAGAGCTCAGATCTGCCACTTGGCTGCTAATAGTATTTGACAGTATCAGATTTGGGTCCTGTTAGCTGAATCCATTACAGGACATCAGTCACACAGAGTAAACAGGCTGATCAATGAACTTCTTGCTCCTTCTGCACAGCATAGACCAGCAGAGGGATGAAGTGAAAAGATGACAACTGCTGGACAACCCCAGCTGGGGTAGGAATTTAGGAAGTCATTATCCTTATGGTATTTCGAGCAACATTTGGTTTTAGCATGTTATTTTAACATGTAATTCCATTTTATTTTGAGTTGCTAATGGAAAAGCAGTCTCTGAGGCTCTGCATTTCCAGTGTTACACCCACAAAGCCTGCTGCTGTTCTGTCTGACTCCCTTCACACAGAGCAGCACTTGCCAGGGGGGAGAGGAGCTGCCCTGCTCTCCCCATCAGCGCTGCAGTCCCGCTGCCACCTCTGTGTCTGGAGCCTTCTCACTTACACATCACGTTATTAAAATCCATTCCTGACCTCTCACCCAGCAAGTGGGGCATGGAGTGCAGTCTGCAGGGATATTGGAGTACCAGGTCGTACCCAAATATGATTTATAGGACGGCTAGTGTTTGCAATGAAAGGTTTAGCAGGTGGATCAGGCTTTGTCTTTTTTTAAAAAAAACACAGTTTTATAGATTGATTAGGTATGTTCTTCTCTGGGAATCTTTGATATTAAAGCTAAGAGTCACTTTTATTAATTCTTGAAGGGAAACTGAAAATCTCCTTCACAAGGAAATCCACATACCCTCAAATAGTTGTGTTGCAAAATATTTGAGACAGTCCAGATGCCTACAGCACAGTGTTAAGTGAAAAGAGAACATCTGCAAATAGAAATTTATCCACAGAATGCTTTCAATTTTCTGATTGATTATTCTCTTTGAACTCTATATTAGCTTATGGTTTGGGGCAAATTGCATTCCTGGTTTTATTTGTGTGAGGTCCTTGCCTAGGAAACCACAGAAAACACTTTCACAAGTATTTTCAAAGGCTGACAGGACACACAATCATCACCTTAGCACTATTCCTGGCACAACACTGCACTTGTTTATTCATGTCAGCTCAGTTTATGCACGGCATCCTCCCACAGTGACAAGAATTGAGGTCTGTGGGAGTCAGGTGATGCCAACTTCAACAGAGTCACCTCAGGACTTTCTCAGTACACAGAAACGAGCAGGCAAACAGCTACTGAGGTGCTGACGGCCCTTCTCCTGAATTTTGTGTTGTGGATGGTGCTGTCCTAACCCTGGGTCAACCTAACTGCTTTCAGAGGAAGGGACTGCCATGTCTTTAACCAGGCATGGCAGGTCAAACCCCACAGTGCAGCTCAGGCAAGTCCCTGCTGTCACAGAGGGCTCGCTCAGCTGCCCTGCCCACACCCCACAGCTGCCCCTGAGGCTTCAGCAACATCAGCACACCCCCAACACAACAGCCCCCCTAGGCACAGGGGCCACAGCCACCTCTCTCCACGTGGGTACCACACACAAGAGCTCAATTTCTTCACTGCAGCAATGCTAGACGAAAAACTGTGCTAGGAACCACTGATTTGTCTTCACAGAGTTTTCCAGCAGCTGTAAATAACATTCTGTGTCTTTGTTCCTAATGTGTCTAGCCATACCTTAAACATGTAGAAGTCCAAATTTCTCAGGAAAATTCATCCTTTAGTAGCTCAAATTACTACCAGAATAAGCACAATACATGAAATAATATTTAATAGAAACCTCATCTTAAGCCTTTTTTAGAATCTTGAATTCTATAATGACAGTCTTAGCTTTCAGAATATTTCCAAACTATAGGGAAATAATTTAAATTTTCAGAAGTCCACAGTGAGTTTCAGACCTCACTCTGTTTCTCACTGTGCTCCTGAGTTTCAGGAGCTTGCATTAATAGGACTGAGATTGAAAACAACTGGTTTTTTCTGAATTTTATGATCATCTCCACTGTACAGTAGCAAGCAGGTTATTCTGACCCTGGTGATTCCCACTTTAAGATGTCAGTGATGGCTAGAAACAACAGTGTGCTGCTCTTTTCCTGAGTGGGTCTTCTCACCTACCTGTCACCTGTGCAGACCATGGCTGAACCATCTCTTAGATCAGTGAACCACACCACACTTCATTCAGTGGTACCAGAAGGTACAACCTTCCCTATGCTATATCCCAGCCGCAGTTTCTCTGTAACAGCAAAATTCTAAATTTTAATTCTCTGTAGGTATGACTACAATAGAGGCAGCAAAAGGAACAGATGGAATACCAATCCTGAAATGTGTGCTCGGAGCCTGCAAAGGTTTCTAACAGGAGCCAGCCACCTTTTAAAGCAGATGTTGAAGTAATTCTATGTCAGCACTCACAACTCAAAGATCATTGAGAAATGCACAGAGACATGAAATTAAAATTGGTATGTGAGCTGAGAGTTGCTTTTCACCTTCTGTAGCTATTGTTAGGTGAAGTCTCCAAGAATGAGTACATTTTAAAAAGGATCAGTTTTGTGACATTCCATTACTAACATGCACACATATCATATAAATACAAAAAAGGAGTTAAGCCTTTTTACTGATAGCATAGTCTGTAATTAAGACTTTAAAGCTGTGTTTATTGTCTGATGTGAATCGGTGGTAGCTCACAAGACTTAAATTAATTCTCTATTTTTGACATTGATCTTTCTTTTAAACTGGATTAGAGTTGACCCTTCAGCTCCTTATAGCAATTGCAGCAATATCCAGGGTGGTCTGCAGGTGAGAGTGAATTCTCTGTGGACACTGAGCTCCCAGCTGTGCAGACAACTGAGCCCCATCACACAGGGATGCCATGGGGCAGAGGTGCACACGCCTGGCTTTGTGCAGAGCCTCTTTGGTTCCTGCCAGGGTCACAAACCCAGTGCAGGACAGATGCTCCCAGGCCTGCTCAGGTCAGAAATCAGCTCAGCTGCTCCTCCACAAGCTCCAGCACAAGACATTAAACACCTGAGCACAGTGAACTCAGCCCTGTGAGCTCACCTCAGTGCTGGCACAGGCAGCTGGTGCTGAGAAGTGTCGCTGGAAACACCCAGCTCCCATTTGGACATTCCTCACTGAGTGTAATCCACTCTCTGTCTCTGATTTGCCAGAGTCTACTGCAGTTTCAAAATGCCAGTAAAAGCCTTAATGAAGAAAGATCCTTAGAAAAATTTATGTTCTACTGAGACATTCAAAGCAAATAAAAACTTCCACATGATTAGATTCATTTTTTCTACTGAATATTAATCTGAATTTACCACAGGAACAGACCAATTACAGAACTATGCCAGCTTGGGCAGTATACAGAAATAAAGGAGAACATTCTCGCTGGTTAATGCAACTTCCCACTGAAGCCACATAACTTCTGGCACTGACCTAAGCTAAAGGGCTCACGGGGTAAAAACCTTATATGGATAAAGCCTTAATTCCAGCACACATACTGACTTATTTTTTGTTTTGTTTATGAAGTGACTGTACAATTTTAGAGCTATTTTTAAGGGTTTCTTCACCAGTTGAAAAGTTAACCACAATATCCTCTCCACCCAACAGCCCTCAAGATAAACACCCCACGAACAGCTCACTGTTGTTTGTAGGTCTAGAGTGGCAGGTGGCAAATCCACTCTTGAGATATTGTATCAACACTATTCCCCAGCTATGAGCAGGTTTCTTTAACAGAAGATTAAATCAGAGGTAGAGGCTTATGAAGGTATTCTCTTTTATTTACAAATGCTTATTTAAATATGACTCTAAAATACCGATCCCCTATGAAGATGTCTGACAATTTATGTCAGAAACTGCACCTCTCTTCCTCCTCACAACTCTCTCCAGGCGTCTTGAGAGAAGCTAGCTGTGTTTTAACACTGACCAGTGCTGTCAAGAAGTGAGGCCAAGCAGGATCTCACATTCCTACCCCATTCCCAAAGAAAATCCTCACATGGAAAGATATCCTTTCCTTTAAAAAATGCAAATCATCACAGGATGCAGTGACAAACATCTCAACACTCTATGTTCTCAGCATGTTTCAGTCCTGTACTTAAGAACATCACCTGTGAACACAGAAAAAAGGTAACTGCATGATGATTTTAATTGCTGAGCTTTCTGGCAAGAACTCCAACAAGGGTGGAGAGGACGAGACTATCTTTCAAAAGTATAAGTATCTTCTTGGAATGAGGAATCCACTTTGGTTTTGCGGTGCTACATGAGAAACTCATTTGGAAGCAGCCAATGAAGAACAAATATTCTCAATGATTATTTAGGAATATTACAAGTTAGAGAGTAGAATAATTTTCTATATTAAAAAAGTACTTTGGCCTTCAGCTAAAATAAAATCGAGATGTTCTGAATGACTGTCTAGACTATCTGTCAATGGTATATAACCAAGCCTGTTTGGTTTTAAACACTCTGTTTCAATTCTGGACATTTTAAGTGAATAAATATGTTTATTTACCATAACAGATGAAATTATGACCCTCTACAGAAGTCTTTTAGCTTGTTAATAAAGTAAATTCATTCAAGAACTTCACCTCTCATGGGCAGGGAAGTACTATTTATTACTTAAAAATGAGAACAGAAATGTGTTTCTAGCTCTGTAGGTTTGCCACAGTGCTGCACATTTAACATATCTATATTCTTTTCAATCAGTGCAACGGATCAAAGCCTGCATTTTACCTTTGAAAATGTTTATTTACCTAACACCTACTTTCAGTGACAGTTTGAAATTTAAATTTTTTTTTTAAATAGACATCTACTAATCTAGGGTACTTTCCTGAACTAGCAAAAAAGGAATGAACAAATTTAATGAGAGGTTTATGATTGTAAACTGATACACTTCCACAGTTAAACCCACTGATGAAATTTCAGCTTCTCCATAAACCTGAGAATAATCAGAAAAGCCATCCTGGAACACCAAAAGGTATTTCCTATGTAAGTTCATGACTGCATGCTGACAAGGCCATGAGCGCCCATAGATTTACCAATTTTGGCTAAAGGCTGATTTGGCTAAATTAGGGTAAAAAGTTCACATCGATTCTCTTATGCTCCTGTAGTATGGAACCTTCTACCAGTGTCACCCACAAATTTCCTGCATGCCTCTCTCACAGCTCCTTTGGCTTCTTTGACTCTTTTAGCTGTAACAACACAAAGTTTTTGATGCATCACTGCCATCTTTTGGACTTCCACTAACACTACACTTTTCCAAGCCCGTGAATGAAATGCTGCCTGCACACATTTCATGCTTGCTCTTCAAGAATGCCCAGAAGCAACACATTTATGCTATATTTGTTATCTGTTTGATGTTCAGAGATACACCTGGGTCTTCCATAATATGGGAATTTAGTAAGCACTTGTCATCGAAACACAGTTTAGAAAATCTTTTTCCTTTACCTTGGAATATGCATCACAAACCACAAAAGCCCACATTTTAGGTGTAAGCAGAGGCTTACAAGCAAGGCTTCCTGGCCATGCTGACAGTAGCAGTGAAGCCTCTGCAGGGTGGATGCTATTGGAATGATCTTCCTTGCTCTCCTCTCCCCTAGCTACAAGGTCCCTGCAAATAAATCCCCCCAGCTCAGACCCTGCAACTTCTAATTCAGCCAAGCACTTAGGCACACAGATTTGTCTTTAGATCAACCCCCTGGCCTAGAGAGTCAGACACATAAACAAAGATACAAAGAGCTGGGAGCAAGCAGTGCTGGATGGCTGTGGGACTGTACGACCTAGGAACAGAAGAAATAATGGGTTTTCTCTGTTTCTCTGTGCACAGGCAACAAGCACAGAATTGCCCCCTTCACCTCTGTCTGCAGGATGGCAGCTCTTTGCTCCTTGGCTGTGAGGGACTCTTTGAGCACTTCGATGTGCTGCTTGCTGTCAGAGAACTGATTTGTGAGGGTCTCCAGCTTGGTCTGCAGGGCCAGCAGCTCGGTGTCCTTGCGTGACAGCTCCTGTTTCACCTGGCCAATCTGAAACAGAGAAAGGATGGGCAAAGGGAGACATCATTTACACCTTCCTTAGAGATCACTGTAAACACACAGAACTATCGACAAACAGCATGGCACTCTGAAATTATCCCACAGAACCACAAAGCCTGAAACTACCTTGAGTGAAAGGCTGGCAAAAATTTGTGTCATGAGCAAAGGATGCATGGAAAAAGAGAGGGGAGCAATGTCACCAATTTTTCAAGGGAGGTTCTTTTTAACAGTGGCAGCTTTTTGTTATTCATCTTCTGAAGGACTGACCAAACCCAGGTACGTAGCAGGGATGACATTCTAATGAAGATGAAGCAGAACCCTAAGGACAAAGCACCCCTAGCCTGTAGTGTCAGAGCAGATGAGATACCTACAGGTCTCCCAGCAGCACAAAGTCTGCTCTGAAATGTCAAATCAGGAAGCTTCCCTCCAGCCCTTCACCTATCAATCCAGCCTCATGCTTACACAGGATGTAAAGACGCCTTTACTTTTCCCACTACTTGCAAAACCAGCATTTTATTCTATGAAACACCTCTTAGTTTATGGAAGCTTCTAATAGCAGATGCATATATTCCTCAAAACAACTTGAAAACTGTTTGTGGAATTGTGTTCTGTAGAGAGCAATTTCCCAAATTTAATTTACTGAATTAAATCAGTACAGAAATGCAAATTTATTTTAACAAATGTAGGTCGGATCATTATTTCAAAAGACAAACAGTAAAAAATGCTAAAATAAAGCATCAAAATGAGCTGAAATCTCAATCTCAGTGCAATCATCACCCAGGAAAACTTCTATTAAGTCTGAATATTTAAAAAAAAAAAAATTAATTAAAGAGGACCAGGAAGTCTAAATGTAGACTTATATCCAGGTTTGCAACCAACTTTCTGGTTTTCTTGCCATAAATCTCACAGAATAGCAATATTTTACTGCTACATATCATATAGCAGAGGGGGACATATCTCTACACACTAAACAGTTTTCCCTTTTTTAACTTGAACAGTTTTATTTGGGTTATTAAAATTTTTAAAAAATCCCTTAATGCCAAAAGTATGTTGTCCAGTGCTTCAAAACAGAAATTAAAGAACACAAACTAAAAAAATTGTCCACGTCACCCTTTGCGTTTAGAAACATGACATGAACAAAATAGTATAATTTATAATTATTTTTAAAGTTACAGTAATTACAGTAAATGCACATATTAGCAGAAACAACTGAGAAAAAAAACTTGGGTGAATGCCATTTTATCTTGACAACACTGTTGCAATAATGGGCAATTAAAGGAAGAAAACTCTTTACCAAAGAGTATTAAAATGGCATTAAAATGAAGGACTCCTGTGTTCCAGTGTGAAATAGTGCACATGAGGAAATGGGGAAGGAGGAGGACATGCATCTAAAAAAACCTCTAAAACTCATTTTATCAAATGGAACAATGAGAAGGTATGTAAGAATTTAGAGAACTCTTCAATAGCTTATTGTTCCCTTCATTCAAACCTGCTAGGTTGTTTTTTTCCCATTTCACTAAGAGCAGATATGCACAGAGGATGGTTCTGCCACCTATTTCAGTTCCACACAAAGGTACTGATGTCAGCAGCACTATTTCTGCTGTCAGCCACCAGTTGCACAACAGTGCCAGGCACAGAACAACTGCTGGGAAGAGCTGAATTATTTACTGCTGGTTATCTTTCCTAGAGTATCTGAACAAAAAAAGCCTCCTTAAAAAATCTCAGATGACACAAACTTTTTCAGTTAGTAGGCAGCCTGAATCACAGTAAAACTTTCTCAAGAAGACAGATTCCATTTGGGCTCATCTCAGAAGAGACACTTCCCACATTTCCTTGCATTAAGATGCCCAAGTAGCACCCTAGGGCTCTAGAAACCTCCAATCCAGAGCTGTGAGCCCACACTGGCACCGTGCTGCAGCTCTTTGGTAAGAACACAGCACACACCATCCCAGCTTCAGGAGAAGCTGAGACAGCATCAAGTGCTCACATCCCGCTTCTTGGTGAGAAACTGTTCACTCTTTTGAGTGAAACTCCAACTCCACAGCAAAGGAATAATCTAAATTCATGCTGCTAAAACAGAACAATCAGTTTGAAAAGTGTTCAGCATCCAGCTTTCGCTTTTTTTTGTGAAACAGTGTTAAGAGGGTTCAACATCAGTTTTCAAATTAGTTTTTTTTTTTTAAACTAGGAAAAGCAAATCTTTTTGAAAGTCTGTCCCCAAAATGGGTGCTGAATACTTCTGAAAATCTGCTTCAGAAGAGAAGAGTAGGTTATTGCTCAAACAGCTCACACCATTAAAAAAACAGCAACAAAACAAATACAGATGTTCAGCTGGAGAGTGATGTTATTTATGGACACCAAAACCATGTGAACAAAAAGGCAGCTACAAGGCTGAGCAGGCTGTTAGTTCTACTTGTTATATCCAGTCATGAAGAAGGTAAGAGAAGAAAAGCTACCCCAGAAGGCAGAGAGCTAGCAAGCCCCAGTGAATGGCCACTGCACACAAAAGAGAGATCTTACTGCAGAGACCTCGGTCTGGAGACCAGCCACTCTTTTTTTCAGGTCCTCCCCTTGAGCCTCTTTGGCACTTAGCTCTTCCTTCAGTTGCTCTACCTGTCACGACATTGTTATGCTTTTAAATATTTATTATTTGCCAGCTTCTAGTCAGCCTGTTTCAGTCCAAGTAACTAAAAGTGACAAAGAACTGAAGAATCAACACTGGTCACTCATTTTCTCTTCCATTCTTCATTAAGTCTTCTCAAAAGTTTAAAGTCTGTGTCATTTCATATAGGCTGCCAGACAAGAATTTGATTATGAAACAAAAGATATATAGTTATGGTTATGTTTACATATGTCAAGTATGTGGCCCTTATCCCAACGGTTTTGAAACTGGAATTCATAAGGAAATTACAACAGGAAAAAGGACATACTCCAGCTTAAGAGAAATAATGTTAATTGTCAAGCTACAGCCACAAATTACTTATACAATACGATGCTGAAAAAAATAAATGCTGTGCAATTAGAGAACAAGGTAGGACAGCAAGGTGTCAAGATTGGACATGGACATGAGTCATGGGCAAATAGGTACCAAAAAGGAGCAAATTTTCTGCAGGAAAATAAGTGAGCAGACACAGGAGACAGAAGAGGTTCAGCAATCAAGTAGCTGAGCAGATCTACAGATCCACCGAGGGAGAGGACAAGGGGAAATTGAAGAGTTGCTAACAATGAAAGAAGGACAGCAAGAAGAAAAGATGGAAGAAGTGGTGCTCTAATCTTCTCCCCATTCCTAATTTGAATTGGGTACCTTCAGCTCCTAGAAGCGACCCAGTGGGATGAAGAGCAAAAGTTTCAGTGAACTGAAACTTCTTCCCTGTGAAGCAAGGGGAAGAACCACATAACTTAGTACATGTATTACTTCAGGGCAAGTAGATTATCCAGGACACTTCACCCAGCATTCTTTCTGACCAATAATTTCAAGTGGGACAAATGCAGTAGGTTACAATTGTTCAGGACCTTGTAGAGTAACTTCCAGCCTCCTTTCCAGGGTTTGTATACTGCTTGCAGGGAGTACACGTAAGTTAATTCAGAAAGGCAGGACTGCTCACAATATCCTTAAATTTCCTGCACAAGAGGGCCTGAATCTTCACTAAAGAATGTTAGGACCCACTAAAAGACTGAGAAACAAAGAATGAATTGACTTTAGCCTATAGAAAATCCAATAGTCAGTGTCCATCTTTACACGTGAGGATCAACATCTCTCACTGCTGTGTTTGTCCTGTATTCCATAAATTAATGGCAGCACCACCACTGCTGTAGACTCTACTCTCATGCTGGCTCCACTGCTGGAAGGAGTGACAGTTCATTCTCATTTTCAATTCTAGTGACAGTTCATGCTCTTTTCAGCCCTTATATAATAAAAAGGCCAAATAGTTATACAACAACAGCTGCAAAAAGAAATATCCTTTTTTCAACCAACTACTTTTGGAAAGACTTTAGACCAAACAAAACCTGAACCAATAATGGATTAGCAGTGGTCTAAAAATAAACACAAAAATCTTTCAGAACGAAAAGAAAATCAGGTGTGACAATGAAAGGAGAACTTGGGCCACTGACCTTACTGAAACACCATTATAATATTTTCAAACTCGAATTTAAAATTTTCTTAAATATTCTTAGGTTATTTTAGTGGCTTCACAGCAGGTATTAAATAAATTCTGTTTCCCAGCATTTGACTGGGAACCCAGACCACACCTCCCAGCTACAGCATGAACACTTCTCTCCTCTGTTCTCCAAGCTCAGTTTAATGCAGGACTGTTGTTTGTTTTCCCAATACCTTATTTTTCATGAATTTGGAATGGCTACGGTACACCTCCATCTGCTTCATCTCCTCCTCACGTTCCTCTGTGCTCAGGGCTCCATTTGACTTCAGCATCTGAATCTCCTCTTCCAAATCCCGGAGGCCACGCTCCATGGAAGAAATTTTTGAATCCTGAGAGTGATTAGAGGGGACAGGTAAAGACAGTTAGATGATTTGTTAACAAACCACTGCAGTAAAACAAAAGGAGATACATGTCCAATAAATTACCTGCCCTTGAAATTCACTTAGGAAGTTCTTAGAGAAATCAGTGTTCAACTCTTTACATATGAGTGCTCAGATACTCATTTTTCAATTTTTTTTTTTTAAACTTCCAAGGAAAGCAGAGTTCAGTACTGAAAGAAAACATGGTTCAGGGCAGGAACACTGTGTAGGATGAATAAATAAAGGAACATGAAGAAAAGTTGCGTTTTCAAAGCCAGCTCAAACCAGAGAAATTTAATTCTAATTGAATGGACAGCAAAATGGCACAACTAGCAAAAAGTTGGGTTGGTGCCATCAGTTAATTTAAGTGGGGTCACAAATGGAGAACAGCAAATACCATAAGCAAGGAAAATGTGCAACTAGCTAGTTTTGATTGGATGAAGCAGTGAAGAGTCTGTCAAGTGTTCTGGCTCATATGTACAACGTATAAAACATTTCAATGGGTTAAAAACAACCATCTGGAAAAATAAAAAAGTCAATCAATCATTATCCCCCTAGTTTCACAGGGTGATCAGAGGCATTCAGTGTACCTGGTTTATTGTTTCTTTACATGTCTTTTGTGTTGGGAACAGCAAGAACAGATTTATCCAGCACACAGAGCTTCATGCACACCCATGATCATGGATATGTATTTAGGAACTATAATCTCTTAAAGCAGTCTATTTTTTCTTATTTCATTTCCCCAAAATATTTAGTCTTTCCTGAAAGACAGGTCTGTAAAGCAGTCTATTTTTTCATATTTAATCTCCCCAAAATATTTAGTCTCTCCTGAAAGACAGGTCTGATTTGAAACTACACTACAGACTTTCATAAACAAAACCCTTCTCACTTTTTCTCTGCCTGATAAGCAAAGCACAGCTGAACAAAAAGCTGATTTTTACATATATAGGTTTTCATTCATGAGATGAGATTTTTTAAAAACATCATTATGAAGATCTAATTGGATTTCCTGCTTAATGTTTGATGCTTAAGTTAGAAATTGATAAAGTATATTTTTGCAACAAAAAATTAGAAGTAGTCAGGTGAAGTGATACGCTGAAATTGACAACAGTATTTTGTTTCAGTGCTCATATCACTTCCCAGAATTACCCATGGGTTTCTCTTTTGATGGTAAAGACACTTAATGTTACCAGATGGTCAATTAGTTTTCATTACTATGGACCACAAAGAAGAGTAATAAAAGAGTGACAGCAAATGAAAGGCTGCAGAGTAGAAAGATGGGATATGAATATGGAAAAGAGTGATAGAGAATGGAAAAATTTGCAGGGGAAAAAAGGAAGGAAAATAAAAGAAAAAGGAGGGAAACAAAATGGAAAAGAACAGCTTGCAAAGACAGCTTCTGATTTTTCACCTCTATTTGTCCACACCACATAAAGTGATGTACTTTATGAGCAATACAATATGAAATATGATTGCATAAAGCTGTGCACACCACACACTTGATTGTGGCTCCTGAGCTCTTGGCCAATTGCCATCAGTCCATTAAATACTCAAGGTAATGGTTTAAGAATTCAATCACAAATTCATCTGGAAAAGTTAGGTTTATGATTGCATACAAACATACTTCTAGCTATATGATCCATTCTTCAAGTGGGTGTCGAGTTTGCTAACTCTGTTGATACACAGAATGGAAAGCAGTATTTCACATGGTGATAACACAAAAAGAATCAGGATCATAAAAACCCACAAATCTTTCATATTAATCTATCATTCCCATTCTTGTAATATAATGAACTCCTGGTTGACTGCAAGAAATCTCTATCTGCTGCTGCAGGCAGACAGGAGACAAGTTCCTACTGTGCTGTCTTTTCAGTAACCAAGCATAACAAATAAAATAATAATAGAGAATAAAATGGTATAAAACAGGAGCATATGGTATGTGGCAGAGCCACCTTTCACATGAGAAGGCATTTTCCAGAGAACAAATTCTACTGCTGCCCATACAGAGTCATTTACCTTCATCTCAATAACCGTTTGCAGAGCCTTTGTCTTGGCCGTGTCGGGAGCGTTCTCAAATCGACGATGGATTTCCTGTACCAGCAGAAATGAAAGCAAGAGTCACACTGATGGCAGAGTCCCAACATAAACATAATTACTAGAAGCTTCTCTTTCTAATACAGACCATAGCTCAGTGCTTTCTGATGTTGTCACACTTTTTATCACTTCTCATATCACAGAAAGGATTGCCAAAAGCTCATTCAACAGAAACCCAGCCTCAGTTAAAAAGGCACAGCAGAAACTGCACCTTTGACTACCCAGTTATTCAAAATAAACTTGAAATGACAGCTGGGTCTACTAAAAAGCTCTATCATCTGCCTGCTAAACTGATCTGAACCCTTGATAGTTTCTCATGGAAGACATAAATGTGATGCATTTGACTAGAGGCTTACTGAAAACAGCAACACTGTGGTTTGTATTTCAACAAGATGTAAGGTGCAGCTGTTGTTAACTTTTTCCAGTGTTTTTTACCCCAGAGTGGCAACACTCAACTACACAGGATGAAAATCTTTCTTCACTTGGCCTTGAGCACAGCTGAAAATCCATGAGTGTACAGCACATTGCTCTAGAAGCTCAGAGGATGCAAACAGGAGGACACAGAGTCCATGTGATATTTCTGTTGATGTAAATTCACAGAAATAGCATGCTTCAAACTGCTTGCTAAGGGATAAAATTATAGAAAGCTCCAGCAACTTGTTCTATCATACAAAGGAGGGGTTTCAAGCCACCATGAGTAAAAAGAGGAGAAACAAAATATGACACTTTCACTCTTTGTCTTCAAATAGTATTATCCTTACAGCACACTCTAATGTTAACTGTAGGAATGTGAATTCTGTTAGAATGTCAATCTTATATGCCAGAAAAATACTTTGGTGCCCACGGAGCACCAACTGTGATGCCAGCTAACCTAACAATGCATTGTGTTACGTGCCCACACATACAGTTTATCCATCCCCTCCCCTCAAACACCTAAAAGACAAATCCCAAAAGCCATCCACAAATTTGTATTTTCAACAGACAAGGGGAAGAGTCAAAATTTTGTACGGCAGGCATCCATGCAACTTGTTCCCCATGATTAACTATTTGAATGAAAAAGGCAGAGCTGCACACTGCTTTTCAAAAATACTACTTGTAAGATTGTTAAGTGTTCCTTTGAACAGCTTTGAAGTGGGCAAGATCAAAATATGCTGTGACATGACAAAGGTCACAAGAGGAAACTTCTTGCATAAGTCTGGCCTAAGACAATTTGCGTAAGTTGATGCCCGTGAATGGTAATAACAAGAAAATCCAATAGAAGGTTTCTCTGGTTTTAAATATTATATTTGTGGATTTTTCTGAGAATCTCTTTTTACAAGTGTGTTCACAGTGCATGGTAGCATTCTCCAAAATAAAAAAAATCCCCCTGAAAAACTAAACCTGAAAACCCCTCTAAATATATTTGTTTCTCCTTGACTCAACAGATAACCTGAGAGCCTCTGCACAAATACCACTGGCACCATATAGACCAGAGTGAAGCAATACCATTATTATTCTACTTACCTGTACCTACATTCCCAAAATGGATTTACTCAAAGAAATTAAAACAAACTCTTGTGAGCTTCCAGAAACTGAGAAAACAAAGGATAAGAAGGTCAAAAATTACTATGCCATAAATCTATTTTGGAGACTGTATTATCTTTATTTTAGTAGTTAGGTAATTTCCACTTGTGCAGAGACACAGTTTCTGACCTGAGAACATAAAATCAGCTACTGCTATGGAAATGGGGTAGATGGAATATTCAGCAGGAGACCTGCATGTCTGCAAAGGGATGCTGACACCACAGTGTCTGCTTCCACCATGGCTCAGTGTTTTCCCAAAGAGAAAATTCTTCCCAGCTTCTTCTTGAGAAATGCCTGTATCCCCTCTGTCTGAAGTGATGCTCTGCACTTCAGCAAAGGAAATGTCCTACTTCTATCATCTTAAGTAATTCCACTGTGATTTGGATGACATAACCTGCTGAAAAATAACACCTCCCAACTCTTGACTGCACAGTAAGGGCTTAATTTTGGCAACATGCCTGTGATTCTGAAGAGCCTGGAAAAAAAAATGCTACAGGCAGACCGAGGTTCTCTGGAACACAGATTGAAGAGGGGCTGCTGAAGGAAAGCAGTGCACAGATACCCTTCTTAATTAGGAAACACAGGCTGCATCCCTGTCTTTCAGTGGCAGAATGGAAAAATACCAATAGATCACCTCTCTGATATATTCAGATTCTGTTGTGGACACACACCCCACAGATGAATGAAAGTAAAACAGGATTTTGCACAATAGTTAAAAACACAGGGCCACACAAATACCAGGGTCAGAAAAATATAAACCCAATCCTTCATTCTTTGCAGGTTATCCATTCTGATAAAGTAATACAGGATTTTTCCTTGGCTTTACTTTCACACATTAAGAACTTCCTTATGTAACTGATATTGCTTCCTAACAGGTCAGTAAAATTTAGTATCTTTGCACCTTTGAGTGCAACTTAAATTATTACAACAAGGGGGGGCTCTTACCAATCTCCTTTATGTTTTTATTGCTTTTCTATGTTCAGTGACTCCCTCATTTAAAAGTGATAGCAAAAAGGAAAACCAAAAATTATGGTGCAAATTGATTCCAACTTTAAAGTACATTCACAGGCAACAAAATTCCAAAATAGGTTGTTCTGTCCAAAAAAAAACCATTAAGATTCAATAACTAGAAATTGAAGGCAAGAAATAGTCAGAAGTTCTATACAAGGTGGGCACCTTCTCCAGAGCTGGGATTCATAATTTTTAATTAAGACTATCTATCTTCCTTTTTAGCAAAATCTACCACAGAAAAAGATACAACCTAAAGGTGTGGATCATTACTTCATTTGCCAAGCAGTTCTGCAAGGCAGCACAGTACCCCTAGGAGAAACAGTAATTTTCTGGTCAGCATAATTGCATACAACAGCTGATCAAACACACTGAGAACACTGAATGTGTAAAGAAGAGCTGTGATAAAGTGATTTTAACACACCATCAATAGTTACAAAGTCCATGGGTAATTTGAATGAATTATTTGAAAATAATTCAAAATTAGAGAATATAGTCTAGAATTGAAGGAGTCCTCAATACTGAGCAGTATTATCACTGTCAATTATACATGTGCATAATAAAGGTTGAATTTAGTCCAAATCTTTTCTTCCTTCATAACCTGGCCATATCATTCACTGTTATTCCCCCAGTTCCTCCTGTGTCTGATTTTGCATGGGATTTAGAACAAATGTGAAGGTGCACTTCCAAGCAGTGATGCTTTTATAGTGGGGCAGGCTAAATGCTTCAAAATTCAGCAACTCAACTCTCAGTAGCCACAAGACAAGCAGTTTCCAAAGCAATAAAGGACATGCCTTCCATCTCCTGCCAAACTTGCATAATCAGGCAGCACATTCCACACAGAGAGTAACAAAAACATGCTATTTCATACCTTAATTTGTTTTTTTTAAAAAATCATCAAAAAACATTATGTGTAATTAAAAGCACAGCCCTAATTCTGGCTTTTTAAAAAATCTTAACTGTACTATCCATATCTTCGTGTAATCAATTATGATGTCCTGTGCTGGATCTTTGTATCATTCAGAGGACTGGACAGTTTTGATTAAAAAACATTGGGTTTTATTCTCCAGCTTTATCCTCCAAGCCGTACTAAATGAATGTTATATCTTTTGTACCCTAAGTTTAGTTTCTCAGATGGCTTTCATGCCTACCTAGATGTTAGCAACATAGTTCCAATTAATTACAATGAAATGCAAATGTTACAACCAAAGGAAAATTTCAGGAGCATTCATCAGCTCAGTATTAATGATCATTGTTAATTTAAAAAATTATTTAGTAGCTCTGTAAGATAAAATAGATCTTTAGGTGTGTAGAAGGACAAATCACACCTGACTAACCCGATTTTCTTCCACAGGGGAGTACCTGGCTGTGTGGCTAAGTGGGGAGCAATGGGTGTCCATGTCTGAAGGCCTCCAAGCATCCCTGGAGGCAAATCTGTGAGGCATGGACTGGGCAAGTGGTGAACAAAGCAGGTGGAAAATCAGCTGGAAAATCAATCAGCTGGGCTGCCAGGCCCAAAGGCTGGTGCTGCTGAGCAATGTGAGCTGCAGTGGGCAGCAGCTTCCCAGTGACAGCCCTCAGTGCCCTCATCAGTGATCCAAACCATGGGACAGAGCACTCCCAGCAGCTTCAGAGAGGACAAGGAATTGGGGAACACATCAGCTGGATCAAGCCACATGCCCTTGATGTGGAAAAACCCCCAAGCAGCCCATCCTGGGCTGTGTTAGCAGGAGCAGCCAACCAGCAGGTGGGAAGCACAGGGCTCCCTGTGTGCAGCTCTTGTGAGACCACAGCTGGAGCTCTGTGCCCACTTCTGGGCTCCCCAGCACAAGGAAGGCACTGAAAATCTCAGGGGATTCTGACAGGCACCAGGATGGCAGGGGCTGGAACACACCATGCAAGGGTGAGTGCAAGGAGCGAGAGAAAAGTGTTTGTTCAGCTGAAAAGAACAGCCCTGGGGGGAAGCCTGATGCCCTCTGGAACTAACTGGAAGCTGTAGAGGTGATGGAAACAGAAGTCTTGTCTCAAGTGGAAGGATGATAGGCAACAGGCAGAATTTGCAGCATTGAAAATTCAGACCTGTTAATATGAAAAAGATTTTACCAGGAGAGCAACCAAATGCTGGCCCAGGTGCCCAGAGAGGCTGTGGAATCCCCGCCGCTTGAAATTGCAGGTTTGAGCAGAAGGTTGCATGAAATAACCTGTGGGAGAGCCCTTTAATCTGTATGACTCATTTATATAAATATCTTTGCTACCTGGTGCCAGAAGGTGACTGGATACTACCACAATTGTTTAGTTTCAGGATTTTGTATGAAATTTTTTCAGAAAGTGCTCGATGACAGTAATTTTAACGTCTATTTCAGCAAGATGCAAAAATAAAGTGAAAAAAAGAACATGTAAGAGTCCTGCAGAATTTATTTCATTGCTATCAGAGTTTTGCTACTGAAGTGATATAGTTACACAACTCTGGAAGCAGTAATCATGGTAGTTCCTTCAGAAATTATTTCTGCCTTTTTCCATTTGTCATTTCCTGCATTTGCAAACCCAATCAACATAATTCCCTGAAAAAACAAAGTGACTGTATCCATAAAGGGCATAACTTTGAAAGATGTGCTGGCAATTGCACACACATTGATAATGGAGGGTGCCAGTTGCTTTGAAGCTCAGTTACCCCTGGCTAAAGAAACTCATCTCTGTTTTGCAATTGTATTAATCCATTGAGACGATTATTTCTAAATCCAATTAAAACCCCAGATATCAGGACACTTAAGTTTGTTAACAAAGGCATCACCTAAAGTGAAAATTAAAGCACAGCTTCAAGCTCATCTCAGTATTTCAATCAGCAGGAAACAAAAGCAAAACCCCTCAAAACTCTGGCATTAGAGTAAAAGCAAGGTAAGATGAGAAACTAATTCAAACCATCCAATTAGTTGCAAGTAGCAAGTCATTGTGTTGAAATCTGACTACAGAAGTGTGAATTCAAAAGCTGAAGAAAAGTCAATTAAAAATTAAAATCTTAATCATGTAGAACTTCATTTACATATGTGCTATTATTAATTTTCTCTCTTTCATTTAAGGCGCAAAAGCACTCATTTTGTACTCAAATTAGCTTCCAACTTATTCGTGGTATTTTTAGTTTTTTTCCCTCCACTACAAAGTTTCACGTTTGTGGAAACGAAATTCCACAGATCTCACTTCTACTGAAGAAAAGTGCAGGATAATGCTACCATCTCCAAGGAAAGCATACCTAAGATGTAATTTATAAACAAAGCAAATCGTGTAATATGTATTGACAAAGAAAATCTTCCAATATAACAAAACATCAAAAGACACTGAAGTTTAAGTATTTTAAATCTCTAATCCCCAGACAGATTTATGCATTGTTTCACATAGTATTAAAAATACTGCCTGAAGGGTATGGAAGTGCTAAAATTAAATAGCAAGGAATTTTGCTGTATGTTGAAGACAAGCTCATTTCTATAGAAAAAAAAAATGTTTTGAAATAAGTTCAAGAATTAACTAATTTACCACCCTCACGCTAGAAAAAGCACATCAAGAAGCCTACTGAAGTTTTATTAATTATTTCACTTTGATGGAACCATGACTATAATACATAAAGAGCATCCTGACAGATGACTGGAGTTCTGCTTTTTTCCATTTACTTAACTAATGTAACTGATTATTTAACTGATGTGTAAAAATCATAAATTTTCTATGCAAGAATAAGGTGTTTCTGATTTTTTTGCCATCTGGAGAAACAGAAAACAAACACCTTATTTTCCAACCTAATTTTTCAACTTTTGAAGCGTTATCAAGCTACCAACCTCTGCACTGAGGAAAGACGAAAATAATTTCATATATATTTCAACATTTTTAACTGTCATTCTTTTCTAAGGTGGCATACAGAATATCCCAAACTAAATTGTTATTTTAAAACATTTAAATGCATAAAAAATAGATTATGCATGCTTTCAAGTTGCAATAGTCCATTTTCTCAAATTTTGACCTACAAAACCTCTGTATGTTTTAAAACTACCTGCAGACCAAACAAGCAATTCTAATAAAGACATAACTAACTATTTAAATTATCTCGATTTAAATCACTTCTCCCTGCCATCTGCTTCTAAAAGGTCAAAAGGATGAAGCAGCAATAAAAAAAGCAGAAAATTAATTTTTTTTAAGTCATCAGAAAGATATCCCCCAGTATGACAGTAGTAAGAGTTCCAGTTACTGGATCTGTCTAATCCTGCAAAACAAAACTCCTCTCTAGAAGTATCTTATTTATGTTGCAAAATCTTGGCATGGGACAAAAGTGTTCTTTGAGTTAACTCTAATTGCTCCAATTAAAATTTCTGAATCCTCCTCTGAGCGTGGACCAGAAAAGGGTAAGAATTTTAACACACCCATGGAAAAATAATTTGTTTGCAAAACTTGTCACAGTTCATTAAAATCTGGTCAGACAAGGGGAACAAGCTCTCTGCACGGGGCACAGCTCGGCAGGGCTCTGATTTAGACAACACATCCCTCCTCTCTCACTGAGCTCCTCGCTGCTGCTCTTTGGCCACCCCAGGATCAGGTTTTGATAATCCAAGGTTAAATACACCTCTGCCACAGCCCAGTGTGTGCCTGCTGCTGCTCTGACAGAGCTCTGCCCACGGGGAGGCAGAGGGATGTGTGCTCCCAGAAATCCGGGCTCATTCCTACAACACAGGGCTGGGTCCTGCACAGGCCATCCCTCAGAACTGTGAGCACTTTGTGGGGCTGCCAGTTCAACAAACACTGAAAAAGGAAAGAAATAATCGCTTTTTCTGCCACAGCCTTTTTCCCTTAAGCTCATTGTGAAGGAGTGCCCTCATGAACCACCCATTTCAGGGCCTGTTTTACACACAAAACCTCCCTTGATTTCTTAAGCACTCCATCCCTAACTCCTTCATTCAGTTTTGTACTCAGCTGGAATAAAAATCCATCTTGTTTGAATGGGCCCAATTATTAAAAAAAAAAAAAAAGAAAGTATTAAAGTCAAAACTGTAATTTACTACCAAACAGGTTTTGGACACAAAGGATGTGGACACCAACTCCTGTTGGTTCTTCCCTTGTTCCACACCACTGTAACATGCAAGCCTTGACTCTAGAACTACCTTCTGAAAATACAACCCTTCAGGATAAACAGCCTTCTTTCTGTTGCCACGTAGATGGTTGTGATCAGCCACCTATACTTACAGTCCTTACAAATCTCAGTCTGCCCATAGCACTCCAAGTGTTTAGAACACCAGGTATGGATGCAGTCACATCATATTCTGCCATAAACTGCACTGATATTTGGGCTATTAATCTGTGTAGTTGAGAAAAATTTCTTTCTAATCAGTGCATCGAGCACTTTGGGGAGTGGGGAGGTTGTCAAAAAGAACACAGCAAGCTTTGTTATCTTTAGAGCTATGGGCCACCACTGATAATTCTGCAACAGGCAGGTCTGGGACAAAGAATTAATGCAGTTAATGCAACTTGGGAGCTATTCTGGAAGCTGTAGTGCAGCTGCTGGATTTCATCAAGTATTTCTTGCTGGTATGAAAATAATTTTGTTTTTGAAAGTTAAGCCTAGAATACCAACAATAATAATTGTCACTAAGACTGAAGAAGGGGTATTCAAAATAGCAGCCATCTTTTTATAAGCTGTGAAGCTTAAGCACTTTTCCAGGGTAGAGGAATGTGATGCAGCCACACTGTTCTCTGCTGAAGTCAGGGCATTCTGATTTTCAAGGAGATATTTAAGTTTTCATTACTCTGTGTTAATGAGAGAATGTCCTCTGTATCAGCTGCTGAATACATCCTATGCTGGATATAGTATCTTTCCTGTGGACTTCTATGAATAATTTCTTGAGATCCTCAGAAGTCAGGGCAATTGGGAAAAGCCCAAGAAAGTCAAACTGCTCATGGAGATACCTCTCAGTAGCTGCAGGAGAATCCATTCCATAATCTGGATTTGGGAGACAGACAGTGCCCTGGGATATGATCAAAAATATATGATATCTTTTATATGAGAAACAATTAAGCAGCACTGGATTTTTCAGCCTAGAAAAAGGAAGAACTTGGAATGGATGTAACAACCTAAAACTGTGAGTGGCACACAGTTATAATCTTATCAGAACCACAACTGTGACCGCTGTTACAATTTATTTTCCTTAGGAAATTAGTGCAATCTTTAATACAATAATGGCAATAGCAAAAGCCGAAGAAATCAATTAATTCACATTTAATTTTCAAGGTCATACTGTTGGCCACTGCAACTGCACTGTCTGCCTGAAAAACTGTCTAATGACCTCGAGTCTCAACATCACACTCTGAATTACAGGTAGGCTTTGAAGCTGGAAAATTGAGGGATACCTTTTTGCTTCAAGATGCAGATCTTTAGTATTATTTTCAGCAAATATTTTATCAGAAATTGAACACAGTTGCAGAGTCAGAAACAGTACTAGTGGATTCTGACATCTCAGAACTTCTTTTGCTAAGATGGTCAAGACTGCTGTTAAAGTTTTCTAATGTGTTAGGACATGAAATATAAATGCTGACCTCCCAAGCTCTTGCAAATCCCTTTGAGATACTTATGCTTCCTTGAACAGCAGTATTTAGAGTTTAGCATGCCTTTCCAGATACTGGGAATGCTGGATATAGAACCACCAAGAAAGCAGATTCGTTTCTTCAAGGCAGCTCGAAAATTCCATCATTAGTATCTGGGGTAGCAGAGGGCTAAAATAACCTAGAACTATGGAAATGCAGATGAACACAACAGAAGGTCAGCTGAGGAGGGTGATGCAGACACACCTAACAGGTGGCACACCTAAGAGAGACAACTTCCAAGTGTGAAACATGGACAGCAACTGTGAAGCAGAGCCTGCAGAGCAGCTGGGTGCTCAGGCAGTCAGATGCAGTCAGCTGCAGGTCCCTCTGATTTTCTCCAGCCTGTCAGAGCCCCAGGCATGAGACTTGAGTTTGGTGCAGGTAAGTCTGAGGTCACTCAGCTCAGCCTTGCTCAGAGCTCAAGGATGATACACAGGGACAAACAAAACCATTCCTGTGGTCAGCCAGCTCCATAAGGAGATAATACAGCACCGTGCTCCTGAGGCTACGAGGGTGCTCAGCTTCAAGGCTGGATCCCACATTGTATCCATGGTTTGAGCCCCAAATTACTTTATACCCAGCTTACACTTCTCAAGGAATCAGAGCCGGGTAAGCAGCAAGAAGTAATTAATTTTCAAACATTTTATAAATAGCACTGGCACTTTCAAGTCAGTAGTTCATCTCTACCTCCTCTAGAAAGTCTTTTACCATAAAGACTAGGATTTAAATGACTGATTATTTCCAAATATGCATGAATGAAACAAGAATTCTTATCTCTCAACATCTACTCATCAGCAGCAGGAACAAACGCAACCGCATTCCTCAAAAATTGCACAGCTCCTGCCAGCTTCACATTTATGTTGCTGGACTTAGAAACAAATGGAAGCCATTTGAGGCTCTTCCTGAAATAGTTACAAGAATTGGAACAGAATTATCATTGGTTGCTAAATAAAGGAAAAACTGTAGTGCAGAAACTCTGGAATCATATTATCTTCACTCCAGACACTCAAGAGATTACTGCTCTAAAAAAATAAATCTGGCCTAAATCTGGCTCAGAAATGCAATGGGCTCCAGCTTTCTTATATAAATGCTTGCAAGAGCACAAGCACAATGGGTCAGGCACTGGAAAACATATGAATAAGAGGTATTAAGAAGTATTTATATGCTGCATACACTCATCTCAAAAAACTCTTCCAGGCCTTGCTTTCCTGACTTCTTGGAGAGAGGCCTTAAATCTTGTGTACATGCAGAAGTTTCAAAAAAAGTGCTGAACCATGAAAGAGACACCAATATGCAGCCCAGGCCATTAGTTTCATACACATGATACACATCCATGGATAGCTATCAATTCCTGCCTTCAGCTGACAGATGTAAAATAATCCTTACGCAGAATCTTATCACTAGTGAATCCATGTACACACAGATTTATCAGTGCATCTACACAATCCATGCTGAATTACCAGCCTTTCAGAACTTAATATAAGAATACTTTAGAAGGCTGGGTGACAAGAGGAAAGTGCATTTAATAATATCAAAAAATGTAACGACACTGGCTACACAACAACTCATTTTCTTTCATTTATTTTTCTTTATTTGACTAAAATATTTGTATTCTATATAGCCTGTATTTTATTAGTTTAGAATGATTAGTAGCAAAGACCTTGGGAACCTATGCCTGCCATTGTACTCTTTTAAGGTACAATACAGACACAGCAATGGTTTTTCTGTTTTCAGAAGGATGGTGAGAAGGGGTTACTTTGTGTGCAGCAGTGTCTCTTTAAGAAATTTTTTTTTTGGTTGTGCATCCAGGGCAGCTAATAGTTTTATCAAATACCCTTCACAGCAAGATGACTGTTTCCATGGAAACTGTAGAGCAATCATCCATTACTCTTGCAAAGATTTCTCTCTCTGCTCTCACCTAAATACAGGTAGCTACTTTCTCTCTAACTACAATGGAACAGAAGAATTCATTTTACAGGCTTTGGGACAATTCACCTCCACAGCTTCCTATGGAGACTACAGGGAAAGTGGGGCCCACAACACAAAACCCCAAAAGGTACATGCAAGGAAGCCATAAAGATAAATTAAAATAGGCACCAATTCTGTCAATTCTAATGTAAAATACAGCTTATGGAGAGGAGGGGAGATTCTTTCCTTACAACTGCGAAATGGATAGGAAACAGAGAAGAGTTTAAGATTGGAGAAGAATGCTGAGTTTGGTCACTGACCTCTCTCAGCATGTTGTTTTCTTTTTCCTTCTGTTCAAGAAGGCTTTCCAAGTGGTGCACATGCATCTCTGCCTCAGCCAGCCGTCGTGTCCGCTCATGGTCTTCCTCAGTGGCTTTTGCTGACAGGCCTTTACTCTGCAGCATCTCCAGCAGCTTTTTGATGGACTCATCCCGTGCATTTAAGGTCTGTTTCTGTGTCTCAATGCGCAGTTCCATCTCTTCCAAGGTTTTCCGGAGCAGGAACAGCTCCTTGGCCTGGCGCTCGTGCTCCGCGTGCAGCCGCTGGAAGTTCTCCTCGGTCAGCTCTGCCACCAAGGGCTCGCTGGTCCTAGTGCTGCTGTCCTGCTGGAACAACTGGTTCAGGTCCCGCTGGATCCGCAGCTCGTCCTGGAGAGCCTGGATGGTCATCTGCATGTGCTGAAAGAACAAACACACACAGTCAGAGGAGTCCCTCCACTGGAGAAATAAAGGAAACAGTACGAGCCACATCAGACCTCCTGAACCACCAACCGAGAGGAAACCACAATACCAACAGACCAGCACTGGGGTTTTTAAAGCAGAATTGAAGTGGCATTGGGTTACACTACACAAAGTTCAAATCCCTCCTTCTGGGCCTGGTAGAGGTTGCTCAACACTTAGAAGACTCTTGCTTCCGTGACTCTTCCACTTGCACCAGCTTGAGAAAGAGACTGTTTCAAACAGGAAAATGTCAGCAGCTTCCAGCAACTTATGTCAGTACCCTTCCAAAAGTTCACCTGTCCTGTAGAACAATTCTGCAGAAGAAGTCCCAGAATTACTATGGAATTACTATCTTGGCAAAGCAGAGGGGCACAGTGCTATTAGAATTTAAATATCACCTGTAAAACCTAATCGGGCTCCCAAGGGCTTCAGCACTAACTCCACACCTAATACAGAATTCCCTCTTGACTTAAAGAAGAAACTTCAGCCTGCAAGGAAGAACTGCAGCTACAGAAAACTGGATAAATGCTGGCTAGGGAAAAGGGTCACATAATAAAATTTTATTCAGTTTTTAGTACAGAAGAGGAATTGCCACCTCACAAACAGGAATATGAAGTCAGTCAAATGATCAGCAGTAATCTGTTGCTGTGCAAGACAGTTAATCCTGTCTTAATGACTGAATGCAGTGGGTTAATATAATGGGACAATACAGCAGAAGCACACTTTGCCTACAAAAAAAGTCCTCGCTTTATATTTCGATAAATATGTTTTTTCTTCTCTGCAAGACAGAAGTATCAAGCCAATAACAGAAATACAAACACAAGCACAAAGATTTGATTACCAGGAATGAGATGCACACTGAGTGATACCTCCCTCTAAGTGAGGCAGACATGCTCACAATTTAGTCTGAGTGTGAACAGGTCGGATGCACTGATCCCTGGGGTCTACATTTATATTAAAAAAACCAGTGTCTGCAATACAGCTACTTCCACTATTCACTAGGCTGAAGTACCAGTTAGGGTAAGTTATAGTCTATGATCAGGCTTTATGCAGAGACACACTGGTAAGGTCTAAAATGTAAAGAGGGTACAAAAGTAATGTTTTCTATAAATCCAAGCACTTCATTTTACTCAAGTATTTGTAAAAAGAGAAACTGCAAGAAGATTTGGGTTTAGGCATTACTTTAAGAATACGTTTATCACAATTGTTATGTAAAATGCCTTAAAGATGACAAAAAGCTGTCTGGACACGGCCCTGGGCAACAGGCTCTAAGTGGCCTTGCCTGAGCAGAGGGGTTGGACCAGCTGCCCTATACCAACCTCCAGCACTCAGTGTGAAGAGAGAGCAGATAGTATTTATACAGCTGCCTACCTTGAATCTGTTTTAGAAGCATAAAGGGTTAGTTTGGTTGTACAGAATGGTGTATAAAGGCAATAAAAGTCAACCCCATTTTCTTTGCAGAAGTCAGCATTTTAGACCAAGTACTTTCCCTCCATTTGTGTTCTGGCCTAAGAGCAGCTTTTCAAAACCAAAGCTGCTGTTACATCATCAGCTCACCTAAGTCCACACTGCCACTAAAGGCAACAGTCTTGCTCTTTGTCCTTCCTTAGGTGGCTGGCACCAACAACGGGATCAAAACTTCACCTGGTGGCTGAAAAATCAGCCCCAGCAAAACCAAACTAAATGTCTTTGCAGCCAGATCTCCAATTCAGCTGACAGGATGGCTACATCAGTGCTGGTTCTGGTGCAAAGTAGGGGTGGCAGGTGCTGTCAAGGAGCTGGCAGGAAGAAAATGGAACCATCCTTTACAGCTACAGCATCAACTGAAATCAGATTAAATGCAAAGCTCTGTGGTTGGTTTAAGATGCTGTAATTGCCTTTTCTTCTTTTTCACTAACACAATACTTATTAATTTGGTTAATCTAAACCTACACTTCAGGTTACAGAATCTGTGTGACAACACAGCACAGGTGTATTACGTGAGGGAACAAGTAATTTTTCTGTTCTAAAAAGTACATTGTGTTTATATATTGGTGGATGCTCAGATTTATTTTCAAGTAAGAGATAAAAAAATATCTGAAGTAAATTAATAAGGATTTCCAAAATGTTTTCAGAAATCACTTTAATTAAAGATCCCAACTCTCAGTTATTTATTGACTGTGGTTTGGAGAAATGACAAAGTGAGAATGCCAGAACCAGGTCCAAGCCTTAAAACTGAGGCACTACAGGAAGGCAATCAAAACTACTACATCTGTTCAATTAATGTATGATGATTGAGCTCTAAGAGAAAACCTACTGCACTCATTAAAACATTTGCCTCATCTGTACCTACACAACACCAATGAAGTCAGCAGGACTACAACAGCAGTAGCCAGAGAATGTCCTCAAATTTTGTTAAAATTAAACAATAACCCCACTAGATATAACTTTCCAATTCCACACATGAGTTAATTCCATTTGTATTTGAGAAGCCCTACTTATTCAGAGGCCAGCTGTGTGTTGTTCCTCCAGCTAACAAACAAATTCCCACATGCCTCCACCTGGCTCTCCACATAGTGCTACTTCAGCATTTCCTTTCTCCCAGGCGAGAAAAGAGCTTCTTCTCAACAACCACATCATCTATTAAATGAAATTATTTCCTCTACTCAATGTTGTCTCGGAATCAAACTTGGGTTATTTATAAACATCAATGGACTAAATCACCACAATCGAATTCTTACATTTATGCCATCTGATCTGCTGTGAAATGTCATTTCAGGTTACATAGACAAAACCTGTGTCTGGAACCCACAGAAATTATTTCTCCTACACATGGAAATGCCTCCATGGAACTCCTGGGTCAATGAACCAAAATCTATTATAAGATTCAAACACATGATGTGGAAAAAAAAAAAATTATACCAGTGACAAACAGGATTTACTGATATCCCTCAGTCTGTGAAGTAAAGACAAGGGAGTTTGGAATACCTGACAATTGGTCAACAACTCCCTATAATTCAGTTTCCCAGGAAAAATGAAGAGGTGGGGTTAGAGGAAAAGTTAGAGCTGAGCTTATGAATAACTCCCACTGTTCTCTGAACTGCTGCTCAGTTGAGAACAAACTTTATTATGTGAAAGGTAACTGGAAAACACACCACAGAAAATTATTCTGTGCTTTTGACACCCACTCTTTTCCAACATGCAAAATGTATGCAAAAAGGGTTCTCTTCTCTGCTTTCCAAATTTTATGATTCTCAGAATAATAGAACAATATTTTTTACTAGCTGGTATCATAACTAAACTACTTTTTCAGTTAGAATTTCTTGTCTTCTATAGAATTCCAAAGAAAACATCACTTTCCCCCTGAAGGAGCAGGCAAGCTTTACTAGCTTCTCATCCATTTTTTACACTTCACTTTTAAATCAGCAGATATCCTAGAAAGGCAAAATATTTTCCAAGTTCATGCAATATTAGCCACTGATATTTGATGCTATGTCTAAGATCTGACTAGAGATCTCAAGAAAACTTGAAAAATACTGCTGAAATAGTCTTATCTAGAAATAAACATGTAAAAATACTTTTAATACCACTGAGCTTCCTTACGTTGTACTCTACTGAGTAAGTACCAATCATGCTTTTGTGAAACACTTTAATACAGGCAATGTAATTAAAGTCAAAGCAATTACCATGAACCTGTACTTTGCTTGAAACTTATTGTGCTTATCTCAAATCTTGAGGATTCCCTGGTTCTTTCAAGTAATGAAAGCTGGTCTTTAAAAGCCTTACTACAAATTGTAACTACAGCTGCAAATCCCAGAGGCATTTTTGTGAGCACAGCTCTCCAGTCTCTCTGGTTATGTCCAACAGACTTTTCTCTTGACAGAGCTAAGCATTTCAGGCTCATCTCAGGCAGAAGTCCTAAAAGGACGTGGTGCAAACACAACCTCTTACACCAGGTGCTCCTCTGCCTGTATTACTGCCATGGGTCAACTTACCAAGCAGGCTCTGCATAGAGACAGACTCTGACTTTTATCCAGCAGCCCAAAATTTACATCTCTAAGTAGCAGAACACGATTCAGTCTTTGCCTCCACCTACCAGGACTCAAATTCCCATTTCCCACACCTTGGCAGACAGGTGAGCTTCCAGCCTACAGTCTGAGCACAGCCCATGGTGGAGAAGTTCCTGGTATGTGGTTCCCAAAGCCGTCCTGCTGTTGCAGTCTCAGGGTAATGCAGTGCACCTACAGCTGCACTGGTGAGTTTGGGAACCTTGCTGCAGGCAGCTCTTTTCATCTCTCTCTGTTGAAGCTTTTCCTTTTTGCATAAAATATTTAAAGATTCAGTTGGCCTGACAGAAAGTATTAAACAGAGCACAGCTTCTTATTCTAATTGGTAGAACACATAAGAACAGAAAGACCTGAACAGCAATACTTCCAACTAACTTAAATGTTTATCATTTCATCATTCCAAAGGAAGTGGGGGATGTGCATTTTAACTTTCTCAGTCAGAAAAAGAAATTTAATTGATATTCTACGGCCAAGACCTGTATCCTAACCCCACATTTTAGATCAAAAGGAGGCAGCAACTGCTACAACCATGATTTTGAAAGAAAGGATTAAATTGTGACATGCTTTTTAAAGGAAGGATTTCCACACTCATCTTTGCAAGACAGAGCTTGACCTACCAAGCTACAGTGTTTAAAATTCCAATATGCATTTGTCCGTTTGGGTTTGGTTGCCTGACTCAGATTTTTCATACTGCAGATACTCTGTAACTACTGTAATTAGATATATAACTTCTCCCATAATTTATTCAAGTCTAAATGCCTAAATTAGACCTCTGGGTTCTGCAACACAGGCAAGGCACCTCTACACCCAAGACTTCTGCAGGTAAGCTCTCCTTAATGTGCTGTATTTAAATTCTAAGTAGGTTAAACTGTAAAAATTCCTTTAATTTTTGAATTCCAAGAAAATATACAGTATGTTCAAGAGAAGCCTGAAAAAATCAGCAATAAGAATGTACTCCTTCCCAGAAACCAGGGAAAAACATAACACACAATTATATGACAGTGTCACAGCAATGTGTCACAATGAGGTGGGAAGAATTGTTACATTCTGCAAAACTCAACCACTTAAAAAATAATTCTCTGACACTGGGAGAACACTGAAGACTCAAGCATGAGCAAGAGAATATAAGGTAATGGTAAGCACAGGGACAAAAGGAGAGGTCCTACTAGAATATTTGGGGGTGTGAAAGCTTCCACCTGGAGAGAGGGGTTCAAGCTCTTACTCATCTTCACACGACCCAGAGGAGGCTCCAGTCAGGAAGCAAGAAGATGTTCTTGGGTGGATCTCTAACCAGGGGTTCTCACAGAAAGGACTGAGAGAGATTCTGCTTTGCTCAAATATCTGAATATTGACTGACTTCAAAATTCAAGCTTGAATCTCTCACATCTCAGTGTCATAAAGGGAAGAGGGTCAGGTTCAAATTAGCCAAGAGACCCCTTAGCAACTCCCACACTCTAACCAAGTCTATTTCCTGCTTGGGGTAATCTCATCTCACTCTGCCATAATTATTAATCAGAAACTCTACTCCACAGGAAAAAAAAAAAATGCTAACAAGATTTTGTGGAAATCAGCAGATTTAATAAAAGCTTCTTATAAAAATATTACTGACAAGATATTGACAATTTCCTGGTCACTTCTACTGTTAACCCACAGAGCCAGTACATCCTGTACTGAATGAGCTTTATGGTGCACATGTATTTGGCAGTTTTCTGCCAGTCTGCCCAGCAATCAGGCAACACAACAACACGTTTCCTTTTTTTATTATATATCACATAGCTCTGTATTTATTTTTCAGGATCCAACCCAGGAATAATAAAAAAACCCAAAGTTTAAAAAAAGAGAGAAATGCAGTTTGTTAATCAAACAAAAACTAGGTTTTGGAAGATGCCACTTTACAGTTAATCTGTCCTTCAGCCAATTATTTTTACAGCTGGGGAAAATAAAAAGCAAACTTTCAGCTATAAAGGCTACTCAGGTCTGAAATGTAGCACCTGTAAACACTTATTTTGTCTTTAGTTAATCACAACTACATTGCTCTGGAAATGAAAGATACAATAATTACAGTACATTTTATTTCAGAAGGACAATTCTGCAAGGTCTACACCCTCAAATGTACATCACCAGGAAACAAGAGAACGTACAGGTGCTTTTCCTGTCAGCAAATCTGCATGCAGAGCCACAGACTTTTGCAGTATGACAATACCTCTCAGGTGTTTTACCACAAAAGCATTTCAAACATTTGTAAGAGGAGGAACCACACTCAGCTCAAAAGAGACCACATGCAAAATGTTAGAGAACAGGATTTGGTCACTGTGTGAAATCACTCCCTCCCATGCTCGAAGAGTTAAAGTTTTGGCAGCTTTTCTGGGAAATGGATTCTGCTGAATGCACGGCAGAAGCAAAGGCCTGGCTGTCTGAGGGAGTCCCTGCTGACATTCAGCTGCAGCCCACGCAAAGACATTGAAAAAAGGGCTAATGTCAGGTGTCCAGCAGGGCTGGGAAGAAACAGAACTTGCTGATTCCAGAAACGCTACGTATTCCCTGTAAGATGGATCAGGGGCTTCAAAACCCTTATTTAAATGGAAATGAGTGGGTGATTTTCATAGCGTTAAGCTTAGATACAAAATACTGCTATGATTTTAATAGGATTTAATTTGTGAGAGTCAAAGAAGACCTGTATTTTAAAGACAACCCTACGTTGCATTATCTCTGAGACAGCAGAAGGGTAAGATGGTAAAAAAGTGCTATAGATAAAAAGCTTAAGTTGTCAGTAATACATTTGTCAGCTGAACTAGACTCGCACAAAATGACTCATTTAAGGGGGCAGCGTGCAGCAGCCTAATTCCTTTGCCCCTGTTTGTACAAAAAAAAAACCCCAACAACCCCCAGACAAGCCTAGAGGAATGAATTTAGAGTCCTAAAGGATGCAGATCAGAAACAACCTACTAAAACTGTAGCCACAGAAGCAGCAAAACTGCAATGCAACCCCCTCATACACAGTGTAGAGGTACATCCATAAAAAGGCTGCAAGGTACAGCAGGGTAAGTGCAGTACCCCAGCTCTCAGTGCTAAATGTCCCCATGTAAGGTTTTATCTATGGTAAACACGAGCAGCTTCCCTCAGCAAGAATAAAGGTAGGCTGTTTCTGTGGTCAAAGTATGTCTATGGGCAGTTTCTATCGAGTACCTCATGCACAGTAATCCCAAAACTTATTCTAAAGAAATTTGTGCACATACCTGCATGGTAAGAGTAAAAATTCTGACTAAGCATAGGCAAACCTATTAAAATCTTAAAAACCACACATTTATCAGTTTTTGAACTATGAATATAATTCTGACAGTTCTCTGCCTTCCTAAGGGAATTTGAGCTCTGTGGCAGACACCAGAAATGGTCTAGTAGGCAACAGAACTCAAAAGAAAATTATTTTTGAAGTCATATCAGTAAGTCCCAGCTACTCTGTGTTTACATTTCCAAAGGTAGGTACTTCTACATCAGTAGTTTACTGTGCTTCAAAAGCTTTTTCTCATGCAAATCTTCCTACAATCTACATTTCACACCCTTTGAATGTCAGCATGCTATGATCCTGGAACCAAGAAACTGGATTCTTTTTAAGTGCCCCTCATCTTTCTTGAGAATAGGCATTTTGGGATTAGGGCAAATGTTTAGAATTTCTCATCAGAATTGACAATTTACAAACTGACTTCTACCTCTATTTCCCACCAGGCTGTCCAAATTGGGTTAGCATTACACTACTTAAACATCATGTTTTATTTATTTACAAATATCAGCTTGGATTTTTTGTTCTTACGCTGCTAAAGAAACAAGAGCCCTTGCATATTTGCAGTTTCATACACTGCAGTAGGATAACTCTTTTCAGACTCTGTCTCCCCTGTCTGGCAAGAGTAAGTTTCTCTTGTCACAAACTGTGTTGATAAAATGGATCCTTGTGCATGGGGCTTCAGTTAAAAAAAAAACAAATAGCCAACACACGAACATCAAACTGATCTATAGTCAGGCCAGCCATGATAGAACTTGTAGAGCTCAATCTTATCCCATTTTGCATATATATCCAACACACCCAATTTCAGCCCCAGTACAGATTACTTCTAAATTGCATCTGTGAAATAGGTGCTTAAGTGCCAAATTCAGCTTCTGTGAACCTCTTATCCCATGAAAGTAATTATAAATTATTATGGCACTTATGGGAAAGAGAATTTTAACATTTACATATGTATGAAAGTCTAATATTTTCAAATTAATAGCATCTATATGAAACATGACTCATTTGTTAATAGATTAGGAGCTTTTCTGCAAAAACCTATTATTAGTCACCTCAATTAGGGAGGTCAGCAAATCCATCTTTCCATTAGCTGACGCAAGGAATCAATCCAAGATAAAAGGTGCTCTGCTACACAACCTTTGATCTTGTGTTCAGTACTTTCCAACATATGAGCATACATCAACAACATGCTCTGGAAAGGAATAACAGCTGCTGGTTTCGATGAGAGAGCACTGTATGAAAAATCGATGCACAAGAAAGCTGCTGATTACTTTACCCACATCACCCCGATTTAAACCTGCTTCTACACTGGCTGGTTGGGAGAGATTACAGTATAAATCTCAATGCACATATCCACGTGTCCCACAAGGATATTTTGACCAAAATACCTTGAATAACTGCATCTGCATGCATAAACCAAATATGACTCGTGTAAGAGTAAAAGGCTGGGAGTAGGCTGGATCTTTAAAGCTTTTTGAACATTTCAAGACTGTGACTGCTGAGGACTGAAGAAACAATTATAAGGTAGGCTGTGATACATAAACTGATAATATTTCAAATCATTAGTTTTAATGTAAACTGGCAAGTTTTCAATTTCTGCTTGCCCACAGCAGTTTGTTCTTCCTGTCAGTTTGGAATGCGTGCTTCACCTGCAAGCAGCACTGGAAGATCTCCTGAGCCACCCAATGCTCAGAGCCTATGGATTGATGACTACAGCTAGAAGTGTCCTCTCCACACTTGTGCCTCCAGAAACTGAGTTCTCAGCTGAAGAAATGAAATATCTGTAAGCCCCATCAGACTGAACTATCAAACCTGGACAGCAGCTCACCAGCAGTTTGAAAACACTGACATTTACTGCTGCTTTGTTGGCTATTTGAATACATTTTCTTGAGCAGGAAAGACATCAGATGACCAGATATGGCCATGAACGTGAGAACACTGCACACAGGACTTGAAGTTGTGGAGCACCTGATATTCAGGATCTCACAAACAACATCTGGCTGTACTGAGACACGTGGGAAGTTCTTGCCAATGGAGTCTTTGCCCAGTGTTCAACCACGATGGAGAGAACCAACAGCAAAAGCAGCCTCTTGGCTGCACTGACCATGTGTACAATGAGGCTTTGCCACTCTACTTCTAATTCTCCCTGTGATGATCACATGGTAACATTGCAAGGCAAAAGCCATCTCAGGGAGGTGATTAGCCCTGTATTGTCCCACAACTCATCCCGCTGTTTCACTCCAAGATAGAACCAATTCTACTTTGTCATGGTCATGCTTCTTGTTCTGCTTGTTCAGAGCCTCTCCAGAGTGCTTTCCTAACTGCTTTCTATCCTACACAATTCTAACTGTTGCACCTTCTCACATTTGCTTTATCATCAACTCTTCAAGAACAGCAAACCAAGTTGCCTGGAAAAGGATTTGCATGTGGTTTTCTTGTTTTAAGCCACAATAAGGAACAACTGCAAACCTTCCTACTCAGTCAAAAATCCAAAAGGCCTAAAATGATTGCTGAAACAAGAGCAGTACCCAGGTACATCATCAGCCACTGCAGAGGACTACAGTATGTGCACTGCTCCATACAGAAAAAAACCAAAACAAAAGCAAAATCAATTCATTCACTGTGCCTTCTTGAAGTAAAAACTATGGACCTTTTTGAAGTTAACAATGCACTACAGTCAGCCACAATGGCAGCAATTATTTTAAGACTATTTTGCAAGATTGTGGCTTGAAGTTCTCACAATTAAGACAAGTTCTTGCCAGACAGAAGATATGCATCTCCTCCATCTCTGCAACTTCATGTCCTTTGAAATGTAAGGAGGAAGAAAATCTTTTAAACAAAGGAATCTTTTAAACAAAATTTACAGAAGCAGCAATCATTGATAAAACTTGACTAAACCTGTGGCTTTTGACATGATACACGGTATTTTCAGCCCTCTGCCATGAAATATTGGCTACACTCACAAAGGAACAGACTTGAAAATCTTCTTTTCTGGATATGTCAAGTCTCTTACACCAAGTACCGTTTTAGGAAGACACTCAGTTCAAACAAATTACTAGAATTTCAGGATAAATTTATAATATGGCTGCAGCAATCACTGTCCCTGTGAAAGAACATATAAAAAACCTCTGATCAGAATGTTCTGGCACTTACTCTCATGTTGAAATGACAGCAGCACCTTTGACAGCAAAGCAGAACACAGCACATTACACTGAGTTCCAAAGGAGCTTTGTGTGACTTTTAGGAGGCTGAGCAGCTTTAAGAGATAAGTGACAGAAAAGCATTAAGAACATGGACAGCTCTGGAAATGGGAAGGCCTGGCACAACCCACCCTAATAGAAGGCATTCAGACTCCTGGTAGATGTACCATGACAGTTATGGATGTAGCTTTGCAAGTACAAATTCAAGGATTTTCATTATTAAGATCTTTACTAGGTCCTAGAATGTGATGGAAAATACCCAAACAGAAAAGTTTTTCCGTTCAGGAGCTTGGTTCTTTGCCGTAGACCTCTTTCTGCTGGGTACCAGGAATTTCAAAGCAAGAGGCAATTCCCTCTGGCAGCAGTGCTCAGTCACCCACCACTCAAGACATCAGGTGCAGTAAGCTGAATTCTTAGTAGGCATCAGAAATCCATCTGTTCTGAATGTGAACTAGACAAGCTAAAATGAGTATCTGCAACAGGACTGACAGCTAGAATGACTTTTGTCAGTGAAAAGCTTTAGCACTGTCCTGTCTAACCTTGCACATCACTCTGGGAATCAAGGGAATAGAGAAAAACATAAAGGAGATCTGACTTCATGGCAGTAAACATAAAACTATCCAACACTGAATAGGCTTGCACTGCCCATGGATCAAAATGGACACTTGGTATAGACTGTGTTGATAAAATCATTTAGGGTGAATCTCTCACTGAACAGATACTGGCTGTTAATAAATCTTTTCAGGAGCTACTTACTCGTGAATTAGTACTACATGGTCATTCAGGCAGTTTGTCATGCTGTTAGGCTTCTTGCAGAGCAATGACTGAACTCTTGTTTCTTTGTATACCAGGCTGAGAATACATAACTGTTCAAGGTCTGCAGTAATGGGGATAAAATGGACAGAAATGCTGTACAATAGTCTTCTTGGTTCTTTATGAGGGCCATCCTGTAACCAAGTGCTCTGCATTTAAACACTGTTCAGAGAAACATCTTAATCTGCTGATAGATCTGTATGAACAACTGTCAAGACAGAAAGGAGAATGGAATTCCCTGTTGTGAGTTCAAGGCATCAAATCCACCAACTCCAGCAAGAGCTTATGCTTGTCTGAACCCAGATAGTCATCTCAGAGCTACATGTTTTATAAGAGTCTGTTAATTCAGGACTAAAAAAAAAAAAAATTTGAAAAAGGCTTGTAGCATTGAAAATCTGGAACACTCACTTGCCTAGCATTAGGCATTTCATTTCAGGGCAACACAACAAGCTGGTTCTGAAGACCCAAATTCTACTCATCTCCTGGATAGGTTCTGGGACCTAGAAAGAATTAGGGAAAGGACTCTGTTCTTCATCCATCTCAACGCAAGGCCAAAGGAGTAGTGGTGGTATTTATTTAAATGCAAAGCTTAAAGCACATTTCAGAACACCCTGCTGTGCCTTCCCAAAGAAATAAACCCATATGTTAATTAAAAGCAGAGTTTAGCTCTATTTTTTCACTCAAACGGATGCCTAGATTAGCTTTACTAGACAGAATATTCGCACACCTAATTAACACAGAAACCCCGAATACATTACTAAGAAATCACTCCACAACCCTGGATTTCATTATCCCTACACTCCTTTTAGATTTCATCTAACATTAACATATGTTTTACTCATCATTAAAACAGTCTCTTGGCAACTCTTTTTTGAGATACTTTTGCTGCAGAGATTCACGACTGGTTAAAGGATAAGGAGCACATGAAGTGCTCTCCTCTGTCCTTCCAGTCTCAGGGAATGAGGAGGAAGAAACAGGAAGAGCCAGCAGATCAATACCTGGCTCAGAGCCTGGTGTCACTGGCAGGATTTGGCGGTTTTTAATTATAGATCAGTTTACATGACAGCAGGGCTGCTGGCAAGAGCCAGGGTACACCTGTCTCAAAGGGGAAACAGGATCTCTGCACAGAAGCCAGCAGGGCTCATTGAGAGCTCTGAACTGCAGGGCGAGGGGGCAGGGAGAACAAACGGGGCTCACTGGAGACGAGCCTGGCACTGCTGAGGCTCTGGTGTCTGCCACGGGTGCAGGGATGGGATGGAGCCCCGGGCAGCTGCAGGGATGCAGGTCACTGGTGTGCCAGAAAGCACAGAAGCACCTGAGAAGGCTCACACAGGAACTGGAGATGGTGCTGCCCAGGCAGGAGCAGTGGAGCTGAGGAGGGGTCTGAGCACAAGCCCTGTGTGGAGGAGCTGGGGAAGCTGAGCCTGGAGAGGCTCGGGGACACCTCATGGATCTCTACAACCACCTGAAGGGAGGGTCAGGCTCTTCTCCCAGCTAAAAAGTGACAGGACAAGAGGGAATGGCCTCAAGTTGTGCCAGGGGAGGCTGGATATTACAAAAATTTCTTCACTGAAAGGGTTGCCACACGTTGGATCAGGCTGCCCAGAGCAAGAGGTTGGGTCACCATCCCTGCAAGCATTTAAAAGAGCTGTAGATGTGGCACCTGGGGACGTGGTTTAGTGCTGGGTAACAGATTCTGTGGGTACAATCAGTAATTTGTTCACCTTCTTATTCAGATTTGGTTTTTATGAGGAAAACCTAATTAAAATCCTAATACACAACATCCAATAAATGTAAAAGGACACCTGGTATCATAATATACTATGCTAAAAATAAGACCCCATTATTTGGTTATTTTTACCAGACATGGACAGAGCAGCTCCTTTTGATTAAACTACCACAAACAGTTCAAGAAACAAAATTAGTGGCAATTCAACTGTTTTAATTCCAGTAAAAACAGTTTAAAAACCAGCTAGTTATTAAATTATTTAAAATCTTATACAGAATAGGTGGAAAAAGACTTTTCAAAAAAAGTAAATCACTACTTGAGCTAGTCAAGAGTGATTTATAAACTCAAACCTCAGCTACGGTCAGAAGAAGAGAATATATAAATGGGGACTAAAAACATTAAAAAATTACATCTTTCCTTGGTCAAGATTAAAATCATTTTTTTAAAAGCTCTGGAGAACAGCCAGGCAAATAATGCAATTGCATTTCTTTGAGACGAAAATCACCATCCTATCACTTTCTAACCATTGCTTCCCTCAAATCCTTTGGACAGCAACTGTCACATTTATGTATGTGCTGGGATAACCAGAAAAACACACCACCAGCCCTGAAACACAACCACAATATAAATAGTGAATCCAACTGTTACAGCAGAAAAGGACTGAGAGCAGTAAATAATGAATGAATAAAGGCTTTCAAGAAAGCATTACCATTCTCATGGTCTAAAGGTCTGAGCACAAGATTTGTATGGAGAGCTGGTAACTCTAGCAGCTGATAAGCAGAAATCAGCTCTCAGAGCAGACCTGTCCTTCATTAGGCTTTGCTGGTTTTGTATTGAATCTCTGAAACTATAAAGCAGCAAGTAACAAATACAGTGAATTAATACTGGTTATGTGTTTTAAAAATACTGTTTTATCTAGTCTATGATTTTCAGAATTCAGCACTGGTTTACTGCATATTTTATTTTTGCCATTCCACACCCACAGCTCTGCTCACCATCCCACAGACAACTCTGTCTCAAAGGAGCCCGTCAGTGGAATGAACCCCCTCCATAATGTCCCCCCTTACCTACAGCTGCCAGCCAGATTTATTTCCTCCTGAAACAGAGCAATACTACTCAGAGCAAATTTTCTTATTTTGTTCTCAACTTGAAGCCTGCTGCTTATGTCCTTTTTCCACCCCGTAAAAAGAAGTTTTGACTGCAAAAAGCTTGTTCACTCTTCTCTAGGCTCTATAATTTAATCTAGAGCAAGATGTTTTACTTCTCTACAAGCCCTGCTGTGGTCATCAGCTTCTCCTTGGAGATGTTTCTTCCCTTCAAAAAGGGGATAAGTATTGCCATATAGATAATCAGAATATTGAACTGTACCCTGAAAAAGCTGTGCTACTGTAGCACAGACGTGACTGGTACAACTTTATAACAACCTCCAGTATCTGTTTTAAAGAAAAATACAATAGGTCAAGGCTGTTGCTAATATGAGGTCTCTATTTGAGTTTTCTTCCAGAAAATAAATCATTTCCTTGAAACAAATCTGTGCATTACTGATGTAATCATGAACACCACTTAGACACAATGGTGCCCAGACACTAAACACACCTTAAATTTCCCCGAAGACAGACTGATAGCCTTAGTGGAAAATGTGATCATTTATTTGAAGGAAGAATTAAACCCTCGAAACGCGTGTGCATCATTCTCTGTGCAGCAGCAGCAGTGCCCATGAGTCACTGTTGACACCAGGCAGTGGCACCACACAATAACCCTCCTGTGCCTCCCAAGTGCTGGCACTGCCACTGACTCACCCGGACTTCGCTGGGCCAAGAATTCCTGGGATGCAGCTCCTGTGCCTGCCTCGTGAGAGCAGCCCTGCCTGCACTCCCAGCTCCACACACCCAGCATCCCCAGGCAGGGGAGACCCTGCTACCCCACACCCTGCCCCTCTGACATGAAAGGAACTGTGTTCAACCCAAACAACAGCCCTGGGGACATTCTGACACCACTAAAATACACACTGTGATTCAATCTTCAAAAACACCAAGGCATTTATGGATTCTCTTATTTATCTCCCTCCTCACAGCAAAATCTCTGCTAGGGACCCTAGCTGAAAAGATAAAACACTTGTCTTAACCAGCCACATTAAAGGTTACTAATGAAAGGTTTCAAGGAGCCTCAATTTTTTGTTGGTGTGTCTGCTCTAAAAACATGTTCACTGAAGGAATATAGCACAAACAGTAAGTCACTAAAAATAAACGGCTGTGCTGACACAGTATCTTAAATGAAAAATCAAGTATTCTTCATAAGTGATTTTAATAGAAAAAACCCCACAATTATGTAAAATTAGTCTGACAGAAAAATTCCTTTTACTACTTAGAAAAAAAGTAACACAAGAACCTCAACCCCTTCAAAACCAATTTAAATATATAATATAAATAGATTACAGCTGAGTAATGAATCCAAGGCTGAACCAATGATTCCATTGATCCACTCAATGCATTTACTACCTTCTGAACATTGCTACAGAAGTGAACACTAAAATTTATGAATAAAGCATTTCCTTTCCCAAGACAGAAATAATTAAACTAGAAATTAAAGTAAATCAAATTACAAATTACAGTAAAATTAAATCAAACTACACTACAAGTTACTGTAAAAAATACATTGGCAAAAAACGATTTTGTAAAAAACGAATTAAAAAATTAAAAATTAAAAAGTTTAATAGATGCGCTTGCAAAAATCCGAAACTTTGGAAGCAGTTGTCTTACATGGAAAAAGGTACTTCAATATCCTCAGTTCCTGCTTACCTACCAAACCTTAGGAAACAAAGTTCTTTAAGTGTTTGAGTCTCACCATATGTTTTAGAAGTATTTGTAATACTTCTAAAGCACACTGCCCATGTATAAACAGTACTCCTCACTGCCAAGACTGGCTAAAACTCAGAAGGAACAAAAAACTAGGGAAAATACCAAAATGTTGAGGAGTCAATTTCTTGATTTCAGTACAAAAACCAACTCTAGAAAGCACAGGTAAGGCTCCTGAAAGAACAGTATTCTCTTATGGGAAATAATGAACAGAGGTCCTACATAGGTGAAGGAAGTATGAAAATAGTATTTCCCAGTTAGCTCTTTTTTTTTATGGATCTTGATTGTATTGGGAAATCAACAAGAAACATCAGCCTCACACTGGACTTTGGCTTTCTGGCTGGTTTTCCTGAAAAAAATCTCCTCAGTTAATCCCTGCCACTCTTGCATAGGAGATTTCAGTAACCCCTCTTTTACTCACAGTGAGTTTAGTAACTACAGGTGGTCAGTAAGAACTGAGCCAGCCCAGACCATGTGTTTCCATCTATTCACAGGAGAATGATGCAAGCAAACTGCCCACAGTCAGTTTAAGAGAAGGAACATCTCAGTCCTCAAAGCTGAACTCCTGCTGAGTGTCCCATGAGTGTGAAGACACAATGAGCTCAAGACTTCTCTGCCTGATTCTGGTTTGTCAGGGAAGAGGCAAAGGCTAAAATGCTAAAATACTGTGTCACTCCTTGCCAGGAAAACTGTATCAACACTAAATTTTTCATTTAATAGCTACACCTTCTCGTAGTGGGAACTTTCTTACTCTCCTTGCTAACAGAGCTCTGCATGTGAAGTCACAGAGAAGACTGATCCCTGCCAGCAGCATTTTGCACAGCAGCACTGCCACAAACACTCAGGGCAGACACTGCTACCCCTGAGGGAACCTCCCAAGCACCCGCCCAGCCGCTCCATTTCCACCACTTGTTCCACCAAGGGCCTTCACGCTCCTCCCAGTCACCACTTCCTCCTCAGTCATGTGGATATCCCTGCTTTAAAGGGATGCTGTAAGAGTAAGAGCTCCATAAAAGTAGGTAGCATACACAGGAGGTGAACATAGATACAAAATGAACATTTCAGATACTCTCCACTCATAGTTCCTGTTTTCTTTAACTGACTGCCCATGTGTATCACCACACTGCAGGTGACTGCATGCAGTGTCTGTATACTCCATGGATTACCAGAAAGCCCTAAGACTGGATAGACACAGCTCTTCTGCTGCCTGGATACTTCTGTTAGTGTCATGCTTAACAACTGTATGAATGAAAGACTACTTGCAGCTCTGTGGCTCTCCCAAAGGATAATTTCTCTGACATGCTACAGATAGTTTGCCCCCAAACTAGGCATTTCTCTCTGCTCTACTGCATCACACCCCAGTGACCCAGAAGAACAGAGTGAGGAGGAAATGTCAAACCCAGAATGTTCCCACTGGGGAAAAAAATACAGCAATCAAAAAAAAAAGGGCATGTTTTTAAAAAGACCAAGTTATATATAAATATGATGATGAAACTCATTAGAGGGTAGCTCATGCAATGCTGTCTCTGGTAAGGATAAATAGGGTATTTTGATAGAGGCCAAGAAAAATCCTTCACAAAAAGTGCAACTCAAACCACCTGGGTTTCAGGCTTCAGATATATACAAAGCTCAACTGCATACTGAAGGAGCAAGGCAGAGGGCAAAGAGGATCAGTTCTCAGGTGCCTAAACTTCTACAGTCCAGTCTGCTGAGATTACAGCTATTAATATACTCCCTCCTGTGCACAGGTAACAGAGAGGATGCCTTGACCTCAGATGGTCAGTCTGCTGTCAGTCCTTGTCTCGTGAGCCACTGTGTGTTCCCATCCCTGGGTGTGGTACCCACCAACTAACAGCACAAGGCAGAACCACAGAATAGCCAGCACTGGAACCTCTGGGGATCATCCATTCCAACACCCCTGCCCTGGCAGGGTCATCTGGAGCAGGGGACACAGGAACGCCTCTAGGTGGGTTTGGGATGTCTCCATGGAGGGAGATTCCACAGCTGTTCCAGTGCTCTGCCCCCCTCAACGTAATTAAATTCTTCCTCACGTTGAGGTGGAACTTCTTGTGTTTTAGTTTATGAGCACAACTCCTAAAGAAGACAAATATCAAAGGTTATTTATTTACTCCAAGCCTGTTGGTATTTCATAACTGCATTCTATCTGGATAGTAATTAAGAATTACTAATCAGCTACATTCATTTAGCACAATTTAGTTATTTGTATCAAATACATTTGCTAATGAATGAATTAAATTAAAAAAAAGTTCCGGGCATGGAGACATTTATCAGGTGCTAAATCTCAAAAATACATGTAGGACTCTTACTGAGTCAATCAGTTGATCAGCCAATCCAGAACAAGAGACAACATCTGGTCTAAAATGCAGCACTTACATCCTCAGGAAGATGAATGGTGCTTATTTTAGTGAGAGCAGCAGAACTTCTTTAGAAGTTCTAATTAAATTTCTGAATGAAAGAATCAGCAACAGGAAAATTTCAGTCTGTCTGGACAGCACAGAAGACTTCAACAAGGCTCTCAATTATAAAAACCAGTGCTACACCAGGATGAATTTCTCCTTAGGGCACACAAACTGAGGCATGGGGGATGCAGAGACAAGCCACCCAATGGAGCACATCTCACCTAGCAGCAGATCTTCAGTACCTGCTGGACCTCCTGGCAAGGGAGATGTGGGCTAGAGACTCAGTTTGGGCATAAACAGATCAAGGAGGCTTCTCTAATTCTGTGCACTGCTCTTTCATAAGCCATTTAGAATGGTGTTATTTCATATTTAGTCACAACAGTTATTTACTTTTAACAAAGGATTTGTGAAGCGTGTCTTGGAGGTAGCTTAGTTACAGATCACTCCTCACTGAAGGCTGTAACAAACTGGTGAACAGGACACTGTTTTGTGTGGGAACTGAAGTGTGTTCAGCCCTTAGCACACTGCTCTGAGCATCCACATGATGACCACTCGCAGACCATGCACAGACAAGGTAAAGGGTTGGAAGGAAAGACTTCCAACCAGCAGTGGTAATAATGAAGGCTCTGGAGCACAACACAGCAAAACCTAACTAACAGCCACCAAAATTTCCTAAACACTGATCAGAAACTCTGTGAAAGAACACTTGTACACAAGAATGAAAGAAAAGTGAAGTCCTAAAATGGTTGTTAAAAGAACCTGGATGAAGATAACAGGCTACTGTTCTTGAGATTAACTTTGAAATCATACAGAGAGGGACTTTCTGAAGGGCAACAGAGCTGCCGAGAAACTCAAAGAAAACCTTACCTGTTACATGTTACACCTAAGTAAGCCTTCCTAGAATTCATAAAGAAGAAAAAAGGAGGCTCTCTGGAATTCTGAGACAATCCTACTATAATCTCAAGTAAACACACTATGAGATATAGATGTTCTACCTTTGAATGTATTTCCTGCACTCCAAGCTCCTGAAAAGGAAAGCTGTTCATAAAAGCAATAGTCAAGGCATCTGCATGAAGAGATGAAGGTTCCAAACCCATGAGTATCTCAGTCATGCCAGGATACCTGAAACCACATCAGGCATACCCTGCATTACCTTCTGCAAAACCCTGGGTGGCTGCAGGAGACAGACATCAGCTGGGCAGCACAACAGAAGCTCCAGGCAGCCCTGAAAACAGACTTGCTGTGGCACAGGAGAATCAATGTTATTCTCCTGGGTTTTAAAGAGGCTGATCTCAGGGCCTTCCTAAATGCCAGATGGAAAAAAAAAAAAATCCCAACAACAAAACCAGAAAAAAGGCAAAAAATCAGTACCCTACATCCTGGAGGCCTCAGTCATGATGCAGCACCCAAAATGTCTCATACAACAAGGATTCCTTGCCAGTGATCCCTGCAAGCAGAGTGCTGGCCAGTGGTTCCAATCACAGGTAAGTCAGGAACTAGTGAACCTCCAAGTGTTTTAAGAGGTGAAATTTAAAGTCTCTTCATTTACTGAAACTACTTTGGTCATGTTAAGTCATCACCTGCCACTGATGCCTTACAAGAAGAGAAATCCATCACATGTTTTCCAAATTCCCTGTGCCTTGAGAACGTTCATGCAAGACAGGCATCTTGAGCAGACCAAGAGTCCCAGGCAGCATGACCTGACACCTGAGCTTTGACACCAGCAAAAGGTGGTATCCTCTTACCAGCTGTGCAGTGTGAGTCTGCCTGTCTGGTCCTTCTGCAGACAGACAGGAGGGCTCACTAAAAGGGAGGGTAAGAGAGAAGCAGGATGTTACAGGCATGGCTCTCAGCATCCGGCAGACAGGAATTCAAGATAAAGGCATTTCAGCCAGGAACATGACTAACTAAAAGTGGCTGCTGAAGGGGACAGAGACTGAGGCAAAATGAGTCATATGCTTCCCAAAGAACACTCAAAACATGCCAGTGAGAGAACACAAACTGAGCAAGTGACTGTGTGCATCTGGCAGCCGGCATATAAAGATCATCAACAGATGATATTCAGGTAAACTCTGATGTCTGCCCAATATCTAAGAGGCTAAAGTATGAGCTATGGTGGGCTCCTCTATGCAGTAGGCACATCAAAACTCTTCATGAGAGCAAGCCTTCAGGTTGGGCTTGTTTATGAGGAGTTTTCTGGGCAGGAAAATCATCCAGGAGTGCTTGGAGTTGATCCGGTTGAAAGTAAATATAAACAGGTCTGAAGAGCTTCATATGTTTTACAATCCTACACAGAATAACCCTAGAAGAGAAGCTCCATCCATCCATCCATCCATCCTCCTTAGGTCCATACTGATAAGGCTTCTAAAACCTAGTGAACTCCCTCTAATCTCAGCACTGCAACACAGTAATAAGGACAGATGTGAAAAAAAAAAAGGAATTTTGCCTCCATGTCAAGACTTAAACACACTGAACTCACTCAAGGCTGTATGGAAGCAACAATATTCCACAGGAAAAAAAATGCCAGCTCCATCCAGCATCATCTGGTAAAGCAGACAATTTAAAGGAAACCTGTAGAACAGGCCAGAGCACTACGGAGGGAGCAGAAGAAAGGCTCCTGCACAGGCTCTGATGTACCTAGAGTCCAGTGACCACTTGCCACCACAGACCCATCAAGTAGTCTGAACTGATATGAGGGATACAGGCATCTCCCAAGTCTAGGGTGAAAAATGAAAGAAAAATGGTCTCTGTCATTTAAGCAGGTCATCAACTCAGGTAGGAAAAGCTGATGCAGACACAGATTATTGTTCTCTATCCACCTCTTGGGCTTGCTCATGTGCAGGATGGAGCTGAAGACTTCAAGATGGAAGGATCTTCCCTTGATGCCCTGAAGCAAGCAGGTCTTGGAAACAGGAGCATATGGAGAGACTGCCAAAGGCCTAAACTTCATGCTAGACTCATTGCCTAGAGTTGGAGGAGAATCACGAGTTGAATGTTTATGCAGATCTCAGACATTAAAGATCACTCTGATTCAAGGCCAAAGCTGATGGATGTGTCCAGAAAATAATTAAGTAGTCTTCCCTCCCTTACTTGAAAGGCATTAGACTGGAAGTCTTTGTAAACCAAATATTTCCTCAGGGATCTGGCCCTCCAAGAAAACATAAGTATTTGGCACTCCTGCTGGGCAAGGGCATTAATGGATGCCATTTAAAATAAGTCAGCTTCAGGAAATGAGACAGACACACGAAAGCAAAGAGAAAGAATTACTTAAAACCAGCTAAAAAGCATAAAAACAAAGCCTATGCAATGCAAGCTGTTGCTCAGCCCTGTGCCACTGAAAGTACCGTGTCAGCTGTGTGCTTGAGAGGTGCACAACATGTTTCTTTTACAATTTACAGATCCATAAAAAAAAACTGGTAGGAACCTCGTCCAACCTCTCACTTAAAGCAGGGCTAGTAACAACACTGGATCAGCTCAGCTCCTCCCAAATATTTACCCTTGTGCCATAACCTGTGGATTAGCAACTTCATATGTATTTCAAGCCTGACATACACTAGCAGAACTTTCCTTTTAGCTTATTTAAACAGGAAATAAGTTGGACAGCATTTGTGCAGAGACAGTCAAAAATGTCAGTCTCACTCACATACACATGTAGTAATTCAAGCTAGAATTCAAAATCCTGTGTGTACTGCACATATGTAATAATACTAACCAGAGAGTGTCTCTGTTCGGCTAGAACTGTTCAAGGTAATTGTAATAAATTAAAGTTTTATCCTACAGACCTGCCTTCATCTTAAAAAAAAAAGAATTCTCACAGACAACAAAGAGTACGAAAGTAGCAAAGTGTAAGAGTATTGAGTATTCAGATCCAGCTGCTTTTCTACCTCAGTGTTTTTCACAATTTCTCTTGGCCAAAACCAAACCAGTGCAAAAGGAGCAAAGTTACTGCATGTAAAGATGTTCATCAAGTCCTCACAACAGCAGTTTCCAAGTCAAAAAAAAACCTAGGAAAAAATCAGTTAATAAATATTTATGCTTTCTAGACCACAACAATGCTGCCGTTTTCACCAAAGATCAATAGTACCACATCTTTCAATGCACCAACTCCTACTTTTGCAAAGGCCTCTGCATTCCCTCAGGCAACCTCATTTCCTTTCTCTTTATCTGTTCTGAACACAGCCAACTTCTATGCAATGGAAAACAGAAACCAGCTTAGCAAAAGACAGGTTTAACCAACCTAACAGGCAAGAGGAGCTGAGAGGAAGAAAAAAATCATTAATTTACTAGAATAATGATCAGCAATGTTGGGATCTGTAGGAAAGTATGTGCCCATAAATCAGGCAGGGCAAAAGGAAAATTACACAAGCTTCAATGCAGTAAGTCAAATAATTTTCAGAGAAATCAGAAGAGACTTGCTTTCCTTCAACTAATATTTTAGGCTTCTTGTTATAGATGAATATAATGTGCCTAAGAGTTTACTGCTCCCTTTCTCTACTCCCAAACTGGTTTTCAAGAAGTGTTTTCATACAGCAAGTAACCAAGTTTGTATTATGGCATGACAGGCTAGCCTGAAATTTAGCAGGCCAGGCTAAACACAGCTATTCACAGCAGCTACTGAAGACAATACATTTCATACCACTGACTTCTTTAAAAAAATCTTTCAGCCCACACTGAGCGCAAATGGGATGAAACTGATCTCAAAGCAGCTGCTTACCTACCAAAGGTGAATATCCTCTGCATAAATCCCACCACGGAGAAACTGATTAGTAGGCAATTACCAATTAAAAGCACATAAAAAGTATTGTTCCATCCTGAAAAGGGTCTGACTCCCACTAGCACTGTGATCCTGAAGGAAAACACCGCTTTTTCCAAATTCAGAACATTTCTTCTGAGACACATGGTACTGAAGGAAGCTGATCTATGCAGTGAATGCACATTACAGCAGTAATGGCTGAGTACTGCTGTGTAGGCAAGGCATTTGTTATGGCTTCCTTGGTCTTTTTATACCATCTATTGCTTTTCCTGGATATCTCTTCTAAGAGTTCTTCATCTCTATGCCCATTTCACAGACATATATATGTGTCTATATAAAAAATTCCCATATATATATATATATAAATAGGAAGTAAAAATTTAAAGAATGTGGATTAACAATATAATTTGAGAAATTTTATTACTAAGGAAAATGATGTTCCAAACCACATTAAATTTTCAGTGCTGCTATTAGGCAAGTAGTATCTCACATGCCTTTTTTTTAATGCAGAGACAGAAACTGAAAACCTTAATTTTTTACTAACCTCATCCACAAGGCAGGAAATTTTATTTCTTCCACAGCTTATGCAAAGGAAGTAGTAGGAACAGAAACATTCCATTTCTTACACCAAGAGACATGACAAGAGGACTTTGCTGAGGCTCATTTGCTTATAAGCACCAACTTAGAATTACTGCCTGTGGTATTTTTGAGTCAAGCTGATTCTGTGAGATTAAGTACTCGGCTGATAGGATTTTTTTAGTATTATTTTTTATGTTTTGGGGAAAAAATGTCCTCATGGCTTCTATTCTAACCCTAGCAAGCTAGTGCCTGAATTGCAGCAGCTGCATACTCCCCACCTACAAACACAAAGCAGGGCATCATCAGTTTCTTTGCATATAGATCTTCTGGAACACACAGCTCCTGAGGCTGCCAGGGATCCCAGGTGCCAGCTGAAAAGCCCACCACTCAGACTCCCGCTCCGTGGCAAGCTAGGAAAATGCCTCTGCATCAAAAAGTGGAAAAAAATTTCATTTGTTCATGAATTAAAAATGCCATTCAGAGTCAAATCACACAAACTCGGGGGAGACACATGCCCTAAAGACTTTATTCAAAAGTCACACAACTTTTGAATTCCTAGTGAATACAACCCATGTCTCTGTTTCTCTCCTGTTGTCTAACTGGGTTAGAGACACAAAAGTCAGAAGAGGAAGGGAAGCTTTTGATCCCTTGCCCATCAGCAGCTAATTTTTAACATGTGCTCAGTTTAACTTGCCTGAGACAGAAGGTAACAGCTGGAAAGTTTGTACATTTTGTTTAACATTTAGTTTTGTAACAGGAATTACAGTGTCAGGCCACTAATAAGATTATGTTCATTTAAAATTCACATGGATATTCTGAAATCTGTATAATTCATAAAGCTGTATCTAGCATTGAAATCTTCTATATAAACACCTATAATTACCTACATGTCCATTAATCATTAATTTTTTGTTGATTTTTGGTAATTACCACTGTCTCTTCTTGCTCTTCTTTTCCAGTAACTTGGTAGACCAAGGGTTACATGAAAGAAACATTAACTTTTAAGTCAGTCAGTCTATTTAGCAGTTCAAAGTACTGGTATGAACAGTAAGAAGTGAAACTAACACAGACCCCTGACAGGAGTAAGACAGCCCTTTTTCACCGGGGTTTAGGTGCATTTTTCAGGACCTGGAGAGGACTCTGACTCAGCCACATCTCTGGAACACACTGTGACTTAGCTGTTACAAAAACTTACATTCTACCTCTTGACCACGATGAGCTCCTCCCACAGGAAGATACTCAGAGAGGTAAAAGGATGTCTGCTAAAAATGCAAATAGGCTTCCAGCACGCAGCATCATTTGACAGCAATGAAACATAATTACAGAGGCAATTGCTGAAAGAAGCACTCCCTCCCAAACAGACACCAGCACCAGGCAAAAGGATCAATCCATTCCCTAGACTCTAATGAACAAATGGCCTTCAAAAAGCCTCTGCTCTGACTATACAAACACTGAAATTTTACTGTTGCTTTGTAAATTAGCTGGTAAAGATTTCAGGCATTTGAAGCTCACACATTTACTTTTTCTGCCACTTTGAGCATAAATTGGAACAATATTTCACCTCTTCATGTCCTTATACAATAAATTGAGAAAAGAGGTCAGGAATTCTTCATTTCTGATAAACCTAACGGATCTTTAATTTTTACGAACTTGAATGGCAGAAGTCATACTTAAAGCTAAAGAAATACAGAAGTAGCAGGTCAGCAGGACCCAGACAAAGGGAAATGTATATCCACAAATGTGCTCTGATGGACCTCTGCAGAGATATGTGAATAACATTCCAAATATAAGAGAGAATTTTTAATCAGTATCTTGAAACATGCAGTAAGATACCACTGTTACCTTTAAGAGATCATACATGCCTCTGAGGAGGTTAAACAAGGAACTAAGCTCTCTGTACATCTGAGATTTAAAATAATACCTGGAAAATATTAGCTAAAAAAGTTTTTCTTCTTACAGTATAATTTTATAGACCCAAAGCAATATTCTGTAGTGTACTGTTTATTTTTCAGGATACTCAATTTCTACCAAGGAAATTTTTTCTCCTTTAAAATTTCAAAAGTATCTCTGAATTTAAAGCAAAAAAATGCCCATCCTAGCTAAACATAACATATCATTGATTTTACTTATAAACTGCCAAAAATGAAATTAACTATAATAAAGTCACTATAACATCTAGAATATAACATCTAGATCCCAAGATACTGTAGAGCAATTTCTCACTATACAAATGCCAGCCCTTAGAAAATCCTTAATCTTGTTCTGCTCCAGACTGGTCAATTAACTGCTCACAGAAAAAGTGCTTTATTTGTGGTTACCATTTAATTAATCAACAAGATTCTGCAACTGCTTCTCAGATCTTCTGTTCTCTACAGACTCAATAAATTCACAAGTGGCACTGAGAAGATGAACAGAAAGCAGCTATTCACTGGCTTTTGTAATACAAGGACCAGCAAGCATCATATAAAGCTGTTAGCCAGAAGGTCACCAAACAATACCAAATCAGGTGAAATAAAAACTGTGGTGTGCATTGTCACCAGATGACACCAGAAATCTACCCAAATTGTTTCCCAAAACTCAGCAACAACAGTATCTACTTGAACACAGAATGCATAAAACGAGTTGACTTTTAAAGCTACATTATAAACATTTTCATCTATTGCCAGGGTAACTCAGAACACAACTTTGGATCAGATTTCTCCCTGTCCTTATCTAATTCTATTCTTCTCTCCCCTGTCCAGTTGAGGTGGAATGATAGAGTGGCTTTGGTGGACACCTGGTATCCAGCCAAGGTCAATCCACACTACATACATAATAATAAAGCAAGAATTTCTAAGATAGAGTAACTCCAGTACACAGAGAGCACCTGCTTAGCCTAATTCTGCAAGGCATTTTTTAATTCATAGTTCATAATAAATCACCTAAATGATCAACCTAGAAGAAAAACACCAATCATGACAGTGGTCAAATGCATGACATTGTTTGGATATGGCCATTATGCTAAAATCAACTAAAGAAAACATTACCACAAAAAGAAGGATACTGTTTGTTCAATCAGAAATCAATTAACCATTTATTTACTAACGCATCAAAAGTCTCATTACATGTGAACATGGAAGGTACAGAGAAATTCAGATGAGGCTTAACATGACTAGGTCTGGGGTTTTTAATTTTTTTTTTAAATCCATTATGTTCATTTATAACAAATAAACTAATCACCAGTTTATTTTGTAGAGCAGGCAGGCACTAAGCTGATTTTCAAAGACTAATTAATTATTCTTCACGCAGCTCCAAATTCTGCCTTTTCACATTTGCTTGGCTGTATCACCTTATTCCATGATTTTATCTCAACAATATTGACTGCAGTGAAATCACTCCTATGTATCTGAGTCAAGGCAAACAAAAAACATCTGAAGTATTTTAGAAATAGAACATGAACAAGTTCGGCCACTACGTAGCTCACCAAAACCACGTTTGATTGAGGAAGCAATCCAGTCTCACATGAAATTGCAAGACAGCAGAAGACAACATGAGCTTCTAATAATAAAGTACTCATCATCAGTTAGCAGGAATATTTAGCCCAGCACTTCCTTTTCCACATTTCCAGAGCATTTTTAACTAACACACGAAGTTCTAGCTATAACTGTATTAGTGCAGGTGTTGAGGTGTTGGCAGAGGGGTCTCTGCTCCAGCAGCTCCACAAGAGATCCACCACAGGGCACAGCTGGACCTCTCAGCCATGTGTGGGGAACTTTAATGAAAACACATTCAAGAGAGGGCACAAAACATCAGAAGAGCAGGGACCAACAGAGGGCATGAGAGAACAAGGTCAGAGAAAGAAGAGGAGGAAGAGGAAGAGAAGGGAAGATGCTCTGCCCTGGAGCAGGGCACTGCTGAAAGGATAGAGGCCCATGGAGCACCCACACCACAGCCAAGGAAAACAAAAACAAGCAGCAGCAGAAAAACTGAGACACCCTGACTCCAACCCCTGAACCACATTTTGCCTCACTGAAGGGACCCAGTGCACCCTGTGGTGGTGACAAGGCGGGGAAGAGAGATGTCTGCAGTGAAGCTGAGGCTGGGAAAGGAGGAGGGATGGATTCCCCAAGTGTTTTAATGTTTGTCTTTTTTGTTACCCAGTAATTAAATATTTATGTTAATCTGCAATAAATTAAGTTAAATTCCCAGAGCTGAGTTTGCTTTACCCACGACAGCAATTGGGTAGTGATTTCCCTATCTTTATTTCAACCCTGGAGCATTCTCAGCCCTGTTCTCCCTTTTTGCTCCCCATCCCTCTGTGGCAGGGCAAGAGGAAGCAGCTCTGTGGGTGCCAGGGCCAACCCACCACAGGGATATAACAGCATTATCATGGTAAAATAGAACAGTAACATCATTACATTTGACCCAATTTTCACTCGCTATCCTTAAAATTGTGTTAATTCATTACCCAAAGTAGTGTCATTAAAGATGAGATATTCTTCAGTAGGGAAACAATAGCAGATAACCAGGCATGCTCGTACTCAATAAGAAATCTTTATTTCCCCGAGCCACATCTCCAAGGGCCTGAACATTTAAACTCTAATTTCTTCACAGCAAAGGCAGAGCATAAGCAGCATAGGAAAGAGATGCATGTGGAAAAGTGCCTATGACAAATATCTCCAAAAAATCCTCCAAGATACCTATCCATAGTGAATTAAATCTGCCCACCAGTCTAACCTGACTGATTAGTATCAATAACGAACAGTCACATTTCCACCAGTTGGGCACAGGCTTCAACCAGTGACATAAACATACAAGTATCTTGTTTCTACATTTTCTTCAATAGTTGTATGGTTTCTGAAATAAAAAGCCATTAAAAAAGGCCAAAAGAGCAAAATTCTAGCAAACCAAAGTGTCACCTGTTAAGCACCTACATGAAATACCATGAATGTAAGAATGAATTCAACTTTAAAACAAAGCCAAAGAAAAGTATTCTTTACCACTGGTTTCTTTTGAGAGAAGTGGTCTTCATGTCCAGGCACACTGTGGGTATGAAAACTGGAAGTCAGAATTTACCAGATTTTATCTAGGAAGCACGCACACATTTTGCAATTACAGATATGAGAAATCACAGAACAGTATGGGCTGGGACAGTTGGAATAGATCTATCACAGTGTCCTGCTCAAAGCAGGGGCAGTGGAATCAGTTGGCTCAGCAGCTCCCACAACCAAGCTCTGATCACCTCCAGGATCGGAGATGCTGATAAACACTAGAGTGTTTAATTACTCTAATGATGAAAATGCTGTTCCCTGTGTCTGGGAAGAACGAACTTCTCACATTACAGCTTGTGATCACTGCCACGTCTCTTCCACTGCACATCCCTGAGAAGTCCAACTGCAGCTTCTTCACACCTTCCATCAGGCAGGAGGGAACCACACCAAGCTGCCCTGGGCCTTGCTTTCACCAGACTAAGCCAAACCAGTTCTCACAGCCTCTCCTCATATGCCATATTTCTAGTCCCCGTATCATTTGATTACCTACCAGACTGATGCCAGAACATCAGAACTGCCCTGTACTGCAGAGCTGGACACTGGGCATGGTACTCTGGATGTGGTCTCAAATGCATGGCCCAGGAAGAACCCTAGTAAGCAAACAGCAATTAGTGCTGCTTCCCACCCTTTGAACCTGCCAGTCCACAGCTTTTCCATTTGCCTTTCCACAGCTACCAGGCTGTCCCAGTTATCCCACTCACTCTTTTCACAGTGCAGAAAAGGTAAGAGCAACATAGGATACAGCTGGATAGGGCACAGCTATGCAAATAAGATTCAGATTACTCAGAAAGTGGTATCAGGGACAATATACCTCTCAAATCCAAATTTCAGAATTTTAAGGTTCCAAACCAAGATCAAAGGGAAGCTAATAGCTACATACACATCATCTGCTTACAGAGTGAATGTCTCTTCTGCTTTGAATGATAGCCCACACACATTCACACTGATAAAGTAAGTATCAAATGTCAAAATATCCACCAGTGTCTTTCATGTGGCACTGGTCATTTCTTGTAGAGTAACATAGATCAGATGAGAGACTCAGAAGTCTTGGCAGCTAGACATCTGACTTTTAAATTCTTCAGAAGCACTAGTTTCAGTATTGATGCTCTCCACAGAGGAGACTGGGGTTCTGCACTTGTTGACACAAAACAGGGTAGTGGTGTTTATGTCTAACATCAGAAAGGTTTCCATACAGTAGGGACCAAGCATAAAGGACATGCAGAACATTATTATGGCACTGACTTTTGACTGTGGAAGATAAAACAATAGCAAGGCAACACAAAAGGCAGAATAACATCAGTAGGTTCCCTTTTTAAAATTCATACCATTACAGGTATCATCCCCTTCAAAGACAGGTTGGCAACTCAGCAATCCCAGTAAATTTCTTGTTACAGAGTGGCTGGAGGAAAACACTTTGAATTGATAAGTAGTAATCTTCAATGATGAATAACTGCAAATATTTTCTTAGCACAACTTTGGTCATTATGCTAGAGAAGATCAGGCTCCAGAGACACCTTGCAGCATATTCCAGTACCTAAAAGGGCTACATGAAAACCAGAGAGGGACTTTGTACAAGGGCATGTAGTGAGGGGACAAGGGGTTATGGTTTTAAACTGGAACAGGACAGATTTAGATTATATATTAGAATGAAACTCTTCCCTGTGAGGGTGGTGAGGCCCTGGCATGGGGTGCCCAGAGCAGCTGCAGATACCCCCCATCCCTGAAACTGTTCAAGGCCAGGTTGGATGGGGCTCAGAGCAACCTGGTGCAGTGGAAGGTGTCCCATGGCAAGGGGCTTAGGACTACATCATCTTCCAACCTAAACCACTCTATGAGTCTATGAATAAATTACCTGAGAGAAATTAATCAATCCTTGCACTGGAGGGACTGAACTAAAGTGGCAATATTATCATTATGAACTTGAAATTCAAGCAAGATGTACTAAATCCTTTTAAAATGGCAGTGGAAATCCATCACTGGTTTTCTTTGCAGTATTTGAAATTATATAAATAATACTTCCCTTAGAACAGCTGTGAAGGAACAAGTTTTAATTTCTCAAGAAATGGTTAAGAAAGGAAGACTTTCAAATCCCATCTCATCTCTTGAGAAAGATCCCTGGAGGTAAATAACTGAAGGGCCTGAAACTACACAGTAATGTCAAATCCTTACAAAGACACTCTCCCTATTGAGCAAATTCTTTACAAAAATGGTCTAGTTTCTTGAAACAAAAACCAAACAGGGATATTAAATGTGGGAAGAGAAAAAAGAAAGAAAAAAAAGAATTAATTGCACCTCTTGAATACAGCAAACCTGTTATTTTAACACAAAAAGCTTAGAAGAGAATTTCCACCATAATAATCTCTGGCACTAAAAACTACATTCTGGTCAGGAGCCAGCAGAGTTCCTTGGTGTATGATCTCAGCAGAGAAGGCATGAGAGGAGCAAGGCTCTCTGAAGTGAGTGCCTAAGCTGGGCTCAGAGCTGTGACTATTTAAGCAGGTGCAGACAGGTATGGGCAATACACAGAGTGCAGGGTGTGATTGCAACAGTGTTTTTGCACCTGAGTGTTAATGGCACATGAATATCAACACCACCCATGTGAGAGATCACCTGAACAAATCAAACACCAGCAACCCAAAGGCAATTCAGACGTGCAAGAAAGAGCAACAAAACTTGTGAGAAGCAACCCATCTCACCAGCATACAGTGAAACTACAGAGGGGAAAATCCAAAATGGGCCAGCCAGCCAGTGGTAAGTCAGCTGTGTGTTTTCAACAGACACACGTTAAAGAGATTTTAAAAATAAATGTATGTTTTTATGTATACACATATGCATATACCAACTCACATATAAACATATTTAATAGAAGATAAACAAAAGAGAATGTCCTGACACATCCCAAAGAAAAAATTTGAGACTCAGGCTCATAAGGGGAGTAAAAAGGTCCCAGCAAACGCCTTTAAAGCCTGAAAATAAAACATGAGGGGAAAAAAAATTATCAGGACAGCAGCTCCTGATAACTGCTGTGGAAATCCTGATCAACATTAGGATTTCCACATCCAGCTGAATGCTAGACTTGAAAAGCTAAAGATATCCATAGAAATAAAGGTTTAGTGACCAAATAAAGATCTTTCACAGCATAAAATCAGGACAGGTATAAAATTTGCAAGGCACTTACACAAACTAGCATTTCAAAAGACTGCAATAAGGAAAATGAACCGACGGGGGATCTAAATGAGTGGTGAAAGATGAAGAAGTCAGGTTGCTTGCTGTATGTTTACTCTGGAAGCTTTGGAAGAGCTCATGGTAACACGAATGCTTTATCTGGACAGCAATGGGAGACCGGTGAAATCTGTGATGCCCCATTACACAACCATTCTGTAATGAACCCACACTCCCCAGGCAATCCAGCACTCGCTCTCAGGCACGTGTAGGTGTTCTCTGGGTACGTGGCAAGGGTGGCCTCTGGGAGAGGAGATCAGCACTTGTACCCCTGCCAGACAGGTACAAGAGCCAGCAAGGAAGGAGTGAAGTCAAGCCTGGGAAGATGGGGGACAGGAAGGGGTTTTTTTTTTGTTTTGTCTTTGTTTTATCAGCCTGCTGTTTTTAACTGGAAAAAAAAATACAGTATTTTCCAAGGTGAGTCTGTTATGCCCGTGGCAGTAATTGGTAAGTGATCTCTCTGTCTTTCATCTCAGAGAGGTTTTTAATCTTATTTTCTTCCCCTGGTCCTGCTGAGGAGGAGAAGGGAGCAGCTGGGTGAGTATCTGCCAGGTGGCCAAGGTCAGCTCTCCACAAAAAGCTGTGAAGAAGTGCTTGTGCCACTGGACCAGCTAAAATCTTGGACATGTTGGGTACATTCAGGGGCACTGAGAAAGACTTATTTTCTAACACCTAGAAAGAATGTAGTGGCAACTCAGCTAAGTCAATTCACCACAAAAGAAAAAATACAACTCCTGAATTAAAATTTAGATTTTTAACTAGACGTAACAGGATGTTTTTGCATGTAAGATTTATATCCAATATAAATATTTTTTTTTTAAAATCAGGTCTTAAACTTTTAAAAACTGATTGTAGACATGCGTTTTATAAATTGGTTAAACAGAGAGTGCATGAAGAACTAAAGTGAAGATCAGAATAAAATGGCTAACTATATTCTGAAAAATTAAACTGTAAGGCTAGAGAAAACCCTCAGGAAACTTGGATGGCAAGATTATTGAGAAAACTAACATGGTCTGACCTGAATTGAAACTGAACAGTGAGCCAAAGGCAGAGCAGCTACAGAACTGTCATAAAGACTAAACACTTCTTGAGGTTAAAAAAAGATCAAGTGACAACATAAGGCTCACCACAAAACTCTCATACAGATATGCCTACATGTTGATTAATATTTTAAATGCACCAATACCATCTGTAACATAATAATTTCCTCCCTCAGAGACGTATTTAAAAATAAATGATACTCATGACCATTAGTTCAGTTGCTTTGAAACAGAAAAACTCTGTTCATAGAAGTTTACATTAAACTTACAAAAAAAGATTGAGAAAAATGCATCTAGTAAAGAAACTAACGAACATTTCAAAATAAATCTGCAATAGAATCAAAGCTAATTAAAAGGTGGGAGGCAAAGCAAACCAAAAAGATCCACACAGTACTTGAACACAGTATTTGGAAAAATAACAGTTAGAATTTCATAAATAACCTTGGGTTTGTGGGAATACTGTCAAACATAAGCCTTGAAGCCATAAGCCTGGAAGTCAACCTGGATCCAGTGCATTTGACTGCAACTGCTCACTGCAAAGCCTGCAGGCTTCATGAAGAAAAGAGCACAGTGCTGGCAAGAGCACAGGAGCAATTGCCATACCTGACACTTCCATTCCAGTCTGAGCAGACAAGGTGAGTTCTGGTGCCTCAGACTGTCAGGCAGGAGGGAGAGAACAGCTCAGCTGCTGACACGCAGAGTGCACACCCGGGCAGCTGATACTCTGCACTACCTCAAGCAAGGAGATGTCAGAAATGCTGGAAACAAAAGCAGACAGGTTCCAGTTTTAGCACTGCCAATGTCCTCAATATAGTTTCGGGGGGCACTGCTTTGGTTGTCTCAAAGTCCACTCAGGATTACTGCATTTTATGCAGCTAAACAGACGTGGCAAGCCCAGTCACTATGGAAGAACAAGAGATCTTGGGCTGCTATCAAGGCTTAGACAACTGGAAAACTTGGGCCATTATTTAGACTGGAAACCTAAGCACACATAATACATTATGCCAATCTATGAAAACAGAGTTATGCTACAATAATTCAGATTGAACAGGACAGCACTAGGTCATCTAGTTTAACCTCTTACTCAAGGCATGGTCATCTATGAGATGAAACCAATTTGCCCAGAAATTTATCCAGTCAGATCTTGAAAATCTTCTATTTATAGCCATTATTTCTCATCCTCCCACCGTGCAGCATCCAGTCTAGTTCCTCTTCTCAAAAACAACCTCACAGTATGGGAAGGCTGCTATTAATCCTCTCAAAGCCTTCTCTTCACCAAATTAACCTGTTCCATCAGCCTCTTCTCACAGGGCCTGTTTCAGCCCACCCGTCACTCAGGCACCCCTCCTAGAAGCTGCCACTTATTGACATCTTTTTCTGCATTGGGCAGACAAAGGCGGGACAGAGCATTCTGCATGTGCTGAACAAGTGTGAAGCTGAAAGAGACAATCACTGCACAAACTTCTCTGCTGCCAGAATGCACCTCTGCTTCAACTTGCTGCCCACCAGGTCCCCACACCCTTTTCCACAAAGCTGTTCCACATCCAGTGAGACCCTAACCTCCATCCTTCCTAAAGGCTTTTATTCCCATCACCCTTGTTGAATCTCGTAACCTCTATCCTTCCTACAGCCTTTTTATTGCCATCATCCTTGTTGAATCTCTAAGCCTCCTGCCCATTCATTCCCACAGACTGAGTCCCTGTGCACAGCAGCTCTGCCCCTCAGCAGATCAACTGCTCCCCTCAGGGTGGTGCCATCTGAACAAATGGGGACCTTGTCACCTCCATCCAGGTCACTGACAGAGATGTCAAGCACGACTCAGCTTGTTACAGGCAACTGGGGAGTGATCAACCCCTTAATGACCCTCTGAGCCTGATCCTACAACCAGCTTTTTACCCAGCTGGCTGCCCAGGCACCGAGACCGTGGCATTTTAACTAGGAGTGACAAGAGTGCTGTGGGAAACAGTGATGAAAGCCTGACTAAAGGCAAGGCAAAGGACAGCCACTGCTCCTTCCTCATCCACAGATCCAGACATTTTATCACAGAAGGCAATGAGATCAGGCATGATTAACCCTTGACAAATCCATCCCGACTGTGCCCAATCATGATCTTGTCACTGACATGCTCAGAAATGTGTTCCAAAAGGACTCATTCCACAGGGACTGAAGCCAGAAGCACCATCCTGTAATTCCATGGCTTGTCCTTTGGCCTGTTTTGAAGACTGTGGAACATTTGTCTTTCCACAAAGAAGACCCCTGCCCAGTTTCTTCAGTCTTTTAAGGATGATAGAAATAAGCCTTCCAGTGGCATCAAAAAGCAATCTCCACACCCTCAGGATTCATCCTGTGGTCTTTCAAGGAAGCCCTGAGTCAACCCTTATTCAATTCAAGGCTGATAGCTCTCCTTGAACCACAGCTCTGAGGCCTGGGAGATCATCTCTGGTACCTGAGCAGATTGGCATATCACAGAAAGATGCAGCATTTTGTCCAAATGTGTTCTCTCTCTATTTGCATACTGTGGGAGACTGTGGGAAGCCAAGTGGGAAGGATGAAGCAGTTGAGTAATCTGTCTGGGGGATCAACAGTAGTCTGTGTTTCACAGTAAAAGTTCTCAAGTTCCACAAGCAGGGGTTGAAAAAAACCACAAAAACAACCAGCCTTCTTTATTCCTTTCCTTAATACTTGCCCAAGAATGGGAACCTTCAGAAACCAAAGCATACTCTAATGAGTTTATAAAATCAAAAGGAAAATCCAATACTTATTTATTACTTCCAACCAAACTCCGTTCTGAACGTAGACATTGTGAGCAAAGAGTAAATGATTCACAAGTGTCAGCATAAGCAAGATTGATTTAATTCTAGAGCTCCTTAAAAAACGTGTTTTATAGTAATAAAAATACATCTGCAGTTCCAGGGTTATACATTTTAATCTTGTTTCCCTCAGCCCTGCTGCTTAAGGAACACTGTCATGTGAAAATCAACCTCTTGCCAAGTCCCTCTTTAGTGAGAGCAGTTCCCCAACACTCAGTTCACCCAAAAAATTCACTCAGCTCTCTAAAACCAGTACCAGCAAAAGGGGACAGTGACAAATTAGCTGAGATTAACGACAGTGGAAATACAGCTTTTTTAAAACAAATTCCATCCAAGAACTACATTGAAAAATATTTGTACAGTTCAGGACTTCCTAATATTTGGGTTGACTCACACTGAATTGACTCTACCATATGCTGAGTATGTGCTCACATTATTACAATACCAACTGCAACTCATTTGGTGCAGAGACTGCTGGGGACTAGAGGGGAAGAAACCCTGTAGAGATACTAATTACTGATACTGCCCAATGGATCTGGAACATCTCTGCAGAAAAGGAAGATGCATCAAGAACAAGCAGAAAACTAAGATTAGTGGGAAAACACAATTAAGACAGCAGCTATCTGTTTTTTTCCAGAGAGTTTCTGTCAGGTGTTGATTGTCAGTTTGGTTTGTTTCCCTACAGCTTATGATATCCACACTCTTTTGTTGCTGATCTGCCCGTTGGGCATTCAGAAGATGCACAAATCATTTGTTACTATGAATTCAACATAAACTGTGCTTTGAACATGAAGTATTATAGGAACTCCATGAAAAACAGGGCCCTTCTTGTTTCCAGGTCAGCCATGTAAACAAGTAGCTTGGATACATGATGTGTGTGTGCCTTAGGGCATAACCTGTTGCACAAAACTGAACTTGTGCAATTTAAATGATTCCAACATCAAAAATGACATAAAAACAATTATGCTACTCATCTCCCAACAGCCAGCCCAGCACTGAAGGGAGAGAAGAAAGGAAATGTGCTTAAGGAAGAGGAAACCAGCCCAAAAGAATACAAGAGATAAAATAACTTGGGAAGAAAAAAATACCCATTTTTTAGCTACAAATTAAATATTGTACACAATGGTACAATCATTTACTTCTAATAAAAATACTTCTCTAATACATGATACTTCATGTTTTAGATAAGCTCCTATCATCTTGTTTTAATAGCACCCATTAAAAGTGCTATTAAACATACTGGTTAATAGCACCTTCTAATGACAAAAAACCTGATGTGAATGACAAAAGTTCTGCAAATAACTGAGATGTTAATTCAGAGCATGTTAACACAGGTTAAAAGGGAAGATGTTTCCTACTGGAAATTAAATCTCTTTATGGCATTAATAGCAGTTTTGTAACTTGGAAGCATTAACACAGTGTCTTTCAGTACTTGTAATTCAGGTTTATGACGCCGGGTACAAGGGATGCAAAGTATCAGCTAGACCTGGCAGAACCTCAGGCCAATTACTCCTGAACTAACTGAGATCATAAACCACCAAATTCAGGTAGCCATGTTCTGCCTTTTCTATTACAAAATACCTTACTAGTCACTCTACTGTGTGCAAATCTGCCCAATCCAGTCCAGAAAGTGACTTCCATAAATTAAGGGCAGCCTTTTTACCAGGCCTTCCCATCAGTCCAAAAACGTGAAGCCTAATATGAAATCATTCACATGGTAACAAGTTCTGCAAGTTAAACATCATTGCTGTTTGCAATAAATATAACTATAAATAAAAAGGTAGGCACCACTGATTTTCATAGCTTGAAGATCAACAAAAGAAGCCTGGCTGAATGGAAGATTAAGGGCAGAAATACCCATCCAATGAGAATGGAAAAAAACCAAATAGAAGAAAAATGTAGCATCTTCCCCCCTAAAAAAAAAAAAAAAAAGCAGTGACAATATAAAAATATTGAGGTAAAATAACCCATTTTTATGAAAAAATATTACTTCTGCATTTTTGTAGTGAAGTCTGCTATTCATGGAGTTCTACTGGACAGAGTAAAATTTCAGGAAATTAAGTGCTCAGCAGCAAACCCTCATCCCAGTTTCAGCTATGTATAAGCCTGTATAGCAGACTGGCCTTCTTGTTGTTGGTACCCTACTAAAATTAGTGCCTTCACTCAAGTGTTAATCAGCACAATTACACGCAGTGCACATGAAGGTGTCACAGCATCAACTACTGTCTACCTTTAATGATCAGGTCTTTCTGCACCAATCACCTGCTAACAAGCTCAGCCTGTGAAGTACAGATCTGCTTTTCCCAGATCAGTCTTCAAAGACTGTCTAGCATCCAGCAATTCACAAAGAAACATTAACAACCGCATTAAGTCTAAAAGAAAGTGAATGAATTATTTTGTCCACAAATTCCCAGACTTTCAGATTAAAGAAGCTCGACATGAAACACTAGAAGAAGTTAATTAACAAAAAAGCGATGCTAAATATAAATGAATGACAATTCTCACACAGTCATAAAGGAGACAGACCTTAGGCCTCTCAAAGGCACACAGATTCGAGCTAATTCAACCAAATGGAAAGGAGGAGAGGAATAACTTATTTATATAAGTATGCACTAAATGGATTTTGCATTGAGAAAACATAGCATGCAGTCTTAGAAGGCAAGTCTTGAATGCATTCCCAGATGTACCAAAAAAAAAAAAGCTTTTCCTGAATAGAAACTATAACTTGGAACCCTCTTTAAATCACAGCCATTGGATTTTGAATCTTACTCCTGGAAGATGGAGGAGAGAGAACATAACAGCAGCACAACCACTTGTTCAACTGCTGTATGTCAAGTGCAAAGCCCACTTTTAAAGTCAAGCTATAAACACATTTAGGGACTTAAAACAGAAATGTTCAAACAAAATAAGGTGGGTTTTGTAAAGGTAAATTGAAGGTATACCATTTCCAATTAAAATGGCTTATAAAGGCCTAACTAGTAGAGGAATAGTATAAGAATTTCACGAGGATGCTACACAAGAACAAAAAGTATTACAAATCATAACCTGAGCACACACAGCAGTACCCACACCTACTTCAACTCTTTGGTCAAGTGTGTGCACAGACCTTCTCACAAATTCTGGCCAAAGCAGGCTTCTTAAAACTTTTCTCTCACTCTGTCAAAACCATCTGCTAGTTCATACCAAAATTAAATCAGTTTCAAGAAAAACCTGTATTATTCATTTTATTGCAAGGTGATTTTTCAGGTTCCCTCCCCACAAATAAATTACTGCAGATAATTCCATATTTTGGAACATTCCAGCCATAGTAAAGTGATGAGAAAGCCTAAACACATCCCTGTAAAGAGGATCATAAAACGGCTGAGCTTATTTTCCTTCACCCATAAAAAGTGCTGCTGGCTGCACACACAGAGCATGCTATTTACTTTCTCATATGAAGGTACAGCTATGCTTTCTTAGAAAGGTCCCTCCTTTGAGTAACAATGCTCTGGGATCTATTTAAATGGTTACACATTAACAGGCTCACAGCCACATGGCCAAACTCGACCCATCAGATACCTGCTGAGGGAGAAAGGTTTAAATGCTGTCCTCCACATCAAAGCTTCCCCAAACAGAGTAATTTGACTTTACTCAACTGATACACAGGCTGATGAAGATTGGGAAATCCCTCTATCATCAAAAAAAAAAGCACACCTATGGCTGTAGGCCTTTTGTACAATTACTTTGGATAAATTATTAATCTTCACAAGCAACAACATCTGTTAAAATTAACCTATGTGCACACCAAAGGAAGATTTCAGAAAAGCGCCTGTGTTATGCTAATGTAAACCACACAAATATGCCACAGTTGATGAGATCAAAAAATTATCAAGATTTTTACCTCTGTCCTCTCCCAAAGTTGTTCTCTCCCTTCTCATCACAGTTACTGAGCTGCACAATCAGAAAAACACTGGAATACTGGTATTTAACTAAGCTGTACCTAGTAATCACAACACTGTCATTTGCGCTCCTAAACTGAACAGAGGTGAATAATGAATCTTATTCTCCACATTTACCCACCTGGGGGAAATAAGGCAGTTACTTCCTAAGCCCCCAGTACAGGGCACAGCATTTCCTAACAACCCATTACAAACCCTTTATTGTGCTTGTTCCTTCTGCCCATTTCCTTTTTCCAGGATTATTCTGGGATCCATCGCTTCACCTATTAGCACTAATTCTCAGCCTAAAGCTTTTGTCATCCTCTTCATGGAGACACTGAAATCTCTCGCCACAGAAGCCAAGAACACTTTCAGAACTTCGTGTAAAATTTTCTGCTGCTGCCAAATCCAAAAGTATAACCACTCTTAAAGAGCATGTCTCTTCCTCATCAATCAGCTGCTTCTTTAGACCAGATCCAAGACGTTAATTGACTGTGGAGGACTAGTATAGGGACATTTTACTTTCCAAACAGGTTTATGTTTCTTAGCTGTGTAGCTTCTGACATTTATAATATTATAAGGGCTCTGGTATGATGCCCTGAATCCTTTAGCAAATCGAATGTTTACTATTAAATGTTCCCATCTCTCCAAAGAGAAAGAGACCTAAGAATGGGCCTCGTGGAGGCCTCTGGCTGTGAGATCAGAGGCTGCAATAGGCTGTGTGGGTATCTCTAACAAGGAAAGTTCTGCTTATCTCAAATTACTTCTGTTGCCTCATGGTTTGTTTCTGTTCATCCAAGAGCTGATACCCACTTATAACCTGTGAAGTCTAATAAATTATGCCAATAGTAAAATAAAATAAACAAAAAAACCCCAAGTCTAACAACAGGTTAAGGCTGAGACAAGGACCTGTAGGTACAAGACTGCTCTAAGACAATATGCTACAACAGAAACAAATGCTCAGAAAGCTTTTCCCTCCCCTCAGTCAAAAATAGGTATTTGTTATCTGAGACACGATTCCACTAAAAATCAGACCATTACTCAGACAATTTCGTGATTCCTGCAAGGGAAAAAGGTATGCAAGCCTCATCACACTGCATGAAAAAAGGGTAGGATTTGTGTGGGGGTGTGTATACATACATATTATATATACTGATCTATGTAATACATATTAATATATAATAATATATTAATTTTATATTAATATGTAATAATATGCATTAATGCCAGGAGCAATCAAGTACTATGGAAGAAACAGATCCTGTACAAAGTACCTGAAGAAATAAGATTTTCATCTCTGAATGGTGGCAGTTCATGTGCTGACTTGTTTTAATCTCAGGAACAAGTGACAAGAAGCATCAGCAGAAATGTGTGGCCCCGTATTCCTTGGAATCCGCATCAGCATATAATTAGAAGACCATCTGTTCACAAAATTTAACCACCCAAGGTAGCTGGTACCTGACCATTTGATAAGAAGGATCAAAAAAATCCATAAAGCTAATGCCAAGCATGCTGTCTCATGTGGAAGGCTGCATCTGTGAAATGTTTTAGGCAGTGAAAGACTCTTGAGTGAAGTGCCTGCTCCTCCACAGTGCTGCTCATGAGAACACCATGACACAGAATGCATTGGCCAGGAGAAAATGCAACCATACTTAGCTTTGACACAGATACCAGCGAGGCTTAGTTAATTTTGGACTACCATTTATTACTTGCTTGTTTTTCCAAAGCCAGGCTGTCACCCTGCTCCTCTCTCCAGCCCACTGAAGCCTGCTGAAGGGGAAGGGGGACGAGAATGGGAAGAAGCAGGAGAGGGTACCAGTGCAGAAACAGAAACACATAACAGCACAGCACAAACCAGATGACAATGCAGGTATCATAGAGCAACAGGCATTAAACAAAGCACCTGAAAGTAAAATTTATTTTCCACCTCTCTGCTACATTTGCAAAACATTGAAAAATATCTTCTTATTGGACAGCTGATCCCTATCCCTTCCTTCCTCCCTCAATTAAAAGGGTATTTTCATTGTGCTGCACCTGAAATTCAAAGTCTTCACCCCATGATCTGATCTTATTTTGCATACTTGTAATGAACTGCCCCAGAAGGACAGCAAACTACACACTGCCTTTAAATTCCTGTTGCTGTTGTGGAACCAAATTCTGGAAGAACCTAACTGCCTCCAACCAGCTGCTCACCCTTGTTGGCTTATTTATTTTCCAAACTAGTGATAACAATCATTAGATTTTAAAAGCAGTCCTTACAGGAATTGCATGCAGCACAGAGCAGCAAGGACTATATTTTCCTCTCTGTTTCAAGGGGATTCTGGACCAATAACCCCAACCTAGGGAAGAGCAAAAGCAGCCCACTGCTCACACTCTTTAATCATTTAAATAGCAACAAGAATAAGAAGTAGTACATAAATTAATTTTAAAACCTTGTATATAGCTCAACAAACAGCTTAAAAGCAACGAGCACCAAGCTCTTTAGGTTCAGTGATGATTGTACATTACTTAGCATTCCAGTTTACAAACGGAGCTGCTAAAATTAAACTGAAGAAGGCAGTCACATGGTATTTATTCCTGTAACTGTTATACATAAGTTTAACTCCTCTGATTTCTAAAGCAATGATCACTAGAAAAAGCCCTAATGGTGTTCTGTGCCAATATTTTGGCATCTGATCACACTCATTTTGGGAGCACACATGCAATACAAGACTATTGTATGCTTTTGGAGGTTGGGGGTTCTTTTTTTTTTTTTTTTGATTGGTGGGTTTTGGGGTTTGGTTTGCGGTTTTTGGGGGGGGAAGTAGTTTGTTTGGGGTGTTGTGGGTTGTTTTTTCTTTAAAGAACACAACCTCTTCCTAGGGTGAATCCATAAGAGGCTTTCTTAATGGAGGTCAACTGACAAAAATTCAAATTACCATGAGATCTCTTCAAATACTGATGTAGATATTGACAGAAGATCCTTCCTTTCTTTTCTTTATGGTTTAAATGTCAGTAGTGACGCAGCAATTGCAAAACATTATATTGGAATGCCTCAATTTCTCCCAAACAGCACAGAATTTTTCGTGTTTAATTCAAGGTTATTAATAGGGAAAAAAAAAGTTCTCTCAGAATAATTAAGGGAAAACAGACTATTTAATATTCTTTGGAAGCAAAATCAATGGGTTTTTTTGTGATTTACTATGATCTCAAAGTTCCAGTGGCACTTTGCAAAACCTGATGGTTGCTCCCTGCTTCTCAAGGCTGCCAACAGAACCAGCCATCCCCTTCTGCTTCACAGTGCAAGGTACTGCCCCTGCAAGCACTAAGCAGATCACTTAGAACAACTGGTATCACCACAGAAGGAAACTAAATACACTCTGTCCTTGTATTTTTTTCCACTACAGATGGTGACTCTGACCTTTCCAAGAGAACCAATATCAATCTGAAAATACTATGCAAAAACATAATTATGTAGACCTTGTGGGTTATGAAACTAAGTTTTGCTGAAAAAACTTTCTCTTCAAGGTCTACTGATTGTTATCTTCAGACAAAAAAATGAAGATATAATTATGATGCACTACATTTAGCAGATGCAGCCATTTTTCTGTGTGTTCAACAGATTATGGCAAAATTTATACAGAAGAACTGCAAAGCATTATCCATTCAAGGAAAAAAAAAGTGTAATCCTCAACAGCCATGCTACCTGCTGGCAAGCAGTTGTAATCTGATTTCTGTCGAGGATCTCAAATCAACACAAATCACTGTTACAGAAAACACTGCTGTTTCACTGTGTCCACTAAACACGAGTGTATACAGAAAATTAATTCAAAGGACTCGCATACTGGAACACCTAGAGCATTACCAAGTTTATTCCCTTATTCCCCTCCTGCCAGCTGAGCCTAAAGTGTCATTTCACAATGTTTCTTTCCTCAATTACTACTTCAGATAGCTGGCATGACTGTTCTTCATGGGTTATCCAACACACTACTTTCAGAGTCCAGAAATGTCCCCTCTAAACTCTTTTGGTCTCTAGCTTTTATGCCAGAGTATACATATACACAATTATTTATCCTAAATACAAAAGTTCCTCTGTCTTACTAATATCTTAAGCATTAAATGGACTGTTAAAAGTATCCTAGAAAACTACTTTGCTGAAAAAAACTACTCTTTCCATCTAACAGTTTAGTCATGGTGGCCCACTCTGCTGAGCATCTTCAAATCTCTGAGGCTTCCTAATACCACCAAACTGAAAAGAGTTTAAAAGAACCTCTATTTCAGTTTGTGGTCCTGGAGGCGTACATGAAAGATTGACTTAAGACCAGCACAACTACAATCTCTTTTCCATGGCCTGGCAGTTCCACCTAAAGTGCTCCTCTCCTTTCTACTTAAATCACTACCAGGTAGAGTAAAGCTGACACCTGAGAATGCTGGATTTGGCATTAGAAAGCTGTCAAGTCAGCAGAAATTACCTACAATGTAGGAGCACCTCTGCACTATTGCCATCACCTATCAGTAACTGCTCACTGTGTGACCAAGAGGAGGCCCTACACTGTTTCCAGCTACCTACTTCATACTTCAGAAAGCAAGAACACTTCAGGGAAAAAATTACTAACTCCAACACCACAAATAAAATGCTGAAAGGAACAATGGCTTCTGGAGAAATGCAGTATTACAGACAAGACTTTTCAGAAACATACACACTAAATGGTGGAGTAACACACTGCAACCCTCATTAGGAGTCTAGTGATGCCTTGGGTTTGAACTTTCATACTTTTCAAACCCTGCACTGCCCAGTGTGTAACTCTGAAGTTTCCTGTAGCCTGTTCACTTCTGCTCTCTCATGCTGGGCAGACATAACAAAGCCTCTCTGGGACTGCTCTCCAAGGACACCCAGACCATCCTAGGCCCAAAAAGTATAAACCAAAAGCTTCTGAAAGGGGGGCAAGCTTGGGGAAATAACATCATTAACTGAAGCTTTAATTGGAGAATTAACCCCGATGTGCAAATAAACCAAACCTATAAAAGTGTAAGAACTCATGACCTGTTGCCCATCTTGGGGTCCATCTTGGCAGTGGTCTCTGGCTCCCCAGGGGTACCTTTGAAGGCCCTTTGAATAAATAATAACCTTCATTCCCTTATTCCTGTCTAGTCTCTGTTTTTAGGGGGCCACTTCAGGCATCACTAGTATCTGAACAGTCTCAATGCATATTAGAGAAAGAATTATAGCAGAAAGAGTCTGCTCTAAGTTCTGCAGAATTTAAAGTAATCCCTGCTCCAGCTTAACAGCAAAAAAAGCACAGTTAAACTACTAAGTTCAACAGCACCACTGACGTCACCCATTTTATTACAAGCTGCTTTCAAGTGGGTACTATTCCCCTTATATGTTTAATGGATCAAGCAGAGACCAGCTGTTCAGCCTATGCTACAGCTCAAAGCAACCCAAGGTATTAGATCCTACCTCCATAGGAAGCAGGGGACAAAGGGAGCCTTGGGGAATACAGATAACCACAAAATGTCAGGTTTTATTTCCTTATGGAATTGAAAAAAGACAGAACACGGGGTGTTCTCCTGGGTGATCACGTGACAATTTTTGAGGCTGCTACAAAGTGCTGCAACTTGATAAGTGCTTCAGACACCAAGCACTCTTGAGGAGGTAGTTTTGAGTTATTCTAAAAGAGAATTGAATCATAATTTCATGCTGCAACTGGGGAAAGACAGAAGGAACCTTAAAGCTGGCAGCATTCTAGAGAGCCAACAAGCATCTGCCACTGAAGGAATTATTTAAGTGCAATGCTCTGGGATACAGAGAATGCCTTTAAGCAATGCCTATGGAACCACACATCACACAATTAAACACCCATAATGGCAGAAAGCTCAGTTTTCTATCAACTAACAACCAACCCAGGAATGGGGCTACTAACAGAATAACACAGCACTAAGACATATCAGGTTTTTTTTAATACATAATTGAAAAAAACATTAAATCAATGGAGAGGTGAGAACTAATCTGATTTTCAGAGAAAGAATGTACTCATTAGAAGCTCAGCCAGTCTTGTAACAGCAGCACCCAATGCATTTAAGAGGTTAACACATGAACAACTACATTTTAAAAAGTGAGATGCTCATTACATGCTACTAAGAAATGGAAAGTGCTTCTGACTCTGGAGAAGAACACTGGTGAAATGCTGGAATACATCCATCACAATAAAGTACAATGTTCTTCAAGTGCTTACCCCAAGCAAGGTGAAATTCCCTTCAGAAATATTTTCTTGGTTAAAATTCTCTGACTCAGACATCCAAGGTCTGCAACCACAAAAAGACCACAGAAGTGTATCAAAGTAACAAGATGTTTTCAGCAGTACCACACTATTTTAGCTGAAACATAGATCTGATCTTAAAAGTAGATCAGTCGAATGTGGGAAATTTCAATGCAGGGCATTAGACATCAAATTTGCATGGCACTACTTATTTTAAGGCACAATCACCTTGTCACAAGCAAGTTTCAACTGAGAGGAATTCCTTTGTCCTTGAGTTTCACATCACCCCACCACTGCCCAGTTTTTAGGCAAATTATTTCTATCATAGTGCAAAACATACTCACTGTCTTTCCTTTCCTCTTCTGGCTTCTGATGAAAAGGTTTCCAGGGAAACTTCAAACTACACACTAAAAAAAATTATTTTTCAACTCAGAAAAATACAGCTCCCACTAAAGCATGCTGAGGAGAGTGATACCATGCCAAAACCAAGCTCCTGTTTACTGGTTTCATCAACTCCTCCTTGAATATGCATGGGTTTGCATAACTGAGCAATCATTTGCACTCTCCTCTTGGCTTCTTGCAAAGAATGATTGGTTAACTCATCCACACTGCACTGAAAACTGTTCTTCCAAGAATCTACGTTAACTTCAGGAACACTTGCCATGTTTAGCTTCGAGCTCTTCAAAGTGACATGTCAATGACATTCCCCATTGATGAAAAGAAAGGATTTTCTGCCTCTCCAGGATCAGTAACAAAGGATGAAAATAAAGCTCAGCTCCACTCCCCAGCTGCAGTGTTTTCTCAGAGGAGCTGAAGAACACAGCTGTACTGCCCCACAGCTGGGGACAAGACCACAGCACTCCCCACCCACGGCAGAACTACAGAGGAGCATGTCCATGGCACTCTTGGGATTATATCCCAGATACCCCTGCTACCTATTGCCCTCAGAGGACAACCAAAAGGATGTCACTGCCTCAGGACAGGTAGCATGCTCTTTCATCTCCCCCCACTCATTCTCTGAGCTGTATAGAATCCAGAAGATTTCCTGGAAATCAATAAGCAATACATTTATTTGTACACCTTCCCAAGAAACAGGAAAGAAAACTCAAAGACACCGGAGCATGTACTCACAGAAGGCTGAGGGGGCAATCAACCAGGGCTCACATTTGCAGGGACTTTTAACAACTTGCAAAGCCAAGGGGCAATTCAATCACTCGAGCTGAGGTGACCAGAACAGCAATACAATCAGGACAATCAAGTGTGTGCAGAAGAATAAAGAGCCCACAGGAAAGAGACTGAGATGACTATCAGATAATGGCATGAGCCAGCCAGCATCCTGGCTCCATGAGTTGAGTCAGTTTTTAACACGAAGACTGGTGTGAGATAAACTTTATATAAAGCACAGGTACTGCACATGCAAGAAGTCTTTATTAAAGGTGATGTGCTGAAATACTCATAATTAAAGTCTAAAACTCCAGCTCCTGCAATTATACTGGAACTCACTTAAGAGGGAGGCTGAAGGGGTAATGAAGATATTTTTCTGGTCCCCCAACAGATCTGGGAAATTCCTTGTTCAGAGTCTAAACAGAGAAGTCTGTTTAATTACAGAAAATCCTATTAAACTGATCTTCCACATAAAGGGCTGAAGTAACCAACTCCAAAAGGCTATAGAAGACACAATGAATTCAGAATTTAATTAGAACACACTGTTAGCTAACTATAATCTATTAATTAGCATTCTTAGTTTTTACAGCTCAATGCAATAATACCCCCTTACTTTTAAATTGCACCCTTCTTACTTTTGGACCAAAGTTATACAATTCTACCAGTGTGGTAGTAATTAGAGTGATTGCCTAGAGAACAGCAGCCTAGAAATATCTGTAAATGTTTAATTAGGGGATAAAGGAAAGACAAGGAAAAAAACTCTAAGATAGAGAAATCACTGTTCTCTAATGTATTCATATTTAGTAATTGCTTAATCCACTCTAAACCATATATTCATTGCATTTTTCTTGCAAGATTTCCAAAGCATCCTCAAATGTCAAAACTGATTTCAGAAAAAAGGTTATTGTATTCCAAGACATTCTCTTCCATATGAAAACAGGGCTAAAAATGAAAAGAATTTGAGAATTACAAGACTTACCTGCAACTGAAATACAAAGAACACCAGAAAGTTGAGTGATTGGTATTCCAGATATATGTTATCCTGGTGCTGTACCATTATAACTAAAATTTTCATTACATTACTGCTTCTAAAGAAATCCCACCTTTGCAATAAAAATTATTTAACTTCAGGTTTTCTGCACTCCAGGATGACATAAGTAAATGAAGACAAAGTGTCACACACCTTAACAAATCCCATGTTGTGATACTTACCATTTGGTAAGAACACAGCTATAAAGCTACCTGACAAGTTCATTAAATGATTTCATACTATCTCAGGAAAAACAACTTACTGCCTTCAACTCAAGCTCTTTTAAAAGTGAAAAGAAACTTGCAGGCAGGTTCAGTGTTACCCACTAACCAAAAGTAATTTACTATTTAAGACAGGCTACCTGGAAGTAGAGTACAACATGTCAAGCACTACCAGCACTAAACTTTTCCTCCAGCATTTCCCTCTCTCCTTCACCTTCTAAAGCAATCTAACAAAAAGCATTGCCTAAAATAGCAACTATACCCTAAAAGCTACAAGAACATGCTCAAATTTGAATCATGGAAACTTTCACTAAATTTGCTTGGATACTTAAAAAGCTCAACAGGAAAAGTAATTTTGTCATGATGAAAGCTGACTTACATTTCAGAGAACTTCTGGAGTTGGACACTGGGTCTGTTTTTCATAAGAATAGTGAGGTGTTTTTACCTGACAGTCCAGAGAGGAGCTGAACTCACATTTAGCCAGAAACAGCTAAACAGGAGGATACTCATTCAAAGACAAATATTTACTTCAGGACTAAGGCAGGCAGAAGGTCTAGGTGGGAGAACATTAAGAAAGCTTTTAATCAGTAGAACTGACTACAAAGAGACCCCAATTTTAATCAACCTCTCAGTTTTAATTTGGAGATGCTTTTAAGATGCACAAGACCAAAGGACCCAGACACCTGAGAATCTCTGTTCTTCTGCTTATTCTGTAACTGGCCAGACCACTACAAAAAAACCTGCAGGATAGCTGTATAACAAGATATGCAGAGTTTATGACAAAAGAATAACAAGCATGTATTAAACAGTGTTATTTAAATGTAGCCAAGAACACAATTTATATCTGTTTGTGAAAACTGCAGGTCTGGAGGTTTTAACTCTAAAGTAAGACCAGCATAACTTTAACTTTGTTTTTAGTGGCAATCTGGCAACATTCAGCAACAGTTCAGTTATACTGGGGGTCAGCAGTTAGTACATTCTGCATCTCAGAGAACGCTTCGAGAGGTAAACAGCACAGAAATATTAATTATGAACAGAATAAATACTTCCAGAAGGAAACCGAGTGGTTACCATGAGTCCTAGGGGAAAAAAACTCACACGACACCCAAGGAAAAATGAGCACTTGAGGTGGTTTACAAGTCTGACAAGAAACATTTAAAAACAGGCTTGCAAACTGAAAACATGTCTTACCCACATCAATTACCCAAGAAAAGCACCAATCTAATTTAGCTGCTTAAGTGTGACATGCAAGTTTATTAAAGTCATTTAATCATGCTACCACACTAACACAGCAGCAACATTAGACGACAAACCTGGTTTTCTTCTTGCAAGACTCTGTATTGCTCCTTCCAAATGGTGATCTTTGAAGCCTCATCCTTCCTCAGAGCCCTCTCCTTTTTCAGCTCAGGACTCCAGAAGGTCTTGATGCTGTTCATGGAAGAGCTCAGCTTGCTTTCCTTCACCTCCACGTCCTTGCGGAGCAGGTCGTTCTCCCTCAGCACCTCCTTGAGCTGCGTCTGCAGGTCCATGATGGTGTTGTCCCGGGCCTGGCGCAGCGAGTGAGGCACGGTGGAGGCCATGCTCACGGGGGGCAGGTGGTGCTCGCCGAAGGCGATGGCGTCGCTGGCGACGCCGCTGCTGGCGATGTTGGGGCTGCTGCCCATGGCCGTCATGCGCACGCCGTAGGGCAGCCGCCCCCCGGAGCGCCCCAGCGTCATGGTGCTCTTGGGGGTGTCCGCGCCCACGTTCTCGTGGTCGCTGAGGTACATGGGGCCAGACGTGGCGTAGGCAGCGTTTAAGGACTGGATGTTCTCCATGGAAAGGGTTTTCCCGCTGCCGCCCCCAGTGCTGCTCCCGGAGCTGCCCCCCGTGCTGTTGGTTCGACGATGGCCCAAGCGCGGCGAGCGCGGCAGCCGCGGGGAGCGCCCTGGGCTCTGCGTGCTGGGCTCCACCTTGCCCACGGAACGAGCACTTCCATACATGGTTAAGCTGGTGGTGTGAGGCAATCAGATAGGCAAAAATCAGGAATGACAGAATTCCTGTTAAGCTCTTCAATGGTTATAAGTCAAGTTAAGGCCAATCACTACTTGTAACAGATCCAGTTGTCCATCTCTGAAGTCACCTGCTCAGGATACTCAGGACCATATCTGTGACAATAAGAGTAACATATTAAAATCTATGTCAGTAAAAGTAATACATTAAATACCTAGTTCATCACCAAATATTTGTCCCACATTAGAATATATTCTACTATCTTTATACTTCTCCAGTGTTTTTTAATTCTTCCTAACAAAAAAAAAGCAATGTTTTATTTAAACTCTTGTATTTAAACTCAAAAAGAAACTTCTATGCTTGCTTTTCTACTGATATATTATCATGGTAAAAAGGGAAGGAAAAGAGAATCCATCAGTCTTCAAGACATAATTTTGTTGGCCATGAGAAACCCTTCAGATGTCATCTAATCTCTTCTCCTGTTTCTAACCAGCCCTAATGCTTTACCTGTTACCTGCGTAAGAGAGAATCAAAATTTAAAAGGCACTCAGTAGGATATCTTTCCTTCAAGCACTGCCAGCTCTCACAAGGCATGGTTTCTAAACCCCTGTGCTGTGAAATCATCCTGCAAATGGGAAGGCAGGATGGACTGAAATGACTGTGACCATGATCTCAACCAGCAGGTTCCTTAGCACTGCTGTCAGCCCTACTTCAAATGCAGAAGCGAGAACCAAAACTAAGAATTATCATGAAATCACTACTGACCACACAACTTAAGCAAGCACAGATGCAAATCTGAAAGAAGAGCAATGACCCAGCAATGAGACCAATGAGGTTAAGAGTCAGAAGAGGATCACAGCTCCACTGAAAACTGGTTCTAGACTCTCACCTTCTCTCAAACTAAAGGTAACTTAAATCTTTGTTCAGATTACAAAAAGATTTCAGTTGAAGTATACTTCTCATTATCCAGCTGAGATTAATCCCGTTAAATAATATTTCAACAGCAGGAACCTCTTAAAACACAGAACAGTACAACATCATCCTGTCGCTGTTCCTTCTCCCCTCTACTTTTTGTTTAAATAAGGGCTCTAGTGGCATATGCAATAAAATTCCTTATTTTTGCAGAGCAATATGATGCTGTTGTACAAGTGCTGGCAGGAAGCTCTTTAGCACAGGGACTCTGGGCTGGGATCACAGTCAATAGTCAAGATCTAGCAGAGAAGCAAGAAATGTAACTTAACTACTGCACTGCAAAACCTACCCCACTATACAGTTCTTCCCTTTTTTTCCAGTGTAAACAATTTCATGTTGCTGTTGGGCTCAAATAAAAATCAAAACTAGAACATTGAAACACTCCTGATCCCATCAGATGAAAGAACACCAGCCAGTGTCCAAAGAGCAGCAGCATCTTCTACATCTCAACATCTTGCCTTTCACACCCACATTCATCTACCTGCCCCTTCTGCTCACAAGTCAGGTTTGCCAGGTATTAGGAATAAATTTCTCCAAACCAGCATGTTTGTGACATAATTATTGGGCAAACTTAAAGATTAAGTTTAAAAGAGGGATACAAAAGAAACTGTAGAAATACTGCAAGCGGGTGGAAGGAAAGAGACCAAAAAATAATATTGCAAAAAAATACTGGAAAAGGGTAGAAAAAAAGAAAGAAGTAAAAATGAAGATAAAGCGTTTTTCCTTTCAGAATGAAAAGCTAGTATGGAAAAAGATACAACAAGAAATAGGTTTAAAATGTTTAGCCTAACCTTAAATTTTAAATGGAAAACAAGATCAGGGTAAGCCAGCGTTTTTTCATTTTCCCACAATTTCATAGAAGATACAATGGCACGAGGAAATTTACAAAGCTTATGGAAATTGATACTGCTTTGTGAGCAGTTCTCAAGATGTTCAAGTGCTCACTCTTCTTTTTTGTGACAAGAAAAGCTAGCAACAATATTGCCACAGAATATTTTAAAGCACGTATGTAAAGGAGAACAGGCCAAGGAAAAACAGCCACCAGCTGTTCAATTAATTGAAATTATCTACCAAAGCAACACCTACAGATGTATTTTTTAATGCAAGTTACATTTCTTCTATTTCAACTACAAATCCTTATGCAAAACAGTACAGAAATATAAACTATGTAACAAAGTCTACAGTGTTCCACTGAAGTTGCTTCAATAAGCAAGACACTGTGCCCCAGATCTGGAAGAAAAACACTTCTTCCAAACAGAAAGGCTATTTCAGACTAGCCTCACTGTTTGAGATATCAAAATGCTAAAAATGCTGCTGTGACACCACTTGAGCACTCAAAACAAGTCAGATATGATTTCTTAGACGCTACATAAAGTACATTCCACCGAGAGCTTGCATTCATTAGGATTCTCTTGAAAATTAATCTAAATCACAGCACTTAATTAATTTGCTAAAAACTCACCACAGTAAATCAGGGCAAACATTCATTAACAGCTTTGGATGAGCTTAACTTGAACCCAAAGACTAGACTTGCATGCATTTCAGCTGAAGGACTTCAACCCCAAACCACTAAGTTCCAAAGCTGATCCAAGTACATCACTGCTGCACACACAAGTATCACCTGGGAAAGCCCTTAACAACACACCAGAGCAGCTCAAAAGCTTTTAGGTAATTTCTAATGAGCTCCTCGTCCTCAACATGGAAAAAGATCACAGAACTGCCTTCTCCCTGCCTTAGCAAACACTTAGTTAAACCATGACCACCTCCCAGTGAATGGAAGGGGCTGATACCCTTGACAGAAAGCAGCTTCCCAGGCAGCAGAGAGGAGCTGGCAGCCGTGCAGGAACCATCCTCGACCACAGTGGGCAGGCAGGGGAGCTCCCACCCAGCTCAGCTGCAAACACCAGCCCTGGGCTAACTCAGCTCCGAGCCTGGCTCCACAGGCAGGCACCATCCCCTCTGCACCCCCAGAAAAATCAAGTAACTCAAGCTGTGAAAGCCAACTGCTAGAATTAGCTGTTCATCAGGGTTATGGGAAGGATTCCCAGAGCTGGCACAGCTGGAGCTCAGGGAGAACTCTGCTATTGGTGCCGTGCATTACACTGCACTCACCTTTCACACAAAAGCAGTAGATTGAGAAGAGCTGTCTTTGGAAACAAGCAAACATAACCCCCCCAGTATTTTCCTTGAAATGACAACCTTCACTACACCATTGTTAGACTTCAAAATTGTGAACATTGCAACCATTAACTAAATACACCCTTCCACACATGCAGTTTCAGTATTTCCACTGACACAGATCTGCCACAGTTCAAGACAAAAAAGAAGATACCAGATAAATCTTAACTCTTTTATTTTTCCCCTGGCTTTTTTCTAGTAGCATTTATCACTGACCATACCACTTTGTTGTAGAAGCAGATAGTAATACAATTCACACTAGGAAAAACATCTTTCATCATGAAAACAGCAAAGTCGGGGAAAAAGTGACAAAAAAATTCTCTTCTTTTTTGCAATAGCAATTAATCAGGAAGAAGAAAGAATTCCAGCTTCCCTCCCAGAGTCCAAGAAAAAGTATATGGAAGATTTCTTTCAGATAACATCATAACCAGAAAAGTTAATTTTTCAGTATTCTGACCCACACTGGCATTTTACTGGGAATCTCACAAGTACGGTCTCTTATCTTCCATGAGGCCAACATGCAGCACTGTTACTATTTTCCTCTTCTACTGAGACTCTAAATTTAGTCACAAATAAATCATCCCTTAACCTTACAAGATGGTGGTAACCACAAGGAACACTGTCCAACTGTGCATGTACTAACCATCTTCCCTTTGCAAATTCTCCTTCCCTTTGCAAATTTCTTTGCAAAAAAAGCCTTTGTTTTTTCTGCCAATACAGGAACCCTAACCCAAGATTACAAAAAAAAAAAAAAGAAGACTCTCAACATAAAGAGCTTAATGAACCAAAACAGCTGAAGCCAGTGCTAAACCATTTTTCATCAAGATAGCTTGTGTAACTTTACAATTATGGAACAAAATTCTCTTGTTCACTGTTCATTAAGAGAACAAAAACTTCAAAGAGCATCCTATATGCAAGCCAAATTAAAAAATAAAAAAAAATTCACATCAGCCCAAGTAAAAACTTTATAGATACATTTATGTAGGTATTTAAATTGGCATTGCACCTTTGCAGGCAGAAAGACCTGGCCTGCTTTTAGTAAAAGCTGAAAATGCTATCTAGTGCTTATGGAAAAACATGAAAGAATGACTATCAGAAAAAGAATAGGCAGGAATTACACAATATTGCAGAAAAAGGCTTGGAAAAGGACAGTTATGAACACATTTTCTGTATAAAAATTTTAAAATAGCTAACAGCACATCCTGCTTGAAGCGCCAGCTAAGAAAAATGTCTCCTCAGCTCACAGGTGACTGTCCCAAAACATTCAGAGACAGACACCATTAACTGTGAAAAACGTTCATAACCTGGCAGCAGACATTTAAATGTACTGCAGTGCAACCTGTAGCAACTAAAATCCACCTGTTTCATCACAACAACCTAGTCCCAGGCAGTGAACAGCAATGGAGGACCCAGCTTTCTTCAAAACATGCCAGGATCAGGACCTGGCGTGCCAAAAGAACAGTAAAAAGCCACCTGCACAGGTTCATGGAGATTTACTTGTGAGGCAATTATGACATGAGAGAGGGCAGGAACAGAGACATGAGTCTTGCCAAAAGATCTGGTGGTTTTCAGTGCAAGTTGTATTGGGGCATAGTAGAAAAGTAAAAATTGTAGGGGGATCCCATTAACATCAAACTTCAGTATAAAGACTCCCATAAAATGAGATGTCTTTAGCAGTGCTGTCACACCCAGCCCCTACATCTACCATTTGATGTGAACCAATGGCTCAGAGGGCAGGTGCTCCTGGCTACAGCTGACAGAAAACAGAGGATTCATCAAAAAGAAGTTTTGTAGCCCTCTGGAAGCTTTCTCTGTCACATAAATTAATAATGCCTTTCATGTCTCCCCCTACTCCAGGACAAATACTAATAGCACACCAATCACTTCTAGGTAAGCAAGCAACCAAATACACACAGACAATGCTGCAGAAACACAGGCAAAATCCAGCCTACATTTTTTTAAAACAAAAAGAATTTCAGAGTAACTTCTGCAGCCTCCAGCAAGTCCTATCAATTTCCTTGCTGCAATTTCTGTTCAGGACTGACACCAGCTGACAAAGCGCTACAGCTATGGAGACAATTCCTTAATAGCATCACTGCCTGATAGTCAGGAATGGGGCAGTGGGATCACAAACCAGGCAAGTGCCTCCTACAGCCCAGGGACCCCCCTAGAGCCTCCCAGCAGCAGCCTGGAAGCCACGGATCCAGCTTCCAGAAGACAGAACCTCCTTGTCACCCTGATTCCTGTCTGCACAAGGAAAGCTTTGAATGTCAGTTTCATAGTAAAAGCAAAGCCAGCCTTTACAAGAGGCATCCTAATCTGATAAAGGACTGCAGCAGACACATTAGACTTCATTAACAGAGGTAGCAATTGTTGCCATTTACATAATTCACACCCGAATAGTTAATGGCAAGTATGACTAGATTACACAGTAGGACAGAGACTGCAGAGTAGATACAACAGAGGGGAGGGCAGGTAGGAAAGATGGAATTCCAAAAAAAGATAATTACAATTACAGTTACATTCCAATAAAACCCTGCCAGCAATCCAAATAGTGGGTATAATGAGAGAATTGACATGATTCACAACAACTTAGAGGTGTGCTAACCAAGAGAAAAAATTAATTCCTTTTACCTCCTAGTCCACATCAGTTACCAAACCTACGGTGCTACGTTACTTTAAATAAAAAGTGTGAAGCCTCTCTCTCTTAGGGCTGTTTTGTAGATTTTTGGCTTGACTAGTTTTGGAAGGTAAGAAGGCTCACTACTTTTCATGTTAAATTAATAACTATTACACACAAAAAGACAGAAGAAAGTTTACTTTGGAAATTATCTGCAAGCCAGCCAATGCTGGATACAAGGCACTGAACCCATGGAATTCAGGACTGTTTATCAAAATGTCCTTGTGGCCTTGACAACAAGAAAGCAAAAAGGATGAATTAAATTAAGACAGAAATAAGACAAAAAAAGTAACTGTTCATATTAGGATTGACTCTCATTCCTAAAGAGCACATAAATAAATGCTGAAGCACTGCCATCTGTTTATATCCAATCCTTTCTAAAAGCTGGGGGGATGGTGGTGGTGGTGGTGTTTGTTTTGTGTTTTTTAAATTAAGTTCACCTACTTGCACATCTGCCAGGTTTGCTGACTGTAACAGAGCCTTTGTTCTGTCTCACGGAACACAAGATGTGAATTGATACATTCTTCCCCATATACACAAAGACATCTCCCCAGAAAAGCATCTCAGTCAACAAGCATCTCAATCCCCAACAATCTTCAGGCAACTTTGACATATTAAAAAAATATGTTTTGTAAAAGGCAGGTCATCAACCCTGACCCCCTAACAGTTTAAGGAAAAAAACCAGCATTCACTTGTCAAGGGAGTGTTTTGTTTCTAAACATAAAGTGACATCCCTGTTAAACAATTTTTACATTTGAAAGGTTAGCATGAAAGGCACCTGTACACTTTAAGTCACCACAGAACATGGAAACATCTTGATTCCCTGTCCTTTTTAGACACCTTTCTGTTCCCCATTCCTACAAGGTGTCCCATCCAGAAAACACTACCTGCAAGTCTGTAAATGAGAGAGCCAGAAATATTCCTCAGCTTCCTAGTTAATTTGTCTCCCACAAGTACACAATTCCTTTCATGGGATCTACTTACTCAACAAGGAAGACAGAACATGCTCTGTTCTACTCTACAGCACTCTCTTTGCAAAAGCAGTTTTAACTGACATCAAGTTTTGTTCCTCATAAGGTTCCCTTAAGCCTTGATATCAGCATAAAGGCTCTGCTGTCACCACCACAGTTCCATCCCTCTCTATCTCCTTTCCCCAAAAACAAGACCACAAAAAAAGCTTATTATTATTATTATAAATACATCCCTTTTAGCTAAACCTTTATTTACTCATATTTATATAATCTGATACACCACTTACTTATAAGGACTTTTTCCTAGTGCTCTGGAGATTGGCCTCAGCTTGAGAGAGAACGTGAGGGACTACAGATATTTCCAAAGGCCTTACTTCATCTCACTCGTCAGACTGCAGTGGTTCTGCTCCCAGTGCACTGAGGGTTAACCTGGTCACTAAATCTGGGTGCACAAGCAAGTTCTTTCTGTCCTGGCTGCCGTGACAGAAATTATTCTGCCTTCCTGCAGAGCCAGGAGCTCATACTGCTTAACACTACCTGGACATCACACTGAAAGGCTTCCAAGGTGTGGCAGAAATCCTGGGTGCTGTTCCAGCACCTCTCCTTTCCTACAGCTTCAAGTATTTCACTGGATCTGTCACAGGATGGTTAGCACATGGAGCAGATATGACCCTTCTCAGTTGCTGCTTCTTGCCTGGATCTACCACTCTGGACCCCCAGAGTCCCTCCCTGTCCTAACTTCTTAATGCTGACACGTGGAGGGAGTCTGGGTAGGGGCATCAGGATTTCTCTCCTGCAATGACTGGGACATAATTTTAAGTCTAAATTTAAAGCAGGTGTGAAGAAAAACAAAAAAATCATCCTGTGCCCTTTTAAAGGCAAAACACAAAAAGCAACAGGTGTCAAAACTTCAACATATCACTTGTATATACTTCCTAGTGATAAACTGATTAAATTAACTCTCATTCATCTAATTATCTAGAACATTGAAAATCTTCATCTGTGGATGTTAATTTTCTGTCACTGCATGGCTAAAGAGTTTATAGGCTCATTTTAGAGTATAAAGTCAGTAAATACTGTATGTTTGCATCCACAGCTTTTTCTCACCCACAGGTGGCATGCAACCAGCAACCCATTCCTAAAAGCAGAAACAAAATGTTACAAGCCCTAAAGATATTTCAAAAGCCCCCAAGTGCCCAGGAGCACTAATGGGCCCTTGTGGATAGTCAGCCCAAAGTCACCATGGGTAACATTACAGTACCCCGGCTACAGAAATTCCATCATCACCTCACCCTGACAACAACGTTGGGCCAACAATATTGACGTAACCCACGTGCCAGGAAACATCACCACTGCTAAATCAGCACTGGATTTTCTAGGATCTGCTGCTCTACTACTGCCACACAGCAGTCCACTGCATGCCAGAGTTAAACTCCTGGCTTAAACAGGCAGCAGTGGCTAGAACCCTCCTCACCCAGACTGCTCATACAGCAGGGTGGCCAGCAAGGGTCAAGAACCCACACCAGGGGTTTAGTTCTACTATTTAAAAAGCCACGGGCATCCCTCCACACTTACATCTCTGACCAAACCATACTCAGCTAAAACAAGCCAGACCCTCTAAATATAACACAATTCTGCAGTGGCTTAGCCAGGTAACTGTTCTAACAAAACTCTCACCCAAGAGAGGTTTTCAGGGGAACAGGCTTGAAAATAGGGAGGAGTGAGGGGGTGAGAGATAACAATAGGAGAGTATCCTGCTTCACAAAATAAGGAATAGGAGCGAGGAACTCACACACTGGTTACAATAGCATGGTAAAACATTTCTATTCATACAGCAGCACACATAACTGCTACCAGGAACTGAGAAAGTGGCAGATTCAAAGAAAGAAAGAAAGGAAAAAAAAAAAAAAGGAAAGAAAAGAAAAAGAGTAAGAACACACTGAATACCAAAACCCCCTCAAAAAACAGCCAGGGCTTCTCTCATGACCAATATTTGCAATTCAGTAAAAGGGAATAGGCCACATAAATACAAAACCTGCCTTTTCTGCTAGTCAGGCCATTAGCCACGTATTACAGATTAAAAGTTACGTGAAGGGAATCTCAGAAAAGCTCACAGCAGGATCAAAAAGAATGCTAAAAATTATGAAAAACATGATGCTTTAATATAGCCCAGAGAGCAGGTTTTCTTCAGTTTAGGCTTCTCCTGACATCCCAACAGTGATTTAATTACAGCTAAATTGGTCTCCCAGAAGTGGTGGAAGAAGTTTAAATTATATCGAAGATTATGATGAACTCACATTTCATTCAGCAGATCCCAACCTTCTTCTAGCTGCAGCCCTTCCTGCAGCTTGATGGATTCAGACAATTCCAAATTTCTGGATGACATAGTAGTCACAGACTTGACTATCCTGGGAACTGCTGTTCTGTGATAAAGTTCTGAACTGTGCTTCCAGAATTGAACTACATTCAGTACAGCTGGTAACTAAATAATTACTGCTTTCACTACTGGAAAAAAAAAAATCACTTATTTTACTACCAGCTCTAGTCACAGCAGCACGGGCAAGGTGGTGATTCCTCTCTCCTCATCCAAATGGAAATGGCTCTAAGGGTGCTGACTCACAGCTGACCCTGAATTGGGGCACACATTTGAGCTGCTGCAGTTTCCAACACAAACTCCAGTAACGTGCCAGGCTGTAGCTCAGGAGGAGATGTGTGCTCAGCCACCTACGGCTACAGACGCAATAATCTCAGGGAGCAAAGGAGGGCAGGCAGCTGGTGGAGGTTACTGCTGCAGACATCCTTGCCCAGCTGGCCATTGTTTGAGAATTACAACCGCACAGCCCAACCAGACAACTTTCTGGGCTCACAGCCTGTTGGATTTGAGGTAACGCGTTATCCAGCTACACCCTGCAGGCTTGAGCGTGGCCCCCCAAAACGTGCTTGGACAAAATGTAAATCACACATTGTTCTGCAGAACAATTTTATTTTTATCCATTTGCTTTCATTCTCTCGGCTCCTGTACTGCTTCCCACCACTACCAGCCCCTCCATAGGTGTGTTCTTTACACCTTCGCTTCTCCCAGTCCCTCCCATTTCCACTGGGGCTTCACTTTAAACCATTTCACACCCTATCAGCCAGCACAAACCACAACATGAACTTCCAGGGCGCATGCAACATTCCCGGTAAAATACATCGTGTGCTTCCTGACTAACCTTCAGAGCTCACACTACAAACGAGACAGATGTGGAAGGGCAGCAATTCCTGACACAGGCTTCAGGATGGCAGCAGGCTCAGAAACAAAGCACCGTGTCAGCTGACGCTGGCTCGTAGTAGATGCAATAAAACACACGAAACTGACCATTCAGCGCTCACGGAGAGAACAGAAAAAATCCAACACCGCCACAAGGTCTGGGCAGAGAGACACCGCTGACCATTACCTCAGACGAGGTGACTACGATAACAAAAGCGTGCGCTTCCCCAAGGACGGGCTGAACGCGGAGGGGCGGAAAAGCACGGCCGGGAAGGGGAGCGGGCAGAGCAGCAATGACCGCCCGTGCGAGGCACAGCCCGACCCCGCCCGGCCGCGGGCAGTGCCCGGCAGGACGCGGGCCCGCGGGGCGATGTGGCGGCCGCGCCACGCTCCCGGCGCCGGACCGGGGCCACCGCGCCCCGCCCGGGCGGTGACAGCGTGCGGGGCCCGCCGGCGAGAGGCCCCGGCCCCCCCTTCCCTCCCTCCTTCCCCCGAGCACCCCCGGGGAACCGCCCGCGGGCCCGGACCCACCTGCGCGGCAGCCCCGCGGCCACAGCCCCGCCGCAGCCCCAGCCCAGCCCAGCGCGGCGGCGGCTCCCGCAGCTACCGGCGCCCGCAGGCCCCGCCCCGCCCCGCGCTCCCCCAAGCGGACGGCGAGGCGCGCTAACCCGGCCCCCCCCGCCCCGAGCGCGGCCCCTCACCTGCCTGTCAGCCCGCGGGGAGGGCGGCGGAGGGCAGGGGCGGCGGCGGCCGCGCCCGGCGCGCTGAGCTGGGGCCGGCTCCGCGGGGCTCCGCCGCTGGGCTCCCTCACGCCGCTGCCGCTCCGCCGCTCCCGCCCGCGCCCCCGGCGCGAGACACGCGCAGGCCCCGCCCCCGCCGCCCGCACGCCCCGCCCACGCCGCGCGCGCTCGCCGCGCCGGGCTTCCCTCGGCCCTCCCCGCGCGCGCCGGGCGGGGGGCGGGGCGTGGCCTGAGGCTCCGCCCCGGCGCTGCGTCACCGCCCGCGCGCGGCCCCGGGAAAGTTTGGCCTCTCTCCGGCACCGTAGCGGCTCCGGCTCCGGGCGGGAACTGCGAACGGGCCCCGGTACGGCCCCGGTACGGCCCCGGTACGGCGGGAGAGCTCAGGTACGGCGGGAGAGCCCCGGTACGGCGGGTAGGGCTCCGGTACGGCGGGAGAGCCCCGGTACGGCGGGAGAGCTCAGGTACGGCGGGAGAGCCCCGGTACGGCGGGTAGGGCTCCGGTACGGCGGGAGAGCCCCGGTACGGCGGGCGGGGCTCCGGTACGGCCCCGGTACGGCGGGCAGGGCTCCGGTACGGCGGGCAGGGCTGAGGTACGGCGGGAGAGCCCCGGTACGGCGGGCAGGGCTCCGGTACGGCGGGCAGGACTCAGGCTTATAATTATGTTATTTTATCATATTATATATGACCTATATGGTATATTTTATGGTTTTTTTATATTATTGCGTCTTATATGTTATATTATAATTGTGTTATTATGTTATGTTATAATTACCATTTATATCGGAATTCAGACCTCTGGCAGGCTGATATCCACTAAGGTCTCGATAACCTGAACTTGCCTTTCGACTGTAAAAGCAGAGAGTCCATTTTAAATTAATTTCTGTAGAATCGTGTAGTGCATGCTCTAGTATTTGAGCCCTTCTGTCAAGCCTAAGGTATCCCCCCAAAAAAGGGATAATTTCTGTTGCTGTCTAAGAAGGCAGGAGGATGGAAATAGGTACAGGCTTGCCCACGCCTCGAGTATTCCGCCAGTTTCAAATGTAAATGATTTTCCATTTAATAATAAGCGAGTGTCAACCTGGAGCGAAACGGAGCCTAAGAGCTTTAGGTTTTTTTGTCCTAACTTCATTAGTGTGTCAGCTTAACAGGGCCTTGCTGCCAGAAGTGTCGTCTGTGCCTGTGATCGCCGTGGGGTTTGTGCTGCACACTTTGACAGATCTCTCACAGTGCTTGCGGAGTTCAGGTGGTTTCGGTTCCGGGCTGGATGAATTCCTTGCCTGGTGATTGCGTTTGGGGCATCTGCAGCCTTTCTGCTTACAGCTGGACAGGCTGCTCGTCCCTCTAAGTCCCAAACCATTACTCTTGGGTTAAAAACCCTGCTGTCCTTGCCTTGCGAGGGCTGGAGTGACTTGTACATAAATGATGTGGTGATAAATCAATCTGACAGGCTTTTAGAAAGAAGTGCCCAGGTAAATAATTTATGATATTTGAGTAATATTTCCGCCTGGTCTGGTATCCAGAACGAGCTCTTTTCTTTTACTCTGCCTGGATGGATGTGAAACTCCTTGAAGAGCAGATTGTTCACTTTTGGTTTTGTAACTGTGAGGTGTTACTGTTTCATACCTAGAAAAAAAACAGAGTTGTTTCTCTTGTCTTTCAGTTCTTCCCCTTGGTCATTGTTTGCTGTTATACGGAATTTATTTTATAATATCATCAAAAAGATTATTTGTGCAGGAGTACCCGTCAATCCCTTTAATGAAATATTTTTTATACAGATTGTGAGTTAATGCAAAGGAATTGAGTAATGTGAGAAATTAAACAGGATGTATATTTCTGGAAAGCAAATGTATTTCAAACTGAGAATTGTTTGGAATGATCTTTTTCCTAGGATGCTGTTGGTGCATTTTTAACTAATGAAACTTTTTAGACGCTTTGTAAGGCAAAAATTGCAATGGGCAGTGGACTTTAAAACAGCAAACAAAACTACATAGCAAAGGGGTAATTGACATACCACTGCTGTTAAAGAAAGTGGAGACATAACCAGCAAATTTTGAAAAATATGCAAGCTAGAACACAGCAAAACGTGCTAAACTGAGCAATTTGGACTGGATTTGTAATTGCTGGGAAAGCAGGCTCCTAAACGACTTCCACTAGTTACACTGATGTTCAGTGCGCTTGTGGCAGTTGTATGGAGGCTGTCACGACAGGAGACAGCAGAATGAATAAGGAGGTGAGTTTCTCATCCCATGTTCCAAAAATGCAGGAGCTGACCAGATAGGCTTCGTTTCAGATGTTGGGTGTATCCAAAAATTCTTAAATAGAAACCCCCATAAATGCTCTGTTCCTCTTCCAAAAGCATATAAAGGTAAGGAAGAAAGAGCTTTACCCTGTGTTCACTAAAATGTTAAAAACGTGGAACCAGAATTAGTGTTTTCTGCTCAGTGCAGGGAGAATCATGATCCTAGACATGCCAAGAGTAAACCTAGCAGTGAGCAGTGCCTGGTAAACCAAAGAGCTGAGTTATGCTTTCGGAGCCACGCAGACTCCAGTGTAATGAGGGGCACTGCATGGAGGCATCCACCTGACACGTGCTGTAACTGAGCACAAATTGTCACAGTGGTGCTTGTCTGCCTTGGAAGCAAATGTATTTAAACCACTGCAGGGAGCTCAAACTTCCAATGTTCTGCCTTTTTTCTCTTGCTGCAGACTGTGGCCTGGATGAGTTAGGGGCATTGATAAGGTGCTATCACCTTATCACAAGCGTCAGAGGCCAGCTGCAGTCTGCAGCAGACACCCAGACTCCTGAGCTGCCCCTGCACGTCCATGTTTAACCCATCAAACACTGAGTATCTTTTCCTTCTGTTGAGGTTAACAGAACATTACCTTGCTTTTCTCAAGTCATCAAGGTTGCTTACTTAGAGATATCAGAAGGCAAAACTCAACAGTTCTATTGTGTGCAGCTTTTCCACAGGCAATTGCATAATCTCTTTTCCACTCCTTTTAAACTGTGGGGGCCTGTCTTGATTAGGAACAGCTGCCCCATTAAACTTGAAAGGTGCACCTCAGCTCTGTGTTAAAGCAGCCTTTGCATAACAGGTAAATCAACTCATAAAATAGTTTGGGGTTCCCAGGGGAAAGAAAACTCGACAGAAATATAAAACTTGTAAATTTTTTCTATGTTTTCTTAAGGTAATACAAACCTTAGCTTAAGTGTGTGGCATTATCTTTAGTGCTTGCTAAATCAGTTGTTGCTAGCTGTGTAACTGTTTGTTCTTGCTGGGCTCAGTGGAATTGCATTTATTGAAAGAATGTTGAAGATTTTTACTCAGCAAACCAAAGCTTCTCTGTGAAGGAAAGGTACCAGACAGAGAGGACGAGGATGAATGAAAAGCCCTCTGGAAGTTCACAGTCTGTGCTGAAGTCCTGTCCTGGGCTGTGGGGTGCTCTGATGAATTCCTTGAGCAGCCCTGTTCTAGCTGAGCAGTGCCCAAGCTGTGGTACTCGCACAATGCATGGTATGCAAGCTATTCTGGAGTGATGCAAACTGCTGCTGCCACCTTACCTGTGAGGAGAGCTGGGAGCTGGCACTCCTACCACAGCGTTAGAGCCCAGGGCATGGTTCAAAAACCGAGTTTGTCAAGGCAGAGTGGAACTGATAGAAAAAGATGTGATTTAGGAGCAAAATAAATTTTTGGGCGGTAATGGACAGTAGGATAGAAAGGTGTGTGAGGATGTGTTAATTTAGAAAATTAGAAGTTATGTCCATACAACCATGGTAGGTGAAGGTGTTGCTGCTGCAGCCCACAGTGGTAGATACACTTGAACAGATTAAATTCAGGATTTTCTGTTCTGGAAGACTGGTTTATTTCCTGCACGAGAATTCGTGTACACACACATTTTTCTCAGCAGTGCTCAATTTACTACCACCATGCAAATAAATTCCTACTTGCAGAGTGCTGTTGAAAATGGGTATTTTATATCCAGTTTCCCAAAACCGAGATTGCTTTTTTCTGACTGTGTAGCTAATGTGTTCACATTTTGAAAGAAAAGATCAGAATCTGGTATTAGTAAAGGCTGTTAAGTTTCTTTACCTGTTCTAGTGTATCAAGGTAATGTTTTGGAGCACAGTGCAGCACCTCAAGTCTTGTGTGGACTCTTTCTCAGTGACAAGAAAACTTCCTGAGATCATTACCAGTTAAACGCAAAAGAATTCCCTGTAAATAATAAATAATAAATAATGGTTCCATTACCGCAGAGATAGTAAATGATAATTCCTAGGTGCCTTTAAACTGATAAACTGCCTGTATCATCCTTCATATTCAAATGCATATTTGAACTTTAATTTTTAGTCTTTCCCATTTAAAAATAGGGCATTTTTTAACACTGGTTAATGAGTCAGGCAGCCTCCTACTGCAGTCCTGGCCCCAGAGGGTGTCCGAGGCTCTTTGGCACTCCAGTCAATAGTTTATTATCTACTTCAGCATTAATGTTTCATGTGAGTTAAAGCATTGTGGGGAGAGGGCAGGGCAGTGAGGAAACAATATTCCAGTGAGGCCTTGCCTTGCCTTGCCTAGCTCCTGGCTCTGGCACCAAGATAGATTTATAGCTGCATTTGCAGAATTAACTTCTCCCTCTTCCCAACTCCTGCTCTAATAATTTTTGATATCGAAGTTCTGTCACTCTGCAATGCTCAGACAATTGCTTCGAGACTGAGGACTTGGCTGTGCTGCACTTCCCCAGCTGCAGAACCCCTCACATTGCTCTGATGGAGCATTTGGTTTAAACAAGGCTCACAGCTGAAAGCTGCTCCTGCAGGTAAAGCCCGAAGCTGGACTGGCGTCCTGTGTCTCCTTCACTCCGACTGGATCACACATAATTTGAATACAAACCACTAAATTTAGACAACTAAATTTGGATTGATAATGGTGCACACCATATAAAAGCTTGAGGGACTTTAACTAAAACCAGTATTAAGCAATTTTGCATCGAAATGCCGCCCACCTGCTTTGCATAAATTGGTCATAGTGTTACGTAGGCAAGTGACATTTTGGTCATTGTTTCTTCCCAAGGGCTTATGGTGATTAAGATCTGATTGAGGCAGCTTGGGGGTGTGAGTGGAGGCAACAGTATTGTTCGAATTTCAATTCCCTTGGCCACACACACTATTTATGTCTCTCTAATTGTCTCCCTCCCCATGCAATGAGCTCTTTGCTGAGCAGAGGAAATAGCCTGCTTAAATCACAAGTGTTTCTCCTGGTAATGTTGCTTTCTATTTGTTCTTTTTCAAAGCCAAATGTATTTACAAATTGCTGCTAACTTCTGATTGTAACATATTCAAGTGTATGAACACTGTCCAATTATACAAGCTTGGCACTGGAGATGAGTAATTCTAGCCAACAAAAATTAAGGAGAATTTTAGCTACACTTGGCATAATTGCCAGTGCTCACACTTGCTAAGGAAACAACTGGTATCCTTTTTCTGAAAATTGTTTGCCAAGTCCTCAGTCAAACTTTGGATTTCTGGTTTGGAGATTGGAAAAACAACTTCTTTTAAAAAGTGCCACACCTGGAATGCATTAGCAAAGCACAGCACTAGCCAGGTGCTGACTGACTGGCAAATCATGCCATCTGCTGAGGATTTTAGGCTTTCTCAAACTGTTTTAACATGTGCAGCTCTCTTGTATGTGTCTGAATTTGTGCTGTATTTGTGTTGCCTACAAAAGTCTGAGTGCTGGGCTATCGTTTGTGCCCAGCATTGGTGCAAGTACAGTAAAAGATCATCTCTGTGGGTTCTTTGGGAGTGCTGCTGCAGCCCCTGGCACAGCTGGGCTCCACAATCTGCCCAGTGCTGGGAAGTGTTGGATACTAGCTTGGAAAAGGGTGCCACCTACTGAATTATTGGTACCACTTCTTACAGTTCTGTGGTTTTCAGCTCTGCGTGCTCTATGTGGTACCATCATAGCACCAGGCAGGGTGGTTACAGTCAAAACAACGAGATAAAATAAAAACTGACAACTCAGGGTACAGCTGAGTAAAGTTTTAGAAAGTTGTCTCTACTTTTTATTGAAGTATTAATGGATATTGAAAGTGTTCCAGGAAGACAGTGCTGAAGAATCCGAAAGAGGGAATTGCTTTCTTTTTCCTTCCCTAGCATGGTACTGTGCCTTCCCATTTACCTAAAAGGAAAAAACCCACATATATAATTTTTTTTACCAGTATGCTATTTAGAATAAGCTTTTTGACATGTCTTCATGTGGACTGTCAGTTCTGTTACCTTCAGTCATTCTATTTCCTCTCACCTCTAGGGATGCCTGAAAGCCAGGGGAAGGATGGGGAAAGTTACAGCAGCAGCAATGGCTCCAACACCGGGGACTCAGTGGCTTCCTTCGGACAGGTCAGTTCCTTTTGCCCCTGAGGGAAATCCAAGCTGCATGATCACACTTCTGGAAACCTGCTCTGCATTTTTTCCTTTGGTTATTTCATTATATTATTATTTATCTTCAGTTTATTCCTTTGAAACTTGGGTACAGTAAGGCTGGAATCGTGCTACACCCAACTGTACTTCTTATTTTTTCTCTGCAATAGTCTTGACATGCCTCAAGTTATAATAAATTGCTCTGGGTTCTTCTCAAAAGGTTTTTCAATCTTGTACCTTAAAAGTGGGTCTCATTTTATTCTCTCTTATTCCCAGGTGGCCTCAATCATGCTTACACATTCTCAGTACAGGTTTAGAAAAGCCAGCTACTTTCAGCTATTAAAAATAATTTTTAAAAATGGTAAAATAATTTGGAAAAAAGAAAACTGTATCTGGACTGAACAGAGCTTTTGGTGGTGAATTCTCTTCTCCATGGTAGGCATTTCTACATAGTTCCTGAATATGGCACAAGCTTGTGCATTCTCCCATTTCCCTTATGCTTTTTGGTTACAGGCTTGCATACTAGAGTCAGAAAAAGCAAAGTTTTTCCTTTAAGTTTAAATAGAACTAAATAGAAATTAGAGCAGTTTGGCAGGAGTTGGAATTTATATGGCACACACACACCCTAGAAGATTCTGTGTTCTGCTGAATTGTTAGGGCAGCCAGTACATGCATACACAATATTTATGATTTAAGTGGTGAAACCTCTGTTCTGTCCCACTTCAGGCCACAACAACATGAGCTTTTTAGTTCTCAAATCCTTAAACATACATTTAGGCTTCTCTACATTTTGTAAATTGCATTTCTACTAAGACAAGCCTAATCTTACAGAACTTTAGGCTTCTGGTGATGCTGGTGTTCTCTAATGATACCAGTGATGTTGGAGTTACCCAAAGGACCTTCCCTGCTTGAGGGAAATTGGCTGAACAGTCCTCAAGAAATTCCTCTTTTGACTGCTTTCCTGAGCTGCTGTCCTCCCTGCTCTGGTGGCATGTGGTAGTGCAGTACAGAAATCTTCAGTTTTGTGGGAGTTTTTAAATACACTTTTCGTGTTGGTCACAGAGGTACTATGTTTTGGTTTTGAGCAGTAACATAGAAATTTACATGTGTGCTTCTGGCAAGCTTGACTGGGATTATTAATGAAAAATAATTGCTGCAGCTCAGTAATTAATGCCTGTATGCATCAAGAGTCAGAGGAAAAAAACCCAGTCTAATGCCCGTACATACGCTGAGGTGTTTCCTTGCCTGCTACATCCCAGTTCCAAAGAACGGATCATGCCCATCCTGGAGGCAGTGGGATAAAGAAGTGCTGTCAGGAGAGGAGGGGAGGCTAAAACAGGCAGAGTAAGAGGTGTGTTCCCTTGTTGTTGTCCAGTATCAATACACGGCCAGCGAGCACCGAGCTATCCAGCACGCCCTGCGCCAGAGGCTGGGCCCGGACTACATCAGCAGCCGGCAGGCAGGAGGAGGCCAAAAGGTAGGCACCAGCATCGTGTGTCTGCTCAGCTCTTCCCAGGGAACCCGGGGTTTCCAAAGCTACAGTGTTCCTTATGTTTCTGAAGTTCATGTCCCTCATGTTTCTGAAGTTCATTTCCCTCTGGTAGTTTAACATGCAGATACGAATGCAAAGTGAGCATGGCATAAATTCTGGCTTTTGCTGAGCCACAGATTCCTTTTACACTTAATAAGAGACTTAATTTTTCAGTGCTTCCTTAACAAAGGAATATTTATCTACTTGTGCAACGCTGAGATGGTCTCCCTATTTTTTCCCAGAACTGGACTATGTGAAATGTTAAACAACAGTGGCTGCATTTACCATCTTTAGTGCCCATTCTGTTTTCTGTTGATTAAGTCGTATTTGTTGTTATATTATACGTTGTATTAATCCCCACCACATTTGCTGGAAGAGAGTGCTCCTAAAGGTGCAGCCATCAGCCTTTTACTCACATGATCTGAACCTTGAACTGAGCTGGGTTTCCTCAGTGTCAGATGATACATGTAATCTGTTAAAGTGTGTAGAGATGTGTGCACAAGGCTGTGTATTGATGTATATATTTATGTGTACGTGCTCTTCTTTCCAGGTCTGTTACATTGAGGGTCACAAGGTCATCAGTCTGGCCAATGAGATGTTTGGCTTCAATGGCTGGGCTCATTCAGTCACCCAGCAGAATGTTGGTAAGGATCTCCTGGGGGCAAAGAAGTCTTTGCTCCCTCCCATTTTGCTGTGGAGGAAAAGTCTCTCAGATAAGGGCCAGGGTATCCATCACAGAATCACAGAACATGCTGAGTTGGGAGGGACCCACAGGGACCACCAAGCCCAGCTCCTGGCCCTGCACAGGACACCCCAGAGTCACACCCCGTGCCCCAGAGCGCTGTCCAAGCGCTCCTGGAGCTCTGTCAGGCTGGTGCTGTGCCCGCTGCCCTGGGGAGCTGTTCCAGTGCCCAGCCACCCTCTGGGGGAAAAACCTTTCCCTGATCCCCAACCTGAACCTCCCCTGGCACAGCCCCGGGCCATTCCCTCGGGTCCTGTCACCAAAAAGAGAGAAGTGCCTGCCCCTCCTCTTCCCCTCACAAGGAAGCTGTAACAGCAGTGAGTCTCCCCTCAGCCTCCTCCAGAGGAGAGAGCCTCTCCAGACCAAGAGACCTCAGCAGCTGCAACTTCATCACTTCAAAGCACCTGGGCAGAGGCATGTGCAATTTCCAGGTGTCTAACAGTTGGTAAAAACGACAGAAATCGAATAATAATGGAGCTTCTGTTTTCATTTTAGATCTGTCATTATTCTGAATGTGTTTATGGTTATTCTTGAGCTATTCTAATCAAGTCTCTGATCTCTATGGGTACACTCAGTCAAGAGTAATTACAATTAAACTACTTAACACCCAGCAGTCCTGAGCCAGCTTTCATACTCACCTGTAATTTTTAGACTGTAACCAGTTCATATTCTCAGTTAATATTCCCCTAATCTTTAGGGACACATCTTTTTCTGCAGATTTCTCTTCTAGCTAATACCTAGTACAGAGGTTTTTACAACAGAAAATTTTGGAAAAATTTTTCAACTATAATATGGTGTTCAGGTGATCTTAAAACTTCAGCCTCTTCCACATTGATAGCTGAAATAGTACACAGAGAAATGTTGTCCTTGTTTGCAGATCTGCTGTGCTTATGCTGGTTGGTGAAGTAGGTCAAAGCAGCCGCCTAAATTACCTTCTTCCTTCTCCCCCACCTTCAGAAATCTTTTCTTAACTCAGGCTGGTAGATTCTAGAAATAGAACAACATACCTCATTGCTTTCCATCTATTCTGCACCACAGTTTTCTTTCCCTTTTTCAGTCAAGAAAAGACTGACATCCTTCAAACTTCTACCTTTCTCAGATAATGCCATAACAAGTCATTCCTTAGAAATTCAGAGTGAGAGGATTCTGTTTTAAATTCCTGGGTAGAAAAAGGGCTTGCACCTTCAGCAGGTTTACAAAACAATTAGACAAATAGACCAGATGAGTACAGAAGAACTCTTAGACCCCAGAGTAGAGTTACTTGATCCCAGATTTCATTTCAGACACGTGACATGTTCCTATTAGACCTGCAAGATTGCTACCTGGAGTGCTCTGTGTGTATTATGTAGCACGGCTTTTGGTGTGAAGTAAGGTACTTCAGAGATTCTGAACTGAGAGTTGCATTGCAGCCTGTTCAGCTCTTCAGGCATTCTGTCCTGGATAAAACCTTGTGCAAATTGTTTGCAAACTGCAGACTTCTAGTAGATCACAGGAAAGAAATTACTTTCATAGACAACAGTTTATTTTCCACTATTTTTTTTATAGATTAACACTTAAAATATTCTCCTTCCAGACTTTGTTGACCTGAACAATGGCAGATTCTATGTGGGTGTCTGTGCTTTTGTGAAGGTTCAGCTTAAGGTAAGTGGGTTTTTTTGTTTGCTGTGACTGTGGCTGAGCAATTGCCTGAAGCTGTGAATGAAAGTCTTTGCACGGGTCAGAGCACAGTCCTCAGGTACTGCCCTGCATTAGGGAACCTGCTGGTGTCCTGAACATTGACCTTGCTGTGGATCAAACAGCTAAGAGCAAGTAACCAGGCTTGGGAAGGCACAGCACCTGCATGTATAAATTCCCTTGTATTTAAAATTGTACTGCAGGATGGGTCATACCATGAAGATGTGGGATATGGAGTCAGTGAAGGGCTGAAGTCCAAGGCCTTATCCTTAGAAAAGGCAAGGAAGGAGGCAGTAACAGATGGACTGAAGAGGGCACTCAAGTAAGTGAAGATCAGTACTTGTACCTTTTCAGAAGTTACGTGGGAATGAAGGGCTTTCAGTCACAGTGAGCCCTCTTTTCTCAGGTGCTTTGGGAATGCTCTTGGGAACTGCATCCTGGACAAGGACTACCTGCGAGCCGTGAGCAAGCTTCCCCGGCAGGTGCGGCACAGGGGCTGCCAGAGGGGCTGCAGGGCACCCACTGCCCCTGCTCCTGTGGTGCCAGGGGTTAGCAGTGGTGCTGTCAGTGCCCCTCATTCCCGAGGGCTGCCAGCTCTGACACCAGCAGCCTCCCTAACAAGCAGCTCACACACAAAGCAGAGTGCTCCTGCAGTGGTGCCTCAGGAACCAGCGTGGATCCTGCCAGCTCCTGCTGTGCACCAGCTGGGGCAGGAGGCTTCTAGGCAGTGACCTGCCTGGTGGAATGAGGGAAAAGGAAGCCTTCTGCAGCTGCTGATCCACGGACTTTGATAGCAAAGCTGCCTTCAATCACACTAGGACTGGCCAAACTCTGCTAGAGGCCTAGAGCTGCAAGGCAGTCCTGTCAAACGCTGTAGGAGCAGATCCAAAGTGACACCTCTCTCCAGGTAAAGATGGCCCAGAGCTCTGGTTTGCAAGGGTCATTGTCTATTAGAGGCATTGCCACAAAATTGTAAAGTGACAGAGCCAAAACATCCCATCTCTAATAAACAGGAATGGAGTACCTTCCTCAGAACTCAGCAAAGGTTGGCCTTGCCCTTGAGCACAAGCAGGAAAATGGACTGGTATAGTTAACTGTTAGCCCTTGTGGGGCTGTGAGAAGCTGTAAAACCCTCCCTCGGTCACCAGCACCTGTTCTCGTTTGCAGAGCAGTGTGGGGAGACCTCACCCTCTGCCCTGAAGCACCGAGCAATTAAACCAACACAGAGTCACAGGAATTCAATGATTAACTGACTGAATTACTGGGTACTGAAAGAGCATTTCACGTTTCTATATTAGTGTTTGACTTAGCGCTAACAAAATAATTTTTAACAGTACTTAGAGAAACAACCAGAGCTTATTTCACTAACTTGACGATGGCAATTTCTGAACATTTTGGTTTTTCTCCTTTTACCAGGTACCCCCCGAGTTAGTCTTGGTCAAAGCTAAAATACAGGACTATGAGCCTGAAATAGAGAAAGCAAGATACAGCAGCTATGTGGAAAGGCAGAACGCAGCAGCGAGGCAGCACTGTGAGGTGACACCTGGCTGCAACCCTGGCCAGACAGAGGCTGCTGTAGTGACAGCAGATCAGAAACAGCCCAACGCTCCCAGGTGAGACTGCTGTTATCAATTCATTTTTTAATAAATATTATTATGTTTTAGAAGTTACTGGGCCTTTTAAAACGTGGACAACTCAATTCCACTTATGCCATAAAGCACTAGTTCAGTGGATTTTCTTTTCTGTTACTTCTTAATGAATTTTTTCTTCACAAAATGTAATAGCTGAGGTCCTGTTTAACTTTGTGTTTACTGGGGGGAGGGACAGAAGCACAGACTCCCTGGCCCTGGAGTGTGATGCCACTTACCAGAGGAAACTGCGACAGAAGCGGCTGCAGCAGCAGTTCCGGGAGCAGATGGAGAAAAAGCAGCAGGTCCCAGGAGTTACTCCCAGCAGCAAACAGGGTGAGAGGTGGCATTAAAAAGTGGCACTTTTTGTGAGAGCTGCTGGCAGGCACAGGTTACCCACAGTACAGGAGCCTGGCCAGCCTCCTGTGCTGTTGTTCTGTGCCATCAACACACCTTTGAGGCCAAAGGAGGGAGCATTATCATATTTCCCCCTGTCTCTTCCAGAAGTGTTGGGAACGTCAGCTCTAACCCTGCATCATTAAATCTGCAACTTTCCAGCCACCCTAAAGCAGCTGTTGTCAGCACCATTAACCTGCTGCATCCAAGCTGAGGCTGCAGCACTTGGCCGTGGTAGCTGCAGGCAAACACACATTGCCTGAGCTACTGATACACTGCCCTTTACTCATGGGGAGGTCTGGAAGCCACGTGGTAGCAGGAACTTGGAGACTGGGGAGACACACAAAAAAAACCATATTAAAGTAGCACAGTTGTTTGTCAGACATCCGGTACAGAGCCTTGCTGTCCCACATCCTGCTTCCAAGCCTTAACCAGCTCTAGGAGAATAGAGGATACCTGATGGCAGTGCTGGTTGTCATTTCAGGCTCATGCTCTGCTAAGAAGGAGCCAAAGGGTTTTTCTGTATTTCTGGTATTAATCTCTTCTTGTGTTGCCTCCTTGCAGCAACATGTGACCCTCCTGTCAAGCACAGCACTCCAGCAGAAGTACAGCAGGAGCTGGCAATAGAAGAGGAGTTCTTTGCAGGTCAGCCAAAGAGTGATGAGTAATTAAGTGTTAAATCATTAGCATGTAACCCAGCTTAATTCAGAATACAGTGTAAAGGTAAAAACTCTGAAGAATTGGAATAACAGAAGTGTGAGTGTGATTCTGACTTTAACAATACAAACTCTGCTTGAGTGGCAGGGAGATGATGTCCATCACTGTGTGGGGTTTCACTCTTAGGCTCTTCAGTAGAGTTGTTACACCGATTGATAAACCCTTTGTGATACTGCACAAAACAGAGCTTGGGGGGATTTGGGGTGTGTCTTTTCTCAGTACAGCCATGGCTGTTTGGGTCACACACCGTGGTGCCTGGACCCTGCTGCACACTGACATAAGAGATGCTTTTCAGATTAAATTTTATAGTGGTCACTGCTTGTAGGAAAAGAATGTGCTGGCCTTGGAGCTACTGCCATTCCTGTAGTACAGTGCTGTGTCACAGACCCCCTTCTCATTCGTTCCAGATGATCCTGAACTTTGGGACATTTCCTTGGAGAGCGCTGACCTGAAGGTAACGGGTGCCAAAATGTCCGAGCCCTCAGCAGCTGCCCCCCAGGCACCTGAGACACCCCGTGGTGGCCATCAGCAGCCGGGCCCTCGCAGCAGGACCCCCCACAGGATGAACCCACCCAGAGCTGCTGCCAGGCTGGGCCAGCCCCAGCCCCCAGCTGCAGCCAGCAGCAGCAGCTGTGCCAGCCAGCAGGCCCCAGGTAGGTGCTGCCACAGGTCTGCCTTCACCAGGGCTCTTGGCACGCTGGGAAAGGCCAGTGGGAGAAACATTCCTTTCTTTTGGACCTGGCTGCAAGTGCTGCGACAGGGGGCTTGGAAAACTCTCAGCTTTTTTCCATCCTACTGTCCTGTCAAGGAGGAGTTAGAAAAAGAATTGAGGAACACATTTAGAAGCAAAAAAAAAAATATCCATTTCTTACTTTCTCCCTGTGTGGCAGGGTGCAGCCCCCTCAGGAGAAGTCAGAGCTTGAAGAAAAGGAGGTTGGAACCTACGTGAGGCACCCGGTGGGATCTGTGCCTCTGTCTGGGATTACATCATGAGACTGCAGCTGGCTTCCCAAATTGTGTCAAATGGACTCTGCTGCACATTATGGTGAAGCAACAGAGAAGAGTTTCATACAATCAGCAAGAACTTCATGTACTCCTTATTATGTATTTCAGATGCCTTTTTCTATAACCACACAATTACTTGTGCTTCTGCAGCAGGAGACTCGTGGCCATTTTACACGTGGATGTTACCTGAAGCAGGCATGAACAGAGTGAGTTGTTAAAAATGAGATGAAATTCACAGCTTTTCTCCCTCCCTCAGTGCTGCATTCCAGCACAGAGACAAGAGCTTTTCAGTACAGCGGGGAGCAGGCGGGCTGTGGCCAAAGGACAGAAGGTACAAGGCTGTGCTTGTGGTGAGGCTGGGGGTGGCACTGGCGCTGTCTGAGGTGCAGCCCCGCCCTGTGCCCGCCCTGTGGCTGCCTGGCCCGGGCAGAGCCCCTGTGCCCTGTGGCTGCCTGGCCCGGGCAGAGCCCCTGTGCCCTCCCGAGCCTGTTCCCGAGCCTTTCCCTGCCGCCCCAGCTCCAGCCGTGCCTGTGCCTCCGGGCAGGAGCGCCGGGACGGCAGCCCCGTGCTTGCTCCCGTCCTTCCTACCATGAATGGGAGCTGCACTGCTGTTTTTAAATAAGCTTGCAACCCTTTTCAATACAGAAATAAACATGGGCTTGGAAAACAAACCCCGCTGGGAGCTGTTTGTGCCTCTCTGCCCTTCCAACCTTTCCACCTCGTTCCCTGTTGAAGGCTTCAAAGGAGGCAACAAGTTCTAAGGCTACAGGGGCACCACTGCTTCAAACGGGACCTCATTCCCATGCTTTGCCTCACTGCTCTGTCTAAATTTAAATACATTTGGAATATTCAGCATTTATTTCTCTTCCTCCTGCTCTGCCTTCATGACTTCAACATTTTCCCTTAAAAGATCCTCTACTATCCACTTACCTCCTGGACAGGACAAAGAACAGGGATTGACTTCAGCATGGAAAGACAGGACAAGCCTTAATTAACGGTAATAGATTACATCTAGAAAACAGTTCCACATTTCACCATACTTGTTTCTGGCCAATGCAATGCTGCCTTCAGAACAGCTCAGGGAAGAAGCAGCACATTCCACTTGTTTGAGTCATGCCCTCGCTGTTGAAACCATATACCTGCTGGGAAGGGAACGTGCAGGCCTTCAGAATTACTGGATTCAAAGCTGCTCCAAACTTTTGCAATGAAAAAAATGTGAAAGTCTGAAACCAAAATGTTACGGCCCCAGCGTCCTTGGCTCTGGAAACAGTGCAAATAGAGCTGTGCCTCCTCTAACAGAGTCACTGCAATGAGCCTCTCGGGATTGGTCCCTTTGAAAAGGGCAGGAAAACTTATACTTGCAGCTTTTTTTTCCCTTCGAGGCCTGCGCAGCATGACTCATAACAGAAGCTGTTCTTAAAATGGAAAGAAATGCAGCAGCAATTAGTGTTTAGAAATACCAAATTCCTGTAAGTCCGCAGTTGAGAATGACGCTGTGAAGTTCTTCCACTCTTGACCGTTACAGCTGCGAATCTGAGGGCTGAATTCCTGAGGACTGAATTCCCGTTTCTGGACTGAATTCCCGTTTCTGAGGTGTCTCAGGAGTCCCTTCCCCGCAGGTGGCACATCCCTGCTGCCGTCTGCCCCAGGGGGAGGCAGGGCAGAGAGCCGGGAAGGGCCCTGCAGGAGCCCCTGCTCCTGCCCCAGTGCCAGCAGCAGCCCCAGGACCCCGTCGGTGCCACTCCTGCACCTCTCCTTCCACAGGGACTGCCCCAATCCTTGTCTGCCACAGCAGAGCGCATCTGGCACCTCTGGGGCTGCCCCAGCCAAAAAAGCAGCGAGAGCTGATCCCGTTATCCTCCCTCAGGCCACGCCCCTCCTCAAGGTCCATTTAGGAATTATTCTTTGGAGCACTTACTCAGATTATCCTGTTAAAGGCCAAAGGCTCTGACTGGTCACTGCTTTTGAGAAGGGTCCCGTTAAATTGGGTTTCTTGTATTGCCTGTGACAAACTGGTAAATTGGGTAAGAGTTACATCCCTGCAGGAAAAGGACAGAGGCGCTGGAACTTGCTGTTGCACAAGAAAAGCCACAGCTCAACCAAAGGAGGTTTGGTTTATTTGAATGGCTTCATTCTATATTCTGCAAAGGTAACAAACTGCAGCATGGGGCGCAGAGGGTTCAGTGTAAAACATACAACTAACTACGGCCAGGGAAGCCCAAAGTTTCAATTAATTTTATTTTTTTTATTTTTATTTTTTACAGTGTACATTGTTAAATAATGTAAAGAAAACGCTTGTAATTCAGAAACAGATTTTATGTGGAAAAAGATACTCAAAGTGTAATATTAAACAAAATAATTTAACAGTTCAGTAGCATTAGTTTATTCCTCTAGACTTCAGTTATTCATCCACAGGAGGAGAGGGAGGGAGAAAAAAAAAATCAATGGTAAATAAAACCAGTTCTTGCATAACATTAAGTGAAAAAACGACCTCAAACTTATTAGATCAAATTTAAATAACCACATGCTGCATCCAGCTGACCAGTTCCTCTGCGAATATTCCCCTTGTCTCACTCCTGCCTCAGGTCTGTCCCCGCTCCTGCTGCCCCCGGGCGTGCTCCAGAGCCTCCCCTGCATCCATCCATCCATCCTTTCAGACAGAGAGGTTCCCGCCCGGCCGCAGCCCCGGGCCCGCTGCTCTCCTGCTCCCCGCTGGAGCCTCCCTGTGCCTGTGCCTGTCCCTGTGCCACAGAACCAGCCCGGCCTCGCCCGGAGCCACCTCCAACGAGCTCCTGCCCTCGGCCGCTCCTCTCCAGCCCGGGCCTGCCCTGCTGCCACCACTGCTGCAAAACAAGCAATAGAAAGCATCTCCCACCTTGCTTTGTGAAAGAGTGACAACATCTGCAGACACAAAAACTCCCTATTAAGGCCCCAGCAGGGAACAGCACTCCAAGATAAAAACCAACGTGACATCCCTGTGATGCAGCAGCTTCCAGGGCACCGGCGAGCTGCTCCCAAGCACCAGGAAGCTGCACTCTCATCCTTCACAGCTTTTTGCAGCACTACACAAATACTGGCTGGTATTGTTTTGACTTTGGAGAGGAAACCAGTATTTCCTGAATACGAAAAGGGAGAATGACCAAAGCAGAAGATACAGTACAGGTAACTAAGAGGTGACAAGTGACAGATAGTGACAGTCCTGGTACCAGCTCGAAATTTGTTAAGAGTGAACAAAATTGTAAATCCTCCAAGTAAGACAGAGGAAACTTCTTGATGCCGGCTGTTTCAAGTACATCCATTGCCGGCAATGGACGTTGCACCAGGACAGTCTGTTCCTGGCTTAAATGAATTTTACCAAAAAAAAGGTAAGAAAAGCAATCCCAGCAGACAAGCCCATGCCAACAAGCAATGGCACCTCTCCCTCAAGTCACATCCTGACCAAACGTCTTTACCACTTTGCAGGTGGAGTCAAACTGCATCTGAAGAGTTGGGCCCTTCCCAAAGACACACGTTCTCCCCGTGCTCTCTCCGTTTCTGATCCAGCCCTCCTGCCTCCACAGCCAATACTGGTTAAGTCTCGTTTTAGCTTCACCTGCACCCCTCTGTCCCACCCCACCTGGCCCCTGGCACCCCACACCTTCAGCTCTGCCCACCTGGACAAGTTTCCCCCACACACAGAACGCTGCTCCGACCGCGGCCTCGGTGACTTCCCCTCCACACTCCTGCTCCAAACAGGAGCCCGGGCTGTCCCGGGCGCTGGGCACAAACCTCCTGCCCTCAACTTGCCCTCTGTCCACTGGGCTCTGCTGGGAAGACGACGCTAAACTGCAGAAGCAAGAGAAGTCCAAGGCACTAAAATATCCAGCAAGCATACTGGAAGAACAGACAAGTATTCAAGTACATTAATTTATACAATTTTACATTCACATTTATTTATCTAATACAATGAAAATACAAAGGAAAAAGTTAAAGTGTCTCCAATAAGTATAAGGATATAGCTAGCTTTTTTTCCCGTTTTTTCTTTTTAACTTTTTTAACCCTCTATATTCCACTCATTTTTAAACTACTGTTGTCCAACAACATTTATATATCACAGTGTTTCCACATCAAAACTGATGGTAAGTACATGTCCGCAGGGAACTTTTAAAATTTTTTTTAACAATTTAAATTGCTCTAATGCTGCAGTCAAAGCTGTTAATATCTTACTTAAAGCAGTAATGACCTATCAAGCACGGGCTGCATCACAAGTCCGTTCGTGTGCCCCATCGTTTCAGAGCCAGATACGATTGAGTGGGGAGAGGGAGAGGAGGGGGATTTGGACAGCTTTCTTCCTGATCTTGGTTCTTCAGGAAGAGGCGAGAAGCGCGCTAAAGCCTCATGCTGGGGGGTTCAGCTCTCCCACCTGCACACGTGTGGATTCAGCCTCAAACCAGAGAGAAATTTTACAGCAAGACTGAATGAACTGACCCCACGGCTTCTCTTCACAGCTCCTGTTCCACACAAGAGCAGCCCCCCTCGGTGAAAAGCACTGTCCCATCACAAGGATGCTGATCATCCTCCTCCCCCTTCCAAGTGTGTGGGGAAACTCCCGCTACAGAGAGTTGACAGCAATGGTTGGAAAAGAGAAATTCATTCCCAGCCTGGCAAGCTACCAGTTCATTGCAGCACTAGTAGTTGATACAGGGCCCCGTCTCCCTCCCCATGTCCTGTCCCGAGGTGTAGCCAGCAGGGTCTCTGGGCACAGCTAAGTGGTCCGCAGGTTGGAGCCTGGAGGGTTGCTGACAGACTTTTGCAAATTGCTGATGTTGAAGCTTTGCAAAGACGTGGCACCCACGGGCTGGAACTGGCCGAGCTGTGGCTGTGCTGGCCCCCCGGCCCCGCTCCAGGGCGGGGGGAAGGAGGCTGCGGGGTAACCGTACTGCTGCGGGGGGCACATGGCCTTGCTGAAGGGACCTAAAGAGGTAGCTGATGCTGCAGGGATGGGCGTAGCACCCAGGGAAGATGTCATAGAGATACAGAGCTGACCTGGTGCTGAGAATTTTCTTGCCATTCCAGGGCCCTGGAAGATAATCCGGCCACCGAGAGAAGTTACACAACTGTGCTCTAAAAACCACCAGTGCAGCCCCTGGTCCACAATCTGCTCCCAGTGGGTATTTACAAGGACATGCTGTGGCCCTCCCCTTTAGCTTTCCCCTTCCATTCCAGAGCAGGCAATACACCCTCCCCAGAAAGAGCCAGCTATCAGTGTTCTAGAGCTGCTGCCCAGCCGTGCTCCAGCTGTGTTTGGAGCCCCAGTGAGACAGCAGGACACCCACAGCTGCTCACCACAACCCTCAGGGCCACGCCTCACCTCGTAGCTGCTGTGCCCTTTGGCAACCTTCTTGCCAGACAGGTTCATGGCATCCCGGGCCCAGTTATCCACCAGCTTGTGCAGGTCATCCGTGAAGGTCCCTTTGCGGCTCGAGGCGATGGCAGTGGGCTGGGTCTGGGGGGCCTGGCTGTTCACTGCAGCCCCCACGGTGTTGGTGCTGCTGGTCCCTACAAACACAACAGCAGCAGTCACAGCCTGGGCCAAAGCTGACCTTCCTCTAGTGCATTAAATAACTGTGGTAAGGGCACACCAAGAGAGAGCCAGTTAAAATGCCATGCAGATTAATTCTAGGTTTCAATTCCAGGACACACTGAAGTGGGAACTGCAAGGACTCCTACAGGCGTTTTCTCAGGTTGAGTGTTTCACAGAGATGTTTACTTTGCAAGAAGTGCTGCAAGGGGTCATCCTAAGAGGGGAATGGTAGCAGCCTACAGGTCTTTGCAGAAGAAAAAGGACTTTAGATTTCAGCACTGAATGACAGTGCAGGCACATCATGTTGCTCTCACCCTACGCCTTTTAATCAGCTGCAACCACTTTTGGCACAGGTCAATTCCACCTTGGAGGACAGTGCTGGATGCTGAACAAGGAGCAGTAAAATCAGCATTGTCAGCTGCTCTGTAGCAAATTATCTCCACTTTGTGAAATGAAGAGAAAAATTCACCCAGTTTACAGAAAAAGGAAAAAAAAAAGCCCGTCAGAAACAGCAACTGTTGTTTCCAATAGCTGCCATATTTATGTTCTTGAGGATAACCAGATGGGACTGTCTTCATCCACCAAACAGCCAGGATCAGCAGGGAAAATCTGCACTGCATTAAATTTTGCTTTTTGCCTCTGAAAGCATTTTTTTGCCATTATGTTCAGATTTCCCAAGTCAGAAGAATAAGCATTTGAGATGCAAACAACTAATACAGCCTGAAGAAGGCAGGAGTGAGAGTGGTTCCTCAGATAAGCTCTGACAGGTTTCTCTTTTCACTGCAAGAACACAAAACCCCTTCACATAAATGCCAGGTTTTGGTTCTGCTAGAAAGCTTGCTGAACATTATCCTGTGGGGGGGAAAACCAACATAGAAAGCTTTGGTTTGATAGCCTTCCTATGCCCCTCGTATTAATGAACAGGCAACTGCACTCCAATCTAGGTTTTTAAAAGGCAGACCTCCTAACAGGAAGCAAAGAAATCATGTGTTACCTAGGATCCTAAATTCCCAGCAGTACTGCAAGGTGTCCTCATTTACAGACGTGGAAGTGCCAGTTAACCACTAGGGCAGACCCAACACCAAAATCAGCAGCAGCAGGCTGATCAGAAGACAGCACTGCTCACACTCATCCTCACCTATTCCTGAAGCTCCTCAAACATTTCTACTTGCTCCCTCAGGAGGCTGCCCCTGGGAAATCCATGAAAACCGGAGCTTATGGCAGGCATTTCTGAAGGGAGCCCACGTAGAGGTGGATCAGCAGAAGTGCCAGCCATGAGCACCATGTCTCTGCTGCAGAGGCCAAAGGACAGCCGCTGTCTCTCGCCTGGCAGGTCCCTGCCTCTGTCCCACTCTCCCTGGCCATCAGCCACATTCCTTGCCACCACTGTACCAAAGAAAGAACTGGTTCCAAACCCCTGCAGGAATGTTTCGTATTGAGGAGTGGATTAGGAAGGTGACATACTTACTAGGCAGGACAAATAAACAAAGTGTTACTGCCTCTAGTAGTGCTGAGGAGGGACGGAACCTTTGCAGGCACAATGACCTGACCTGCTTTAGTATAAGCTGAAAATGCTATCTAATGCTTATGGAAAAACATGAAAGAATGACTATCAGAAAAGAATAGTCAAGAATTACACAATATTGCAGAAAAAGGCTTGGAAAAGGACAGTTGTGAACACATTTTCTGTATAAAAATTTTAAAATAGGTAACAGCACATCCTGCTTGAAGCGCCAGCTAAGAAAAATGTCTTCTCAGCTCACAGGTGACTGTCCCAAAACATTCAGAGACAGACACCATTAACTGTGGAAAACGTTCATAACCTGGCAGCAGACATTTAAATGTACTGCAGTGCAACCTGTAGCAACTAAAATCCACCTGTTTCATCACAACAACCTAGTCCCAGGCAGTGAACAGCAATGGAGGACCCAGCTTTCTTCAAAACATGCCAGGATCAGGACTTGGTGTGCCAAAAGAACAGTAAAAAGCCACCTGCACAGGTTCATGGAGATTTACTTGTGAGGCAATTATGACATGAGAGAGGGCAGGAACAGAGACACGAGTCTTGCCAAAAGATCTGGTGGTTTTCAGTGCAAGTTGTATTGGGGCATAGTAGAAATGTAAAAATTGTGGGGGGGTCACATTAACATCAAACTTCAGTATAAAGACTCCCATAAAATGAGATGTCTTTAGCAGTGCTGTCACACCCAGCCCCTACATCTACCATTTGATGTGAACCAATGGCTCAGAGGGCAGGTGCTCCTGCCTACAGCTGACAGAAAACAGAGGATTCATCAAAAAGAAGTTTTGTTACCCTCTGGAAGATCTCTCTGTCACATAAATTAATAATGCCTTTCACGTCTCCACCTACTCCAGGACAAATACTAATAGCACACCAATCACTTCTAGGTAAGCAAGCAACCAAATACACACAGACAATGCTGCAGAAACACAGGTAAAATCCAGCCTACATTTTTTTAAAACAAAAAGAATTTCAGAGTAACTTCTGCAGCCTCCAGCAAGTCCTGTCAATTTCCTTGCTGCAATTTCTGTTCAGGACTGACACCAGCTGACAAAGTGCTACAGCTATGGAGACAATTCCTTAATAGCATCACTGCCTGATAGTCAGGAATGGGGCAGTGGGATCACAAACCAGGCAAGTGCCTCCTACAGCCCAGGGACCCCCCTAGAGCCTCCCAGCAGCAGCCTGGAAGCCACGGATCCAGCTTCCAGAAGACAGAACCTCCTTGTCACCCTGATTCCTGTCTGCACAAGGAAAGCTTTGAATGTCAGTTTCATAGTAAAAGCAAAGCCAGCCTTTACAAGGGGAAAAGAGGCTTGCATTCTCGAGTTAGAAAAAGCAAAGTTTTTCCTTTAAATTTAAATAGAACTAAATACAAACTAGAGCAGTTTGGCAGGAGTTGGAATTTATATGGCACACACACACCCTAGAAGATTCTGTGTTCTGCTGAATTGTTAGGGCAGCCAGTACATGCATACACAATATTTATGATTTAAGTGGTGAAACCTCTGTTCTGTCCCACTTCAGGCCACAACAACATATATTCAGTTCTATTTCAAGGACTCCCATCAGAAATTTGGTTACTGTTATCAGAAGCGAATCCCCAAGGCGGTTTTTGCTCCCTGCAAACAGCAGGAATGCCCCAGGACAGCTGCTGCCGCAGGAAAAGCTGGCACGGCGGGAGCTGCGGGCGGTACCGGCAGGGGCGGGGCCCGGGATAGGGGCGGCACCGGCGGCTGCGGCTCCCCCCTGCCCAGCCCCGCGTCCGTCAGAGCGGGCCCTGTGGCGCAGAACGCGCGGGTCGCTGTCCTTCGGCTGCCCTGTTCCTGCTGTGCCAGCGGCAGCTGCGCCAGGAGCGGGCTGTCCCGAGCCAGGCACGGGGAACGCCGCCGGGATGGGCGGCGACGCCGGGAAGCAGCGAGCGGAGCCTGCAGGTGAGCGGGCGGAAGGCAGAGGGGGCTGGGCGGGGGTCACCGGCTCCGGTGGGAGCCACGGGGGGACGGGTGTCCTTTTAGCGCTGCTACCCGGGACCCAGCTGCTGTGTGGGACGCGTTTGTCCCGAGACTTGAGGCTCGCTGGGATCGTGTTTCATGGAATAAAGCTCGTGCCGCGTTCCCAGCTGCGAGGACAACGTTTTTTGGGTTGGGCTGAGCTCCGTTGTCCGGGCAGCAGCGGGGTGGGTGTCCCTGTGCCCACTCCCATGGGTCGCAGAGAGAAGCTGCTCCTGTCGTTACGGCCGAATGCCAGTGGGAAAAACGGAACAGTCCTGATAGGAACCGATGGAAAACAAGTTTTGGTTGGTTTTGGACTTGACATTTTCCCCCTGACCCCACCTGATCTGTGTGTTCTGCCTTAGGAGCCAGGAACAGGGGAGAGAAGGGGAAATGGGGATAAAAATATTTCGTTACTCCAGAAGGGACGAGTTTATTTGTATTTATTTCCTGAGCCACCTGGAATGATTTGGGTGTCAGGAGGCACCTGGGAGCCTCCTGTTGTGTCCTGGGTGGGGCCGTGGCTATAAAAGGGGTAAAGGATCGGGGCGGAGGGGGGAGTGGGAGGTAGAGGAGCAATGACTTGGGCCAGTGACACCTTGGGAATTTGTGTCTGGAAACGGCCATCAGTTTCCTGATGGGAGTCCTGGAAACAGAACTGAGAAATGAGAATAGTGCAGCTGGAGTGCTGAGAATGGAGAGGCTGTAGTGAGTGCTGTCTGGTGAGTCTCCTGGTGTCCCGTATCTAATGCTGGGCTGTCACCAAATCACCTCATTCCGACTTAAACTGTCTTGAAATATGCTTAAATTCCAAATTGGACTGCAACATGCCCACGGGAAGCTTCCTGTTCCTAAGGGAATGCTTTAGGGATGTGCAGCTGCACAAATCATTCAGGCTGCCAAGGAAACCTGCTGGGCCGGGGTTCTGGGGCAGGAGTGTCAGAAAAGTGTCACCTTCAGTGCCACCTTACTAGTGACTTTCCTTGGAGCTCTCAAGATCAGGATGAAATGGTGCTCACACCACATTGGGAAAGCCTGAAGCAGGATCAGTGGTGTAGCTGAGTGTTTTTCCTGCTCTCTGCACTCTCCCAAGGATGCCCTGGAGTGCTCTGGCTCACGGCAGGATAATCTGTGTGTAAGAGCTTCCCGTGCCTGTCTGTGCAGCTTGGTCAGTCACTGGGTGTCCCATGGAATCCCTGAAGTTGGAAAAGCCGTCTTAGATGCTGAAATGCCCTCAGGAGAAACCTTCCCAAGATGGAAGAAAGCCAGTGGCAGGGAGGGAAATCCAAGAGGGTGGTGGGAAGGGCTTTCTCCCAGGTCTGGACACCCTCAAGGCGCGGGTGATTTTTAAATGTCTGTGTGCAGCAGCAGCTCCCTCCCTACCTGAGAGCTGCCCCAGCTTGGATGAGTGTGAGGATATCCAGCTCTTCCTTAGGGCTTGGAGCATGGCAGGGTGCAGAACTCATGTTAAATCTTGTTTAAACACTTATAATATAAAAACATATTAAAACAGAGACATTTGAGGAAATAACATAAGAAAGTCTATTTCACGCATAGGTATTTATTAAAGCTGTTATTATAAAGCTGTCTTTATTAAAGATCCACATTGATGGATGTTTTGTCAAACCACTCTGAGGGCAGAATGTGTCCAAAAAGTTTCGTTAACCCCTTGTCTTCTGCTGGTAGGGCAGTGTCTTACCTCAGTTCTTGAGGGCTGTGTGGAGATTCCTCCCTGGAGCAGGGTCACCCCTTGAGCCATAGAGATTTGGTCATTGGACTGGGTGAGGATCTATTTCTACTTAGTATTTGTTTTTGCTGGCTTTAATGTCATGGCTGCAGTGTTCGTCAGATGTCAGGCCCTGCTCCAGCAGTTACAGCTCCTGTGCTGGGCAGGGAACACTTCTGGGGAAGGGCTTTCAGTCTCATCTGTGTCCATTTCAATCAATAATTTGTTTTATTTCCATCAGTCTCTCCGGTTTGCCGCCCTCAGTCCCATGGACAGAGCTGTGTAAAGGCTCGATCCCACCTGTACAAAGTCCTGCCAGTGTTTCCAGCAGCAGGTGCTGGAGGCATCAAGAGCTGCCTTTTGAGCCTCGTTCCCCCCTTGGGCTTTACAGAGGGTGACAAACTCTGCCCTCAGGGATCTAACGTTTATTTTGAACATTGATCCTATGGGTGGATAGTTCAGGTAGCAGGCATTGGAGTCAGTTCTAATGACACAACGCAGGTTTTGTCCCACAAAGACCAACTGAACTTCCTGAGATAGCACACAGGGGATGCACTGGGACTTTGGGGTTAATACTAAGTGTTGCCAGGTAATTCTCGTGAGATCGAACTGATGTTACGGTTGAGAGCTGCATCTCCCCTGCTGCCGGCAGAGGAGGCAGAGCTGGGACAGGATAGCTCCTGCATTCCTTGGTTCCGCCAAATCCCGTGTGTCTCTTCCCGGGGCTGCTGCCGGCATTGATTCTGTACGCTACAGATACAAATTCCGCTTGCCTTTGAATCTTAGAGGAAAGCGGGGCTGAAAGTGGCAGGAAAAGGCGGAAGGGGGTTTCGGGGGGCCCCGGGCGGCCCCGGCGCTGCAGCTCCGCCTCTGCCCGCCCGGGGGCTCCGTGTCCGGCTCGGGGGCCGCGCTGGGGCCGCAGCGGGACAGCGGCCGAGCCCCCACTGCTGCCGCAGCCCCCAAACCGGGCACAGCGAGACGCGAACCCTGCGGGGCGAGCTGGTGCCTCTTCCCATGCCAGGATCCCTCCCTGACACACGCTGCCCGGCTGCTAAACTCCGCTGCTGCTCCACTGCGGGTCTGCAGCCGCGCTCAGGCTCGAGGAGCGGCTTAAGGGTTTGCGAGAGCACAGCAGGAAATAAATCGTCCCCAGTAGGCTGAGGACTGTCTCATTGAATTTGAGGCTCCTGGAATTGGTGGGTACCGGATAGGGATCACAGGGTGGGGAAAGGGGCGGTACATGAGCAGGGGAAGGGTCTCTTGCACTGAGGATGGTCCTGGTCCTTTACGTGGGAAGTTTTACTGAGGATGTTGTCCCAGGGTAAATGGCCCCTTATGCCGGATGCTCCGCTGTGGATCTCGTAACAAGGAGCTTGATACTTTACGTGGACTGTGTTACTGTGGATGTTACAATTACCGGGTCTTTTATGCGGGAAGGTTTATGGAGGATATTGTTACAAGGTAAATGGTCCTTTATGTGGGAAGTTTTACTTTCGTGTCAAAAAGCCTTGGGGCTGCTCGGGAATGCAGTGTGGGATATTCGACCCCTGAAATGGGTCCGGTTTGGGTACAAAATACCCATTTTTAAGTGGTTTTGGGTTTTTCTCACCTCGGAGGAGTGTGAGGCTGACTAGTCAGGTTGGTGTCTGAGAAGGGGAGGGTGTTCTGGGCTCCAGCAGTACTCCCAGGGCTGCTGCTTTGGGGCATAATAAGGAACCCAGCAATATTCCTGCTGTGCAAATGTGGCTGGGAGTGGAACAGCGAGTGGCAAAGCTGAGCTTTGCTCCTTAAATCCCAGAACACCTGGGTTTTAGCTCCATCAGCCAGAGGAGGGAATGAACCCTGGTGCCAGCCATCCTGGGGGCACTGGACAGGAGTTTCCAGCTTCTCTGTCATCATCTGCATGATGTGAGTCTCCCTTGAGCAGAGAGAGCAGAAAATGAAGCAGGAGGGGGAGCTCATTTTGTTTCTGTGAGCTCCAGGCTTGGGGCAGCTGCAGAGCAGTTTGGTTTCAAATAATCCTGCCCAAACACAGTCAACTTGAACCCCTCTTGGGCACTTTTGGATCCTTCTGTGCCACTCCTCCTCTGATCCTTTACCTGCAAGGTGTGGGCTCAGAATGGTTTTTTACATGCACAAATTAATTTTCTTAGAAAAGCCATCAGGTGTAATGAAAATCTATTCTTTGTAGAAACCCTATGGAAAACAGGTGCTTGGTACACTAGATGATAGTAGGTCTTGGACTTTTATTCTTCTTTTCTTTAACCTGTTCTTAAGAGGACACCTGAACTGGAAAATTGTAAGTGAGGGGGGAAAGAAGTTGCTTTTCATTTTTTTTTAAGTGTTTCTATAGAGCTTGGTATGCCAAGTGACACTACCAAAACAGAATTGGAATAATTGAACTTCAGGACTTTGCACTTAATTCTTTTCATGTGTTTGTGTGGGTGCAGGAAATGCCAAATCCCAAAGCAATTCTATGTCTGTAATATTAAGTGCAACATCTGTAAAACCAAGTCCTCAGTGTGGGCTTTTCACGTGGATGCAAATGGTCTAAAGGCTTTTCTTGTGGCCTGAAAGCCAAAAGAAACCTCCCAAAAGCAGGCCTTCATTGCATATCAGGGATTTCAATTTGCTGTTGGATTCTTCCCTCCAATCTTCTCTCTGGTTCTTGTGCCAAAGGGGATCTGACCCCAGAGCCACACAGGGCATCTGTTGCCTTGACAAATGTAAATTAAATTTGCCAAGTCTGGCAGGAGAGCAAAAACATCCTGGGGTTTGTTTGGCCCAAGATGGAACATGAAGGTGTCTGTATTAGTAGGGGGTGTGAGTGCTGATAGTTCTGGGTTGTGTGGTGCCTCTGGTCCCTCGGAAGTCGGGGCAAGGCTGAAGGAGGAAGGGAAGCTGCCACGGCTGTAGGTGAGGACAGTATTGGCTGTTTCAAACTGCTTGATACAGAACTGGGACAACTGGAAGAACAGCTTTTCTCCTTTCTCTCCATCACTCATGTTCTTCTCACTGGGGAAATAGAAATAATTTTAGAACAATTAGAAATCTTAGAATAATTAGAAAAATCCAGCTAAAAATCTCACCTCTGTCCCCCCTAAGTTATCCCAGTTATTCCCAGCTAGGAGCTGCAAGGAATTCAGGCAGGGGAAATGCCATCTGGGAACAGCTGTAAATTCAAAGGCAGAAAGATCTACCAGCAAAGGGTAGGAAAGGGGAAAGTTTTCAGAAGACATGTCTGCTGTCTAATTGATAATTATTTCTAATTCCCCAGTGAGAAGAACATGACCTCACAGCCATTAAAGGTCTGATGGTGCCCAGCAGTGAGAGCTCAGCACACGTCCACAGAGGCAAGTCCATCATCTGAAAGGAAAAAAAAAAAAAAACCCAACAAGAAGAAAAAGATGATTTATTTTGCTTCAAAGTTATTTCAAGTTGTTGAAGCCCAGCCAAGGTTTGCTCTTGATTTGGTTGGGGGAGTCATGAGTGGTGGGCACAGGTCATGTCATTCATTTAGCTGAAAACCTGGCATAATTTAGAGGGGACACAAGAGCTGTTTGTGTAGGAAGGTGTGGGGGTGTCAAGGGGAATTAGGTGGCATTTTTGAGGGAAATGCTGAGGTAACTGAAGGGGGCCCAGCAGACAATTTCCCTGGGGAATCCGAGGCCGGGGCTCTCCGGGGGTAGCGGTGAGGGGTCAGCACTCGGGGCTCACTGCGTCCTCCTTCCTTGGCAGCAGCCGGCGGGGAAGGGAGAAGAGGCCCCATGTGGGACAAGGCCAGAGACAGCAAACAGAGGAGCAGCCTCAGGCTGGAGAGGGGCAGGAGAAAGGCACTGGGGGCAAAGGAGCCTCCCTGGCCTTACCAGGGCACCTGTGGGGAACAGAATGGACACTTTGAGGGCAAAGGGAGGTGAGGAGTGGACAGTTTGGGGCAAAATCGGAGTTCATCTACAGGGAAATAAGTAGGGGGTATTTTGGAGGGAAAAGCTGAGGTGATGAGTTCACCCACCTTGGCCCAAGTTGTGCTTGCACAAAGTGGGACCAGAGGTGAAGGTTAATCCAAAGCCAACCCTGCTTGACCTCTAAATTCCAGGATAAGTTTTACAAGATGCCAAATGAGGGATTAAAAATACAGAAAAATTAAACCAAGAGCATTAATGAGATTCCTGGGAATCCCATTACCTTGTTGTCATAGAATTTTTAACAGAGTTTTGAGCTTTAGATGTCAACAATGCATTTCTTTATTTGGTTTATTTACTGTGTGGGATTTGGGGTTTATTTGGATTTTAAAGCCCTCATGGTGGCCCTGACACTGCTCAGGAGCTGGTAGGAAAAGCAGAGTCAGAGCTCTTGGCAGGCTCAGGGTGTTTTCCCCCAGAGTGGATTGTGGAAGAATTGTTTGGGACTTGGATTGTCCCTCTGGGTGATGCCAGTTGCTGCCATTTGTATAATTCTGTACATTGGACTCCCAAAACTTCCCAGCCCAGGGGCTTTAGCTGACAGAGCAGCACAAAGATTGTTCTCTGTGTGGTTCCCAGATTTGGAGTTCACTATCAGCTTTGCTAATTCAGATGAATTATACCCATATCCCCAGATTCCCTGCTCAATTCCCACTGGAACTCCCTCACAGTGCCTCCTGGAGTGTGGATATTCCCATGCAGAGCTGCTGCTTTAATGCCAGCTGTGTCAGGAACCAGCAGAGCTTCCAAGGAAGCTCAGCAGGATCAGGACAAGGACACGTTTCTGTTCCACAGAATTTGCTATTTATAACCCTCATCCCCCTGGCCCCACCGACGTCCCCAGGGAGGACTTGACAGAGTTCCCTGGAATTTAGCTGATTTCACACCACCCCCCCTCCACCCCGAGCCCGGGCTCCAGGTGATATTTTAAAGCAGGAGAAGGCGCTGGCCGGACGCACTCCCAGCCCGTGCTGAGGCAGCCCCTGTGCCCACGGGAGGACATCTCTCCCTGCAGAAAGCTGATTTCACCTCAGAGCCTCAGGAGTGGCCTCTGGAAGTTCTTTTCCCTGAGAAAAGGGATGCACATCCCTGTCTTCAGGTCATCTCCAGTGTGACCCACCTGGGAAAGCTTTCCATCAGGTCTGTACTTCCAGGTGTCTCCCTGAACAAATCCAAACTTAATCCAAACAAAATTTCATCTGACTCTAACCTTTGATTTTAAGGCATCTCCAAGAGCATTGCTTGGGATTTAATTTCAGCAAGAGAAGCTTGCCTTGGCTTTAACACTGCTGATGGATGATGTCCTCAGGCTGGAAGAGAAGGGATTTGGGGTGGTTGGGACATACCTGGCAGGTCTCTGGCAGCTCCAGGAGCTTGGCACTGGGAATTGCTGTCTGAGCCCCTCTGTAAGCACCCCATGCCGACATTCTCAGGTAATGCCAGCTGTTCCTTGGCGTATTTTTGGGGTGTCAGTGGGGTCTGTCGGGGCTGAAGCAACTCCAGGTGCCTGTTCAGAGCAGCCCCTGGCCGAGGAGCCGCAGGCAGCCCTGTATCCGTGTCCATCCCGGCGCTGCCCGGGCAGCCCAGTGCCCATTCCCGGGATGTGTGCTCGGCACGCTGCGTGCCAGGGGCAGGACAGCGCAGGCACAGCTCCTCCCCTGCAAATACAAAGGACAGGAGGTGCTGCTTCCCTTCCTGGGGCTCCCGGCCTCCTCCTGCCCTGCATTCCCGGCCAGCTGGGACACACAGGGAGCACCAAGGAACACTCCTGGCAGTGAGCAGGAGTCACCGAGGGCTCTGTGCAGCTCTGGGCCAGAAAAGCAGCCCTGGCCTCAGCAGCTGCCGTGATTTTGGGCTATGAACACTCACCTGCGGGAAACGCCTCTCGGCAGGCAGCAGCAGCCCTGGCACTCTCCAGAAGAGCTTTGGCCAGGAACCAAGGTAACCCTTAGGACTTGTCTTGTTCATTTCTCGCTGGAAAGGGATGTTACATGAGCATTTGTTGGGTGAATCCTGGAAAGGGTAGGAAATCCGGGTTAATTGGAAGTGTTTGGTGCTGTTATGTCAGGTGCCACCCATGTTTGCTCTAGAGCCATTCCAGGGGCTGGTGTGTAAAGCAGCATTAGCAGAAAAGAAAGAGCTGCATTTACATAGGAATTTCCTTGCAGGTGCTACCCATTCCCATCCTAGGGAGGATCCTTCCAACGACCCAGAGATTGGGCTCAGTTGGTTGGAGCAGAGTACTGGTAATGCTAAGGTTGTGAGGTCAGTTCCCAAATGGACCATTCACTCAAGAGTCAGATTTTAGGATCCCACTCAATCTTAGGATATCCTATGATCTGGAATTAAAGAGGGAAGTCTTCAGCTGAGTTTTAAAAACAGAGGTTTTGCCATTGCAGAGCATGAGTTGCAAAGCAAGGGGGATAGAGAGGGAGCATCTCACCTGGCAGGTGTTGGAGAAGCGGCCCGGGTGGAACCGTGCCCGGATCCCAGGCTGCAGCCCCCGGAGCAGCTCCTCCCGCCCGCGGCGATCCAGCCCGGCTCGTTCCGCAGCCGTGTCCACGGGCGTGCGGCCAGGGGAGCGGCGGAGCCGGGCGATGCTCTCCCCGGAGGGTTGCGGGGGCCTCAGGGCTGCCGGAGTTGGGGCCGTGCACACCCGTGAGGGGTGTGGGCGGCACCCGCGGGACGGGGGCACCGGGAGCGGCGGGATTTGGGGGGGCCCCCGGGTCGGCACGGTGTTCCCCGTGCCCCGGCCGGTTCCGGCCGCGATCCAGCGTCTGCACGAGGAAACGCCGCCGCCGTTCTCCGGTGCGCGGCCCCCGGCACAGCCCCGGCTTCCCGCGGCCGCAGCGGGGTCGTGTCCGGAGCCCTGCGCCGGCCGCAGCCGGAGCAGGAGCGGCAGCGCCGGGCTCGGCCCCAGCGCCCGTCCCGGAGCGGCTCCTGCCGCCCGCGGCGATCCCGTTCCCGATCCCAGCCCAAACCGCGGCGCGGGCCCGGCACCAGCACCCCGTCGGCCCGGGGAGAGGCGGCACCGCTCGGGACCCGCAGCGGACACCGGCAGCACACGAACCCGACCCCCAGTCCCACCTCAGCGGCTCGGGCTCCGCGCAGCGCTCCAAGCGATGATCCCTCCGCATCCCAGGACGAGGATCCGCGCGTGGAGCGGGGCGGGCGCGGCTCGGCCGCACTTGAGGGGCGCGGGCGGGGCGGGGCCGGGGCGGGGCCGCCTCAGGTGCGCGGGGCCCCAGCGCGGCTGCGCGGGGCGGGGCCGAGGGGATTTAAGGCCCGGGAATTGCCCCGGGAGCCATTTGCTCCTCGGCGCTCGGGGGGAGAGGTTGCGGTCGGGCTGGGCTCTCTGTCTCTCTTTCTCTATACCTCTTTTCTTCTATACTTCTCTTCCTCTAAACCTCTCCTTTCTCCCCTCTTTCCTCCCCTCCCCCACCCCCTACACCCTCCCCCCCCAAACCCCCCCCTCCCTCTCCCCCCTAGCCCTCCCCTCCTTTCCCCCCAGCCCGGTCCCCCCCCAGCCCCCCTTCCTGTCCCCCTACACACTCCAACATTACCCTACCCTTCAATCCTCCCCCTCCCTCCTCCACCCTTCCTTCCCCCCTTCCACCCTCGCCCCCCTGCCCTCTCTCCCTGCTTCCCTTCCCTCCCACCTGCTTTCAATCCTCTCCCTCCTTCCTCCACCCTTCCTTCCCCCCTCCACCCTGTCTCTCCCTGCTCTCTCTCCCTGCTTCCCTTCCCCCCCCTTACCTTCAATCCTCCCTCTCCTTCCTCCACCCTTCCTTCCCCCCCACCACACCTCCCCCTGCCCCCTCTCCCTGCTGCCCTGCACACCCCGACCCCCCCCACCTGCCCTCTGTCCTTGACGCACCCAACCCGACCATCCCCTCTGCCCTCCTATTCCAGTCCTCTATCCTCTCCTTCTTTCCCCGCAGCCGCGGGACTCGGGGCGCCGGAGAATAAAGCCCAGAGGGCCGGAGCCCGGCGCCCCTCCCTGGCAGCCCCCACACGGGGCCGGACCCGCTCAGCGGGTTCGCCCCATCCAGGTCAAACACACGGCCCGACACCGCCGGGGCTCCGGCTGTCCCTACATCACACTGGGGTCACCGGGGGGGTCGGGGCTGGGGGTCGGGGAGGGCCCCCTCCTCCGGAGGGGGTCCCGGGGTGGGGTAGGGTGGGTTAGGGAGGGTCCCCTCCGGAGGAGGGGGCCCGGGAGGGGGGGTTGGGGGGGGTAGGGCCCCCTCCGGAGGGGGGGGTCCCGGGAGGGGGTCAGGGTGGGCCCCCTCCGGAGGGGGGGGTCCGGGGGAGGGGGTGGGGCAGAGGGGGGACTTTCCCCCTCCAGTCCCCGCCCTCTCCTCTGGACCCCCTCCTCCGGACGGGGCCTCCCCCGGCCCCCTCCCCGGGACCCCCCGCTCTGGACCGGGGCCCGGGGGGAGGGAGGGGGGGCGGGTGGGGTGGGGGGGAAGCAGAGGGAGTCACGTCACTCTGCAGCGTGAACAGACATAGAGATCACACGTCAAACGAATAGGGCCCCCCCGTCCGGTCCCCCCCACCCCACCCGCCCCCCCTCCCTCCCTCCCCCCGGGCCCCGGTCCGGAGCGGGGGGTCCCGGGGAGGGGGCCGGGGCAGGTCCCGTCCAGAGGAGGGGGCGGAGACTGGAGGGGGAAAGTCCCCCCTCCGCCCCACCCCCTCCCCCGGACCCCCCCCTCCGGAGGGGGCCCACCCTGACCCCCTCCCGGGACCCCCCCCTCCGGAGGGGGCCCTACCCCCCCCAACCCCCCCTCCCGGGCCCCCTCCTCCGGAGGGGACCCTCCCTAACCCACCCTACCCCACCCCGGGACCCCCTCCGGAGGAGGGGGCCCTCCCCGACCCCCAGCCCCGACCCCCCCGGTGACCCCAGTGTGATGTAGGGACAGCCGGAGCCCCGGCGGTGTCGGGCCGTGTGTTTGACCTGGATGGGGCGAACCCGCTGAGCGGGTCCGGCCCCGTGTGGGGGCTGCCAGGGAGGGGCGCCGGGCTCCGGCCCTCTGGGCTTTATTCTCCGGCGCCCCGAGCCCCGCGGCTGCGGGGAAAGAAGGAGAGGATAGAGGACTGGAATAGGAGGGCAGAGGGGATGGTCGGGTTGGGTGCGTCAAGGACAGAGGGAAGGTGGGGGGGGGTCGGGGTGTGCAGGGCAGCAGGGAGAGGGGGCAGGGGGAGCCAGGGTTGATGGATGTTGGTATGCAGAGGGGAGCAGGAGGGGAAGGGAAAGGCCGGTGGTGGGGAGAGGGGCAGAGGGGGAATAGAGGGTGTTTGGTTTGGGTAGCGGGGTAAGACGGGGGATGGGAAAAAAGGAGGGAGAGGAAGGGTGGAGTTTTGGGGGAGAGGAGTGGAGGGTTTGGGGTGAGAATGGAGCGGGTCGGATGAGGAGGAAAGAAAGGGGAACGCGAGGAGAAAGGGGGGAGAGGAGTGGAGGGTTTGGGGTGAGAATGAAGGGGGGGCAGATGAGGAGGAAAGCAAGGGGAACGCGGGGAGAAAGGGAGGAGAGGAGTGGAGGGTTTGGGGTGAGAGTGAAGGGGGGCGGATGAGGAGGAAAGCAAGGGGAACGCGGGGAGAAAGGAGGGCTAGCGGAGAGGACAGGAGGGGAAGCCTCACCCTACCTCATGGCGCTCTGAGTGAGCAAATGGCGGCGGAGGCGCTTTCCGGGGATTAAATCACCTCGGCCCCGCCCCGCGCAGCCGCCCTGGGGCCCCGCACACCTGAGCCGGGCCCGCCCTGCCCCGCCCCGGCCCTGGAACGGAGCCGCGCCCGCCCCGCTCCGTGCGGGGCCGCTCGTCCCGGGGATGGGGGCGGAACCATCGCTCCGAGCCCCGCCCCGCGCACCTGAGCCGGCCCCGAGCCCGGCCCTGGAGCCGCGCCCCCGGATCCGCCGGGCCCCGCCTCGCAGAGCCCCGGCTCCACCCCGGGCCCGCCTCGCAGAGCCCCGGCTCCACCCCGGGCCCCGCCTCGCAGGGCCCCGGCTCCACCCCGGGCCCCGCCTCACAGAGCCCCGGCTCCGCCCCGGGCCCCGCCTCACAGAGACCCGGCTCCGCCCCGGGCCCCGCCTCACAGAGACCCGGCTCCACCCCGGCTCCGCCTCGCAGAGCCCCGGCTCCACCCCGGGCCCTGTCCCGCACACCTGAGCCCGGCCCGGGCCCCGCTCCTGGAGCCTCGCCCCCGGCTCCCTCCGGGCCCCGCCTCGCAGAGCCCCGGCTCCACCCCGAGCCCGCCCCGCCTGCCCGGGATGGGGCGGAACCATCGCAGCTGGGCCGGACCGGGGCTGCTCCCGGCGCTGCGCGGAGCCTGGGAGCTGGGGCAGGGCCGGCAGTGGGACCGAGGGCTCTGGTTCGGGTCCTGTCGGTGTCCGCTGCGGGTCCCGAGCGGTGCCGCCTCTCCCTGCAGAGATGGGGGGCGGCAGGAGCCGCTGCGGGACGGGCGCTGGGGCCGAGCCCGGGTTGGGGCTGCAGCGCTGGGGCCCCGCCGGGCTCCGGGCACGGTCCCGCGGGGAGCCGGGGCTGTGCCGGGGGCCGCGCACGGGAGGGCGGCGCTTTGCTCGTGCTGACTGGAACCGGCCGGGGCGCGGGGACCCCCCGTGCCGGCCCCGGGACCCCCCGAACCCCGCCTCGGCCCCGCCGCTCCACCCAGTGCCAGGGAATTTTTTTCCAGCGTAGACAGAGAATTCTTGATGAGAAACCCCAAAACTAAAGGACACGGGATCTGAGGGGACAGGAGAGATTGTGGTGTAAATTAAAAACGCTTTGGGAAAAATAAATCTATGGAACAGCTCATTTCCTCTCCCGGACTGGCTTCTGCGTGATCGGCTGTGATTCCAACTGCTCTGACGGGATTTTCAACCCGTGGGGCTATGATGACTTGCCCGGTGCTAAGCACGACAGAAGATAACAGGAAAACTCTCTGGATCAGGCAGTGGAGCCTCTCAGTAGTGTCCCAAAGGTCTAGCAGTGCCCAGCATCGCTGGATGGAATTTGAGGGGTCCCAGCACAGCCTCGCTGTAGTGTTCCCGTGGAGCTGACGCTTCCCAGCATCCCTGACCAGGGTTTGGAGGTCCCAGCACAGGCTCCCCGGCACATCCCACTGCTTCTTCAAGTCCCCTTTAACCAGGAACATTTTTTTGGGGGGGTGGGAGCACCCAAAGCCAGCCCAGCTGGCTGGCCCTAGCCACTTTTTGGGGGATCTCTCCTCTTTCTTCCTCACCGAATTCCCACTGTCAAAACCCAGCCTGAGGCTCGGCTCCCAGTCCCCTGCCTCAGTTTCTCCAAGGAATTTGGCTTGGATTTCCCAGTCCAGCAGGGCAGAAATGCTGTTCTCCTTATTGTATATCCTAATTGCAGTAATTGCTTAAGAACGAATTGAAAGAAATTAAAGGAATGAAGAGAAATTAAATAAGTGTTGCCAGCTCCAACCAAGGGCTGCTCAAACCCCTTATCAATGATTTGTTTTAATTAACCAACTCAAACAAACTAATTAACACCACATTGATAGAGTATTAGACTTTTTAATTGAGTTATAGATAAATATTACAGAATATAAAAACCTTTCTAAACCCAGAAACTCTTTCAAGAGATATACAGGACACAGCTGCAGAGAAAGTCTTGGGATTCAGGGGAAAAAACCCAAAGTTTTCAGTCTTCAGCATCTACCATTAGGTCGTCACTGACAGCAAACATGGCTTCAGCCTCAGGAAGGCACGGAGAGTCAGAGATTTTACAGATCCTGCTCTCACCTCAGCCTTGCAGCAGGTACAGTCTGACAGGGAGAGGGAAGAAAATGGGTCAGAATGGACAGCCTACTTCCAGGAAATCACCATAAAGCATTAAGGAGAGCTGTAAGAACTTCCCCAAAGGTTCATTTCCCTGCAGACTGAGGGCTCAGAGTGGCACTAAGTTGAAGCACAGGCTGGACCTGCCATGGGCGGACTGTGCAAACCCCAGAAGTAAAAGCTACTCGGCCGGTTCCGTAAAATATTCTGAAATCAGGCTCCTGGGATGAGACCATCTCTTCTCTCATCTGGTGGTGGAAGCACAAGTGATGATCTTCCCTCCTGTGGGCTTTTTGGTATCTGCAGCAACTGCAGGGGGAAACAACCAAAAATCCAGTTATTTCCCACGGTCGGAACAGAAACGTGGGGAGAAAGGACAGAGGGGTGAATGACTGTGGGATCAAGCCCCTTCAAACCAGTGGAAGCAGAGACTGAGTGACAAAGCCCCTGGGGCCAAATCCCTGGGATTTATAAGAAAACTGATGAGTTTTATTTTTGCAATAAAGCCAGACTGGTATCCACCTCATCAGCCGTGTGCAGCAGCATCCGCAGGAGCCGGGCCAGGTGCATCTGCCTGGCAGAGAGCTCCCCCTCCCGAGGAATCCGTGTGCTACAGGGCCATGGCACTGGCCCTTGAAATAGTTCCTACCTGTCCTTTCGCATGGCAAGGAGGTTTTCCATACAGCAAATGTTTTTTCAATTAAGAAGATAACACTACACTCAACTGGAGAAGAAAAAAGTGAGATCTGCTAAATTTTCCTAAGCCAGGCAAAAAAGAAAACCGAATCAAACCAAAACAAAAACCACCACCAACAATAACAATGAAAAAAAAGAAACCACAAAAAAGCCAAAAACCAAAAAACCAAAACCAACCAAACGAAAAAAAAACCCAAAAAACCCATGTGGGGCATGAACACCATTTCATCCTGATCTTGAGAGCTCCAAGGAAAATCACAAGTAAGGTGGCACTGAAGGTGGCACTGAAGATGCCACTTTTCTGACACTCCTGCCCCAGAACCACGGCCCAGCAGGTTTCCGTGGCAGCCTGAATGATTTGTGCAGCTGCACATCCCTAAAGCATTCCCTTAGGAACAGGAAGCTTCCCGTGGGCATGTTGCAGTCCAATTTGGAATTTAAGCATATTTCAAGACAGTTTAAGTCGGAATGAGGTGACTTGGTGACAGCCCAGCATTAGATATGGGACACCAGGAGACTCACCAGACAGCACTCACTACAGCCTCTCCATTCTCAGCACTCCAGCTGCACTATTCTCATTTCTCAGTTCTGTTTCCAGGACTCCCATCAGGAAACTGATGGCCGTTTCCAGACACAAATCCCCAAGCTGTCACTGTCCCAAGTCATTGCTCCTCTACCTCCCCCCCTTCCCCCTTTTATAGCCACCGCCCCACCCAGGGCACAACAGGAGGCTCCCAGGTGCCTCCTGAGACCCAAATCATTCCAGGTGGGTCAGGACATTGTTTTCTTCAAGTTCTGAAATTCAGATGCTTGCCTGGAGAAAACCATTTCTCATATGCATACCCTTAGTTTTCACTGGACACCGGAGCTGCATCGGGGACATGGAACAGAGACGTTAGAAATCCACCCACCCGAGTGTCAGAAGGAACTCAGCTGCTGAGACTCTCCAGGGAGCCAGCTCTGAACCAGTTTGCTGCCCTCCATGTGCACATTTAAATCTAGAGGTGCTGCTTGTCGCCAGCAAATCTAGTCCTTTCTATTAAATGTAGAGTTAAACCATATATTTCCTAGTTTATCTAAGACAAGAACCCACTTAGACACCACCTCCAGCTTGATAAAGATTGGGTTATTCAACCTCCCACTTGTAACATGAACCAACCTTCAACTGAAGGGCAGTTCCTGTCTCTCTTCAGACATCCAGAATGAGGTCTAAGGCTGTTGAGTAGCATTCAAAAACTTGTTAGAGCAGAAACTGCCTCACAAATTACACTGGAGTAATGTAAGCTCCTCTGGCAGGTATGTCAATAACAAAATGTTTTAGTTACCTGAACAGAAAAGGTTATAAGACCCATCACTACAGGCTAAACTGGAGCACTACTTCAAAACAGGGCACTGAAGGTGGAGGGTAGAAGCTTTTCTAAGAGAAACAGTGCCTACCAAGGAGGCAGAATGGGGAAATTCATTCTGAGTTTTTGGAGAGAACTTAAAAACTCACAGTAGTAAAATTAAGTAGTGTTGGGTAACAAAATAAATAAATAAAACAAACCAAAACACAAAACACTTTTTGAGATTATTCTTGCTTTATACCACAACTGCTTGCCTTTATTGAAAAACACTAGGTGGAACACTCATACTCCATGAGAAACACTGACAATTAGTCAAATGCACAGAAAACCAAACACAAATAAAATATCTGCATTAACACAAAAAAACTGCTGAATGAATTGCTCAAACTTATACCAAGCCTTGCTTAAAAGTGCTGCCATCAGCCTGGATTGGTTTCCTTCCTTTGAAGGTGTAAAACAACTGACCTTCAACACCTCATGCAAAAGAATTTTATCTAATGCTGCAAAAAAAGCATTTTTTTACATCGTATCTTAGCCCTGCACTTGCGAAATAAACCCCACCAAACTAACAAACCACCACACATAGTTATTGAGTCATTCCTGTCTTTGAGCATGAGTGAAGCTAAGGCTATGGAGATGGAGACAAGAAAAAGAAAAATGCCTTAATAATGTTCCTTTGGACGTTACAGAATCCCACAGAGGTTTTTTTATTAGCTTAGGAAAATGCACACCCGGTTCAGTAGATACTGAATAGCAGGGAAGTCAGGAGATAAATGCTTTGCTTTCAGAGGCAAAAATTTAAATAACTATTTACATTCAACCAGAAGTCTACAGATTGACTGATCAGAAGTCTTTATTAAGAAAAAAAAAACCCTGGGGTATCCTCTGAAGAGACAGACGAGGAACTCCTTGGCTGGGACACAGCCTCAGTCAGCACTGCTCCCTGCAGCACAGGCCACCCACGGCTTGCAGCTCTTTGACAGTCTTTGCAATATCCCCACAGGTCCCAGGGATTACCGGGACAAGTTTCACGTTCACCATTCTCCTGCAATTCAGCAAGTGCTTGCTGTCAGCCTTGCCTCTGCAGAGCAGCCACACGCGACTCAATGGTGGTCAGTCTTGTCTCCAGAGCTTTGAATATGGTATCTACCTGCAAAACAACCACGGAAAGGCACTGGCTCACACACAGAATTTGACAATACAAAGAGCGAGGGTGGAGGTCAGAAAGGGCTCAAATCTGACTCAAACCACCAGTTCTTTGATTTGATTATTTTCCTGCTACTTTCATACTTTGAAAGGTCACCCAACTCTAACACTCACTGTCCACACTCCTTAACTTTTTCCACCCTTGGTAAGTGTCAGAGCCACACACTCAGCTTTTGCTGTACAACCTTCAACTTCCACCGTCAACTTCCTTACTTGCCGCTCTACCCACATTTTCCCTTTCCAGTGGGATGCGGGTGCCACCCCTCAGAGGCAGGAAAACTGCCTTGCAATCCAGTACAAAACCTGCCTGGAAAGCCCAGGATGCCAAGAGCCCTTTCTCCTGGTTCTCCTGCTGACAGGCATCTGAAGCCTGCTGTGCCTCACAGCTGCTTTGCTGCCAAAGGAGCTCCCAGCTTTTTGGCCATTTCGCCATCAAAACAGCACGAAACCTAAGAAAAAGAAACTTAACTAAAGCCGGCTAAAAGCGGTTCCTGCTGATGACTCCTCAAAACATCTCATTATAAAGGAGCTAGGATCGATTCAGCACTCACAAACCCACCTTGTCACGATCAGCGGTCTCTGCCCACCAAGGACACGGCAACAGCACGGACGTTTCTCCCGCTCCCTGGCAGAGACCTCCTCCCGCCGCATCCCGGGAACTGCAGCCACTCAGGGAACGCCGGCTTCGTCCTGGGCTGGGAACAGGAGAGGCACAGGGAATAGCTTTAAGCTGCTTTGGCTGCCAGCACTAGAGAGCGGCCGCCGCACGCAGACACGCGGGGCTGCTGCTATGAGCCGCCATTTCAGCGGCTCCCGGGGACACGAGCAGCACCCGCAGCTGCCCCCCGGCTCAGCCCGGGCTCCGTCCAGCCCTCCCCGAGAGCTGCCGGCAGCCGAAATCCTCCCCGCCCGCCCTGCCGGGGAAAGCCGCTCCCAGCTCCGGCCCCGCCAGCTCTCACCTCCCGGCAAAGAGCAGCTCCGTCCCTGCCGGCCGCTCCCGGCTCCGGGCAGCCGCCGCGCTTCGGGCAGGGGCAGGGCCCGGGCAGCTCCGCTGCGGCTCTTCCTCGGCGCTTTTGCGTGTCGCGGCCGCCGGCGCGGTTCGGCGCTCTCGGGGCGCTCTTGGGGACGCTTCATTGGCACCTGCCGGGACCCCAAAGAGGGCGCGTCCGGCACGGGCCACACTCAAGATGGCGGACGCGATAGGGCCCCGGGAGAGGCGTCCTTGCCGCCGCTGCCTGACGGCGCCCGCGCGGTTCCCGCCCGCCCCCGGCGCCGCTGACCCCGCAGCCCGTGTCCGCGCACCGGGAAACGCCGCGGAAAATCGCGCCGAAAGCGCTGGGGCGGCGTCGGCGTCGGGTTCCGTTCAGGCAGCCGAGTAGACGGACCGGGGTCCTTTCTTCCCGCGCGCTCTTTCCGTCCCTACCGAAAGCGCATGCGCGCGGTGCCGCCACCTTTGGAAGGTCAAACTCAGCCGCGTGCCACGCGCCATCTTTGGTGTGGCGAGCACGTGATTCCCGCCCCTCGTCGCCATCTTGAGTGCTGGCGGAAGCCACTTCCGGTAGAGCCGCCATCTTTAGTGTGGGACATTCAAGGCCCCCCCGCCTCCCAGGGGCGTCTGTCTACCCCGATGCCTGAATCCGGTCCCGACTCCGACGCCGCTCCCGCGCTTTCCGCGCCATTTTCCGCGGCGTTTCCCGGTGCGAGGACGCGGCCGGCGCGGTCAGCGGCGCCGGAGGTGGGCGACGGCCGCGCGAGCGGCGACAGGCATCGGCGGGGACGCCTCTCCCGGGGTCCTACCGCCTCCGCCATCTTGAGTGTGGCGACGCCGGACGTGCCCTCTTTAGGGTCCTGGCAGATGCTAATGAAGCCTCACTTTCACCGCCCCGAGAGCGCCGAACCCGCGCCTTCCTTTCCGAGCCGCCCTCTTGACTGCGGCCCTTTGGCAGCTCCGTTCCGACCGCGCTCGCCCGCTGCCCCCGCCCCGCGCCGCTGCTGCCCGGCCAAACCGGCCCCGCCGCTGTCACGCGTCTCAGCCCGCGCCCCGCACGGCGCCCGCTCCTTTTATCGCCGCGGCCCCGCTCTGCCACGGCCGTGCCCCTCTGCGCTCCGAACCGCCCTTCGCCCCTCCCCGCCTCCGCTCACAGACACGGCCCCGCTCGCTGCCGCCCCTCGCCCTCCCCGCGCTCGGCAGCCGCCGAGGCCGCCGCTGTCCCGCGGCCCCCGGCGGGAGCGGCGGGCGGGGCCGGGCCAGCGGCGGGGGCGGGGGCGGCAGTGCCGCTCTCTCGCCACCGGGCGGCAGCAGCGCCGCCGAGCGCAGCCCGGGGCTGGGACGCGCTCCGGGCCGGGCGCAGAGCACCGGCAGCAGCAGCCGGCTCCGAGCGCTGCTGAGCGCCTGCAGCCCCAGCGGCTGCGCTCCTGCTTTCAGGCACTTGCTTGTTTCCTTTCCTCTATGAAAACGCCAGCCCGTTATTTTCAAACCCTACCCATCTCTAGTCCCAGTTTCTTACATTACTGTATGTAATAATAGTAGATAGAGAGGGCTCATATAAAAATGAATTTATATATAAATGACTAGCATTTGTCAATATATATAAAAATTAAAACCTCGGCAGGTTTTAGTATTCTACACACACCCCTCTGCCTGTGGATTTTGTGGCAGCTTTGGCTCCCTCTGGCAGAGGGCACCCAGCATTGGCCCCCCTCATTCCCCACTCCCCTGCTCCTCCACCGCATTGCGGCTCTCCCGGGGACATTGGGGTTCCCCAAATGACATCAGAGCCCCCGAGTCTCCACCCCCTCCCCCGGCCTTTTTTCCTTATCCCCAAAGAAAGCACAAAACGAGTCAAGCTGCCCTAGACAGCAGCAGCGCGTCGCTTTAATAAAGCCATTTCCACGTGTACGTGCCCCAAAAAGGGGCTCTGCTGCCACAATAGAGGGGGGCAGCCCCCAGCAGCCTCGGAGCTCCTCCCCAGCTCCGGTGCCGCGGGCTGGCGGCCGCCCCACGGCGCGGGGGCAGCGAGTCCCACGCCGGTGCCGCGGCTCCCGCTCGGGCTCCGCTCCGTTCCTGAGCCCGGGGCAGGGAGGACCCTCCCTAACCCAACCCACCCCGGGACCCCCTCCGGAGGGGACCCTCCCTAACCCACCCCACCCCACCCCGGGACCCCCTCCGGAGGAGGGGGCCCTCCCTGACCCCCAGCCCCGACCCCCCCGGTGACCCCAGTGTGATGTAGGGACAGCCGGAGCCCCGGCGGTGTCGGGCCGTGTGTTTGACCTGGATGGGGCGAACCCGCTGAGCGGGTCCGGCCCCGTGTGGGGGCTGCCAGGGAGGGGCGCCGGGCTCCGGCCCTCTGGGCTTTATTCTCCGGCGCCCCGAGTCCCGCGGCTGCGGGGAAAGAAGGAGAGGATAGAGGACTGGAATAGGAGGGCAGAGGGGATGGTCGGGTTGGGTGCGTCAAGGACAGAGGGCAGGTGGGGGGGGTCGGGGTGTGCAGGGCAGCAGGGAGAGGGGGCAGGGGGAGGTGTGGGGGGGGGAAGGAAGGGTGGAGGAAGGACTGAAGGCAGGGGAGGGGGAAAGGTAGCAGGGAGAGAGGGCAGAGGGAGCCAGGGTTGATGGATGTTGGTATGCAGAGGGGAGCAGGAGGGGAAGGGAAAGGCCGGTGGCGGGGAGAGGGGCAGAGGGGGAACAGAGGGTGTTTGGTTTGGGTAGCGGGGTAAGGACGGGGGAGGGGAGAAAGGAGGGAGAGGAAGGGTCAGGTTTTGGGGGAGAGGAGTGGAGGGTTTGGGTTGAGAATGAAGGGGGGCGGATGAGGAGGAAAGCAAGGGGAACGCGAGCAGAAAGGAGGGCTAGCGGAGAGGACAGGACGGAAAGCCTCACCCGGAGAGCCCGGACACGAGGCTCCAACCTCATCGCGGTCTGAGTGAGCAAATGGCGGCGGAGGCGCTTTCCGGCTCCACCCCGGGCCCCGCCTCGCAGAGCCCCGGCTCCACCCCGGGCCCCGCCTCGCAGAGCCCCGGCTCCACCCCGGGCCCTGTCCCGCACACCGGAGCCGGCCCGGGCCCCGCTCCTGGAGCCTCGCCCCCGGCTCCCTCCGGGCCCCGCCTCGCAGAGCCCCGGCTCCACCCCGAGCCCGCCCCGCCTGCCCGGGATGGGGCGGAACCATCGCAGCTGGGCCGGACCGGGGCTGCTCCCGGCGCTGCGCGGAGCCTGGGAGCTGGGGCAGGGCCGGCAGTGGGACCGAGGGCTCTGGTTCGGGTCCTGTCGGTGTCCGCTGCGGGTCCCGAGCGGTGCCGCCTCTCCCTGCAGAGATTGGGGGCGGCAGGAGCCGCTGCGGGACGGGCGCTGGGGCCGAGCCCGGGTTGGGGCTGCAGCGCTGGGGCCCCGCCGGGCTCCGGGCACGGTCCCGCGGGGAGCCGGGGCTGTGCCGGGGGCCGCGCACGGGAGGGCGGCGATTTGCTCGTGCTGACTGGAACCGGCCGGGGCGCGGGGACCCCCCGTGCCGGCCCCGGGACCCCCCGAACCCCGCCTCGGCCCCGCCGCTCCACCCAGTGCCAGGGAATTTTTTTCCAGCGTAGACAGAGAATTCTTGATGAGAAACCCCAAAACTAAAGGATAGGGGATCTGAGGGGAGAGGAGAGATTGTGGTGTAAATTAAAAACGCTTTGGGAAAAATAAATCTATGGAACAGCTCATTTCCTCTCAAAACAGACTCAGACTGGTTCTAATAGCTCTGAAGTCATGGAAAGCTGTGGTTTAATACTAATACCAGCTTTACTTGAATCCCCTCTCTGCAGCTCTGACCTGAGTGGCTGGAAATACAGCCCTGAAAATTATTACTAATTAGGTAAAATGTTAGCAAGGCACTCTTTGGATATTTTGATCCTAAAGCAGCTTAATTCCAAGACTAGCTGGCACTAATCCTTTGCTGTAGGACTTGTAAGGTGTGCTGAGACAGGATTCAGTTGTGCCTTGTGCATCAAAGCCCCTCTGTGAAGAGCCAGTTTTTCACTGCTACCAATACACAGAGTTCAGAAAAATGCTTCCTCATAGTTTTGGTTTTAACTGGCCTTTGGAACATCAGTTTCTAAACCTGGGCTTGGTTTGGTTCTGCACAGGTCAGCAAACACCAGGCATGACAGCAAGGCTGAAATCTGAGCTGTCCTCTGGACATCACCAGAGCCCTCACTCACTTGGCAGCTGGCATAAATGACATTCATAGCCTTCCTGGTGCTCCTGCCGCCTCTCCCCTGGCTTGTCTGACTCCCTGTTTTCCCCACCTTTTTCCTGGAATGATGAAGCAATGGTGAGGTGTGGAGCTCAGCAGCATTTGAGACAAAAAGGTTGTCTCAGCTCCTGCTGTGAGGACGTGGGGCCCTGAGGAGGTGCTGCAGCAGCTCAGGCTCAGCGTGGATGCTGTGACCACCTTCCAGAGATCAGAGTTTTGTAGTTTTTTACTCTGTTTTTTACTTCTTTTCTCCATTACATCAAACTAAGGCTTCCCATTCTTGATGTCCTTCCCAGCTCTTGTCTTCCACACTGCTCTCCTACTCTGAGTGGGGGCTAGAGGATAGGTTTGAAAAATCAGAGCATTGATGAGCTTTTCCATAAAATCACAGAATCCCAGAATGGTTTGGGTGGTAAGGAATCTCAAAGATCCTCTTATTCCACCCCCTGCCATGGGCAGGGACACCTTCCATCATCCCAGGGTGCTCCAAGCCCCAGTGTCCAACCTGGCCTTGGACACTTCCAGGGATCCAGGGGCAGCCACAGGTGCTCTGGGCACCCTGTGCCAGGGTCTCCTCACCCTCACAGGGAGGAATTTCTTCCCAATATCCATCTACCTCTGCCCTGTGGCAGTGGGAAGCCATTCTCTCTTGTCCTGGCACTCCCGGCCATTGGCTAAAGTCCCTCTCCAAATACCATGATATTTTTTTCCCCCTCACCTCTAGGAATATTCCAAAAGGACAAGAAACTTATATGGAAACCAGTTTTACTCAGAATAATTAATATTTGTGTATACATAGACTTACCATCAGTGTGAATTAGAAATAACACAGCCTTGGGCAGATTCACAATAGCAGGGTTTATGTGTTCCGAAAATGCCAATGGCAGCAGCAGCCAAAACATCCTTTCTTGGGTGTGTTGTTTCTTCTTGATCTGCTGGATGTTCCTGATTTCCTGCCTGGAAAGCAGGAGGAGGTGCAAGGGCACTGCCAGGGTAGGTTGTAGCCTGGTAACACAGATCTGTTTGCCCTCCATCCCCGTGCACAAACAAAACTGCTGGGCAAACTTGCTGAGCCACAGTGCTGAAACACTCTCTGCCCCCAAGACTGGAGTTCTTTGACCTTGGAAGAGCCCGTGCCCCCCACCATGACCTAAAACATGTTCATGAATCTGCTTTAGTCCAGCCCCTGGCACACAGGCACTGGATATTCCCCAGCTGGTTTCAGTGTCACTGCCATTCCTATAAAAGGCAAGTGAAGCGTGATCCTCGGTGCACGAGTCCCCTTTCCTCTTGCATCTTCCCCATGGAACATGTGTGCTTCCTGGCTGAGCACCAGACACATGGAGTCTGAGACAGAGATGGAGAAACCTGGGGTGGGCACTGACCTGAACCTGTTCCTGGGGTGAGGAATGGTGTGAATGATATTTCAGATGTGTGCTCTGGAAACTATGCAGGAGGATAAAACTGACAGTCAGAAACTGCCTGTGAGATGGATCAAAGGAAGGTTTGATGTCCAAAAAAGAGCAGTGGAACTGGGAAGGCTCTGGAGCCCCAGGAGTGGCTGAGGGAGCTGGGAAAGGGGCTGAGCCTGGAGCAAAGGAGGCTCGGGGGGACCTTGTGGCTCTGCACAAGTCCCTGACAGGAGGGGGCAGCCGGGGGGGGTCGGGCTCTGCTCCCAGGGAACAGGGACAGGAGGAGAGGGAACGGCCTCAGGCTGGGCCAGGGGAGGCTCAGGTGGGATATTACAGAAAATTCCTTCCCCCAGAGGGCTGTCCAGCCCTGGCACAGCTGCCCAGGGCAGTGGTGAGTCCCCATGCCCAGAGGGACTTAAAGCTGTGTGGTTGTGGCACTTGGGGACATGGGATAGTGGTTGCCTTGGCAGTGCTGGGGGAATGGTTGGGCTCTGTGATCTTACAGGCCTTCTCCAACCTCAGTAATTCCATGGTTCTATGATTCTGGCCACGTGTCTGAGCTGGGAGTGTTAACCTCGCTCATTTTGATTCACACCTGTTCATGTAAAACAGCAGCAAGAACTGCTGTTAAACCTTTCCACAGCTGGAAGTTCATTTTTAGGAAGGTCACTAGGATAGATACACACATCTTAACACCACTTCATTCTGCACATTGGGCAATGGTAGGAAAATGGGAGGAGGTGTATTTCAGCTGCTCATCTCTGAAACAGCATGCCAGTGGTGTGTTTTCCAAGCACACCTGGTTTCCTGACTTTGGGAGCAAACAGACTGCTCTCCTTTGCCTCAGTGATGTCAGACAGCACCAGGCACCTGCTCTTGTGTTGTGGCTTCAGAGTACAGGACACTTTAGGGGTATTAGATGTTAGGAATGAATTCCTGGCTGTGACAGTGGTGAGACCCTGGCACGGGTTGCCCAGAGAATTGTCCAGTGCCAGATTGGATGGGGCTTGGAGCAAGCTGGGCTAGTGGAAGTTGCCCCTGCTCATGGCAGGGGATGGCACTGGATGGGCTTTAAGGTCCTTTCCCACCCAAACCATTCTGGGATTCTGTTCCTTATATTGAAAATGAGAGGTGCTGGCTCTCCATCCCTGGCTGTGCAGGGCACGTGGCACATGGGAAAGGGGAGCTGTGGAAGGCAGGAAATGCAGTTTCATGCACCTTTGAAATAGGGTAATTGGTAGATTGGGGAAATTTCCTAGAGAGATGCTTTCAGATGCTGTGCAGAACTCAGGGATCAGCACAGAGCCTGGTCACTGCTCCTCTCCAGCCACTCCTGACCTTTCAGCTGTTCCTTGGACAGGTGGGCAGAAAACAGCATGGGACGAGTGAGCTACTGTCCTGGTCTCTGGACAGCCCTGTCCAAGGGAGGTGCTTTGCCCAGCAAGCAGCTCTCTCTGCTGGTTTTTAAGCTTCTGCTGTGGCCAGGTCTGCATTTAATCTCTCTTGGCTCCTTACATTGTGCTTTAGGAAATGCATCCTGCAGAATTGTTGAGAGAAGAGTAAAGCAAAGATTCTCCTAATTGTCCATGTCTGTTAGTTCAGTGAGATAAAAACGGGAAGTGTTTTAAAGTATTTTACCTGCAGGCTGTCACCTGAGCCTGTAATGCACAGGTTACCCAACACAAGGACTTGTTCATTCCTAAAAAAGCCATTTCCCTCTCCAGACAGTGCGTATCGAAGTGCACCAAAACAGGATCCTGGTGCTGTTTCTCTTGTGAGGAAGCTGATCCCCTCAGGAGACCTTTCCCAAGGCTGGGAGAAGCAGCCCAGTGATGTAGGTGAAAGGCCAGATTGGCAGATCCAAAAGACCTTCCTGGCCCCACAGCTTCCTCCTCTAAAGGCTCCCAGAGCAGGATCGCTTTTCTCGGTGCTTCATGGGCACGGCCCAGCTCTGCACTCGTTGGGGAGAACTGTGCATTTCTTTGTATGCTGAAATTCCTCATCTTCTGGTGCTGCTGGGACATCTGGGACAGAGCCGGGCTGTGGGGAGGCTGCTGGCAAAGCACAGAGGAGCTGACACTGCTTAAACCAGGGCTTTTCCTCTCGTGGGCTGCTACTTTGGGGTCCCTGCAGGCACTTGAGCCTGGCCCATCCCATTTATCATGGAATCACAGATGGTTTTGGCTGGGATGGACCTTAAAGCTCATCCCGTGCCACCCCTGCCATGGGCAGAGACACCTTCCACTGTCCCAGATTGCTCTAAACCGCATCCAGCCTGGCCTTGGGCACTGCCAGGGATCCAGGGGCAGCCACAGCTGCTCTGGGCACCCTGTGCCAGGGCCTCCCCACCCTCCCAGGGAACAATTCCTTCCTAATATCTAATCTAAATCTCTCCTCTTTTAGTTTAAACCAATTACCTACCTTGTCCTTTCCGCAGGCTTCAGATTTGCTGTGACAGAGCATTTCCTTTCCACTGTGAGGAGATTTGGTCTTCAAGGTTCTGCAAATTATAAAGTAAAATAATAATTGAAAGCCAAAATGCAGTGACTACACCACTGTCATCCCTTTGGCTTCATACAGGGAGACTTTGGCTGAGGATGAATGCTCACAAGTTGAGAGGTCACACACTGGAGCCCCATTCCAGGATTTGGATTGTTCTCTTTCCCATTGGGGTGGTTTTTTCTGTGTATCCAACTTGTCACCCTCTGCACAACCCTGTGGTTTGCCATGACCTGAAACCAAGCCCAGGGCAGAGCTCTCACACCTGGTCCCTTCTTTCCCCAGAGCAGGAGTGGAGCAGTGCCTGGAGGAATCCCCCACCAAAGACCAAATCGTCCCAGGCCCATCCCCGACCTCTCGGAAGAGGAAGCCGAAAGAATCGCCAGAATCTTCTCTGCTCAGCTCTCCAAGAAGGAATAGTGTTGGCAAGAGACCGTCCAGCAGAGCTTGCTAAGCCGTGGCCGGATGCACTGGCAAAGGCTGAGCCCTCCAGTGAAGGGGAGTTGGAAGCCACAGCTTTCAGGCTCTGTTTTCAGTTTGCCTAATTGGTTAGTTAATTGAAGTTCCCTATTTAGAAGGGTTTAAAACCTGTGGTCACCCACAGGGAGCTGCATCTTGCAGGGGCAGGTCCCCACAGAGACGCACCCCTGTGGGTAATCCATGACCTGTTATCTGCTCTCCAGGTAGTCCAGTTTTAGGATTTATTCCTGTGCAATGGCACTTTCAAAAGCAGTTGGGGGGCAGCACAATTCTCTGTTTCCACAGGTGCCCAAAGTGCTTGTGTGAACACAGGCCAAGGGCACTGTAAAATCTGGTGGGTGTACAAAAGAGGGTGACTAGAAAGATGAGACTTTTATATTTATATTTAAATTATTTTTGTACACCTTTCAGAGAACAGACCTTGATGCCAACAGAGCTCAGTTATTTTTGTACTGCTCTCTCCAGTGTTTGTTTCAATAAAATTCCCCTGGTTTCTTGTCAGCCTGTGTAAAGTATCCCTATGCAAGGGCAGGAACCTTCCCTCAACAAGGAGCAGGAGTCTCTCCCACATGAGCCTGTAAGTCAGAGAAATGCTGCTGGAAGCTGGGGTGGCCAGGAGCACATGGAAAGATCCCTGCTTTGCCAAGGAATTGAGTATCACCGTGCAGCACAGCCCACGTGGGAAGGGTCACTTCCAATCAGAGCTGCTTTTCAAACCATCCATGGAATTCAGGATCTGAGCAACCAAAGGATCAGCCTCCGTTTTTTCTCCCACTTCTGCAGTGTTGTTTTTCCCAGGAGACACCCTGAATGCGCAATTCAGTGCTGGCACAACTTGCCCTGTGCTTGTGGCCCCTTTCCCTGCCCTTGCTGGGTCAGGATGGGAGGTAAAGGCACCCGGTGTCCCCTGGAAGGACAGGAGTGACGTGCAGGCTGCTTTGTCCTGGTGGCATCCCCAAAAAAACTCAGGCAGGATGCCAGCTGGACTGGGATCACTGTCACAGAGGAGGTCGCAGCACTGACTCCTGTGCTCTATCTCAGGCATGAGGTAAACAGCGTCTTCCTTTTAGGTTTAGGTCAGCAGTGGAGTCGGGCAGGAAAACAAGGCAGGAGCCAGCTGGAGAGGGGCATCAGTGCCAGGCAGCTTTTGTCTGGAGCCTGAAGGATGGAGCGACGGTGGCTTCAGGGTGTCAGGACCACTCAAAGTCCCCCCTGTGCAAGGTGAGCTCAGGTGCGAGTGCGGAGGCTCCTTCCAGACTTTGTTGACCTGAACAATGGCAGATTCTATGTGGGTGTCTGTGCTTTTGTGAAGGTTCAGCTTAAGGTAAGTGGGTTTTTTTGTTTGCTGTGACTGTGGCTGAGCAATTGCCTGAAGCTGTGAATGAAAGTCTTTGCACGGGTCAGAGCACAGTCCTCAGGTACTGCCCTGCATTAGGGAACCTGCTGGTGTCCTGAACATTGACCTTGCTGTGGATCAAACAGCTAAGAGCAAGTAACCAGGCTTGGGAAGGCACAGCACCTGCATGTATAAATTCCCTTGTATTTAAAATTGTACTGCAGGATGGGTCATACCATGAAGATGTGGGATATGGAGTCAGTGAAGGGCTGAAGTCCAAGGCCTTATCCTTAGAAAAGGCAAGGAAGGAGGCAGTAACAGATGGACTGAAGAGGGCACTCAAGTAAGTGAAGATCAGTACTTGTACCTTTTCAGAAGTTACGTGGGAATGAAGGGCTTTCAGTCACAGTGAGCCCTCTTTTCTCAGGTGCTTTGGGAATGCTCTTGGGAACTGCATCCTGGACAAGGACTACCTGCGAGCCGTGAGCAAGCTTCCCCGGCAGGTGCGGCACAGGGGCTGCCAGAGGGGCTGCAGGGCACCCACTGCCCCTGCTTCTGTGGTGCCAGGGGTTAGCAGTGGTGCTGTCAGTGCCCCTCATTCCCGAGGGCTGCCAGCTCTGACACCAGCAGCCTCCCTAACAAGCAGCTCACACACAAAGCAGAGTGCTCCTGCAGTGGTGCCTCAGGAACCAGCGTGGATCCTGCCAGCTCCTGCTGTGCACCAGCTGGGGCAGGAGGCTTCTAGGCAGTGACCTGCCTGGTGGAATGAGGGAAAAGGAAGCCTTCTGCAGCTGCTGATCCACGGACTTTGATAGCAAAGCTGCCTTCAATCACACTAGGACTGGCCAAACTCTGCTAGAGGCCTAGAGCTGCAAGGCAGTCCTGTCAAACGCTGTAGGAGCAGATCCAAAGTGACACCTCTCTCCAGGTAAAGATGGCCCAGAGCTCTGGTTTGCAAGGGTCATTGTCTATTAGAGGCATTGCCACAAAATTGTAAAGTGACAGAGCCAAAACATCCCATCTCTAATAAACAGGAATGGAGTACCTTCCTCAGAACTCAGCAAAGGTTGGCCTTGCCCTTGAGCACAAGCAGGAAAATGGACTGGTATAGTTAACTGTTAGCCCTTGTGGGGCTGTGAGAAGCTGTAAAACCCTCCCTCGGTCACCAGCACCTGTTCTCGTTTGCAGAGCAGTGTGGGGAGACCTCACCCTCTGCCCTGAAGCACCGAGCAATTAAACCAACACAGAGTCACAGGAATTCAATGATTAACTGACTGAATTACTGGGTACTGAAAGAGCATTTCACGTTTCTATATTAGTGTTTGACTTAGCGCTAACAAAATAATTTTTAACAGTACTTAGAGAAACAACCAGAGCTTATTTCACTAACTTGACGATGGCAATTTCTGAACATTTTGGTTTTTCTCCTTTTACCAGGTACCCCCCGAGTTAGTCTTGGTCAAAGCTAAAATACAGGACTATGAGCCTGAAATAGAGAAAGCAAGATACAGCAGCTATGTGGAAAGGCAGAACGCAGCAGCGAGGCAGCACTGTGAGGTGACACCTGGCTGCAACCCTGGCCAGACAGAGGCTGCTGTAGTGACAGCAGATCAGAAACAGCCCAACGCTCCCAGGTGAGACTGCTGTTATCAATTCATTTTTTAATAAATATTATTATGTTTTAGAAGTTACTGGGCCTTTTAAAACGTGGACAACTCAATTCCACTTATGCCATAAAGCACTAGTTCAGTGGATTTTCTTTTCTGTTACTTCTTAATGAATTTTTTCTTCACAAAATGTAATAGCTGAGGTCCTGTTTAACTTTGTGTTTACTGGGGGGAGGGACAGAAGCACAGACTCCCTGGCCCTGGAGTGTGATGCCACTTACCAGAGGAAACTGCGACAGAAGCGGCTGCAGCAGCAGTTCCGGGAGCAGATGGAGAAAAAGCAGCAGGTCCCAGGAGTTACTCCCAGCAGCAAACAGGGTGAGAGGTGGCATTAAAAAGTGGCACTTTTTGTGAGAGCTGCTGGCAGGCACAGGTTACCCACAGTACAGGAGCCTGGCCAGCCTCCTGTGCTGTTGTTCTGTGCCATCAACACACCTTTGAGGCCAAAGGAGGGAGCATTATCATATTTCCCCCTGTCTCTTCCAGAAGTGTTGGGAACGTCAGCTCTAACCCTGCATCATTAAATCTGCAACTTTCCAGCCACCGTAAAGCAGCTGTTGTCAGCACCATTAACCTGCTGCATCCAAGCTGAGGCTGCAGCACTTGGCCGTGGTAGCTGCAGGCAAACACACATTGCCTGAGCTACTGATACACTGCCCTTTACTCATGGGGAGGTCTGGAAGCCACGTGGTAGCAGGAACTTGGAGACTGGGGAGACACACAAAAAAAACCATATTAAAGTAGCACAGTTGTTTGTCAGACATCAGGTACAGAGCCTTGCTGTCCCACATCCTGCTTCCAAGCCTTAACCAGCTCTAGGAGAATAGAGGATACCTGATGGCAGTGCTGGTTGTCATTTCAGGCTCGTGCTCTGCTAAGAAGGAGCCAAAGGGTTTTTCTGTATTTCTGGTATTAATCTCTTCTTGTGTTGCCTCCTTGCAGCAACATGTGACCCTCCTGTCAAGCACAGCACTCCAGCAGAAGTACAGCAGGAGCTGGCAATAGAAGAGGAGTTCTTTGCAGGTCAGCCAAAGAGTGATGAGTAATTAAGTGTTAAATCATTAGCATGTAACCCAGCTTAATTCAGAATACAGTGTAAAGGTAAAAACTCTGAAGAATTGGAATAACAGAAGTGTGAGTGTGATTCTGACTTTAACAATACAAACTCTGCTTGAGTGGCAGGGAGATGATGTCCATCACTGTGTGGGGTTTCACTCTTAGGCTCTTCAGTAGAGTTGTTACACCGATTGATAAACCCTTTGTGATACTGCACAAAACAGAGCTTGGGGGGATTTGGGGTGTGTCTTTTCTCAGTACAGCCATGGCTGTTTGGGTCACACACCGTGGTGCCTGGACCCTGCTGCACACTGACATAAGAGATGCTTTTCAGATTAAATTTTATAGTGGTCACTGCTTGTAGGAAAAGAATGTGCTGGCCTTGGAGCTACTGCCATTCCTGTAGTACAGTGCTGTGTCACAGACCCCCTTCTCATTCGTTCCAGATGATCCTGAACTTTGGGACATTTCCTTGGAGAGCGCTGACCTGAAGGTAACGGGTGCCAAAATGTCCGAGCCCTCAGCAGCTGCCCCCCAGGCACCTGAGACACCCCGTGGTGGCCATCAGCAGCCGGGCCCTCGCAGCAGGACCCCCCACAGGATGAACCCACCCAGAGCTGCTGCCAGGCTGGGCCAGCCCCAGCCCCCAGCTGCAGCCAGCAGCAGCAGCTGTGCCAGCCAGCAGGCCCCAGGTAGGTGCTGCCACAGGTCTGCCTTCACCAGGGCTCTTGGCACGCTGGGAAAGGCCAGTGGGAGAAACATTCCTTTCTTTTGGACCTGGCTGCAAGTGCTGCGACAGGGGGCTTGGAAAACTCTCAGCTTTTTTCCATCCTACTGTCCTGTCAAGGAGGAGTTAGAAAAAGAATTGAGGAACACATTTAGAAGCAAAAAAAAATATCCATTTCTTACTTTCTCCCTGTGTGGCAGGGTGCAGCCCCCTCAGGAGAAGTCAGAGCTTGAAGAAAAGGAGGTTGGAACCTACGTGAGGCACCCGGTGGGATCTGTGCCTCTGTCTGGGATTACATCATGAGACTGCAGCTGGCTTCCCAAATTGTGTCAAATGGACTCTGCTGCACATTATGGTGAAGCAACAGAGAAGAGTTTCATACAATCAGCAAGAACTTCATGTACTCCTTATTATGTATTTCAGATGCCTTTTTCTATAACCACACAATTACTTGTGCTTCTGCAGCAGGAGACTCGTGGCCATTTTACACGTGGATGTTACCTGAAGCAGGCATGAACAGAGTGAGTTGTTAAAAATGAGATGAAATTCACAGCTTTTCTCCCTCCCTCAGTGCTGCATTCCAGCACAGAGACAAGAGCTTTTCAGTACAGCGGGGAGCAGGCGGGCTGTGGCCAAAGGACAGAAGGTACAAGGCTGTGCTTGTGGTGAGGCTGGGGGTGGCACTGGCGCTGTCTGAGGTGCAGCCCCGCCCTGTGCCCGCCCTGTGGCTGCCTGGCCCGGGCAGAGCCCCTGTGCCCTGTGGCTGCCTGGCCCGGGCAGAGCCCCTGTGCCCTCCCGAGCCTGTTCCCGAGCCTTTCCCTGCCGCCCCAGCTCCAGCCGTGCCTGTGCCTCCGGGCAGGAGCGCCGGGACGGCAGCCCCGTGCTTGCTCCCGTCCTTCCTACCATGAATGGGAGCTGCACTGCTGTTTTTAAATAAGCTTGCAACCCTTTTCAATACAGAAATAAACATGGGCTTGGAAAACAAACCCCGCTGGGAGCTGTTTGTGCCTCTCTGCCCTTCCAACCTTTCCACCTCGTTCCCTGTTGAAGGCTTCAAAGGAGGCAACAAGTTCTAAGGCTACAGGGGCACCACTGCTTCAAACGGGACCTCATTCCCATGCTTTGCCTCACTGCTCTGTCTAAATTTAAATACATTTGGAATATTCAGCATTTATTTCTCTTCCTCCTGCTCTGCCTTCATGACTTCAACATTTTCCCTTAAAAGATCCTCTACTATCCACTTACCTCCTGGACAGGACAAAGAACAGGGATTGACTTCAGCATGGAAAGACAGGACAAGCCTTAATTAACGGTAATAGATTACATCTAGAAAACAGTTCCACATTTCACCATACTTGTTTCTGGCCAATGCAATGCTGCCTTCAGAACAGCTCAGGGAAGAAGCAGCACATTCCACTTGTTTGAGTCATGCCCTCGCTGTTGAAACCATATACCTGCTGGGAAGGGAACGTGCAGGCCTTCAGAATTACTGGATTCAAAGCTGCTCCAAACTTTTGCAATGAAAAAAATGTGAAAGTCTGAAACCAAAATGTTACGGCCCCAGCGTCCTTGGCTCTGGAAACAGTGCAAATAGAGCTGTGCCTCCTCTAACAGAGTCACTGCAATGAGCCTCTCGGGATTGGTCCCTTTGAAAAGGGCAGGAAAACTTATACTTGCAGCTTTTTTTTCCCTTCGAGGCCTGCGCAGCATGACTCATAACAGAAGCTGTTCTTAAAATGGAAAGAAATGCAGCAGCAATTAGTGTTTAGAAATACCAAATTCCTGTAAGTCCGCAGTTGAGAATGACGCTGTGAAGTTCTTCCACTCTTGACCGTTACAGCTGCGAATCTGAGGGCTGAATTCCTGAGGACTGAATTCCCGTTTCTGGACTGAATTCCCGTTTCTGAGGTGTCTCAGGAGTCCCTTCCCCGCAGGTGGCACATCCCTGCTGCCGTCTGCCCCAGGGGGAGGCAGGGCAGAGAGCCGGGAAGGGCCCTGCAGGAGCCCCTGCTCCTGCCCCAGTGCCAGCAGCAGCCCCAGGACCCCGTCGGTGCCACTCCTGCACCTCTCCTTCCACAGGGACTGCCCCAATCCTTGTCTGCCACAGCAGAGCGCATCTGGCACCTCTGGGGCTGCCCCAGCCAAAAAAGCAGCGAGAGCTGATCCCGTTATCCTCCCTCAGGCCACGCCCCTCCTCAAGGTCCATTTAGGAATTATTCTTTGGAGCACTTACTCAGATTATCCTGTTAAAGGCCAAAGGCTCTGACTGGTCACTGCTTTTGAGAAGGGTCCCGTTAAATTGGGTTTCTTGTATTGCCTGTGACAAACTGGTAAATTGGGTAAGAGTTACATCCCTGCAGGAAAAGGACAGAGGCGCTGGAACTTGCTGTTGCACAAGAAAAGCCACAGCTCAACCAAAGGAGGTTTGGTTTATTTGAATGGCTTCATTCTATATTCTGCAAAGGTAACAAACTGCAGCATGGGGCGCAGAGGGTTCAGTGTAAAACATACAACTAACTACGGCCAGGGAAGCCCAAAGTTTCAATTAATTTTATTTTTTTTATTTTTATTTTTTACAGTGTACATTGTTAAATAATGTAAAGAAAACGCTTGTAATTCAGAAACAGATTTTATGTGGAAAAAGATACTCAAAGTGTAATATTAAACAAAATAATTTAACAGTTCAGTAGCATTAGTTTATTCCTCTAGACTTCAGTTATTCATCCACAGGAGGAGAGGGAGGGAGAAAAAAAAAATCAATGGTAAATAAAACCAGTTCTTGCATAACATTAAGTGAAAAAACGACCTCAAACTTATTAGATCAAATTTAAATAACCACATGCTGCATCCAGCTGACCAGTTCCTCTGCGAATATTCCCCTTGTCTCACTCCTGCCTCAGGTCTGTCCCCGCTCCTGCTGCCCCCGGGCGTGCTCCAGAGCCTCCCCTGCATCCATCCATCCATCCTTTCAGACAGAGAGGTTCCCGCCCGGCCGCAGCCCCGGGCCCGCTGCTCTCCTGCTCCCCGCTGGAGCCTCCCTGTGCCTGTGCCTGTCCCTGTGCCACAGAACCAGCCCGGCCTCGCCCGGAGCCACCTCCAACGAGCTCCTGCCCTCGGCCGCTCCTCTCCAGCCCGGGCCTGCCCTGCTGCCACCACTGCTGCAAAACAAGCAATAGAAAGCATCTCCCACCTTGCTTTGTGAAAGAGTGACAACATCTGCAGACACAAAAACTCCCTATTAAGGCCCCAGCAGGGAACAGCACTCCAAGATAAAAACCAACGTGACATCCCTGTGATGCAGCAGCTTCCAGGGCACCGGCGAGCTGCTCCCAAGCACCAGGAAGCTGCACTCTCATCCTTCACAGCTTTTTGCAGCACTACACAAATACTGGCTGGTATTGTTTTGACTTTGGAGAGGAAACCAGTATTTCCTGAATACGAAAAGGGAGAATGACCAAAGCAGAAGATACAGTACAGGTAACTAAGAGGTGACAAGTGACAGATAGTGACAGTCCTGGTACCAGCTCGAAATTTGTTAAGAGTGAACAAAATTGTAAATCCTCCAAGTAAGACAGAGGAAACTTCTTGATGCCGGCTGTTTCAAGTACATCCATTGCCGGCAATGGACGTTGCACCAGGACAGTCTGTTCCTGGCTTAAATGAATTTTACCAAAAAAAAGGTAAGAAAAGCAATCCCAGCAGACAAGCCCATGCCAACAAGCAATGGCACCTCTCCCTCAAGTCACATCCTGACCAAACATCTTTACCACTTTGCAGGTGGAGTCAAACTGCATCTGAAGAGTTGGGCCCTTCCCAAAGACACACGTTCTCCCCGTGCTCTCTCCGTTTCTGATCCAGCCCTCCTGCCTCCACAGCCAATACTGGTTAAGTCTCGTTTTAGCTTCACCTGCACCCCTCTGTCCCACCCCACCTGGCCCCTGGCACCCCACACCTTCAGCTCTGCCCACCTGGACAAGTTTCCCCCACACACAGAACGCTGCTCCGACCGCGGCCTCGGTGACTTCCCCTCCACACTCCTGCTCCAAACAGGAGCCCGGGCTGTCCCGGGCGCTGGGCACAAACCTCCTGCCCTCAACTTGCCCTCTGTCCACTGGGCTCTGCTGGGAAGACGACGCTAAACTGCAGAAGCAAGAGAAGTCCAAGGCACTAAAATATCCAGCAAGCATACTGGAAGAACAGACAAGTATTCAAGTACATTAATTTATACAATTTTACATTCACATTTATTTATCTAATACAATGAAAATACAAAGGAAAAAGTTAAAGTGTCTCCAATAAGTATAAGGATATAGCTAGCTTTTTTTCCCGTTTTTTCTTTTTAACTTTTTTAACCCTCTATATTCCACTCATTTTTAAACTACTGTTGTCCAACAACATTTATATATCACAGTGTTTCCACATCAAAACTGATGGTAAGTACATGTCCGCAGGGAACTTTTAAAATTTTTTTTAACAATTTAAATTGCTCTAATGCTGCAGTCAAAGCTGTTAATATCTTACTTAAAGCAGTAATGACCTATCAAGCACGGGCTGCATCACAAGTCCGTTCGTGTGCCCCATCGTTTCAGAGCCAGATACGATTGAGTGGGGAGAGGGAGAGGAGGGGGATTTGGACAGCTTTCTTCCTGATCTTGGTTCTTCAGGAAGAGGCGAGAAGCGCGCTAAAGCCTCATGCTGGGGGGTTCAGCTCTCCCACCTGCACACGTGTGGATTCAGCCTCAAACCAGAGAGAAATTTTACAGCAAGACTGAATGAACTGACCCCACGGCTTCTCTTCACAGCTCCTGTTCCACACAAGAGCAGCCCCCCTCGGTGAAAAGCACTGTCCCATCACAAGGATGCTGATCATCCTCCTCCCCCTTCCAAGTGTGTGGGGAAACTCCCGCTACAGAGAGTTGACAGCAATGGTTGGAAAAGAGAAATTCATTCCCAGCCTGGCAAGCTACCAGTTCATTGCAGCACTAGTAGTTGATACAGGGCCCCGTCTCCCTCCCCATGTCCTGTCCCGAGGTGTAGCCAGCAGGGTCTCTGGGCACAGCTAAGTGGTCCGCAGGTTGGAGCCTGGAGGGTTGCTGACAGACTTTTGCAAATTGCTGATGTTGAAGCTTTGCAAAGACGTGGCACCCACGGGCTGGAACTGGCCGAGCTGTGGCTGTGCTGGCCCCCCGGCCCCGCTCCAGGGCGGGGGGAAGGAGGCTGCGGGGTAACCGTACTGCTGCGGGGGGCACATGGCCTTGCTGAAGGGACCTAAAGAGGTAGCTGATGCTGCAGGGATGGGCGTAGCACCCAGGGAAGATGTCATAGAGATACAGAGCTGACCTGGTGCTGAGAATTTTCTTGCCATTCCAGGGCCCTGGAAGATAATCCGGCCACCGAGAGAAGTTACACAACTGTGCTCTAAAAACCACCAGTGCAGCCCCTGGTCCACAATCTGCTCCCAGTGGGTATTTACAAGGACATGCTGTGGCCCTCCCCTTTAGCTTTCCCCTTCCATTCCAGAGCAGGCAATACACCCTCCCCAGAAAGAGCCAGCTATCAGTGTTCTAGAGCTGCTGCCCAGCCGTGCTCCAGCTGTGTTTGGAGCCCCAGTGAGACAGCAGGACACCCACAGCTGCTCACCACAACCCTCAGGGCCACGCCTCACCTCGTAGCTGCTGTGCCCTTTGGCAACCTTCTTGCCAGACAGGTTCATGGCATCCCGGGCCCAGTTATCCACCAGCTTGTGCAGGTCATCCGTGAAGGTCCCTTTGCGGCTCGAGGCGATGGCAGTGGGCTGGGTCTGGGGGGCCTGGCTGTTCACTGCAGCCCCCACGGTGTTGGTGCTGCTGGTCCCTACAAACACAACAGCAGCAGTCACAGCCTGGGCCAAAGCTGACCTTCCTCTAGTGCATTAAATAACTGTGGTAAGGGCACACCAAGAGAGAGCCAGTTAAAATGCCATGCAGATTAATTCTAGGTTTCAATTCCAGGACACACTGAAGTGGGAACTGCAAGGACTCCTACAGGCGTTTTCTCAGGTTGAGTGTTTCACAGAGATGTTTACTTTGCAAGAAGTGCTGCAAGGGGTCATCCTAAGAGGGGAATGGTAGCAGCCTACAGGTCTTTGCAGAAGAAAAAGGACTTTAGATTTCAGCACTGAATGACAGTGCAGGCACATCATGTTGCTCTCACCCTACGCCTTTTAATCAGCTGCAACCACTTTTGGCACAGGTCAATTCCACCTTGGAGGACAGTGCTGGATGCTGAACAAGGAGCAGTAAAATCAGCATTGTCAGCTGCTCTGTAGCAAATTATCTCCACTTTGTGAAATGAAGAGAAAAATTCACCCAGTTTACAGAAAAAGGAAAAAAAAAAGCCCGTCAGAAACAGCAACTGTTGTTTCCAATAGCTGCCATATTTATGTTCTTGAGGATAACCAGATGGGACTGTCTTCATCCACCAAACAGCCAGGATCAGCAGGGAAAATCTGCACTGCATTAAATTTTGCTTTTTGCCTCTGAAAGCATTTTTTTGCCATTATGTTCAGATTTCCCAAGTCAGAAGAATAAGCATTTGAGATGCAAACAACTAATACAGCCTGAAGAAGGCAGGAGTGAGAGTGGTTCCTCAGATAAGCTCTGACAGGTTTCTCTTTTCACTGCAAGAACACAAAACCCCTTCACATAAATGCCAGGTTTTGGTTCTGCTAGAAAGCTTGCTGAACATTATCCTGTGGGGGGGAAAACCAACATAGAAAGCTTTGGTTTGATAGCCTTCCTATGCCCCTCGTATTAATGAACAGGCAACTGCACTCCAATCTAGGTTTTTAAAAGGCAGACCTCCTAACAGGAAGCAAAGAAATCATGTGTTACCTAGGATCCTAAATTCCCAGCAGTACTGCAAGGTGTCCTCATTTACAGACGTGGAAGTGCCAGTTAACCACTAGGGCAGACCCAACACCAAAATCAGCAGCAGCAGGCTGATCACAAGACAGCACTGCTCACACTCATCCTCACCTATTCCTGAAGCTCCTCAAACATTTCTACTTGCTCCCTCAGGAGGCTGCCCCTGGGAAATCCATGAAAACCGGAGCTTATGGCAGGCATTTCTGAAGGGAGCCCACGTAGAGGTGGATCAGCAGAAGTGCCAGCCATGAGCACCATGTCTCTGCTGCAGAGGCCAAAGGACAGCCGCTGTCTCTCGCCTGGCAGGTCCCTGCCTCTGTCCCACTCTCCCTGGCCATCAGCCACATTCCTTGCCACCACTGTACCAAAGAAAGAACTGGTTCCAAACCCCTGCAGGAATGTTTCGTATTGAGGAGTGGATTAGGAAGGTGACATACTTACTAGGCAGGACAAATAAACAAAGTGTTACTGCCTCTAGTAGTGCTGAGGAGGGACGGAACAGATCCATCCCCCCAGTTCCAGCTCAAGCATGGCAGTGGCTCCGGGGCTGGGTGCCCACAGGCGGGGCAGGAGTTGTTAGTGGGGGCAGACACATGCGAGAACACACGGAGAGGGAAGAAAAAGGTTCCCTGAGCAGGGAGTGAGGCTGCAGCACAGATGGAGAGGAGCAGGAACACCCTTGTGGTGCAAGGAAAGTGCTGTGAAGTAACAAGAACCTTAAGCATGCATCATGTGGGAAGGCCTCTGCATACTATCAATTAATAAGAGCAATGATGTGAAAGGTGAAGTTAAAGACAAGTGAGGCAAAACCAAGAAAGAGGGGAGGGGGAACACTGCCAAAACCAGTAATAATCACATTCCACCATGAGGGTTCATGCAGGAATTGACACACTTGCTCTCATCCTCTTCAGGATGGCCAGCATCCACTTGTGCTATTCCACATCTCCACTTTAGTCACTAAGTACTCTGGATCCTGCACCTACACTGCACAGCTTCCTCAGGCTACGGAACGGAGAGAGTCAATCAAGGCATATACTACAGCACATTCAGCTGAAGAGAATCACATCTTAGGAAAGTTTAAGAGTTTTCCAAAGAACTAGATTGGTCCAGGGTGACAAAGGCTGCCAGAGCTTTGTCTCCCAAAGTGATTTTGTCAGGGAGCTCCCATCTCAGGTCACAGACATACCACCCTAGAGCATCAGAGCTGAGCTCTCATAATGTTGATTCAAAACTGACTTCTCAGGAATTTCACATTTTAGCTCTGACATACTCACTGCCTGCAGAAACTGCCATCCAGGAGAGTCTGAAAAGCAAGTGCTTCAACTTGTAGCATTCCATGGAAACAACCCCCCACATTCCTGCTCGGTCACAGCAGCCGTCCCCAGTTCTGCTCTGACATGAGCGATCTGAAGTGAAACAGGCTCTCTCTCTCCAGCCCACTACCTATAATGCCTCATTCTGCCCTTGGATTTTTTTCCCCCCACAAACCAGCTGTCAAAAGACACCTTTAAACCAGTCTTAAGTGGCATGTGTGCACACAGGCTTTTCTGAACATCTCTTGCTTTGGGAGACACACTGGAGATCTCTGCTGGCTTACTCTTAGGCTTTGAAAAGGTTGGAGGAGCATCTGCAATTGGATCCATCACTGAGGTGACAAGCCCCATGGAAAACAAGCAGCTGCTCTGAGTACAACTCCAGCACATTACAGGGAGCAGCTGACCCTGCTGTTGCTCTCACATGGGGAAGGGGAGGCTCTGCCTGCCTCCACCTGGCTGCCAGAGCAGCACCAGACTCATCAATATACTGAGAACAGAGCACACATTAGAGGGCATAACACAGACAGACAGATGCTGTGCTGGAGACAGAGTCAGGGACATAAGGCTTCAGTGACCAGGAAAAGCTGATGAATAGCTTTACAATCAGGAATCTGAGATAACAGAAATAAGATAATTACTACAGAGCTGGTTGCAAGGACAGACTTTTTTCACCATCTTCCCTGAAGCACAAAGAGAGAGTAATTTGTTAAAGATAAGAGAAACAGTGAGAAATGTTTAGTATCAGGAAACATTACAAAAAGCTTGGTGAGAAACAGAGGACACAGCACAGCAGGGCTTTTACAGTCACTACTGGGACATTCTAGACAAACTCGAAGACTCGTCTGACAGTTTAACCACAGAGACGAGGCCCAGCCTCCTACATTTATTCTTCATAATTCCCAAACCATACTGAAGAATGTCAGGAGACACTGAGGTCACAACTGTTACCACGCAGTCACTACTGTGGCTGTTATCACAAAAGGAAAAGCAGTACATCTTCCATTTTTGCCAGGACGTAGGAAGCATTTTATAACTATCAAATTTCAACCAGCAACAAATTTACTTGATAGGTCGAGTGCTTTTAGTTTGTCACCCTCTTTTTCAGATGTGTGAAAACAGTTCAGACATTCCCTGCCAAGCTGTACCACTCTGTTTCTCCAGCTGCACAGTTAAAAGCATCAGTCACTGCACTGTTTCCTCAACACTGCTGATTCCAACCCAATATTTCTCCAGCTGTCACTCTCCACAGCATTTCAAGGACAAGGCTGCAGGAAGCAAGGTGCCAGGCCAAGCTGAGCCATGCCAAGTATTACCTGCTTTTACAGGACAGCTACAACACTCTTTTCAAAAGGAATCTGTTTCCCTTTGCATCAGTCCCAAAAGCAAGAGATACACATGCCAAAGTACTCTTATAGCCAAATGATGGTCAATTTACAGCAAGCCAAGGCCTTGGAAGTAAATTATACTCACATATATTCAGTTCATTGTCAATTCTAGAAACAGACTGGCTGTTCTTCATACACCCTTCCCCAAAAAAGGACAGGCCAGACTAACAATACTTTTAAGTTAGCTTTGGTAAGAATTTAACTTCTTCCAAGAAAGGAACGTTAAATCTTGAGGGTGCAGATGTCAGTGCATATCTGCATATTAATATACACAGCAAAAACATTTAAAGCTGCTCCATTTGAAAAATTAAATACTTGTAGCGCTTAGATCCCAAATCCAGCGAAGTGGGACGGAGTTAGTGCAAAACTGAACAGCCAGGAAGAAGTTTCCCTCCCTGTGCATCCCTTCCTTTCTCAGAGGATGGAGCTGGTTGCATTGCAGCTGTCTCTGCAGAAGGCCAGGCCCAGCTCCTGCACACAGCTCGGGCTCAGCTGAGCCACTGCCAAGCACAGCATGACAGATGATGCACATGTGTGGTACTGCCATGCAGTGCAGCAACAGGGGGCTCCTGACAGCACTGGAAACTCTCATACCAAGTCATTCCAGAGGGTGGGAAACAAATGTCAGACGTTTAAAGGGTGCAGCCTGCAGAAGCAGCATGGGAGATGTTGCAGCACTCCCAATAAAAAGCGTCACACCAGCAGCCTTAGCTCAAGCATATTGTTATTTCAGCCACATCAGAAGTTTGAGGCTCTCTTGTAAGTCTGGCCTAATGTAAGTACAAATGAGAGGATTCTGAAAAGAGCTGCAAGCTAGCTTGTGAGGGCTGATAGGATGTCTGAAAATGTCTATTTACCCACCTGTATTGCTAATTTGTTTAACATTTAATGTATCTCCAATTCACAGGAAAAACTTCTAGACCTGGGCACATTAGTAGGTAAGGCTCTTTTGAGTTTGCCCGGAAATATTCTCTAATTATTTAAAAAACCCTTTAACACTTTAGCTATCTGTTAATGAACACAAATCGTCACCACGAACTGCCTACAGGTGGCATCAAAGCTCTGCACTGTCACCAGCTCTAGTGCTGAGAGCATGCAAGCACTGCTGGGGGAGGGCAACACTCCCCCTTCGGCTACTGCAGTGTCCAGCCAAGGGATCATTTGGAAAGCAGATCTTCCTCTAGAAAGATTACCCCCCTGCAAGCCTCATGTCATCTAACATACGTGAAATTACCAACGGACCTTGCTAACTCTCCCCAGTCTGTGTCATTTCACTGACCTGTCCTGGACGTTTCCACTAAAGGTTTAGGGAAATGGAGAGCTCCTTTCAGTGAGTTTAACAGCAGAGAACACCTAACATGAGAACCCAAACTTCTAAAGGTGTGCTAAGAGCAGCTGAGCTGAGCCATGGGATGGGAGGGAACACAAGGTGGCAGATGAGAATGGGCTGCATGAAACAGATCCAAGCGGCAGAAACAAAAACCAAAAAGACAAAACAAAAACCAGACAAGGAAGGAGTAAAGGTGTTACACACAAAGAGCCAAGCAGGGCGTACTCAGAAATCGGGTCCTCCTGCCAGCAGGCTTGAAGGTCACTCTCTCAGATGCACAGTTAAACTTCGCACAGCCTGTGAGAAAACAAGAACGGGGAGAACAGAGAAAGGAGAGGAGAAGAGACAGAACACCACTACAAGATGTTAGCAACTTGAAGTTGGAAGGGTGAAATGCAATCACATGACACACAAGAATAACTCTCAAGTGCGGACCAAAGAGCACAGAGACAATAGAGGGAGTGAAGAGACTGCCTCCAACACCTCCAGACACGAGGCCACGCTTGCACTGCTACTCTCCAGGACATAAACCAACTATAAAGTTGCAATCTAGAGGAAAGCCAAATCCTGGCAAAACTATCCAATTATAAAATGGTACCGCACAACTCTCGATGCAGGGAGATGATTCAAGTAGCTCCAAAATGCCTGAAACAGTTCCTTAAAAACAAGACTCTATAGAAAATTCTTCCATAAAGTCTGTTTCCATTTTCTGTATGTACTTCTCCAGTTTCAGCAGAACCACGCATTAGAATTGATGTATTCAAACAGTCTGTGGCAAAGCTTTTCAAAAAAATGTGCAAGGGGAAAAACCTGGAACAGCTAAGTTCAGCTAAGTAAAGGAATCATCCCCTTAATGACAAGCAAAGAAGTCCTCCTTACTGAGTAAGAGCTGTGCCTGAGAAACTATTCGATAACATACTAATAACAAGCAACCCACAACTTGAGAAACCTGAGCAATTTACTACTACCTGAACAATTTACTACTCCCACCATTTCATCCTCCTTCACTGACTCCTCCTTCCAGGATAATTCACAATTAAAGAACACCAGCCTTTTTTTACCTTTTACTGTTAAAAACTCCATTGACAGAAACAGTCAAACCAGTTAGGAAGTCTAAAAGGACTAAGGCTCGGAGTCTGGACATTTCCAACCATTTCAGTCATCTGTTAACATCAAACCTGCTCTGCCCATTCCTTGGTCTCACTTCTGATTTCCACTCCCCCATTCTCATCTGTCTCTCTTCCTCTGAGGCAGCACCTTTCCCCAGGCCAGCAGAACTCTGCCTGCCACCAGCCCACTGCACTCTCTTGTGGTGTCCTTGGGGTTTCATGCCTTCAACCACCTCACACTTCACCCAAGTGAGAAGCTAGAAATCCAGCTGCAAACAACATCCTTATCAGCCTCCACACACAGGGAGGATAAAGCTACTTTACAGCAGGTATTAAAAATCAAGTGTCATGAAGTCGACCATTCATTTCCATTGCTAATTACACTAATTGCATTTAGAGTCTTACCTTGGCCCGGCGCCGAAAGGCTCGGTACCGAGAGGGCACCATCACTGGTGAAGGCAGAGTAGAGATTTTCACTGGAAGGTGAAGGTTTGAGGGGCTGTAACAAATGGTTCTGCCCAGTCTCTGGCACACTACCAGGAGGATGAAGGGTCTGCTGAGGGGGCAAGACTGACGGTGCACTTTGAGCTGACAGGTTGCCTAGAGGAAAGAGGAAGGCAAAAAGTTTTGGTTTCCACACATTTTTGAACCAGATCAAGCATGACAATCCAGGCACGAGAGGGAGAGGCAGGGACAGAGAACTACTCCAGTTTCTGACAAAGCAGTAAGACCAGAAAAAATATTCAGTTGTAAGACAACTTTGTGCTGATTTATGTGCTCACAGAGCTCCTCTATCACGTAACAAAACAGAAATGAGCAGGCAGGGTGACTGGACACAGACGTCTCAGCATGACATGGAACTGCCAAAGTGAATACGCAAGAAGCAGTAACAAATATTTCTGCTGGCACTGCTGGCCCTCCAGTACTGTTTGCTCCTGCTACAGGATTAGAGAAACATCTCCAGTTACCCAGAGAGTATCTGTCACCCATGTCACTCAATCAGTAAACAGAACTATTTCCTGAGTTCTGTTTATTATAAAAATCATCTTAGTAAGAAAGGAAGCCTTGACAATTGAAACTCTCAATTTGTGAGTACGATTAATCTTCAATTCCATTAAAAAAACCCACTACGTTTAACATCCGTCAACCCTAAGTTTCTGCAGTGTAAGGACAATAGTACTATCATGTTAATTAGTACTAAATTGGAAAAAAAAAAAATCTCTGCAGATGACTAAAGAGACCAGACCCATTCTGAAAAATCAGTTTCAGAGGGAACAAGCACAGTTTCTCTTTAAAAAACAGAAGTTTTCTCCCATACTGTAAATCTACACTTTTCTTCCCAGTCAGAGCCCAGTGACTAATATCTAAAAAACACAAATCACAACTTTAAAACTGCTCTTACTGAACAATGTCACAGTACCTTTCAGTGGACCGAAAAAGTCCCAAGCAAGACTACCAAATAGCAAAAGTAATTTTAAAAGAGATAAGAGAAATCCAGGGAGGAACTGGAACACAGAAAGACACTCCTCAAAAGAGACAACAGAGACACAAATCTAAAAATGAGAGATGGTACTTCGTCTATTTTATCTACTGAAAGTATTGAAGGAAGCCTTACCTGATAGCTGAGGGCTTTTATGTCCCTGGGAGCTGCTACGACTGGACTTGCTGCTTTTTCCTTTCGTAGGTCGTCTCCTCCTTCCTGAAAGGGGTGCAGCTGGGGGAATAATTACTGCAGGTGGGGCCTTTCCCAGTTTCATGTAGAGTGACTCAATCTCCTGCTTCTGGCGACTCTGCAGCTCCTGGATCTCTTTAAGGTGCCTAACAAGTTACAAAACAGTGTGATTTACACAAATTCTATGTATAGACACACATGCAAACAATTCCTCCCCTCCAGTCAAGACTGACCTGCTTCTTTGGTCAAACTCTCAAACATTTAAGAAAGCAGGAAATAAATCTTTTCCACAAATAACCACACATGGCAAAACACTTGCCATTTTCCAGCGTGCTTTATCCCAGGCTAGAATTCCAAAACAAAGTTCCCAACATTGCAATCACAAAACCAGAGTAAACAGAAGTACAAAAAAAGCATTCAAATGTTACAGGACTAGCTAGATTACTCATTTTCTGAGACATATGGCCTTGGAGACTTCTACACTGGTACTGCCTTACAATTTGTTTCAGAGCAGTTGCGTGCACAGGATTTAAAACTGCCAGCTACCCTAAAAGAAAGTTCAGCTTTTAGTATAAATAAATTACTAGATCACATTGCTTCACTTCTAAATTTTTTTTCAGAGCCAACAAGGTCTCTTCAGGAAAAGAAGAACCATTAGAAGAACCAGAAATGCATATCAGAAATGCAGAGACTTGTGTGTCATTTTCAAATAAGACTCCATTTTTCCCACTAACTCCAGCGATGTGCCGGATCTTCCTTAGATCTACAGTCTTATCCATAGTGCAGCTGTCAGTCCACACACAACAAGGTTACAGGGTACAAAATCAAGCCCAGCAAATGTGTATATTCCTCTTCAGTTATAATTATGTACTGCTTTCCCACTGAAGAACCTGACTTCCTACATAAGTGCTGACAATGGCTCCTGACACTTAGCAAAGGCTAAGGGAAGTACAGGTGAAATTCCTGTAAATCCTGTTAAACATATTCCACACACAGCCACCCAAAGAAAAAGCCTTACTTCTCCCGTAACCGACGGAGTTCCAATTTCAAGTCTTCATCTTCAATGTCCGACTCGTTGTCACTGCTCATGTAGGAAGAGTTGAAGGAGTTGCTAAGGCTCTGAACAGGGAGGCTGATCTTCGATCCCAGGTGCTGGACAGAGTCTGGGCTCCCTGAGCCATCATCCAAATCCTTAGCCATCCCACTCAGAAAGGCGGCCTCCGGATCAGAGGACGGACCATTCATGTGTGGGGACTCCCTCGACTCCAGCTCTTTCTTCGGAGCTGCAGCTGAAGAAGCAACTTGTTCCAAGCCCACTGAGAGAGGAAGAGTCACGGGCTCCTTCTCGGCACAGCTGGCCTCGTCCCGAGCCTTGGACACGGAGAATCGCCCCACCTGATCCGTGGCCGTGGTCACCTGGAAGCGCCCCACCTTGGTGGCCGGAGCGGCCGGGCCAGGGCCGTCCACGGTGTCCAGGGAGGCGGCGGCCGCAGCCCCGCCCGGGCGGCCCTCCGCCTGCCTCACCAGCGTGCTCTCGGGGCTGCTGCCAGACAGGCTGCAGGAATCACTGGAGGTGGTTTCAAATTGCACTGCCTTCGTTTCAGGCTTGTCACCCTCTTTTAGCACATCGTCCACTGCCACGGAGACCTGGAATAGAAATGCAATCATGCAGGCTTCCTTATTTTTTCCTCAACACGATGCTTTTATTTTCCTTGATGGTAAGATGCATCTGAGAGGGGAAAAATAACTCATTTCCTAGGTATGCCACAAGGCAAGCAACTGCTTCCCCCCAGGCAAAACACTGCCACACATTTCTGTGTAATCTGGAGGATAAACTCCAAGAAACAGCAGCCTCATATGGGGCCTCCTTCACCAATTTCCCAGCACTGTTAGTGAGAAGGCAGCCCACCATTAAAGGCCAAGGCCAGCAGCTATGGCCTGCCACGATGAAACCCTGTATCCACAACTTTACACCTGCACACACTATGCATCCTCTGCCCTGCATGGGAGCAGCACCTGCAGAACTGCTTTCACAAGCTCTACACGACAGCAAAGCCCAGCACGAGGCCCCCTGAGCTGGCACTACCAGGAACCACTCACAGATTCTGTACCAAGAGCCAGGTAAGTTTAGCATCTCCTACCTGAAACCGTCCCATCTTCAGCACGCTGGCTCCTGCTGTGGCAGCCACAGCACTGCTCTCTCCATCACCTGATGCCAAAGCCAAGGAAAAGGAAAACGGGATTAAGAAGACAATGAGCACCAAATTATCTGAACTCCAACCATTTCTTTTTACATACTTCAACTATCTATTCAAGGCTTTTGGACTCATAGCATCATATTAAAATTAAAATGTTAACTATTAATGTTAAGTTGAAAACATTTTTCTATAAAGTTTCCCTGCACAGTGTATTTGCTGAAAGTGCATTTTAAGGCAACAGTAAAAAAAGCACACTGATTTCAAACAGGGATGTGAAACAGACAAATAATAAAAAATAGAACTGAAATTTATGCAAGAAAAGACTTATTTTAATCCAATACTCAGAGTGACTACCTAAATTTCACAAATGCTGGGGACAAGTTATTCGTAGAAGAGGGGCAAGTTAAAGAAATGCTATAAACCACATCTACTCAAAGTGCCTATCTGCAGCTTTCCAAGCTGGATTCTTAGGTGTCAACTCCTGATTTTGTTGCTCTGTGCACTGGCAGTATAAAGTTACAAAGCTGAGAAATAACATGCTATTTTAAAATCAGTTCTATTGGACAGCTTGCTCTGTTTATTAAGCAACTTCCCACTTTGTTTACCTTCACCTTCTAAATTGAAAAGACAAAACCCAACTCCTTTCATAGCAGACTAACGAATTCTACGTTACAGTTCACTACCAATGTCCCAAAATGAGAGTATTTAATTTCTTTTCCTTCATGGTTCTATTAGCTTCTGAAGGTTTGTTATTGAACTTCAGAGGCACATGCATGTTAACTAGTGTCTACTAGACAGTTCAAGAAAAAAATTCAGCACCATATTAACAGCTTCTTTTAGAAATGGAAGATTTCAAATTTAAAACAATTAGGTGAATACTGACAGGAAATCTCAGTTTGTTTTACAAGTGTTTGGATTTCTCCCCAGTAACTCAATTCATACAGATTTGAAAGTCATTGATCATCCAGACTTTAACTGGTGATCATCCAGTCAACCTTCAGTTGTTCTAAAGCAGAGAGAAGCAGTAGTCTAAAGACTACTACCTTTCTTAATTTTTTAGTAGTTTAAGCTTGGTTTCTCTGTTTAAACAGAAATGAAACACCCTTAGGTAAGGGAGAGGTATCCTACATGCAGAACACAGTGTAATGACACAAAATGAGTCCTACTGCTGTTGCCAGGAACATAACACATGACAGAAAACAGTTTCTTCAAGTCCTGATGCTGTACCTTAGCAGCATAGTAGAGACACTGAGAGTCTTAATTTAGCATTTTGGACAGCTTTAAATCCTAAATGAGTCACTACAATATGCATGTATCTATCATCCCCCCGTCATGGCCCACAGGGAAAATTTCAGTCTGGTTACTAAGAAGTAGTATGATCCCCACAAGGAGCTGCCATTCCATGACTTACTAGAAAAGGTTATAACCTTTCAAGTGGTAACTGCTCAATTTTGGATTCTATCTCCATGCTGAGAAACCATCTAAAGTAATCATGCTGCCTTACCATCCTTCAGAGACTGCGTTGCTGTGGACACCGGCCCGGTAACCGTTGTTGACGCTACTGAGGGCACAGACTGCAGGTTCAAGGGGGAAACCAAAATAAAGTTAAATTAAAATAATTAGCAGTTTCACTGAATGCCAACAAATCCAACAGACTGCATATTATGTAATTTCTTTGCTTCCAACAGGGACAAAGTATGACCCGTGAAAAGACAAATGCAAGAGATTTTACAGGCCTTAAAACCCTGAGGCTGTGAGCAGATCACCCCTCGGCCTGTGCAGAAATAATGCACAAACAGCCACTTGGATTGTCAATCCTTGTCTTCATTCAGGATCCAAAGCTCTTTACTAGAAGCTTTTAAAACTTCAGATCCACACTTGAAACATCCCTCCCCAAATTAAGACTGACATATCACATATTGCTTGTTTAGTGCTCTTTCCCCTTACTCCATTTCTAGTTTGGTGACACCACCAGAAAAGCTGGAATAACAACTAATACCAAAAAACAGCTTCAGGAAATTACGTAATCTATTGCAATATACAGACTTTTCCGATTTTGGTTGACTCAGTCCCACAAACTGGAAGATGACTCTGAATTTTTATTTTTAAAAGTCTAAATACTGGTATAGTGATATTAAAGGCAGTGACCTAAGAGCATGACTTTGAGAAAACACTGAGGTTTTTCAAGACTACTAAACTGCCAACACTGCAAACATACACAGGCAGGAGCAGATGTCACTGGCACAGTCTCTGGACTAAGGGTTCTTCTCAGCTGAGCATCCAGATCTTCCAGTGGCTGTTGGGACTGAGAAAGAAAAGAGTAAAATGATGTTCCAGCTCAAGAAAAAGAAATCATAGTTGAGAAACAGACATATTTAATACTATAATTTAAAGCACTCAGTACAGCTTCCATATTTCTATCAAGCTTCTCTCCTACACATTCAGACTTAACATGTATAGCACAGTGAGACTGGAAGTAACTTAAGCAATTTAAGTTGTTTAAAAACAACAGAACAGGAAAATTAACTGGAACTTTAAAAAAATCCCAAACAAATACAAACAAAAAACTCCATAATACCACTCAAAACCAATCAACCAACAAAAAAAACCCCAACCCACAAGCTTCCTCAGAGAGGCTCTGTAGATGGATTGACTTGAAGACGATGGAGAGGGGCAGAATCTCTCAAGTATGCTTATTACTTAGATTTCAGCTGTTTCAGTTGGCATACAAGATGTTTTTCATACTTGGCCAATTGAATTGGGGAGAGGAAGAGAAGAAGAATATTTTACCTAAAAATATCTTGAAGATAAGAAAATGTCTCAAAGTCTCAAAATGATTAAATTAGGGCCATGCCCATAAGATACACTGAAAGAAGAATGTATTGTCAGATACCATTAAGTTGCAATTCTGAACCTACGGAACAAAAATTTTCATCCAAACTTTGGCATTATTAATCTTTCCAAGTCCTTTACATTAAAAATCTGTATATGTTTTTAAAACTGAAGCAGAGATCATGACAACATAAAAGTACTACTTTCCACTGAAAGTTAGAGGTACATAATAGCATAAAGATGGTTTCAACAGGTTGCCAGGATAAAATTTTTCCTGACTTGTGGATTTCAAAGCAAAACCAAAAACCCTAGGAACAATAAAGTCTGTATCACTTCCATTATATAAAAAAAGCAGAAGATGCAGACTTCTATGACTCCATTCAGAAATCCAAATGCTTAGCAACAAGTGAGCTAATTTAATCCAACACTGTAAAATAAAGGGGACAGGTCACCTGAAATACTAAATAATTCTCATCACTTATGCTCACAAGAAGATATTTGCTTCAAGTAAACAAAGAGCTATCAGAATGATCAGGAAATAAAGATTTCCTTACAGAACAAGGGGACCAAAATGAAGCTTGAGAGATTAATCTAAATACACTTTAAAAAGCAATTAAGGAATAAATAGAACGGGTATTTAAGACTATGGAACAGACTGTTCAAAACTGGTCTTGCAATGACGTGTACTCTGTCTGCAAATTACGAGTCTGCTACTAAGGAAAGGAGAAAAAGTTGTGTAATCACCTACTACTGACAGAAGCAGCACGGAAGGCAAGCATATCTACTTTAGACAAGCCAGTAATTTTCCAGATATTACGTGATAGCAGCAAATGCTCTTAACAGTCAATTAGATTTGATCCAGTTGGTCTCCTCCAACTTTTGTCTCACTCCTAGACAATCCTTATGAGTTCAAATGAGAAGTGAAATTTGGGAGGTTGTTTGCAAAGGACATGAAGCAAGGGATCTATATTTGTGACTCTTCCATGCCACAAATCCTGCCAGAAATACCTATGACAAACAGGATGCAGCCTTTTGCAGTGGTACAGTGGCCTGAGTCATAGAAGTGGCTACAAGTGCTTTTGAGCTTAGGGGAAAATACTACTAATATATGGAGTTTCCAGCAATGAAAATGAAAAGGACTGTGAACTCCATATGACTGATTTTAACCAGCTGTCTCCTGATCCATCTGATACCTGACCACGGGAAGAATGCAGGTAAGAATTATCACCAAATTGTTGTTGTCTTTGCTTCAGTAAAACCATGGCTCAGAAAGAACTGACGGAAAGAGAGAAACCAGCTTCTGCCTCTGATGTCAGGGGGGAAAAAAGTGTTTCTTTCTTGCTCAGTTTGGAGAAAGAAGATACCCACTTCCTTGCTACTCACAGGGCAGAAATATGGCCCGTGGCTCTAAGATCAAGATGTAAAAATGAGCTACTTTTAGAAACATTTCAGTTGAATAAGCCTTTTTCTTCCAACTTCAGATGTCATCTGCCTTAGCTGTACAAACCACATGGAACTGCAGACAGGGTCAGGCTGGAAAGGACCACAGTGGGTTATCTGCTGGAGCAGGAACATCCCAGAGCACACGGCACAGGATTGCAGCCAGAGGGCTCCTGAATGTCTCCAGTCAGGGAGACTCCACACCCTCTCTGGACAATCTGTTCCAGTGCTTGGGCACCTGCACAGGAAAGAAATTCTTCCTCCTGTTCAGGTGGAACTTCCTGTGCATCAGTTTCTGCCCATTGCCCCTTGTCCTATTGCCTGGCACCACCATTTACACACAAAATATCCAAGCTAACTATTGTACACAAGGACAGAAGCTAAGCAGGGGGAAGCAACTGCTACATTTCAAGTCACGTTTATGATAAGGAGCTTCAAATACCTTTTGTAAATCTTAAAGCCTAGAGAAATCAGAATGTAGTAATAATCACAAAAAACCCAAACCAAACAAAACAAAACAACCCCCAACCAAACAAAAAGGCAATCACCAACAACCAAACCCCAAAACCTCACAAGGAATTCACAAAGGCAGCAATTTTACATTTTCATAAACATTTCATGGCAATACATAGGTTTTTTTTGTATTATTTTGCTACTAAACCCTTTTCAAGAATAAAACAGGTTCAAGTTTTATGCCCACACTCCCCTGCATTACATTTTTTTCAAAAACCTTTCAAATTCAGATTACCACACTAAAACCCCTAAGCCTGATTAGACCCTGGGTACAGCACCTCAAAGGGCAAGCTGCATAGAACCCCAGAGAATGCTTTGGCTTGGAAGGGACCTTGAAGATCACCCAGTTCCAGCCCCCTGCCACGGGCAGGGACACCTTCCACTAGACCAGGTCACTCACACCCAGTGCTGAAACCACTCTGGCTACTGCTACGGTTACACAAAGGAGTTACACAGTCAAAAGAAAAGAAAAACAAGAACATTAATAACATGCAATGGAGAGTTTAATTGAAACATGCTCTCTGAAGGGAAAAGAAGCAGATAAAATCTGCCAAGTTGTGTAGCACCTGAGTTAGTGAAGGTCCTGGAAAAGGTGGCAGCTGCTCACTGGATGGAGTGCCAGCCGGAAGGTCAGAACCTAGTGGGAGCACCTATGGATAACGAAGAGGAAACGCGCGTCCATCAGACATGGAACAACAGGAGGATCAGACACCAAGCTACAGTCAGTCATGTCATACAACAGAAGCCTCAACTTTTTTTTCTATAGAGAATTCCTTCCTGGACAGTTAGCATAGAGTCTTTAGGAACTTTTGCAACCAAGTTGGGGGAAGTTGTTTGCTTTGGGGTTTTTTTTTTTCATAATCCAGATTATCTTCGAGCAGCCACAATTTCCAGTTTAAACAAGCTGCAGTGTCCAGGAACAAAGTGTCTTGGGGATATTATTTTCAAGTCTGGAAGAAATGATAAAATAATTCTTCCAAGAAGCTTAAATTCTAAAATGGCGCAAGAATGCACTCAGTCTCCTTCCAACAGATCTGTGTTAACTGTCCATTAGAAACTGCAAGCTGCATGCTTCCAGCAAATTGTTCCAAGCAACATGACTTGAGAACAGGAACTGTCAGTGCCTGAGGATGTCTCCATTTGTTGAGAAACAGATTTACAGAGCTCTCATACCAATCTTTTGATCCATCACTTCTTTTTGAACCTGAAGGGTATTGATGACCCACAGAAGGTGATTAGGCCATGCAGCTGGGTAGGGACAAGTCATCCAGGTTACGTGGAGGAGGTTAGAGCGACTGGAAAGGTTAGGAGGAGGCATCAAAGCCTCCTCACCAGGTCAGACAGCACATTCCAGTTAGTCAATTCCATTGTTAGGGAAGTGGGAAGTTCTAGGAATTAAGCAACCCATTAGACAATTTTCAATTCTTATTCTCAGCTGTCATCTTGAGGCTTGCCAGTGCCTCTGAAGTCTGAGCACACACACAGGCAGCCGGTGCCCCTGCGCGGCAGCGAGCGCTGCTGGACAGGGGAACTGCTCCAAGCCTGCTCCAGCCCTCAAGGAGCAAACCACTTCTGGCCTGCAGTGTGTCACCACAGCTTGAACTGATGGCCCAAACTGCAGGAGCAGCTGCCAGGGAAGGTGCACTCCCAGAGTTAGCTATCATCCCAAAAACATCTCAGCAGGAACTAGGCCGAGTTGCATTAGCTCAATGTTTTTGTGCAACAGAACACACGTGAGGATGTTACCTGTTCTGAAGCACGATGAATTTTTAAGCTGTGGTAACTTCATCATTTAGTTTATAAATAAGAGGCAAAACATACTTCAAATACATTTGTAAGACAAGTTGAAACACACTAAATTGTCTAGGTTAACAGTTTGGCCACAAACAAAATAAATACACAGACAAACAGATTTTAGCAAACCCCAGAAAACTGTATCAATAAGCTCCTTAATGCTCAGCAAAAACACCAAGTGAAATTAAAATTAAGCTTTGGAAAAAAACAAACTAATTTATAAATGAAAACTTCAGAGAGAAGGTAGGCTTTCTACAACTGATAATCAAAAACCCTGTAACAGTGATTACATTTAAACCCAAGCCTTTGTAATTACAGGTTTGCAATTAGCAATTTTCTAACTGTTCCAACTGTTCTGAATGAATATCAGTTTCCATTTTTTTCTAGTATTTCTTTCCCAATTTTCAATTTCATTGAAATACTAATGGATGCCTTTCTGTCTAGATTTCCTTATCAAATTTACTGGCACATATTCCTACTCTCCCATAGCAGAATTTCCTACTGTCTCTGACTACAAAGAGTATATGGGAAAGACTACTAATGAATGGAGATGCTGGGAGCACTGGCTCAATTTGAATGGCCTGAAACTCATTAATAGCAAGGCTGGCTAAAGATAATCAACACAAGGTGCCGATGAGTACAAAAAAACATTACATAAACAAAAAGAAGTGATATTAAAGTTTTTGGTTTGTTAAACACCTGAAAGTTTCTTAAATTTATTTCCATTTGAGAGCTGCCTTTCCATTTAAGGAAAGGACTACCAAAATAGTTTGAAATACTGAAATGTGCTGCATCCCCACACAGGCAGATGTTTAAAAGAAAATTTCACATATTGATATATCTGGTTGGTGAGCAGCTAACAACATCCACAACATCTCTGAAATTGTTGCTGTGACTCATTATTTCTCTGTGAAAGAGTTTTTTGCTTGTAGAGCATGAGTCAGTAAACAACAACAACAAAAAAAGGTTTGTTTTCAGGTATCTTTTAAACTCCTCAAAATCCTGCTCTCACAAATCTAACATTTGAAAGGAAAACGGTATCCAGGCATCAAATAAGAAGCAGAGAACTTTAAAAAAATAAACCCTTTCAGTCAGGTTCACCCTTGCCTGAAAGGAAAAGGCTCACGACAGGAAGCAAAAACATGCTATCCCGACTACTTTGTGAAATATACAACCAACCATCTCAGTCTAGTGGTCATGTACAATACAAAAAGCTATCTAAAGCAAGACATCCAAATTCTATTTGAAAAAAGCAGTATCAAGAAAAAAAACCCAAACAAACACAAAAATCAAACCACAGTTGCTTCAGTCTTTGTAGTTTAAGAGTAGGAAAAACCAACAGTGACATCAGACACATCTCTCCAAAGCATAAAACAGGACTGGACTTTTTTTTCCCGTTAGGGACAAAATAAAACACCTCTTGGGACACATAAAAACAACCAGAGTGTAAACCTTTCAATACTACATTAAATGAAGAAGCTTCTTCCTGAATAAATATTTTGCTTTCCAGAAAGGATCCTGCCCAAGAAGGCTGTTTCCCACAAGAGCTGTGGTTCTTACCGGTACCCTGCTGAGAGGGGGCTTGGAAGGAGAGGCCCCTGGTTTCACTGCTGCTGTGGCCATGCTGCTGGAGGCCGAGATGTAGCTGACAGGGGTGATCACCTGCCCAGGGGTGGCAACTGGAGTCAGCACTGGCAAGCCCGTTGGTCCAAGAGGCAAACTGCTTGGAGGTATACAAGTGCTAATGGATGTCAGGGGTTTGGTTGGTGCCACAGCAGTGGTTGGGATCCCAGGAACAACGGTGGTTTCCATCACCAGCGAGGTCTCCAGAGACACTGATGGATGCACTGTTCCCACGTTCCCATGCTCACTGAAAAGAGACCGCAGCTTTTCTTCCAGGGTCTTTATGTCATCGATACCAGGGGCTTTAGACTGAGCATCAGCATCAGCCTCCAGACAGTGAACGTGAGGCTGGTTGGGCAACGGAGCTGGTTGAGGCTGGCTGTGTATCAAAGTCTGCTGTACTGCAGGCAGGTTAGTGACTGGTTGTGGCAAGACACCAGGTAAGGGAACCTGGGGCAACATGGGCGTTGCACCTGAAATCTGGGGTAGGACAGGTGTTGATGTAATTCCTGATGGAACAAGTAAGGGGTGGATCACTGGCTGAGAGACCGAACCACATATGCTTGATGCTACTGAGGATGATAAAGGTGCGGAGATTGGAAGAGATAAGCCAGCTGCATTGCAGGGATGTGATTTATCCAGAGAGTGCCCAGTCTCAGGCAGTGACTGTGGAGCGCTCACGACTGTTGTTTCTGCCAGACTGCACACAGAGCCACTGCTACTGAGCTGGGGAAGCTGCAAAGCCACGTTCTGAGCCAGAGACAGGGCAACAGATGTCTGTGGGGCTGCCATACTGCTCACAATCTGAGGAGTAGACTGAGATGTCACAGCTGGTGCCACAGCACCGAGGCCAGTGACACCAGGAACCTGGGTAGATGGCAGTGCCAAAGACGATGGCGTGCTGATGCTGGGGGCAATGTCTGCAGTCACTGGCTGAGCAGGCTGGGACGTGGCAGATACAGAGAAAGACGCAGGGGCGCTCACGCTGGAAGTGACACCAGTCGATTGCTGTCCAGGCTGTGAGGCTGAAGGTGGAGAAATAGAGCTTGGCACACTTGTGCTTGGTGCAACTCCAACAGCTGCATTTTCTGAAGGCAAAGTAACAGATCCTGGGAGAGAAACACCGGTGCTGGCGGAAACAGATACTGAAGAAGTAGCCACAGATGCAGGAGTTGTACCACTGCCCGCCATGGTAGAAAGTGCAGGTGGAAATGGTGGTATGGTTTGATTGAACACTGGAGGAGCTGTGCTAGGTCCTTCTGTCATCTGGGCATGCCCCATCTCAGAGAAAGCTTGCTGCAAGCTCAGTGATGATGCTGAATGGGAGAGATTCATTCCAGGACCATGTACTGGAGATGCTGCAACTGGAAGAAAAGAAAATTATCGGTCCACCTGAAAATGTTCATTACACTATTATTGTCTATGGCTCAGCACAAAAAACCTCCCAACAAACCAAAGAAAAAACCCACACCAAAACAACAAAACACACAAATCCAGGCTTATATTAAAATACAGAACTAAAGTTTCAGAGTCTTGCAGACAGACCATCAGTTGTTTTTTCTCTAAGAATCCTGCAGAATATGACCCAAATTATGGTCACTTCTTACCAGCACGAACAGTTCCTTACTTCCCCGAGTAATTTAGGAAGTCTTCAGTAACAGTCAGTTAGTTACCTAATTTCACAGTTTTGATGAACACGTCTTAGGCATCAGCTTTTCAGAGCTTAGACAACTCACCCATATCTGAAGTTTCGTTTCCTCCAGAAACAGCAGAGGTGAAAAAGCCCTGTTCTTTCAGTCGGCTCTCAGGGACGGGGCTGACAATGAACCGTCTTCCCGCAGAATGAACAACCTGGGTAAAGGAGCTAGAAGGAACCCCTAAACAGAAAGAAGGTGCACATTGAGTGACACATGGCTGTAACTAAACACATAACCTGCAATATGGAATGTGCACTCCATCATACAAAATAAAAACTTGGCTGCACCCATCCGCTGAAACAGAAAAAGGTAACTGGTGAAAAAAATCACAAAAGACTTACCTATTCTTTGTGGCATGGAAGATGTAGGATCTGGCTGTTTGAACTCTAATTTCTGTAAAGTAAGATAAAATTTAAACTTCTATTCTGAAACAGAAACCCACAAGATAGTTCTTAAAATGCTAGCTTACTGAAATGTGGGCATTTAAGGGAAGCAGTACCTGAGACCCAAGCACCATCACCAAACTAGAGGAATTCTGCCCAGATAAATGTCAGCTACAGCGTTTTTAGAGACTCTCAGCTTAGTGACTGTCTATGTTAACAATTTGATCTAAAAATTCTTTTGGAAATCCAACTGATTTCCTTAAACAGATAAATGGATATTCTAAACTAGTTCTGGGTGTAATTAAGGCAGAGGTTCAGGAAATGTCACCCCTTTCAGCACCCAGCAAACAGTTTCAAAACCTGTGTTTCCTGACCGAGCTATCCAGTCTCTTAGTTCTTCACTGGGTGGAGGGCCTGAGACCAGGCTCTCAGTGTTCAGTGAGCAGCACAGGGTTGGGGTTTTACTGTCCTACCTCACAATAATCTCAAATCCAAGAAGCATCAGCATTTAAGTCTGTTTAGTGGCCTGTTAGGAGATTCAGCAGCTTCAGAAGTCTTCAAACACATCAAAAAGTAAGAGGTCTGTTATTCAGCTTTCTAACTTAATTTTAGGCACTCACTCTGATATGAAGCTTTCCCTTTTTGTCTTTTAATTATTGATCTTTGATACCTCTCACGACAGGAAGTTTCTATTTCTAGCTATCTCTACTCACGAAACCATACCACCCAAAATGGAAGATACAAGCAGCTGAGGCAGTCTGTCCTTCACATACCTGCGACCCTGGGAAGAAACCGTCGTCTTTTGTCTGCAAACTCTCCAGCCCCTGATCCCCTTCTGGCTCCACGCTTGCATCCTCACTTAGCATTTCATCTGCTTTCTCAATAATCTCCCGTACCTGTTCTACAAATGAGTCTCGCTCTGTTGCTAAAATAAACTCATTCTGCACCTGTAAAGAGAACAAAGCAACAATAATTTTACACAAACAATTTCAAAACAATATATTGAATAACTACAATTGACGCTTGGTGCTAATTTCTGTCTTCCCTTCGCTGTTCTTCTGAACAAGATGAAGGTGGTGACACCTTAGAGAAAAACTTCTCAAATTATCTCCAGCACAGAAGTGTGTGCCCTGGTTTAATCTTTGCTGTGGGACAACATTCAATCTCACTTCTTCAGCAAAATGTCACCTCAATCTTTGCTTAGCACAGAGAAATGTAAAATTAGCAGCCTTATCTTACTGCAATTCTTCCTGTCTAATGAATGCAATGTTCATTAAGAGACACATTTAAAGAGAACTGTAATACAAAAGAAATTGAAATTTCTGTATTGCAAGATGTCTTCTGTGCTTCTCTTTCCATGCCATATACAACTTCTCCTCCATGCAGGTTGCACATCGCTGAGTTAAAGTCTGGCTCTGGCACATAAAAGCCAGAATGAATTATGTTCCAAATACAGGGAGAGGACGATTGCTCAGCCTGTCTGCTTCCAATACATTGTATTGCTTTATGAAAATACCTTCTCCGGCTTACGTTGGACAAAATTAGTTTAAACAAATATACTTGGTAGGTAGGAAGATATTTTTGATTTGGTCTAACCCATGAGAGTATTCTGTCTCCTGAAACTATGTATGGCAAAACTGGCAAAGACAGTCCATGAAACAGAGCTGTCAGTCACAGACTCTCTGCTGGAAAAGAGAGAGAAAGTGCCTTAGAGGTAAAGCCTGAGACTCTGCTTTTACATTAAATTCCTGGGATGCTGGGTCAAGAAGAGGAAGGTAAGGCATGATGTGTTTGTATCAGCCTTTGCAATGCAGAATACTTTACTAGTTAAAGAAACCCTCAGTACTTCAAGTTTAGGAACAACAGACACCTATATGGGGTATGCCAAACAGTATAATGATTAAAAGGAAACAAGGAAGTCTTGCAATCAAAAGTTTGCTCAATATTCAACAAGGAACCAATGAACACAATGATCCAGATTCAGATGTTTAAATTAGGTTGCACACTTTTAACTATGTGACTGCATTTTGGATGTAAAGTTCACTTATTTTGCTTCTACTCAAATATCTTCAAATATTTGCATTTTTTGTTGCTTGGAGAGTGTTTGTGTGTTAGCTTTGGTTCATTTTTTATAAATCATACTCTCTTATTTCTCCATAGCATCACTTTAGGTATAAGGTGAAGAAAAACATCTGTGTACTCTCCTTATCTCCTGGCACATGACTTCACGTTATTGACTTCTTTACTGTACTTAGCCAAGAACCAACTTCTTCCTCTGACTCAGAAAGCCATTGGGGCAGAGATAATTGCTCCCATATTACTGGTTGGGTTCCTTTTGACAAGTACAAATCCAGCACACAACTCAGATTCTGCCACATCTCTAAGCAAAAAATAAATACTGCCCAGGTGCCCAAGAAGAGCGCAAAAGATACTGTGTTTTGTCACCCCACCTCGCTCCAGTAACACTAAAACCATCTCAGGCTCATTTAGACTGTACCAGACCAAAAATACGAATTTAAATTAAAAAATAAAAAGGGTGGTTCTATTCTGTGCTACTCAGTACTCTCATTTAAATGTATCTTTACAGGGCAAATTCTTTGCTATGCCTGGCCATCATACATCAAATGGAGAAGTTTTTTCCTTTGATCAAGTCAAAAGCAACATCAATCACTATGTACTTTCAGAAACCAAAATGCAATTCCCCTTTCTTACTTTAAAGGCAGAATCCTCCCATTTTAATTGACAACAATGGTGAAACACTTGAAGATTAAGAAGATTTAGCAATGTCTGCTCTTAGAAAAGCAAACAGAATTTTTTTAACCTGGCGCTTCCAGAAGGTTACTGGCAGTTTTAAAAATGCCAGATTGAAAAAAAAAAAAACAACCAAAAAAACAGAAGCAGTTTTATCTGATAAAAACCTCAGTTCTAAGTCAAAAACTGACACAAATTTCTACGTGACTTGTGCATGCAACATTAATTAATAATCAGACTGCTAAACCACTCTGTGCCAGTTGTGGTTGTGTACCACAAGTTGTGGTTGTGTTCCATGATACACGGAAGAGCAAGTCTGAAACATAAACAAAAAAATACAACTGACTGGATTCTTCATCTCTAAGATGTATCTTACCATGATTGAAGCTATTTCCTCAGGGTTATCACCATCCAAATCAAATTTGAAAGTAACCATTTTCCGATTGTGTGTCTCTAGCTGGCATTCCACTACCCGATCACCTTTGTTTGAAACCTAAAGCAAAGAAAACAATACTTCAAACCACAAGAATCTAAGACTTTCGCTTTAGAATTCACTGAGGCAAACTAACAGTACTGGTGTAATACACACATGTTCTACCTTTCCAGTCTAATAAATGCTGCCATGTAGAGCATGATTTTTGTCTGAGTGATGCCTTAGGGTTTAACTTTTATGTTACTCAAACCCTGTACTGGCTGGTGTGTAACTCTGAAGTTTTGTGTGCCTGTTAACTGGTGTTCTCTCATGCTGGTTAGACATAACAAAGCCCCTCTAGGATTGCTCTTCAAGGACACCTCGGTTGTCCCAGCCCACAAAACGTGTAAAACAAGAGGAGGGGCAAACTTGGGGTAGTTACATCATTAACTGAAGTTATAATTGGAGAATTAATCCTGATATGCAAATGAACCAAACTTATAAAAGTGTGAAGAACCTGTGACCCAGTGTCCATCTTGGGTGGTGCCCCTCGGAGGCTTTACACTCCCAGGGTGTACCTTTGAAGGCCTTTCAAACAAATACCTACTTTTATTCTCTTACTCTTGTCTAGCCTCTGTTTTCAAGGCGTCACGAGGATACACTGAATATTCTGTGGAACCACTGGTAGCTGAGCAAGCCAATTTCACTTACCTAATGCTCCAAAAAGCTCTTAATACATGGAATTTGGACTGCTTGTAGAGGCTCAAAAATGCATCATGACTACTGAACTGTCCCTAAAACACAACATACTCACATTTAGGATTCTCAGTTTCGGCCTAGAAGTCTTCTCATGGCGGGAGCGACTGCGGACAGACCTGCGCATGTGACGTTTCGTTGTCCTGCCTTCGTGCCTTCCACTAGAAGCTGGGACATTCTCGTTGCCATCACTCAATCCTGAAGCAACATCAGAATGGGCACTAAAAACAGAAGGCAACTTCCTGTTACTATCCATGCATTCCAGAACTGCAATGATGCTCTTTAAGCTATCACAGGATATTCTGTTCTGGGAAGTGGTAGATGTGTGTTAATCACCAAGTAGAGGAAAAGAGTCCTGTCACCACCACAGGCTGCTTAAATAGAAATTCTAACAGTAATTATTTTGCTACACCCTCTTGCAAGCTGAGTTGTACAAATCTATCGTATGTTTTCAAGCTATTTGGAGTCAGAATACTACTTAAGTGCCAAAAGGACAAAAAAAAAGCATCACTTATGATCCATTTGACACGACAAAGGAAAAAGGACTGAAGTTATCCACTATGCACAATCTTACGTATTCCCTCCATACCCCACCATAAATCACAACCCACTGCACCATTCATGACCCTATTTTTCCTCTAGGAACTTTAGTTACTCACATCCTCAAAAACACTCTCAGTGAAAAAAAATATATCCCTGGTGAAAAAGTATATCTAAAGATTATCCACGGGAGTATAATCTAACAGACGACATTGAAATCCAGTTTGGTGAAAAGAGGCAATGCTCACCTATCCATAGAAGAAGCCAAAGGGGTGGACTGAGCAGGCTGTGTCGCTGGAAGAGTCTCTGAAGAAGCCGTCTGTGAGACTCCCTGAGTACCCTATGAACAGAAACCTACAATCAAGAACCCCCCCAAAGAGTACAGCTCCTCTTCAAGCAACCCAGTAGTCTTCAGTGTTTTCTCCCAAACCAGTTGTAAAGTTGAAAGCTCTGCCTTTTTTAGAAGTTTAAACAGCTGGCATCTAGACAGCTTTAGTTTACAAAATACTCTAGAGCAAACTGCAGTGAAGCAAAATATCACCTGAGGAGGGGTGAGGAAAGGAAACCAGCCATCCTTTCTACTGCCACATGTCACTACAGTTTGCCATGCAGTTACAGTCTTACTAACAGAATGTGCAAAAGGCAAGCCAATGCAGAACACAGAGACAATTCAAATTCTCCCTGCAAGAACCACACTGCAGGGAAGAGGCGTAATGACAGATTCTCAACGGCTATCAACTGCAGCTTGTCTTTGATACGGCAAAAATGTTCTACAGTACAAGCAAGAAGTGAAGTGTTTTACTGCTTTTTGCCTGCAGGATGCACACTCACTTCCCAACAGAACAACCAGTGGCAACAAGGTCCCCACATTGGCATGACATTCTGCTGTAAGAAAAAGGTAATTTGAAATATTAACTTCCAACTGAAGACAAGCACAGAAGGGATTAGTTCCCCACAGAGACACACTGTTGCATGAGTCAAACATCCAAAATCCGTTGTTACATTATATTCCATATATTTACCTCTACGACTGCCTGCTGCGAGGAGGCAGACGAGGCCTGTTGTGCTAAACTCACAGGAGGCTGGGGCACCTGAACCTGTCCTCCTCCCAGGCTGCCCATGGAAACTAACACATTCTGTTCCCCATACGGCTGCACAACAGGAGCAAGGTAGCCTGGCTGGGCCATAGCATCTGTGGGCAAGGGAGGGGACAGCACAGCAGAAGGAATGCTGGCAGAGGCCACAGCAGAGGGAGGTGCAGCGTTCGAGTCCGAGTTCGGGTACTGCGGTGTCAGCCGAGATGGGAAGCCCTGAAACAGAAATGACGGAATCAAGTCAGTGAATGTCAGAGATAATTAGGAAACAAGATAGTAATAAAAAAAAAAAAAAATCAGTTCCAGGGGCATATCCCAAACTTCTGCACTTGTTCAAGCACTCCCAAAATCTTCCCAAAGATGTGGAGCAAACTGCTCATGCAGCCAGCATGCAAGTCACCATGCTTGAACAAGCAAATTCCCATTCATAGACCCCAGTCTTAGGCAAAACAATCTTCATCTCCCAACTCTCACAGCTGCCTATATAGCTTATGATTTTAAAGCCTGAGATTAGAAATGGGCTTGAAGAATTTTCAGGCTGAACAACTACAGCTCAGATGTTATACAACTGCTGCTGGTTCCTGAGATTAAATAGCAAAAACACTCTTGTGTTCTTCCTGTCCTGCGGTAACGAGCTGACCCAAAAACAAGGAACACTTTTATCATTATTCAGGTTGCCACTTCTACAGTGAGTGATCACACAAAGTCGCTGAAGCAGTCTGTGCCCACCGGTCTAGCAGTTCACAACCAGCACCAGGTACTTACGTCACATCCAAGGTCCAGGCCGCCTGACTGATTTCTACAAATTCCCTGTCCCACCCCTTCCCACAATTGGAATGAAACACTGACATTGTTGAACATGCTGCCATTGATTTTCTTTCCAACACATATCTCCTACTTTTAAAGTTACAATTTCTTATTTTCTTTTTCCTCAAGTTGAACATATAGCTGTCCTCTCTCACACAGTGGTTGAACAAAGCCCTGCACTATGATTCTGTCATTTCAGACAAATTCCAGTGCCAAGTATGAAAAATTCAAAACACATGGTTGTCCAAGGACTTTTTTCTTCTCTCCTCCTCAAAACGGTTCTTTACCGCACAACAGAATTTATCTGAGTGGCTTAATGGCTCTCATATGAGAAGTGAGCTGGCCAGGGCACACGGCTCAGATCTGGCACCTCAGAGGAACGGGCAAAAACGTGGAGAAGAGGTCTGCTGGCTGGCAACAATACCTGGTAAAGAGCATCTCCAGCAGGAAGCGAAGCTTCAGCAGCTTGTCCAAGGCTGACTGGCAATCCCACGGACTGGACAGCCGGCTGCAGGAGCTGCGGGAGCACCTGGCTGGGCAGCTGAGCCCCAGGCTGCACGAGCGGGGGGAGCTGGCCGGGGACAGCGCTGGGCGCTGCGGGAGCAGCGGCTGCCGCGGCAGACGTGGCCAGCGTGAGCAGCGGCTGGCTCATGCCGGCTGCCAGGGAAATGGGCAGCGACTGGAAACCCGGCTGAGCCACGCTCACGTGAGGAGCTGCCACGGGCAGCTGAGACACTGGGAACTGGGGAACCACCGAAGCTGGCAAGGCCTGTCCCATGGGCAGAAAATGAGAGCCAATGGGGACTGATGGGGCAACTGAAGGCTGAGGGAGAGAAGATGCTGCAACAGGTAATTGAGGCTCGCCTTGGATGATCGACACTGGTTGGGAAACAGGAAGCTGGGGAGGTAAAGAAAATAGAGATAGATTTTTTTTTAAAGCAGGGTTGCGGAAAGCAGAGTTTTACACATTAGTCAAAGAAAGCATTATTCAAGTTACAGCACTCTGTTAAAGTGGCTGGGGAGCACAGTTGGCAGAGTGGCTGGGAAGCTGGCTGGAGTTCCAAACAGTCCTCACTTTGCAACACTTCCCTTGAAGAACTCAACAGGCTCTTGAAACAGACACCCACAGAGGGTGAAAGAGCAACATTTGAATACCCTGAAGCACTGATTTGTGCATAAACAGAATCAAATTCCCCTCGACTCTGTCCCCAGACCCAAGCCTGCCTTCTTACAGCAAAGAAGTGCAAATCTTACAACAAATCTGTCAGCTTTGAGCATGGGGACTAAAGAAAAGGAGTATCAAAATCCACTGTGCCAGCATTCAGAGAATGGCAGGGGATATGTCAATTAAAGCCAGCAAACGATGCAACTGGAAAGGCAGTTTAGATGAACAAGCAACAAAACAATAATTTTAAAAACAAAATTATGGCTCACACATTCAACAGAGATATGAGCCAAAATGAAGCAATATTCAGTAACAGAAGCTTCTTGACCACGAAGTAAAGGAGAAGAGCTGAGTAAGAAAGATGACAGAATGAAGAAAGGAGTCCTATAGTTCACTACCTAAATAAGTGAATATGTTTTACACATGTAGTGGTGCAGAAGACAGAGAGTGTATGGGAAACAGAGAAATGAGGAGTTCCTGAAAATCCGTTCACAATACACATTCATCAATATGCCTCCTGATATTTTTGACAATTTAAAGATCTTTGTGTATGGAAATGCTCTCCTTCCCTCTAATTACTCACGACTGCCACGTGTGAAAGGGTTTCCAACACATTTTACAACAAAATTGACAGTTGTAGTACACCAAGAACACTCTTGTTTGGATGAATGTTTTGGAACCATTAGAAAAGATGACAGAAGTGAAAGCAGCAGCATATTGAATTTACCGGCTGTAAAGAAGAAAAAATAAAACTTCTGCTAGGAAGAATTTTGTTTACCTGCGTCCCAGCTGCTGCCTGAGGCATTGGCATGATCTGTGAAGTCTGAGTTTGGGAGACAGTTTGTGCAGGAGTGGTGCTGGCAGAAACTGAGGGCTGCTGCAGCTGGTACTGTCCAGGCTGTTGGGAAGAGGCTGGCTGCTGTGCACCCTGTAGTAGGAAAAGAGACAGAGGCTGTATTTCCCCCCCAACAGAGATTTTTTAAAGCATATCCTACTTAAATTCTGCTTTTTATTCTCTCCTAAGTGATATCAGTGGTTCTTCAGAATATGCCAAGTCAGTTTAGCTTTAGGAACTACTTATTAGCATTACTGATACAATTCCATTATCGGCACCAAATCTTGCAACAGCGTTCTTTCATCTGTGAAACCAAGAATGAAGATTCTATAAAGGAAGACAAGGCAGCTAAGAGAAGGAATGTTGCAGATCACATTTCCAGCTAGAAGAAATCATGAGAATGAAGTCTGACTGACTAGACAGTCTAATTTGCAAATCCTGACATGTCTCCCCTTGAACAGGAACACCACTGCAAGCTCAGGTGGAAGCTGGGGAAGACAGGCATGGGAAGACAAGCATTAACATGATTTTCAAAATAAATTTCAGAAAGTCAGTGTGTATCTCATAGCATGTTAGACTGGGTGAGAACCAGAGGATCCCTTTGCTGCAAAACTATGGGTCAAATGGTGACAGAGGTAGTCAATTGCTCTTAAAAGAGTCATCGAAATTCTAAACTATGAGTACTTCAGTCCTGAGTTCAGGAACTGTGATCTTACCTGCTGAGTGTGCTGAGTAGGCTGGGATGGCACCGATGCATTGCTTGAGGCTGGCTGGCCTTGCACCTGTGTCTGAAGGAAAAAAAGGCAATCAGCAGAGAAAAACCCTATGGTTTCTGCTGCAGGCAGTAAAAATCATCTCTGCCTAGAATGATCTGGTTGGAATAGGTTTCTAGCTTGTCCCTTTGGACAAGAAGTCCTTCTGGCCAAATTCCATTACGACAACCAGAACAAAGCAGAGCAATCTGGAGGAGTTCTGAACTTCATTTTAAGTCTTCCAAAATAACCAATACAGAAGGACTCTGCAACCCACATGCCCCTCAACATGAGACAGATCAGCCTACCAGCTTCTTCTTCCACTGGTGATGCTTTAAGAGCAGGATGCCTTGGTATGGTAACTGGAAATAGATGCATTAAGTTTTACCTTTACATGTGCTCTAAACACAGCCAGGTGGGGCAATAAAAGGAGGCTACATGGACATGAAACTATCCATAAAAAAAAAAAACAAGCACGAGGATACACAGAATTCTAGACCAATTACAAAATACCCAGTACACACAGATGTCATGAGTTTCCTTTGAGAGGCATGTCAAAACACAGGCTGATAATCATTTCCAGAGTCACTACCATTCAAAGGCTACCCAGAATCAGATATGGAAAAATATGGGGATTCACATTCTAGCTAAGACAGAATTCTTGAGTAAGCAACGAAAAAAATGGATGAGTGGCATACAAATGAATGTGGAAGATGCAGAGGAAAATGGAATGGACTTTCATTATTATTTTTGTGGCTGAAATTTTTTTATCAGATCCCAGGATCTGTATTATTATTTTTGTGATAACTGCATTTCTTTATCAGCTCCTGGGAGAGAACTAGACAAAGACCTCCAGATGAGTTCCCTGAGCATGCACCACTTGGGTGAACTGCCTTTCTAAGAAGCATATCTGGTGCATGTGTATCGTATCAGAAATATCTATGAAAATTCCTTAATGCTGTGATCATTCAGCTTGCAGAAGTTCATCAGGAACAAGTCTGTTAAAATTACATACTTTTCTAATTATGGAAACTTTGGGGAAAGCAGACTGCCAATGAAGAGAACCATTTTTTTCTTTGCTGTTTTAGAAGCTTGAGGCCCTCACTGGCTGGGATCTAAATGTGCTACATCCCACTGCTGTAACATCTGTTCACATTGACTCAGTTTGGGTTTCAAATTCTAATCTTCTAATGAATTTGATAAGAGATCCCAGAACTTATATTCTACAAAAAAATATGACCTCTTTTTTTTGTTTTCCAGATGTATTCTATACCCATCAGAATTCCCCTCCTGAGTTTAACAGAGGTTTATGGAGGAAAAAATCTCCATGTAGTTTTCAAAGTTCTTGAGTAGGAGATTCATTCTACAAATTCTACAGTACAGCAATTGCTATCTATTAGACTAGTGATTAAAGCTGCTCCAGCTTTACTAAAACACCTTTATTATCCCTTACAGAAAAAGCCTTAAATACTCAGTTCTTGATCTTAACACAGAAAGCAAAATGATTCTCCTTCACACAAATCCCAAAGTTACTAATACTCCAGTAACTAAAATGTGAAAGCCCCTAATTCCAAGGACAAAAGAGGTAAGAGAGAAGCCTACTTAAAGTAAATGCTCTCTTTTCACAGGAAGTTATGAGACTTCAGACTACAAGTGCAGATGCAATGTATAAAGACACACACCTGACAGTCACAGTGTACAGAAAGGTGACCATTGCAAATACCACATATGCTGATAAAACACACATCTCCAAACTAAGCTTCAGGCCTCACGTTTTGCTATTTCAAAGGACACCACATAAGGCTTATAAGGTGGCAATACCAATTAGCAACAGCTGTTTGTGCCATTAATTAACTGCTCATCCTGTTCAGCTTCTTCAAATACTTCTTCAACAAATACATTTCCAAATCCATGTACATGTACATAACACAGCACCTTCCATTCCTCTCTTCCCACTTTCTTTCCCCAAGTCTAGAAAAAGCTCTTGCATTTTGGACAGCCACCAAAATAACCTTGTTGTCTAATGAAACATTATTTGTATCAAAGTTCAACTTGAAATAACACATTCAAATGGCTAAAGAGCAGCAACAGAAACACAAAGCAAGTTTTACTATCACTGCTGATTCTAACTGTGGAGAAGATACATTTCATTAAAACCACTGTTTAAAAGCCAGTTTGGTACTCCAGCTACCTCTCAACAAAAGAACAGCTAGTCCCAAGAGGTCCACTGACCATTCTTTGCCTTTAACACAAAAGCCCTACCAAAATTTCAGCCAAATCTGAACACAGACCAAACGGTTGCTAATGCCTCATTACTTCATAGCAACCTGGTTAAGTTCAAGAGATCCTAGTATAGACTTGGTGGAAAGACACCCCCATGAATGCTAATTCTTAGAACCACTTGGAGCAGGTCTAAAAGCAAAGTTGCCCTTTTAGTGCCAGGTATCACTTATAAAAAGCAGTGAAATTCTGGAAGGGTTTGCTCCTGTAACCTGAGGATAGGATGCAGGTGGTCCTGATGAAAGCGAGGTGGACAAGGCCTGCTGAGTTGAGGCTCCCTGGGGGAAGCAGATGAAGAGCTGCGACTCTTGCAACACCTTCTGAGGCAGCTGAACAATGGGCAATGAGAAGTCTGAACCAAAAGCAGAAGATGATCCCCCTGTAGGGGGAGGAGACTGGAAATCACCAGTGTCAGAGGAAGTCAGCTGTGAGGAATCACTGGAGTATTCTGGGCTTCCTTCTGGCCAGCTGCGCCTGGCAGGGCCCCCTCTGGGACCCGCTAACCCAGCACCAAGATAGTTACACTGCTCCTCTGTCACAGGCTGCAGCCGACCATGCGACCCTACGCCTTGGCTGGGCTCCTCTTGACTGCTCTCCATGGAGCCCCGGCGACTCCTGTAGGCCCGCGGGGGTAAAGCCGCCCCCTCTGCCGCAGCAGAGCTCTGCGTGTGCACATGGAACTCAAAGACACAGCTGGCTCTGCCGTCAGCGCTGTGGGACAGCACAGCCGGGGCAGAGTGCGGAACAAATACCTGCTGGAACGTCATCTGAGCTGGCTCTGCACTCAGAGGAGCTGAAACGCTGGATAATGGAGAAAGGGGACCCATCCCAGAATCCAGCCTCAGGTTCTGAACGTGTCTTGCCAGGTATGTTTGCCCCGATTGCAAGTCGAACACAGAGCTTTGTGGAGGACCACCTTGCCCATGGTTTGACTCAGAGACCTGCTTCAAATGCTGTTCGGTCGCGTGAGCGTTATAAGCTACTTGATCATACTGCTCCGATACCTGTGATGGATAGTGCATGCCCACCAAATACACAGCTTCTGGATGCATTCTGTAGCGAGCATCCTCTGGAGGTGTTGGTCCAGATCTATAGTCACTGTGGACAGGAGCTTGCTCAAACACGGGATTAACTTGCACATGCAGAGGCTCTCCAGCGACTCTCTGAGCTGCTGTGCCCAGCATAACAAATGCCTCTGGAGTCCAATTGGTGGGACTACCCCCAGGTGGAACTAAACTCTGGCCAGTCTTCAGCAATGGCTGGAAGTGGCAAGTTTGAGCTTCCAAAAATGAAGTGCTCTTGCGCCGCTGAGCAATTGCCACCTTCGGCGGGCAGACAGGTGGTGGTGAGAAAGACACCGGCCGTTCATGAACGGTTGGGAAAAATATCTGTGAATCTGGGAACGGTGGTGTTCCCCCACGAGGATGCTGAGGCTGTATTGACATGAACAAGACAGGTAATTCATACATTAAAAGTGAAAGCACATCAACATGCACAGTTCACTAGGCAGTTCTGTGAAGTAACTTTATAGAATTCATACTCAATTCATGGTCAAAAACATACATTACTTAGGAAATTTAGGTGAGTTGTAAATACCCATTAAATACATCCATGGCAGGCATAGCTACAAATGGGAACATTTGCTGGTGTTAGAGCTGCTTTTCCAGTTCAATTCCAATAGTTCACAAGAAGAAACCAATTTTGCTCCTGACAATGGAATGAGACTTATTGTCATGGCCTATCCATTGTGATCAGTGCTTGAAATCCAATCAAAGCCCTGAGGTCACTGCCATATGTAGAATATGAAATTCAGAACTTGAGAGCAGCAACAATGCAGAGCCTCTAATTTGCACTTAGAAGATGACATCAGACCTTAGTGTTTTCCAACACAAAAACCACAGTGCTAGTGTCCTGTATGCTATCCAAAAAGCTAAAAAGAAACCTTTTGTAAGACAGAATGGACCCAATTCCAGCACAGAGGTAAAAAAACCCCGATGATAAAACTGAAGAACCTCTGGATTCTGCCCAAATTGATCATCTCTCTCGATCCATTTAACCACTTGTGATCATACCTTTCCACATAGAAAATTAGCACTCATTGGAACAAATTAACTCTTGCCTGGACAATAAAACTTTCACAGGTTTAATGACAGCAGAGTCCTCAGGCAATTCTGCTCCATCTGATGTACTACTTCAGATGAGGCTCATCGTATTTAAGAGCTGTAGGGAATATTTCACTGAAGAGAGTTCTATGTAAGAATATCAAACAATTTAGTAATTTTGCATCTTTTCATCTCTGCCTGCAGTATGCCCAGAGACAATGTATTCTCTTCCCTAATGGAAAAACAATTGTAGGAGTCAGTAGTAAATATACTGCCCAAAGACAAATGCCCATGACAAAGTTGCTGTTTCCACATTGTTTACTTTCTCCCCAGCCTCTTTTGTCCGGAAAAGCAGCAGCAAATTTCCATATTGACCGATGCTAATGAGAAGGTCCTACAGCTGAAGTACCTTTCCTAGGTTCTAAACCTGGTTCCACTCACTTCATTTACACAAAAATGCTTCTCAAAGCTTATTTTGTGTAAACTGAAGCTCAAAATTGAACAGCAACTACCTCCTCTGTTGCACATTATCTTTGAAACTATGGCTTCTTCCCATTAAGAAGCAGTTGAAGTGGCCTTTCTGATAAGAACTTACAGAAAAAGCCTCAGAAGTATTCATAACTCTGTCTAATATCACTATCACAGCTAGCCAAAGCTTTAAGAATAACCAGCCACAGCAATCAGGCTTTAAAAGCTGGTTGTTTTGTGCAGGGCTTAATTAACATTCAGTGTTTACTTAGAAGTTGAAAAATAAAAGTCTTCTGAATAAGAAGTATTAAGAACTAGTAATAAGAACTAGTCTTCCCTTTACCTTCTGTGGTACAACTGGGTAATTTACATTTATACTATCCTAAAAGACAAGAAACAAGTAGTTAGCCACTGTTTGATAATCTTGAAGTGTACTGCTTCATAGAAATAAATAAAAAGAACAAAATGAACATTACAGCAGCACAGTATAAGGAACTGACTCTTCAATTTCTCATTTAAAAAATGCCCAGAGCCCAGGATGTATTTAATGATAACTTATCTTACGGTGCCAGGAGGCAAATGGCAACACATACAGGACTGACAGAGAGGGAGGGCAGGCTGGAGCGTCGATGCTTGCGTGGAGAGGCAGAGTGCATGGGCAGGACACTTTCCAGGGCTTTAGAAAGCTTTTCTGCAAAGGTTTCTTCAGGGACAGTCCGAAGGTAGAAAGGAGAAAGAGGTGCAGACAGCGCTGGTGGTGGGGTGCAAGGAGCACTGAGAGGGATGCAGGACATACAGGGAAGAGCAGGAAGGTGGGGGACACAAACTGACATGCTACGACCACGTTGAGGCTAAAGGAGGAAAACAAAAGTTAAGAATTGAACACTTCAAAAAAAAAAAAAATAAAACCAGCAAAAACTACAATGAGGTAGAAAAGAAATGAAGACACACAATGAGAGGCCCAATATTGACTAATATGTGGTACCACAAGATATGAGAATGCTGAATGAATGCCAACACACACTGGGAACAGGCTGTGTGCACCTCTGAGGACCCAAGCTCGCCTCAGGTTACTGAGCAGGGTGAAAGCTCCCTAGTACCCTTATGAGGAACGTGCAAGGCAGATCAGACAGAGAATGTTTTCTCTGGGGCCACAGACACAGACCATACTGTGTGCACTCAAAGCATCTGGCAATCTGACAAATAAAAACTTGGATACTACTGAGCTTTCAAACATTCTGTAGTTTTTAGACTGAATGTGTGTTTACAGATATCACCTCACTCAGTTCCTCTGTTGGGGCAGCCCCTCTGCCTGAATTATGTGAACTAAAGGTAGGCAGCTGGCTCTTTATTAACTAAAACATTACCATAAAAATTTAAACCTTACACCCTCTGCAACATGAATTGTGGAAAAAAGTCAGTTTAATGTGTGGAAAATTCTGTAAAATTAGTCTTAGACAAGCATCTTCTAGATGCTGGGCCAATAAAAGCATCTGGATTTCAAATCAGAAGAAATAGAATAAAGTTTTGAGGTGGGAGTTGTTATTGCCTTTGTTTTGGGTATTTTTGTGTTATATTATGTTTTGCTGTGGGTTTTTTGGTTTTTTAAGTGAATGGTAACATGATCTTTTAAAGAGGCTTCTTATGGATGTAATCCACAATATCTTAAACTAATTAAAAACAAATACAGACCTCCAGAGAGAAAACATTAAGATGTTCAGTGGAGATCTGACTTTCAAGATTTGTTGTGAGAAATCTTGCTAGACCGATTAAAAATTTGGGAGAGAGGTAGAAAAGAACTCAAATGGTTAACTAAATACATCTTCATCTATTCCATGGCAGGAGTAGTTATACATCATTCTTGACTCTTATTTATCTAAATAGTTCAGAAGCATCTCCACTGATGGAGACTACAATACTTATCTTTGTCAGGTATTAAAAAACCCCCTCCCAAACAGTAATTTCATGCTGCAATTTAGGTTTATCATTCCTTATTCTATCTCACAACAATGTTGTGATCTGATTAGCCTCCTCCTATTTCATAGCAGCCTTTTACAGATTTCTCTCTCCTCAAGCTTTATCTTTTATAGACTCAGTTATTTCAGTCTTTCCACACAGACCACATTTTTTGTCTTTCTCCTGAGGTTTTTTTAACACTCTCCTCTGGATTTTCTCCCAAGCCACCCCCCAATTCACTCAACCAAGGTGTCCAGGATAGACTTACCAATAGCCAAGAGCAGAACTACCACTTCATATAATGGGATGTTTGCCTTTTTCATGACAGCATGATGTTTTTGACCATGTCCAGCTTGTGGTCCAATGTAATCCCAGACTATTTTTTAAATTTATTTTGCAAAATGGCTGCCTAGCCAGTGGTAACTCATTATGTACTTATTTCAGTTTCAGCATGAACCTTGTTCTTGTCCTGATCAAACTGCATTCTGTGATTCTTTTTAAGGCCATTTCATTGTCAATGCAATTTCAACCTGTCAGCCTTCCCAAAAAAGGGTTAGTAGTTCCTGCAGTTCTGTCAGCCTCCTGGTATCACTGTTGTCATCATACAGCATGGGCAGGTTTTTGCAGCAAACTGAGCAGCTCGGCTGTACCTCTATCATATGCTTGTTCTCTTTCCTCCTCTCAAAAGATTATGGTCTCTCAACCCAAAGCCAGCCATCCCAAGAGAGTGACATGGCTTCTGGTCCAGTATGTGCCCACACACCAAAACATGGCCTACCCAGAAGAGCAGCTTATTTAGAGGGATTAGGAACTCATCATCAAGGACTAACAGTACCACACACCTCAGGTTAAGTGTCTTTGAAAAAGATGGAGATGCTTTGATTGTGAGTGATGCCAGCCTGTCTGCCAAAATCCTAGTTACACCAGTGATTCTCTAATATAGCCTACAACCACAGGTACCAGAAGAAGTGAGGACCCTCAATCTTAAGGGTCACATCCTCTCCTTTATGGTATTACTACATTATACCAAAAAGTCTGCCTCAATCTGGGATTTTTATTTGTGTAAAGAACAAGCGACAAGGGAACCACTGAAGACAATATAAAAGTAGCAGAAGTTCTACTCCAGAGTTAGAATAGATTTCTGCGTACTCTCTTACTCAGATCCAAAAACATACCAAGGAAAAAACATACCAAAATAAAAGGGCAACACAAATGAACATAGTAGGAAAAGTATTTGTGCCCAGTGCAGACTTTCCAGGGAAAAGGAATACGCATGATGAGCAAATCAACACAAGCTAGAAATAAAACTGGGAACAAGGATGTGGGGTCTTTTCAGTCTGGAGTTCTCACATGCAACATTCTGTAACAGTTAAAAAAGTCTTACCTGCAAAATCTGTAATCAAAGCCTCACAGAACACACACAATTCATACAGTGCAATTTCATACAGCAGCTTCAATTACTCTAATCCCTTCTTCAAGCTAAACCAGCAGCTTGATGCCTGGTAATTTCATATCCACATACACACACCACCTTCCCAAGCAAGATTAAATGCTTATTTTCATGAGATAGTCTTGTTCTGAGGATGTTACATCCATCCACAAAAACAACTAACCCATCATTCTGCTTTACTGCAGCCAAGATTAAATAAAAGCTTTAAAGACAAAGATGCTCTTGCACTTTTCCCCCCCCTTCTAAAATCGGTCATCTTGCAAAAAAAGCCCCTGAACTCCTCCCATGCAGAATTTGTATCCTGTGCAAAACAAAACACACGTGGAAGATGGCGGGGCAGCCTTTCCTCTCACCCGACACACAAAACCGAGTAATTCCATGCATTTGCAGTGCTCTAAGGTCTGGCTTACCGCTGCAGGTGGCTGATATCCTCCATGCTGCTGTGACTGCACTTGGCCCACTGAAGCTGTGTATCCCTGGACTCCAGTGCTTGAGACTGACTGGTCATGCTGGGAGCCATAGGACACAGTCTGCTGACTGCTCACAGATTCAGTGTACACAGATGACCCCTGGCCACTGTCAACTGTTCCATCAGCTGGAAAAGTTAAGGAGAAAAATCTGTGTTTCAACAACTGTGGTCAGGATTCAGAATTTAAAAGATCCTATAATTGATCAAATATTAAATTGATTTTTGTGCCGTGTCATGGGGACCTTTATTAGCATTTTACCTCTTGTCATTTTTAAGCTGGTTTTAAAACCTTTCTTTCCTTGGTACAGTAATTTATTATCATTACACCTTCCCCTAAAACCCTGAAAAAATTAGTCATATCAGGAGTTCTTCGGGAAGATGTGTAATAATAAACTGTATTTCCTACGAAAGGCTAGACAAGAAATATAAACCTAAATTACACATCGTTATGGATGATATTTCAAGGTTTATTAATAATATTTTACACAGACATTTAAAACAGGTGCATTGTGCTGGCTGGCAGATGCACCATGTAGGCATCGTAGTGAACCAGGCATAACTGTCAATTTAAAATCCCTGTTATCTAAAGAGCAGACAGTAATTTGCTTCTTAACTTCATCATTCTAATATGGAAGTTGTCATCTTCCATCATTATTCAAATACTGATTCAAATGCTGGGATGGCAGAAGAAGAAAAGACAAGATTATTAATTCATCTTTTCATGTACAGTATGTAAAACGGAAAATTAAGACTTTTCAGAAAGCAATTTATGAGCTGAACTACTCGCAGATTAATCTCATTTCCACTTTAAATGTAAGTTAACAAGGATTCAAGTAAGTGGTTTGAATAGCTTGGTCTGCACTGGTGCAAGAACATACAGCCCTCTGCAGGGCCAGAATATGCTGTCCCTATAGGAGGGCAGCAAAACCAAGGGCACGTGGCCATGCTTCAGGTGCCTCAGTTCATCTGGTATTACCCTTAAACAAAGGGAAATCATTTTGTGCTAAGACACTGGGCTGTGCATTGTGCCAAGCCTTGGCTCAGCTGAGCCACAGGACTGCATCTCATGCTGCTGTGCTTTCTAGTGGCCCATTGTTCTTCAGCCAAGAGCAATGGCAGACAGCATCATCTCGAGATATTCACTGCTGTACCCACCAGAGGTGTAAGACCAATGGGAGGAAGTGTGTAAGTGCAAGAGTTGCTAAGTAAATCAGCTGAGGCACTTACAAAGAACAGATATACTGGGTTGCTGGAACTGCAGCTGTTGGTGTTGATCAGCCTCCGGCTCTTCGGGCTCCACTTGTGTAGAAACCGATGCTGAAGCAGTGGGGACAGCAGGAGTACCAGTGACAGACTGGGGATGCTTTGACCCTGCATGGGAAGCACTTGATGGCTGCTGCTGCTCCAGCTGCTGCTTCTGACTACCTTCTTCCTGAAGTATGTTCTCCTGCTCTTCTTGCACCGACTGGCGCTGCTCTCGCTTGCGCTTAATCAAAGATACCCTGTCCTTGATAGCCTTCGCCATTGTCTTGTGATCCCCTTCACAGACATAGCCAGACTCCACCTGAAGGAGGATACATTCACAGAGTTCACACTGCCACAGACAGCCCCTGTCCGAGGGCTACAACAAAAGCTACCACCTTCTGGCACTAACTGCTCGTCTACACACTCCTGAAGCTGTTTATTTCTAGGCAGTAACAGCAAAAGCAGAGGCTGACACACCCCATTGCACTGTCAGAGAACAGCACTACTTCCAGAGCCTTGTAAGACCACCAGCACTTACCATTTCCTGTGCTACATCCTCTGGGACATCTCTTTCCAAATCAAATGAAAACTCTATTGCCTCATTATCTTTGTATTTGCCCTTGAGTTTTTTGATGTCTTCAATTCGCAGCCAGAGTTTAATGGCAATTTTTTCTCCATCATCTTCCTCTGCAAGTTCTACCCGTACTCCGGTCTCTTCTTGGAAGAAAGCATGATTCAAAAGGTCCTTAATAGCATATCTAGCACATTGGGAAAGAATGTAGAAAGCACATTCAGTTATCAGGCTTTCATAAAATATTAAGGAATAGCCTTCCCAGATGATCCCCTGATTTATTCTCTAAGTTTTACTCTGTTTTGAATCACCTCATGTGCATTCTGTTTGGCACAATTAGAAGCTTTGTCCTGAAGGCACAAAAGAGATTTACGTTCATACAAGCACATCATTAACAACAGTAGTTAACAGCTTAAACTAAATGGCAAGAAATAAGTGATGTGCAGCCACAAATTTAACTTCAAAAAAGAAAAAAATACTAAATTGTTTAAAAGCAAGAAAAAGAACTGAAACTAAAAATACACAGCAACACCATCAGATGTAAAACTTCAAGAGTTAGTAAAAGGGGATGAATAAACATCCATGAGCAAAACTAGTTCTGAACAGAATAGAGGGCAGCTAGAGGGTGGACAAAAACTGAAGGAGTCTGAAATCAGATATTCAATAAGTAACAATCATGTAAAAGCAGAAAAAACAAATCCCACAAATAAGCCATCAGAGCAGTTACGGATTTCCTGTAACGGTGTAAGTTAACCACTTGAAGCAGAAGTTATATTGCAGAAAATATGGATAAAAATGAGCAGCAAGAATTTAAAACTTAAGAGTCCTCAAAATAATCAATCATACCAACAGAATCAAAGGGACAAAAAATCCCAGAGGATTACAGAACAACCAACTAACCAATCAAAACACCTGGAAACCCGGAAGGATTGCCCTCCACTATTTTGTTGACTAGGTCAAAGTTTTAATAAAAGCAATAGAATTTCTGAATAAACTGACGTGGATGGTTACTACGGCATTTGCACTTTTCCTAACACTGTTAATTCTCTAAAACAATCACTGAATAGGAATCTACCAAAGAACAGAAGCTGCAGAAGTAATATCAGCTTCCCAACTTTCATCAGAACAAAGAAGACCCCAGGAACCAACTGGATCTGGTATCACTGCAGATAAAGGACTCAGACAGCAATTAAAACCTCTTTCTGCAAAGCAAGTACTTACCTTTCGCCTTTGTTTTGACGAATGCATCCCTCAATAATTTCCTTCACTTCAGGGATTGCTACTTTATCAAAGCTGGCTGGCTTGACACCCTGAAACACACAAGTAACAACTGAGAAACTGCAAGGCCCATTTTAAGTTAAGCTTTGACTCTGTTGACAGACCACCTATTTTTACTCTCTAGATAACTGACCTAAATAAGTAGTGCAAATTAAGGCAAAGTCCGACCCCAGTACCACTGTTCATTTGTTTGTTAGTGACTTCTGCCAATGGTCCACACACACCTCTTCCCCTTTCCCAGCTACATTTCTGTAACAGAAGGCACTGGCACTCAGGACCTCAGGTTATGATAGGATAACCCTTTAGTTTCCATGGAAGTTGTGCTGGCTAGTGGGAAGTACAGACTGGACTGAGAATGGAAGGAAATGGCTCCTATGGAACACTAATGCAGGAAACCACAGGTTAATTTAACAGTCTTCAAAGCATTCTGTTGCTTTCCAGAACGTTTCCAACCTGCCATTATAGGAAGTAATTTTTTTACAGGAAAAACCTTAGCCCAGGATGATCTTACTGGATCATTAAGTAACTTGTCCAATGTTAAAAAAAAAAATCCCTAAAAAACCAAAACGTTCCTGTATCTTGGCTCTCCCCCAAAGACCTACTACACCCAAACCACACTCCTGCACCACTGCTGTTGTGAGTTCAGGGAAATGAGCTTAGCAATACAGGCCTGTACAAAAGCCCTTCCACAATACACAGCAACCCTTTTTCCAATACACCCTAAAGCCACAGGGGAAAGCAAAACAAAATCTAAATAAGATCAGCCACCCAAATCAGTAAAGCAAACATGCCATGAGATGTGACCATCTGGGAATTCTGCAAGACATTTCAGGCTGAGAGCCAAGCTTCATCACTTAATCATGGCCAAAAGCTGTATTTTGGGGCCAATTGTCCACAACAACAAAATCTGGCACCCAATTTTACTTGATTCAGCCTTTAGTTTCAAACTCTGTATTTAAGACAGCAGAATGAGAGAAGATGAAGACATGCTGTTCAAATGTTTGAGCAGAGCTGGTGTTTCCAAGCTGAACAATCCTGAAATTGTACACCTGATACATCTGACCCTGTCACTGGTAAGTGACAATTAAACAAAGTGAAAACCATAGCTCTGAAAAACAGAAATAAATGAAGCAGCAGTATGAGCACTGTGATTCATGCCCTGAACAGAAATTACTTCTCCCAATATCCTACAAAACGCTGGTGAAATCAAGACATGATCCTTCCCTATTCCTCTACTCTGAGCAGGAAACAAGTCTTGAACCAGAAATGTTTGAGTCTGAACCCCAGTCTTTGCAACTACTGACCTTGTCCTCAGTTCTTAAAAGAAAAAAAAATAAAACCAACACAAAAGTGCCATACCACAGAAAGGAAACAATTTATTTGATAAAAACCAGTATGCTCTTCTAACAGGAAGGTTATCTATTTATTTGATCTAAAATTTGCCCTTGTGAAACTCCAGCAATTGTAATTCACAGCACTGCAGACTATCCTGTGACTAGAATAAGCATTGAAACACAGGCTGTCAGTGAACATTAGCTGAATGCTTTTAGAAGCTTTGCTGACTATTACAACTTAAGAAAACCAATGCCTCAGGTGATAAAACATCAGACCATAACCAGGCCTTATCATAAACCTCCAGCTCTCAAGCAGGACACAGAGCTCTCCACTCTAAAGGGATTTATAAAACTCTGTTCATAGAGTTGACTTGTCTAAGTTGCCCACCTTTCATTATGACCATGCTTAAAATGGTCCCAGAAGTTTGGGTTCAGATATGGAGTACAGATATTTCTATATCTAATTAAATGCTTTCCTGTGTAACATACATATATAACCTAGGCAATAATTGTTGAACTGCTTATTGCATATATTCCTATCTACATTTGCCCAAGTTTAACACATGAAAGTCTCCTAAACAGCTCAAGCCTCAGACATAGCAGCCTGCATTGACATTCACTGACACTGTGGCAGCAGAAGGATAATGTCAGATCTGTGACAATCTCATTTCAGAAAATTGAAAGCTAACATGAGGAAGACAACTGGCACAGCAAAATATCAGCATAACGAAGCCAGGATATGATTTTTCTTGTTAATTACTGTACCACATGCTCTGTTCTTGCACCGAGCCTGAAAAGCTAAGGCTAAGGATAGATTTTAAAATCAGTAATTCAGTCTGCTACCCTCTGTTCCTCACTCCTGAAAGAAATCAAATACTTGTCCAAAATCTTCAGGCCCTTTCATGAGGACCATTTTACAATACCCCACATCATGAATTCCTAACCACGAGTTCAGTTAAAACGTCAAGCTCCTGTCAGCCTCCTCCAGCAGAGCTTCCACGTTCCAAACTGCTCCTCAGAAAATCTGGGAGAACGTCACACAAGGGCCCAAAACCAACACGGGATTCCATGTTCAAGCAGCTCCCTATTTCTCAGTTTGCTCCACAGTCCACGAGAAGGGCTGCCTACGCCTCCTCCCCAGCTCTGGACAAGCACTCCCCAGATACTGAAGTTCATCAGCTTTTCAAACCCCTTTTTCCCTCCTCCAAGCTAAACACTAAAGTGTTGAACTATTTTATACAACAAGACAGGGGGTACTAGAAATGATTAAAAATCCATAAATCAGTGAACCCTTTTCTACCCAGAGCTGCCTACACACTTTAATCTGCCATGACACAGAAACCCAGGGGAGGCCAGGCCCTGAAATTCACATAACCTTGATGTGTCCTTAAGAGTGCATGAGCTGGGCAGCCAAGCATGCCTTCAGCAGTTTCTGAACCCAAAGGCACTCAAGGAAATGTTAAGCCAGCCAGTGTTTCCTGGTTTTACCACACTTCAGATGGTCACATTCCTATGTGCCTCTCCTGGTCCCCAAACTCCTTAGAAGAACCACAGGACAACTCAACTCTTAATCTGCTAGTCCTATGTCCCAGTGGCAGTTCATTAAGAATTAAACAGCCAAATCCCACTAGCATTATTTCTGAGTTTGCTAAAAAAGCAGCAGGAAGAGCTCTTACAAAGGAAAAAAGAAAGTGTAGGCAGGTATAACAGGCACACATGAAAATCAACATTTTCTCAAGCTACCATCTAAAATTGCACAAACTGGCAGCGCTGCTGAAAGCAACAGCCTCCTTTTCTCCATTTCCCATTCCCACACCCGTGTAATTTCCTTTCTTTTGCCAGCAAACACATTTATACAGTTGCATAATGAACCACATCACAGCATGTATCAGACTTGAAACAAATCCAACCAAAAAAGGCTGCAGCAGTGAGCTGAAGTTCCCTACACTGCTGCACAAGCTCTCAGGCTTACAGAAGGACAGTCAGGGCAGAACTGCTAATTTTGAAAGAAGCACCAACTTAAAATAAAGCCCAGTGAACACGTAGATTTTGAGACTACCTCTAAAATATGGATATTTATGTAGGTAGCCGCAGATACAAAATTAAAAACCTCACAGTTTGCATGTTAGACATAAGAAAGATTTCTTTTTTCACTTATCTTAGATGTGATAAAGTTTGTGATTTTATCAGGTTTTAACCAGGTGAAAAAAGTGTGTTCCAAAATTCAACATATACTGCTATTTGATCAACTAAAGGCAAGCTAGGTATTCTTAAAAACACTAAATTTCCAGGAAACTTTTAAACCTCAAAGTGTAAGCTATCCAGAATTCTTCTTCACAATTTTTGCCTAGAAACACGTATTATTTTGCATTAGTTAGATCACCAGATTACTGAGTCAGTAGTTTAATATCTTGTTCTAATGCAAGAGATACTGAAAATATCCTTCACTTCATTCGAGAAGGTACAATTTCTACAACAAAGCAAAACGAAGGCAGATGAAGTGTTACATACCCTCAGACATCCTAAATTTAAGAAAAAATACTTTGATTTGAAATAAAAACACAGGTGGAAAACAGCAGAATCAATTATTGCTCCAGCATTGCTGGTCAGGATTTAAATTTACATTTAAAAAACCACAGGAGAAAAACTAAAGTCAAGTTTAAAAGCTAAAGACCCAAGCTATGCAAATTCAAAGCAGTTCAGCAGATTTGAAGAGAACTCTAATTCACCTCCAAAATACTTCCCTGTGGCTACATGCACCTGACAGAGCTGAAATTCTTACTTACCTCTTTAGCACAATCCTTGTGAGAGCAGCAACAGTGGGAATTAACAATGACAAATATGGGACAGATCTCTCTTTTAGTGAAATCCATCAGGAAAAGAGAGGCACACACCCCACAGAGTTAGCAGGGGGCTATTTTCCAACGGGACGCCACTGGGCTGTGGATTTAACGCACGGCGGAAGGAAAGCAGACATCAAGGTTAGAAGGGAGCATTGTTTTCTCTTGGACACCTCTTGCTATTTTCCAAGTCCAGTACATGAGGCTGCAGAGATCTGAGCTCAATGTCTGCTTTTGTCCCTCTAATAGTGACTAGAAAGAATCACTGTAAGCCAGAGGTAAGCGTGTCCCTTTCTGCCTGCCCAGCCAGCTGCCAGAGGAGGAAGAAGTGACAGCAGAGGGATCCTTTACTTCCTGCGTGTCCCCGCCCCACCACTGGTGGCTCTGCCTCCTCTCCACCCAGGTTTTCTGCAGGAGTTGAAGGCTGTGAGTGGGATCATTGTCCAGCTCACTCCTGCTGCTGCAGAAGCACCACTGTGGCCAGGGCAAGCAGGGCACTCAGCGTGCTGCTCACATGCCAGGCTGCCTGCAGCGGTGCTGTGCAGGGCATGGAAGGTGCTGCTCCTCTCCCTTCCATGGGGCTGCAGCTACACACACAGCTCTGACTGCAATTCAGCCCAGCAAAACAAGTCAGCACTAGGATCATGTAATGCATTTTGCTACTGCTGCCAACACCATCTATTTTCCTTTTTCCTTAATGTAAGAGGACAGAGATTTGAAGGTGATTTTCAAACTGCTGGACAAAGTCAGAAAGCTGCATTGTTGCTTGGTTTATACCACGTGCACACCAATAATCCAGAGTTGTACTTTCTAGTACCTCCTGCTAGACTTCAGACCTCAACCTGAAGTTCGATTTTTTTTTTCTTCTGATATCTATTCTTCTGGTATCCAAGCAATCATTGTAAAACCCGTTTATTAATAAAATGAGCTGTCCATAGCTTCAGGGTTTGGGGTTTTTTATTGTAAGGACATAAGGAGCAATGCTACGAAGGATCACATGCACTGCTTTAAAGATGAAGTTAGCAAACTAATTTTGATAAACTAACGGTAATAAACTGTGATAAAATTCAATTTAGAATTTTTACCCCAAAATAACATACTCAGTTCCTCAGGTATATCAAGAGTATTCCAGTAGTTTTTTTATGGTATACACCATCAGTGTTGCAAAAGCAACATTCTGCACGCTTAATTAAGGCTACGCTTTTCTGGGGGACACGGCATGGGCTGAAAAGAACATTAAACATTTCAGCTTTTGACAAGCCGAGTCTACCTGTCCCAGTCTAACCACAACTCCTGCTTGACTCTTCTCAAAGATGCTACAGCTCTAGGAGCCTGAAAAGAATTCTACAGCAACTTAATTAATCTTCTCAAACAAAATGTTCTAACACTGCAGTCCAGAAACTAATAGCACCAGCAGCAAAGTCAAATCACACAAACAAAGCAATTAAAGTGCCTATATTTCCTTTCTGTTAAGTCGTTACCATTCTAGTTTGAGCCAGTCCCAGGCTGCCACAAACCATTAACTCAGGAATTTAGAGAGTATGATTGCAGTGGAAAAAAAGATCCTACCTCTTTCCCCCAGTCTCAAAGAAGCCCTCACAAGGTATATATAGCATTTAAATTGGCTTAACCCATGATCTCCTAAATTTCACTACCTGCAATTACTTACCCAGCCCTCAAAACCTGCATGTTTAACCATTTCACCACCTCGAATCCTTCATCTTCATCTTGCTGCCTGTTCTAGGAACAATCTTTCAGATTTAGTTCTTTCTTTCTTTCACACAGGATACACCTGAAACTGTTCGATAATTCTCACCCCAGTTCAACTGAATACATACTATGAAAAGAAAGACTTCATCTTAAGATTTACTCAGTTCAAGAAAGACATGATTTGCCTACAGAGGACTGATTTTCTTGTTCTGGTTAAAAAGCAAACTAGAGCAGTTTTTAAAAAAAAATTGAAATGCAACATACTAAACAGAAGTAAAAATTAAGCTTCACTGATGTCAGTATTTTCATAGCAATTAATTCTGGACAATTGATAATTCTGCCAAGAATTAAATTGGTAAATCCTGCAGAATAAGCTCTGCAGCAGATCCGTATCCTGACAGAGTAAACAGCATTACTGCAATACAAGCAGTGGAAGCAGATGAAAGCTTTAGGAGCCAGAGCCAGCTCATGAGGCACTGTTCAGACCAGGACAGGCCTTGCTGTCTTCTCTTCTGACTAAAAACAACGACTGCACAATTTGAACCTAACACCTTTTGAACCTGACGGATCTACCATCATGCAGACCAAAGTCTCCCACCTCAGCTATCCGAGAGCTCTATGCCACTGAAACACCTCAACCATCTGGCCTTCACCCTCTGCAGGGGAGGTGTGTAAGTTATTTAAGTCTCATGATCCTTAACTTTTTCCAAACAAACAGCTAAGCCCATGTGCCCAGATTTCAGAATCACACTGTAAAGACAATGGCAACACTGCAGAATTTATACAGGCCTGCTGGCTGCAGCCTCATAGATCACAATTTAGAAACTCTTCCTCTTCAGTTTACCAACTAAGCTCAAAAAAATTTTGAGGCATTAATAAAAAAATCAGAGGACAAACACAACAAAAAATTGCCAGATGTATAGGATTAAAGCTGTTATACACATAAGGCATATCTGTATTTTGATTGACACACTCAAACTAATTGCTTCTTCCTGAAGTTAAATTTGTATGAGAGAAGTATTGGTGAAAAGAATAAAACAGACCCCTCATTCCATCAGCAATCATTGCTCACTATCACCTTCACAAAAATATCCTACAACTGATCTCCAAGCCCAAGAGCTGGAGAATACTGACACTGCCTGCTCAAACAACTTCTCCTTCAGTGTCTCAGTACTGTACTTTATCTACTCAAACCAGAGATTTTACAGCATTCAAAGCCTTACAAGACTGCTACAGTAGGCTACAGTTCTGTTGCTTTGCTCTTACATGGTTAAGTTTGAACAGGAACTAGTTACAACTCTTCCTAGAAATCACTGTCTGCAATCCTTTCCAGCTCTCCCAAGCAAAAGGCAGTAACTAAAGGCAAAACCCACTGCATCTGCAATAATTCTGAATTGCTAGGCACTACTGCAGAATATACACTATGGCTCAGAGCAACCCCAGTGACAAGTGATCTAGCCCAGCACACAAGTTATTTTAAGTTTCTACTTTAGACATGAATGTCCACTGTTCTTCAGAACCACCAGGTAAATCAAGTATCAGTTTATTTCAGAAGTCCAAAGAATCTGAAGCTAAGAACATTGTTTCAGTTTAAGAAAAACTTTCATTAATTAATCACAACAGCTACTGTAATTGCAGAAATTCTAATGTATAGAAGAAATTAATCAAGATCTAGGACAGGAAATTTTGTAAGCAGGACACAGTTTCTTAGTGCATAGCTGGCAAACAATTTGCATATTGGTGCATGTAACAGTGAAAAGGGCCTTGTTTAGAAACACACAGTATGAGGACAGAGGTTCTTCTGAAACAGCAGTAAAGTCTGATTGGACAAGTCAATCAGGTATTAACAGTTTTACTCCTGCACAAAAGCATAAAGGTAAGATCAGTTGCATCCATCATACACAATTCTTTAACCTCACCCTTAGAAGCAGGGATGCTGCCTCTACAATGTGAACACCTTGAGCTAGCTCAATGACCCTTTGCTTTACTGGGACTTCAACTTGAAAATGGCTTTCAAAAAAAACCAAAACCAGACATGCCTAGACACACATTTCAGTTATATAAATTTAGAAATGCCACAGTGGCACAATACTAGAAGTGTCTGTCTTCTATTTTCAGTATGGAAAACATGTTTTTGAAAAATAAAATGGTATTAGTTGCATTCTCTGCTTTAATCTGCTCCCACTCTGGTAGAAAATCATCATCTTGCACTCATTTTTAAGTTCATGTACCGTAACTCAAAAGCCACAGATTAGTTCAGTGGACTTCAAAATGAATTTAAAATAATGATATAACATGGGCCACAAAACCCATGTGGTACCAGAACTAGCCTTTAGAAAGGACTATCTACTTAAAAGGCCTAAGGTAACATTGCAAACATCAAAAATAGTGCACAATTCCAACAATGCACCAAAAGTCACCATGCATTTTATTTTCAGACCTATTTTAATAGGAGTGAAGACTTTACTGGAGTTATCCCATTCCTACCCCTTGCAACTATAGCAGTGCAGCTGGCAGGACAAGAAATAGCCTATACATTCTTAATGGCAGTATTTTTAACTAGTGGCACTATATGACAAATAACACTGAACTACCAGTCTCCTCACAGAAATGCTTCAGTGATTCACCAATCACAGAACTGTAATTGTTCTCATCACATTGCAGAGCCAGGCATTTTAAAAACACTTAGCACCTCCCTGTTCCTAAGAGCCACCTTTCCATCTCTTGTTGAATTACCTCAGTTAATGTAAGAACTAAATGGATGTCAGTACAGGACAGAATATTAAATACTAGTATCATAGTTTTAAGAGGCCTGATCCTTAAAAGATGTTTTTTAAACATTTCAAATTTTTAAAGATACATTGTTTAGCCCACCTTCTCTGAAATTATTTAGGTTTCTAAAAATACATTTAGAAACTCCATATTACTGCTACATTTCAGAACCCTAATTACATCTTGATTTTATGCCACTCAACCAATCCTCCACTCCTTTTAATTCCTGATCATCTTAAAATCATATCCTGTTCAAAACCGCCAAAAGACAATCCAGGCTCATCAGTGAAAACATGAGAAAAGAAACCACTCCCTTTACTTCAAACCAAGTTTGTTTCACACCAATATTGACAAAAAAATTTTTAGCCGTAATCTTAAAGCTTTTGATGCTGAACAACAAGGTACTTTTAGAAAAGAATTCAGCTGAATAAGCCTTTTCCCTTCCAAACACAGGCATCACCTGACTTAGCTGTGCAAACCACACAGAATCACAGGCTGGGTCAGGCTGGAAAGGACCACCGTAGGTCATCAGGTCCAACCCCCCCTGCTGGAGCAGGAACATCCCAGAGCACACGGCACAGGATTGCAGCCAGAGGGTCCCTGAATGTCTCCACTGAAGGAGACTCCACACCCTCTCTGGACATTCTGTTCCAGTGCTTGGGCACCTGCACAGGAAAGAAATTCTTCCTCCTGTTCAGGTGGAACTTCCTGTGCATCAGTTTCTGCCCATTGCCCCTTGTCCTATTGCCTGGCACCACCAAAATCCTGGCTCCCTTCTCTTGACACCCTCCCTTTCCACACTTAGACATTGATAAGGTCCTCTGAGTCTTCTCCCCTCGAGGCTGAGCAGGGCCACCTCCCTCAGCCTGACCTGCTAAGACAGATGTTCCAGTCCCTTCCTCAGCTTGGTTGCCTGACATACAGCCTGTGACATCTCAGTCTTCAAGCTGATCACTACTTTTCCTTACTTGGATCACTGTAATTTGTTAAAGAGGACTTCTAAAGTAACACTTCAAGGCTGCTTAAGATACCAATGCTTCAAATCCTCTAATTCCCACCTTCCACTTTTAAGGCTCTGTATTTCTGAATTGATGAGTCAGGGACTGAACCCCCCCACAGGGAGATCCTGCACTCTTAAAGCTGTTACAGCAAAATGCTTGTGGCTGAGTTGAATGGCTACCTGAGGCAAGTGCTAGAAGTTTAAGCATTCTTTAGTTCAGTCAGTGTGATGCAAAGGAATTGCACGTGATGTGCAATTGGTTTTTTTTTTTTGTACATTTCACACTTGATCTTACAAGAAGTTTCTTCTTTATATGAATACAGGATTTTGTCCTTTCTTAAAATTATTCTGTTTCCTGTACTTAGTTGAAGGTTTGTGGCCTTTCAGTACCTGCATTAACAAAAGCCTACCTTCTCTGTTGGAGGGTTTTTGCCCCTAGTTTTCCACTGATTTTTTTTCCAATGCTTTTTTCACTAGAAAGGTTGACAGGGAGGATATCTCTGTATCTATCTAAATCAGGTCAAGAAACCAAGCCATTCAAGGTAAAAAAAGCCAGTTTTATTCATGCCTAAAAAATGCTGGATATTGCTTCCAGGAAGTAAAAAAGGAAATTAATCATCACTCATTAAGCACTGCAAGTAAAATTAATCATACATCTAAAGGTTTAGCATTTTTTATTTGTTGCTTAAGACCCCTCAGGAAGAAGAGTAAGAGCTGGAATACTTTGCCCACTGCATCTCTAGTGAAAATGAAGCAGCTGACTAGTCTAGACAGTTATGATGCCTAACTTTTAAGACACTAAAGAAAATATTCATTGTATCTCAAGTGACCAAACTACAGCACTTTGTAACTGCCTTGTTTCGAGCAAAGAGAATGACCTTCACCCTAACCAGTGAGTTCCAGTTCCCACCAGTTAGGGAAATTAAGGACAGTTAGACACTGCCTGGTCAGGTTACTCATTATGTGCCTTGTTCCCTTAGGGCCTTTTTTAAGCTCTGGAGAACAGAGAAGAAAAATGTCATGCCCACTGTGGAACATTTTAGTACTGAACAACCTTTATTTTTAAAGTCAAAATGCAAAATGCCTTTTTTTTTTACCCCTTCTCATCTTAAGGCCAGCTCAGACAGCAGACATTTGTATAGAGAGAAGAGAGTGGACTTTTGGTGAAAGAAAGGACAAATGCAAAACTTCACTTTGTCAAAGTAAGCGTGGAGAAAATCAAGTACGGAGCACAAGTCCATCAGGAGAACTTAAAAGGTAAGTTTATATGATGGGAGGGGGAGAAAGAAAGAGAGTTTTCTGCTCATACTCAGATGATTACATTTGAAACTGAGGATGGTTTTATTAACTTTTTTTGTAATGAACATATTTGGATTTTTATGTTAGTGGTAGACGTGCAAGAATAAGAAAAATCTGCATAATAAACACATTAATTGTCTTTTTACTAGTCCTGGGACTAGTCAACCACCTAGCAAATTTAAGCCTTGGGACATCCAAGTATTAGAGATCCAGATTTTGAGGCAACAGCTTGGGCTTCCGTGGTCCTACCAGAGGCTGAGGCAAAGCAGCTGAAGTTACTGCAGTTAGTTATGCCTTCACTGCATTGATTCCCAAACAGACTAAATTAAGAAATCATACTTAAGATGTCTGTTCTATAAATATCTCTTTTTCCATTTAAATGCACGTGTAGCCCATTTTAAATATCTCCTGTGACAAACTGTTTAATTGAAATATGCATGGAACAGGTCAAGGAAAAAATACCAGTCTCCTGAGAAGAACAAAGTCAGACAGGGAAACCTGCCTGAATTTTACCATGATCTTACACTTTTTTTTTTTTTAAATGCAAGCAAGTATGTAACAGAATTATGTATCTTGATTACATTTTGCATTGGAACGCTCTGCATTACTTGGATACAAAGCAGACTTGTAAAAAGAAATAAAAAAGGGGGGATCCATTCCCTGATTTAGTAGCATACCACACAGACAGGTGTGCCTGCACAAGAGGGCAGAGGAGAAAAAATAAATCAAAGGAGCAGAAGACAATGTGTTAACAATAGTGCAGCTTGTTATCAATTCATTACAGGCTTAGATTATTTCTTTTCTGAGGCCAGGTAGGCATCACTAAGTGCTCACTGGATGCATTCAGCCCCAGCTCAGGAGACACACTGCTTAAACCTCAGAGATTTCCCCATCCCACAGGAAGGTAAAAATCTGAAGAGCTGCAATTTCTTTAAGCAGTGACTACTGATTTATTTGGAACTTCCAAAGAACAGCAGAGGATAGCTTCAATAAAGAAAACAGGGTTTTGAGACAAAATTGCAACACTGTGATTTAATGAGAACAAAGAGCAAGGCCAGGCTCCTTTTTGTTTGAGTGACAAGCCATGCAGATGTCTTTCCTTTCTAAGGAAACTGCTAGTCCAAGGGTCTGGATTGAGTATGCTAAAGGGTGCAAGTACAAACAGAGGTCAATATTCTCTGTCAAACTGCTGATTTCCTTACCAGAATGGTAAAACAAAGTTCAGCATAGCACCTTGAGCCCTACAAATTATGTACTGGTGTGGTTTTTAAGATAAGTATATACCCAGTTTATTCTGTTGAAAGAATTCTAGATAAAGTGAGCCAGAACACCAATTTAATTGCACTTGTGTTTCTTGGGCCAGAGAAAATTCAAGAACGTTATCCCAGGACTGTTTTAAGGAAATACAGGAACTTCCCAGTGAGACAATGTAGACGGTATAAACAAGCAACCTAGGAACAGCAGACTCATGCAGCAATGCTATTGTCCAAGATGTGAAGCAACAATTACTGCTTGGGCCAAAAAATGTCTCATCTGTGAGAGGAGCTTCAGCCTCTGGATCTGAATTCTAGATTTTCGCTTGCCAAGGTGTATTATTTAACAAAAAACTGCTTCCAACCATGAGGAAAGACCCTGAACCAAAGAGGCAGAACAGGGCCAAGTACTCTGAGCAATCTTGGCAAACATCCCAACCCCAAGATGCAGTATCTGGGCATCAGCTAGAGCAATCCTTCTCACAAAAGGTGTCAGGTCAAAATGCAGTGCAGCTGAAGGCTCCCTAAAAAAGAGACCAATGCACAGCCAAAATGGGAGAAAAGAACATAAGCTGGTATTACAAAGAGGTTCTGAGAGGACACCCTGGGCATTAAGACACCTTTTACAGGATTCTGTCCTAAACAATAGCAAGGATTTAAGATAATGGAGCAACTTTGCTTTTTACTAAGCCTAACAGTTACTGCAAAGAGGGTGAGGGAAATGAATTAAATACATATGGCCCGCAGTGAGTGGCTGCATATTTTGATCTTTGGGGTTTCAGTGGTTTTTAAGCTCCAACACTGCATGATCTTTCATGACTTTTAATAGCAGACCATTTCTATTGTCCTTCCTTCTGCTCTCTCTGTATGCACATAGATAAAACAATCCTTTCAACTTAAGGCACAGCAGGACTGTAGCTGCTACCTCAACACACCCCCAAACATGCCCAGGGAGGTAGCAGCAAAGGGGTTGAAGTGGAGATGCTAACCACCTTCCCCAAAACACACCCACCTCCCATCATACATCAGAAGGAGACGTGTTGGTAAGTACAGCTGGAGTCACCTTTGCAGGAGGGGGTTTTCTGCCTCCACTCTCTTACTGATGGCTCACACACTGTCCTCTCAAGTACTGAATTTGGCAAATGGTTCACCCCTCACCCACAGCTGCACACATGGTCTAAACTTCTAAAATCTCCTTTGGAACCAAAAAAAAAAAAAATCTTATATTCTTAAACAGGGAGCAAAGGACAAGGGCAAAAAACTATACAGCTCTTTTTCACATTGGTTCACAAAGCTTTCATGATAGGTAAAAAGAATGCCAGGAGTATTTTATTCCATTTTTGTAACATGGGTCTCTTTCCACATTATAGAACACCAAATCCTCCATTACCAGTTAAGATAGGATTGTGCTTTATTTCCAGATAACATTGTCTTGCCATCCTTGAAAATGTTTCATGTTTTGTTTCTGTTGGTTTTGTTTTGAACAAACTGCTTTCAACTACACTGAAATAAACAACCCCAAATATACCAAAGCACACAGCCTTTTGAAGCAGACAAATGTACATTTCATTTTCTTCACCCTCCTGTCCTTTGCTCCTTCTGAAAGAAAACAAGATTTGCTGGATTTCATATCAAAGTGTATCTTAAGAGCTCTCAAGCAGTAAATTAAACAGTAGGGAGGGGAAAAAAAAAAAAATCGACCAATAAATGTGATTTGTGAACCATCAGCAGAGTAGAAGAGAAGGTGGTGGTGGGCAGACCAAAAAACTGCCAGTGTTTCTCATCCACTTAGAATTTCCACCGTCAGCCAAAAACAATGGGGAGAAAGGAGCACCACACACAATAAACACGTGCTAAGTGGAACCCTGGTACATCTCTCAGTAACCTTCTCTGCTACAGGTCCCTACAAAGCTTTTAGTTGGTAAGTACTTCAGAGACCAGGGAAAAAGCAGCTCTGTAAGACCTTTCCAAGTCCAAGATGGTCCCAGCCGCTGATTCTCACCACCAGCCCAGTTCCTGGCACTTCTTAGGGAACAGGCAGCACAGTTGCATCTGTTCTCAGAAAAATGTCCATCAAATGTTGCTGCTTTGGCTCTGTCCAAGATACATCCATAAGCACAGTAAAAGGCACCACTGAGACTGTTCTAGTAAAGATGTGTAGCTTTCTTTCACTGATCCCAACTGCTTCCAGATCAAATTATGCTGTACACGGAGGACTAGACTTCAGCCTAGTTCTTAAACTCTACTTAGAAAATTACAGGCAAGTTCACCAACATGCCAAAAAAAAAAAACCAAACCAAAACAACAACTATGTATATATATGTACATAAAAGCTTTTTCTAACATCTGTGCAAAAAACCAAAGTGACCACCTATGACTTTTTTTTAAGTTCCTCTGTGCCCCTCCAACATTTCTCTGAAAAAAGGGAATAGCCTTATTTCACCAAGCCTTCTTTCAGAATTCATTGCTTCTGACATGAAAACCCTTCTCCAACTCTAAGCGAGGAATTTTATCTGCCTTTTGCAGTGTGAGGCAGGAATAAGAGAGCATTTTATTTTTCCAAAGCTAAGCAAGTTGTTTACTAAATCTGCAACTTCTCTGAAATAACACACACAGAAAAGATCAACAGGAACTCATTTGTCTATGGACAAAGAGGTAAGTCTGGGTTTCTTTTTCCTCATTTGCACATGTGCACAGGTATTCTGAGAAATCCAATGCAAGTTTTCACTTCCCCAAGCAGCCACCTCACTGTTCTTTCTGAATGCTTAGGTCACAAGGTTGAACATGTTTGTTTCACTGCACTGGTACAGTCTTCACAACACTGCCTCAGATACCACAGATTCAATCTAGCCACACCATACACATTTCATGCACATTTCTAGCACTACAGTTCTGCTTCCTCCACTCAGGGTCTGCATGCTCCCCTCAGTCTGGTCACATGGGCCAACTCTAATCTCTCTGTTGCCTTCTCAGCCTTATTTGTGTTCTTCCACAATGTCTCTACCTCCACCACTACACTTGCCCAGTACTTACAAGGGTGGAATAGCTTCCTGCTATTTATCAAGTGTTTCCACTTCATCACTCTAAGAAGTGCCCCCAACACACAGTAGCTAAAGACCACTCAGAATTCAATAAACTATTAAAATCACTCTAGGTAACCGGCAGGCAGCTAAGCCAGTGCTTGAATCTGTGATCCAGCTTTATTACAGAGAACAAGGTTACCAGCTCATCTTCAAGACAGAACTACTTCCACCATCCCCCAAGTGGCTTAGAAAACAATCTGTTATTATTCTAGTGTGTTCTGTTGTTTGGTTTGGGGGGTTGGTTTCTTTGTATTTTTTTAAACCCTATGTAATACCTACTTACATACTGAGACTAGAGTATGAACACGTGCAAAATTTTATTTCCATTCACGTATTTTACAAGCTTCTGACAGATGTTCCGTGAGTTCAACCACTCTAACTTTGCAGTCATCCCAAAATAACCTCTTCTCAGCCTTTTTTCCCCACACACACTTGCACAGCACTGGTGCTGCCCAGCTGTACTCCTCTGCTGCTAACAGCAGCAGCTTTAGGCTCGGTAGTGAGGAGGCACTTACACTGGTCACTCGACGGTAGATCTGCGCGGCATTTTGGCACTCGGAATAAGGATATTCAGACGTGGCCATCTCTAGCATACACATCCCAAAAGCATACACATCAACGGATTCATCATATTTCTCCTCATACATCTCGGGGGCCATGAACTCTGGGGTACCTTAAATTAAAAGAACGATTCAGACTCTAAATGTCTCAAAGCGAGCAGAGGCTGCTGGCGTTACTCACCGCAGGGGGGAGCGGCTGGGCAGACCTGTGAGACAAGAGAAAGTGGAGGCAAAAAGAAGAGGGAGGAAACCCTTAGTGACTCTGTTGCACCAATGCACTTTGTGAGTCTTCCATTGCAAGGCCTTTATGGAATAACAATGGCATGTAAGATCTGATGCGATTCCTGGTTTAGGGATGTTAGTTGATACAAATATCAGAGCAGACTGGATTAGCCTGAAATCAAACGGGAGGGAAGGGGATAAGAAGAGGGAAAAACTGTAGACTAGCCATAGGCTGCAAACCAAATACTAAGGAGAGTTAAGGCACTTACCTTTTTCCCCCTGTAAGAAAAGAGGCACATTAAACCTTGGGTCATGAGTTACCCGACTGCCCTCTGCTGCAAAAGAAGTAGTACTGGTAAGAGCCCACAGCTAGTCTCTGACCTGCCGCTCTCCATCTACTTGCTCAAGTAGAATGGTTCGGGTAAGGCCTTGCAATGAAAAGCTCTCTTGTAACAAATATAAATCTCCGTGAAAAGAGGATAAAAGGTAATTTTCTGCAAAGGCCACTCACCAGAGCCCTTTTCTTCACATACTTACCTTCCCACCTGCAGTATATTTATAGGCCTACTGCAGATACAGGCATTAGTGAGGGACATCCTACAGTCAAAAATACTCAGAAATACAGAGAGATTGAGTTACAGGCACAGAGCGCGAGATTCAACAAGTCCCATTTTAATAGTGTGCAGAAAATTATTGCCCAGTGAAGCATCACAGATGCCCTCTGTAAACAAAGGGACTGCATTGTATGATCAGATTTACTTTAAGCCAGAGATGCAAGTTTGCTTTTTGTAAATTTAAGCACAGAATTATTTCCTGCAGACACCAGATTCCAGACAATTTACAGATCATTCTACAGCCCATTGCTTGTTTTCACCACACTAAACTAAAAAGAATGTAATTGCAGTCATTTATCCAAAGGCTGATCATTAACAGATAAATATGTAACAGATGGTAATTTTCCAGTGATAAATTTGGAGATATGACAAATATGCTTAAGAAATTAGAGTTTTTTTACACCATTCTTTTCTTCCCTATTAATACTTTGACCTGGTTAAGAAGCAGGAAATATTTCAGCGACAGCTTGCAAGAAAATTTACAGGTATACACCACTGATCTCTGCTAGGAATCTGGCATAGGACTGTTGAGTAATGCTGAATTTTAGCAAGCTCTAAATACTGAGAGCGAAAGAAACTTCATTCCCTGCAGTCTATCCACCCAACTATAAAAACAAAGCTGATAAAACCAATTCTTTCAAGAATCCACAAGAAAGATTACACTAGTTCCATCAACCCAGTTTCTGAAAGAGGTTATGAATGGATACACAGGGACAGAGCCAGAATAAAGCAGTATTTCCCAATGCACCCTCCTGACTTACACAAATCCACATTCTATAGAATCCCTAAATAAGGCATTATACCACAGTCTGTGTTATTATTTAAATATATATATGTATATGTAAATATATATATACATATATAATACTGACTTTCTTTGGTATACCTCCGTTTCTGATTACTCACATGCTGCAAGAGATTCAGTATTAACCTCTGGTGACAATTAAAAAAAAAAAAATCAGCTGTATGAACTAATGCTACACTAAATATCAAAATGTTGTTTGGTCACCAAAACGCATTTGTACATTTCTTGAAGCAGCACCATATCAAAGGTAAGATTTACATGTAGTCAAGAGTGGTTTTATCAACAATGTTGCATTAGATTGTTGGGCAGGACAAGAAGTCTATGTTCTGAAATAGTTAATATACAAATATCAAAAGCACAACCAAAATTTCAACATGTCATTGCATCAGGAACACAGAATGACCTCAGCAACCAAGACACAAAGCCTACATATTTTCAGGCTTTGACCATGTACCTTTGTAAGCATGTTTTTTAGGAAAGTTCTTAAAACGCTCAAGTCTCCAAAGAGGTAGACTGGCTCAGCAGCCTCCAAAACAGGACAGGCTTACCTATCACACTTTTGGCAAAAGAAGCTCGTTTCAGGGTTGCCAGACCAAGGTCTCCAATCTTGACTGATCCAGTGGGGCCAGTAATGAAGATGTTGTCACATTTTAAGTCTCTATGAATGATGGGAGGAGTGCGTGTGTGTAGAAATTGTAAGCCTTTCAGTATCTGACGGCACCAGCTTCGTAGTACTTTAATTTTCATCACTTTAAATCTTTTCAAATACCTAATGAAAAAAGTAACAACAGGTTAAACAGATTCTGCTAACAAACAGTAGATTAAACTAAACCATTTGCTGTTTGGAGGCAAAGAAACAGTAATTAAAGACATGTATAAATTTAAACTTTACCTTCTATTTTAAAATCTACCTGGGTGTTTCGAGACTTCAGGGGAGCTAAAGATGATTCCCCTTTGCAAAACCTACCCCCTTTCTTCTAGCCAGGGGACTGTAATGATGAAAGATAAATGTGAAAAGCTTGGTATACATAGCTGATAACTCCTCGGCATACGAAATCATTCTACAGTAATTAGATGGTTGGGTTGCTAAATTTTAAGCCACTGCTTCAATGACAAATACTTCAAGGTTCATGAATTACAACTCCTTATCTATTTAACTTCTTAAACACTTACAACCTTCACCTTTATTAATTATAACTGGGTGGGGAGGTGTGTCACTAGATCCCCAATGTTAATAACCACTAAAGTACAGAGCTGTGGAAAACTGCAAGAGCTCTGAAGTCATTATTCCCTCATCTTCAGGAGTATTCCGAGCACTCTGTTCAAGATTTCCACATTACATTTTAAATCTGCTTTAAATTTACCTGTGGAATTGTCAAGCAAATTGGAAATTCTTAGAGATCCCCTCCCTGGTGCAGGGCAGGGTTTGATCACCTGAATCCAACTGGTACTGCTCATTACTTCAAAGCTATGGACAGATACAGACAGGGCAGAGAAATCTCAAAAAAGGCTCTGTCAAATAACTGAGGTGGAAGAGTTCATATGTAAGTCTGTATCCCCTTGCAGGTAGAATGCAACCTGACCTTAACTGTTCTATCTTTGCCACGCCTTGAAATCCCATGTCAGAAGAGTCTAATTTCATACCAAAAATATTTTTCAGTGTGCGTGACCTAAGCCTAAGATCTTGTTCTATTACTGAACTTCAGCAGATTAGAGATGCCACAAGGTGAATAACCCTTGACAGTTTTCAAGTGCTTTCCAGCAGGGTTTTCTCTCAGCCTCTCTTTGGGTAACACGATGTGAAGTGTTGTTTCTGAAAAAGTATGGGCTGGAATACATGGAGAGAAAGGACCTAGCATGCTCTGTAGAGCAAGGACTTTATTCTTCTTCAGGCAGTGGTACTCAGTCAGAGTCTCAGATAAAGACCAGTTTCACACTACAGGAAGACTGGCAGTAAATTCTGTGACCAGCATGGAATCTAGCAACTACAATCTCAAACTAAAAGCTAGTTGTATTCAATTATTCCCTGGTAGCGGTCAGTCTCTTCTGCAGGTCCACTCAGTCAGGAGACACAGTCCTGATTAAATCACTTCCATCTTCCAACACTGATGTTGGAAATGCAATGTATTCATCCCTTTTACTTTAATTTCTCCAGTTCAAAATGAGATCTGGAAAGTCAAGTTGCTAGCAATGATCCTGCTGTGAAAACAAATCTGTAAAAGCAATTGAGACACAGTTTCAGAGGAAATCTCAGAAGGAAGTCTCAGAATTTAAAGAAAGGCAGAGGAAAAGTCAAGCCAAGGGAGGAGACAAACTGAAGGAGGTTCTGAATCACATCAGCTATCACTCAAATGCTTGCTATTGACACAACCCTCATTCATCTCTCTTGAGCCTGTTCCAAAGATCACATGGCAGGGGCACTTCAGTTCAGCATCTGGAATCCCTAATGACATTCTTGGTTACAAATATGCTCCTCCACTGCCAGCTTCTCCCTGTTAAAGGGCCTGGGTCCGACCATCACCCAGCATCCTGCAGTGGCTGTCATTTCTCCACTGTCCTGAATTAAGTCACAAGTCACTTCATGCAGAAAGCAATTTAAAATGGAAGCACATATAAATACATAAAAATAGACAAGTCTACTCGCCAGTATGTTTTCACTTTTCCTAGTATCATAGGATAACTTGGGCTTGAAGAGACCTCAGGAGGTTTCCAGTCTAGTTTCTGTAACTAAAACTACACAGAGCTCAAGGAGTTCCAGGAATCCCTACTAAATTAGCAGAGGTAGTATGAAGGGATGTGCCCCACCAGACAGCTGACATGTTCATTTAAAGTGGATCAGGAACACACACTTTATCTAGGCTTTAGACAAAACCAGTGGCTGAGACCTATGTCATATAAAACACTGTTGTCTATATTAATAGTGTAATTACAATTTAAAATAGACAACTCCATTTTTCCCCAGTATGTTAATTCCATGATAGCACTCCATATCAGAAAGGAGTCATTCTTCACAAAAAGTCAGTTGTAAAACTTTTCTATTGATGTGCAGAAGTTTGGGAACTTTTCCTTGTACAAAATTAGAAAATTGCCCAGACAGGATTTGAAAAGAATGACTCCACAAAATTGTAACACTATTTCTGGGTATGTATATCTAAATGTATACAAATACCAAAAAAAGTGAGAGATTTCCTTTAACGTATCATCACACTTGTCTTCTGTTCACTTTTTTACATCAAGTGACAGCCATGTCTATGTCCAAGGACCAAAATGAGAGAGGCATCGCTTTTATTAAATGCGGGTAAGGTAAACATACTGAAAAAAAGATATGGAAGTAATAGTCAAATATACCTAAACACAAGTGTACAGTGAAAATCTGGGACTATGTCACAAGCACATGAAATACTTAAGGCACACCTGAAATCTCCCATATGGTTTACCAGTCAAGTCTCAAGTGAAGTGGACTAGAATAAACTAAATCACAATTATAACACAAGCTATACAAGAATGGGAAAAAACCACACCCACAACTCCACAGTTAAAAGATCTTCGATTAAAAAGCCTATTACTTTTTTTCTGGATTAAATAAAAAGACTTTCATATTTCAAGGTACAAAATAATCCCCGAGACAGAAAATCTGATGTATTTCTTCCTACCAACACCCTACTGTATAACCGTCTATTATTACTTCATCATCTTGCTTATAACACTACATAAGCCAATCCAAATATTAAAATCTCTGAGAGGAATAAAGGAGTAAAAAACAGAGGAAAAAAATAAATCTAACACTATGCGTTTAGCAGAAAATTAGGTAAACTTTATTTAAAGGCATCTGTACAGAGCTGCAAAATCTTTAACTTATTACTTGTCTGAGAAGAGCACATGAAGCAGCAGATCTATTATTTTACCTGAAATACCTTAACCTGAGAAATGTCTCCATGAACATACAGCTAAAGAATGTTGCAGTATCCTTAGTGGTCCAGTACTATTTCAAGAGACAAACACTTCCCTGTAAGTGCAGTCCAAACTCCCAAAGAGCCCTTTTCCTTCTTCAGAACACCCATTTGTGACTATCCATGAGCACAGTAAAAAACCCAAGACATGCACAAACTACTTCAGCCAAAGAGATGGCAAGCTGCTTCCAGCTCAGACAGGCTGCTCCCACACGTGGGATGTGCTGCCTCCCCAAGAGTGAAAGGAGCACTGGGCACCGTGAGTGAGCAGAGCCCCTCCATTCCCCAGCTGCAGCTTCATTCCCAGGAATGCAGAGGGATGGTGGCTGGCACCTGGGACACGCTGCCCCCAGCCCCACACACTGCTGGGGGCCCTCGCAGCAGCTGTGGGGCCAGAGCTCTGCCCTGAGCTCCCTCAGCACATCCCGAGGGGCACTCGGCTGCCCCACAGGGCACCTCCACGTTTTTGGTAGGTACTACTTCAGCAAGCTTCAGATAAACAAATAGGTGGTGAATTTTTTTTTCTTTTTACGTGTCATTTGTATTGTGGTAACATCCAAAACCTCCCAAAAGCGGGGAATTAATTTGTGCTTTCAACTTTACAAAGTAGCTCACCCTAAATGGAGAGCAGCTAAAGAAAAACAGAAATTCTGAGATGTAGAAATTGAGTATTGCCTTCCTGAGCTCTTTAAAACCAAAAGTCTTCTGTATGTGCTTACTAGGATATCACAAGTAAGAACTGACAAGCTTGCTAACTTAGAAGATGTTCTACCATACCTTGCAACGCTAGTAATGCTCCTCTTAAACAAGAATGTTCCTACAGCAGGTTATCCTGCAGCAAAAGGGCTCTGTTCTCATCTATTCAAAATATCATCTATTTCCAGTGCTCTGATGTTGAGCTAATGAAACTGAAATGCTTTGACTTGTGTAAATTTACTCACGTTTTCAATGTTCCAGATGTCATGAGTTCTGTCACAAGAACGATACACTTTTTTCCTTTGACTGTCGACTCCCAGGAATCATAGAACCTGACAATATTGGGATGCTGAAGCCCTTTCAGCATCCCAGCTTCCTCTTTAAATCTTTGTCGCTCTGACCTGGACAGCTTCCGATCCTAATGAAAAAGAAAAGGAACATCAGAAAGTTTTGCTTTATTTTCTTATTGAGAGGCAGCAATTTGAAAACAGTTAGGTGCACACAAGAATCAGATGCCTTACTTAAATGCCATTTGGCTTGCAATTACCTTTAAATATTCTGTTTTGAACACATTCTATTACAGTGCTTTTATAATATGTTGTTTGTTACAATTCTATTGCTCTCAGGGCTAAGAACTGCAAGTCTGTAGATTACCTCCTCTTTCTGCTTCCTCCTCTTTACTCTTAGTAAATTTAGCTGTTGCCTGACTTGGGGGCATAATGTCTTGAACACTTTAGTGTTTGAGAATGAAATCAGATCATTTAATGCATCTCCCTCTCACGTTGTACATAACAGCCTTTCATTATTCCTAGATGTCTATCCAGACCACTGCTAACAGATGGGATTAGCCATCCAGAGAGGGGGTTAAGCATCAAACCTCTGTTAACACACAGTATGTTCTTGTAGCTGTAGACCATCAAGTGAATGAATTGCATTTTCTTTGATTAAAGGCAGAACCTCATGATTGAGCAAGTTTCCTGAAATCTCACATCAACAAAAACAAAACCATAACTCCCACTAGAGACAGAAAGCAATCTTTTTGGCCAGAGACAGAACACAAAAAAGCATTCCTGGACAATGCTGTTGTATTACCTACCAACAACTGGCTATCAGATATCAGCAAGACTCCAAGCAGCAAACAAGCAGCACATCTCAAAGAGATGAGTCTCCTTGTGCCATGCAGTGCTCTCAGCTTACCAATGCATTACCAACGCACTGCTCACACCAGTCTGACTGCCTGACTGACACAAATTGGGTCCATATGCAGTTTGCATTCCAAAAAACCATAAAATACTTCAGGATATACTTAAGGCCAAGAATTTCAGAATTATTGTTTCTAACAGTTATTTAGTAATAACCAAAGACCTATTTGTCACATCTGAGTAATAATTTTAAGTCACTTGATTTCACATTGTCTTTTCCATTAAAAGGAGGCAGTAAAAACACATAGGATTTACTTATACTCCCATTGTCCTCCAGACAGTAATTCCTCTTCCTTTGTTTACAGGTCAAGTGTTTTCTCAATACAATTTAGCCATGTAATATCCAAACCATCCTACATTCACTTAGATCATCAACTTTTTCTAAAAGGTTCAAGGAGTATCTTCAGGCATGGACAAACTTCTTTTTCAGATGAAGCTTCAGTTTTCAGAAGTGTACAATTCCCTGGTGAAAGTATGAAAACAGGTTTGAAATCACCTTAGGGACCAGTTTCCTATTGGTGTCTATGAATCTCACCCACTTTTACAATTCTTAGGAAAATGCAAAATCCTTAAGTATGACTAATTTAATCTACAGACATCAAAACCATTAAATCCTACAACTACTTCACTCTGCAGAAATCAGCACTACCACCTCTTCCCATTCTTTCATAAGCAGACTTGCACAAGTTTTGATAAAACATTTGCAGAAATACTCCAACAATTGAGCATTCATGTCTGCTTAGGTGCTGCAGGGGTTTTAGTATGTAATCAGTACTCCCATTTGAGCTGTCTTGCCCACCCAATAGCTTTCCTTTCATTCTAATGAACAGGGCAGCACAAGTTCTGTTCCAAACCTCGATCTCACATGCTCCAAGCTGCTGTGAGACAGAAGAGCAGTGAGCTGCAGCAGGTACAGCTGACCACACACACACTTCTAAGCGACAGTGCTTCAATCACAACATCACCTTTCCTACAGGAAAATAAAGCCATTTTCTCAGCCTCTGCACTTGACCCACATCACTCACTTTTTAAAGCCATTGGATTTAGCTGTAAATTCAGCCATTATATATGGTCATTATACAAAAAAGGCTGCAATAATTACTTTTCTACCACTTTTAAATAGTCAATATGAACACTTGCATTCCTTTTTGTCCAAACCCAAGATTTTAGATACACATTTGCATTACATTTCCTTTATTTTGTGCACACTAACAAGTTATCTACCACAAACACTACTAACCAGTTTTAGACCTCCGCTTAACATCAAGTCAAGTGTATTTAATTTCATTCTCATTTTAATACACGTAACCTAATCTCCCTTAAGGGCTTTATTCAGTTTTCCCTGCCCCTGTACTACTGGCCCCAAATAGAAACTAACAAGTGCTAATCACTGTTATCAACGAACAGACTCCTAAGAGGCACCCACACTTGGACTCCTTTCTCTCTCTGGTCACATCCATGGCAGCATCATGTTCCTGCAAACACAGCTGTGACGTTCAGCACAGACACTCAGCACTTCAGCACTGGCATTACAAATCCACCAAGACCCTGCAACAGACTAAGTAAAACAATGCTGCTTTGAAAGTCACAGTGCCCCAGTGATCTGGGACAAGTTTGGACAAAACACAGGCCAAAAACTTTCACCCAGGAACACAGCTATGTTTTTGCAACCAAGGAAACTCTGCACCCTTCAGTACATAACTGCAGCAGCAAAAGGGAACATTAAACAGAGCTGGAAGAAAAAGACAGAGAGGCCACTTGTTTCCTAAGCCCAGCAATGCATACTACCTTTTACTACCCTCATTTCCTTGGACACACAACCCACACCCTCATCCGTAACACGTTTTATGTTCTTCTCCTAAAGGAATACTAATGCTAGGTTACAGAACACTGTCAATATACTTTAAAAGAACCCACAACCCTAACATTCAGGAAAATAATCCTGTGTACAATTACACCAGCAAAATCTGTGTAACAATGACTGGTTATAACTGTACTAATTACATTCTAATGCAACTTGCAAATAGTTGGCCTGCAGGCCAATGTACAATTTAAAATGGCACTTCCACTTTCAAAACCTGAGTAATTAAAAATATTAGACAGCAAGATCTCCCAGGCTGCATAGAGACAGACTACAATAGAGCCCACCCCAAATACATTTTGGCATCCTTTGAGCTGTTCGTATGGGCAAAAGCGACAACTTCACCTCATGCTTGTTCTTGTACAAAAATGCAACTTAAGCAGCTGCAGCTACTAAAATATTGAAATAAGCAAGTAAAATAGAGCACTCTATGTAATTTGGGAGACTGAGACCTGATGTTACCAGCCATGTTAGGTATAAATAGTTCAGGAAAAGCAGGGGAATGAGAGTATTTTGGCATCACATGGAATCCACACAGTGGCTGTACAGCACAGCTGTAACAGAGAAAAAGAAGCCATCATCACAGTGAGAATTTTAAAAGAGTGTTTGCAACACTTTGGGAAGGGAATAGTTTTCACCATCCCCACTTACAACTGCATACTCCAAAAGACTCAAAAGCCCAGATGTGTCTTCCCAACAAGGCAGCTCCTGGGGGCAGCACTCAGAACCCACTGTGGTCTCTGAGCAGGAGTCTGCAGAAATGCAAGACCCTCAGCTCTATCTCCACTTATAAAGATGTAATGAAGTCTGTGGACTATCACTCAAAATATACCCTCCTTTTGATTAAATTATCCTAAGTGTGAATCAGATAAGCAGATTTATCCCCTGCAGCCTTTTTCCTATAACTCACAGTCTAAATAGGTACATAGATGGATCATTTCCATATGTATTTGCTGTTTTCATTTGAAAGTAAAAGTATAGGTTTCACATATTAACATTCCACTTTCACCAAGAACAAGATTAGTTAGACAATTTTAAGGTTCTTGTTGATTTTTTTTAATTTTATTTTTAAATCAAACAGCCAGAAACTAAACAAAGTAGAAAGACACACAAGTAGTTTTCCATAAGCCTAGGAAACTTGAACAATTTTATAAAGAAGCCAGCACTTTAAGAACAGTTAATAATATACAGCTTGATATCCTATCCTTCAAAGACCAAATCATTTTGGAATTCCCACTAATAAAATTTAAAAATGGGCACATCCCCTCCTCTCCTGGTCTTTTTTTACCATAATGAAGCAACCTTAGGCAGGCAAGACAAAGTCCTAAATCTAGAAGTTAGCAAATCACGTTCTTGTAGTAGCTCAGCACATGCTGAGCAGATATAGCCCAAATATTTTTAAAAATATACAAAGCTGTCAAACTGCAGGAGACCTTGCTTCCTAAAATGGATTTAGCTATCTTATAAAATGGACAGCATTGTTCTTCCTAAACTGATAGCTTCCCTGGAGGACCTAAGTGTCACATCCCTGGGCTGCCCTTTGAACAAACTGAAACAGATGCATCAAGCCTACTCTGTTCATTTCATTCATTCCTTTCCACCTACATTAAATTGTTTTGACAAGCCAGGACAAACAGCAAGGCTTCCCAGCACGTGACTCGTGGTTCTGCAGTGCCAGGGGCCTGAAAGGAGACAAGCAGCAAATGAAACGATTGTTCAGCTCAGAGCGATTCAATAAGCTTTTTCTTGGCTGTTTCCATTTATCCAGGTCCTTCCCAGCTGATTTGTTTTGGTCAGGAAAGAGCTGCCAGAGGTGTTTACATTTTTCAGTGCAAAACAGGGATCTTGGGCGTTCATGATAACCCAAGTACAGGTTTACTCTTCCACTAATTTCCTTAATGTACAGGAGCATGAATTACACACAGTATTACTACTACCCTCTTTCTACCCCTGTACCTACATGGCTTATAAAAATGATAAACAAACCAACCCAAAACAATTCCCTTCCCCTATGTACCAAGCCACAAAAAACAAAGTTCATCGGCAAAAAATGCCTATATTCCTCTGGTGACTTGTTTCAGCCAAGGCTTACTATCTACTCAGCATCCTTAATGAGGAAAGAAAATACATTTCTGGCACCTAAATTAACCTTGAATTTCAACTAGGATACTCACATAGTCACTGAGCGTACTGAGCAATTTCTCATCTGTTTTTCCACCTTTCCACAGTCCTTCCGAGTCCTGTCCTGTTAACACCATGACAGGAAACCACACATCTGCGGAACACATCCCACTGCCCCGAGCGGTCGCAGAGCCCAGCCCGGACACCAGAGGCAGCAGGGGAGCCTCTCAGCAAGGCTCTGCTCAGATGCTGGGAGTCTGCTCTTCAGCAGCCCCAGCTCAGCCAAGGGTCCCAGTGTTGTTACTGACTGGCACCAAAAGGCCCGAGCTAAAGGCTCGGACAATTCAGCCTGCACTAAACAGACACAGCTTTGCAGAAGTGGCACAGTGCACTTCACCCTCACACACATCCCACAGGGTAACAAGCAGGTGGCTACCGAGGGAAATGCTCTACATGGAAGGAACTACATCTGCCAACTCCTGCCATACATCCTCCAAGGTGATTTTCACCTTCTTAACTTCAACTACAATTTACATCATTGAAGTGCCAGGGGAACCTTCATGCACAGCAGAACAAACCAGACTCAGAAAACTTCTCGTGATCTCCATCTACAAATAAGTAGACTCATAAGCAATACAGGTCAACTTTAAACTGTTTGGTTTTGGGGTTAAAAAAAAAAAAAAAAAAATCAGTGGATGAGCTGCTACACAATTTAGAGCTATTAAATTTTCCACAATATTAGGAAGATAAGCAGGAAACAGAGAAAGACTGGACACTTCATATACTACAGACAGGTTTTACTAGCTTCCTGAATATCCTGACACTAGATCCAGAAATTATACACTGCTATGTTGCACCAACAGATAGTGGGTTGTTGTTTTGCAGGGGGGCTAACTAGACTATAGTGACAGCATGCAGTTTTCATCTAGACATGCACTAGAAAAATTAGCAGAAATGAACTGTCTTCAAGTGATGTGATCTGTAAATGTACAGCCACGAGAGACTTCAAAGTGCTGTTGAATTATAGATAGTCTGAATCACAACCAAGGTAAATTATCTATCTGTGCTGAGGTTACACTGAGCAGCATTTTATCAAGCGTTCCAAATGTCTGAAAATTTGAGTGAAGACACTGAAGCTCCCAGCCTATTATTTGGAGGAAAAAGTAGCATACAGAACAGACAAATGTTCTTCTGTGTGCATTTCTGCAGCATATGAGAAAGGCTTTGCAAGCCTTTAAGCAAGGTTAATGAGGGGTCATCAGAGGAGAAGCTAGCAAGACTATGCTCTGATATTCAGCACTGTTAATGGAACTGAGGCTTTGTGGGCTGCAGTGTTCTCATCCTGAAAAAATCTAGCAGTTAAGAGGAAAAAAGAGCACAGTAACCACTGAGCTAGATTAACAAAATATCAACAAAGAGTCCACTGAGCTTAAAAATCATCCAGCATTACACAGTTGGTGCCTAGAAATTGAAGTCTCAGTGCACAAGAACTGCATCTACTTTTCTGTGTCAACACATAAACCACTTAATACTTTCTGGCGTTCAAGTCTAGGTAGAGAGATAAAAGGGAGGGGAAAGAGACTGTTCAAAATGCATCCCTGTACAGCAACAGACACAAAAAATTGATCAAAGATCTGCACAGATCCTTCACCACTCTACTTTCTACAAACCACTGAACACAAAAAAACTGATTAAATAGAGCTGAAGAGCTGCTGTTCCAAAAGTACATATCCAGGCTAAAAAACAGCAGCTCCCTCAGCCACTCCTCAAAAGGCTTGTGCTCTGGACCCACTGCCAGCTTTGCTGCTCTTCATCTGACATGCTCCAGCAACCCAATGTTCTTCTCTTTGAGAGGCTCAGAACTTCTCAGTCACTTTCCTCCTCATTTCAAAGATGGAAAACAAAGCTTCTGACAGGTAGCAAAACACAATGCAAGGGCAAGTTAATGCTTACTTACTGAAAGAATGATTTCACATTGGTCCTTGGCAAGTCTCCACAAGAATCTGTTTTATACAACCTACAGACAATCTTCATGGAGTATGCAAATAACCTTATGAAAGATAACACTGAAGTATAAAATACATATCTAAGACATAGAAAAGAATAGGCTTGAAACAGTTACATGTTTTTAAGGTTCCTGATTAAGGGTAAATATTTGCTGTAGGTTTCCTCTTACACAAGGCATTAAAAATGATTTAAGTTTCAGGAAAGTACACAAGTAGTCAACCTAAGTGAAACACAGATTATTCCCATTACTTGTCAGTTTATTGGTAAAAAGCACCTGCCTTCAAAATTTTTCACCACTAGTTACGTGGAGGGTAAAGGAAAATGGGTAATTGATTTGATAATTCTCTTCTGTGTTTTCATTTCTGGCATTTCAATGCACTACAACAATAAGTAAGTAAATGAAAAATTCATTGGAAGATGAAGCCAATTTGCTAAAAACACAAAAAATACAAGTGCTTCTTGTACTCTCTCTTAGGATTGTGCAGTTAAATGATACAGCAAATGTACACAACTTTACTTACACTGTTCAAATGTTAGAAATAAAGTAACAAATTATACATAACCTGACAGATAACTGATGGTAGGAGGAAGGAAAGAAGGGAAATGAAACTCTAAATGATCAAACAAAAGGAGGACAGAAGCCTTCATCAGTCACCATTTAGTCTGAGTAAGTCAATTATACATATCCTGAAAGAACTTTTACTTGAGTAAGCTTCAGCAAATAAGAAATACATCTTTGTCTTAACACTGAAGGGGAAGTATCTGCAAACTACAGCCCACGTATGTGACCAAAAGATTCCAGCACCACTCCCCATTTTATCCTGTGATTGTCTCAGTTTTGATGAAGCTGTGACTCACCCCGACAGGGCAAGGATGCAGAACACCACCAAGAATTCTATTCCTCTGATGTGCTCCCTTTCCTGCTTTCACATTTGCAGTAGCACCTGTGCCAACAGTAGCAGTAGCAGCATCTAAGACACCTGGTGGCAGTAATGTCATACACAGACTTTTAACCTATGCTTGAACAGACATCCTCAGTGAGAGTCTCCTGGTAACAGAAAAGATTGCAGAACTGAAGTCTCAGCTTGCCTGCACCAAGTTCTGGCATCATTGCAAATACAACCTCCATCACCAACACAGCAGCAGAAAAACACTGTAACAGCAGATGAGAACGTTTCTTCTCTATATAAGGTCACAAGAGTCTTAAAAGTACACATCTCAATAACAAAGTTTATCTTTTGTTACAGTAGGAGTGTGGGAATTTTTATTTTCAGCAATGCCAAAGGTGACCACACTGCTAGGATATTGCACCTGGATACCTGATATTTGCAGTATCAGATGGAAGGCTCATGGCCAGTGCTCACCAGAGACAGACACAGGCACAGGCACATGGCTTAGGGACCCGAGCAGCCACTCCCTCTGGAAAAGGTAATGCCAGAACTGAACCTCTACAACTCCAAAAGGGAGAGAGGAGTATGGCTGGCCTGCAGGCTTCCAAAAAATTCAGCCAGAGTAGATCTTAAGGTTACCACTAAAATTTTAAGAAGCATTAACAAACTGTACAAACTAAGTCTCTATTGGATGCTTGCTTTCCAGAGCTGTGTTATGTGTGAATATACACATTAATACACATCTGTACTGCTCCTCTCCCCACTCTCACATCAACTTTCATAGGCAAAGCAAGTAGGCTGAGCTGAAAACCTGAACCAAATGCCACTTCCAAAGAAAACAATGATTAAGACTAATCACATCGTCTAATCAGAATAAATTAAATACCATACTCATACTTTACTAAATCAATTACATATTTTCCTTTGCTCTCCACAAAACCAGCAAGCAAAAAATTTTAAACAGTAGATATGAAACCTAAACCTTAGACATGACCTCCTCTGGAATCTTCCAGGTCCTCAGGAATCTGGACTAAGAATGGCAACCAACTGTTTAGGCTTCAGTCATTTCTATTCTAGGGTTGCTCTAGGCAGCATTTGTGTTTCGTTACGTAGAAGTCATGGGGGGGGAAGATGGCTGAAAGTCTTATTCGATTTATCCATCCTGAGAGACTGAACATTAGGGGACAATAATCAAAGTGCTGGGCTATACAAAAATAATCAGTAAAAGAACAGAGAGCTCATCTATTTATTTTCACTTTAAAATTGTTATTTGATCCATGGAAGATAAATGGCTAAGTCTGCTTTCTGATAGCAGTTCTCAATAAGGCTTATGTTTATTACATACAGCTTATTAGAGAATTGAAGTGTTGGCTGAACTGAATTCTTGATGAGCTATTAACCAGCTGGACCATCTTGTCACTTGGCTCAGATGCCTCATTAAAAGTTTTGAAGAGCGCGTCAGTTCTCATTTTGCCCTGAATTGATGGTTTTGTCAGTGAGAGGGAAGGCACATCCAATCACCTCAGTTTTATTTTACTATGAAAACTCAGTTCTCCACTCAGGGGTGACAATACTTCAGGAAAAACAGCCTTCTCCACAATCCCTTCTGGTTACCTCACAGATTTATTAATCCGATGCATTAAAAGTGCAATTATAGCTTTTTGTTCCATGTATTTCTGTATGACTCACAGTCCTTTTATGAGTAGCTGCATGTCTAGAACGTAAGGGTAAACCCTTAACCAATTCTGATAAAGGCAAATCAATTCAGAAAATCAAACACATATTACAATTCTTCACAAAGCTAATGGCAAACAGGAAAAGCTAGCTATAGCCACTTTTCAGCATGCCAAAAAGTTGCATGGATAAGCTGGTTGGAAAACATGCAAAGTGTCAAGATGACTGCAACAATTCACTAATAATGAGCACAGTACGGGTACAGGAGAACTGGGAATGTTCTTGTGCCTCTGAGTAGCTCCCTAGCAAAAATCTCAGCATAAAGCCTAGAGACAAGAATCAAATCAGCATTCCCTGCCCCCCACACTCCTCCAGTTGTAAAGTAAACTCACATCAGCCTACAGTACACATTGGCTTCAACATTGGTATACACATCGTGTTTGCAGCCTGATTACACTACAGGAGTTACTCTTCCCAGCTTCCCTTCTTTTCCTGCAAACCCATCCAAAAAAAGTACTTCATTTAATTTACAAAACTGTGGATTACTATCAGTTATGACAGGATGACATATGAAGTGTAGGCCAAGTACTGGCAGCCAAGAGAAAATCCTTACAATAATCACTAGAGAACTCCATGCCAGACATCTCTCATTCAGAGACAGATCTCTCACTGAGAGATCCTTCAGGGATCCATCAAAAAAACCTCAAATAATTGCCAGGTGTTCTGCATGTTCTTGCAAGATAAAAAAAATGAAAAAGGGATCTCCTGTAGGGAAAGACTAAAGAGATCCAGAAACAATGAGTTTTACAGGGTGACCAAAATCTGTGTTCTAGATGAGGACTCAGAAATACCTTCCATAAATATCAGTACTGGTACTAGCATTTCACAAATATGAAAGTCCTGAAACACACTGGAGAAGCACTTTTAAAATTTTTTAAGCGTAACTGGTGTAATTTTCCTGTGATCTACAGAATGCCCATCTTCATCTCAGGGTTCTCACAAAGGGAAGTATTATTAATTCTTCCATGCTTACCCAAAAGGTTGACTTATGAAATCAGTTTCTTGCATCACTTGCATGTTTACTGCACACTTTCACAATAATACCATATACATCAGAGACACTTATGTCCACGCTGTGTACATCTTTCTTGGCTAACACCATACATGATCTGCATCTAAAAAGTTACACAAAGTCACAAATATTTCAGACAGTACCAAACGAACCACTAATATTTTGATTTACTAATATTTTAATTCAATAATATGTAAATTTAAAAATAAGCATATTATCTTTCACAGAGCAATGAAATTGAGTATAGTTGAGTCAGGAGAGAGAAAACACTCAAATTTTTAACACTGGACAAGTGGCAGGATGAAAAACTAAGACAACTGGCATCATGAAGCATACTCTGCATCCAGAAGCTTAATTGGCTTTGCAATTCAATCCTCAATAATTTTAAAATATATTAAAATGCAAGAGAAAACGAAGTGTAATTGAAATGCAGATGAAGGGACCACTCGGCTCCTATTATCTAATCCTACACAGGATACAATACATAAAAACAGCCAGGGGTTTGCAGTATTGTAAATCAAAGTAATAACATGCACACCTTGGACACAGAAGTACTATTTTTACAGAGGATGAAAGGGGGGGGAAAACAAACCCACACAAACCCTTTGAGTGTTGGATTGACCTGCAAGGAAAGCCTTTGACAACTAAAATTCAGTGTTGTCAAACAGGTGAGATGAAAGTATCAAGAGAGTAATCTCCAAAGGGAGACAAAGCACACAGCTAGGAAAAAGCAGTAGAGGAAATTTAAGATGAACATTTAAGACTTTTTTCCCCTTGGAATTTGGGAACTACATACATGGTATTCCCCCTGGCAAGGCTATCCTGTATTAATCCAAGGGTTTTTTTCCAAAGAATACTACTGGGAATATCCTGCACTGCCAGAAGACCAACCATGACCTAGAAGGCCTCAGATACTCAACACGTTATCTATGAATCAGCTATTCAAACTGCTACAGCTTATCCAAAAAGTCTGTTTCTCATTACATTGTGCTTTAGTCACATACTGTCTGTCCTTGGTCTGGTGCCACTTCATTTCAATTGTTTGAACAGGAACACTGGAAGGAATTTCTTGAAGACAAACTATAATGCCTGCACATGTCATGGTCCAAGGGGCCTGCCTTAAATGGGTCATCACAACCTGGAAGCAGGCTTCTTTGTTTTCAGTTTACCTCCTACTTTGTCCCACTGAAGAATTCTACATGCAATTCAAAACTCAGTTTAATTGTGAACTAAAGCGCTTTATAAAAAAAAAACCAACAAAAAAACCATGAAAATATTCAAATAATGTATCCGTACAGTGAAATATCTGATATCCTGTGCCATCATATACAAAAACTATTAATTAGTGATCATGCTTAACATTGAAAAAGTTCCCTTAGCCAAAAAGATACCTGAAAACTTTTTGAGGAAAATAGCTCTGTCTGAAACACACTCAATGTGTTCAGCAAGAATGCACACACAAAAAGCCATGGAAGCCAGAATTCCAATGAAAGCAGTTTGTCAGAAAAGCTGCTCTGGTACTACATCCCTTGCTTCACTGGCAACAACTACATTTCTGTGGGGGTAAGAGTGGGTAAGTCGATTTGAGACATTCTGTATTTCTGTTTAATTTAAGTTCCTTGCCCTACCACACAACCCCAAACAACATCCCAGTAAAACCATTTTAATTAGGCTAAAGACGGTATCATAAAGATAACAGACACTTAGAGCTGGTTGTAGTCTGAAATCCACTAAATAGTACTTTAACAAGTACACAGACTTGCTCCTGTTAGAAAGAGTCAGTAAAGAATTATCCTTCCCCCGTCTTGAGATAACGAAGGCTGCACAAGACCCCTTTTTCACAGGCAGAGACAGGACACAGATCTCTGAACAGATGTCTAACAGAGCAGCCATATTCATTTTCAGAATAAGAGCCTCCTGTCCAGCTTCCAGGGAACAGGATGTGAGTAGGGGCAGGACAAGTCCACATAAGCAGCAATCTGGAAGCACCTGAGAAGTAATTCTTCTGCAGTTCTGTTACTACTCCAATATCTTCTTCAATTAAGTCAAAAACAATCCGCATGCCAAAACAAACTTTCCAATCAAAATCCTAATGCTTGAATGCTTATTATTAGAGATATTGATGAAAACCTCATCAATTCCTTTTAAAGACTATCAGGTAGCTTTGTAATTTTTTCCTCCTGAAGACCCTATCAATACAATATAAAATATTTTTTCCACAGAATGATCCAAACATAGATCTCAGCACTTTCGAGGGACAGCTGTGTGAAAATCTCTTGAGCGCTCAATTCTAAGACCTCTTTTCCTAGGGGATCAAAAGGGGGAAGTGTCATTAAGCAGTTTTAAAATCCTCAAAACATAAGAGCATTTCTAAGATAATTTTCTTGTTATTACCACAGGGGTTGTTTATATCTTTGAGTTTCTTCATTTGGCCCACTGAAACTGAATCATTCCAAAAGAAACAGAGGGAAGTCAAGGACTTTAATCCTTGTTCTCTAATTGTTTACTAAAAATGAGGGCCAAGTGTAAGTACCTGCTGTTGCAGCACCTCAGAAATACTGGAAAGAGGTTTCAGTAGCCAGCAATAATATTACAGTACAGAGCAGCAAGTGTTAAAACTCAATTTATAATTAACTGCACCTGCATTGATACTTAACAGCCTAGAATTGTGAAAGAGGGACAAAACCAACAGACCATCCAATAAGCAGAAGCTGGATAGATGAATCACAGTCTCAGAGTTACAGTCCTATCTTCAAAGCTGTTAGCAGGCTGAAAAATTTATGAACAGGCATCTTCAGAATGAGTTGCAACATATCTGTCCATCAGAAGCAGACATTCCCCCTTGTGATTTCGCTTTACAAGTAATAAAATCCAGACTGCACTGCAAACAAAGAACTGCAGTTCCCCCCCTCGCCTGCTCTTGCCCTGAGCACTCTGGCTACAGAGGCTGAGAGGTTTTTGATGCTATTTTAATCTCTCCTATGCTTCCAGCACATGTTGGGTCTCACAGATCTTCCTATAATTTCCTATTTCAAAGCACACTCTCCCAGAGAGACCTGGTCCACACTTTAGGCACCTTCTGCTGAAGTTCCCACAATCAGTTGGTTTGGTTCTATATCTGCAGAGCAAATTAATGCTCAATACAGACCAAACTGAGATAGCTTGAGCACATTCACCATACTCAACCGCTGACTCAGTGCAAATGACTCCATTTCAGAATTAGTCACACATGTGAGTATGTGAGGTGGAAACTGAAATTTATGCCACTATGAACTCTTCTTATCTCAACGACTTCAGTATGCTCGTGCCTAAATAAGGATTTCACAAGAGATCTACTGGCAGTGCTCAGGCTTGTAGAAACAGGATGTTTTTCCAAGACAGGCAGTGGAATGGGATGGTATTGCAAGAACAGGGTGAAATCTCAAGACCATAGAAGAGATTGTAGCTACATACCAGAATTATCTGCAGAATTTCATTTCTAAAACTGAAGGTAACAATACTCAGGCAATCCAAGGGATAACTGCCTTTTCCTATTACGAGCTCCTACCACTCCTTCCTTGCAGAACACTTCCAAGTTTTCACCTCCCAGGAAAGGCAAACAACATTAGACATAGCACAGACCAGGCTCTGCGCTAATTAAAAAGGAATTCCCATCCCATGTTTCAGACACTAAACATTAAAACAAAACCAAAAGTAGTCAAGTACTACTCTGATTATAGCTATGTCTAGATTGTTAATAGATTTTCTGCAGTTGTTTCATTTACATACATTTCTTTGAACTTTTATCTTACCCTCCTTCTATACAATCATGACTTCTGTCATGAAAAAAAGGAAAAAAATAACACACTACAAACATTTCTCTAACTCAGCCATCTGTGTAACAACACTGTTTGCTGGTAACCCTATTTTACTTAAACCCTGAACATCAAGAGTCCAGTTTGATCTGAAAAATCCAAAAGGTATTTAAAAGAACAAACTGTAAATATACAAACCTCTATATTTTAGAATACATTAGACCAAAAAAAGATAAAAAAGGATTTTAAAAAGGATTTTTACCAAATCTGGTAAAAATCAAAGTTATATATTCCATTCTTTCTGTATCATTTTTACCTCAAAGCTCATGGGAAAGCAGATATTTTGACTAGGCAATTTGCTTTTAAAATAATACAAAATTCACCTTTCAAGATCCGAATTCACTACAGCTAAAGTCATTTGAGCAGTGTATTTTCACAGATGCTTCCTTCAGACAAATTACAACATACTGGTACCAAAGCTGCTTCTCCATATCTGACTACTGAGATTAACAGCTGCAAAGTCGGCTGCTTGTACAAATAGAGAGGCTGCTGTTCCACAAAAGACTTTCTACTTGAAAACTTCAGTTCCTATTTCTCCAGAGAAACTTACAACATGATGAAGCAAGCCATTTCTGAGGATATTAAAATTTCCTTGCTTAAACAGTTGCAACACAAACAAGTGAACTGAATTACATTGTACAGCTTTGTACCCTGCATTTCCCATCCTGAGGGTTTGACTGGCACACACTGTACAAAAGGTAATTATATATTTGTAAAAGAAAGCCAACACACATTCAGTAAGTTCAACAAACTGCTTCATATGGCATCATACAGATGCTGACACAGACTATTCACAGGCTAGAACATGGATCAAGTTACCAGAGTTTTAAAAAAGGGTAGTTTCCAAGTAAGTCTAATCTAGAAAATGTCACTTCTTTGAAAGTTTTTTTATCTGAAACTCTGTACTTGGAAAAACTTCCTCAGCATAGAGACAACACACCTGTCTCAACACTGCTTTTAGGTCCCTGCTTCACAGCTCTCAAGCATAAAAAGTTAAGGTGTCAGTGGATGCAATAAAGCAATCAATTTTCTCTAAAGCACCTGTAACAGCTTGGCTGAAGCTTCTTAAACAATTAAGCTCAAGACAGACACTTGGCTTGACAATTTGCAGCCCAGGTGGTAAAGCTGAGAACTGGCTCTTGCCACAGGACTCAATCCTAAGTGTTGCTACCTGATGTATTAGTCCCATGCATACCAATAAAGAATTTAAAAGCAGATGACCACTATTTCAATATAGAGCATTAACTAACACACTTCTTACAAAGACAGCTTGTAAAATTACAGAGCTAAACTCCAGAATGAACAGGAAAGAAAAATATCCTAGTTTTCACACTTTCAGAAGAAGTAAAGTATCAACTGACATTATGCCAGCTGATGGGTGGTAATGCAAACAAATTCATTCTATGGAGCTTACCAATAATTTTAACCAACATCTCAAGCATTGTCACCAAGCCTCAGACTGAACATTCAAATATTACGTAGTTGTAGCAGGATTTTTGACAGCAATGCACAGAGGGGCTGCAAAAGTAAGCAGCCTCATACTGCCTCACCCAAGGAAGTCCCCAGAACAACTTGCCTTTGGCAGCTTCATCTCACTGCATCAATGCATGATTTCCAGTTACTCAGCATGAGAGCACATCCCTCTAATGCTTTCAGAATCGAGTTACTGAAAAGACCTAACTGCAACTATTGCTTCACCTGCAGATCCTTTTCTGAATGAAAACAGGAAACTATTGATGCACTAAGTTGGCCTTTTCTAAAGCCCAACACTCCAAACACAGCATGAAAAGCTCTGTGCTTTGAACTACCATTTAGTAACTCCAAACAGTGTTTTCTGTCCACAGCTGCAATATCCAAACTGGATCCACAAGTGATTCAGAGGGATAAGTTCACTGCTTAGGAGCAGACAAGAGAAAACAGCCATGTAGGAGACTCAACAATTCACATCATCTCCTTGACCCTCAGAACCAAAGAAAACCACACTTGATGTCCACAACCTATGAGGCCCAATAACCTAATGTTGTCCCAAATCAGTAATAATTATGGAAAGTGGCTGCAGTGCCTCTCAAGTCTACCAGGAAGCCTTCTTCTGTCCTTAAGTTTACTTTGCATCCCTTTTTTCATGGAAAATGGCATACTTGTCATGGAATTATCAGCTGGTTGCCTACAGTTAACTTACACAATATCATTAGTACTAGTCAGACACTGAGCTAGAAACAAAGCTACGAAACAGATAAACCAAGATTGTTCATCCAAACTTTTTTTTTCCATAGATGCTACAGCAGGAATCACTAGAACGCAGGAAGAAACAAAAATCATGGCAAAGATCTCAACAGGAAAAAGGATAAAAAACAAACAAACCAAAAAACCCCCACCAACGCCAAAGTGCTATTATTTGAAGTCTCTAAGTTATACCATCACCAGTCATGGTCCTATTAAATAATCTGGGTTAATGTGGGCACGTGACTGGATATGAACAGCCTCTGTACTTCCACCATTCAGGAAGAACTAAAAATCTAACGCTGCAATAGCCACAGATGCCTACAATAAAGTGAAACTAAACTGATAAAAAGGGAAATTAATTCAGCTCTGTTTCCCCAATAAGACAGTCAGCCCCTCTTATCTTTGATGAATGTGTCCCAGGATGTGGCAAAGTGCACAGCACCACGACCCTTGATCCCTGCTTGACAGAAGTCATCACTCAAGGCTCAGGATATTTTGCACTCCCAGTATGTGTAACAGACTGTTCAAACCCCACAAAACACAGCCAAGCCAACTGCTGTACCTGCTGGTTTTGAAAGCACACACTGATGACTCCCAGATCCTCAAACTGTAAACCTGACACTAAACTACAAAATGACCACTCACATGAGGTTCCAGATGAAAGACTTCCTAGCTTACTGTCACCAAGGCAGGAGATCACATGCCAATATACAGCTGAAAAAACACCAACATTTATCAGAATATGAACTACCCCAGACAAGTTATTTTACAGAGAGTCAGAGACCAGGGAAAACTGAAGTTCCGCACTTTTAAAAAAGTGTATCTATCTCCACAAACACCACCAATATGTCAAAGGAAAGCATGCTCTCTGTCCCTGGCATCTAGGCCAACAGCACGGATTCAAACACAAGAGTTTTCCACTGAAGAAGGCATGCACTTCAAAGGCCACAAAATCCTCATTAAAAGACTCCAGGACAGCTTCAGCCTCCCAAACTCCCACTAGACTCCCCAAACCTGTAGAGCTGCAATCACTTCTTTTACAGTGGGCTTCTATTGCAGAAGCACTGCATTAGTGAATTCTTCAAGCTGCAAACCATTTCTGAAACACAATGTACTGGGAAGCAAAAGTGAGATCTATGCAGCAACTCAACCAGACAATGTTTTGGGGTTTTCTTTTCAGTTTTTTTGATGGGTTGTTTCAAGGGGTTATTTTGTGAAGCCCTGCAAAGACTAGCTGCTAGCAGTGTGGTCAGTTGCATTTGTTGTTCTGTTGTCTGAAAGCATTAACCGTAGACATCAAAAATTGAACAAGAAGGCTTTTCAGGGCAACAGGCACAATTCCTCTCAAGGTTTGAGAAACAGGTGGTTTCACTAAATCGTGGTCAATTTCTCCATTTGTTTATGGTTTTAACAGTCTGTAGTTACTGCAAATTTTTGTTTCCTTTCTAATTCAGTTTCAGTCCTATACACAGCAGTCTTCATTAGTCAAGAAGTACAGTCTTGCTTTACAATAGTTTTCTGCAGAGAAGCTATTTTAAGTTAATGACCATGCCCATTCTCCCATTAAAGTGTTTTTTCAGTCATGGACTTAGCACTCAACATTTTTTTTATGGCACTTTGTTTCACATTATGCTCAGCAGCCCATGCAATACATGACATTTTGTAACCAAATAGCCAATGGCCATTGGCAGTCTTCCCCACCTCTCCCTTTCTCAATATTATTGGAATAAATAGCCTTATTTGCACAAAGAACCCTCTGCAACCTGCAAAATCAAGTTAACCCTCCTAATAATCAGTGTCAAGCAGATTTATTACAACTCTTATTACACTCGATTCATTGCTAGCCAGAATCACACAGGTACCTCAGCCTTTTTGCCAGAAATACATATTGAAACACAGACTGAGGATTATCAACCGGCCAAAAGACCAGAGGGTGATATTCTGGATAAATATTGTTACCTAGTAAAACTGCAAAAGGAAAGCAGACTTAGAATTCAGAGCAATCCTTCAGCTACTTTAGAAAGAGCATCCGTAGAATGCAGGATCAGTGGATGAAAGAGTTTCATCAGCATAGTAGGACTTCTGTAATACTCCAGAAAAAAATATAACTTCATCTGAAAAAAGGGATTTTGCATTTAAATGGTTCACCTTCATTCTTTCTTCTTTAATTTGGTCTTGGACTATTTCTAACATTTTCATGGGACAGCTGTATTTCAAGTTAGAGTAATGCTCATGGCCCTCTAAACAAACAATTTGGTCACCAACTTGTGATCCCAGTGACTCCTGATAAACTCACAGCTGTTGGGCTGAATATTTATACATGAAACAACTGATGTATTTCCATCTGGTCTTTATGACAAGGGGATGACTACATAAAATGGCAAATCACTACTGCTTCCAAACAAAACTCAGGGAAGAGGAAAGGGAAACTGCTGAGCTGGACTGCCCTTGACCCATGGCAAACAGACAACTCAGCTGTCACTTATGTTTTGGTCATTTGAGTAGCTGCAGAAAGTATATCTGAAATGAGACACCCTATTCAGCTGAAGCTCCATCTAGTCCATGGATTTTTTTCCCTTCCTGGAAAGAAATTTGGCTTGAGAAAGGGGAAGGGAGAAGGCAAGAGTATAAAGCAAACTCCCAAGAGAACAGTAAGCACATTTCCATGGATAAGATTGACTTACCAGCTGGAAAATCTAAGTTTGGATGAGGCTGTTCCAGGAGTCAGAGCTTAGATGCAGGTTTTAAACATGCTCATTCTTCTTTTACATAGGGTAGCTGAACACAGATACAAAATCTACTTCATTCCAGAGTGCAAGAGGGGGCAGTGGGAGAAAATAAAATCCTTGTTTTGCCAGATGGCTTATACTGGGACCACAGGAGGATTCAGGAAGGCCAAGGTTAGAAAATAAAGCAAAAAATGACATTGGCAGTGACCGATACACTGTTTTGTTGGCGGGGGAGCAATGAGAATATTTCCTGAACAGGTAAAAAGCAAGAACAATTACCATTCCCACACAGGAACAAGAGAAACAAAAGATACTATTTCCCTGAATATTATTGCTGGAGAAGATAAGGACAGAAGTCAAAGGTAAAGTGGAAAATAGTTCTCTACATCATCAACCAACTCATTCTTTCCATTCTGAATTCCAATGCCAACTTCCTCAGATTTCATACCCCTCTTAAGTGACAAATTATACTTAAAACATCGCTACACTCACAGCCTGCTGCTTTTTAACTGCAGTCATCCACACCAACTTAGTTAACGCTTATCAGTTGCGTCATTACCTGGTAGTTATCAGCTCTTTATTTAACACAGTCGCCCTCCTTCAAATTTTACACGGTTACCCAAACCATGTGGTTTGTTGCAAAAAGTTATCAAGACCAGAAGTTGAGCAACACACAGCTTTGGACATGCTACAACAGCACAATCACACATCACAAGCATACTTCAGAAATTCGGTATTATCTTATAAGCTGCCACTTTAGAAGCCACAACTGTTTTCTGACAGAGGTCAAACCACTGCAGAAGTGCAGCAAAGCAAACCTTCAGCTGAACAACTCAGAACACAAACCAGCAATTTGCAGTAATAGTAAATAACAGCGCCGTCCACAAAAGAATTTTGGGAATTATTTTGCTGATGTTGAAAGTACAGCCAGCTGCTTTAGCCCAGCTGATCCTGGCTTACTTCCTTTGGTTAGCCCAACCTAACCTAAAGCTACTTAAGCTTTCTTCACAAAACACAACCATTCCTTTGCTTCACCATTTGACATAATCACTGTTGGCAATGGTGTTAGTTTCCCTATATGAAAAGATTCTTCCAAATCAGTTCATCACCCATTTCTAACTCATAACCCTATCACTCACATGGTTTAGAATCCAAGGATGCCTTCTCCCAGAGGCCAACAAATAGATTTTTACAGTACAGGTTTATCAAGCAGAAGCCATTTATAGCTTGGGTACACCGGGAGTTTTCACAAAATCTTTACATTTGGAGCAGCAAGACTATAAAGTTTTTCTCACTCCTGTTGAGCGCCACACTTCAGACCAATTCAACTACATAGCTTAGAAAACTGACCCAGACAACCTTCTGGAGCACTTAGTCATCTACCCACTAACTAGGCCACAGATGCTGGTTTGGGCTAGATGTCTCTCCAGTTCCAAAAAAATTCTTTCAAACACTTAAATTATGGTCACGAAGGTTTACAAAGACAAAATGTGCACGTTCACAATTTATTATAAAATGCTAAAAAACCCCACAACCAATAGCAACAAAATGCTCAACCTTACAGGCTGCTGGTCTTATGCAGCTCAAAGTCTGACTGCATCCATAAAATGATTTCACATGTTCATGAAAGTTACACAAATATTTAATCTGTAAAGAAAACACAAACTGATACACGTCCACAGTAGGTAGCTTCTTCAATAAGATATTACTAATCTAAGACTACAAAGGGAAGCATTTTGGCAAAAAAGCAGGCAAGAAATCCACAAACTTTCGTACAAGTATTTAACTGATACTTTCATGAACTAGCCATTCATACCAATGGGACCTTTCAGAATCAATTCATTGTTTTAAACTTGCCTGGTCCTAAAACTTTAAAATGTCATGCACATCCTAAGAAACAAGGTTTTTTGCTATTTCTCACCTTTGTCTTGTAAATGCTTTTCAACTCTCAAAGTTTGTTAGAAAAAAAAAAAACCAAAACACTTAAGTCAATAATAAAAACAGATTTCAGACTCTCCAACACCAATAAATCCAACTTCAATTCTGCTAGGTTTTCTGTGATTTTCCCTACCTGGAGAAATAACATTCCATACTGGATGGGAGGAAGAACATCACTTTTTTTGAACCACAGTCCCAAGATAAAATCAAGGCACCTGGCTATTTCCCCTATCTGAAGTGTTATCATACACAGTTGGCCATGTTCAGTTGCACTGAAATGCTTGAAGGTAACCTGAGTATTAAAGACAATTAGTGACAGATCATCATGTACAGAACACACACAACACACTGGGGTGCTACAGCATTTAAGTCTTTAGCAGCAACCTTGAGGCTCTTCACTTTTTTTCTTGGTTTGTGAAGGAAAATACTGAACCTCTCAGATATGTTCAGGCTTGTACAAAGAGATCAGCAAAAGAAATCATACCATCACCTTAACTGGCTCACAGTTGCCATCAAGAGGCAAAACATTCCAAATTCAAGCACCCTGTGTAATTCACCACCACCCCTCCTGGCACAAATAACCTAAAATACATTTCTGCTTTTGAGTCTGCAGAAAAAAAGCTCAAGCTGCACATAAAGGAAGTAGAGAAAGCCACAGGAAGGAAAAAAAAAAATCATTCTAAAACTAAACCTCAAGTCTTATTTTTGTATCAGGCATTTCTGTTGTTTCTCCCTTTTCAGCATACTCTTCCTGGCAAGCCAAACGACTGACTAAACCCCAAATCATGACAAATGCAAATAAAAAGCCTGCCCTCAAAGGCCATTCTGCATACTGTCTATCTCTACTTGTCTACATCCAGAGGGGGCAATATTAAAAAAAACCATACAAAAAAAAAAAAAAAAAAAAAAAATCAATCACTTCTCAGACAGTATTTCTTACAGTAGGATATTTATCTGAATGGACTCCTTCAAGAACTCTCTAACTCAAATTTAGCCTCACTTATGACATTTTTAATTTACGGAGGACTCGTAGACCGAGTCCAAATTAGCTATAACAAAACAAAGCACATTAACATAGCATCTTGCATTTTTACATAGCTAGATAACCTACATTTCCCAAATGAAAGCATACCATAAGCAGCTGAATAAAGATCAAGACAAACCAAAAATAGTTCTATGTTGGAAAATATTTGTCAGAATAGAAGTATCATTTAAAAGACACAGATTTGAAAACAGACATGGTAACATTTTGCAACATTTAAGCAAAATCTGCTAACGGTTCAGAAATTGCCATTAACAGATGCATACTGCATAAGCTCACACAGATTTGCAGATCCTTAAGATAATCAGCCTGGATTGCTGAAGCTTTTAATAGCAATATTTAGGGGTTATTGTTTGCATGTCATTAGTCTATCCCAGGACAGAAGCAGTCAAAATACATTGAGTGGGGTCACAAACTTGCCACCAACAATCAGCAAAGCAGAAGCAAGTCACAGGTTACCCTAAGAGAGGAAAATGTCCAAGGAAAACTGGATAAACCCCAAGTGATTAGTTTTAAACTATCACGAGACTACATTAACAGGCCAAAACCAGACAAATGCACGTGGCTGTTGGTATCAGCTGTGTACTATCTTCCACTTAGCTCAGCAAAGCTGTTTCAGATTTGCCCCAATTACATCCAAAGACATTGGTATTCCTATTCTTTTCAAATTCTACTAAACGGTGGCATTAAACTCACAATTGCATAATTGGGTTTTTCCATCTTGACCTTTCTGCTTTCTGCCACCAGCCCCAAATCTGCTATCAGAGCCCACTATCTTCAACTCCTGATGCAATGAAATAGAAATGGCTGAAAGATGCAGATAAAAAGGATGCTCCACAACAGCTAAATTGAAACAATATAACTCCTACCTCATATAACAGGGCTAATAAAGCTTATTTCCCACACTGCCTGCTATCTTCCTATGGCAAGACAAGAGCAGCTCAATGGATGCCTACTGAAAGGTTCTATCAGGGACTGCTTGTTTAACAAAGGCAACAGGATCAGAGCCACCCTGGACTATGGCTCCAAACACAACTTGGGATGTGGATGCTGTCACAGTCTCCAAAGTTTCCCCTTGGTTTTAATCTCACTGGTAACATGTGAGGAGTCCTGCTAACCACCTACAAAATCAGAAGACTTGAAATGCACCATAGTGATCCTGTCCTGAGAACAGAGACTCCAGAGAACTGCTGCCCATAGACTGCCAATGGATGAACCAGGTGATTTCAGAACCATGTTCTGAGGCACACACATCATGAAAAAAAAATGGCACAACCTACATTAAAACACATTCACTCCAGTGTCATTGACACATCACTTTGAAAGCTCATAGATATTTTAGTGGCAAGGCCATCAAGTACACAACATTCTTTCTAAAGGATTTCTAGTGCATAGGCAGCATTCCCAAAGACTCGCCTTAGACCTAAAATGACAAATCCAAACTTAGCCATTTGTCCCTGAGTGATTATCAGCTATCCTTGTAAAAACTGCTTACTGCTTTAGATACATATTAATACTCACACAGCTTCTAGAAGGCTATGATATAACATAACACTACCAGTCCAATTTTTATCAGGCTGCCATTTCCTTTGCCAAAAAAATCACCTCAGTGCATGTTAAATTACTTGTGAGCCAGGCAAAGTAACACAGTGCTGCTTGGAACTCCCCAAGCAAATCTTGAAGTGCTTCAGAATAATCTGTGCAAGGCACCTGCCATCACCAGGTGAAAATGACAAGTGGGATGAGGTTCAGAAGTATGCCTAAGAAGTGAATCTGAATTTCGGTCACTGCATGCCATCCATTACTTTAGTCTGACTTTTCTAAAACAAAAATTGCCAACACCTGTGATGAACTTGCTGTATGGATCTCCTTTTGGGTTAAGAGGACAGCATAGCACAAAACATTATTAACACAAATTTTATCCTCTGCAGCATGGAGTTAAGGAGTATTCTGCAGGTTGTGCCCACAAGACAAGACATGAGCAAGCTCCCTCTCTCAAACATGACCTCAAATGAGGCACAGATTCCATCCTCATCACCTCTTCACTTCTCCCAAAGGGAATGAGGGCAACCAAAACCACACACTGAGAAGTGTTGGTATGACAGTTTGTAAATATACCAAGGAAGACGGAAATAGAGTAGAAAGGATATCTGTAGTATCTTGACCAAAAACATTTTAACACTGTTTAAGGTTCAATACACACCCTAAATGATTCTCTAAATGAGCTACAAGACAGTCCTTGGGAATGTAAGCAGCTTCCACAAAAATACTTACGAAGACAGCATAAAATCTGAGACTCGTTCATTTGGACAAGAATTTAAACAGATTTGAAAAGATATACAGATGGTTCATGTTAGATAAAAGCCTTCAACAACTCCAAGAAGTCAGTTTTCAGCACGACAAATCCTGCTATTTAGAACTCAAATTGTTCCAAGCGTACTGGAAGAGTGATTTTCCAAGTGTGGTGTACGAACATCATGATCACGTTAAAACCATGGCATCATTATCTTAAGTTTTAAGAGTCAAAACCAGTAACTTCCTACCATCTGCTATTAAAAACTAACACCACCAACAACAAAACCAACAAAACCCACAAACACATGCTAAGTCAAGAGAAAGTCCTATGCCCAGCTGTAAATTCACATGATATTTATTATCTTTCTTAAAACTTAAATGTTACATCCATTATGTAGAGTGACAAACTAAACAGAAAAACACTCAACTTTTATTTCAACTCAACCATGATTTGAAAGAACCAATTAGTAATCTCAAAAAAAGGTTGGTAATCTTTACAGGAAGTGCATGACAGGAAGCATCAAGGCTGCCACTGCTTAGCACCAACTCTGTCATGGGCAGCACGGAGAAACAGGGTATCAGTCAGAGCTGTGATGTTCAACAAGTTGCTGCATGAAACAAAACCAACAAACACAAAATAAAAAAAGCACGTGTGGCCCAGAGGGATATTGCTAACCAAAAGGTATTGAAAACTGCACTGAACCGAGCGCTGCATCCATGGAGACTACCACAGATCTATTACTGCTTGTTTTATTTATTACTCTGCTAGACAGCTCTCAAAGGACTATACAGGATGTCTCCAGGGAGCTTTTATCAGGTGGGGGTTCTTTTCCCTTTCAAAGAAAGATTATAGACCTGGTACTTTTCCTCAGCCCTCAAAAGTTTTGTTATGAAGCTAAGTGTTGTAAACCACAGCAGCCCAAAACAAATCTCATTTAAGAGATTTAATTCTGCACCTCTCAAACCCACACAAACTGACAAATAAGAGCCTGTTTATTTCCATAAGAAATGCTGCATTTTCAGAATGTACTTATCCGATTATATTTATTGCCTCACAACCAGCCAGTTACAAATTGAACCACAGCCATCTCCAAAAGTGATATCCCTTTGAGGTAAGATTATTTTCCTAAGTAGAGGTCTCCTAACAGCTGCAGCTCCAGAATGTACTTCAAAAGATCCCTTCTCTCTTTCAGGGTCACCTTTGTCAAGTCTGAGGGAGCCTGACCACTGTTTATACTTCTGCAGGTAATTAGTCTGGCTCCTTTCCCATGTCATTTATCAAGTTGTCAATTGTATCAATTACAGCACAAACACTCAAGAATATGACTGGGTTTTCATCTTTAGCTAATGGAGAAACTTTCACATCAGAGATTTGAAGCCAGTAAGTATCAGTAATTTGTTCTGCCCTATGACATAAAAAACCAGCAAAAGTTTAGACTTTACTGCACAAAATTTCAAGTTCCCTGCACGTGCACACTTGGAAATTCAGCATCCTGAAAGTGCCATAAGCCCATTGTACACTTACAGCTTGGCAGATTTTACTTTCAGTATTTTGGAATTTGTAGAGCCAGAAACAGAAGAGATGATAAGGACAGCACGATGCTGACAGATTGTCACATACCTTGACTAATCTACATTTGTGACAATGGCGCACCTGGCCCAGCAGCAGTCACAAACAGGAGGCACACTGCTGCTGCAGCCACATACAACAGTGCTCACAAACTAGTAAAGCATTACAAACACTGATGCCAAGTACAGGGCAGGCATGGGAGCCAGCATACTGCATTAGACTTGCACTGGATCTTCCAGTAAAAGTTTCAGAAAACGTATTTTAAAATAATCAGAATTAAACCACAGTCAGAGCTTTCAAAGAATGAGTATTTGTTTCAGGATGTTGACTATTTCTCCAGAACTAGCACAACGTAATCGTTTTCCAACAGTGCTTGACAGATGAATTCCAGGTCCACACTCCTCAGCTTCCTCTCACTGCAGACAGGTCTAGATCTGGTTTTCTATTTTGCTTTAACGTAGCTACATGATTGTGCATCACAGCCAGCATCTTTGCAGTCAGGACTCCTAGTGAGCAATATGCAGAAAAAAAAAAAAAAAAAAAGAGTACAGGATGCCACAGTTATGTGACACAAGACCTTTTTTGGTTGTCAGACTCGAATGTGCAACTTCTGAAACATTCTCAGCTCAGCCAGTCCAGAAACAAAAGAGAATTTTAAGAATTATACATTGACTTCAGCAAGCTGATATTTATCATGGTGAATCTGCAGCAGAGTCTGTACTCCAGAGTATAGAAACTGCATTCCATTGTTGTCTGCTGGCCTAAAAATCACTATTAAATAGAGCTTTATGACTACCAGATAAAGATAGGCATCGTTAAATCTGAAGTGTCACTAAAAGTGAAGCTATACATCACATCCAAGCAACTTTCTGCATTGTGAGTTTTAAGTTAACATTGTTAGACTCAGAAAAATTCTGACAGATGGAAATATTATTTAGTACCTTGCTGTTTCCTGCTACAAAGTGTCAGCTGCATTATCATTTTTACCAGAGTGCACTACAGAATCTCATGGCTCACATTTAGTTCTGGCATTATGCTTGTTCCCAGCTGCTTTTTCATTGCTACTGCCTATGTAACAAAAATCCATTTGTAAGCTAGAGTGTTTGCACACTACACTTGGTTTGTAGTTAGACATCTGCCACAGAACTGCACACATGTAACCCACACCAATTTATTACTCAGATGATTTATAACTAAAGGTAACCAAATTCACAGTCAGCTATCCCCCAAAGTAGTAACGAGTACAACAAGCTCCTTGCACCACTTTCACCTGTCCAACTCATTTCTTACCCCTGGAGACTCTGTGTGGCTTAGGGAGAGCCCTCCAGTTCCTTTTTCATCCTTCAGCAGCTCACGTGTTAAGCAGAATAACCTGACTGAGACCACACTGAAGCCACAGTAAGAATGGCAAAGCAATATCAGCAGGAAGGGGCACTCGTGGACCGTGTGTGCTGAGTGACCACTGCCCTTTCTGTCCAAGAACACCAGGGACAGGAGGGACTCAGCTCACACCAGACACGCAGTGCTGCTCTCCAGTGCAGTTTACCAGGAACACGCTTTCATGCAAATACCTCCATAACAACAGCTCATAAATCATGCTTCCTCTAACAGAGCACACTGCCCAAATCAAAGGGAAGTCTTCAAATGCCTGACAAATACACAGTTCAAAAGAGTCCAACTTACCTCCACATCATCAAGCACGCTTATATTTGAAAAGTTACTAATTTGAATAACCCAGAGCAATAATTCTATATAGAAGATTCTGCAGTCCAGCAAGTGACTGCACCACCCTGTACTGTTCTGTAAATCAGCAGTTAAATTACAGTCTTGATTTAAAACCACTCACACAGGGAACTCAGAAGGATGACACAACAGCACTAAGATTTGGCTTTTGCAGCCAACTATGTGACTTGCTACTTCTGGCTTAAGAGTATTACTTTGCAAACTTAGAGCATCAGGGGAAGGCATCACATTTTATCCACAACATTACCAGAACTGTACAGAGGTGACAAACTCACTGCTCAAACATAATTTACAAAGACCACTTTTGTCAACTTCTACCTACTTAAAAACCCTTTAATTAGTAACCCTAACTACTATTTCAGTCAATTTATGAGATGTGCTAATGACAACAGTAGGAGGCACACTTGACTCAGAATAACTAGAGTTGAGATTAATATATACAAGGAGAATAAAAGTATTTGAAGGCTAACACTACACTAACGATTTCCTTGCAGCAACTGAAGCCGAGCACTGGCACAAAGCAGTTGCTCCTGAGCTCTCCACAGCTCCACTACACTCATAGCAAGGCAGGTACTTCACATTTAAACACCTGCACACGATATTTTAAAGTGGGTTCAGTTACAATTTGCTTCACATAGACAGGTCAAGAAGTAAAGTAGGATAGACCATCAGTCAAACTCATCTGTGTTGGGTTTTTGTTACATTCAGCAAAATTGACTAATCTTCCACAGATCCAGAAAAAATAAAGAGTCTTGGCCAGAACCTTGGCTTGTTGGAGAAACCAAGAACACCAGTAGGTCACTCAGTGAATTTCAGCTCTTCCCCCTTCTACTTCCTCCACAGTTCAATATATCAAGCAGAAGGGGCAATTCAATTACAAGGCAATTCAAGAGCCTTGAGGACATGGAGCAATATCCTCCACAGTGTGACCAACTTGGGAACACAAGATGCATTTCATAAACAGCATCCAAACTTTCTTTGAAAGGAAGCATATTCATAGTCTCAGGTTTTGGTCTTCATTGCTACAGAGCACATACATAAAAATTAGCCATAGTTGCATTATTCAGAATTAAAAAGTCATTCTGCCAGACACTACCACAAAATCTTCAGTACTGCTGTCCAGAAGGCTCTAGGGAAGTGGGACACCTCAGATGCCTACAGTTGCTAGCAGGAATAGAGAAAAAACTCTGCTATTGCTGAGGAACATGATTTCAAAATAATTAAAGGTAACCATCAGTTAGTTATGGTTACTGTAATACACCATGGAAGAAAATAATTCACATTTCCCTAATAAAATAATTATGCTTTGAAGGTTCACCAATCCTCAAACCATGACATTCTGGAAAACCAATGACATCTAAGTTTCAGTCCATCTTTGTGAATGCAGATTTCATTTTGATACAAATCATGCATAACAAAGATCAACTTGTCAACAATTACATTTTCCTGTATAGGAGGATATACCCACTATGTCAATAAATACCAAGTTCCTCCTTTTCTTTCTAGTCACAAACAATGAAACAGAACTCAATCTTAAAATACTCTGCTAGTGGTAGAGTTTAGCTCCTTCAGCAAATACTTCTAACAGCTATAAAATTCACATTCCTGTTTTAAACTTGTCACTTTGTACTGTCTCCTTGTGAGAGGAAAGCTACAGCTTTGGAATCAGGCTTAACTTAACCCACAAGGCCCTCCTGCAATGCAGTTTCCCTCCGAGCAAAACACCAACTATTTCCCCCCTGCAAATACTTTCATTCATGCTTTTTGCAACCTGTCATTTTCCATACTACTCATGAAATTCGTCAATCAACTGAAAGCCCAGAAACATGCCCTTTAAAAATGAGCTTCTTTATTAAATTCCTTCAAAGGTGGTGCTTCTTCAGACAGTTTGTCCACATGGTACTGGTGATGGTTAAGACACTTCAAGAGGTAACATTAGTGAAAAGCAACTGATGCCAAGCTGACATTAGTTTCTGATCAGTTAGTGTGAAGATTAAAACAGTCTACAGAGATTAAAGTCACAGAACTCGAAAATTGAAAATATTAAAATTTCAAATAAAAGTCATATAATTTTGATGGGTTATTAATCTCCTCACAGTTCAAACTGCACAAGTAAAGCTTCAGCAGAGCCCAACACTTGATCATTTCACTTTTAATTTAAAATCAGTGCTGAAACAGGCCACCACAGCCAAGTATGTAGCTAGCTTGGAGGAGCAGGGCATGCTCAAGGGTCATGAAGAAAACTGGAAGCTTTCTCCCACAGTTAGTAAGCACAGAGGAATGGCAATAACGTAATGAACAAAGATATTGGTAGAATGCTTGAGCAACCATCCAAAAGCAAATATGAACACAAATTAAGAAATTATTTAATGAATTCCCTCAGCTTGACTGGAACAGATATACAATTGCTTTTGAGAAAGTTCTGGTACAGTTACTGCACTCAATCATTTGTGAGCCACTCACTGCTTAAAAACCCTATAAAGAGTTTTGGGATTTTCACCCAATGCTCTTTTGTCTGCCCTAAATTGGATGGGAACACAAACAATAATAAAGACGTACTACATGAGGCCTTCCATGAATGGCACCAAAACCCAACACTAAAAAACAAACACTAAACCTTTTAACTTAACACCGAGGCTTTGAAAACAAACCAGCACACCAGGTATTTGTTCCTGGTACTCCAAGCTCTTCCCACTTCTTTTCAGGTTGTTGCACAGCAACCTGTGCCTGTTATACAAGCTCTGACTCGCAGGGAACTGAGGGTGTTCTTGCCATCCTTACACTGGGCTCCTACAGACCTCTGGCTGTGCTCAGCCTAGAAACTTGATAAATCAAGAGCAGTGTCTTAGTGCAGTTTAATCCACCAGTCATCTAGAAAGGCTAAACATCAGGGCGTTTTTTAATGCCTCAGAAAGAAGAGAATTTCTTTCCTTGTCCCTGTTAACAAGTATGAACCCTGGAAGTTGGAATGAAAAATACATGCTTTGTAAAACTAAACGGTGTGATAACTCTAGAATACACACATCCTGTGGTGTATCTATCCTCCGAGAATCCACTGCCACCACCTATGAAATGCCTGTGAAATTAATGTTTTCACATTTTTTCCTAAGAAAAACACCTAAACAAATTCTGAAACACTAAGGGTAGCTCAAGTTGACATTCATTTACACATTTTCCCTCAGCCTCCCTGAAGCTGCACACAAGTGATTTTACAATCCTCCAAGCTACCTTTTGGAGGCGTAAAATGCAAGACACTATAGAAAACAGAACTCTAGCACGTTTTGTGATGATAAAGCTAAAAGACTCTTCGGAGAGCACAGTATTTAAAGTAATTAAAAGGCAAACTGACTCTGCGGAAAGGATGCACCTTTCTTCCAAAGGACTGCCTCAGGTAAGGTCTGCAGCTCCTTCAAAATTAAGCAGACCTCATACTGATGGGTTCTACACCCCTCAAGCACAATGACTAGCACCTGGGAGAGTGACTGTGCTGTGATAATTCACATTTTTTATTTATTTATTTATTTTACCTGTAGCTCGCACCAGGCAACTTCCACAGTGGTTTCAGTATCCAGTCCTTTATAGACAGTTTTGAAAGAGCCTCTTCCAATCTCGATGTCAAACTTCAGGAAGCGGCCATCCGGGGAGAAGCCCACCGCCTTGGTCTCAAGCTCTTCGATGTCTTCCTGCTGTGCTCTCCGCTCCTCAAATTCCCGGCTGGCAGCTGACAGGCTGCCGGCGGCACTGGTAGGGGGTAGCGCAGTTGCCTCGTCTCCCTCCTCCTCCTCCTTGGGCAGCAGCGGGGCGGCATCCTTGGCGGCTGGGGGCTCCTCGGCCGCCTGTCCTTCCAGGGGGAGCGGGGCGGGCGGCGGCGGCCGCGAGTCGGCCTCGGCGACGGTGACAGGGGTGTAAGGGGTCCGGCCGGCACCCTCGGGAGAAAACACCAAGGGGGCCGCGCTGCCTCCCGAGACAGGGGCCGAGGGCGCTGCGGGCTGCAGGCTGGGCAGCTCCAAGGCCGTGGCGTTGGAGTCGCAGATCACGCTCCGGCGGAAGAAGCGGTGCTCGGTGGCTGCCGCCCCCCGGCTGTCCTTGTCCATGGTGTGGCGGCGGCGCCGGTACTCCTCACTGCGGCCTCCGTTCCCCGGTCCGCCGCCCGCTCCGCCGGCGCCGGAGGCTCCGTGCTCGGCGGCTCCCAGCTTGTCTCCGACGGAGCTGTCCGAGCTGGAGCCGTTCTTGGGCGGCGGCGGCTGCGGCACCAGGAAGCGCGGGCCCGGGGGGCCGCTGCCGGCGGTGTCCCCCGACATGGTGCCCGGGCGGCGGCGGGCGGCGAGCGGAGGGCCGGTCACTGAGCGGGGAGCGCGCCCGGCCGCGGCTGCCGTTGCGGCTGCAACAGAGGGTCCCAAGGGCTCCTCGCGGCGGAGCTGGGAGGCTGGGCCGGCGGGGTGGGTCCCCGGTCAGCGTCTGCATCCATCCTGCGGCGGGGCGCCGGGCAGCGGGGCCGACATGGAGCACCGGGAGCGGACACGGGGCGCCGGGATGGAGCGGGGGGCGGCGAGGGAAGGGAAAGCCCGAGCAGCGGGGAGGCCCCCGAGCGGGGAGACGCCGCTGCCTCGCCCGGCCGCAGTTACCCCCGGCAATGGAGTGCGAGCGGGGCCGGCGCGGCTGCGGGGAGGGGAAGGGGCCGGGACGCGAGGAGGGAGCGGGGCGCAGGCCCGCACGCCAAGAAAGCCGCCGCGCTCAGTCACTCGCTCCGAGCGGCAGAGGCCCGGGCAGGCCCGGCGCAGGGAAAGGGGTCCCGGGGGCTCAGCCCCGCCTCACCGGGGCGCCCATGGCGGCCGCGGCCTCTCCACCGCCCGGCAGGCGCAGCCACCGCCCGCGCGGCCGGGCCGCGCTCTCTCCAACAGCCGCGGCCGCCTCGCGCCGAGCCGGAAACCCTCCTCCTCCTCCTCCTTCTTCTTCTTCTTCTCCTTCTGCTGCTACTGCTCCTGCTGCCCGCGGCCCACAGCCGCCGCTCACCGGGGCCGCCGCCGAGCCGAGTCCGGGTGGCGCCCGGCGGGCAGGACGGAGCGCGGCCGCCCGGCGACGCCTCCGCGCTAAATGGCGACGGCGGGAGCCCGAACCGACACACGGTGCAGGGGAGAGGAGGGGCCGCGCCGCCGGCCCCGCCCCGCCCCGGCCCGGCCGCGCACCGTCCCCTCCCCCCGCCGCCCACGGGAGGTGGCCGCGCCCGCCGCGCGCGGGGCACCATGGGAGCTGTAGTTCCCAGCGGCCGGGCCGTGCCGGGGGAGCCGCCCGCGGATTCCACGGGATGGGAGGGAGGGAGGAAAGGAGGGAGAAAGGAGGATCCCAGCGTGCGCCCAGGGCCAGGGGACCCGTGTGCTGCGGGGGAGCTCGTCCTGCGCGGCCGCCCCTTCGTCCACCTGCCCGTGGGGGTCAAAAGGCATCGGGTCTGCTTGCACTGCTAGTTCCTTCAAGGCTGCGTTACACCCACACGTTTTGAATTTATGTATTCAGTTAAATATTGTCGGTAAATAGATAATGTATTTCACAGAATATCCCGAGCTGGAAGGGACCCACAGGGATCCCCAAGCCCAGCTCCTGGCCCTGCACAGGACACCCCAGCGTCACACCCCGTGCCCCAGAGCGCTGTCCAAGCGCTCCTGGAGCTCTGTCAGGCTGGTGCTGTGCCCGCTGCCCTGGGGAGCTGTTCCAGTGCCCAGCCACCCTCTGGGGGAAAAACCTTTCCCTGATCCCCAACCTGAACCTCCCCTGGCACAGCCCCGGGCCATTCCCTCGGGTCCTGTCACAGGGCACCAGATAGAAGAGATCAGTGCCTGCCGCTCCTCCCCTCGTGAAGAAGCCGTGGATAGCAATGAGGTCATGTTTTCAAACAGCCTCTAAAATTCTTTAAAATCATGGACAACAATAACTCTATGTAGCTGAGTACCCTATGAACCAGTGAGGGTTTGGGTTTTTCCTCCATTTAGGCCACCTGAAGAGGCACTAAGTGGCCAAGCAACCTAAAATGCAATTAACTGCTCTGTAAAAGTCATTATTCGAAAGAAACAGAATTTGCAGCCTCTGCCCTTAACACAAGTGTTATCTTGTGACCGCTTCAATCATGCTCATGGCTGCTGCAGTCGAACCCAGGCTGTACAAAACCCAGGCTCTACAGCAGCCAGAGCCCACGTGAACCCTGACATGAATTGGGAACTTTCAGGTTAACAAGGCTTTGGCAAAGACAAGTCATCTAAATTATTTATATCATGTTCCTCTTTTGTATCAATAAACCAAAACCAAGCACTTTCCTTCTTACGACAGCAGTCTTTTGAAGTCAACTGGAATATACTGAAGGAGGAGTAAATGACTTTGTACCATGACTTTCAGGCAGCTACAAAGCAAAAATTACATTGAGGAAGAAAAAGAAAATTCAGAAAATTCCCTGAGTAAGTAACATGTTCCCAGCAAACACACTGTTGTTTTAAATACTTTTTTTAAAAGTTACTTTTAAACCAGCAGTTTAGAGGAAGTGGTGTGCTGCTGACGCCAGGCCTTAACTCCTTCTGCACAAAGTAGCACAAGTGGCCCTTTCAGAGCTCCCCAGCTCCCAGCCACAAATCATCAACCTGAGCAAGTCTCACGTGCATGTGTTCCTCACAAATAAAATTTGACACAGTAATCAACACACTGCTTTTTTCCCTACATCCTTCTGTCCTACTTTTTACCCTTTGTAAAAACAAACAAAATGATGGTACAGTCTTCACAAAGAGGACAAGAAGGGTGTTGTTGTACAAGTCTACAGAAGAGATTTCTGCATGGCTTAAGCCTTCTCGGGCTTGCCTTCACTGGAAACGTCGATTTAGTTTGTGTATTCGTCAGAGTGGCACTCGAACTGCACTGGCACCCACGCTCCAAAACAATGCTGAGCTGAACAGGGTAATTTGATTAGCAGCCGAGTGACTGGATCGAAACTGATTAACTCATAATTCAATCTGCCTCATCCCTGCTGCACAACTCCTCTGACACCGAGCAGGGCTCAGCTCGCTGCAGGTGTTTGCGGTTCTCTCTGGACAGCAGAATGACAATTCCTTTGTAGCATCAGCAGTGTATCCACGCTGCCTTTATACTGTTAAGAGCAGTCAGACACAGTAGCAGAGCTCCAGCAGGAGATGACAACCAAGGCCCCGTTTCCCCCCCTGGTCTGTGCCCCTCCAGGTGCTGCCTTCTGGAGCTGCATCAAAGGAGGTTTTCACCAGCCCTTCGGATGGGACAGGAGCAGGAGCAGATAGCAAACCTTGCTCCAGCTCGATGCCTGATGTCACTGCACAGGCACGTCCCTAAAATAATGCAGTGAAGAATCTGTGAGCCTACAAGAGCTGGCTGGTGAATGCCACTTGCATCATCACCCGAAGGCTTTGGCAGGCAGCTCCCGGCTCTGGGATCCACGTCCCCGGGATCTCCTACACGAGGGACGTGGGCTGCAGCTGGGGAAACACCAGAGACCCTTCTCACCCAAGCGCCTTTCACCCATTGCTCTTAAATATATTCTCCCTCGGTTAATTAAGCAAACGCTTTGCAAAAGAGACTACAGCATAGCCACAGGGGGCCTGAGGCGGTCTTCGACTAAAAAATTGTGGTAATTATGAGAAAAGGCACCTCCCCGGTGTCTGATCCAGCACATTCCTTAGTCCTCTTGAAATTCAGGGTGGCTGGTGCCTAACACCCAGCTCCTCTCACTGGCTCCTCTTCTGGGCAGAGGTAGGCAGAGCAATCATCTTGGCAGGGAAAAAAGAGCTGAGCAGCTGACCTGGAGGTGGGAATGATGGATTTTTGTCTTCTTTGGCTCTGAAAAAAGAAGTGGTATGATATTGGCAATTATATTTTATGTGGGCGTTGATTTAATTTTGTCATTCTAAAAAAAGATGAATGTAATAAAGAGTGTGGGCTTGCTTTCCCTTCAATTTTATTTCTTTTAATCTGTAAAACTCTGTTTAGGCTAAGTGGAAAATTTCAGTATTGCAGCAAGATTTAATAAGCCTGAAGTAAATTCTATATGCATTCTATGTTTAGAAACAATTAATTAAAATAGTTTCGGTACCAGAGTTCCTCAACCAATTAAAAATACTTCTTTCGCCTTTTGCTGTAAGAAAAATCCACAGAAAGAAGGAGTCTGACTATACTTGAGAAATCACAGGCAAAGAGACTTAAACGATCTTTTGATTGAATCCAAAGGGCTTACACTTGACATCGTAAAAATATCCTTCTGTCAAGCCTTTTATAGTTACAGTCATCTTGGTTGGAACAATAATAGTTTAAAAAATTACTTTGAATGAAGTGTAATTTTGAAGTTGACTGAATCAAGAAATTTTTTTTCAGTTTTGCTTTCTCCGGTGAAATTTCATCCACTGTTGGCATCCATGACCTGTCCATGTGACAAAGTCTTAATGGGAAGCAGCTATTCTCTATTTTCTCTTATGCAATACATTATGCAATACAAGAGGCTATGCCATAATTTTGATGCATGTGATTTTATTCCATAACCTAAGTGCTCTTCGGAGCAAATTCCTCATCTCAGTTTTATTGCCCATTACCAGATTGCAGCTACACGTGCCATATAACAGCAGTGACAATACAAATTTTTCTACAACAGTTTCTGCTTTTTCCTTGACATTTCTTAAATCTAGGCCCCTGTCACAGTGTTCACTCTTGTTTCTTAAAGCTGAAAGTAAGTGAAACAAAATATTTCAAGACCTCATGTTTGAGAAATGAGAGAGTTTAGCTTGCCAGATATTCTGTTTTGCATTGTTTTTTCCCCAGCAAGTCAAAGTTAATTTGAAACGTAATATAAAACCTTGCATTTATTTTCTTTTTAGTGAGGTTTTGTACTTGCAAGTAGGTCTGGAAGTTGGGTTGGTTATGAAATCATTGTAACCATCTCTAGGACCCATAGGCAGTTCAAGTCTCCAGGCTCTGTAGTAGGTGGTCCATCAGATGGTGCTGGATGGTGAGTCCTGCCCAAACCTCTGAACCTGGGTGCTCTCTCCACCAGCAGGAACCACGGGAATTGGAAGAGAGGAAGAGCTACAAATCTTACAGGGCTTAAAGCTACACATCCCTCTTCATGCTGCTCTGGCTTACAGAATCTACAACTTCTGCAGGAAGATGGGTCCACACTATGGCCAAAACAGCTGAGCAAAGCCTGAGCTGTAGCTGCGAAAGAGGCAGCCAGCCTGTATAAGAGAGAATAAATCCAGGAATGATGAGTTATGTGACATTTCTTATTTATTGCTTGAGAAAATGTCAACAACCCTGCACCATAAAACTGGAGCAGAGCATGTGCTTCTTCATCAGATTGAAACCTGCGTTTCCCTTTCACCCACCCATCCACCCGCATTCTAGCTACTAGAATAGAAAGCATGACTCTTTTTCTTTCCTTTTTTTCACTATTCTCTTGAGCTACATTAACAAATGGATTCCAAGCATGTGAAAATAAACCAGTGAGAGAACCAGCTGAAGGATGTTATCACTGGTTGGTTACCTGTGCTTTTGAAGGAACAATGTTCAACTTTCCACTATATTAATAACCACTTCTAGTCTAGAGTTCATTGTAGGCTGTGCTGCTGGCTCCCTGTTGTTTGTATCTAATCAATTATTGCACTTATTATTAGCATATTTATCTATGTATATTCTCCAAACATAAATCCATTCAGATAATGTTGAACAACAAGAACATGGTAGAAGAACACTTAAAATAACTCAAACACTGAATTTTATCAGGGATGAGATTCAGTTATTGTTTGTGCTCATGCATATTTCAAACTGTATCAAGCCATAATGGCAGATTCTGTGGCCAAATTCAATGTTGGTCCTACTGGGAGCAGAGGAAAAACATGGCTCACTTCTTTCTTTGTCACCTTCATGGCTGTTCTTGCGATGTTTCCTTATATAACAAGTTTATGAAGTAGTCTAACAGTGTGTGAGTGTTGTGGAAGCACAGATATTTGCTGAAATCAGCATCGCGTTCTTCCTTTTTTTGTGTCTTTAGTCAATTGCTCAGGATGCCTCATTTATCTTTTCCCTCTCTGAGGCTTTAGGGAATTCTCTGCTTCACAGCAGTGTCATAACACTTCTAAAGCAAGCACAGAGGCAGGGGCACTGCTTTAATGAAGAGGAGCTGTTTGATGGAGGTGGGTGGAGGGAAGTGTGAAGAAGATGGTGATGCTGTGTTTGCAACTGACTGATGCTGTGCAGCAGTCAACCTGCCCTGCTTTCTGCTCACCACTCACAAGCTGATGAAAATCAATCACTCTCACAGCAGGTCCAGTCCTGCTCCTCTCTACATCAAAGCACAAAAATAAAATACTACTCACTTCAGTCAAAGCAGGAGCAGGCTCCTATCCAGCATAATGAACTTCCTCATGTCCTTCAAAAGCACAGTCTGGTCCAAATGCAAAACATTAGTCTGCTCTGGTGCCATTTCTGCCAGATCCAGTGCTGGAAGGCGCTTGCCATTTCTGAAATGTGTTGGACACTCCTGAAGGATGATGGGTGTTCTCCATGGCCACTGACACTGGGGAGAGCCAGATCACTCAGCCCCTCACAGTGGGGCTCAGCACCTTGGGAATGGAGCCCTTGGCAAGGCAGGATTCCTGCAGGAAAAAAGGAGTGTGATCATTTGGCTGAAGGGAGCAACGTGAACCTGGAGTAACCTCCTCAGACCTCCTCTCTCCTTCCCAAATAGTGTGAGGAGTGAGTGGCAGGTTGTGCATGTTACAGAGCTGTTCGCTTCCAGACTTGGGCAGCTGGCTCCTCTTGCAGGACCAGGAGCAGAGGCACAAAGCTGAAATAGAACACGTGCTGGCACCCCAGAGCTGATGCACGGCCTGCTGCAGTGGTTTGCCAGGAGTGAAAGGCTTTACTGACAACATAAGCACACTGGAAGTGACAAAGTTCTGTACCTGAATGACCCCTGCTACACACGTGCAAAGGTTTCCCACTCATGCAGTTTCAGTGGTGTAATTATAATCTAATGAAAAAATATCCAGGGTAAACAAGCTCTTGGGGGCCACTGCCAGATGACACAGGTCACAGCAGCTCTCATGTTGCTCTAATCTGTGTCCAAGACTGGAAGAGAATCAGAGAGATGCCTTGCAGATAGCACTAGGTCTTTTGCTGTGCTTGATCTTAAGTGAAACACTCCAAGGAATCTACTTCATGTTTCTCAGAGACCTTGGGAGGCTGATGAGTGTCATAAAGTTCCAGGTGAGAAGGGAGAGGTGATCTGAGTGTATCTGATAACTGGAAAAGCTCTCTGTTTCCTTTTCATGCCTGTGGTACTACCTAAATGTGGACAACCAAATGTCACAAATAGTTAATGACTGACTCCAATGCAAAACATCAGCCTCTCCAAACTGAGATACACAAGAACTCATTGAGTAGCCTCAAACAGAGCAGAATGGAAATTAGTAGTTCAACTGCCTTTAAGATGTGACAAAATGTTTTTAAAAGTATTTCAATTACATATATGTGTGTGTGTGTATATGTATGAGACACCTCTATTTTAATGTCTTTCTCTGAGAAACAGCTTGCCCAATTTATCTGCCTCTGATACCAACACAGTGGTCCTGCTGTTTCAATCCTGAAACATCAATCTTTCTAAATGTTTCTGTTTCATTTTCTCATTTTCTGAAAACAACTTCCCCTTCTCGTCCACAAACTATTAACTGCCACTGATTGCTGGAAAGCAAGGACATTGCCATCTGGGGACACCAGAAAGTGTGTTTTACGTCACAGGAAAACCAGACTATGAGGTATTGTAGGAGCAATGTCTTTCTGCTCAGACAACTCCTCAGCTGCCCGAGATCAGCAGGACAAAGCCTCAGGGAACAGGTATGTTTAGATACAGTCATGGCTGCAAAACTTGCAGCTACACAAAGATAAGGCAGACATTTTCTACAGCACTACCAGTATAGAAGAAAAATTGTTAAAACTCCTGGATGAGCCAGAGTGATTCCCTGTGGTTCGCTCCATCCGCTTTGGGATGCAGTGCTGAACTTCTCTGGGTGCCTGGAACCTGAACCTTGAGCTGTTTACTCCCAGCACCTTCTCCCTCCCCATCAGCAGCCTCTCTGCTGTGCTGGACACAGGCACACAAACACACATCGCCAGGACCCAAATCTGCAAACACTTCAGCTGGGAAACAGCACTTAGTCCTACGAACAGTCCATTGACATTTTACATTGCACACAGCAGCAAGTGTCTGAAGGATCAGGTTCTCAGTGATTGTGTGATTTACAGGTACATCACTTCAGGGTCAAAACAATGCAGGTCATAGAAAGGCAAATAATTCTGGTCTCTCTTAAAGTAGTAAAAATCCCCCAAATCAAACACCAGTACCTAAAATTAGACCCACAATCAAGTGACAGAGATTACACAACATTCATTACAAGGTTTGCCAGGATTTTCCAGCAGGAAAGACCCAGAAGGAAATATAGATCTACTCATTAGGACTTCTAATATCACGGAGAGTAAATTACTTTTTAAAAACATCTTGCATTACAGGGAATATTCAATCTCAGGGGAAACAAACAGTCTCTGAGCAGCTTACACTTTTGGCAGCAGCCCAAGATAGCATGAGGCGCAAATCACACAAATGCCTGAGTTTGTGTAAATTCTGTGCTCAACATCTGCACGAGCTTTCTTCCTAACTGTGAAAAAAATCCTAGTGTGTGTGTGTTTCTTTGTCCAAAATTCAAACATCATATATGTTATTAGGCACATCAGAAAAATCACGATTGTTCCTTGGATCTGAGTCTTTTGTGTCCCCTCACTCTACCAGATATGTAACACCCCATGTGACTGATCATGTATTGACAGTCAATTAAAACCAACAAAAATCAACAAAAATCAACAAAAAGAAGGCCAATCACAATGCTGTGATTTACCTCCTTTATGGGACTAATTTCTGCTAATTTAATTAAATTAATTTAAAAGGCTTAATTTCTGTTAAAATGTAGGTGTTATTACCATGCAGGAGGTATTGAGGACTAGAAATGTGATTATTTGGGCATTACAACAGTCTATAAATATTTAAAGCATTAAACCCCAGAGAGGGTTAATGTAACACAGGAAAGTAACATTAGAACTACTAGGGTGAATTGTTGAATGGAAAAATGGACAAGTCTGAATATATTTGAATGTGGAATAAAGTCCCAATAAGACAGAGCTGATACTGTATTATTTGACATTGTTTCAGTGACAATCCCTGAAGAGCATTCAAAATCTACTGTGTTAAAACATGCAAAATGAGAGATGCATTAGCACATGAAATTGATTACTTATGCAAACTGTTATTAACAGAGTTCATCACCCTGATTTTAAGAGCAACGGGTTCATCATTGTCAGTAAAATGCATCACTGGAAATACTTGGCTGAGGAAAAAACACCCACCCTGAATATAGACATTTTCTTGGTCATCCGCCTCTCCTGTTTCAAAACCAAGACATACACCCTCTCCAGTGCCTGTAAAACTGGTAGCACCTGTACTCCACGCCAGGATATTAAGCTGTTCATATCACTTTATCAATGCTGTTGAGATCTCTGTACAGGAGAGAGTAGTAACCACCACTGTGGTGTGGTTTCTGACCTGCTTGTTAGCAGCTCAGCTAACTCAGCTGGCTGGTTCAGAGTTTTTAAAAATGCAAGCTGACAACAACATGCTCTAAATGTTGGGCTAAGCAATTTCAGAGTGCATGTTTAGCTTACTGTCTTGATTCCTTTTTCTTTCAAGTCTGCTTGGTAAGAAAGAAATATTCTTGCCTTATAAAAGCTGATCATAGACAGACAGCATTTATCTGTATTTATTTACCTGTAGTACACAATACATGCTCTATTTGTGCAGGGAACACTCTTAGTCTGGACACATGATATTGGGAATGCTAGAATCCTATCACAATCCTAATTACATTCTGTTTGAATCTCATTAATCCCTCCCACAGTAAGCCAAAAATTGTATATGGGAGCTTTCCTCGTCAAGTCTTCTGTTACCACTCAGAAATTTACTCTGTGGATTTTGAGAGCCTTATACTTGCTCGGGATCAGTAAATGCTTCCCTCCAAAGGGAGTTCTGTACATGCAGGATTTTGAGAGGACCAACACAAAGCCCTTCAGAGAGAGGTACAGTTGAGTAGGAAGTTCTGATGTGTCTGCCCAAGAGCAAAGTAGGAGAAAGGCAGCTCTCAGATTTCTGGGGCGTTGTGAATTCAGCAGGAAAATGAAGTACTAAGGCAGCAGGTAGGAAAAAAAAAAAAAAGGTTACAAGCCCATTCATAAAGTGTTTGCTTTTTATAGCATAGAGACATCACCAGTGACACTACATGCTGGATCAGAGCTGTCAGAAGGACAGGCAATTGCTGTAGGCAGACCACAGCACTTTTTTGTGATGTCATGAGAGAGAAACAAGAACTTAGCTGAACACAAATAACTCACATTTCCTTCAGTCAATTTTAAGCTTCCAGTCTCAAAACTATTTCACACTTAGCTGTGTGAAGTTGTCCCACTAACCCATTCAACCCTGTCCCTTCTCTGTGGTCCTCAAGTAGTTCACTCCTTATTCAGATTATTGAGACACACAGTACTTCCCTCTTAGCCATCTATGGATTGTTTTCCTACCTGAATCCCAGATTGCACAATGGGGATGATTGCTGCTTACCTAATGTTTGTTATAAAACCTGTGACAGCATTTTTTCCTTGCTGCTCTACAAGAGGAAATAGCATTTTATTTGAAACGCTGTGCTGAGTGTCAACATGAGAGGCGTTTTAAAAGAGCTGAGAAGTATGCTGTCAGGAAAATGTTTCCAGGCCTACCTTCCCTCCCACATCCAACTGTGTTGAAATAATCAAATGCTATAGCACTTGTACTTGGGAAGAGGATGACTAACAGCAGCTAATTACTGCTCAATCTGTTGCCCTCAGCAGCTATTGGTCTGAATCACACCCACTGGCACCGAGGGGCACAGTTTGCGGTGCTCTGGAGGCACCTTCATTTTTGGGGTCTTCCTTGGGAGGCAGCAACTGGGACAAGAACTGCTCCTATTGAGGTGCTACCACAGAAAGAGCTGCCACCACGCCTGATTCAGCTGATGGCCTGAGCACCCTGGCTGTGAGCCTCTCTGGTCAGCCCTGTCCTGCTGGGGCCCTGCACAAGCCAATGTCACGCTGCATGGAAAGGAGGAGGTGGTCACTCATTCCTTCCTGCTCCATCCTTCTGCAGCAGGGGCTGAACCTAGCTCAGTGGTACTGGGTATTAGCTCCTGCTTTCTTCCCAGTTTGCTGCTGCAGTAGCAAAGAGTTGGCAGAGGGCCTTCTGTATCACATTTGATCTGTTGACACTTGCAGCAGTGCTGGACTCCAACACTGTGGGAGTTTCCGTCTGGAGAAATATGGTAGCCCTTCCTGCCTCCTCATTCCACTCCCTACGGAAAACCTCCCTTTTGTTTTCCCAAATTCTGGGCCAAATAAAATATACCAAAATAACACTGGAGACACAGAAGGAATCTCTTGCCTCAAACTTGGCCTCGGAGCAACACATGCAACCATTAGTTGTCTCACAAGTGAAGTCATGTGGGTGGAATCCAGGCAGGGTTTCACCAGCAGGGACTGCAGGTTTGCCCCGGCTGCTCTGCAGACAGATACCCCTTGTTTGTGATGGCCACAATGACCACTTACTCTGTTTTCACGCTAGGAGAACCCAGCATTATACTCTTCAGCTGGTTAATTTAAAACTTTCTAGGAAAGGCAGGGACAGAAGGTCTTGAACTGTGGTGGTGTAGCTGCCTGCTGGCCAACGTGCTGTGACATTTCACCATTGCACGGAGAACAGACAGGAAAGCAATACTTTCATCAGAGTTGTTAGAGTTCCCCTGCCTCATTCCTGAAGCTTTTTATTATTTCAGGAATCTTCTCCTGAGTAATCATGTAATTCTGCTGCACTCATATAATGTATTCAACACCTGACACCTGAACCAGAGGTTGGCTTTCTATAGCATAGCCCACCTGCACAAAGGAAGCAGAATTATCCTGTCTCTGCAGAGCACAGCTCTGTTATAGGGAGCCTCTCACATGTGGGACAGCCTGCCCTGCTCAGAGGTACTCCAGAGCCTCCTTTCTTTCTTAGGGTTCCTCAGTGTCATTCCAGGCTCAAGCATTACACCATGAAAGAACCTGGGATTTGGCCTAGAGCTGATGATGTAGGATAGTACTGTTCTTTACTTAGAAGTTAGATAAGCATTATTATCAAGCTTCTGTCATCGCTGTCTCACCTGGGGCACCTCTAATGCATCACAGTTCTGCACAGTTAATGGTGCAGTCCCTTTAAGAAAAGGGACCTAGAGGAGGTTTCTCTAAAATGTAGCTCGTCTGTTTCTGCTGACATGTGTGTTTGAACAGCATATTACTAAGTAAAACCTGTTTAATTTATCCTACCTTGTAGAGATTTTCATCCCTGTATGCAATCAGTGTCAAGACAATACGTCTGGTGATAATGAATAGCCACACACTGTGTGCTGTAACTTCAATTCTTTTTATGGAGCTTTAATCTCTTCCCGGTTCCATCTGCCTCCTGTTCTAACAAAGGCCATATGGCTCTTCAGAGCCACCTATGCGCTGCTGAGGTGGGATGCAAGCGCCTGCAGTGGCACTTGCTCTTCTGAGGAAATTTCCATTTCAGGTACAGGCTGAGAATGGGGTCACCGACTGCTTGTGGGCACTTCTGGGACACACGGGCTGAAAGTCCGACAGGGATCCTCAGCACAGCCTGACTGGACACCCTGTTTAGCCTGTGCTGTGGAATTAGAATTGTAGAGCTATTGAGTACCTAAACAAGGTCCTGAGGATGCCCCTCTGCAACTTGTCTCCAGCCTGGCATGGAGAATGCCAAGCCAGCTTGTACAGACCACAAGCTAATTTATACCAAGCAGAGTGCTCAGCCTCCATTCTCTCCTCCTTTCTCTTACCTTCCTTTCCTCATCTGGTTCTGGTCTACTGTTTTCAGATGCAAATTGCTTGTAAAAATGTATATATCAAATATTTTATCTTAGGAAGAAGTTCTTCCTAATGGTCTAGCAGCTTCTCAATGGCAGCCTTATTTGACAGATGTTCAGAAAAGAACTTTATGTCTCTAGCTAGGCATTCACACTTGACTATAATGTGCTCTCACCTTTATATGGAAACACTTCAGTGCTGACAATGAGACCCTTATTCACGGATAGAGCAGACACAGCAACTTCCTCCAGATCACAGCAATTCATAAAGTGTGCTCTGGGTATCTACAGAGAATTCAAGGTAACAACTGCATGAATGTTCATAGGATCATGGGTTAAGTAACAAGAAGAATAACGTTATTTAAAAAGTCAAATAATAAAATGTGTGAGGATTCCGGCACTAGTCCACTTTTCCTGCTGTACAAGTCCTCCTCCTCTTACCTAACATCCTCTTGTGTGAACTCCAGGTTTCCTCAATTAATTCCTGACAAACAGCCTTGCTCTGGCTTTTGTGTCCTATGCTCCCCATTCTTTAGATTTTTCTTGTAGATGTTATGGCTGAGATTTTTCACCTTTTTCTTGCTTCTTTTTATCACATTTCCTTGCTCTTGCACCCAGCTCCTCCTGGTGAACTGGTTCTCCACCTCTGTCTGCCTTCCCATCCTGCCTTCCCACCTTGGGTGTCATCAGCACCTGCCCTCTACTCTGAGCCTGCAAAGCCTCCATCAGTGGAGACCTTTGAGAACAGGTTAGACTCACATTTACCAGAAATAGCATAAGTACAGTTCATTCTGCCTTCGGGCAGGAAACCAATTAAAGGACTTACTGAGGCCCCTTCCAGACCTGCATCTTTCTGATTCTATTATCCTTTGCATTAGTGGGAGAGCAGTAATGGACCCACACTTCTTGGCACAAACATTTCCAAGCGATTGTTATCTGGGACTCTCGGGCTTGCGGCTGGAGATCCCCTCCTGGCTGCCTGCAGGGGAGCACAGGCTGCAGCCGGTGCCAGGGCTCGGCCTTGCCGTTTTGGCTCCAGCAGTGACTTAAACATCCCAGACTCTTATTTCCATAAGGCTATCAAATTACTTTCATTTTCAGTTATTCTATATTTGACAAATATAATGACCTTATAAGTGTACACTTATAAGTGTAAAACACCATTTGTTTTTTAAGTTGTGCTCTGTGTTGTTTCCTTACATTCTTCTTACTAAAATAGGGGCCTTTCCTCGTTCTGATTATATTCGTATTTGTCTTTTTAGACGTTTCTGCAGGTAACACAGGCAGCACACGACACTCCACAGTACATCCTGAAAGCATTTGGAGTATGACTACTCTTTCAATCAGCTGATGAATTCACTGTCAGGTGTGCAGGTAGGATATCCCACTTAAGAAATTCAGCTCTTTCAAAATTATTAATTTTCTCTTGTATTAAATTCCTTGGTAAATAGGTTTATAAAGAGTAAAAGAAAAATTGCTTTACCGCACGTAAAAACACTCCAGAATGAATGCCCCATTATACCCATCCAGCTGCAAATTGCTGTTATCTGTTCAGAACAATTAGCCTATTATACATCCTCTTAAAACCTGATACCAGCCCATCATCTTGGAGCCCGAAGTATAAAGCCTTCCATTAACTTCCTTATACTTTGGATCAGCCCGCAAAAACAGCTCAGTGTTCCAGCATCCTTCTCCATAGGGTTGCTCATTATCAGCTATCAGCTTTTGTGCTAACAGTTCCACACCGAGCACAAAGAAGAAGCCAAAGGGTTCGCCTGTGGTTTTCTATTATTTTAAGCGCTTTGGACTGAACTTACATCAATATTGTTACTGGTGTACTTAAAATAATAGTCAAAAGAATAGATGACTGGAAAAAGGTGAGGTGGTTTGGGGAGGAGGAGGAAATACCAATGCTGCTGGAAAAACAACTTTTTTTTTTAAAAAAAAAAAGTGTTTCAGTGAGGCAGGTTTTACAACAGGCACCACTGACTTCTATGGAGCTGCTCCTAAATTGTACTGAAAGAACTGAGGAGAAAGTAGAAATTTTATAGAGGTGTGAACCAGTTAAAATATACAAAACATTGCAAACAAAATGGATCTTTGAAACAATTAGGAGTTTTCAGAACTCTGGTACAGACCGTCCAAAGCTCAAAGGCTTTCAGGCTTGTGTAACCCTCTGAAGTAAATCCATGGAGCTCACTGGGCAGAGAACTCATAAAAAGCATTTTCAAAATCAAAGGCCTGACTACTATATAGCTTCCTTGGAAAATTAGGCTGTCCCTGTGCTGTTTGCCAGTTTTTAGTCACCTATAAATTACAACATGATGTGTGCTTGTGGATCATAGCAATTAATTTAATTTCTTTCTGCCTATTCCTTGAAAGTACTCCTGGCTAGCTGTTAGTCTGAGAGGGAATTTGTAAGTGTAAAACACGAAGTGTTTTTTTTAGTTGTGCTCTGTGTTGTTTCCTTACATTCCTTTTCTGCAGTTCAGTTTTCTCATTGTTTTTATTATCCTTTGGATCTCTGTTTTGCTGGAATACAGGAGCACCTCAGACAGATACAGTAAGGCATGGACAAAAAAACCCGTGAAAATAAAGTCTTGTGATATGAATGGAATTTCTCTTTTTCTTCCTGTTGCTTCCAAAGAAAAGCTAATTGCTGTCACACCCAGCTCCACACTGAGACAGCACACAGCGGGCTGCTCACACCAACAAAGATGCTCCATCTCCCGGTGCTGCTGGCGGCACCGTCCCTCTCTGGGTACAACATCCCCAGCCCTGCCTGCCTTAGGGCTGTTGGGAGGCACAGGTTTGGGTGGGGGCTGGCAGAAGGACATGCTGCCCTTTTCCCCTGGCTGCTGCTCGGAGCAGGGCCTGCTGGCCCTCCAAGAAGCTGGCAGAAGCAGCTGGTCCAGCTCTGCAATGACAAGTGCACAGGTGCTGGGAATTTGCCCAAGGGCACGGGGCCCAGATGAGAGATGCAAAGAGGGAAGAGGAGATGCAGTGCTTTGGAGGGGGATGGACACACAGACAGGCCAGCACAAAGGCAGCCCTTTCCCTGGGGTATCCAACAGGCACTGCCTGTCTGGGCTGAAGCACCACAGGGATTTTTCCTGTTTGGTGGGTTGAACTGTTCCTTGCCTTTGATTCATTATGGGGAAAAAAGCTTAAGCTGAGATGCTCTCGGGCGAGTGCCCATGGTGTTCATTATCATAAGCTGGCAGGAGGCAAGGCTGTCCTGTGATGGTAAAGAACAGGAACTTTCCTCCATCAGCATCTTTCCATCCAAGCTGCCTGTAAAGCTGTTCTGCTTTCTTCCCCCCATTTTCACCTTCCTGGCTGAGGGATGCACACTGCCAGCAGCCCTGAGTGATGAGGGAAAACATCTGGTGGTGATGTTCCAAATCAGGGAACAGGCAGTGAAGGCTCAGAGCCTCTGTCTGCAGGTGACCTGGATAAAATACCAGTTTCCAAGGATGCTGTTCTCATTCAGATGGCAGGTGCTGTCTGACAGGAAAAATTCCTTTCTATACCAGTTTTAGAAGAAGAAGAAGTACTCTTCAAACAGTAATTCTACTATAATGAGAAGGAAAAATCCCCCAAGTGAGTCAGGATGAAGTCTGTTATTTATAAATTGTTGATTTTGGAATCCTGGTTCAGGCATCCAGAAGCAAGATGGTTCATGCTAGCTCATAATCCCCAGTATGCTTTCAATTTGCTGTGGATGATATATTGGGAAAGACTGTGATTCTCTTTTGCCTTAGACTGAGGTAAGCTTGTAACTCCTACAGGATGGGCAGTCACAGATGCCTGGTATAATTGGGTATCCTGGTCAGCACTTACACAAGACTGGAGAAGTTTGTGAGAAATGCTTTTGTTATCATATTTCTTTGCTTCTACTGCACAGGGTGTTTTTTTTGAAAAAACTATGACAAACCAAACCACTCTTCATATTAGTTAATGGGCACAGAAAAAAAAATCCTGTGGGAGGAATTTTTTTTCTAGCATAATGATAGATTTCACTAGGAAAAAATTCTGTTTATTCCAAAATAAACTGTTAGCATTCTAAGCCATTTCTGTGGGGTTTTATCTATTATAATCTAATCAGAACTATTTTTAGAACCCCAGTGCATAATAATATTAGGCAGCACTGATCTCTGAGACAATTTGAGACTCCCAGTCGAGTTTCTGCTAGAGATGTGTACCATAAAAAGCCCCATCACAGATTTGCCCCTTTGTTACAGAGGCTGCCAGACAGATCAAGGACTTAAAGGGCCTGCCATTTGAAGTCTCTGCAGTTTGAAGATGTACTGTCAGGGATCAGAATGGAAAAGGCTTTTGTTCTGCTGCTAGAGTAAGTGTTTGTAGATGAAAGGAGAACGCCTGCGCCTGGGCTGTCAACCTGACACTTTTCAAGACATGAAATTCACTTAGAACTAAGCATGGGATGGTGGACTGAAAAATAACATATATTTATTTTTCCTTTGCTTACTACTTTGAGGAGCATCCCAATCACTTCATAAAGGAATACTGAATGCTGATATGTAATTAACCTACTGGAATGGAGGATTTACAGCATAAAGAGCAGACGTTTGAAATTGCACAAGCAGAGTTCTGTGCTACCTTACAGTAATTGGGGATGTTTCCATTACTTTCAGTGTGTTTTGATCAAGCCCTCAGCACTTCTGGAGGAGAGGTATTTGGTCATCTGGGAAAAAGATCTGTGTCACAGAACCATCACAGTAGTAGGATTTTTTAAACATGAACATAGGTATGATGTGGTCTCTTATTCCTTGAACAGCCCCCTCAGATCCCAGGTGAAATACACTGGGTAAGACAGTGAAAACAGGAAATGTTTTAAAGTCCACAGGGATTACTTTATTTTTTTTAATGTCTTCGACACCTTTAACTTATGCAAGAGTATGTAGTAATGTAATTTCTTTTGTGACCCTGCAAAACTGAATATGAAAAGATGAGAAAGGGTGGGTCACCGTAAATCTTCAGCTTCTGTTAGATTGTCAACACACCTGGCCCTCTCACTTTAGCCATCACCCAGAGCCCCCACACACTCCTGCCAAGGAGTGACTGACTTTATGCTGTACCCTCTGTTCAAAGATCTCCACCTGATTATTTACTGTAGACACAGAGAGCACTTTGCTCATCATTGCAATTCAGCCCCCTCTGGGATGAGACAGTGTTTGAGGCAGAGAGCAAGGATTACGTGAGGGATCTAAGAATAAAGTACTGAATATCACATTTTTAATAAGACTAGGAGGGAATTCTAGACAGAGATAAATGAAGAGATTTACAAAGAAAGTGACACAGAATTTTAACTGACACAATTAGTTAAATCCCTGGTTTTACTTCTGTGCTTAAAGCACCACCATATAAAACATTGCCTGCTAAATAACACGTTGGAGAGTGGCTCAGGGGAACGTGCTGCCAACACTGTTTTCTAATATTTTTTAGGAGAAAAAGGACTGACCCCATCTGCATTTTGAGTACCTTGTGAGAAGAACTCGTGCCCAGAGAAACAGACATAATGGATGACTATGAAGATGTAATCCCACCAGTTGGTGTCTACCACAAGGGCTCTGCTTTCTGCCAGAGGATGAGTCAATTATGGATCCCTGGGAATCCAGGCTGGTATCAAGCCCAGCACCTTTTCCTCCTCTCCTCTGTCCTGGCAGCTCGTGCTTCATGGCTCAGCTGGGATGGACACATTTAGACATACCAATACTTTTATTCATGCACGTGCAGAGAAAGGTTTGCTCTTGCTCCCGTTGCTAGATTTCAGTGGGATTTAGTGGGTGCAGCAGAAAGAGACTCACTGGAGAAGATGCTGGCATCATTTGCACCAGCATTGATTTGAGGTGAATTTCTGACATCAAGTGCCCTGCTCCAAATATATTGCAGTATAACTGAGAACAAAACATTACTCTAAAGTACTACATTTACTGCTGCTGCCTGCATGAGAAAACAATTCTCTGTAACTTCCATGATCAGTGAAGCTGCCTCAGACCTTTGAACCAGATGACTCTGTGACTAGCTGGGTAGAGCAGCCAAGTCTCATGTTCAAGCACAAAATAATGCAGGTGATCCCAGGCAGCCTCGGTCTCCCTGTGCTCACAGGGCTTGGCTGTGCAGGCTGAGGAGCAGATGGGTTGTTTGGTCACATTACTCACTCAGCTAAAGCTCAGCACTTTGTTTAATGCTTTGCTGTCTGAGATTGGAGTGGCCAGCACTCTGCAGATTTGAACCTGTTCCTCCTACCACATCAAAGGAATCTGGATACTGGGCCAGATTTGGATCTCCCACCAGTTTTAACTGGTATAAACTAAGTGAAACTGGTAACTGAACTATCTGTAATAACTATATTACTTAAGATCTTCAAGCACCTAATACGAGCACTAAGCAAGTTGTGAAAAAGCAGTAAAGCCCATAATACTTTGAAACCAGTCAGTAATATAGAGATTGAAATATTTTAAGACTGATTTGAAATCCAAAACTTTTACAAAATAATATTAAGCATCAGTCATTGTACGAGCTAATACTGAGCATAATGCAATGATCCTGTTAAGTACTTAGGCCAGGAAGGATTTACAACTTCATTTCCCAATGGTAATCAGAAACAGTCCCGTAGAAATAAATGCAGTTATACTGGTGTAAAAGCCCAGAATTCAGACTACCCAGAGCAAAAGAAGATCATGTGTTGTTTGGTGAATCGCTGCAATCTATTTTTTTGCCGCATTCCCTCATCGCACAAGCACATCTGGTGCTTTAGGAACATTGTATTCAACAGTGGTAAAAGGACACTAGGGCCAAGAATAACAAATGAAAAATGAAAACACTGGGGCCTAATGCTGATCTCATATGGGTGTAAATCAGAGGGATTCCAGCAAAGCCTTTGGAACCACCCCAGTGAAATACTTGTGTCTGATTCAGGATCAAAACTGTACAGACTGATTTTCACTGTTAGGCCTGAAATTCTTCCATTCCACTGGGAAAATTGACTGCAAAGTATCTTTAAAAGAGCTTCTCACAAATATCACAAATGCTGAGGAAGTGACAAAGTACAGCAGAAAGGCTCTAGTAACTCCCGTGTCTGCACCAAGTAAGGTAAAATACCTGTCAAACCAGATTAAACACAAGTATTTGATTTGCAATTTGCAGCACAAAAAATGGAGTTTGACCACAAATAAATATATATTTTGCACATAGTTACTGGATCAGTACATGTTTGCTCTTAAGCCCTTGAAGGACAGAGAAAGTCTCTCCACTGACTGCAGGATGGGCTGTCCTCAGTAACATAACCTTCTGAATAATATACATTATTGCACTTTGTATTTCTGGTCCTGACCTGAGGCATTGCCATAACCACAACACTTGTAACACTTGGCAATTTAACTAAATATACTGCCTTAAAAACATAAACAAATCCCAGCTGCTTGTTGACAAAATCGTTTGAAGACACCAGACTTTAAAACCTCTCAGTCCCCATTTGTTGTAGGGAGATCCTAGAAGGGAGGAAAAATGTGAGCATAAAGAAAACCACTTTTGAGCCTGAAAAATTCTGTTTGCCCTTGGAACCCCACAGGAAAAACCCAAAAGCACATTCAAGACACAAATCCAATAACTGCATTGAATTTCCTAATCCCACCTTCCACCATAAAATCCCAGTGATTTTGCCTGGTGGCTGTACACTTCTCAGAGCTAAATCACATCAAATTAGAACCATTGTAAAAACATGGGTCTTCCTCATCCTGGAGACACGATGCCAAAACATTAGTAAACATTGGGTTTGTCAGTCAGGTGCTGCTGGTTCTATTTCACCCCACTGTACTTGTATTTTTACCCTGTTAAATAACTTCCCTCCTCCCTCCTGTTTCAAATACTGATGGAATCCCTTCAGGGCTGCTGTAAAGCTAACTGTAGTCAAGGGGACTTCTTGTGGATTTAAAGGGGCTTTGTAAGAGGTGCTGACTTTAGTTGCCCTCCACACGCTTTTCTTTTAAAACACTCATTTGCAAATTATGTTTTTGCTGTCTTGCAGTCACTGCAGCTTCAGTTGTCTGCAGCTCATCAATACTCTGGGACAAGGCAGCCCACCAAGAATGATGCTCCAGGTCCTGCTGTACAAAATCTCTCCCTATTTTTCTCCGTGCCCCTTTAGGTGAGGATGCCCTTTTAAACTCTACTTTGCCAGAAGTCAGTAAGCTGCTTGCTTTGTAAACAGAGGAATAACCTACTCAGGGTTGCCCCTTGTTTGACTTTGCATTCAATGAACATCAAGCCAAACAGCAGCGAGAATGCCTGACCTTAAAGACTGAAGTTCAGTAAGAAACTCTGAGATCCTGAGGCAAAGGGTTTCATATTACTGACTCCAGTGTCTTTCATTGATTAGACGTTTTACAACTGATAGTGGCTTTCAAGGTTTATTTGGAAACTTTGTCAGGAGGGCAGAGATGGGGGAAGGGAGAGAGTAAGCAAGGCTGAGGGTTTCTTTTCTATTTAGTGTATGGCATTAGGATGGGAATAAACAAAGGTGGCAGAAGGGAATGCCATTAACATACCATTTCCAGATTTACCCCTCGGTTTACTGCTGGGTCAGTTCTCTCTGGCTGTAGGTAGAGAGATGGGGGTGAACACTGGAAGGAGGGAGGGGGCAAAAGAAGGAATCTGGGAGTTGTTCACCGCAGAGGATTTATTCCCTTCCTGCTCTCAAAATGCTTTCAACTCCAGCTGAAGCACATCAGAGTGATCCGAACATTATGAATTAGTCTGTGTGAACACCCCAGTTGTGTTCAAGCCTCCCATTCTAGGTCCTTGGTAAAATGTCATACAGGTGAAATACCACATAGGGAACCAGGCAGATTTGTTCACAGCACACAAAATGTGCTCATGGGAAGGTCTGTTGCCAGGCTCAGAGACAGGGAAAACTTGGTTCCAGCAAAAAGGAGGAAGAGAGGAAGAGTCTTATTTTGCTCAGTTCAGAGACTTCCAGAAGAAAAGTTAAAGGAGCTTGTAAGAGGGACTCTTAACTAGATGAGTTTTCCAAGATTTACCCTGCAGAATGGCTTTCAAAGCTGCCGGGCACAGCAAGGCTGGGAAACACTGCTGAGGCCAAACTCAGACATGGACCAAGGCCATAAGCACTGAAGTCAGTAGAAAAATCTACAAGGAAGTTTAGCTCTCAGCAGGTTTTAGGTTTAGAAGTAAAATGGGAGATGTTTTGGTTATCACTTGAGAACTGAGGAGAAAAGTCTGTAGTATGGCTCACTGAAAGATCATGCAGTATTAACAATGGTCATGTAACATGTGTGTGGAGGGAGGGGGGCACATGTGTGTGCCTCCTGACCCACTGGTGTTGAAAAAGTTTCAAGTATCAGTCTGTCTCGAGCTAAGGAGACAAAAAGAGAGCATGAAGCAACCTGTAATTTCTGTAGGCTGCGGCTGAGCTGCTAAAGAGAGGGGGTGTGTGTTGGAATGCACATAACCCTTTTCTAACCTCTCACACCTTCCCGTGTTGAAGATAAGGGTTGACATGGGAGTTATTTGTCCACTCAAGCTCTCAAAGAGCTCAAGAAACTGCCAGTCAGGCTGCAGTCAAACTAAACTCCCCATTTCTGGAGTGATATCTTCTGCCAGGGTTAATTAATATTCCTAATCTGCCTTTCCAGTGCACATTTTTGACTAAGGGAGAAAAAAATCTAATAGTCTAGCAAGCAGGAAAGAACACTGAGGCTTAAGGAACTATCCTCCAAACGGGACAAATCCTTCCCTTGTGAGACAAAGCAAGTCTGGGCTGCTAGGATTTCTGGGAATCATCAATAGTCAGTTACGTGAGCTTCAGGGGGTGACCTTGGGCTCCTCACAACCTGATCCACCGTTATCCTCACTCTGACTGTGGTTTACCACAACATTTTAAAAAGTTGAAGAGTGCTAAAGGAATTTTTCTTGTCTAGAAACTGTCCAGGCCTTCTGGAGGAAAATAGTGATTTTCTCTCAAGGACAAACAGAAAACTCCTACTCAGTCAGACCCCACAAAAATTACAGTCTGTGCTCCAGAGTCCCATTATCAATCCAAATACACAGCAGATTATTCCCCTATTATTTCTCTCACTTGCACCCCTATGGCCATTTTCACCTGTGCTAATGCAGACTCCCAGCAGTCCAAAATTCTCTGATAATTTAACAGGAAAGGGTTCAGATAGCAGCAACAGCACTCAGAGACCTATGAAATATAACCTATGAGGAGATGGCAAAAGAATTTTTGTTTTCTTAAATACAGAGAAGACTGAACAGAGACATGATAACAGTCCTCAAAAATGTAAACGGCTGTAGCAAAGAGGAAGGAAATAATCTCTTCTCTCCCACGTGGAGAGGATAAGAATAACAGGCTAAAATTGCAGCAGGGACTTTTTTTTTATTAAGTATCAGCAAAATCACTTGTAACTGTTAAAATGGTGTTACTGAAGCACTGGGGTAGGTTGCCTTGGAAATTAACATATCTGCAGCACTTCCAAAGCAGGCTGGATCAACATCTGTGGGTACCACTGAACCACTCCACTCTCCTGGAGCTGGAGAAGGAATGGGTGACTCTTTAATATCCTTTCTGGCCTTGCTTGCATAAAATTTAACGATTCCTTGGAGAAGTACATGTTCATTTATCACCCTCTGGGTGAATTTTAGAAGTGCTACTTGCACGTGTGTGTTCCTTGCCTCCAGAGCCTTCCTTGAGATTATTACTCTTTTAAACACTAGGCTGTTCTCTGTGGCTCTCTCCTATAAAAGGTGAAGCTGGTCTGGCCAACCTGGAGCTATAACCCTACCAGTAACTAAAAGGACTAATATTCCTAAAGAAAACACAGAAAATGGGCCCTTGCCTACCTGGTCACCTGCCTTCACTTTTGCAGCAGCATGCACTAGAGTTTTGCTGAGCTTTGCTCTTCCACCAGTGAAACACAGAAAATAGGACCTGGGACAAGAATGGTTAGCAGGGGCAGTCCCTGCTGTCATGGGCAGCTGTAGCAGGTAATCCTCGTGGCAAGCTCAGCAAACTCCATCCCCAGTCTGGTTCACTTCCTTGTCCTTGCTACTCTCACTGGCTGGTTTCTTCAGAACATCAGCACTTAGGCAGCCAAGAACCTTCCTCTGCTTTCTAACCCAGCATTTTTTCTTGGCCTGTTTATTAATTAGTTCCTGTGCTACTGCTGCATTTCCATCTCTCTAGAGTTTTCCAGCTCAGTAGCTGGCATCAGTATCCCTCTTGGTTTTCATTCTGTAAGGCTAAACAGGTCAGGCTGTATTCTCATCTTCCCAGGGAGTCAGGGGAAGGCACCCATAGTAGTGCTCTTGTCTCCTGAGGTAGAGCAGAGGTCACCCAAAATTACAGGGTGGAGAAAGAGTGTCTCAAAACCAAACCCAACCCACTTTTGTAATACAAGACGAGGGCTCGGAAGAGTTAAGAAGTGAAGTCACGCTGTTACAAGTGCAGTTGTCCTGCAGAAACTGCTGCCATCTTGGATATTCTCTGAAGTGCTGTGACAAATCTGAGAGCGGAGGGGAGAGCGGTTTGTGCAAGGAGCTCAGCCTTCCCCAAGCGTGGCTGCTGTCTGCTGTCTCTGCTGGATAGAGCCGAAGCCCACAGAGTTCAGCCCTTTTCCCGAGCTGCCTGTTGGAGGCCAGCCCCGGCGGTGGCACCAGCGCTGCAGCACTGTGGTTACACATCCAGCAGCAATGCTGCTGGAACCGGCTCGTCCCCACCCTCCTCCACTCCCAGCTGCTTTTTCCATTTCCCACCGGACGCCCTCCCTACTGCCAGTGGAAGTGTTTGCGCAGTTCTGTGCGGAACCAGGTCAGGGAGCTGATCCCAGCCAAAAAAATAGCCTGCAACTTTATTTTCCCTTCCAGCTGGAAGAAGTTCTGTCTGGTTTCTTGGGTGGCTGCACAAGCACTTTGGCTGGCACAAGGGAGGCAAGAGGATGGGGGTGGAAAGAGGCAGCTCTGCCATGCGTGCTCCTCCCAGGAGAAGGTGGCTGATGCACAGAGCCTCCCCTCTGCTCTCGGCTGGCGTGGGCTGATCTCGCAAGGAAAATCACGGACTTGTTTTCCGTCATGCCCCAGATACTCCCCACCCTCCTTTCAAGGAACTCTGCTCTTCCCCTGGCCGTCTCTAGCATTCCATACAGAGACTCTCTGATCACTCAACAGCCTCTACAACAGCCAGGTTTTAAAGGTGTCCCACTTGCCTGATGTTGTACAAAGGACTGGAAGAGAGTTCAGGGGCTGTTTGGTCTAAAGCTGGTGGGTGCTACTACTCATGTCACACAATCCCTTCTAGAAGCTGGGCTACATTTTCCATGCCTGAGTCTTTGGACCATTACAGTGGTGCATTCTTGCATCATAATTAACAGTTACCGGAAAGATATTTTGAAAAATGTGGTTCTTTGTAATCACAGTTAGAAATGTCTATATCTAACTAACTGTGTTCATTCAGGCACTCCTTTCTTGGGCAGCTATTACAACCCACTTTAAAACAAACCCACTCCCCTCTCTTCTCACATTTTTTGGCTCTGAGCTTTGCTATTAATGACAGACAAATGATTTCCAAGAGCAATTTTATCATTTGAAGTTTTCTCATTTTAATATGTTTGGCTCCTGACACTTCCAGGGAGGCTGGTACAGCCATTACCACTAACACACTTTGCAGAAAGCCTCTCATGTTGTCCTGGGAGAGCGAAATGAGGTTTGATTGAAGGACCTACAAGGACATAGGGGTTGCCATAAGTTCTGACTGATTTCTGTACTTACTCTGAGGGCACAGTGCAAGATTGGTACTCTTTGCAATACCTCTCTGGAGAGTGTGTTAAAAGAAAAACCTTGGCATTTAGATATATTCGGAACAAACAGTTTTAAAAAGACACATTTTTATATAGCATGCAGCCCTGTCTGAAATCTGTGCACTGGTACTATTTGTTTATCTTCTAAATGAAATCATAGATACTTCATTCCTGTCTGCCCAGCAGAAAATATTTTGTAGTCGGTTTTATGCTTATGTCACATGTAGAAACTCAAAAAACTTTGGCCAGCTTTCATGGGCTGTTTGCTGGAAGCCTGTTCACAAAGGACCTGTACAAGATGAAGTCCTTTGAACTCCCAGGAGTGCCTTAACAAATACTGTTGGCACCCATCCAGTGTAAATTATCTATTAATAAGCAACATGTATTTATAACTTGATCAACCATAACATCTTTTTATAGACTACAGTAAAAAAAAGTAATTTAAAACAGGTAATTATCTGTATTAGCATCTGTGCAATAGTATGCTCACAGAGAATTTCAGTTAACATACAGGCTCCTGTCAGGACAGCAAGTCAACAGCAGCAGCATGGCTGCATTTGGGGTTAAATGCCTTTATACTAAGGAAAAAGAAAGGCAAAAGCCAACAGGGGCTGAAGAGTAGCAATGAGTAACCTCTTTCCCCTCTCCTCCACTTCCCTGTAGAATTCAAATAATCACCTCAGTGATAACAAGAGACAGGGATCTTAATTTTCATTCAAAAGTAGGAGCCTTGGTGGTGGCTTTTGATTGTAGCATCAGCCTCCTGGTTCCTGATGAGCTTTCAGCCTTAGGCCAAATCCTAAGGATGAAACGAGCTGTGTCCTAGCCCTGTTTTCCTGTGTAATACCAGCCCGGTCCCTAAACACATCTCACTGCTTCAGCTCGTATATCTGTAAGTTTTAAAAAAAAAAAGCTGTTTAAGAGGAATGCAGAGAGGTTAAATTCATCAGCACTTTGAAATGAACTTGCAGTACTAAGCACTAGTATTCTCACTGCAAAATGAGGCCTTTTGCTGGGAAGCATCAATGCAACAGGATCGTCTACTGACAGACTTGTCAGCACTTTTAGGCAGGCTGCAGTATTAGAACATGCATTTGGCTGAACTGTTTAAACAGAATATATTCCTTACCATAAATTTTCTATGCTACTGAAACTACAGAAATTCTCCTTCAAAAGCCAAACACGCCTACCTGATTTGCAAGTAGCACAGAGTAGCACTTTCACTAAAATCTAGAGAACTATTGCTGATTTTTCTGCCTGAGGAACCCACCTAATAATAATAACAACATGTTTTTCTACACTGTGGCTTGATTCTGTTTCCATTCCAGTGTCATTCGTAGTTGTTTTTAACTTCAGCGAAAAGCAAGATTTCATTTCAGCTAAGACCAGACATATCAAATTCAACTGGAAAAAAAAGTGTTGGGGAGGGGAAAGGAAGGGCATTTTGGCTGGGGAGAAAAATGAGAAGAAGGGACTGCAAAGAGAGTAAAGTGCGAATTTTCTCTGAGATGTAACGCTATCTTAGCAGCAGCAGTTAGCAGGCACAGCTTTCTGGACCTCGTCCCTTCGCCCCTTAGTTTTCCATCTGTAGGTTCTGCTGTGTGCTGGGGAGGGAGGGAAGGGGTTGGGAAGGCTGCCGTGGCTGCCCAGCCCATGCCAGGAACCTCTTGGTACACTGGCTGCATCACGGCGTCCCTGCCCGAGTGAGCTCATGGGGCTCAGCTGGGCAGAGGTAGCGCAGACACGCAGTGAGCACGAGTGTCATGGAAAGCCTAAGAGGGGCGCTTGTTCCAGGGCTGCCTGGACAATGAAGAATCGGCTGCCACCCCCTCTCTCGCCCCCCAGCCCATGCCAAGGCGGGCGGCCGCCGGCACATGAATAGCAGGTCTGTTCCAGCAGCTGCCTCCTGGTCCAGCGCAGGGAGAGGCTCCGGGAGCGCAGAGCGCTGCGGCCGCCGGGGAAGAGACCTGGGGGCAGGAGGATGGCCTCGGCAAGGGACAGCACCAACCCTCACGTGAGTCCGTCCTGGGGAAATGCCCGTGGGAGGGAGAGGTGGCAGGGAACAGCCCCAGCTTGGGGAAAACATCCACCGCTCCTATCACTTGCTCCTCAGCTTTGGCAGCCAATTTCCTTTGAAAACTCAGTTCTGCTTTTTTCCCCTGCTCCCCTTTGAAGAAAAACCAGCGGCAGGATGTCTGCTGTGTTCTGCCAAGAGCAGTTATGAGCCTTTTTCCAAAAAAATAAGGGTAAGAAGAGGGATATTGCTAAAAAGAGATGCTTTTTAGGGAAGGAGGGGCAGCAGAGGAAGAGATTAGCCTTCAGCCCTCAGAAGGAGGCAGCACATACTCTACAAGCTACATAAGTCTGATCTGTCCCTCATCTCACAAAGCCTTTCTCTGTTTGGCAAAAAGTACTCTCAATCTGGAGAGGAGAAAAAGAAATAAATACAGCAAATACTGAGGGAGTGCAGAGGCCAAGGTTTCCTATGCAGGGTTTATAGAGAAACAAAACTTCTTGGTGAGGTTCTTTCAGTTCTCTGTGTTCCTATTCTGAGTGTTTGTGTTTTTTAAGAGGGGTGTTTCTTGTGCGCAGTGTGCGTTCTCGGAAAGGGCAACAAGGGTTTGGAAAAAAGAGACTGTTAGACATGAAATGGAATCAAAAGCCCAGATCACAAACGCCCATCAAACCTCAGAAGGTCAAGTCCAGATCTGCACTTCAGACAATTGTGGAGAAGGGAAGATTATGAAGCATTGCCTAGGGCACAGCTTCCAGCCTTGAGTAGGTGGCATCAGGGTCCAAATTTTGCAGCTGACTTTTCTCTGTCTGAAATGGTCTTAATCATCCTTAGACTTGGTAGTGGGGAAGTATATCTGGGGTCTCAACTTTTATTTCTCCATCTTCTGCATCAAAGAAATTAAGATGGTTAGATTTGTGCCCCTGGAAATAATCAGGACCATTATCCTTAGCTAGAAAGGAGGAGTGAGACTCCCCTAACCTGCAGAATCTATCTCCACTGAGATACGAGGTGCAGAGCAGCTTTTGAAGGCCTGGGAGTAGCTATGCTCAGTGAGAGACACAATAAGTGAGGAAGATGCATAGGTAACTATGACAGCTGGTGAAAATATACTTTGTTAAAGACTGGGAGAGATAAAGGTCTTTCCTAGAACTGGACAATAAGGGGAAAAATATAGATATCATTAAGCCAGGAACTGATGGTAAAGAGAAGAGGACAAGAAAATTATGCTAAATAAAAAGGTCAAATTAACTCTTTGTATATTAAATCACTCAATGGAAACTTTCAGGTTTATCATGAATTTGAAGTCCAGGTATAACAGATGAAAAAAATCAGCTTCACTGATTAAAAGTCTCATAAACTACTGAAAAATCTGGGGTTTAGAGTTTTCTCTTTCAACCCATCTTGAGGTTAAGTGAAGAGCCAAAAGTGATTACCACCATCATCGGCCTTTACAATACTCAAATAAGTAAGCCCAGAAGGTCAAAGGTTCCTCGAGCTGCCAGACTGAAAAGAACATCCTATCTGTTTCTAGAGCAGGGAGGTGTGGAGTGTGCACTGCTACACAGACTGCCCCAAGGACAGCTGTGCTGCCGAGATTTTCTCTGTGACACCTCCCAGGGAAGCCAGCAGGCAGGGCAAAGCACAGGTGAATGCACACAGACTCCTGCAGGCTTGTGATCAGGAAATACACAGTGCTAGGGGAGGGAGTGTTACCCACTGGTGTCATGGGTAAAACCCCTTAACCAAATGAACCTAGTTTGGTTCAGACTCCAAAGGACACAAAGGCCTGAGCTGCAAATGGACCAAGAACTCCTCTGGTTGCAATCTGCTTTCTGAAAGCCCACAAAGGAGCAGAGCTGACCCAGGGAGCATCGAGGCATGAGCTTGGAACACCAACCATGCGATTAACATATGAATAGCGAGCAACTTTTCCAAGACTCATTTATCAAGGAACAAAGAAAGTTGTGGGTACAAGGAGTCTCATGCATACCTTTACTATCACATGTAATTTGACTACAAGCCAACCACTTTATTCTATAAATAAAGGCCTGAGTGAGCCTTCTTTGAGCTCCCCTGGCTAAGCAGCCTGACTGCATGGCAGGGATTTCCCCTTCACTGTGATGACCCTCAAGGCTGCTCCTCAAAGCAGAGAGACTTTTACCAGCAGCAGATCTTTGGTAAGTGATCCATACTGCACATAACCTTGTTGTGTGGTAACTTTGAGTTGTGCCCTGGGAACTTTGATTTTATCTTGGTAACTTTGGTTTCTTTTCTTGGTACCTTTGACTTGTACCTTGGTAGTTTTGAATCATTGTTCAAATGATTGTGCTACTGTATAACAACAGAGTGAAGCTTGCCATCAAACATTTTAAGTCACATTTTTACAACATGGTATTAAAATCACTTTCACAAATATCTTTGACGATGATTCTTGAAGCGATCCAAATCCCCATCCACGACAAATTGGTGTAGATGGCAGAATCCTGAATCAGGGTTCGGGACAATAGCTGAGACAAGCAGAGTCCTGTAAATGATGTGACTTGACAAGTGTGAGATGAGGGGAGGAGCAGTCAGTGGCAGAGAAAAAAAAGTGGTTTTCGGTGGAAAGTATGTTTAAAAGCCTCTTTTGAGCCCCTGCTCTGAGCAGTGAAGGCAGAGCAGGTATCTTCTTGGAAGTTTCCAGCTGAGGGCTTACGAAAATTTTGGGGAATGTGCACTGCACACTGTAAGGCGTGACTCCTCCTCAAAGAGCTCCTGCATGGAGCAGCAGGAACAGTTTTGAGAGTTAACTGTGGTACAACATAGAAATAGGAATTTTTATATATAGACCAAGGGTCCTGGGCCCAAAGCAGTTGCACAGTACCTCCTATCATTTCTTATACAACATTTACGTGGACAGGCTAGGCAGGTAACTAAAATTAAAACAATGGGCCTTTGTCCTCATGTTGGAGACAGCAGGAAAAGGCAATCAAGATTTAAGAAGGCTCTAAGGAGAACTGATCAGTCCCCAATGTTTTTTGCTTATTCTGAGGCATGAACAGGAGCTCACTCAGCAAAATTGAAAGTGTCTGTAACAGGACTCCCTGATCCAGCGTGTCATCAGCCTGTGGAATTTGCCATCTCCTGGGGCAGGTTACAAGGTCAAATATTGGGGCGAGCAAACATTTAAAAGAGGTCGGGAGGTCCAGTAACAGTATTTACAGTTATGCAAGCTAAAAAAGGTACCTTCAGATTCCATAAGCCAATAGCAGGATAAAAATAAATATGCTTTTCAGTTCCCTACAGGCAATAGCACAATTGCTGACCAGACTACAAGTGGTAGCTTGTGTGACAGAAGTTAGACACCAGCTCTCCATGAGTGACGCCTAGGACTGCTTTTCAACAGCAAGAAGTATCTCCCATTAGTCCACCTTCTCCCTTACAAAAATTCTCTTGTTCTGTGTGCTTCTGAGGAGTCTGTTTTCCCATTCTGACTTCTAGGAAGACCAACAAAACCTCAAACGGTGCAGAGAGAAATGCAAAAAGGAAATGGTGCTGAAATAGAAAAAAGGCACAAGACTGTGCAGCCTTACCTGATTTATGCCAGCCAGTCAAGTGCTAAGAAAATAAATAAAACTGGAATGAAAGTATTTTAATTTAAAATATTAATATATGTATTAAAAGATAAAACTTTGACAGTATTTATTCTGAAAGACGCATTTTCCTCCCCAGATGTCTCTATTTGTGGCTTCCAAGTGAAACTTCTACCTTCCTCTATTAAACACCTGCCATTGACAAAAAACCAGGCAGAGAGCAATATCCTGGTGAGGTACAGCTGAACACATCCTGAGGTAGCTGGGATCTGAAAAACACATTTGGGATAGAAACAAAACAATCCAACAAGATCCCATCACCAGTTTCCTTTTACTTCAGGAAACACAGGTTTATAAATCAGAAGTATGGCTTTGATAGAAACACTCTGACTGATTTGTCTGCACTTCTTTATGCTATTTTCCCCCCTGACTCTCACCTCCAGCCCTTCCACAGAGATTCGCAGGGGGGAGAGGGGAGGGGGGGAGCCACATAGGACAGCTCTTTTCAGCAGCAAAAGGCCCATTAAATCTGCTTAGCTGTGTACCTCAGCTGCTGCAGCTCACGATCTGGCATCTTAACACAACCCTGTTTCAGTGGTGATCTGAGCTAATGTCCCAGCCTTTGAACGGGAGCGACTGAGACAACATCCCACCACTCCCACCACAGCAGCAGCAACCAGGAAAAGCTCTGTGGCCAGCTGAAACCAGCAACACTCACACATCTTGCCACAGCTAGGTCTGCTAGAGCCCCAGATGGGTATTGCAGAGCAGAGCAAAGATTGGGGCTGGTATTAAATAGCTCCATAGTTTCATTAGATTTATATTTTTACGTTTTCTTGCATGGGTGTTGTGTTCTGTACAAATGGGTGTTCAAGGGATGTGCGCCGGATGAAATGTCATCCCTGGTCATATTGCAAAAGAGGCTATATACTGTATGTTGTGTCTTTCTTTTTATAGTTTCTTACTCTTTGGATTAAAAAAATTTACAATCCTCTGGGATGAGAAGCAGAAGTAATACCTCACCATTTAGGGAATCATACATACTTCAAAAGTAAAAAGAGTAAACAGCTAAAATAATCGTTCTGGAAAACAGACCCGACACTGAAAATTTTTGGCAGAAGTTGCTTCACGAATACCTTGAATGGAAAATACATCTGTGGAAATAAAGACAGGTTTACAAGTAAGTTGCAAGAAAAAAAGATTTCAAGTGACTGCATAGTTTACTTCCAGTGCTCAGTTTTTGGCCAGATCTACAGCAGGCAGATTTTAGAAAGGCAGATAAATAGAGTTAGCTATAGGTGTAACAGTGCAGACTTTTCCAAAATGCCCACAGAACCACTGGAAAGTCCCCCTTACCACAGTAAATCCCATCTCTCACATCCCACTTTCAGTCTAGACCTGATAAGGGCATGCAGAGAGTGTGTTCACAGCTGGGTTAGACTTTCGGTTTTCTGGTGTTTTGTGGCTTTAACTTGTGCCTCAAGGCTGTGATGTGCTTACAGGTTCCTGGTTTGGGCATGTATTCGCCTGCTTCTGCAGCAGCAGCCAGCTTGTACTTTCCAGTGCTCCAGGACCTCTCCTCTCCTCTCCTTCAGCCATTTCCTAGAATGGTGGCAGTCTTGTATGGCCAATGAAGCAAAGTGCCTGCCCCAGGGCACCTCGGTAGCGTTATCTGGGTTCTGTAACTGGGGCCTGGTCTGCATTGAGAAAGCCTCTCAAAAAGAAACCTACGTGCTTCAGAAAAATCCATTTCTGTGACATCCTTGTGCACTGCATGCAATCGAGTTATCAGGAGTCTGAGGAGCTTATCTCACTGTGTTTTTAACTAAACTAACTGAGGCACTCCAGCCTTTCAAACAGGACCCCACTCCCAGGGTTACACTCCATCACCAATGATACTCATTTGACTCTGGCAAAGCTGGTTCAGAGAGATAAATTCAAAGAAAACTAAACACTTTTTGGCAGGGGTAATGCTCTGGTTTGCTGTCCTGCAGTGGTTCCCGGGAGGATCCCACACCTCCCCATGACTGGGACTGCGTGGCCATGAGAGCATGTAGAGGCAACAGAGTCTCTCCTTTCTGTGGCAGCTCCCCCTCACTTGAGATCAGTAATCTGAAGGTTCAGGTCTTGGTGTAGCCAGTGGGAGAAGCAGGGAAGGCCCCAACAGTAACAATGATTGCTCTCACTAGTGGATGCCACCAAGACTTGACAGCAAGATTTCAGGCTGCTCCTTGAGAGTAAAGCCTTTACAGGGCTTGGGCAGAGATTCACTGTGCCCTAGTTGGTCAAAAGACAGGTGAGAAATAGGTTATCACACTTTGGAGCAAGAGTGACCCTATGCTTTTCTTCCCCAGTTGCCAGGACCCAAAAGTCTGTGTAGCACTCCCTGTGCTGGTCCCAGAAACCAGCAACACTCACACTAGGACACAGACAAGTGTGACCACAAGGTGCTGAGAAGAAGGAGACTATTCCCTGCAATCAGTACTAATTGGTCCTTGGTTCTATTGTCAGATGTGATATTTCTCCTCTCCCCTTCACATTCCTCCTGCCCGCTCTGCCTGGGCATGGCCAGTTTTCCCACTTAGGGTGAATGTTTGCTTAGGCCCTTCCTGAACACAGAAACAGTATTTTTCACCTTGAGGAACTGGACTCTGGGTTTTAAGGCATGTGGGGAAGATGAGGCACGTGTGGAGTTAAATATACCCTTGGAGCATCCTTACACCAGGGGTTGGTCTGGACCCTCACACTCCCCCTTGTAGAGGGGCAGTGAAAGAAAAGCAGCAATGTCTTTGTGAGGGAGGGAGCCTGGTCCCACACTGTGCACTGGACATGGCTGATGACCACAGCACAGCCAGGGCTCAGGTCACAACTAAAATATTAAAAGTAGTGTGGGACAAAAAATGGGCTCTGTAAAAGCAATCTGATGAAGCCCAGAAATTTCTGAAGAGAAAATTGGGAGGGAAGGAGGGAATCACCTGGGTCAGGGGGTGTTGCCACATACCCTGAGGTAACGGAAGAGAACCCGAGCTTGACTGCTATAAAAGTGTATTAAAAATAACAGAATTTTTTTGTAAAGCTTGTACAACTATAGCAGGGAGAGCAGAGAGGGAGCAAGGCCCAGGAGGCACAGGCTCTGCCTGTGGGGATGGGAAGGAGGTGAACTGGCACGGGAGCTGGGGTGACAAGATGGCACCTGTGCAGCGCAGGAAGATTGAGGGAACACTCAAGGGGCCATGATCCACTGAGTGACAGCACAACAGCATGGCTGTACCCTGTTTGGGGGACAAGGTCAGCCAGCAGCCACACCAAACTATCCCAGGACAAGCCCCCTGCCACCCCCATGCTGCTCCACCAGCTCGGCCTGGCCTGCTCAGCAGCCACCAGCGCGACTTCTCTTGTTGCAGCGTCTCCCCCTCAGCCACAGCCCTCAGGGGCACCACCTCTTGCCGTGCAGCCGTTTCACACACAGAGACACAGACACATCCACCCACACTCACACCGTGCAGGTCTGAGTGCACAAGGAGTGTTGTGTTTAGTGAGTAATCATAACCCTGGTTATGGTGGTGGCAACACACCTCTCCTGGCTGGCCAACAATAAAACCTCCCACTGAGACATCTGTGTGAGTGGGAATCCTCTGCAACGTGAAATACCTGCTAAAACACACCTAAATAGAATTTTTCTATCTTTTGTCAAATAGTTGCCCTTCTCAGCTTCGTTCCAGCCTGTGCCCAAGAGCTAATCCATGCCTCTGCTTCTCCCTGTTTGCCCCCAGCTGCCACATAAGTACAGCGTCTTCCCTCACTGGACCAGTGAAAATGGAAGCCTCCAGTCCAAGTCACCATTTCTCAGCCTTTCCTGTAAAATCTGTATTAATTTGCTCTGTTTCTCTTCTGAGAACCAAAAATGGGCAGGCACACAGTAACTGCACACAGAAGCTCAAGCTTCTCCAAGTACAAAAGGGTGAATGGGCATTTTCACTGCCATTTCCCTATGCCTGGCTTGTGAGTCAAATGTTTATAAAACTGTCTCTGAGGAAAGGCAACACAAGAAATGAGCTCTACGACTGTAATCTAGACTGCCTCAGGTATGTAAACATATAACAGAAACGTTTGAATTGGACCCCAGAATGATGGAAGGGCCCGTGTGCAGAGGCTGCACCATCCACATCACCAGTTACCATACACCTTGACACACTCCTTTGAACTAGCCAAGCTATAATTCCTTGTCAAATTACATGAATCAGATACGTGACTCTGTAATTACAGCTGTGAAAACCATTATACTCAGGATCTTAGAACTTTCTATCCAACATAAGCCTTGGGGAAGAAATTTCTCATGAAGCTGCTTGGGTCAAGGTTCAGTGAGTGCTGGAAATTCTGGGGGAATCCTGTTGGCAGGTTTAGAGAAATGAGAACAAGAAAATGAGATAATGTACTGGTTTGTGGCTTGTTCATGCTCTTTTGTTTTTTTCTTTATTTTTTTCCCTAATATTTATGCATATTTGCAGGAGTTTTCTCTTTTGCAGTCACATAACTAAATAATTTTTGTGAGATTAAAAAAAAGGCCCAAATTCACCACAGACATTGATTATGAGAGAAAAACAACTGCTCCTACCAATCTAACAAGAGCCAAAGGGTGCCAACCATTCTTCTGTAACCTATGTTTTACTGAAGGTGTATTTCTGCAGAAAATAACAGCACAGCAATACTTTCCCAGGATTTGTGTGAGAACCAAGTTCTCCTGTCCCTGGCTCTCCAAGCGTGCTATGACTATCAATGAATTTATTTTCGCAACCTCCACCTGGAGCAAGAGGTGCTTTCCTGCCTGTTTTACCAATATTAAGTCAGGGCAGAGATGGTTAAATGAGCACTGACGTACCCAAGGACACGGCAGTAGGAGGTGACAGAAGGAGGAAGGAAAGACTGAGCATCTCTGGATGGGTGAATGGCCAAGGAGCAGGAGTGTTCTTTGGTTTCATCTTTTTCGCACTGGCTAAACTCTTAATCTCTATCAATTTTCGATGAAACCATTAAAGATTTTTTTTTTAGTCACCAGAAACTGCTGGGTTAATTTACACAATGTAAAGAAGAGCATTAATTGAAGCTGTCAATAAGAGACCACACACAATTCCTTCCCTGCTGAATGTTAACTTCAGCATCAATTAGAAACAAATTTTGACACACTTTCAAAAGTTCAGGCACACAGCTGTGTTCACACCTCTTCCTTGCTGGAACTAGAGTCACTCAACCACACTGGTGTAGGATGAAACCCCAAAGCCAAAGTGAAACAAGCTGAACTACGCTGAACAGAAATTCTGAGTCAGAATGACCATTCAGGTTCTTGATGCAACTTTTCAACTTGAACTTTGCACCTCCTTCTGGCTGATTCAAGATGAAATGTTCCTGCATGCCCCTGTGTGATTTCAGGCTGTGGCCACACGGTTTTTGCTGACTGAAGCTGAAACAGGGAGGTTCATCCTTCCTCATGACCACCATCAATTATTATTGCTGCCTCAATGCAATGCTCAAAGTAATCACTCTATCAAGACTGTCTGGGCTAGGAAACCTCCATTACTGAGTGTCTGAGCTAACCCAGATCATTGTGAAAGACGTTCATTAGGGAATATGTCTGGACAGAGACAGAAATAGCAGCTCCTTTAGACAGGCCTTCATCTATCTTATTGCACCGGGGTAATCGCTTGAATTCTTGAATATTTCTTGGCTGATTATGTTAGTTGAAGATCTAGTTATTCTATGACTATCAGAAGACAACAGATCTGGGTTCTTCACTTAGTTGTTCAAAATAAGGAAAACAGTTAACAGATACAAATGCAATAAAAACCATTCCTACATAACATTGGCACCTGGGGGTTTCCTCATCTTTTGCCCATGGTGATAACTTGACTGGCAATCCACACAGATCAGGGAGACATCCAGCAAAGGATGGATAGGCTACAAGAAAATAGAATGTGCTGCTGTTTTCTTTTAACCAAAACAGATTTGAACTCCATCTTCACGTGCTAGATTCTTGGGAGCTGACTCTGGACCAATTCCTCAGCTGGCCCCCATTTTTGGCATGTGGTTGTGAAAAAGTTGCCGAAGGGAGTTGTGTCAAAGGGCTTTTACTTTGCTCTTAATGGCTCCACGTACAGTCTGAAGGAATCTGAAGCGCTCACGAAATGTGGTTTCCCCTCTGGTGTTTGCTGTTCAGCTGGCTCAGCAGCTCAACCATTTAAAACCATTGTGAGTGGATTTAGCACTTGTGAAATAATGCTGGCCTGTTCAGACCCAGGGAGGGATGGGCAAAGTCCACTGGTACAATAAAAAGCCCCTCTTACCTCCTTCTCCTATGAGGAGCCAGGGTGCAATAGAGTTTGAGGGAGTTTGAGGGAGAAAACTACTCACACCCAGGTGCAGCTACACAGATATCAGGTGAAAGAGATACGGGCCTACCAAAATGCAAAAAGCTAACACATGTTCAGAGGAAGGAATAATTTCAGTATCCCAGAAGCAGGAACAAAAACAAAAAAAAGAAAAAAACCCACACCAAAACAAGTACACCAAAACCTCATTAAGTAAGCAGAGGGAGCAAATCATGAAGGAGAAGTTAAAAAAAGAAAGAGGAGAGCAGCCCCAGACGAGAGCTCCAGCAGGGTGTGCTCCATAAAATCACAGACCATGAATGCTAGTAAGCCAAATTAGGGGAGCAGATACAGAAAACAGAGTCCTGGAGGTCTCTGTCTTCAGAATCCAGAGAAGATGGAGCATCCCACTTGCCCCTAGTCCGAGCTGCTAAGAGTAGCAAGAGGTGTGTTTTGTCTCTGAGCTGGTCTAATGCCCAGTTATTCTGCTGAGACCATAAAAAAAAGAGCTACCAGGCACGCTGTAGATCTGTATCCTTGTGTAGAGATTTGAGCTCAGGACCAGGCTCAGACAGGCAACTCAAGAGCAGATGGCAACAGATCTTGGTGGCTGCTAATTAGATTAGCTTTTGGCTAGCCACGTTGAGTTGAGGAGCCCCCTGATTCATTTCCAAGCCCTGCCTTCAGCCACGAGCCTGCAGCCATCACTCTGAGTTGCTGAGCGGGGTCAGTCTTCACTTTTTTGGGCCATGGCAGAGCACAGCTCTCCTGCAGGCCCCTCCCTGGGAAGGGGAATGGGCTCGGGGCTCGGCTCTGGGCCAGCGTGGTGGTGAACTCAGGTGTTTATGGCCAGGGTGGAGCAGGGCCGTCCCGAAGCGCTTCCTCTTGCCTCACTCACACAACAACAAACAGGGACATTATCTCTCCTGGGGGAGCAGCTGACTCAGACGCTTGGCCAGGTGCAGGGAAAGGTGTCCCTGTCATTGCCAACAGCAAAGAATGGCTAAAAAATAAAAACATGCATCACTTTGTGGCTGCAAATGATAACAATACATTCCTTGTTATTCTGATCCAAAAGCAATTTGGATTTTTTTCTTCCTTTGTTCCCCTCCCTGTGTTTTCCTATCTGATGAGGACTTGTTTCTCAGCTAGGAGCCCGGTCAGTCTGTTATTGGTGTGCCTATTATCATTTTTATGTTCCTCCCATTTTTTTGTTTTACATATTATCAAATGACTTATGAAAAGTAAAGTTCAGCCAACTAAACCTCAAAGGAGTTATGCAAGAGCAAGTAGCACTGAGCTTTACCACAAGGCCTGTACATTAAACATGCATGTCCATGGATTGATAAATCTGTTTATGGAGTACATGGTGGGTACATGGAGATGCAGATATGGCTGGCGGATGCTGCTCCCAGTGGCTATCCCAAAATCAGAAGATGCTGTCTCCAGTGCTACTCTTGACCTCTCTGAGAGCTGAGGGGCAGTATCTGGCCGAGTAACTCCTCCAGCTGTATCAGTCAATTCCATACAGATGATACAATTCCATATACATGATACATTTGTACCCTGCACACTGACAGAGTACTTCTCTCTCGTTATCATCTGCTCAGTGGGCGTAATTGTACGGCTGATTCAGCAGAAATGGGAGCCCTACTTGTGGGAAGTTTGTGTCAGGACCAGCCAAACACACAGGCTAGGAGAAGGCTGTGATTTACTGATAACAATCTTTGTCTAGAAAGATCTATGTGCTTTAAAGGCCTTCTTCTCCTTTTGGTGCATTGTGAAGGGCAGTAGGACTCTGTGACTCCTCTTGGTTGGGCTGTAGATGACACTTTGTGGACCCAAAATTGTGGGAATGTTGTATCTGGTACAAAGCAGCCTTCAGTCTGCCTTTTGCCCAAGGCACACGCGTTACGTACACAGTCAATGCTAACATGTTGATACCTGTGAGCAAAGGGAAATTCACATTCTGTACTCAAGTGCTGCAGGAGCTGAGGTGTTGAGATGATGTAGGGAGGGCAGAAGATGGGTTACAAGGTAAAAAGTCTTCAAAAGGCCCAAGAAAACAAAACTGTTTGGTGCCAGGGTCAAAAACTGGAGAGGACAATTGCAATGATTTCACTAAATATTTATCTCCCTGTCAGGTAGTTAAAAGTCACTGGTCATGATTATCATATTAATAAGTGCAAAAAAGTTTTCTTTGCCTACTTTCTCTGGTCGTGCTAGCAGCAGCATCAAACAGAGTACCAGGGTGCCCAAAATGAACATGAGAAGCTGTGAATAAGAAAAAAGAGGCAAACTGGCATTTCTTTCCGTTGGGTTTTGTTTGGGGTTTTTTTTCAGGGAAAGAAGAAGAAAAAAAAAACACCAACAAACTGTAGTGGGTGCACAGAAAGGCACCACAGAACCCCAAGGCTGCTGCACAACATATTGACAGTAAAGCTGAGCTGCTCCAACAGGGGTGAGCTCTGTGGGGGGGAGGCAGAAACCCAGAAAGAAAGGGTGTGATCAGAAGTGAATAAACTACAGGGATAAACTCCTCAATCATTTCATGCTAGGTGTCTGTAAATGTTTCAATGCAGAACTAGAACTGGGAGCTAACATGAGCCCTTTGTCTAAGCCCGTGCCAGTTAAAGACCACCACAACTGCCCTTCAAACACTGTCATCCAGTGCCCAGCCTGCCCTACAGGGTCCAGGATTTTTCTTCCTCCTCCCTATCTCTTTCATCCCTCCTCAAGCGTTTAGGATTTCATTTGGACATAGCATTTTGGCTATCCCCTTACAAGGACCCAGCTTTGGTACACGATGCACACTGAGTGAACCCCACTTGAAATCCAGGGCATTTATCCTGCATCAGTGGTTCCCACTTCTTCTGTCCCTTGGCCATCTTGAAGGGAGAAACTACAGGATAACCACTAGGTACAGTGAGAAAGGAATCATAAGAAACTTCAGTTCCTGCAAAGTTTTGTTTGCCCACTCCAAAAACTTCACATGTTCAGGGTCTGAATGTGAATGCTTTTTTCAGAACAAGACTATGTTTGCAGAATCTGGGCGTTCAATTTTCATAGAAATGGTTATTCTGCTTTAATCTCCTCCCACTCCTATTCTGGCTCTGAGGTCTTTGCTTCCCCAACACAGTCTCCTAGGAAGGCCTCATTTGCTACACCCCTTTCCAAAGGTCTCTCAAAGCAACGTCTACTCAGGAGATCTCTGAAAACACAATTGTCAAATCAGGGGATTTGGGCCTCCCTTTAATTTCTGCCATGCTGTACTATAGCTCCTCATTATAAAGTTAGCTCTTAAAGGTTCTTTGTCTCTGCAGGGTTGAAAGTTGCTGACTGAATGTCTGCATCCAATTTTCCACCAGTCCTCCTTTAACTGGCCATTCTCAGCTATGCAAAGTGTTTGCATAATGCTACAAGATCATTCACACATCAATCTTATTTTACATTTTGAACCTGTTTTGCAAAGGGGTTAATGAGAAAACAAAACACAACCTGAATAATAAGTCACCAGAAAAAACCACTATCCTAATCCTTTAATATAGAGCCAGAACAGCAGTTCTTTTCACAGAGGGAAGAGGACGGACGTTTTTCTAATCTGAGAATGTAATTCCCAGGGACAGTGTATGAGAAAACAGCAGTAATCTACAGAACACCCAGGAACAGTTGTTGAAAGATTCCCAGGGTGTTACTTTTGGCAGGACATCAGGTTCCAATAAAACCCTCTGAAAACACTAGCCTAACAACAACAATAATAATAATATTTTACACAGATGAAGAGTCTTTTATCTAAGGCTCACTGCAAATGATGAACGAGCTTCTTGAGGAGGGGTAAATGAAAGTGATGCTCCACAGATATTGCCACTGATTTGGTGATGTAGAAAATAGGTTATTGTGTGCAGACTTTAGAGAGCACACAGAAAAGAGTTTACATGTAAAGGCAAGCTTGGGGACTTTCTTCATGGTGAACTTACACAGGCATTGTAATGTATTTTTTAATGTTTTCAGTAAATCCGCTGCTGCCATTCCACATACACAATCTGAGCACCTGCACACAAACCAGGTAACCAACGATTGCACTGGGCAAATACACAGAGCACTTGGTGAGCTCATTCACACCTACTTGACTCTAATGTGAAATTCTATGTCCTGTGCTTCAATTCCTTCTTGGCACGCTCTTGTATGCTTTCTGAGACTAGCCTGGACTTTAAATATGTATAAAACCATATACAAGTGCATGAAAAATTATGGACTGGAAGTAAGAGATTGGTGTAGGCTGTTTGTGAGCTGCTGGAAGTTTTGGATCCAGACTTTCACTTTGCCCTGTGAGCACATCTCTGTAGGGCAGCCATTCCACAGTGTGGACACCTTTCACAAAACCTGAAATTCTGCATCACTCTGGGCCACGTATGAATCTCAGCCTATATTTCATTTGCCATACTGTGAAGATGTTGCTTGTGGTGTCACAGTGGCAAAACCTGCAGTGAAATACAGCTTCTACTGCATCATTAACAGGTTTTGTGGCTGAATTGGATTGCATATGACTTTTTGGCATGAACATATCATCAAATGTTGCTGCCCTGACCTTGACCTAAGTGACCTTAAGAGGACAACATCTATTGAGATAAGTGGTTCCTTTCCTCAGGGTCTCTCAGTTTATATTTCACGTGAGGATTACATCTTGCTCTCTGTAGCCACTTTCAGAGTCAGCATCACTCTCATTTCCCAGCCCAGCAAAAGCTGTTGAGTAGTCATTGCCTGGGGTACGGAGACACTGAAATTCCTACTCACTGCTTACACGAAGGAAATTATGAGAAACCAGTCATGTTTCCTCTGTGTCATAAGGGTAACAACAATAGCAACAAAGGCTTTGTCAAGACACCCCCAGTCTAAGCAGTGACTAACAACCAGAAAGATTAGATATCAGGGTGATCTAATGGCCTGCTGCTCCCAAAAGGGGGAAATCCTGCTCCACTTCAGCCTATGATCCTTTGCTCCCTCCTTATCTCCTGCTCCCAGAGACACATCCCACCTTGCCCTTGTGCTGGAATTTGCCAAACCCTTCTCACAGATAATTCAGCTCATTAAAGCTGGAGAAAATGGTCTCTTTCTAAATTTTTTAAAAAACATTTTATTTATTTCTTTAAATTTAGCTTAGCTTATTGAGCTGCATTGGCTCAGAACAGAGTCTTAGGAAAGCAAATGTGCAAGAGAGCACAAGACTCACAGCAGGAGCATTTGCTCTGGACTCTTAGATCACCATAGCTACAAGGCGTGACCCTCAGAGTTGTACAGAAGATACTCTGTGGCTGCTAGTTTCACTTTTTTCCTACTGTTGACCACAGCTACTTTCTGAGATAATTCGGCCAAGTCAGGAAGCAGATTAGCAGAATAATTGGTGTGATTCTGAACTAGTATTCGGCTGCAAATGCAGAAGAGAGAATAATTCTGGCCTCTTGGAGCTGTATTATACAATACCACAAAAGAATGAAGCGGGGCAATTAGAATTGATGACACACAACTGGAACAGTTTTTATGGGTTGAACATTCCATGATGGCAGGGCATCACAGCATCCAGGAGCTGTGTAATGCTTTACTCACTATCAGATATACCCACATGGCTTCCCTGTGGCTTGAAACAGCATCTATCACTAAGCTAAAATACAGAGAAGCTCACCAGGCATCGTGAGTCACTGCGGCATTCAAGTCCATTTTCTCTGTCCAGTTTTGCTTGCCCTAGACCTGGAGAGCACCTGGTCAGAATCCTTAAAGGACCTTCAACACCAGCATCACTGGAGTGCTTTTGGCTCCCTACAAATGCACATGCACTTGCTCCTTTTGGCACTCAGTTCCTGTACAGAGGTGACATTTGTGGAAGTGCTGTTGTTAGACACAGGTTAAAAGTTTACAAATTGGTCTTAGCAGCTGTATTTGGAAGCCAAATTCTGAGAAAGCTAACTGCTCCCATCCTTCCAGATTCTGCTTTTGAACAACCCTATAGTTATGGTCAGAGATTAGAGAGATTTTTGTGGTCTTAAAAGAATGTTTTGCAATTTCTTGTCCAGCCATCTGCCCTCAAAACTTAGCAGATGACTCACTAACATTCACCTCCATTTGTTACCAAGCTAAAACTTTCATCCCCTCGGCTTCTTGTGAAGTTCCACTCTGTATCTTTTCAGAAGCAGAGCCTGTTCTAATGTGAAAGAACAAACAAGCTGTGGGAAGCCACTCAGAACTCAAGTTTTCGAAAGCTCTCATGTTAAATTCCCTGTGAGCTCGTGTGCACGTATCCAGAGAGGCATTTGCACACATAAATCACTGCTTGCTTACATCTGGCACATGCAAAGAGCACGCTGCCTGGCACCCTGCTTACGTGTGCTTCAACTACTGACTGCAGGCAGCTCTGCAGATGGGTCTGAGGAAGTTCCTTTGTAATCAGGAGACACAAAACCTTGCTGAGTATTTTGCTGATATATCTTTATATATCAGTCTCACTGTTGCTTGCCACTTCCTGATGAAGTTTCTGCAGCCTTGCACCTGTGGGATTATCAAAAGAGGTGCTTTTCATTCTTGGGAAGGAGAAAAGGTGCCAGATGTTATTTGTTTACCTTGCTGTACCTATAAGTGATCACAATTTGACCAAGCTTCAATTTCAAGACAAGCAGATATCTAAAGCAACAAATACCATCTTACCCAGGCCACGCCATCCTACCCAGACTGAATAGTTCACTGCAGTCTCACAGAAGCAGCTCACTACTTTGCTTGCATGTTCAGCCCCAAATATAGAAGATATGGTCAGAGAAGTTCAAGCTAAAAATACCAGTCTCATGCCATACCTAGGTTACTTTTACCACCTTGTACCAGGGTAAGTGCACGTCAAGTGAATTTTTCAGAGTGGTTTGTGAAAATTCCTTTGTAGTAAAACATTGATTGTACCTTTTTCAACTGTAATTTTTTTTCCCCTGCAAGTGGGTCAGACTCCTTCTGGGTCCTAAACGACAGCTTTTGAGAAAGGAATATTTCTTTTACTCTTAACCTGGAAATTTACAATCTGGTCAGAACTGCTTTTGAGTTGTGCAAGTCCAGATCTGTACTCCTTTCATAATTGTCTACCATGGTAACAAAGAGGGCAGCGCCATGTCTGGTCCCTCAAGCTCTGTACTTGTGCCAAAGATAACCAGTTGTACTGGCATAATTAATTTTGATGCATTAATAGCACAACAGTTTTTGTCTTTACCAGCCAGAATATTTTCCAGTAGGATTTGGCAAACATAATTTAACAAAGTTTTTTCCTCTGCTGAGAGGGAGAACAATCCCTGGTTTTAAAGAACAGGAGAGGAATCCTCATTTAGGGATTAATCATCACTTTGTAACTCCTGCAAAATTCACACTCCAGGCTCTGATTTAGTTATACACAATTGCTCTGGCTTACTAATTAAGAATAACATGGGTATTAGCCTTTCTTCTTTTAGGTTTTAAAATTGCTGATTTAAAACTTCTCTCGGTGTGAGAAGCATTGCTAAATATCTGAAGTGTAAAATAGCAAGGACATTTGCATTTCCAGCCAAACCCACAGGGGTCGGAAAGAAAGACATGATTTACATTCAGTACCTCCGCCTATAACCTGGAGGACATCTGGAACTCTTCAACCTCCACTCTATGAGAAAGGGACTTCTCTCCTGAGGGTACAAAGCAGATTCATAATTTGACTCTGTTTGTTGTCACTGAGGGGGCTTGAGCTTGAAATTATCAATTCCCTCCTATGACTTGTATACGAGAAAAAGCAAGAAGTGCTCCAGAGTCACATGAAGCTGACACTTATAAAGCCTTTCTTGGTCTTTCACTCAAGTTCCTAACAGGTATCCAGCCTCTCAGCTCACGCAGGTTTTCCCAACTAACCTGAGCCACTCTCTGTTTACTGTGAACAGAAACGAAAGGAAAGTGGTTTCTCCATCTTACTTCAGAAAAAAAAACCCCAACCCTTCCCTTTCTAATTCCAAAGTAGATTTCGATGAGTCCCACTTACTTATCAGTACCAATAAGGCTACTCTTCTGGTAGGAAGATGATTTACAAGGGTCAGCCTACCACATCTGCTGGACATTAGTCTAGTCCTTTACAAGAGGAGTTTGATAGTGCTGCTGAATGGCAGGGGTGATAACTCATCTTGGCCTGATTAAGGCAACATTTCTTCTAACAACTTGTTATTAAGAAATATGTGATTAACTTTGGCTTCAGTACTCTGTAGGGATTTATTATTTTCCTGATTCCTTTGAGGCTGATTTGGTAGCAGTTTTGAATTATGAAATTTGATGCCAACTTTGATCCGTTTGCATCAATAGCCTTTTTTCCCCTCAAAAAGCTCTCTCTTTGTTCACTCCTTCATGCACTTGCTAATCTCTTTGTACCTGCAGAATTTCTTTCTAATGATAGTAATAAAGAACGGCAGCACACAGGATTACTTGCTGTAGCAAACTGAAGCTCCCAAGAACACATGGCAACATGGAAAACAAGCAGAGATGTGAGTAAGAGGAGACAGGTGAGATGGATGATAAGCCCAGAGGCAGTGGCAGAACAAAGCATGGGCACAAGGAGCACAGGGGCAGGGGCAGGCCTGAAGGCAGCCATTAGGCAAATAAGGCACATTCAACCCCATCCCCATCATGAGGGGTTCCACAGGGAGCCACGTGAGCCCTTTCCGATTGACTCTGATGAAGGGATGCTGGAAGTAGATAGTTAAACCATTTCAGCTGGGGCATTCTCAAGACACAGTAAACATTCCCACTGGAATGAGCTACTCCTTCTGTGTCAAGACGCAACAGGACGTTGGCTGAACACTCGTTCTAAAGATGATTGTGGTATGTGGGGTCATGGGGGGAAATGGTGGTGGAGCAGCATCTACTTTACTCCTCAGGAACTTTCAAACTCATCTGTAAGGCTTGCACATTGCATCACCTCCTGCCACAGTAGCAGAAATGGTTTGGGGGGGTCTTTGGCATGGAAAGAAATGAAAAGAATGAAAACCATTTGTACTGGACACCACTATTAGATTTCATTGTGGTCTGTCTCTCTGTGGGAGCCTGGTTTCCCAAAGGAAAGGAACTGCCAGGAAGGTCCTTTCCGTGCATTTTTCCAGGTAGCTGCAATAATTTCTTTCATATGGAGATGTCATTTCCACACGGCAGTGATTTCTCAGTGAGTTCAAGATTATATTCCTGAGAGTGCAGACTTGCAAGCTGTCCAGAACACAAGGCAGTCCGAATGGGGCTGCTTGTTCATTTAACTGTCAAACGTACAGCTGAGGCAAGAAGTGCTTTCTCCATTTCCCCCTCCATTTCTAGGTGTACTCCAAGGGATTGAATGCATTTTGAAAAGTACTCATGCTCTGTTTGCAGTAGCAGCCATCTCTTACCCCAGCTGCAGCTGGAAAAGCTGAGATCCACTGCAGTGCTTTTGCTAACATTCCAGTGACCTGACTATCCACAGGGACAGGGTATTTCTGATAGCAAGCCCTTAATTCTTCATTCTGTAGACCCAGCTGGCCCACAGAGGCTGACATCATTTGACCACAAAATATAATGCTAACCACCAAGTTTTTTGCCAAAATATAATTTGATAGCTCAACACATGAAAATTTCTTTTGGAATCAGTGTCCACTATATATGCTATTATTCACCAGTGGCATGCATTCAGTGTCTCTATGCAATCATCCAGCAGTCTTTTTTCTATGGATACATTTGCCAAGATGAAAAACAAGGAAAAATTTAAACCATTTCCAATGTGTTTCCAACTGTTGGACTATGTTTTCTGAACCACATTGTTGAGTTGTGATCTAAATTGATGAATATTCTCCTGAGCAGCTGCTATTCAAACAGTTTTTCTCCATTTTCTTTTCTGATTATGATCTGTAAGCCATTGAACTTGAATATTATCAGGTGGGTCTACACACGTGGACAATCTGGGTTCACTACAAAGCAGGTCATAAGGGAAGTTACTTCTTCCCCTGCAGTCTGGAATGATTTTATAGTCTTTTTTGGAATGAAGAGTTCTCTTTAAATAAAAAAAAGGCCATCTTTCCAAATATATGCTGGTGTTGCTATTGCCAGTTTGACAACTGTGACATATGAACATTTCACAGGAAATTTGGAGGTTTTTTGGGTTTGTATTTTTCTTCCCCCAGGCAGCTCCGAGTCCTGAAAGAGCTGCTGATGAAATATTGAACAAGCGTTGTTAACATCTACTTGCAGCAATATAACAGCTCAGCTATAAGTTTTAGTCAGAATAAAATCTTGATATGGAATAGTTTTCCACTGGAAAAACTTCCAATGAATCTTTTTGAAACTGTGTTGAGAATACCAAAATTTGTGAAAGTTTTCCATCTAAATGTTTCAGGATGAAACATTTAATCTTTTCACTTTGAAATAGCTCTTTATTTCGTATTTGATTGACCTGGTATTTTATGTCACGAAACATTTAAAATATTTTCAGGGTAGCTGAAACATTTTCTCTCAACATAATACAGGATATTTTTCCCCTTTAAGCTTTCTTTCCCAGACAATTTTGCAGCACTTAGCATCATCCTTCCAGACCAGAACAAAGTGAATGTAACCAAGTAATGAGTGCATATTACGCACTCTCCTCTGGGTCCGAGCCACACAAGGTCTGGATCAGTGACAGCTTTCTGCTGAAAAGCTTGGCTCCTCACCTCAGGGACTCATACCATCAGCCTTGGACATCCTCTAGCTAAGGCTTCAGTGTCAAGGCATTGGCTGTCACAACAGGATCTATGCTCCCTGGATTCTGCAATTCTAGCACTGTAAGAACAACTGTGTGGTCTGAGTAAACACAGAGCAAACGCCAAACTCCGTAGCAAGGTATCTTGAACAAACACTTTGGGCCTATAATACACTGATTAATAAAATAGAGGAGTTCAGATTTTATGAGACTGCTGTGTGGAGGACTTAGATTTTCTACATAAAACGTTTCCCTTTCTTGATCCTGAGAAACAGAGGAAGATCTAAGTGTGGTCAGTTATCTACATGGTCAGTTACCTACCATGTAATTGCTGGTTATACGTAATTCTTGGTTGAGATGCAAGTTTTTTCCAGCTGAACAGAAGAGTTTTAACAACATTACAGGAAATTCAGTGATGGTTGCTAGAGCATGTAATTGAGGTTATTACAGGTAAACACCAGCAAAAGCTGGGTATTTACCAGCTAAAACCAGCTACTGCCCACAGTTTCAGCACATCCTAACAACCAGCCCCTTCCTAACCTGCTCTCAAAAGGTTTACCTCTTCAAAGAATCGTAGAATGGTTAGGGTTGGAATCCCCCTCGCCATGGGCAGGGACTCATTCCACTAGACCAGGTTATATCCAGCCTGGCCTTGAACTTTTCCAGGGATGGGGATCCCACAAACCCTCTGGGCAGCCTGTTCCAGCACCTCACCATGCCTAAAGTAAAGAATTTCTTGCTAATATCTACTGTAAACCTGTCCTCCTTCAGCTTAAGGCCCTTCATCCTTGTCCTATTCCTGCATGCCCTCAGAAAACATCCTTCTCCCACTCTCTCATAGGCCCCTTTTAGGTGCAGGAAAGAGCTCCAAGGCTTACCCAGAGCCTTCTCTTCTCCAGGCTGAGCAACCCCAACTCTCCCAACCTGTTTCCATAGGAGAGGAGCTCCAGCCCTGTGATCAACTCAGTGTCCTCCTCTGGACTCATCCCAGCAGGTCAACACCTTTCCCGTGCTGGGGGCCCAGGAGCTGGATGCAGTGCTCCAGGTGGGCTCTCACAGGAGCACTGATGCATTGCTTCACCTGGCTGCCATGCAGAAGAGGGAAGCAGAGAAGTGCTGAGTTCCGGATTGACTCAGATAGCGACCATGCCCCTGCCACTGTGTTTCTGTGCTGCTCCCAGCCATGCAGATAGCTCTGCAGATGTTTGCCAGGCACAGTTTGGCCGGGCACAGCAGGCAGATGTGTTCTGCTGCAGTAACCATGACAGGAAAAGACCAATCAAGCAGATCCTTCAGGTGGTTCAATACCCATCCAGCTCGTCATGCAGCAGTGTGAGTACAGTTCCACTGCCTTTTCAAGGGACATAAACCCGGTTAAGCTTTGCATAATCCTGCTGACCCACCATTTACATCTTTGGGATTTCATTATAGCTAGGTGAATCCATTCAACAAAAGAAACTTTTGATGTCAGGACACAACCAGATCTGAATGAGGCACGGCCTTTACCGTCTATTTAACTCTACAATTTATTGTCTTTTAAAGGCATGCTAGATTATTTCTGGAGAGGAAACTAATAAAAGATACAGATAGATAGCAGAGATTTTAGAATGTGTGCTGTTCTCTGGCAGGAAGCTATGCAAAAGCAGAGAAGTCACTGCAGGGAAAATACAGCTTCTAAAAAAAAAAAAATCCAGTATTAAGAGAAATGTACTTTGTCATCATCACATGGCAAAGTCCTTATAAACACGCTTGATTTTGGAAGCTCTTAAATTTACACTTTTTGGCATTGATATCCTGCTCCCACATATCTGTTTGAACAAAGATGATAAAAAGGTTACTCAGTTAAACTGAAGAATTGACTAAGTCTAACTTTACCTCAGTGTAATAGGTGGCTAGAATTGCTGCTATATCAGCAGCAAAGCTGACTCAAGTTTACCAGTGTACAGCAACGCATTTCAAAAGTTTAGGAAGAGAAACAGATACTCAGGAGTCCTTGGGGATCACTGAATTATTCAGTGTTGCCTTCTGAGTAAGGCTGATGCTGCACCACTTGGCTGCTTCTGTACCAAATCCAGTAACTGGTATTTGACTGGAGCATATGAAGGTGTCACATCTTGATTTAAAGATTTCAAGAGATGGAGAATTTACCTCCTTTCTTGGCAAGTTATCTCCCTGTCCTCATTTTCAATTTAAATTTAACCTCAATTCAGCTTCCTGTTGGAGGGGGTTTTGTATGCATTCTCCAGCAATATTACAAAGTTGGTTTAGTACCTGATACTTATTAAACCTGAATTAACTTTTCTTTTAAGCAGGACAACGGGATCTCTTTCAGTTTCCCATCACAAGGTATTTTATAGCATCCTCATAATTTGTATGTCTTTCTTTTCTGTGCACTCTCCAGATTTTATAGGTTTCTCAGCTGTGAGCAAGTTTCTCATGACATTGTGATATTAAACAAATTAATCTTATGAACACAGCTCTGCTCCTGTCATCACAGTAGAACTGCTGTGTCCCACAGCAAGCTCATGTTCAGTGCTACTTCCATTAGGATCCTTGAATCCATTTCTGAAACTGCCTTCCAGTTGGATGGTTCTTAATGCTCATAAGCTGTATTTCACCCGAGTAGTACCTAGCAATTACTAGAATGGCTAGATATGAAAAGTACTTACAGTAACCCTTATTATTTCATGCCATATCAATGCAAACTGGCCTGGCAAAATTACCTGGCGTGTGGCCACGTTGATTAGAATCAAGTTACTGCTTCATACTGGCTCAACTGAGGCTGGTTTCACTTTGTGACACACAAAGCTCAATGATCCCCTCTTGCCTTCCCAATCTCCACAAGAAAAATGAATAGATTTTTGTTAAATAGCATTAGTTTCACTCGCTCCCTTAGCCATATTTGCAGCCTCATGGCCCACATGCCCTCTGTCACTGCTGCCTCTCACATATTCTATTCTCCAGGCCTGCAAGGGTCTTTTATAACACTTATTTTAAGCCAGCTTTGGGCTCAAGAAATGACACAGATAAAAATACTGAGCTGCCTCAGCAGCAGTCAACACGTCAATCCTAGTTTAGATGGCTCCAGCTCTAGCACTCAACATCTGTGCCAAACCCAGCTTTAGCACCAACTAATTCCAGCCAACAGAGCACATCAGTGGGGCTCATAAAGGGCTGCAAAGGGCAATAAATCTGACAGGGTATCATTTAACACAATGACTATTTTCAAATAATATTTTCTGAAACAAAAAAAAATAATGCCCAAAAAGCCAAACCTCACTTTATACTGGGCACAGTATTTTCTATTCTCTTTCCTGCTCTGCTAGTTGAATCCCATATCAAACTTTCTCATTATTTGCCCTCTGCTATCAAAGAAGCTGAGCCAGGATTACCGAGGTCATCTTGTTTTGCCTCTCTCTGAGGTAACTCTCCTCTAGACTCAAAAGTCTCCTTATTGCTCCAAGACTTACTAAAAGTTAGCTAGAGAAAGCTGTGCACCTCACACAGCTCTTTTGCTTGTCTGGTGCTGTTTAGGCATGCTGGGGTTTATTTTTTTATTCTTTATGGCTGCTGGTTTCCATCTTTCATGGCTATTTGTGAGGGCTGGGAAGTATTTCTGCATTCCCGTGATGCTTGATTACATTATCCTGATTCTCTTTAAGCACAAAAGAGAACTACTGAGTATTTCTGCTGTTCCTGAATCATTAAGACTTTCACCATCTTCTCCTAAGCAAGTGAGCCCTACTATTGTTAGAAAATATTTTATGGCTGTTACCCTTTAAAATGCCCTACTGTCCTTAGGCTGCAAAGTAGAGGTTTCTTTTGCTCCCTTTCAAGTCTTTCCCTTCTTTATATTTCCACAGGCTCTAATTTACATAATTGCCATCTCCTTCCTCTTTCTTCTCCTCTTCCCCATTTATCTGATATATTTTTAATAGCTGCCTTTACTTCCTCACTTAATAAGGAGGTGCCGCTAACCAAAGATGCCCTTGTTCACCATTATGAAATTGTGGTTTTTAGTCATCTAGTAAAGTTTCCTAGAATAATTTCTAGTTTTCATTCACATTTTCCTGTCTAGATCTCACAACTTCTGTCCGAACTTCCCTACTCAAACACATTCATTCATCGTTTTCTTGGTTGCTGGGCGAAATAGGCCATGGGGAGCATCAGACACAAGACTAGACAGAGATGTAGGAAACAGACTAGAGAGTAAATCCTGTCTTTCCTTAGACAAGTCAGAAGATGGAAAGTTCTTCATTTAACATCCTAACATGTCTTGTTTTCCTAACAAGAAAAAATGAGATTATTTTCAATGTCTCTTCAGAATATGCTGGACTAGGGTTCAGGTCCTGTTCTCATTCACTCTAATTACAGAGTCATTACAAGGACCTACCAAGCTTGAACAGGCAGTCTCTTTTCTAGGAATTAACCAGCTCCACTCAGTTTGAAAATTATTGGAAATATGTTTTAGGCATTATTACCAAAGAAAAGAGGCTACTGGGAAAATGAGATTAAAACATCCAGAAGTTTAAAAAAGCACTAAAATACCAAGTACTTACTTACTCATTCCTGTTAAACTTTTCAGAAGCTTGTGCTTTATTAACAACAGTGATAACTAAATGTGCTGTTAGTCCAGCTGTGCTGGACTTGGGAGTCCTGGGGGAAAGCACTAAGGGTTAGCATTAACTTCCCAGATTTTTAGGAGTGCCTTGGTGAAAGATGGAAAATGTATAGTGTCCCCTAAGAAACTGAGAACAGAGGAATGAAGTTGCCTCATTGTTGCTCCTCCTTCCTGTTATGTGCTGGGTTTGAGAGTTACAAGGAAGCAAAGGACAAGTGCACGTGATGATGCAGAAGTTTACCAGAGCTGAAAGGGCTAATGATTATGAAATTAGTCTGGATTACAGCTGAGCACTGATTTAGCAAAAATGTGGCAGGAATATAAAGCTAATTCTTGGTAGACTTTTTTTTTCTGTTTGTGGGCAAGTATGATAACACACAACAAAAGGAGCATCCAGCTATGCATAAACACAACTACTAAATAGCTTTTCTGGTTTTGTTTTCTGGGCGGTGGGGACTTTTTGTTTGTTTGGGTTTTTTCTCCTTTTTTTTCCTCCTTAAATCAAGCTGTCTGCAATAGCATGAGGGAAGAGAAAAAAGGAAGAGAACTTTTGGGAAAACAGTCTTCCAAATAAACATTATAGAAACTTTGCTCCAACATTATAGCTACTTACTTGATTTTAATGCTGCTATTTGTAGGGAAATAAAATAGTGCACAAAACAGGTAAAAATGGCCAGTGGCCAGGAAAAATTAAAAACACAGCAGAAGGAATCAAGGGTTTGGGGTATGCAGTAAACGTGGATGTGTCAGAAGCAAAATGACAATTGTCAACCTGAGGGAAAGACTTCTTCATCCCAGGCATGCTACTGGTACTTCAGGCCATATAACTGATGCAAGGGCTGAGTTTTGTGTTTCATGTATAATGCAACAGGAGAAGTAATTCCAGTGCAGGAATAAAAAAGTTGATTGTTTTCCATCAACCCAACCTCCTTTCCTATCTGGTTTTAAAGTTTTAAATCTCTTTCCAGACTAAAATAACACCCACATAGTCCTATCCCCACTGGACTTCAATTTAGTTATCTTGGAAACATGATGATGAAATGATACTGCAACTATTTCTCACTTATGGTGAAACCAATAAAGTTTTATAAAAAAAAAAGGTTTAACTGGGACACAGAATAGAACTAGCTACTAAATATTTTACTACAGGAAAAGATCTGGAACATACACAGTTTGGTGCAGCAGATTTGGTTTTCTGTGCTATTGGCAATTCTTTTCTAAAAATTAGGTCACTTTTTTAAGGAAACATTAGTAACTGCCATGTGTGGAGATTATACACTGCAGCTTGAAAGGAAAGTGCTTTTTAACAGTAGCATTTCCCATCCTGTGTCTATTGTTTTTCAGCATACAACAGAAGATTTGTCAAATTGGAGTGGCTGTATTTAGTCTCATATTTACACTTCTCTGCAGCTGAATGCTAAATCAGAGTCGTCACATTGTCATAATTCTCTAAGCTTGGCTGTTTTATGTTTTTTCTTCTCACTGTTCCTTTACACATTCCTTCAAATCATGGGAAAATTTACCTTGAACACAACTCTTTGACTTTCTTTCTGGGAAAGACTGTCTCCTACTTCAGAAATATCAATCTAGAGAGATGTAGATACATCTATGCAAGGCGTATGCATTGGTTCTTACAAACCAGAAGACCAAGAGCAGGTCCTGTGGCTGCCTGTAGAACACTTGTTCTCTACCCAGTCTAATACAGATTTATCCTTACTTAACCTTTGATGTCCACCTCTAAAACACACCTTTGAGATCCCTAAGAAAAAAATAAATTCTCTCTGATGGTGGTCAAACATTGCAGTAGGTTGCTCAGGGAGGTTTTGGAGACTCCATGCATTTAACACTTCTGTGGCATGACCCCGAGGAACTTTAGCTATCTCCACACTTGGGGATTTTAGAGCAGAGGGTTGGACCTGATGACCTCCCAAGGTGACTGCTTGCTTTAGTACCAGGAGCAGCAGTGAATCTCATCTCCAGCCAGCTCCACTGGCAAGTGTAAAGTGGTGCACTCTCTATCTAACACTGGGATCAGGCACTCTGGTGATGCCTGGAGCAGCTGTGAAGCTTGGCAAGGTCAGGACTGAGAGCACAAGTGCAAGGAGAGCTCACGTGGAAGGCAGTGCTGATGGATGCTGGTGCTGAAAGCTTCAAATATGCATGCTGCTGCTCTGAGGGGAGGATTGCTGTTCCACGAGACTGGCCACGGAGGCAGCTTCCCCTTGACAGAAATACTTTTCTTGAGAACGTGAAATAATTATGAGATGAATATGAATTGAAAGTGCACTTCCTCTTGACCTACTTCCCAGGCAGGGAAGCACAGCTTGATGCCCTCCTGTTTGGAGAGGTAAAATTATCTCTGCATTCCCCAGGCTCCACACAAGCCTCTATTGTTTGGTACCAACCACATGGCTCATTATCGTGCCTGCTACGCAGTCTCTCATAATGATTTCCTTCCCTCTCCTGTCAACACCCAGCTGACTAACCAAACTGGTTTCTGGGCAGAGAAGTGGACCTGTTTACCCCGTCAATAAATACACCCCTTTTTTGTTTGTACTGCGAAGGTAAACAAGCACAATGACAGTGTCAGCTGGCCTTGGGAAAGTGGCTGGTCATTCCGAGGTGCTCCAGGACTGTAGGCATCAGATTCCTTCCTCGTTAAGTGAATAGACCTTTTCTACTCACAAGGCTGTAGGATGCACCTTTTTACTCCACCACAAAATGAATTACATGTTCCATTAATGCCAGAGGAGTCTGGCTGGGGCCTGAGCCTCCACAGATAAATCCTGCAGCAGCTCGAGGGTTAAAGCAGGACAGTGGTGCCACTTCTGTGACAAGCTCCTGGCATGAAGGATGCAAGCTCCAGAAATAGAGCTTTTGACACATGGGCCTTCCTGTCTCTTCAGAGAGGTCTGTGGCTCATATTCAGGTGTCTGAGAAGTATAGAGGATGCCCCAGCACAGCTCTTGCTGGCACTTCAAAGCCATCAACTGTGCTGGCACTCCATGGTTCTTTTATCAAAAATAACTGCTTGAAAGGGGAGAAGCTGCTGGGATTTTCTGCCCTGGATATGCTTCCCCCCATCCCAGGAAAAAAAAGAAAAAAAAAAAAAAATCAGTTCATGGGTTTTTTCAGGTAATAGTTATGACTGATGCCTTGCTATATACCAAGTTGTACTGGAAGCAGTGGAGAGCAAGGTATCACTAAATTATAGCTTAGTTAAACCATAACCTGAATAAACCACACAGAGAGAAGTGATAGGATAGTGCACAAATTGCCAGAACAAAATCTCTATCCCAACTTCCCAGGCAGAAGTCTGTCGGTCACAACGAGGAAAACTTTCGCTAGGAAAGAACCTGATCAGGGGTTGTGTTTTTCCCACATGTCTATAGCACCAAAGAAAATAGCTTTTTCTGCAAACTTCACCCAGGATGAATTGTGAATCAGGGTACATGAATCACCTGCCAAACCCTCCAGTGCGTCAGTGATAAAAGAATACAAATGCAAAAGTGCAGGTGCCATATCAGCAGCTGGAGTGGTGCTGACAGCACAGCTAGAGACAGTGACCACCCCAGAATTCTTTCCTGGCCATGGTTTGGATGTTTCATCTCACTTTCAACATCAAGATGTGACACATCTGAGTGATGTGACCTCTATGACAGATCTGGATGTCCACCTTAGCTCTCTTGGCTTGTCAGCAGTGATAATTTCATTCCTTTTGGGCATCTATAGTTGCTGCTATAATCTCAGACACCACTAACTAATCTCACAACTACCAGGGGTGACCAATAACCAAGTTGTAGTTCTAGATTTATCTTATCTTTGGGTTGTGTGTGTGGTTTTGGTTTTTTGGGAGATTTTTTTCCCCTCCAATATACTGATGTAACATTCTTCCTGCAGAAGACAATTCTGTTATCAGCAAGGATACTGAACAGGGAAACTCCTTGTCTGAGATTAATTCAAGGAAACTGATTCAAAGGCATTGTTTTGGTTGTCAAAGCAAGCACAGCTTCAGCTGAACTGGGCTCCGATTCTCTTATTTTATTTTTACAGTCTAATTAAATTAATCTTAATTAATTACACTAGAGAAGATTGCCTCAAATCCACACAAATGCTGAAAAGTGTGCCAAATGCAAAGCCAATAGGAGTTATTAATCAGCACCCTTGGACAGAGAGCCACACCCCTGGGCTGTCCACTGAATTCCAGCTCTATTTTTCACAGGGGGTCAGTGGATCTTTCCTCCCCCCGGCTTTCAGTAGGAGCACAGCTGGCCATCGAGGCAACCACACATCAAACAGGTCCCTGGATGAAAATAATTGCAGGCAAAAGGCCACTCCACAGCCATTTGCTTAAACGTTGCTTTGGCTTCCCCGATGCAAAGCATTTCCTGTGACACTTCACAAATATCAGCGTAATGAAGCCTGGAGTTTATTTCCATCCACCTCCTTTCAGGTGACTAGTAAGGCCTCAGACAGCACCATTTTTCAGAGAGCAGTATTGTCCTGCACTGCTGCCTACGCAAGGTATCATGGCAGAGAAGTTCCCACTGGTTACACCAGAAGTTCCAGCCCTGTCAGGCTCGTTAAAAGGATCAACACTCAGCTTAATGGTTAGGAGAGACCACTGTTAATTTTGAGGTGGGAGATTTATACATCAGTTATTGCTCCCGTGAGTCTGGAATGCTGGATGGGTAACAGCAACAAGAGCTGATGTCCTGCTGCTATGACAGGAGACAAAGCCATCCAGGACACCGTGGCTCCCCTGCCAGGCAGGCACCAGGCACCTGCTCTCCCTCCCCACACATCTTGCAGAGCCTCTCCCAAGCACAGCTTCAGCTGCATGAGCTTTCTCAGTGACCCCTGAATGCTTACTAACTCATTTCTATTCCATCGTCTGCAAAGCCCTCAACACTTCTGGAAGCATCAAGCACCATCCTCTGGCTCACCTAAACGGTCTCATCTTGAGATGTGGTACCCTGAGCCTTTTTGTCTGTGACTTGGGGTAGAAAGTGATGGTGTGGGTTCCTGTTCCTGCCAGATCTGAGACAAGCAGACCTTCACCATCTAAGGCTATACAGGAACACTTCTTTCACAGCACAATTACTCTAAATCATAGCTTTAAAAACTGAAATAGGAGAATGAAGTTTTGCTTTCTTGTGTTCCGTGCACTGTCAGCAAGTGAGGTTACACAGGATTTAGGTTAAGGCCAATTTTATATCTAAACCACTCTCTAATCTGATCTTTAATATTCCTTTTACATAAAACTGAACAGCCACAGCATCAGCTGCATGAGAAACAGCCCAAAATATAAAGCCTCTCCAAGCCCTACTGCAGTGTCCTTCCTGCAGTGCAGGAAAGAAAAATTGAAGACTTCAGGGGGCTAAAATTGACATTCAGGACATGTAGCGTTAAAGCAGGAGAGACAGTTTTAACTGAGGAGAAGTTTTATGGGAAGAATGTGTGTCACATGGTTTGTATCCAGCATTCAAAGGAACACAATCTAGGGCTACAACAACCATTAAAAAATATATCAGATTTAATTAGGGCCAGTTTTACATGCATGATCAACTTCTGAAGCAGCTCTTTTTACAGAGTTCTCCTCCCAAGCTGTATTGTAAACATTATTCACTGTTACCTTCCAGTCACAACTTAGTCCAGGGCCTTGTGTATTAGTTAAAATGCAATACAAAAGCATAAAATTAAAACAAAATTAAAATTTAATAGATAATTAGTAGAAGGAAAATGAGAGAGAGAGCTCTACAGATGCTGCATTTCTTTTACTGTATGGATACTTCCAGCACTATCTTAAATGAGTTTTATTAGCATCTTTGAAGACCAAAGAACTATGGTTTCTGAACCTTTGCCCTTAAACTTCAATCCCTGCCGTGCAGCTGCTCAGAGAAGTTTCCAAATTATTCAATGCACTTTTTCAATGCACTCCTAACCTAGAATGCCTGTCTAGAAGGCATATAACCCTTTTTTGTCATAGTTATATCCAAATTCATAGTCCACCGGAAAAGAAATTGTTAGTGTATTAGCAGAGGCACAGGATAACAAAATACCTTAACGGTGATGGTTTCAGGGCCACACTTTTGGAGTATAATTTAATTTAACAGTGTGAACTTAGGGGAAAGATGAATGTTTTAATTGTTTAACTTCCACTGAACTCAGTGGAAGTTGGGCAGGGAAGTCCAAGTACCTTTTTTCCAAAGTGGGAGATATTACTGCCCACCAGGTGTTTCACTTTTGATCTCTGCCCAACAGTAATTCACTGTTTATGTTTCAAGTATTGATACACCAACGACCATTTTTATAACCCATTAAATCACTGCCCTGAACTTAGCACACCTAGCTCTTATGGCACCATCAAGCAGGACTGGAGGATGGAAAGAAAAAGCAAAACCAATCTCATCCTATGAATCCTTCTGTCAATACAGCAAGCTATAAACCCAAACAACAGAATGACTCCACCCCTGAAAGAGCTCCAGGAAGACAAGGAGAAGCCAAACTTAATATTTTTAATTACCAAGGAAAACCTTCCATTCCATAACCACCTTAAACCTCCCCCATGAGCTTTACTGTACTGTATCCTAAGGCAGGGCCTTGGCCCAGCCTTCAAATTATTAAACTCATATAAAGCAACATGGCACCAGCTCCACTAATTCCAGATTTTCCTTCTGTATCCAGGGGTTTGAGTGCATGTTGTGTTGCATCTTTCCTTTGCTCTGAACACAGGAAGGGCTCCCTTGGTGACCCAGTTAACAGTTAATATGCCTCATCCCACCATTTATCTAATTAAGTAATTCCCCCCCTCGCTTTTTTTTTTTTAGCTTAATAGTCTATTCTCACATCTCCAGTTTTACAAACTAGAAGCCTTTTTCTTTTTGTATGTGTGACTTTTGATGTGAGCCAATTCCATCTCAAGGTTTTGTCTGCTTCAGGTTTCTGTCTCATATGGCCAAAAATACAGGTTCTGGCACAAAACCCCACCTGGATTTTCCTGTTGGTTCAGAGTCACATAATTTCAGCTAACAGCAGCAAGACTGCAGAGAAACCTGAACATTTGCTGGGCACTATCATCCCCAAAACAATGTCTGTGGCCCCCCCAGACAAAAGACACTGAATGCACCACTGAATGAGGAAAACTGGAAAGGAGGAGGCAGAGTGGGGGATTTTTTGGTTCCAGCCATGAGCGAGGGCTCAGCAAGCTGCAGTCTGAAGGAAGGGAGGTAATGCTGCATCTGTCAGAAAACTGGATCAGATTCTGGGTTGCTTCTGTTGCAGGCTGCCTGCGTGCTCCTAAGCAAGCTTGTGCCTGCCATAACAGGACACCCAGGATGTGATGAGGTGTCTGGGTGCCACTTGATTCTGAAAATGGAAGCATCCCCTCCTTGTGGGACATATCCCTGCCTCTGCAACTGAGGGAACTCCTTCTTGACCTGAACTACAGTGGCAACTCCTCCTGAGAGATGAGAGGAGCAAAGAGCTGTTGTGTTGACCATCTCACCTGCTTACAGGCTCAGAGTGGCTAAAGCTCAACCTCAGCTGCTTAGAAGGGAGCGCCTCTAGGCCTCTAAGGCATTTCACTGGGTGTTTGCCCCTGCTTTGTAACTCTGAGGCTGCCAGTGCTTCCCACCAGACTGGCAGGCCCTTTCAGAGCTACCATGTACATGTTCAAGAGCTGTCTAGCATAGGTGAGCTCTCTCCTGGTTACCTTTTGGGAATGCCTGAGGAGGGGATGTGGCACCTCTCCGTGGCAGGTGTCCATGGCCAGCGGTGTGTGTGGCACGTGTGTGTGAGAGACCAGAGTCCCACTGCTTATGGATGCAGTGCCATCAGCTCTGCCAAAACCCTCAACCACATTCTTCCCTCTTTCCACCTGGATTCCCACAGCTTCCTTTCTGTGGAGAGCCCCAAGCACTCAGAGGGTGGCCAGGGGCAGGTAAAGGCCAACATCTGCAGATGAACCTGAGCTCCGGTGCCTTGGAGCAAGGTTTACCTGGGAAATGCTGCAAGACCTAAACCACCCTGGCAATGAGAAAATCACCTACCTGATTTCAGCAGCTTCAGGGGCTTCTCCGCATGACGAATTCAGTCCAGGTGGATTATGTTCACAGCACAGGAACAGACTGCACGGGAACAGGAGATCTTACCCATCTCTCTCCCCCTACACATCACCCATATGAGGATTCACATTAATTGAAAGATAGGGAAAACTAAAATCCAGAGAGAGCAACTAGGATGCCCTGAGGCACATGCCAAATGACAAATTAACCCTCACATGAAAAGCAGCATCAGGCCAGGGCTGGAGCAGTTCTAAATACAGAGTTACAGGTCACAAGGGACCATTGCTAGAGGCTTGTCCCATTCTAAGATTTTTCTCTTCTCCTCCTCAAACATCTGCTACAAACCACAGTCAGAGGGGAACTGGACCTTTGGTCTGATCCAGTACAGCTGTTATTACGTTCCCTCAGTTTTAGAAATCAACCTGACCCCTCAACATTGGATACAAACACGCTTAGACTTGGAAGGAATTCAGTTTTAGGACCTTGCTTTATGAATGTTTGGTATTAAAATGATTTATATGAACACATTTGCTCTTTGGATCTGGCAGCAGCCTGCGATCAGACCCAGCTTTTCTTAATATTTTGGGCCATAAGCCATCCAGCTTGGGGATTTATTCATCTTAACATGTTTAGCTTTGTAAGCACAATGCAGTAGTTACTGTTGTGCCTCCCGGCTGCTCTTCCATTTTTTATAAACTCATTTTCTCTGCTAACCTACTTTGAATTTTTTCTTCTAAAGCTGTTTTTAGCCTTCCCTTCTGCCCCTTTTCTTTTTACTCTTCCCCTGCCCCCCTTTTTTTTTCCCCTCCCGCAAAACACTGGGATGAAACACTAGTGACTTGAATAGGCTCCAGCTTCTATATCCTGACTTTGGAAATAATTGTTCCCACTAATCCTTTTGAGTGCACTCCCAATTCCATATATTCAAAGAGCTGTCCCCCACACAAATAAACACACCCAATTGCTTCTGTTCAACTATCAGAGATCATGCATCAGCACATTGTAGTTGCTGGTGCCAAGCAGTTCTTGAGCCCCAAACTCACAAACTGCTCCTGAGCTATGGATGGAGGCTCCTCCACCACCGTCACCACCCTTCCCGCCTTGTCCTCACCCCAGCTACCTGGAAAAGAAAATGTATCTTGTATTCCAGCTCAGCCCTGCAGCCTGCCAGTCGATTCCTGGATCCCTTCAATTCAGGATCATAAATACACTTAACGAGGGAGTTTAATATAGATTTGGTAAGACAGTTACTTGAGTGATGCATAATTTATGCTGCCCTGTAGCAGAGGAAGCCTTGAGTGGCGTCAGAGGGGACGGATTCAAGAAACTCGCCAGACAGCAGCACAGAGTGCCAGAGGGGGAGAGGAGAGGGGGAGAGCAAGGAGACAGCGACCCAGCAAGGAGGAGAGCGAAGCAGAGCAGGAAAAAGCGTGAAAGACAAGTTAAAAGGCACAGGGCGAGAAAGGAATAGGAGAGGATAAAGGAGGAGAGGAGGAGCTGAACTGAAGATGCAGACGGGCAGAGAGGGTCTGCGGGATGAATAAGAGATGAGGAGAAGCACGGCGAGGCGGAGAGGAAGAGCAGAGCGTGCACACTCGATGCGACAAGCGAGTCCCTGCAGGCCGCGGCGCCGCCTCCGTGTCGGCCTCAGGGCAAGGGCACGGCCAGGGCCTGCCGGGGCTCCGCTGGCCCTGCCGGGGCTCCGCCGGGCCTCCGGGGCTCGCCCTTGCCCCGCCAGGGACCGCCCGGCTCCCGCCCCGCTCCCGAGCCCCCAGCTCCGCGCAGCGCTTTGCTGGCAGCGCTGGCGCGGCCTCGCTCCAGGAGCTGTGTGAGGGCTTGAGGCAGCCTTCCCGCCGGTGAACGGGACAGGCTCTGCCGGCACTCTCCCCCCCGCAGCCGCACTTCCATCCTTGAGTGACACTAGTGCCCGGCTTTGGCAGCCCTTGGCTCAAGGGTGAGGGCCCGAAATGCTGCCTGTGGTGGCATCTCAGCCCACAGACCTCACCGAGTGGGCTTGCAGGTGTGAGGGGAGACACAGGAGGCAGACGGAGCAAAGGGAGGGACCAAGTTTGGTAGCCCAGGGAACAGGAGCAGGGCTTGTCAAGCCCACAGAATCCGTGCCTGCCACTTGCCTAGGCTTCCACTTCTGAAGAGGCACTGGGAGTCACTTTTTGGCTGGAGAGCTCTCATCCAAACAGTTGGACAATGAGCTCTCTGTTAAATTCACCAGTGACCTGTCACAGAAGTGTAAGGACGCCTCAGAGATAGGTCTCCATCAGGACTAGTCTGGTACATGGGGAGAGATACTAGGAAAGCGTCTCTGATTTATTTTCTGGGATTTATGCAATATGAACTGAAGGCAGCAACACTTGGCTCCAAACAGGACCCCTAGTGAGCAGAACAGATGGCTATATTAAAAGGAAAAAAGCCCTGAGCACAACTGGACTAGCCAAGAGCCTCCACAGACGCTGAGGAGGGGGGACTGGCCCTAAACACTCAGTTTTCCTTCTGCCTGCAGTGCCCACGATGAGGTTTACTATTACTTCTGTTTATGGAAAGCAGCCAGGATACTTGCTGTTGTGCCAAGCTAGAGGAAAACAGGCTTTGCCTCACCAAGTTCACAATACAGTGACAATACAGGGACACCAAAGTGTCCCTCGTGTGTCTCTTCTCTTGCACACGTGTGGCTGTGCACAGTCCTGCTTCTCCCCCCATGAGCTGACACATCAAATTCTGCCAGGGGATCCCAGCCCATCAGGCCAGCAGGCGTCTGGTCATTGCCACCTTTCCCGGTGCTGCTGCTCTCTGTGCCAGGACATCTCGGCTAAAAACATTTGTTCCCTTCATCCCAGGTGAAGTGGCCAGGAGCTGCAGGGAGTGAGCTTCCCTGGTGCAGGAGAGTAGCCACTAACTGTGCCCTTAGGAGCAGAAGCACTGATTGAGAGCCAGGCCTTTAACCCCTCTGCTTTCTGCCCACAGAAAGGGAGCTGTGCTCCTCTCCTACCCCACCAGATGGTGATGATGACTGTCAGTGTGCTTTAACCTTCAGCAGCCAATGCTCACAAAGTATTTCTGAAGCTGCCGACTGCCCAGTGCTGGGGAAGCATTCCCTGGCTTTTCCCTGGTGCCTGGTGCTGTGTGTGGCTGGCTGTTCATGGGCCGGGATATCCCCGTGGTGGCCGTCTCTGCGCTTACCCCTCCGAGTGCACGGCCTACATTTGTGTCTGTTTTCTTTGGCATTCTCCAGCATTTCCCTTGGAAGCAATGGCCAGTCACACAGTTCCTACTCTGACAGACTGCTCCCATAAAGATTATCATTCTCATACTTGTGAGCTTCATGCTGTTCCACTGCCTCTTTCAGGCTGTTCTCCCTGGGCATAGGGTCACAAAACCCACAAAGCACACAGAGATTTCCAATTAGATCTGCTCTCAATTTTTTTTTCCCCTAATCTGAAAAATGTGACAAGTAAACTGCAGGTTTTTATAGAAATTGTCCAAGAAAACTTAGAAAAGCTTTGTGCTTCCTTTGACCCAAAATCTGCCAGCTTTCAAAGAAATGTTTAGATGACGCTCCTCCAAAAGTTTACAGAAGAAAGTAGCTATTTCTTGTAAAAATAAATGCATGGAAACCCCGAAGTATTTCTCTCAAAAACTAATTTTAGTTGAAATCTTTCCAGTAGTTTCAGTGAGCTGTGGAGCTCAGCATACCCTCTGGTACCAGAGCCTGGTTTCACAGGCCTGGGGACCTGAGAGCTCCCTACAGCAAAACCAGAGGACAAGTTGAGAAAGAAAGAAATAAAAGAAAAACTCCATTCTTTTCTCACCACCACTTGTGGTGATATTCACCCTTCTTTCCATAAGAATTCTAAAAAATTAAAAATAACAATAGAAGTGGGAGTTAAATATTTGTGTGCATGTGCACACTTTGAGTAAGAATCAAGCCTCTGACTTAGAGAACATAGATGGGTGCCTCACTCAGTCCCTGAGATAATCTGTGTTGCTGTGCCACGTTTACACAAGAGAAAAAGGAAAGGGAATTTGCCTGAGGCCAGACTGAAGCCAGCAGGGTCTTTGCAGGGAAAGAGGCTGTTTCATATGGAAACATCCAGAAATGGGACACAGGAAAGTAGCTCCAGCACCAGTCCATCCAGCACTGTTGTATGGCTGGGATGGAATTTTTTGGGACCTAATAAATTTCCCTACTCTTGGAGAGTGGGCAACAGTGAGAGAGCCCCCCCTTGGGAAAGTGCTGTTTCCAGCAGACGTGCTGGCTCTGCCACAACGCTTTTAAGATGAGCTTGGGGTCTGACTGCCAGATGCAGCTCTTTGACACGTTACAGAGAAGAAAAGGCAGTGATCTCCACTTTGCTAAGGGGAACCCTTTCGAAGTGACTAGAAAGTCACTAGCTCTAGCCTGATGACATAAATCACTTTGGTGAGCCTTCAGGTACATCCTGTGACTCAACTTAGGGCTCTGTTTGCCAAAAGGGAATCATTTAATCTCCTCAGTGATACCACACAACCTCCCCCAGCTGTCTGGGCAATCCTCTTACAGGGAAACCCAAGTTGCTTGTGAATCAGCTCCTGAGCTGCAGCAGTTCACAGGACTGAACTTTAAAGAAAGCAAAAGCAGGAATGGTCTTTGGAAAGTTGTGTGTGCATTCTGGCAGCTCAAAAAAAGCATCACAGCCATGCATTCACACCCCACAAACAGTGGTTTGCTGGTGACAGTTATGGCACAGGCATCCCAAGCAAATCCATCCTCCAGCATTAATCCCAATGCCAGGTCTCTGAAGAGTCCTGGTTTGTTTAAGCCTCTCCTTATTTGAGACAGCAGGCTTCCATTCGCAGCTGCTGGACTAGACGGAACACTGAGGGCCAAATCCATAAAAAACCTGGATCTCTGTAACTTTTCCTTGCATCATAAGGAGTCATATGTGCCATGTGCTGGAGTGTGTCAAGAGAAGGGCCACGAAGGTGGTGGAAGGCCTAGAGCACAAATCTGGTGAGGAGTGGCTGAGGGAGCTGGGGATGCTCAGCCTGGAGGAGAGGAGGCTCAGGGGGGAACCTTATCACCTTCTACAACTCCCTGAAAGGAGGGTGTAGCCAGGTGTGTGTTTGGGAGCTGCCCATCACGAATCTTAAGCTGCCCAAATTAATTTTAGTGTCTGACTTTCATCATCCATTATCCTTTCGGAGATCCTTCTGGATCTGCCTGGACTGACAGAACTTTGAGTCTGGAGTCACACCTTTCCCATTGTGAAGGTTTCCCAGTTCCGGTTACTCCACATGGGAGAGCAGTACCTGCCTGTGTTTCCATGTCCCAGATGGGAACATGCCGTCACACTCATCCACATGAGAAAGGCCCATGTCAAAGCTCTCTGTTTTCACTGCCTGATCATCTGGGACACAGAGCTCAGGATGCTGCAACTCTGCCCCACTTCACACTCCGGGTAAAGGAATGTGAGGGCAGCTCAAAAGGAGGATGTGTTTCCATCCAACAAGAGCTCCTGACTTGCTTTATTTTTCTCCACGTAAGCAACCAGAAACAGATGTCTCAGCCTCCTGGTACCAGGCACTCATTTAACAGCAGCTCTGCCCTGTTTGTACAGTGCCCTTGTTCTCACACCCTTAACTCATCATTACACAGAGATGAACTATCAATGCTCAGCCTTGTGATGCTGCAGGAGGGAGGCTGATTCTTCAGGAATAAGGAAAACAGCACATGAGAGGGACCAAATTGCCAACCTTGCACCATTTGGTATTGGTTCCTCTCTGTTTCAGCAGGATCACGTGTTTTTAAGCCATCTGAGGGGGAGCAGTCCCTCAATATCGGTTTTTAAAATGCATTCACAGAACCTGACCTTTTGCTGGCCTCCTTTCCTCAAGATGCCACTATTCTGCCCCCAACACCACACTGTCATGCTTGAGTCTCAAACACCTACACACTGCCTTGGAGTTCTCACCAGTTCCTTGGACTTCTACTTTCACCTCCTTCCAGTATCTTTTACCTTCTACTCTCCACAGCAAGAAATACGGGATTTGCAAAGGAGCCGCATAACCACAGGCGCGTCACTGTCAGAAACTGTAACAATTAAATGCTTTGAGCTGCCATATTAAAAAAAAACCCAGCCAAACCAAAAGCCCTTTCCTACCCCAAGCTTGCCCCTTGATAGGGATCACATTCACAACAGCCACAGCCTTCCCCACTCACCTTTTTCATACATCTTTGTCACATCAGGGTGACCACTACGCCGGCACCACAACCCCCTTCCAAAATGCAGCCCCAATTTCAGCATCAGCACACCCCCACATACACTGCTCTCCCAGGATCACTGGCTTGGTTCATGCTCTCCCAACACACAGAAAGCCACTCTTGTCCAGGGCTGCACACAGAGGCCCAAGGTCACAGCATTAACACACGAGCCATGACCCTTCCCCAGTGACCTGCCTAGAGCAGGGTGGAAAGATTACATTTTCTACTTTATCAGGTACAAAAGGATTTGATGTAGGCACTTCCAGTGTACACCCAAAGAAATCTCTCCCCCTTTCCAGAGCAGGAGAGAGGCCCAGGCTGGCCCTTACCTCTGGTTTTAAAGGGAGTGCTGAGGGCAAGGCTGCTGATCTCCACTGCAGCTGACAGGAGGTTCATTACTCAGAACCGAAGCCCCTCTGCTGTATGGAAGCCTTGTTTTCCTTTCTTTTTAAGAAAGAATAGCAGTTTATTGCAGACACATCTAAATCTTTTGAAACTCTCGCCTTTGCTGGTTGTTTATTACCAGCTTGTGACGCTCTGGGTGAATGGAAAGCTATCACTCACTTTTCTTTTTTTAACCACTTGGGTCAAGACAGCAACAGGTGAACTCACTTAGCAATGGATGGCTAAAAGCAGCCAAATTACCTACACCTTGCAATTAGGTTAAGGGCAACCAGGTGATTTGGCCTTTGTAAACAGCTGTTTCTTTCCACTGCCAAAAAAACCTGCCTGAATGATTAATTAAGGTTAGGTGTGATGGATCCCACCCCTTGCCTTATTGCATTTTTGCATCAGTGCCTGATAGTTTGAAGAAATACCGCCCTTGGTTTCAGAAACAAAACCATGGATTATTCCCTCTGCTCTAGCATCTTGTCTAAGACAGAAGCCAGCAAAAACTGTTCAGAGGAGATATAAAGCCCAGCCACTGACAGTCAGAGAATCATAGAACTGTTTATGTTGGAAAAGACCTTTAAGATCATCAAGTCCAGTCATTAATCTGATAACTGCCAAGGCCACCACTAATCCATGTCTCTAAGTGACACATCTGTGTGTCTTTTGAATTCCTCCAGGGATGGTGGCCCAACCATTTCCCTGGGCAGCCTGTTCCAGTGTCTCACAAGCCTTTTGTTGAAGGGAAATTTTTCCTGATATCCAATCTAAACCTCCCCTGATGCAACCTAAGGCCATTTCTTCTTGTTACTATTGCTTGTTTCTTGGGAGAAGAGACTGACCCCCACCTGGCTACACCCTCCTTTCAGAGAGTGATAGAGAGTGATAAGGTCCCTCCTCAGCCTCCTCCTCTCCAGGCTGAACACCCCCAGCCCCCTCAGCTGCTCCTCAGATCACTTACTCTGCAGACCCTTCACCTGCTCCATTGCCCTTCCCTGGACTCGCTCCAGCACCTCGAAGTCCTTCTTGATTGTGAAGGGACAAAGTCTGAACCCAGGATTTGAGGTGCAGCCTCACCAGTGCCCAGCACAGGGGGATGATCCCTTCCCTGGTCCTGCTGGCCACACTATTTCTGATGCAGGCCAGGATGCCATTGGCCTTCTTGGCCACCTGGGCACACTGAAGGCTCACGTTCAGCCAGCATCTCCAGATCTTTTTCCACTGGGCAGCTTTCCAGCCTCTCTTCCCCAAGTGTTTAGCACTTCATGGAGTTGTCGTGACCCAAGTGCAGGACCCAGCTCTTCATCTTGAACCTCACACAAGTGGCCTCAGTCCATTGATCCAGCCCCTGCAGATTCCTCTGCAGAGCCTTTCCACCCCCCAGCAGGTCAACACTCCCACCCAGCCTGGTGTCGCCTGCAAACTGAGAGTGTACTCCATCCTCTCATCCAGATCATTGGTAATGATATTAAACACAAAACCCAAACCAAAGAGAAGGTCTCGCTCTAATCCCCTGTAAGTTTGAGGCTTGTCTGTGTCCTGAAGGAAGAGAATTTAATATTCCTTGCAAAATCCCTGGCTTTTGGGTAATCTACATTATTGTAACTCTGGACAAGCTCATTTTCCACAAAAATACCCATTATTTTTTTAACCTTGCTGAGCTCTTGATCACCACAAGTATCTTGTGCCTATTAATACCACGAGGCGACTGTGAGGGGAAACTGGGTACTCTCAACACATTTAAAACACGCAACTTTGACACTTTCCCAGGCTTTCTGGATAAACCCCAGGGAAAAGGCAGCATCCCCTTGGACACAGATGTGTCTGCTGGTTTAGCAACACGTGTGATTCCTCCTGTCTCCGCAGGGCGTGAATCCTCACCTCCGGATCAACGGGCCGATGAACATCAACCACTACGCGACGAAGAAGAGCGTGGCAGAGAGCATGCTGGACGTGGCACTCTTCATGGCCAACGTCACCCAGCTCAAAGCTGTGCTGGAGCAGGGCACGTCCTTCCAGTACTACGCCACCCTCATCGTGCTCATCAGCATCTCCCTCTTCTTCCAGGTGATGATTGGGATTCTCCTTATCATCACTGGTAAGGCGGCCACCGAGGCGTGTGCGCCCTCGCAGGGTGCTGCAGGGGCAGGGTACCTGGTGGCGTGGCTGGCATGGGGCTGGAAGGGAGAAGCCTCTTCCCCCAAACCATTCCCCTCTGGCTCCATCCAGGGCTGTGGGAGGGTTGAAGGTAGCTTGATGTGGGTGGTAGGGTGGTCTGTGTCACTCAGAATGGTGGGTGGGTGGGTTGTTTTTCATTTGCACACCTCTGAGCACAACTCTTCCTTCACTTTCCCACTGCTGACCCCCTGTCCCAGTGAAAGAGCTGGGGTTTGGCCAAAATGGGCCTCTTGCTGCCCCTACTGCTATGTGCTCCTTCATGCAGCTCTTGCAGACACTGCATTTTAGCTGTATTTTACATCTTACTTCATCTGGGGCTTAACAGAACAATTTAGACAGAGCTATTCCCTACATTAACCTCACATTTAACCAATCCCACGGTTCTCCTAGTGCACTACAGACAGTACATTAACACCAGCACTGCTTTGCCCAGTGCTCCATCTGATACGGGACCTGCTCTGTTTCAGTCTCCAACACATTCCCAGTGTTAAAACCCTGCAAAACGCTGCATTTTCCTGTATATCCTCCCTGGGTTTTTATGGGGCACAGAGGACTGGAGGCTATGGGAAATCTGTGACGTGTTCCCTCCCCTGTCGCACCCGCCACAGCTTTTCCCAGTGGCAGCCGTGATGGCTGGAGCCAGCTGGGAGGAGAAAGGGGACAAGGGACCACAACAAGGCTGCTGTTGGCATGGCTTTTTGGCAAGACAGCCCTGGTAACCAGGGTATTCCTGAGTCTGAAGGGACCAATGTCCATCAGCCAGGACCGACCCCATCCATGTCCCCAGGGCTGAGAGCTGTGCCAGCACACGGGTGGCATCTGGGAGTCATGCAGGAACTGGCCTCCCCATCCAAGCAGAGCCCTGCTGCCCCTGTCTGCCACATCCCACAGCCTGCCCTCACCACGTCCCATGGCCATGGGGGGACCATGGCATGTGTCTGGCTCGTGTGCAGCAGTAACTTGCCAGTTTAGGGTTGACCCATTGCAGGGCTGTGGCACCTCCATGGCAAAACAAAGATGGGTTTTTCTCTGCTCCATCCTTCTATGTCATCCTGGAGCAAGCTGTGGCTCCTGTAACAGTCCTGTGACTATTCCCTCTGCTCTGTGGCCTCGGCACTCAGGGGCACCATGAATATTTACCAGGCAGGGGAGGCTTGCAAGAGCTGGGGGACTTGGAGTCAGTCTGCAACCCCCCCTCTCTTTTTGCATTGTGTTGCACAGCTCGTTTGAACCTGAACGATATTGCAAAGCAACCCCGCCTGAATATACTCAACAATGCTGCCACAGCTCTCATCTTCATCACAGTCATCCTCAACATCTTCATCACAGCCTTCGGGGTGCAGAAGACTGGCCTCTACCCCACCAGGAATTTTGGACCTTATTAATTCATGGGGCAATGGGCTCAGGTAAGAAAGGGTGAGTTCCCATCACTGCCAGCCCCTGGGAGGGCTCTCAGTCTCAGAAAACATCTCCACTGAAAGGGGGAGAAGGCAAAGCTGCACAAATTAACAAAGCCTTTCCAGGGGCATGTTGCTGTCCCACAAAAACCTGCAGCCATTGAACAAATTCCCTCAGAGGAGGAGTTCTCCTCACTTGGTCTCTAAAGCAAGAACACCAAACATCCCAGTTGCTGGGATTTATCAGCAGCAAAGGGTTTTGGGAAGGCTGCAGAGTTCATGCTAGATACAAACAGCAGTTGTGGATGGGAGCCAAAGTTGGGGAAGAAAACCAGGTGTCTCCTGGGAGGAATCCAAAGAGGGCAGCACTGTGTGAGCAGAAGAAAAGGAAGGTGCTGGGTGAGACGGGGAGAGGGGGAAAAGCTCTTCACAACAGCCACTGTGGTTTGGCAGGGACTGTTTTAAGCACCTAATGCTCATTTTCAAGGAAGCCCTGTAAAAAAGAGCTCATCCAAATGCTTGGGTTCCCACGTCACATCAGTGAGGGAATGACAAATTCTTAAATCAAAGCACTTTAGCCCAAGAAGCAAAATTCACATTTCTTGCTTACATGACCAGCAAAATGTAAACACAGTTTAAATGCAGGGCAACAGCCAAGGAGAAAGCTCAGCAGACACATGCTATGGTGAGGATGGGTGCAAAGGCCAGAAGCCTCTACAGAAACACTGCTGGTTTGGGATCCAGAAGTGCTGAAGAGCAGCACCCAACACGTGTAGGGGCAGCTGTGGTGCCGAGTGAGCCGGTGGCTGTGGCTGCTGCTCTCTGGCCATGCAGCACAGAGGAGCCTGAGGTGACCTTACCAGCGTTTCTTGTCTTCCCTGCAGGATCTGAGCAGTGCAGCTGGAAGGGAAAGCTCTCCTCCACGTTTCCACTGACCTCAGCAGGAGCCCATCGACAAATCCAGAAAACTGGGTTAAACTTCAAAACTCTGTGTGTCTCACAGCACACTGGCCACTTACTGTAAAGCCTTTGCAGTTCTGAGGGGCGGGAACGTTGCCTTTCCAAGCTAGAGCAAACTTTGCAAGAGAAAACTGCAGGAACAGCAGCAGCTACACATTTTAAAAGTGCAATTCTGTAAATCTCTTTTCTTATTTTAGCTGCCTGCTTCACATATTCAATATTGGCTCATTTGGTAGAGAAGACTGAATTATTTACTTTGTAGGCTAAATAAATAAGTCTGGCTTTTTTTGTGTCTCAAACATAAGGTGATGCCGTTAAAGCAATTCTATCTAAAAGTTTACCTCCCAAATGTTGGAATGGATTTCTCAAACTAAAAAAAGACATTTTCCTAGGAGGATAGAATGGTGTGTGTACATGAAGATAGCTACAACCAGTTCAGATGTTTTCCTAGTTGTTTAAAATTAAATGTGACATAGTTAAGAAAACAATCAGGTATTTCCAGCATTTAAATATTAACAAGGACAGAAAATAGTTACTGTGGTCTGAGGTCATCATCAGGGACCTACCAGGAATGATGTCAGAAAGCCTGAAAATATTTAGTAGAAAATGAAGAAACATTATACATAAGGACACAGCCTAGGCTTATTGCCACAATGAAAAATTACAGCTGCATAGCATTTTATTTTAAAAATCATCATTATGATTTAAAGTCTTATCACTAATATAAATATTTTAAAATGTATTTGGTTTATATTGACAGCTCTGGTAATTCTCTTGTATTAGAACAATTTGTTTCCTTTAAAAAAAACCCCTTTGAATTAATGAGTTTCCAGATTTTTATGAAAGAGTAAAAACTTTCGATCCTAAATTTTTTAACTCTATAGTCATGCTAAAAAATGGTATTTTAATAGCCTCATGTAAGCCTATTCAAATAATTACATGCTCTTTTCATTATTAAATGATTTTTTCCATTATACTCCAGAATCAGAGTTCAATATGGACTTTTCATTTTGTATATCCTTGCCACCCCTGAGAGAGAAATGTCATGAAAGCATCCTCACACTGGTCTTCAGAAGCTACTGGGAGTGTCTGACAGATACAGACAGATTTCACTTGTACTCTGTATTTGACTTTACAACCCCAAATTTCTGTGTAAGTCACACGAGGTGCTTTTTTCTGAGAAGGTGTGAATGATCTTGCCCACAAAGGTGGTGGGTAAGGCCATGGGCCAGCAGCAGCTGAGCACCTGAAACTGACAGTGACTTTTTTGAGCTGAAGGAAAGTTGCATAGAAAGGGGAGGGTGGAAAGAAGCAGTTATGTATTTACCAGAACCTGAAGTGGCAAAGCTGAGCACAGTCTGGGATCTGTTTGGTGAAGCAGGCAGAGACTTGTCCTCCACTTTTTCTGGGAGATGACAGGTCTGGGGTGACTCTGAGTTTGCTGCTTAACTTGGTCCTCAGTCTCTGCTGTGACTGGCAGCCAACGGGGTGGATGTTTCTGGGAAGCCTCTTATCCCGCCTTCTCTAGAAAAATGCTTCACTGTAGAGGTAGCAAAATGAGTTGTAGGCACAGCAAAACCACAAGCCAAGGGCTCTCAGCCACTGCTGGCTAACTGGGTTCACGGAAAGGTAAAAAACTACATATTCTGCGTGCAGACTCCAAACCCTAGGACTTATTGCTTCATGGAGCAGGAGGCAAAGCAATTGGCATTGATAACTGAATGAAAAAAGAGGGAAAACCAGAAACCATTCAGCTGGGAAAGAAGCAGTGAGGGGAACTTCATTACCAGATCTTAACTTCATCATTGTTTCAGAGAGCTACTAGATGAGGTATGGCAGCATGTGAGGCCTGCATGAGCACAGAGGGCTTCCTGCCACTCATCCCAGGCAAGCAAAAGACTCGCAGCACACTGGAATACTTTCCCTCCACCACCTTTAATATTAATTTCTTGTTCTAGTGAAATCACACTTATTAGCAACCTCGGCTGCCTCTTCCCCTCTTCATGTGTGACTCCCATTGCTGCCAAGCTTCTGATACTCAAAGAAGGTCCAGCTGAAGCGAAAATGGGCCAAAATTGTATCCAAAAAAGCAGGTGCTGTGAAAGAGCTGACCTCCCATTTGTGTGGGCTGTGCCAAGTACCGGGCTCAGGTCTAGGCTCCCACCTGTGGTGTTCTCCAGGGACTGTCCTCTGCTTGCCAGGAGGACCACTGTTTTCCACATTCTCTCATCACATCACACCCATGCTTTGCTGGAATGTGTATTTGTCCACTGTTTCCACCTTATTTCACATGGTAAACCCATGTAGACAGCAGAAAACCTGTTTTGTTGCAGATCTAGAGGGGACTGAAGCAGGGCTCACTCGGGGCTAACCTTGCCCACTGCATCTCCCACCCACCTCTTGCTGGCTTGGGCAGAGAGTGATCTCTCTCTGGTGCTGCTTGTGCTTTCAGTTAATGAAGAGAGGAGCAACACCCAAATTCTAATCCCTGCTGCACGGTGATGTGGGTGCAAGTAACACACAGACAGAAGAGAGCTCTTGTAGGAAGACAATGTATTTATAAAACACGAGGGAGAATCTGCGTATCCCCCAGCTCCAACAGAGAGGTGGGCCCAGGAGTTGTCTTGAAGGCACAGAGCCACTTTAAGGCAAGTAACTCAAAGGTACAACTCAGATTTTCAACACAAGGCATCTGTATCTAAAAAACAATCAACTTCAGACATTTGTAGGCAATGAGGAGAGATGTTCATACTGGGCAAACATTAAGACAATGGTGAAACAAATCATATAATAATTTTCACACAACACACTTTGCTCAGATTAAAAGCCAGCCCTTCTTCATTCCCTTGCTGACCAGCAAAGCAAGCCCGAGCACCACAACTCAGTCCTGAAGACACAGGCACATCTGTAGGCAGAGCCCCCTTGCCCTGCACCTCACACTCGGTGCCCAGACTCCCCAGCCTGGTCACATCCTACCCTGAGGAAGGTCTCTAGTGCAGCATGGTCCATCATCTCCCCAGCCACAGAGCTTCCGAAGCAGCTTGCTCCTGGCCTGGTGCAAGGAAAATCCTATGCAGCTGACTTCCTCTGGCTGTCCAGGCAGGACACAGCCAGGATGCACACGAAGGCCAGAAACCCCAGCACAGCTTCCTAAAAAGATCCTGGTGACAGAAATGTGACCAGCTGTTGAGGGGAGTCAGCTTCCTGGCCATGTCCTTTCACTGCATGGCTAAGGGATCTGCTCCTGCTGTGCTTCCTGCTCTCCCCCTCTTTGTGACTCTGTCTGGGGAGAAAAACTGCAGCTCCTTTTGGAAGAGGGGCAGCAGCCTCAGAGCGAAGCCCAGCGCTGCTCCTGCAAGGTTTGCTGCTGGCCAGTGAACTGGGGACTGTGAGTTCCCTCCCTGCAACCTGCAGTGAGGTCTCTGAGCTCGTGGGCTGCAAGACAGGTTTTGTCCCCAAGGGGTCTCCAAGCTCCTCCATGGAGGCTGCCTGCTAGTGCCAATTAGCATTTAGTTTACTCCTGCAGTGCTTAGATACTGACTGAGAATTCCCACTGGAAGGGAAGAACATTTGAGACGGCAGCCTTGACAGTGGGGAAACTGGCCATCAGGAAACTGGACTGAAAACCAGTAACTCCTTACATCTCCACCAAGGAGTCCTCACGAGGTAGTTCTGCTTAGCACTGGCCTGGGCTACAAGGAGTGAAGGGAGGAGTACAGTCACAGCTGAAAAATGGGGGCAAAACCCTCAAATTCTGCTGGCAGTGCTGCAGTGAGGGGTGCACCCTACTGTCCAGTCCACTCTTTGCTGGCTGTCCTCTGTGGTGGGGAAGAGGGGCTACCCATGTCATTTAAGCCAAGTGAGTTACCTTCTGGATGCACCTAGCTCTTGCCAGTGCCTGCAGATGAAGGCCAGCGGCAGGCTGACTTTAGGTGCTGCAGACCACACCCACAGCCAGATGTGGAAGCACACGGCACAAGTAACTCTTGCTCCCCGTGCTCGACTTAGGGGCTGCAGTGAATCCAGCAGTGCTCCATCTGCAGAGCGGGCACCACGCAGTTCCCAGCCTGGTGGGGCCACACAGCTGGGCCTGCTAACGCCTCGCCGTGTCCCGGCTCTCGCCCTCCCGACAGCCTCTCCCCATTCCACAGGGATTGCATGACACAGCCAGCCTGGACAGGCTGCGGAGGCACAGTCCTGGAGCCTGGAAAGCAGCTCATCTGCACACTCGTGGAGTTGTGCCTGTGTCTGAGGGAAGCACAGGCTCTGACACGCACCGAGAGCATGACTGACACTGCACATTCCAGGCAGAAACAGAGCTTATTGCAACATTGCATCACAGGGCTCTGGTCTCCCAAACTCCTATAATACTTAAAAAAAAAATAAATAAAAGAAGTGTTGATTGTTGTCAGCCTCTTCCCTCTCACCCCAACTGCAGCGATTTAATTTCTTAGTATCTGCATAGGTAAAGTATTTTCCCTCAACAGGAAGACTACTCTGGCTTGGGCAGCTGGCTAAGGCTGCCTCTTCTGGGATATTCAGCGTCTCCATTCTGGCAAAGGCTCCATGGATTCAGAGACACAACCACCTCCTGTCTACTTCTCACCACAGCTGCACACTGCGCAGCAGAACTTTCTGGTATCTGGTTGAACTTTTCTAAATCCATCAGTCACAAAACCCAGACTGATGCAAACAGATGATTTGACAGGATTTCTATCTCACGTGCCAGAACTTGCACATTCAGTTTTCTACTGCAGTAGCGGAACTTGATGGACTTGTCGAGCACCACAGACCCAGTAATAAATGAATGCCTATTCTGAACTGGCATCTACTCCACCAGCAAAGAGCAAAAAAATCTAGTACCATGTCAGTTCTGCTTGTATTCTGCATCCATCCAGTACTCCTTCCCAGCAACTCCCCACACAACTGGGCACCATGAGCAGCATCCTCTGTCTCACTCTCCTCTCAAGCTTGAGACCAGTAGCAGCCTTTTCAGCATGGTATGGGGACACTGAAGCTCCAATGTAAAGCACTGACTGAGCTGGGATTTCTGGGTTTATGCAGTCTTCTAAAATGGTTACAGGGTAAAAAAATCTTGCCTTACACTAACAGGAGTTTTAGGGGATGAGACTTCCCTGTAGCATCAGGCCAGCTCTCTCTCCACAGTTCTTGCATCAGTGACAGCATGGGTCTGCCCATCCTTTAGTTCACTCATCCCTCTTCTGTCCTCACTGCTCGTTACACCCAGTGCACGTGCTGAGACCTGAGGCCGCCTCCTCCGTACCAGGCCAGAGCTCCCAGGGCTGCTCCAGAGATGAAGCACCAACAGCTGTGCTGGTTCTTCAACCAAGAAGCCTGCTCTTGACCTAAGAGTCAAGCTACGACAAGACACAGCTGTGAAGCCATAACTTATTAAATTAACTTTTAGATGCTGAATAAATGTACAGGATTTTGAGAGCTCTGTCTCCTCTTCTGACAAATCACAATATTTCAACTAATAAAATATTGCCACTTCTTCCCTGCTAGGATTTCCCTGATATTGTTAGGACAAACACATGTCTGTCAGATAAGGCTGCAAAGTTCCTCCTGAGATGCCCTGTTAGCTTCTCTGTCCAGCCCCTCCACTACCCTCAGGGAGTGGATCAATAATTCAGGTGGAACTGTAACATCACCGTTGCCACTCGCCCAGCTACAGGCAAACGTGGCTCTTGGAAGGGAAATGTATTTGCATCTCCATCCATGGCCCATGATTTGCTCAACACGAGCACAGTTCTTCCTCATGACCAAAGTGAAAAGCACAGAGAAACATCTAAGCACCAGCAGCCTAAAGTGCCTATCAGCTCCTCTGCATCCAGATTTCCTTGAGTCAGCACATGGGCATGTGGGTGCAATACTGATCAGAGAACTTTGGTCCCCTGTCCAAAACCATGGATACTGGAGAGATGGCAGAGGAGAGGAAATGGGGACGGTTGTGGGTTCTTTTTTTTTTTTTTTTCATTCAAGTACTGAAAGAGAAGCTGCGTTGCTCTAAATAAACCATTCTGGGCTTAGCTGGGATTTGTGTTTGTTTGGTGCAAGACTCAACAGGAAACACGGCACCTCTCCCACTGTACCTTCCACCAGACTGCACGGCAGGAAATACAAGTCCTTCACTTGTCACCATCTCCCCCGCACGCCTTCCCAGCCACACACGGATCCCACGTCTTGGATACAATGGCTCACTAGAGAAGCTCCCGCTCCGCTAGCCTCATCATCCCTTCCTCGGCTGTGCCATCCCATCAGAGGGCTCTGGAGGCAGAGGAAGAGTCTGGGCACTCGGCTGTGTGCCCCAGTAAAGTGCACATCTGGATGAGATGGTGGACAGCTGCTGAACAGCTCCGGGGCTGAAGGCTACAGTGTCTTCAGCTGGCGCCGGTTCCACATGCCCCGCTTCGAGTGAAACCAGTGGAAGAAATTTCTCAGGGAGAGACGCTCCACTTCCAGCCCAGCCTGTAAGATCCTGGCAGAAAGAAGTATAGACTTAGGGAAAATTTCATCACAAAGACACTGAGGGACTCAGCCCCAGGAAAACTCTTAAGTTGTGCTTATTGTGCAAATTGGATAGTCCAGAATAGCTCAGGGGCATCCCATATCCGTAAGCAGGAATCTAATGACACTTTCTGAGTGTTTATGCACCCTTGAGGGCAGGACTGGTCAGGAGTGCCTGCATATGCCAAGACAGGAGGAAAGACAGCTGGCAGCACTGGATTGGTCAGCTGACAGAAGGATAGGCCAGGCCCCAAACCCTACAACTCCAAACCCAGAGGCCCAGGATTTGTGCAGCGGAGATCCCTCATCACAAAATCCTCAGAAATTTTAACTGTACCTAATGATCTTTAAATGCCTCTCCACCAGCTGGTCTTCAAGGCAATTCAATTGCTAAACATTTTATGGGAAATGTGAGGGACCCAGACTGTGCTCTGCAGTGCCTGAAGAGGACAAAGTCTTCACGATCACCAGTGCCTGATCTGCATGAGACCAACCAGCAGTGTGGCTGGAAGGCAGCAGAATATAGCTCTTCTCTTACTAGTGGCTGCAGTAGAGTGTTTTGTGTCTCCTCACCTACTAGGTTTGAGGTCAGGATTTGCTCAAAGACTCTCCCTCACTGGCAAAGGTTATGGTGGCAGTAGTCATCTCAATCTCCTCAGATTCCCACTCCCGTGATCACTGGCTCTCTGGGATCTGATGGGCCTCTCCTCCTGAGCACTTGAACAATGACAGTGGATGCCTACCTGTCCAGGAGTTCCCAGTCCTCTCCTCCCCAGCGGTCCCGAAACTCTTTTGTGTTCATGCCTCCAATTTTGTCCAGGTCAGACTTGTATATGCCCAGGAGACCAAACCCATTCACCTCCCAGTAGCCTGAGGAGAGCACAAAAGAGGCACAGCTTTGTTGGGGCTTTGAACCATTGATGGCTCCAGCAGAGCTGCTGGAGTGAGACTCAAGCCACCTTTAGCACAGAGTTGACAGCAGGGAGCAAGCTCAGCACCAAAGCAGAGCCACCCATTCCACCCAGCTCTGGGAATGAGAAAGGCACTGTGTGGACAGACAGCGTGGTCTGTCCCGTCAGCTTGTTAGCTGAGCCTCTCACATCTCCTGTCTGGCAACACAGCTCCTGGACTGTCCCAGCTTCCCAGGGTTGTCCCTGTGCCTGGATGGCTCAGGACAGCCACCTCTGTCTAAAGGAAATCCTATGGTAAGATGATCTGTGCTGCTTTTCTCCCTCCAGCCTGGCTTGGTTTCCCTCAGCCCTGGTCTACCAGCTCTCCTCAGGATAGGTTGTGCCCCCTAAAAAAAAATAAAGATGCACAGACAGGAATAAAAGAGGGTTTTTCCAAGGTCCTTAAATCCATAAAGAGCCCTAGGAGAAACATCAGACAAAGGGCTCTGCTAGCTTTTTGATCTCAAATTCCAGGTATCTGATGCTGTTAAATCCCATCCTATGTCCAACACACATTCACCCAGTGGACCTGGAAGTTCCTCAAGCTCCAGACCTTGACAGTGCCAGAGGAACAAATCTAGAGGAGGCAGGGACTTTCTTCTTTCCCTATTTCCCAAAGCCTGAGCTGAAGAGGCTCCACCCCCTCTTACCATCAGGCCACTGTGGGGACATCCCGCAGTGCAGCCTCATGACCATGGGTGCAAAGGCCATCTTGCCTTCCACGCAGTGCTTCCTGATTGAATCAATGACTCCAGCTGGGAAGTGGATGTGGAGGTCACAAAGGAAGACAATGCTGTGCGGGTCCTGGGACCAATCGTACCGGTTGGGAAAAAAACAGGTTGACTTTCAGTAAGTCTTTCTTGAGGGGCAGGAAGAGAGAGATATGGAAGTCAAAATCTCATTACTGCATCAGAAACTGAGATCCCAAGGGCTGGCAAAATGTCCGTTGAGTGGATGTTCAACGATGAGTGTGAAATACCATGACTATGGCCTGGCAGAGCCAGGATCACAAAGCTGCTGCTGCCAATTTCCCTCCTGTCTGACAGTCCCAGCAGCTGCACCAAGAATCAAACAGAGCACAGGCTCCTCAGAATGAAGAGACCCTTACTCTGGAAGGACAGGAAACACATCTACATTTGAACTGGCCTGCTAGGCTATTCCTTCCCTAAAATCCAGCGTGTGCAGACCAAAGGCAGTGGCAACACCAGACACATCCTAAAAACTCCCCTGCCCACCCCAAGGCGCCCCAGACTCACCGTTACGAGGTCTATCCCCGCCTGCAGCCCCGCAGATCGCTCGAAATTCCCCGTCAGCTTCAGGTACCGATAGCTGGGGGTCAGAGGGGAAGGGGAAGCTCAGTGGCACAGGAAGCACCGCGGGCAGCGCTGGGCTGTGGAGCTGCCCTCGCCCCGTGCACCCTCTGAAGCAGAGGAAACCTCTGCTGGGGGAGTGCACAAGCCCAGCACTGCTCCCAGTGTGCTCAGAGAGTCCTGCCCCTGTGCAGTGCCCATCAAAACTCAGCTCTAGCCCAGCTCTATCCTAGGACTGGCCCTGGAAACCCCTGGCATGTAATGGAAATGACCAGCCAAGGCTGTTTCAGATCAGAGCAGGGTCATTCCAGCAAGCAGAGGTCTCCACGCTCTCTGTCCCACTTCCCACAGCTTTCTTGTCTTTTCTGCCCTCCCCTGTCCCATCACTGTGAGACTTGCTTTCTCTTCTCTCTTGCAGTCTTGAAAAAAGAGACAAAGTCAACAAATTTGGCTGGAAGACTACACCAGGTACTGCCTTACACTTTTCTAAAACTGTTCCATGAAAATATGTGCATGCACATTGTAACAAAAACATATTCATGTGTATATGCAAGGTCTGGAAGGATGAGTTTCTGGTTTTCCAGCTGCAGCAGGCTATGGCTGGTCAACACAGAGACTGCCAGATGTGCTATTTGCAGGCATACGTGTGTGAGTGGCTTTTTGTGACCAAGCAGTGCTCCCACCTGTGCAAGGTCGACCTTTTCAGAGCCTTCTCTACATCCATGTCATCACTGCTGTAGTCTGTGATGATGATGCTGAAGTAGGGATCCTTAGTGACTCGGAATAGCTCTTCCATGTCAGAGATGAACTGCAGCACCCAGCGTGCCTGGTTTTTCACTGGTTGTATTTCAACACAGGGAGAATCAAAGCAAACTGATTTCAGTGGTGGTGGTTTTTTCACCAGGCAAGGCTTTTTGCCTTCTGTTAAACCACAACAACCTTTCACGGACGATGAAATAGGCCCAGGCTGAAAATTTGGTCCTGAAAACCTGGAGCCACGGAATCAGTGTGGGTTCTTTCCCACCATGTGGCAGGGGTTTTCTCTGAGGTTTTAATCTATGGGTGCTTGGGCCCCATCACATTTCTGAGGGTATTTAACTTTAACAGAAACTGGAAGTGACCCAAGTAAGGTGGTTGAGACTGGCTCAGACCCACTGTCCAGGACTGCCCTCATGGGAACTGCCCACTGTGCAACCCCTCGATGTCCCGGGGAGGCAGGTCCCCCTTACCTGGCACCACGAAGTGAACCACGGCCCGGTGGTTCCAGGAGAATCCCTGGGGCCAGCACAGCTCTGGCTCGCTCGCCGCGGCCATCAGGTGCCGCCGGCGGCCCCACGCCAGGTTCCTCATCTTCCTCTCGTCCTCCTGGTCGCCGTCGAGGCCCTGCCAGCCCCGGGCAAAGACGTACTCGGAGAGGCGCAGGAGCCGCCCGCCCTGCTCCCGCAGCTCCAGCTCCAGCAGGTAGCGGCTGCCCCGCAGGCGGTCCTGGCGCTTCTCCACGTTCACCACGCGCTGCAGCTGGAAGCGCCTGCCGAGACACGGGGCACGCCCTGCACACCAGCCCCTCTCCCCCCTCCAGCCCTGATGGGCTCCCTCCTCCAGCCCAGCACAAACTCTCCTGTCCCTGGCTTCTCCCTGCTCTGCTGCGCTGCTTCCCAAGTCCCACGGGAATGTTTAGCACCTGTTGCTCCTAAATCCACAGGCATGTGGGGTAAGACTTGGTATTGCAGCCAAGAGGAAATACTTGGCAAGAGAAATGAAATAAAGGTGACACAGAAAATAACAAATGTGTCTGAACGATTGTGTCGGGCTGGTAATAGTGAGTGTATTCAACACCACCTACAACGATCTTGGCACGAGGAGTGTGTTTGGCCTACTGAAACTGGCTCATGGCAGCTAATCAAACAAGAATATAGAATAGAACTGAGCAATCACACAGTAAAAACTGGCAGGACCTGTAGATTCAGAATGGCCAAAACTGGATGAAATGCCAGGTCATGCCCTTTTGGATCATAACAAGAGTTTCTGCTATAACATAGATGCTCGTCAGTTAAAAATCCTGAGAAAAGCTTGTGTGTACTGATCAGTTACACCTGACTGTGACTGATGTGACCCTGAAAAAGCAAATGTGATCTTAATATGTAGCATTAGGCCTACTTCCAGCAGGGATTAGAAGCTAGTAACAGCCATTCCATAAAATATCCAGGATACTGGTCACTTACGTATAGGAGGATTAGCACCAACTGAAACCTGCATGGAAAATGATGGGTAAAATATTATAAAAATTAAGGCCAGGCCAACAGAAGGGTCAGGAGTCAGACTGTTTAGCTTATGGAGGCACAGAGGAAGTGTGTCTGTTTGCCAGAAGGGATGGTGAGTCTTGAGGAAAAAAAGAACCATTCAAAGATCATGTAACAAAAGAGAACCAGAAAAAGCTGGTACCATTTCTCAGGCAGAAGAGGTGTACCTAAAGTCCAGTGTTTTAGACAGATCTCTTGCCTGAAATCTTATTTACCACACCTAGTTCATCCTCTGATTCTCACCAGAACACCAGGACAGGTGTTCTGCATGTGAACACCATGCAGCATGGTAAACCAGCTCTGGGACAGTGCCCCTCTGTTTTCCCACTGTGCCTTACCCTTTACTCCTCTGGTTGAGCTTCCTCAGGAAGACACGTGTAACTTCCAGGGCCTCCCTCTCCCTTAGCAGCAGGTTTCCCGAGGTGTTGCATTTCAGGTCAATCCAGTCTGTGCGCAGCATATGGAAGTCCAGGTTGCTCATGCTGAAGGTCTGCTCCCAGTTGACTGCCTGGTCAAACACTGGTACGTAATCAAAATCTTCCTCATCCTCCTCCTCCTCTGGCTCCCCATCCACCTCTTCCTCTTCCTCTTCTGCCGCTCCCCCAGACTTGTCCTTCACAGGAGATGCCACCTGCACCTCTCCTTCGCCCACATCCCCCTTGTTGGCAGCCTTCTGCTCATCAATGTAGGACTGCACTTGGCTCAGCCACTGTGGCAGCCCAGGCTGCTGCCCGGGGCTGGCAGCGCTCACCGCGTGTCTCCCGGCTTTGCTAGGGACTGGGCCTCCTTTCCCAGCTGGCACGGTGCCTGCTGGCTGCAGCCTGTCCTTCGTGGTGCTGGGATCTCCTCGAGGTCTCACCCCTGTGGGAGCTGTCACCCCTGAGTCCCTTGGGTGGCCAAGAGACTGCTGCCTTTGAGCCACAGTCCTAGAAGGAGGGTTTGCCCTTCTGACAGGCGCTCTCCCCTGGATGGGCCTGGCATGCTGCGGAGGGCTCCTGGAATTGTCTTTGACGCCAGCTTTTAAACGGGGTCTCTTCGTTACTGGGTTTCCCTCCAGGCCAGTCAGGCTGAGGCTTTGGTTGGCAGAGGCCAGCACAGCTGATTTGACACCAGACCTTTTTGTCCTTCTCCTCCATATCTCCTCTCCTGCATTGCCACCCACCAGCGAGAGGAGCCGGCGACGCTCCCGGAGGGAATAGTCCTCAGGAATGTGATCACTGCCCAGCACGCTGCTGGGAGCGTGGCCTGCTGGCTCTGCCCTCCCTGTGCCAGGGCGCACGGGGGCACTGGTGCTCTCCACATCCTGCTCCTCGTACTGCAGGTCATCCAGGTTCCCCTCCTGGGAGCCTGCAGGATGAACCAAAGTTACACCTCTGGCACCCTCCCACTGCCTTCCCTGCCCCGGCCAGGCACCCACCAGGCAGGGGGGCAGCTACTCCTCGTCTCCTCTCTGTGTTGTCTCTCCTGCTCAGAGGGACAGGGGTGTTCTCTCACATGGGAGCCGTGCTCTTGCTGCCACTGGCCTCCTCAGCACCCAATATCCAGCTCTGCCACAGGCTGTGGAGCTCTCCAGCTCTGCCCTTGGCTGTTGGCCTGGCCACAGCCCTGGAGGGCAGGTGTGAGCACAGGCTGCCACGCTGCACACCTCTGGCTGTGCTGCTCCTGCTCGTGTTTTTGTAATTGCACCTCAGCTAAGCTGTGGGCCTGAGAGTTATCCTGTTGTCTACTGCAGCCCACTGTTTGGTGAGCTCCCAACCTGCCCTCAAGAGAAGTAGAAGTGGCACAGAAGTCTCCTTCCAGACACAGAAATCTGGCAGGGAAAGGCTGTGCCTTTGGTACGGAAAGTCAACAGCTTCTTTCAGCTGGTGCTGCAAGACCACACGCAAAAGTGGCAGATAAAAGGATCCTCTGGGTTCTGGCACTAGGGCCCCTACCTGGCTGCTCTGTCTTTTCTCCGGAATCCAGGCTCTTCTCTGACCGATCCATTTTCATGTACTTGTAAAATCCAAATCTGCAGAGGGAAGAGCAAAACACGAGTTTGATGAAAGTTACTTTGCCCTTTCCTGGAAGGATGAAGAAAATCCTAAGCACAGGGAGGCCATCATCAGCTACCTCACTGGGAAAGTGACCCTCCTTATCCTGCAAAGAAGTCCTCCTGAATGGAAGGGAGTCCTTGCACCCTTGTGCGTCTGACTGTTGCAGGGAGGGAGCATGCAAGTTGTGGGGCCACCACTGGGATCTGGGCACCAGTGAAGGTGAGTGGCATGCACTTCTCCCCCCAGAGAGAGGCCTGGTGGTGAGCATGGTTTGGCTTTCCCCGTGACAGCTATCAGAAGGCTCCAGCCACCGGCAGGCCAAGCTTGCTGGGAATACACTCCCTGATGCAGGAGAACAAACATGCTCTGACTCAGCTACTGGGTTAACAGTGCAAGCAAAGTGTTGGTAGTTTCCGCTTGAGACCTAAACATATTTTCACTTAAGTTATCAAAAGAAACTATAAATGCTTTCATGTTTTGCAAGACTTAGGGGATCTTTAAGAATTAAGAAAGTTCTACAGAAGTGAGCATGAAATTCCACACCAATTCCAGCCTTCAAGCTCCTCTCCACTCTGCTTAACCCACATTCACAGCATCCTACCTTTCCAAATAATAAGGGTTTTCCTGGTAGAAGCATTTGTTGTCTTTCTCCATGTGGCTCAGGCGGCTGTAATCATTTGGGTAAACAAAGGATAAATGAACCTGGGAAGAAGGGAGAAAGACAAAGTAAAACCCTCATAAATGCCAGACATTAGTCACAAGGTGACCCAGATGTAGTTGCAGGGTGACCAGCCCTTTTTAGAGGCAGCAGGAGTTGCTCACTCTCTGCCTCTCCAGTAGCGGGCTGTGAGAATGGAAAACAGAAGGAAGCATGCTAGGATATGTGTATGGATGTGCCTTTTCCTCTCTCTCTCAGCATCTGCCCACCCCTAGAACTGTGTGCTTAAGTCCTACAACAGAGTGAGAACTATGTGGGAGAGAGGCGGGCAAGTCCTCCCGAAGAGAGGACTTTAGTAATCCACACATACTACAGTCCCCCTGTGGAGAATGAAATCCTCAGCCACTGTGAGACTCTCTGTGAAGGCAAGGCACGCTCAGGCCCCATGGCTAATGGGATCTCTCTCCTTCCTCCTCGTGTACTCACTGAGAAACCCAACTTACGAACTGGAGCCCCTGGTAGCGCTGCAGAGGAAATCCATTCACCAGGTAGCTGGGCTTGTACGGGCAGTCGGGCAGGGCTCGGCGCACGCGGGATTTGCTGAGCAGAGGCACTGCCAAGAAGGGACACACAGGCAAGAGCTGCAGGAGGAGCCCTGCTGCAACCCCTGCACCAGCTCAGCCACTTCTGTCCCCGCGTTCTATTTACCCATCTGAAGTATTGAAAAACAGATTAAACAAACCTTCTTGCACAGCTCAACTCTTTGCATTCCTCTAAGACGCTTACACAAGAATATGCTTGGGGATGTTGTGTGAGCTGGATACCAAGAGAGAGGAGCTGGCTTTAGTCTGTGCTTTCCCTCCTACAGTGACTGACGCTGCCCCTCTCTTCTGCACCAGGGATAAAAACATGGCCCGGATAACTGCGGTGTGGGAGGACAATCCTTCCCAGCTGTGCTCCTGCACAGGCTGCAGTTGCCTCCTCAGCTGCTTTGCAAGTCTTACCTTCATAAAGAGTGTCCCGGGGGTCAGGCTTCAGCATGTCAGCGGGGTGTGCCCTGCTGCCGGCGCCCTCCGCAGGCCGGCTCCCGCGACTGGCCAGCGTCTGCGGGATGTGCCCAACCTCGTCCATCTTCAGGAGCGTCTCGTCTAGAAACCAGGGAGACAACACAAGGGGGACGGGAGGGCTAATTTGTCCCTTGTCCCAAAAAGCACCTCTGTCCAGTGCCAGCCCTTGCCAAATGGCACTGCATCCACGGCACCAATGCTGCCTCTGGAAGGAAAGGCTCTGACCCAGAACGCTGGAGACACAGAAGCTGTGGGGTGGCTGTCACTGACAGCAAACACACACAGTGATGAGTAGTGCAGGAGAATGACCTCCTGCCTTGGACACACCAGCAGTGCTGTGCTGAATAGGCCCCATGCTGGCAGAACTACTGGACACCGCTGTAGTATTAGGATTAAGTTTCTTTTCAAAGGAGATAAAGAAAGATGAATGGGAGGAGAAACCTGAGGAGCAAAGCTATTGCCTGTGCTGGAAAAGGATCGGGACCTTGGGGCATGAGCTTCAGTGGCTGAGGAGGATGTTACTCCAGAAAGGGAATGAAGCCCCACAGTAAGCCAAGAGCAACAAACAGGAAGCTCAAACTCAAGACTGGGTATTGGTTACATTTTTCCGTGGATGCTGCTGTCACAGGACTTCATGTCTCCATGGATCTTACTCTAAAATGAGGGGAATGGAATAAATATCCATGAGGGAAAAGCAATATCCTGCCAAAGGCACTGGTGTGCAACTTTTGGGTACTGAACTACATGGGACCCCAGAAAGAATGGGATGTCATGTGATACAGCCAAAGGCTAATGTGAAAGAGGGAAAAACTATGGGCAGAGAGTGACAGATAAAAATGAGATTGCAGCACTGTACCTAACCACGAAGGGATCTTCTGGGATGTCAGGCTTCTATTCTACAGGGAGTTAATAAGAAGAAAAGAGCAGAAGGAAAAAGGATGAAGATGGAAGACCCAATGGAAAGCCCAGTCGTGGCCAAATGGCAGGTTTCAGAAAATACAGCAGCAGGTTGCGATCCAAGACACAGCAAACAGATGTCTCCATTACATCAGGGAGTCTTCCATGCACGAAAGGGCTGGTATGGAAAAAAGCCCAGAAATGTTGGAAGGCAGCAGCCGTAGATATGGAAAGGGGGAATGCTGGCAGAGGAAGGTGATGCTGACAAACCTAGGTAAGGGTAAACAGGACTAAGGAGCTTCTTAACTGATAACCCCATCACTTGATGTGCTAAGAAGGGTTTACAAAACAGGAGGGACTGGACTGATGTGTTTGCAGCAATCCAGCACCAACTTGAAGAGACTTGAGGCTGGTACAGAAGAAAGCAGCATCCCCCAGCATGGACAGTGTATCCTGTTGTGTTCAGGACCCAGAGTGAGATCTCCTCAAGTGCCACAGCAGCCCCTGGTTTTGTTCAACTGGCAGTGCACCCCCACAGCTCCCATGTCATGGGACTCATGTTCCCCCTGGCTCTCAGCAAGCAACCTCTATCCTGTGTCAATCTAGAACACTTCTCACCTTCGCAGACTCTCCTCTCTGCCCTTCCTCACCACCTCTAGACTCACCTGAAATAATGTTCCAATCTTACTTCCGATTCTCCTGTGTTTAATAATGACTCACACCCTTGTCCAGAAGTCTTTCTCCTGAACTGTCTCCACCTTTCTCTCCTAATGATGTGTATGCCTGGCTAGACAATGATTCATGGTGGAACACTGGATGCTGATACATTTAGGGAGAATGGGGAGGCGCTTAGGAAAACTTCTGATGAAGATACTTACTAGCAAAAAGGGAGAGGTATTGGGAGTCAATGACTTTGAACTTTGCTTCTGGGTCATTCAGCCTCCACTGGAACAGAGAAACACATTAAAATGAAGTGCTTTCGGAGTTAACCAAGCCTGAACAAAAGGAACACACAGAAGATGTTTTTCACCACATGCGCTCGCAGCTTCCTCTTTCCCCCTACTAGGACCGAATTTACCCAGCAGCAAAAGACTGGGAATGAGCTGAGATCCCCCAGGACACATCCACAACAGGAAAGGACAAAAAGCTGCAAGAGACTCCAGAGAAGGCAGACCTATCCCAAGCCAGCGGAGGCAGGGGTTCTGACACATGGCCGGGACTATCCCACACAGAAGTAGGTAAGAGCCTGGAAGGGATGAGCCACCTCTCAAGCAATGAGGAGCTGAGGCCTGGGGAAGGAGGGAAATGGTTACAGACATCATTCCCGAGCTCTGTGGGGACACACATACAGGACCACCATTCCCACAGACTCACTGCTACTTCCACATGGTCCGTTCCTCTGTCGTCCTGCTTGTGCAGCACCTCAAAGTAGTACCTGCCTGCCGCTGACAGCCTGTGAAGAACGAGGTGTCTGTCACCAGGAGCGTTAAGGAACATTTCTTAGCTTGTCAGCAGACAATGAGTGGAGAGCAACCACACCCATGAAACAACCTAATTCTCAGGGTAAGGCAGGGTTAGCACTGCCAAGAAAATCCAGATCCTGACAGTGAGATAGGTAGCTTCACTTGAGCACCTGGAGCACTCCAGACCCTTCTCAGCTAATTCTGAATAACTCCTTCTCGGTGTTGCCTGCTGGGTTTTGGCCTCTGGGAAACTTGGCCAGCTCTGAGGCAGGAAGCTCAGGATATAGTTCATATAGGGGAGTATGGATGTACCGGTGACTGATTGCTCCAGGGAAGAAAAATTCAGTGTTGCATTCCGGCAGTAAATCAGCAAAGCTTTGGCAATACCCCAGAGTAATCCCCTTCTCTGTATTGCTAAATTCTTTAGGACAAGCCTGGGTGCTTTTCCCTTGTCCTTGTGATTTCCTGGTCATGTGCAGAGGTGGCTGGGACTGAGGGACTTTGCTCGCTCACCTCACCATGTTTGACTTCTGGCTGTGAAATTTCCCAAACTCTCCTGGTGCAGTCCACTCCTTCCCTGTCTGTGAAGAGACAGAAGATGGCTGTAGTTAGGATGAGTTTCTTCCCTTGGTACTGCACTGACAATGATAAAAAGGGAAAACTGAGCTCCCTCTTCCCTCCCGTTCCTCCCAGTAAGTCATCTGTGAAATCCATCACCTGTGGACAGATTTAAGTTCCTTGAATGCGAACAAGGGACTCCCAGCAGCACTACCAAGAGGTAACTGGCTTAAGGTATCACATGTCATACCCATCTGGCATCTGTGCTGACATTCTCTGCAGTTAGGTAGGGAAAGAAACTTGGGAAGTCCAAGGAAGCAGTGAGTCAGGAAAGTCTCTGCTCCCACAGAAACACTAAAGCCCCGATGGGAGAAGCCGTGCAGCATGCACTGTACCTTGCCTACACTGGCCAGCAGCTGGAGACCAGAGGGCTTCTCATCTGGACTCAGCCAGAACTCAGCATTGTCATCCGCAGCAATGGCAAACTGAAACTCCCCTGTCGAGAGATGGAGGGAGTAAGTAGGGCTTTGGGAAAGGGCTTGTGCACAGAACAGATCCTGCTCCTCTAAAATGGGGTCTTTGCCGTTTTTCCTGGGGAGACCACACCCTCCCTTTTGATATTATCACCTTCCCTCCTTTGACCCTCTCTGAATTCTCTTAACTCTGCTGTGACTGAAAACAAACTTTAGAGACCAGGCTCACTGCCCCTCCTGCACTGGCTTCACCTGACACCTAGCCTGGAGTGCTAAGAACTCTATGCAAAGTCTCCCTGACACCCCTTTTGTTTCCAGAGCAAAGTTTTGTGTCAGATGCTGTGTTTGGATGGAGGAATGTGGACGTGGAGCCACAGAGGGCGACAGAGGTGCTTGAGGCTCGCTCTGTGTCCGGGGTCACGGGGATGGCAGCTGCAGGCCAGGGCCCATGCCAGAGGGCGAGTGCCAGCGGGCTGCTTGGGGCAGAGGCAGGCAGCTGGGGATACAGATGTCAGCTGCTGGCAGCTGGCCCTCGTGGGAGCAGCAGGGACATCAGTGATGTCATGTACAGTCCTGGCCATGTGAGGGAGGGAGGAGAAGCTCAGGGATTGTTCGTGCCCACATACACGCCATGGGGCTGTGCAGTCACAACAGCATTGTTGTTTATCTAGCACTCCCCATCTGCCTGCTTCTGTGCTTTGCCTCTCCACCCTGCAAGGCAGGCAGGCAGATGTGTTTCCAGCCACGCCAAGGCCACGGCCAGTCACGCACGCCACCCACACGAGGGACCTGGTGTTGGGCTTGCCAGGGTGAGGGCACCAGGGGTTCAGCACCAGGAGGGGAGGAAGGGGAAGGTGACAAGAGGCACTCAGAACCCTCACCATCAGCGAAAGGATGCAGGTAGCCAAATATCCTGAGACCATAGTTGGTCCATTTTGGGGACACAGCCAACTTCTTCAGCATAGTTCTTGTCTGAAGTGGAAGGAGAAAAAATTTATAAAAATAATTTTAGACGTGACAGGAACAAGGGGAGAATCAAAAACCCTGGGACAGGTGGGCAGAGGGAAGTATGAGGTTTTCCCTGGGTGGGGTATAGGATGTGATGGAGGCAGAGGAAAAGAGCAAACCAAGTAAGAAATAAGGTGGAGCAGGGGCAGCTGTGGAGGGAAGAGCTGCACGGGGGATGCCACTGAGATGGTGGGGACAGGACCTGGCATTCTCTAGCCACTTGGAAGGAGAGCACCAAACACAGGGCTCCTTCAGCCCCTGTCTGAGCCCTGGCAGGCCAGCACATGTGAAATGACCCTCCCCTGTGCAGCAGAGGAGCAGCCACCCCTGAACCTTTGTGAAAGCTTCCTGCTCTCTCAGCAGGAGGACAGAGGAGATGGTTGAGAGGGAGGTGGTGGATTTGAACCAACAGCAGGACAGAGGGAGATAGGGACAGGATGTGAAGGGTGCAGGGGTGATCCACCTGGGAAGCTGAGCTGGGAAGTGCAGGACACTGGATGTCATAGTCTTACTCACATGAGGGAAGAGCGGGAAGTGAAGGTTTCTCCTGAGCTGCTCAATGGAGCTGCCACACCAGTCCTCAAACACGTGCAGGTTGGCCTGGCCCTGGAACTAGAAGGCAGAAGTGGGGCACCATGAATTGTTGCATCCGTGCCCTGTGTCCCTCCCCTGCTCTGACAGCCTTGGCCGTGGCCCCGGTACTGGAGCGCTTGGGAGAGCAGAGGAAGACTCCTCTGCTATGATGGACTGGTCTGCAGCACACACGGGTCCAGAGCCCTGCTTCTCATCTGCTGAGGGCGTGGGGCTGGCACACACGACTGAATGGCACCAGGGAACTGTGCTAATGCTTGGGACATCTCAGTTACACGGCTGGGGGTCGCAAACATCAAGGAGGTGTTTGACCAGAGGGCCGTGCTCTGAGGCCGTGGTGTGGAACATGCTGCAGGGTGGCAACAGCTCCCCATGATGTAACATTTTGCAAGAAGGTGTTCTGGACTCCCTCGCCATCTCAGGGCTACCTTCCTGACCTGAGGAAGAGGGGAAGCCCTAGGGAGGGGACATGGCAGATCACCTTCTCAAAGCACATCTCAGAGGTAAAGCTCAGGGAGGACGGTGGGGACGGGGAGATGGAGGCCCAGCAGGGCGGGGAGCAGCAGCACAGGCAGGTCAGTGGGCAGCATGGCCTCCATGTGCCCGCAGAGACACAGAAACACGGAGGGAAGTGGGGGTTCCACCCCGCACAGCACAGGAGGGTGTGCAGTGTGAGTCCAGCCCCATCAGGAGAGGCTGTCAGTGTCCACCTGAGGCCTGGAGCACAGCCAGGCTGGGAAAAGCTTGCTGGCCACCATGGGACTCCAGCAACACACTCCTCAAAGGGCAGACTTTACTTTTGTCAGAGCCATTCAGAAGGGAATCACTGTCTGTCCCCCAACAAAGTCCAGTTTCTGCCCGTAACCAGGGGAGCTGGATGCTGAAACCCTCCTCGCAGGACTGGCATCCAACAGTGAAGAATAAGTAAGCTGCAGATGGTACAAGCTACCTTAGATGGCAAAATGCTGAGGAAAGGAATAGGTTGCCTTGGGACTGGGGAGGTTTTGCTGTGGCTGCCTTGCCTATATAAGGGCTGTGGGAGCAGGGCTGGAGAAACGGCCTGAACAGCACCCAAATGTCTACAGATGGCAGCAAATTCTTAGTTTTCACTGGGGAGACTCTAGCAGGCCTGAAGCAGCACGGTGGAGGAGGGTCCAACCTCTCCGTGCACTCCTGGCAGAGAAACTTCTCCACCAAGTTATTTTTGCCAGGATGGTGGGTTGGGGGTGTGTTTGGAAATGAGCTGTGGCTTGAAAGAAGGCCGTGAAGCAGATTTGGCTCCACACCAGGAATGCTCCTTGCGAGCTGAGGACTTTAGTCGTGCACGTGAAAACCATTTCTGTGTGCCAGGCAAAGCACAATCACAATCACTGCTGCGCTGGAGCAGGCTCTCGTCAGCCCTCTCTCACTGGTGTCCTCAGTGCCAGGGCTTGATGGATGTCTGCGTGCCCATGATGCCCCCCAGTAACATCTCCTCCTCTTCCCTCCTCTGCTGACATCCCTCAGCCTGGATTCTGCCCACCAGACAAGAGGACAAGAAGTGAGACAAAAGGGATGTAATTCCTCAGAGCAATGCACAGAATCAGAGTGGAGAGAGACGGAGAGCTCGGGGTGATGGATGCAGCCCAGAGAAACCCGGGACTCTGCACGAACTTGTGACACAAATAAATCACTGCAAGCGTGACACTGAATTGGAATTTAATTGTTGTGCAGTCCCGTGCCCCTTGGCCAAATCCAGGTTCACACCCAAGGGTCTTACACTGCTTTTCTCAGCCAAATCAAATAATGACAACTGCTGCTTCTTGTGGAACATGAAGTGAGAGGAACAGGCTGGGCTCCCACAGAGTCACTGCCAGAAACTGAGTCCTATGGAAGCCTGCTGCTACCCACAAGTGATGCTGGCCTTCCTTTTCGGAGAATTGCTTGCACACTGCAGGCAGCAGGCTCAGAGCTCTATGAAATGCAGCACAACACTCCCACACCGTGGACAGGCTGGCACTGCAATCCACTCCCTCCACAGACAGGAGACGCTCCCAAAGCTCAGGACTGCAATGAAGCTGGCCTGGCTTTGACATGGGGCAGCCCGAAGGCAAAACCAGATATTTATGGGGCAAATCCCAAAAGACTGCCTAGACTTGCTCAAATGTTTTCAGAGTAGAACTTGGACCAGTCCCACTGCAATACAACACTTTACTGCACAGTTTAGCAGTATTAGGGAGAGGGCAGCCTACTAAAATATAAGGCAGACACCTTATACTGGTGTACTGGGTGTACCATCAATACTTAAAAGAGATAATTCCTGAGATTTCTAGCCCAACATTCCTGCCTCCGAAGTCTTTACAAAGCCTCCAGAGAGGAGATTCTGGCAGGAGTTAATGAGATCACTTTGCTTTCCTGCACTCACAGCTACTAGAAATAATTAACTGGTAAATAATAAATATTTCTTGCATGCAATTTTAAAATCTTTTCTAAATCAACACATTTTATCGTGAGTTACAGCAGCTTAACTTATTTTCTGTTTCCTCTTAAAGGGAAAAAAAGAACATTATTGACAGATAAGTGCTGGCTGCCCAAAGTGCTGCTTTGGGACTGAAAACTGAGCTGGGCTTTAATTTTAGGCCCCCACGAGTCATCAGTGTTTTGAAGCAGCTGTTTTGAAACTCTATCACCTCTGTCCCTCCAACTCGATTCATGGCTGCCCATTACAGGCAGCTGAGAAATTCCTCTCTTTGCTATATGAGTATCCTCTCATGGAACATGCCGGAAAAATCTCCTGCTTGGGGCTTTTGCAGATTGCAGTTATAGATCAACATCACCACCATTCCCAGCTCATGCACACAGAAATGTCAATGGATTTTCTAAAACATGGGTTTTAGAACATGATTCTAAAACATGGTTGCTATGTTTGACTTCCCAGCTTGGAACTACCTGGGCCTGTTCTGTAAAGGGCTGGAAATTTAGGACCTAGCAAGCAACAAGTTCCCCTTCTCCACTTAAGAACATCTGCTTTGAAAATTCTGGACAGACTCATTTGGCCAGAACCAGGAATAGAAGCCATGAGTCTGAGCTTTCAGTGGGAGCTGGTTTTATGTGATCTGTGGCTTCCCTTTTAGAGGGCTCCTCCTGCCCCTGAGGTTTCTCCCTGTTCCAACACCTCTTCCCTGCAGCTTATCACCCAGCTGAAACAGCAGCAGTGCAGGATCCCAGAGGCAGAAGGGGCGTGGGTCACACACCGAGGGCACGGCCAGCACAGTGTGAGGGGCACAGGTCACACACCGAGGGCACGGCCAGCGCAGTGTGAGGGCATGGCCAGCGCAGTGTGAGGGGCACAGCCAGCGCAGTGTGAGGGGCACGGCCAGCGCAGTGTGAGGGGCACGGCCAGAGCAGTGTGAGGGGCACGGCCAGCGCAGTGTGAGGGCACGGCCAGCGCAGTGTGAGGGCACGGCCAGCGCAGTGTGAGGGGCACAGCCAGCGCAGTGTGAGGGGCACAGCCAGCGCAGTGTGAGGGCACGGCCAGCGCAGTGTGAGGGGCACAGCCAGCGCTGTGTGAGGGGCCGGCCAGCGCAGTGTGAGGGCACGCCAGCGCAGTGTGAGGGGCACAGCCAGCGCATGTGAGGGCACGGCCGCGCAGTGTGAGGGGCACAGCCAGCGCAGTGTGAGGGCACGGCCAGCGCAGTGTGAGGGCACGGCCAGCGCAGTGTGAGGGGCACAGCCAGCGCAGTGTGAGGGCACGGCCAGCGCAGTGTGAGGGCACGGCCAGCGCAGTGTGAGGGCACGGCCAGCGCAGTGTGAGGGGCGCAGGTCACACACCGAGGGCACAGCCAGCGCAGTGTGAGGGCACAGCCAGCGCAGTGTGAGGGGTGCAGGTCACACACCGAGGGCACGGCCAGCACAGTGTGAGGGGCACGGATCACACACCGAGGGCACGGCCAGCGCAGTGTGAGGGGCACGGCCAGAGCAGTGTGAGGGGCGCAGGTCACACACCGAGGGCACGGCCAGCGCAGTGTGAGGGGCACGGCCAGTGCAGTGTGAGGGGCGCAGGTCACACACCGAGGGCACGGCCAGCGCAGTGTGAGGGGCGCAGGTCACACACCGAGGGCAGGGCCAGCGCAGTGTGAGGGCACAGCCAGCGCAGTGTGAGGGGCGCAGGTCACACACCGAGGGCACGGCCAGCGCGGTGTGAGCGTGCCCTGGAGCTCAGCACCGGGATTCTGCTGGCAGGGAGGGCTGGGCAGGCCGTGCCCTCGGAGCACAGCGTGGGGCACAGCGGCAGTGTGGCCCCAGCGAGGGAGAGCTGGACCCTTACACCTGCAGGGAGGGCACAGCCGGGCCTGGCCCTCACTGTGGCACTGATGCAGCCCTGCCCCTCCAGGGCTGAGCCTGGTCTGAGCCCAGCACTGACCCCCCATGCTGCAACAATGCCTGCCTGCAGCCCTGGCTCTGCTGTCACAGACTCTGGCATTTCCGCTTCCTTCCAGTGAGAAATGTCAGATTATCAGGCCCTGCTACCAAAACTGACCACAGAGGAGGAGCAGGAACACAGAGCCCAGAACTCCTCCTAGTCCAAACCCTCTCATGTCAAAACTATCTGGGGGGTGGCACCACACACTCAGGGGCTCCTGCTGAGCAAGGAGGCCAGGGAAGAAAGATCTGGGCAAGCAGCAAAGCTGAGAGGATTGCAGCAGCAGAGACACGACCTCCTGCCCTGTAACTGAAGCAGGATGGAGAAGAGAAGGCTTTCCTAATTTAATCCCGGGTGGCTTTGGCACCACAGAGGCAAATCAGCTGCGTAGCTGCACGCAGCCCAGGGAATGATAAACAGGGCACAGAGAGGGCCTGAGCCAGGGAAGAAAGGCGACATTGTGCTGCCAACTAGAAACTCCTGAGTTTGTGAGACTCTTCTGTCTCCTCAGAGTGGCTGCGGCCCCTCCTCCTGCCTGGCCCAGCTCCCCTGACTGGGTGACATTCAGCAGCCAGCAGCTGGGCTTGGCTGCACGCTCTGCTGTGCTGGGCACTTGTGGGAATCCATCAAGACAAGTCAGCAACACAGCCCCCCTGTCTGGGTGGGCAATGGTAGGCAGGGAAGGGACACCAGCAGAGCAGCAACAGCTTTGTCTTTCAGTCCCCTTGGGAAAGGATGCTTCCTCTTCGGGCAGGTTTGGTAGCAGGACAACAATCCAGCACAATCCTTTGGTTTCATCTGCACAGCTGTACAGGTGCTGCCTGCCATGGGGCTGTGCTCCTGGACATCCCTCACACCTCCCTTCAGGAGAAGGAACTCCTGAGGCTGCGCACACGTGAAGGAGGAAAGGACGCTTTCAACGCACCCCAGCACTGCCCAGACCCTTCTCCTCTCAGAGCTGAGCAGATGCTTTTGCAGAGGTAAATGAGAACAGTCTGGCTAACCAGCCACTTTCCTGGAAGTCCTCCCCACACCCAGAGCAGTGTCAAACGGTGACACTCACAGCCCACAGCGCAGGTTCGCCCTGACGATAGCCAGGCACCTTTCTGAATGAACGAAACAAAACACCCCACCCCCATCTCTCCAGCCTGAGGAGGCAGTGAGTGATGCTGGGAGCTGGAAGACTTTGCTGTGGTGCCTGGAAGTGACAGTAAGGATAGGGAGCATCACATGCACGGGCACCTTGAGGATCCAGGAGCGAGGCTGACCCCTGCTTTCCCCCAGATGGCAGAGCAAAACTTCAGTTAGGGATTTCCAGTGAGCACACTGTCCTACCACATTATCCAAGGCTGAAGACTTAAGCTGCCTATCTCATATCCTGAAACTGAGAGAGGAAAATTGAAACCTGCCCTTTTTTGGCAGTGCTGGCTGCCAGCTCACCCTGCAACCCTGTTAATTATTTATGATTGCCAGGAATATGCCTCTCGATTCAAACAAAGCCCAGCTCCTTGACCTGTGTGAGGCAACCTGGTGTCCCTTGCCCCAGGAATCAGGGCGCAATTAAGTTATTAGAGATGCTGTGGGAAGGGCACAACGGGATTATAAATCCTGGGTAATTAATTTGGGAAGAGCCACAGAAAAACTTAATCCCCAGGCTGGGAGAAATTTCAGGCGGTGGTTAGGAGGACAGCAAGCAGGTCTACACAGAGGGAATCCATCAATTACCATGGTCCATGGATCCCTCTCCACCTCCTGCAGCTGGTACTGGTGAACCACTCACCTCTCTCTGCAGTCAGGGGGACTCTGCTGACCCTCTGAGTACACACGGTGCTGCAGCAAGGGCAGGAAATTTTGCCTTATAAAGCCAAAGAGAGAAGTGTCCAGGCCACAGTGTGCACCTCACCAGTTGCACCTCTAACCCGGTAAAGGCTCACAGCACACCACAGGTGGCCACTTCCAGATGCACTGCTTTGAGAAACCTCCAGGGAGGGGATCAGAGAGACAGGGCACAGCCTCAGTGAAGCTGGGGGATGCCACGCAGAGCCTGTATCACCCAGGGCCGTGGCAGAGGGGAGCAGCAAATGCTCAGTGTCATCCCTGGGCACAGCAGCAGCCCCTGACACCCTGCTGGCTCTTGGGCAGCAGCTGCTCCTCTGGGAGGCAGCCCTGGAGGCAGCCCTGGAGGCAGCCCTGGAGGCCCCAGCTGGGCCCACTGCACCAGAGCCCAGGCTCTGATGCAGAACAGATCAGTGGTCTGCTCTGGCTCTGGCCACTGGAGGGTGGCTGGTGCTGGCTGCTTCCTGCTGCAGGGGCCCGAGCTGCTCCTTGCTGTGCCTGGATGGACACACGTTCCCTCCATCACCAGCCCTTTAATTTGTGCAGGTCTCTAATCACCTTGAGGAATTTAGTGAGCTGGCTCCATTAACTAAATGCCCCCTGGCTGGTGTCCCTCTCATTAGAAGCAGGCTGCATTGCTCCCTTATCTGAAGAGGAATGATGAGATAAGGGAACAGGGGAGGAAAGAATAATCGAGGCATGAAGGAAAGAAAGGGAGTGTTTACCCCCGTCTGCAAGGGTCACCAGGGAGGGTCCCTGTTGATGGAAGTGCCACTGAAGTGGAGAAATCTCCACATATGACACGCAGGGATTGGATGGTGAAAGCCAGAGCAAGCACAGAGTGTGGCACTTCTGTGTGCCACAGTCACGTATTTGCTTGTTGAATGCTTGGCCCTACACACCCCGGCCATGAATAAACTTCACTTTTCAGGAAGGTAGTGGGCTGCCTGCTCTCAGGGAATTGCAGGTGGGTGCTTGAAGCCTTAACGATTGGTGGAGACACCAAATTATCTGGAATCTGGACACTCCAGTCTTTCCAGATAATTACTCAGGTCTGTAAGTGTCATTAAGCAGGGAGAAGGTGATAGGGAATGGACTTCTAGTAAAGTGAATTAATTTCCAGGCAGACGTCCCTGCCTTTCATTTTTGCTGTACAGGTCTCTAGCTATTCCCCCCTCACACAAAATGATGGAGAAAGGCACCCACCTCTGGCATCCAGGGGACAGGGTTGTCCACAGGCGCATAATTTGATTTATTCCTCCCACCTCTCTGCAGCTCTTGGATCTGAAATACAGGTAGAGAAAAGTCAAAATAACCTGATAAATGACACGGCACTGATAAGTACAGGACAGTTCCACACCAGCTCTACAAGAGGGCTCAAACCTGGTCGTAAGAACATATAAAAAAATAAACAAGTTCTTAAGCTCTCCTTCCAAAGCACAGGCCAGTTATCATGGACATAACAGGATGAAAATGCTCCCTGGCTTTTCTGACAGCACATTTCCATGGTGAACTACTGAGGGAAAGGACGTCAGTATTTTATAACTGTGTGCTAGCACAGAGTTAAAACTTAGGTCATTCTCTGGGGGGTTTTTCAAAAATGTCCAAGCAATCGTTCTTCCAGCACTGCCTTCAGTCAACAGCACTGAGATGTGCTTCACTGGAGAGCAGCAAACTCTCTCCTGACCTTTCACTTCTGCTTCCATCTTGCCTTCCTGTGCCACAAACCCAGCCAGCTTCATCCCACCGCGGCGGCTCAGCGCATCTAAAATAACTCAATTGACTGCAGCGGAGTCATTGTGCGCTCACGTAGCTGTGAGTCAGCTCAGAGCTTGCCCTGTGGCGAGCCCTCTTTCCTGTGTGCAGAGAGAGCTGTCTCTTGGGGCCAGCAGCAGAAAGGAAGGGCTGCCCTTCTGCACGCTCAGAAGGCGGCCCAAGCTTCCTCACCTGGTGTCCCAGCTTCTGTGGGTAGTCAAGCTGAGGGCTTGTGTCCCCCCCTGGGACATTGGTGTCTGACAGAACCTTAGCAAGCTCCCTCCAGCTTTCGTATCCTGTGCAGAGGAAACAGAAAGGTGTCAGGGAACAGGGTAAAAAAAGAAAGTGTAGCAGTCACCAGAATCAACTGGTCTTTACAAGGCTGAGAGACCTCTAACAGCCTGGAATGGTCCAGCAGAGACCAGGCATTGTTTATGTTGCTTGGAGTTGGCACACTGGCACAGAGAGAAAAACTGCCTTTATCTTCCTTAAAAGATCTCCCTCCTTCTTATTAATTTAATACTTAAATTGAAGATTAATCGTAGCTCTAAAACATATGTCAGAGATTTCATTAATCACCACAGGACTGGGAACTTTTTTTTAGATTACTCAGATAATCCCAGTGGTCAAACTAAAGAACATCAATTTTTATCCATTAGCAATGCCAAAGAAAAACAAGACCATAACTAGATTACTAATTAATTTAACCATCAAAACCATATTATTCTTATATGCACCTATTTTCACAATAAAAGCTTCAATTTTCTTTTCTTGAAGGAAATTACGGGCAATCATTTGCAACACCTGAAGTATTGGCAGTGATGCAGTCAAGGACATTGCTATTCAAGTGAAGTCACCTTCCAGGTTCAAAGCAACTTCATCTGAAACTCCCTTCCTTTCTCATTCTGCTCAATGCAGAAGTCAGGATCAATTCCGATTTCCTTCCAGAACTTTGGTGACCTCCTGGGCGTAGGAGGGACAAAGACAAGGAGGTGCAGCACGACCTTGTAGCTCCCTGTGCCTGCTGCCCCCATCACTAATGAGACAGTGCTGGTGAGCAGAGCTCAGACCTCCCAGCAGTGCTACAGTGCCTCACACTCTGTGGTTTTCAGATCTGATAAACATTTTGGCACTTAGTCAGCAACTAACCAGGCTGCCAGCAGCTCAGCGCTGTGCCCACGCCGCACGACAGCTCCAGCCTGAGGGGCAAGTGCCAAAACCTCCACCAGCCCCGGCTTCTGCCAGCCTGGTGGCAGCCCAGATCAGTACCCACACAGCAGGGAGCGGAGCCAGGCTCTCTCCCCATTTTCTTTCAAACTGGGAAAAGCTCCTCCCCAAAGCTCGAGGAGGCCCACAGAAGCTGGCTACACAGGGAACCACCCCCACAGCTTCAGGTCTGAGGGTTCAGGTGAATGGTCTGAGCCTCCTACTCGATTCCTACAGCCAGAGGTGGCAGGAACGTGCTCTGAGGGGGAAGAACAGCCCACTGCTGGGGAAACATCTGCTGTTCCATAGCCAGCATGCCCACCTTCACCCAAGCCACCTATTTGCACCTCACTCGCCCAACCAGCAGCACGGGAGACCCACTGTGCCTTAGGCAGGAGCACGCTCCATCCGTCTGCTTTGGAGGGGGCTTTTACGAGCCACATGGCTTAGATCATTCCCCAAACATCTCTGGGCCACACAGAGGCCAAGGCAAACCCCAAACCACCCCAGGAACTAGAATTCACAGACAGCCCTTTGCCAGATCCCCCTCCCTGGCTGCACTAAGCTCTCAGCCCGTTATTTTAACTACAAACAGGGTTGAAAACCTCTGTCTCCACTTGCTCCTGAATCTGGGTCACACAGGGTTGGGCAGAGGTGAGCAGACAGTGAAAATGTTGAAGCTGCCTCCTACAGTGTTCTGGTCAAAGGGGGCAGTTAACAAAAAGAAAGTGCAAGAAATGTGAAAAACATGAAAGTAGTCAGAGATTCAAGTGAGAGACGAGGCTCAGAGGCAACTAGGGTGTCCTGCTTTCCTGATGTGGGTGTTGGCTTGGATGTGTGGGTTTCATTCAGGCCCTGTTAGATGCTGAACAGCCACAGATTTCTGATTGAGATCTTCTCATCCCCAGATTCTGATTTGAAGCTAATCGTTTGTGACTAAAAATATCATGGTCAGTATTTGTCTTCTGCAGAAGATTTTTCAGACACTGGGTGAGTAATCTACTGATTAATGCAGCTAAGCACAACTTGTGCTTCAGGGACTGACTGTCATGGGAAAAAAGGAGAAATTCCTTTGTCTTTACATAATTTTACATGTAACTGGTGAGTTTCCCTCTTGTTCAGAGCAATGAGGCAGAAACCACTACTTGTGAGTGTCCCACAACTGGACACATGGCCCCACTTGGAATGGGACTGAAACAGACTTTGTAGTTCATGTGAAGTTCAGCACTTGCCACTTTGAGGGCTCCTCATAGTAGTGGGAGAGGACAGCAGGCTTTTTTTTCAGAGAACAGACCCAGTATCACAGAATCATAGAATAACCTCAGCTGCAAGGGAGCCACAAGGATCACTGAAGCCCAGCTGGCTAGAGAGGAACCAAGAGAATCAGGGAGGAGAAAAAAAAAGGCAACAAATCAAGTCAGTTCACCCTTGGAAATTCAGTGAGGGAGGACACCAAGAGAAGCAGGTCTTTTGTGAGGAGGGGAGAGGTTATTTGGTTTCAGTGTTAAACTCAGCACCTCCCTGCCCCGCGGAATAAGCTCAGGATGAAGCATCAGTAGGCTGCCTCTGCTGGGAAGGGTGCTGGCCACCACAGGCAGCCACTCTGGCTGCTCCACGGCTGGCACGGAGCCTGCGCCCCGGCAAACACAGAAGCCTGGCTGCACACAAGTGCCAAAGGCTGACATTTCTCTGACCCTTGGAGAAGAGAAGAAAGGGAGGCAATTCTCTGTGTTGTACAAATATTTACCTAACACATCAGCCAAGCACAGAACAGACAAAGGAGCTACGAATTAATCTGGAGGCAGTGATTTCCTTGCTGGGTAATTTGCACTTTGGCAAGCCAATTCCTCAGCATGGTAGGAAATGATTTTCAGAATATAACAGGATCAACACACCCCTTAGAGAAAGTTCTTGGCACTCCAGTCCCTTCTGAAAAGACTGGCTTTTCCCTGGGGGTCTCCACAGGACACCCTTGGAGAAGGACCTGGTTTTGCCCATGCTTTCCTCACTAAAGGGAGGAAACTACAGAAAAGACAGATCTCCTGCAGCTTCCTGCAGTCAGAACACCTCCCAAGGCCAGCTGCTCACCAAGGTTTTCTCCACAGCACATGTCACAGGATTCAAGACATGGTCTTGCAGGTCTCCACTCCCGTGTGGAGAGCGGAGCCCTGAGGCCACATCCACTGCCCTGTCTCAGGAGCACCTGAGCAAGGTGATCTAGCACAGGTTCAGCCTGTCCTCAAGCTCTCCATGAGCACTGCTCACCAGCTCGAGCACTCTCTTGATGGCTACTTTATGTCAACAAGCCTACGCCTGGAAAAAAGCAGGAGTCAGGAACTAAAATACCTCAGCAAACACTTCAGTGTTGCTAAGAAGGAACGCCAGAACTACTAGCTTTGATGGTTTTGCTCCAGTCCCTCTACAAAACCGGTTCTGGCTGGGATGTGCAAAGGCAAAAGAACCATGAAGGCAGGAATCAAAGGCTTGGGAAGAGCCTGGCTCAAAGCCAGAGGAAGATGCTGGGCCAGGCATTGCTGCATTAGCCTGTCAGACAGATGCACCAGCCAGCTCCTTGCCTTTCTCTCTTCTGGGCATCATTTCCCGAAGCATTTCCCATCACTTCCCCAAGCACACCAGTTGTTTTCCAAGGCTATTTTTTCACCTCAAACACCTCCAAGGAAGGCAACACTGACACAGGCACAGCTTGCCAGAAGCAGCAGCCAGCCTTGCTGCCACGTACTCCTCCCTCCTTGGCATCAGTCTGATCTCTTTTCTACAAGCAGAGGCCCATCTTTCTTTCTACTTTTGCACCCCAGTGGTCCAAGGTTCCAGTCTCACAGGGATCAGCCACTGCCCAAAAACATGAAGGTGGTTATTCTTCAGACAAAAGCGATCCTTTTTCTCCCTGTTCCCATCAGGCTGGCTGGCAGATGCCTGCTGAGGATCCAAATGCCCAGCAGGGCTGACCCTCAGCTGCCCCTCTGGATTCAAGATGGGAAGCCCTCAGGACTTGAGCTTCCTACTGGAAATAAGAGGCAGGTGAATACAAAGAAAAGGCAAAGAAGCTGAAGAGGAAGCTGAGACAGATGCTGCATCCTACAGCAGAAACCCCCACCCGAGGCAGCCAGTCTGGAGCCAGTGGCCCACAGATCCAGTGAATCAAACATTAAGAGACAAAAAAGCTGTACCAAGAGAAAATAAGATGGAGATGAGTCTTGCCTAGGGTCTGGTCAGGTGCGAGGGCCGTGGCTGCCTCGTCTTAGCCGTGCTTTTTACTGCTCTTGGGTTAAAAGTCGGTGAAGGAAGCTGCAAATGGAGATGGAGAGCTCTCATCCAACAGTAAAAACTCTGCCACAGCAATGCACTTGAAGCCCAGTTTTTTTCCAGTTCACGAGGAAAAAATAAAATAAAAATGAAAAAAGCAGAAAGCCGCAGCCAGAGATAAGAGACAGCAGTACCCAGGGAGCTATCAGGCCTCGGGGCAGGAGTGTGACCAGAGCTGCTCTGTGTGTTCAGAGATTAGATCCAGCCAGCCACTGCCATGCCCCCGGCCCCAGACAGCACTCGACAGCTCAATTAGCCTGTGGAGATACCTGGCAATCGTGCAAGGGGAAATCCCAGACCCACTCAGGTGATCAACTTCCCCTCTGAAAGATGAGATTTGATTACTCTGCCGTTGTTACTGCTGCTTACATAGCTGGAAATGCTATTAACACCCACATGCTAGCCAGCCCTTTTGTAACCCTGCTAAATGATTTCACTCAGCAGCCTCACAAAGGAGCAGGTCCATGGGCTGTTCTGCACAAAAGCATTTTCCTTCTTATCTGGGAGCCTTCTCCTCTTCTTTTTGTTGCAAGGCTAGGGCAAGAAAGAAACTGGCAGGAATGAAGAAGGGTTTTGTTCTCCATTACCCCCAGCATCCACAGACCCCTCAACGTGGCTTGATGTCTTAACCTTCTCTTGGATGGTCTTATTTCTCCTCTTATCCTGATTGAGTATTTTCAACTTACTGTCATTCCATGGGACTTCAGCACGATTTGAGGTCTCTCCCAGTGTTATTCCTGGCTGAACAGGTATGCAGGTGCAATACCCAATACCCCCAGACACTACCACTAGATGCCTTGCAAACATACTAGTCCAAAAGATGCTGGGGGAGGCTGCTTGAAACTGAACACAAGAAGGTATTTAGAGAGTTTGACATGCATTTCGCACACCCTGACCAGAGCAAACCCTACAAACACTCTGCAGGGGAAGCAACACCCATGTCCTGGCCTACCACACACACCAGTGCAGCCCCACAACACCGAGTGCAAAAATCATGAAGATGAGGTGTAAACTGACCTTCTAGAAACAGAGATGTGGGTGAAGGATACAGTGAAAAGGGACAGCCAACAGTTTCTGGACATAAGGGTGAGTTAGGTCAAGCCATGAATCACAGACAGGGTCAGAGAAACTGCCAAAACACTCCCATTCAAGGGTAGGGCCAGGCCAAGGGAGTCTCTTTGGTTACTTGTTTAAGCTAATTAAAAGCGTAGACAGAAAAGACTGAACTCCTTGTCCTTAGGTCAAGATTGGAACAACACTCCTGCAGTTAAAAGGATTCAAGGAGCATGAAACCCGGTACTACAGAAGGAGCCCTGCAAACTTTTCCATTTCTGGCTAGTGCGGAACCCACAAATAAGATTGCTGACCTCCTCCAGGGACAAATCTCAAGTTAGGAACCTTGTGTGCAGAAATAAATTACCCCATTCTTCCTCCAGGTACAACTCTGATTCACTGCTCTGTGGATGGCTTTGCAAACTGACAATAAGCTGCAGAACATTAAAAGTACTTGGGAGTATGATGGAGGAAAAGGCAGAGCACTGCACTTGGGAAGGAGAAGAAAATAAGCAGACATTAACTATCCAGGACACTAACGCAGTCTCACTGCCAGACTCACCCACAAATTAAACCTTGCTGCTGTTCCCCCCTAGGTATAGGAAATGTATTTCATGAAGCAAGGAGGAACTGATAAGCAATGGCTGGGGCACTAACCGGTTTTGTGGAAAATATTATTCAAATCGTGCTTCTGCCACTAAAATTTTCCATTGCCCTAGTTAAATCATTAAAGCCAGCCATGCCAAAAGATTATCTAGCAAATATTGCCTGCTGTCTGAAAGCTCAGTGAGGATATGCACACGTGCAGATGCAGTGCTGGATCTGGGTGAGAAAGACCATCATGTTGCTGCACTATCCTTCAAAATTACAGGGCTGAGCTCCTATGCCAGCTCCAGAAATGCCTCTGTTTCAACCCAGAAGGTACCAGAGCAAAACAACTGCAAGCTCTTGCCTGTCTGCACTGGCCACGCTGAAGGCACAGGGGGTTCAGGAGCTCATGCCAGCGTGGGAGGGTGGCTGTGACCTGCAGCCAGCTGAGGAGCCCAGCCACAGAGGCCCCGCTTTGGCTGGGCTGTCAGAACCCCCTGCCCGCAAGAGCCCCGTGTCCTCTCCTGTGCCCATCCTCAGCTCTTCAACCATGCATTAACCCCTCCGCACCTCCCTCTCCTCTGCCTCTGCCAAACTACACTGAGGAGTCCTCAAGGATTAGACTGGGGAAGGGGATAGAGCAGAGCCCTTTGTTTTTCAGGGGAAGGAGGAAACAGTGGCTCAAATGACAACTGAGCAGAAGAGCACCTACTGCTGCTTTCAGCCGCATAAGATGAAAGCACATTACTTTGGCCCTGCTAACTTCTGCAGCAAAGCAGGGAGAAATGCTGCCTAGTCTGCTACCCTCTTGCAGTATTCCATGGGCCATCTTAAACCACATAAAACACATATAGAAGCTTTTAAATCATAAAATACATTTTCAGCATTATGGCCATGATAGCTGTGCAGTTAAAATCCTTAACTGCTGGCAAGTTCCACTCTTTAATTTAGAGAAGGCATGGCAATTGTGCTGCAATTATGGCGTGCTTGTCCCCGAGACACTGTGCTGCATACAGGCTGCCTCTGTGCCTGCCTCTCTGTACAATATTGCCACCAAACCAGTCTCTGTTTTTAGAGCTTCATGCACAGCTATGGAGTTCTCAAAGCAGCTACAGCCAGTGTCAAAGAGGGCAGCTTCCAGGCATACCAAGAGTAAGGGTATTTGAGTAGCTGTCACCCTGGAATCGCTCTTACCAAGCCAGCCTTTTGCCAGTCATTGTCTCTAAAATATGGGATTTGCATCAAAGCAGTTACTGGCGTGAGATTTGCCTTGCTCAACCTTCAGTAGTTGGAGCACTTGGAAAAACCAGCAGGTTGTGAGAGGAACAAAGAGTCAGGTGTTCGTATACGAGGCTAGGTTTTGATTTTTATTCCTGCTTCTAAGGTAAAAATAATTTGCTACTTTGATGGTGAACTGTAACATTAGGCATTATTTTTGTTTCAAAATTAGCTTTAATCCTGGAACATTTGCATGGGTTTCTATCAGTTCACTCCCAGTGACCACATCCTCAGCTGCTGACTTACACTCTGCTGTCTGCTGTATTTTGTTTTTAATACAAATAATAGTAACAACTTAAAAAATTCCTACCTAAACCTCAAGGTGACGAGCATGAAAAGCAGATGTTCCACCTGTTTTTGATCACTGCGAGTGGTATTCCTGGCACTCTCCCCGTCATCTGGAGGCACTGGTGAAGCCATGCCCTTACAGACAGGAGAGGCAACAAAGGCCTGTTCCACTGAGGTAACAAGTTATTTAAAGCTGAGGTTTGCCTCCATTTATCAGAGCCTCAGTGCAACAGATCACAGGCACTGCGCTCGGACACAGACCTGGCAGGCTTCCTGCCTGCTTTAATTCATATGGACTGCATCATCATGAACCGCAGTGAGGACTTTGCAAAGAGATGCACGTTTCTAAACGCTTTCAACCACCAACAGATCTGCTGCTTTGATGTCCACAGGATGTGAATAAATGCAATTAATAAGAAAGAACATGTAGGCAGCTTCGCTCCCCTGAGCACGGGGAGGTACATACAAAAATAAAGAAAGAAAATGGCAATTTTATGCTCAGCAGTCTTTGCCATCTGTTTTTCTTTCTGCAACAGGACTGCCCAAGAGAGCTCAATAAGGTCATCCACAAAGCTTTCAGAAAGCTTTGGTAAGTGCATTTTTCTCAACTGATCCAAACACTGCAGCACACAGACTGCCCAAAGAGCTTTCCAAGACTTTTTTTTTTTTAAATACAGGAGCTGTCTAGGATGTGAAGCTGGACATCAACTGAGCAACAGACCTTCGAGTCAAAATTTGCTACTGCTTTACCAAACATAGCTAATGCATTATTTTTTATCTTGGGTGGGGATTTTCCTGAAGGCTCACTTCCATGTAGATGCAGCATTCCCAAAATATTTTCTTGCAGCTTGATTTTCAGTCAAGTTCTGTGGAACTTCGTGCTGTAGAAAACGCCATTCGCTGCTTCCATGAGAAAACCCCCCACACCTTGCTTACATCTACTTGCCATTTCTATTTGCCATTTTGCTCAAAGCTGCTGTAGCCATCTTCTCCCCCTGAATTCACCTCAAAAGCAATAACTCACTCCCGCTGAAATGCCATGTTTCCATGGTCTCTGCACAAAATTCCTGCCCCAGACTGTAAGTCTCAGTGGTGCCTGGAGGCAGACTGTGGCCATGGTTATGGGCAGAGGAAAATAAAGAAGGGGCTGGACAAGTATCTGCCAGAAATGGTGCAGGTAGGGTTGACCTGACCTCAAGGCAAGGAAGCCAGCTAAACCAACTCTCCTGCAGGCCACCCCAGAAGTATCTCATGATCTGTTTAAATTACTTTCAATTGCCTGCGTTCTTGGGGACAGCAGAAGGAGCGTTCTGCCCGTGGCTGTGCACGGGATGCCCTGCTCTGACATCAAACAAAGCCCTGAAGACAGAGTCCCCTCTGACTGCGGGACAGCACAGCAGCTCCCCAGCAGCTCTGCAGGCACACTGATGAACATCAAACCTAGAGGAATGGAACAAGTCTTCTAACAGAGCAAAGAGGAGCTGGCAGTGCAGTGACTGAGGTACTGCTGTGGTACTGCCCTCTAGGTATGTCACATCAGAAACAATTCAATGATTGCATTTTGAGTCAGATGAAGCTCTTCTAATAACATTACTGGGGTTTGGATGGGGCTCTAAAACTGCTCCCAAGAATTTCAGGAACCTGGGTGCAATCCCTGTGGACAAGTTTACTTCCACAATTTTGATTCAAGATCCGAAACCACAAATTCTGGTTCAGACTTAGGTATCATTGAATGATTTGTGCTGAAAGGGACCTAAAAGACCACTCAGTTCCAACCCCTCTGCTGTGGACAGGGACATCTTCCACGAGAGCATGCTGCTCAGGGCCCCATCCAACCTGGTCTTGAACACTTCCAGGGATGGGACATCCACAACTTCTCTAGGCAGCCTGTAGCAGTGTCTCACCACCCTCACAGTGAAGAATTTCTCCCTAATATCTAATCTAAACCTGCCTTCTTTCAGTTTAAAGCTATTCCCTCTTGTCTTATCATTACACGCCCTTGTCAAAAGTTCCTTTCCAGCTTTCTTGTGGGCCACTTTTAGGTACTGGAAGGCTGCTATAAACATGATCAAACATTGATTAAAATGGCAGCAAAGGGCAACTGGAATATCAGGATATTCTTCAAGAATGTCTGAAATTTCTCACCAGACGCTGACACCACCAAATCTACGCTCAAAGCTTTATCTGACCTCTGAGCCTAAATGCTAGCCTTCATCTGTCTTTGCAGAGGAACTGTGCATGCAACCTGACACCAGCATCTCTATTTAGCAGAGCTGAGATTTGTAACACTGATTTCCTCTGAATCATCATCAAATACCAACTGCTAGTCAGGGCGGACAAACATGCAAAGACAGGCTAACATTTTGGTAAGTAATAGGAAATCCTATATACCTATGCCTTTAAAATCCATACCAAGCCTCAGAGTACTAAGGGGGCAAGAGCATGCTCGAGCTCTTCCATGACACAGGCTCAAAGCTCCCACGGACAAAACAAGCTGCCAGTCCTCCCTTCAGGCATCCTGCCTCTGAGCAAATGCATGCTGTGCAATGGGACAGGCTTCAGAGCACAGACATTTGCTTCTGGGACAGCTTTATTTACACAACACGGGTTGCTATGAGGAAAAATCAGGGTTGTGTAAACTCTCTTTACAGAGCTCTTACCCAGTGTCATAATTCCAAAACATGAACTTCTGAAATATTGTTTCTCCTCTTTCTGAACTAACTCCCACATCAAATGTCCTGCTTTGGATCTCAAACCAGCCTGTGCAACACACTTGACAAAAATAATTAAGAAAGCAGGAACCGGGAGGAGTTCACAGAAACTACTTTTGTCCCACAGAATCACAGAGTTAGAAGGGACCCACAAGGATCAGCGAGCCCAACTCCTGGCCCTGCACAGCACCACCCCAAGAATCCCAGAGAGCCTTGTACAAATGCTCCTTGAGCTCTCTCAGGCTGGTTCCGTGACCACTGCCCTGGGGAAACTGTTCCAGTGCCCAAAAAACCTCTGAGTGAAAAACCCTTTCCTGACATTCAACCTATACCCACGTATCCACAGAGACAGAAAGAGCCTGTGTTTACCACTACCCTAGCCTGCTAAAACACTCACGCCTAAATCCCACTGTTTGAAAGAAGATTTATTGAGTTTACTGAATATATTCAGCCTGCTGAACTGGGACAGACTCCACTCTCACTTGGGATTATTTTTTTAATGTGGTGTCTTCCAATTAAAAACTTTCTCAAGAAGACTTAGGAGATACCACACAAGAAGAGGCAAGAAGAACAATTTTAGTTTGCTCTGTAAATCTTGTCTTAAAAGTTCATTTGTTTTGAGCAACCCGGGGCTTCTCTCCTTGCAAAACCAGACCCTAACTCTTTCCTCAAGGTCCTTAAAAACCCACCAGAGCTGGGAGAGGGATGTTGATGGAGGAGGGATGCTCTGGGTGGCAGAGCCGGGAGATGCCCCTGGCTCACCCCTCCTGTGGAGCGGGACCGGGACCGAGCCAAGGGGCCCTGGGGCACCAGCAGCCCCCAAACTCCACACCCGGCCCGGCTCGGTTTGACAAGGCCCCCCAGCCTGCTCCAGCTCAGCCCCGCCCGGCTCTGCCCCCTCAGGCTGGGCTGGGCTCTGCCCTGCCCTGCCCTGTCCTCCTGCTTGTGCGTGGAACGCCATCCTTGAACTTTCCTCTGAAGGCTCCACAGTGCTGCTGTCATCTGCTCACGATGAGCACATCTGCAGATGTGCAGTCATACAATCAGAGGAAGTACAAATAAGACCCCTGCGTAAGGCACAGCACAGCTGAGAACCAGGGAGGTTTATGATTCAAGTAGTTTAAAGGACTTTTTACTGGCTGATAGAGAAGGTTCGGGTTGCTTTAGCCAAGTACATGCAGTAATAATGCACACACTTCGTGCAGAAAGGGAAGAAACAAAGCAACTGTTCTGCTCTTAGTTAATCCATAGGCACATCCCTCAAGAGAGGGGTTTTGAAGCTGATTAAGATCTTTCTTATCTGAAGTGCCAGCGATTGTTAAACTACATCTCTCACTTTCAGCTGATTCCAAGTGTAGATCCTTTCTGAAGACCAAGTGGAAACAGATCCACATTCTTAGGGAAAAAACTCTAATATACTATATTTCCTGTCATTCTCTCCCTATATAGGGAGTTTGAGTTGTTGCAGATTGTTGGGGGGTTTTTTTCACTGTGATGCAGCTTAAATATGTATTGTTATTACTATTATTATTATTATTATTATTATTATTATTATTATTATTATTATTATTGCTGGGAGTTGGAAACAAATTGAAATGCTTTAACAGTTGAAATATGATGGTAAAATCGTGCCAATGCTGCACTTTGTGAATGACATTTAAGCTGTATCATAAATTTAACTCATTTCTGTGCTACCTTCTGTATTAACAAAACCTGTGTGATAGGTCTAGTGTTTTATCACACTGCCCTAAATTCCATAAAATCAGGGGAACCACTTCTACTGCTCTGTCGGAACTTCCATGGAACTGGAAAGGTATTTACTGGGAAATTTCTGGTTTGAGTTCTGCTAAGCTTCTGCCCCAGACAGGACAAACTCAGAGCCACTCCCGAGCTGAGACGCAGCTGAACTTTGCGGAGCCCAGACTGCAGGGGCCAGCCAAATGCTGCTGCAGGGCCCCTGTTTTCCACAAGCAATCCCTGCCACCAGCAGGCATTCCTGAGGGCTTCCAGGAGGTGATCCTTCACCCAGCAGGAGACAGCCGGGTTAGTTGCCTTGGAGCTGGGCCAGCGTGCCTCACAGAGCTATCCTGTTTCAGCCGAATATTTAACTGTGCTGTAGCTTTCTACCAGAGCATTAAAATTGCCCTTCCAACTGCTTAAGGTGGCTTGCAAGGACTGATTGCAAAATTACCATTTTCTTTCCAACGCACTGGAAATTTCCATAAGCCAAGGAAGAGGGCTTCCGACTGCCCAGCACTCGTCCAGCTAATGAACTTCAGGACAAACGAAACCCTAACAACTGTCCAATCTGCCTCTTGTGTAATTCAGTACAGGAAACTCACAGTAATTCCTGTACTGGCTCCAGAATAAATATCCACTGAAAATGCCATCTGACATTGGTTATTTACATGCTGACCTGAGATTTCATCCTTCTCAGTCTCTTTACTAAGTTTTACTGACCTTTTCCACAGGCTCCTGGTGTGATTCCTACCAAGCTCCCCTGACTGTTCAATTTCAGTCGTTTTCCATAATGGTAAGAGTGTACTGCCTTACACAACCTAACCACGTATATCAAAATACCCATTTCTAGCATGCTCTGCCAAAACTGAAGGCAAGTAAAAGCAGCTGTCCTCTCAACTGCATTTTGCCAAAGGTTGTTTATTGTCTGTCCTTTATGTGCCTCTGACCCCAATCACTCACAAAGCTCCAGGCTCTACATTGCTAGGAGAGCATCAGACCTCAGGTCTGGGGCTCTGAAACGTTACAGTACAGTTCATGTGCTACACACTGTTCTATAGGAAAAGTTCCCAGAGCAATGTCTCCTGGGATGGAGATGAGGGCTGTGTGTGTTTATGACTTCCTGGGCTCCAAAAATAGCCCAGGGCAGTTCATTCTTCAATACCCTTTTAATCTATTTTTAATGCATGCTAATACCAAGGCACAGGATTGCTGAGGTTGGACAGCACCCCTGGAAATCATCTGGTCTGAACCCCTGCTCACAGCAGCATCACTGTCACCTAAAGCAGGTTGCACCAGAATCCCAAAGTCCTTTCCTTGCAAAGCTCCCTAAAACTGTCTCCCATGGGATTCTCTGAAGCAGATCCCTAAACGTGGCAAAGTCTTCTCTCATGAAGCCCAGGGCTGTAACTGGCCTTGTTCCAAGTTAACTCCAGTCTGCTCACCACACAAGGCAAAAATAATCTGTGAAGCAGTTTTAAGACAGCCAGTCATCTACATACACTGATAACTCTAAACCCCAAAAGTTTACAACTTCACTACTTTTGAAAAGCGTGCCTCTAAGTACCTTGGAAGCAGAAGTCCCAAGGGAAAGTGCTGGGATTTGAGCCAAGCCACACGTGTGCCTGTTTAGAGCCTAGCCTAAAATGGCAATACAATAAACTACTCCAGAGTATGCAAAAATACTGCGAGGTTTCCTCTCTCACTCTGTGCTGTCCATCTCCCCATCAGAGATGCACCTTCTTCACAGCAAGTTTCAAGTCTGTGATCAAAAATCTTTGTGATCTTGGAAAATGAGAATGGAAGGACAAAAGAGAAGAGATTGAATGCCAGAAGGAATAAGGTTTTGCAACCTAAGTTTATTATTCATATTCCTACTATAATAATGAGATAAGAATTTTTTTTCATTCAAATAAAGCAACCACAGAATAATATCCAGGCGACCACATCAGCATTTCATAGGATTCCTAAAACTTGGAGCAGAAAGTAAATCCTGTTTGCTGCAGGATGTTAGGGCTTTGTCTATTGTATTTCATAACACACCTAAGTGCCACTGTTGGACACACTCTTCTGCTTGGAGAGTTGATGCCAAAACAATGCAATGGGATTTTCAGCAGTCTGCTGTCCAGGAGCTTATCCATCCAGAAAAGTCCTGCTGTGGTGGGATATGCCCACAGGTAAACTGGCAGCAAACCAAAATTGCTCACCTCCACCATGTTCACTTCTGTGCTGCCCTGGGTCCTGGCAAGAGCTAAGCCGAGAGGAAGAGCTGGGGGTGCAGTGCATGAGGAGAAGAGAGAATGGCCCAACGCGCTCTCCTACAGCCTCACTCTTTGAGCCAACATCAACAGTGACACTCGCACAGCAGATATCACACACTGGGTTTTACCTGCTCCTAAGGATCTGGGCTGCCTGAGTGAGTTTTGTCACACCTTTGCACAACCCTGACTGAAATGTGAGGTGTGTGTTCAGCCCTGGCTCAGACAGCACTGCAAAGATGGGGCTTTCACCCTCTCTGAAAAGCAGCTGTGCTGATGTGTGAAAATTCAGTAACCGCAACAGCAGCACTGATGAAAGACCAGGACAAAGACTGTGAAAAGTAAATATGGAATGAGTAAATTCCAGCATGTCCTGGATGCCAGCATGCTCTCCTTGACTGCTTTCAGTCAACATTTGATGGTGAGAGTAACACAAACCTGATTTACAGAAATACTGTGAGGCTCAATTATTTCACTTTCCAAAACACCAAAAAATACCAGGATGGAGAGTCTGATTCACAGGGTCTGTGCACTCAGGCTCACACAGATTTTTTACAAAAATGCTACTGGTTCTATTGGAAAGATCAGGCCTCTGGGCACTCTGATCCTCATTAGAAATAAGAAAAAAACTTGCTTTCTAGTTAAAAAAAAAATCTGAACTCTATCTCAGAAGCTGGCAAAATAAGCCTCACTGGGCTTAGCTTCAAATCCTTGTAACTGCATAATTTGGAAATGTCAGAGCAACATTTTTTATTCATCTTTGCATATGATCAAAAGCATGACTGTCACAAACCCAGAGACACACAGCATGTCCCAGAACTTTGGTGAAATCTGGTCCCTAAAGCATTCAGCTGCTGCGAGTAACCCTTGTGGAGCGATGTCCTTTATGAACATTTCTAACTATTTTGGGTCATCTCAAATAAAAGAAGAGTTTAAAAAACAGAGCATGCATAATTTTCCAACAGACTCCACAGAAATTTTTAGGATGTTTTAAAACCTATCCCCATATCTAACCCCAGAAGTCTTCCAGGTCTTTTCCACAAAACCTGAGCTCACTTATGCTGGCAATGTAGCGGGCTCTCTGGATAGGCAAGCTCTCACCCAGCAATAGCTCAAATGAGAGGAAATACACCTCTGGCACAACACTAACTTAAAAATTTTAACAAACAGGAAATATCACAGAAGAGAAAAAAACCCCATTTTTTGTTTTCTACCAACTCTGCAATAACAAGATGACTGTCCAATTTATTCCATCCCTTCTCATCTGACCTCTCCACGTTTTTTATTTATTTTCTTTTCTCCCTCAAGGGCACTCCCTTGCCCTCTCAGACTCTTACAGCCTCTGTTTTGGGGCAGCACACAGATTTTCCAGTCTCCCAGCGGCCCTGCTGAGACTCCTCCTTAAAGCTCTCTCATGTTTCTTGGGGAGCTCTGTCTCCTCTTTCATCAGCTGCCTGCAAGTCCTGCCCCAGTCTTACAGCACTGGGAAGAAACACAACTCAACAGCATTAATAAATGATAGCTGGTCCCTCCTCTCCCTTTCATCTCCTCTCCTCTGGCTGTAAGCAATCCCGAGGCGAGGAGCAGGCATCTGCACGGGCCAGGCTGTGGTGCTGCCTTGTCAAGCTCCAGGACTGACTCCAGGACAGGCTGTCATCCCAGCAGGTTGGTGATGGAGCCAAAACATTCTCCCCAGCTGCTCCAGCCAACACCCTCAGTGGAGAACACCTGGTGGCTCCAGCACCATTACATTTTACCTGGTGGCCACAGACTGCTCCCAAGAAATCAGCTGCCACTCCCTGGTCCTTCCCTGCTTGGTGCCCAAGGCTCTTCTCACAAAAGCCCATTAGATTTTGTGATTCATCCCTCACCCCAGGGTAAATCTAAAAAAACAAGCAATGATGAGGAGAAAAAAGAGGAACTGTCATATGAAAAAAAAATTATAAGCTATTCCTTCCACCCAGGATTTCCCCATCTCAGGCATGAGAAAAGCACCAATTAAACCATTACAGCAGGCTCCCAGAGCTCCAGCAGGGGCTGGGTGTGATGGACACCAAATGGCCCTGCTGACTCCTGACCTGCTACAAGGGCCTGGCAGAACCCTTAGGGCTCATGTCCTTACAGTGTAGAGTCATACCTCTCACAGCAAAACAAGTCCTTTCCCCTCCCCAGCCTGACAAGACGTAGCTCTGAACTCTAACAGATTGATGGGAGCACAATTTTGGGGGGGCTGTGGTGTGGTACCTGTGAACCTGAGACAGAAGAATAAATCCCTAGTGAAATCCTGACTCTTCAATACCACAAGCAAAGCAGGAGCCACAGGGGAGCACAGAGGAGCAACACGGTGTGCAGACTTTAAGTGGGACCCATGAGATGGCAAAATGCAATTACAGTCAAAGAGATGATACAGGACAGCATTTCAGTATCCTGTATTTTGTCTCTTTTTAGTAGCTTGCTCCAGTTTGCTCAGCTTTCATATCAAAAGGATGTTTTCTAACCAGTGGTGCTGCAAACCGCACGCTGGAAAACCAAGCCAGGTTATTTTTTGCTCCTTAAAAACAAAAACATTGCCCACCAGGGGTTTTGCCCAATGGTCCAAACTGCCCAGCTGCTCATTTGTGTGCACAGCTGTATACAGTTTGTACAGAGCTGTGCAGCTATGGGAGTGGAAGGAACAGAGCAAAACCAAGCTGCCACAACCAGCAACATTAAAAAAAGACTCTTTTTACCACTAATTTTCCCAGTAATTAAAGTAGCTTTCTTCCAGTTTTCTGAGTGCTTGAACCACCCTGGAAGAATCAACCCCAACATATTTTTAAACCATGTTTTGGTTTACTCAGAGAGGGCCAACTTTTAATTCATTTCTTATAAGCATTCACAACAGGCCTGGATTATCTAAAGGCTAGCCTTAGCCAGATCAGGAGGAAAATAAGAAAGAAAAAGCAGTGCCCATACAACTGTTAACATCAAATACATGCCAGCAGATTTTGATCTGCTCCTGGGAGTTCCACAAGCAAACAAACAAAGGGAAATAAATATGGCAGATTATCTGCTGCAATTTCTTCACTCAACTCTAAGACCTTCTGCCAGAGATGCAGTTCCTGTGCATGGAACAGAAACCACAGAGGCCCGCCTAGGGCCACTCAGCAGGCAGACTGGTCCAAACTTAGTGAGTGCTGCTGGTTTCAATTAGGGACCAGAGCTGGTGCTTTAACTCCATTTTACAAGAAAGGGTCTCTCTGAAAAGTCACAGCGTATGCACAGTACCTCGCTGTGCAGGAAAGAAAAGCCTTAAGTAGGAATTTAGTAATTAGCAGATCAGGCCATTGGTTCATCCCATCAGATAATCCACCTCTGACCAGTGGCCAACATCTAATGTTTAAAAGGCAGAAGAAAACAACCTTCAAAAGTACCTTTAGCTGTATTACTTTACAGACAAGGAAAAAAAAAAAGTCCTCATGACCTACAGAAACAGCTTATGCCCTGCAGCACAAATTGTGATTACTCTTCTCTTACCATGCATAGTTGCAAGTGTTACACTTAGTCATAAAATTATCCAACCCTTAAAAAAATTCCAGCCACACCACTTGCATCACTGGCTCCTGCAGCACTGGATTAACCATGCTGAAAGCACCCAGCACGCACACAATAGATTTATTTCACAAACAGTGCTTTTCAGGTTCATGGCGAAACTCCCATTAAGAGGTATGGTGCTGAAGGGAATTGAGACTGATTTAATCTGTAAAGCCACTTTGAATTCTGCTGTAGGACCACCTTTAAGTTGTCTCCCTTCACAGGGGGAAAAAAAAAGGATACAGGTATCTTACACAAGAAAATCCTGTCACAAGAAAAGCTCTTTTGCCTCAGCCACCTTTGCTATTCCCTCCCCTTGGTCCTTCTGAGACCTTATAGTATCCCTGAGCACTGAAGCACACAGAGCTAGCTGCTCTGCTCCGGACAGAGATCTGTCTGGGTTCAAGGGAATGTCAGAGCTCAGTCATGCCTGTTTATGTTCTCTTCCATTTTTAAAACAAAGCTGCTCCGGACCATATTGGCTGCAGCCCAGTGGGAGCCCTACCGCTGGCTTCTGTGGGCTTAGATCCAGCCCCTGGCCTCACTCTATTTATGTTTTCATGAGCTGCAGCAAGCAAGGCAGACAGCTTTGTTGCACAGCCAATTTTTTACCATCCAGACTAGTGAATGACTCCTGGGTCGCTTCTCCTCCTGAGCAGCCCGTGTGATGATTTTTGATACAAGTTTCCTTGTATTTTTCAGTTTCAGGTGCAAGGTGTCCGCTTTCATGGTGGCCTTTCCAAACAACTCCAGTAACTCAGAGGGATCCAGTTATGCAGATGAAGGATGTATTGGTTTGACCATGTCAAATCTCACACAGCCTGACTTTAATTAGCTCCTTATGGCCTGGCTTTGAGCTCAGAAATGCTGTGATAAATCTGGAGTAACTGCCCTGAGCAGCAGAGTTTTGAAAACAGTGTTTGGACCCTGAAGTGAAGTTCTGACCTTTTACACTCCTGCAAGGGCTGACCAGTAAACGTCTGTGAGAGCAAAACCACGTCCAGGCAAAACCAGACTTCCAGGGCCCACCTTTCAAACCTAGGTGCCCCTAAGCCATCAAGTTCGACCATGTCAAGCAAGTGACTTCCTGCAGTTAGGACCCTGCCGTGGCATCCTCTGCTCCCCTCCCATAGGAATTCTTTGAGGTGAGACTGGCTTGCCTAAAGCAAATCCCTGGGGAAAGCCAGGTATTTCATCCCAGTTTTACAGCAATGCAAAGGATGGGAGGATAAAGGGCGTCCTGCTATGGAGCAGGTGAGGCTGGGTGCAGCCAATGGATGTTACTCCTGCTGGGTTCAGTTCAGTGCTAGCAAGTGCATGAGGATCCCTGTGGAGGTCCAGCTGCTCAAACTGGAGCTGGGCTTGGCCCACAGCCTCACAGGACCCACGAGCAGCTCCTTGCACCTTCCTGTCCTTTCAGCACACGATGCTGCCAGTGCCACTGCTGCAGGGACACCTTTGTGCTGTCATCACACGTCAGCATGTGCTGCCACCATGGCAGTTCATCCACGGGGCATGGTGCTGTCCCACTGCCTCTGACTGTCCCCTCCCAGCTGCCCCAGACCCAGTCCTTTCCATTACCCACTAGTCCTGACCACTGAAGCTGTTTCCTCAGATGCTTATCGGTAACCCAATCCTAGCTCATGCCCCAGCTATTTCCCACTGATCCCTGGCCTCTCCGTCTCTTGGTCCCTTTGCAACCCTTCCAGGGCTACTCATTCAAAGTAACCAGCACTGAAATTCCCCTACCCGGCCTGCATGGTAGACAGGCATGGTCTCCTCCTGGTTTGATGGTCTGTGCTAACAGCTGCCACTCAGTCCAGCCGCAGCTCTTTCTCACACTGGAGTTTAGCCAAATCCTTCTTGTTCAGCCAGTTTCTTCCTCCACCATTGCCAGATCCCCAGGCAAAGTGCACAGAACTGGTACCTGAGTCCCTGCAGAGCTTCACCCAGCAGTGCTGTGGCACAGGTAGTGGTGTGCTCAGGCAAGGTGTGTGCTGGGGTACCACAGTTACTGCTGCTTACTGTCACCAGCAGCCCACAGCTGCACAAGGAGGTTTCTGCAAGTCACCAAGAAGCCCAGATGACCTGACAGAGCCAGCATCTGCCCTCAGATTAAACAGATGGGTAAAAACAACTGTGTGCACATGGTCTGGAGAAAGTGTCCTAAATCATAGCACTGTCCACAGGATTGTTACTTGTGACAGTTGTACTCGATTCCACACACAGCTCATCCCCAGAGACCAGCAGCAACCCACACTGAGCAAGAACAGTGGCTGGGGTCTGGATTCCTCCCCCAATTTCCCTGTTCCCACTCACCCTCAGCCAGTGTCACCCACTTCACACCCAGTTCCCTTGGCCATGACCAGTCAGCCTCCTCTCTGCAACATCTCCAGCACCACAATGAAACACAGAGGGGCTTTGGCATCATGCATTCTGATATACTCACAAGCACCCCTCCTTCTTTTTACCCTCAATATCCCGAATTTCTCAGGTGACATGAGCGAGAGCTGGGAGAAGGCAGAAGGGCTCCCTGTGACACTCTGCTCTTGGGAGCCAGGACAGCCTTCCCCAGCAAGTGGAGAGGCAATGACTGACCCCAGCTCCCTGCACAGACCCTCCCATCAAAGCCTTCCTGCAGGACAGCTACAGAGTCACTCACAGATGGGCTCTGCTGGGCAGGAGGTCCGGCAAACGCCTCAGAGCACCTGGGTTGTAAAGGAGATCCTCTGCACAAGTTCCCTTCAGATGTGGACAAAGCAGACCTGGCCCTCTCAGTGCACCAACAGAACAAAATTCAGTTGTGAAGTTTTATTTCAAAAAATGTGGAGAATTTGTTACAGGGTTGAAATCTCAAGATCTCTACACTCTGCCTTAGTGTTATGTGCTGCTGTGCCCTGTTAACCTCTAAGTGACCAGACAACTACTAACATCTGTTATCTTGGCTAATGAAAGCACAAACAAGACTCCCAAATTAAGAATAGTTTCTTGGAATTTTAAACTTTTTCAGCAACAATATTCTTTTCATCTTAACAAACTACAAGTGACAACTCTTTGTTTTAAGATCTCTGCCTCCTGAGATCACAGAATATGCTGTGTAGAAAGGGACCCACAAGGCTCACTGAGTCCAGCTCCTGGCCCTGCACAGCACCATCCCCAAGAGTCACACCATGTGTCCGAGACTGTTGTCCAAACACTTGAGCTCTGTCAGGCTTGGTGCTGTGACCACCCTCTGGGTGAAGCACCTTTTCTTACATCCAAACTAAACCTCCCCTGATAAAACTTCAGGTCACTTCCTAGGGTCCTGTCGCTGGTCACCACAGAGAAGAGATCAGTGTCTGCCCCTCATCTTCCCCTCATGAGCTAATTGTAGACTGCAATGAGGTCTCCCTTCAGCCTCCTCCAGGCTGAACAGAACAATGCCCTCAGCTGCTCCTCATATTGTTTCCCCTCAAGGCCCTTCACCATCTTCGTGGCCTTCTGTGGACGCTCTCTAATAGCTGAATGTCTTTTTTATATTGTGGCACCCAAACTGCCCCCTCACTCGAGGGGAGGCCACCCCAGCCCAGAGCAGAGCGGGACAATCCCTCCCTTGCCCATCTGATGCTGTGCCTGATGCCCCCCAGCACACAGTTGGCCCTCCTGGCTGCCAGGGCACTGCTCACTCAGATTCAGCTTTCCATCGACCAGGATCCCCAGGTCTCTTTCTGTGGTACTGCTTTCCAGAATCTCATTGCCCAGTCTGTCTGTACATCCAGGGTTGCCCCACATCAGGAGCAGAATCTGTCACTTTCCCTTGTTGCACTTCATATGGCTGGTGATTGCCCAGCCCTTTGATTTGTTGAGGTCTCTCTGCGGAGCCTTCCTGCCTTCGAGGGAGTCAGCAGCTCCTCCCACCTTTGTATGGTCTGCAAACTTACTTAGTACCCCTTACAGTCCTGTGTCCAAGTCATTGGGACTCTCATCTGCTCTCCTCATGTCCAGAGCTGAGGTTTTGCTGGGACTTTTCCTCCTGTCAACGGAGATGTTAAACTCAATCGCTTCATGGTTGCTGTGGCTGAGATGGCCACCAATCTCCACTTCAGCAACAAGACCCTCTCTGTAGACAAGCAGCAGATCAAGGAGGGCATCTTTCTGAGTCCTCTCCCTTAGGACCTGTTCCATAAAGTTGTCATCCAGGTTTTTCAGGAATCTTCTGGTTGCACCCAGGTTGTACCACCCGTGTGATGCTCCCAGTTAATTTCTGGCAAGCTCTCCAGAAGGACATGGGCAGTTGACTTGGAAGTGTTCCCTTAGCTCCTCAAAGACTAATGTGTCAGTGTCACTGTCCTGGCTGGGAGGTCTATAGCAGACTCCCACAATGACATCTACATTATTTGTTTGCTCTTTAATTCTCACCCAGAGGCTCTCAGCTGTGCCATTGCCAACTGTGAGCTCTGTACATTCTAACCCTTGTATTTCAGACAGTGCCACCTCTCCAGGTGAGGAGATGGTGTGGGATAGTGGGCAGAATTTGAAATGCAAATGCATGGTTGCAACCCTAGAAAGGAAACTTGCAATGGCCATGTCATGTCTTATTTATTCCAGGATCTGACCTCTCGCATACATCAACGTTGTTCTCCACCTCAAAGGATGCCAGAAGGTAAAAAGACTGTAACGCACTGCAAGCTGTGCAGTCCCAGGGGTTTGGCAGGAGATAGCAAGGCTTTCACAACCATGAAAACATTCGGGGAACACTATGAAACAGCACTAAGTAGGCGAGGTCAGCAACAAGCAGGTACTTGCACACTGGGGTGGACAGGTATGTGTGAAGAGGAGTGAACGTGTGGGGAGCACATCCACACGCCCAGAGAGCACAGGGAGGAACGTGAAGCTGGGAGATGAGGTGGGTGGACAGCCTCAGAGATGAAGGGATGGCGCCTTTTGCCAGGAGATGTTTTGCAGGGAGGAGCAGAGCGATGCGGGGCTTTGGGTGTGGAAGGAGGGAGGAGGGGGAAACTGGTGCAACAACATAAAGGAATGAACATGTACTGCAATCACTGACGCACAGGCTGGGGTTATCCAGGTGCTGCCGACTTCCCCTGGGCAGGGAGCTGGTACAGGAGCTGTAGCTCACACCTGTGATGTGCCAACAAACATACAGTGGTTCTTTGGGACAGTTTTACGTGGAGACAGCAGCACGTAATAGACACGTACTGCCTCCTGAAGTCTCCCCTGTGGTGCTTTCACTGCACAAGTGCCCCACGCAGACAGGATCCCTGGCTACCACCATACACGTGGGAAGGCAACAAGAGAAACCCTGTGTCAACAAGGGAGCAACGCTGGAGAGGAAGTGCCTCAAACCAGTTGCTCCTCAGCTGGACAGCAAATGCAGAAGACAGCCTGTATCACCCACAATGCTTTAAGATTGCATCCAAGACTGATCTCATGAATCCCAGGCTGTATCTTAACATTAACTGTAATGTTAAAACATCAGGGTAGAGTGGGATGAAGCCTCCCACACCCTGGCTCCACCCTGGTTCCACAAAGGAAACCACTGCAGCCTGCAAGGCTTTTATGCAGAACAGTAAAGCTGGCACTGAAGACGCGCCTCTGGTCTATGAAACAATTCACCAAGCACTGCCAGCGTCCTGTTTAAAAGCAGCAGCACACTGCTTAGCTGCCAAAACCCTCACCTCACCCCCACTTCACAGTCCGGCCTCCTCTGGTTCAAAGTGGGGAGGGAAGAGCTGTGACTGGGTGTTCACTCCAGATCAGCTCCATGCAGGCCACCTTGGGTGAGCGAGTGCATGTAAAACTGCCCTGGCAGTGGAGCTCAGCATCAAATTCCCTGGCCACCTGAAACAACACACAGCGAAGTACAGGTGCTGCAATTCTTCTGTGGGAAATAACAGTTCTTAACCTGGAACAGACAGGTTTGATTAGATGTGCTCAGCAAACAAAAAGAACACAGGTGCCTTTGGAGCACAGGACACTTAAAAGATGCTATCATGAGGCTACTTGGCACATAATGCTAAATTAGGTCAGACCTTTATGTTCTTGGGAGATTCAATTGCTAGTTTCTGGACTCTGGGCTGATTTGGTAGTGCTTACAGCACACAGAGTCCCTCTACATGTGGAAAATGCCTTTAGAACTTGAGATACACACACCTGCAGGAATAAAATTAGTTATTTCTTTACAAAGCTACAGATGCAGACAGTACCATCACATCTATGTTAAATAATAATAGTAATTTTTAAAATCTGGATTACTTACAAAGAAAGGCAAAGAAATGCACCCAGGGAATTGTATGGTTTCATTTAAGCCATATAGTGAAATGACAAATCCCAAGCACCCTCAACAGACATAGCTGGTAAGACCTGAAAGCATTAAAGAAAAATGATCATTACTGTGCCTCCAACTGCACAAAAAGATCTGCCACATTCATAAGAAAAATCACTAAAGCCTCATGCCTCTGCCTTGTCCTGCCAAGGTGGCCAGGGCTAGACAAGCGTTGTCCTGAGTGTTTGCCACAAGCACAGTGGTGGCTCAAAAGCTTTACTACCCACTAACACCACTTGCTCTGATTCTCTCTCTTTTATTTTTTTTTTTTTAACCTGTATGGACCTGCTCTGGGAGACTCCCCCTACCAAACACTGCCTGCTTTGAGAATCAGCCCAGTACCAAACTCCTGAGCTGTCCTCCTTCAGGGGCTTCTACCCTCAGCCAAGCAGTGTATGAAGCTCCACTCTCCCAAAAAACCTTTCCAGTGACTAAAGCCTTAAGCTTCCTTTTCATCATTTCACCCAGCAATTAGAGAAATACACCCAGATCTAACACCAGGAGATACAGGGGTCCTGCTCAGCCTGCCAATGAAGCACCCTGAGGAAAGAGTGGCAGGTCACCCACTTGAACCACTCCAGTTTCAGGGTCTGAGACAAGAATTGTAAACAGTCTTGAGACCTGCTGAGCCCAAAAAGGCATCTCTGTGAATTTTAGCAGCTTAACTTTGAGCAGAGATCTCTGCAGACCTTGTAAATGCCCAGCTCTGCAGAGGGGAGGCAGCAAAATATTGCAATGGTGGATTTTAAACAAACGGAGTGCAGAGCTAAATGTAGCACACGGACATAGGGGCACCCTCCAAAGGTCATAGTCCAGCCTCCTTCGTTTGCCAAAGTGTTGGCAACACACTGTTCCAGCTCCAGGGAAGTACCAGTCCCTTCCCAATGCCCTCTCCAGGGCAGAGGGGCAGGCTCCAGGCTGCACATTGCCTGAAGCAGCTAATGTCATGTAGCATCTGCCCAGCAACTCCACAGGGGCCTGGGCAGGGATGCTCACAGCCTGACTGGCACCGACAGAAGAAACCAGAGCAGAAGGAAAACAGGCTCCTCCTGGACAGACTCAGACAGCAAAGGCAGGCCATTTCAAGGGGCTGGCTGGTTAGAAATTTGTACTTTTGCCAGTAGTCAACATCAGAACAGAGTTCAGCAAGGCGAAGAGAACACAGAAGGACCACTTTGCCCACTTAAACCATTAAGCAAATTGGTGTTCTGCTCAGTTAACAAACTCAATCCGCTACACTCAGTAAATGATGATCACTAAGGGCAAGGAGGTCCCTCTCAATGTTACCAGTAAGTGCAGGAAAAACCCACTTTTCCACCACAGAACAGGACGCATCTAGGAAAAAGCAAGTCCATCCTCGCGGGCTTATGAGCTGAAGTGACACAAATGCCTTAAGGCCCTGGCCCCAGCAGTGCCACTGCCCCACAGGATCACTCCATCCCCAGCCCTCCTGCACTGCCACTGCCAGCACACAGAGCCAGGAGCTGCCAGCAGTGTGGGGTGCCAGCACCAGGAACAAATCCTATGATAGGACTTGCCAGATTTGTGTGAGGGGGAAAGAGCAAGACACAGCTGCCTTCTTCCCCAGCTTTCCCCAGTGGTGAAAGAAAGAAGTGCTTTCTTCACCTTGCTGGGTTCCAGGCAAATAAATCCTTTCCAGCAAAAACAGTAGCCCCGAGCAGGTCCTCTTGCAGGAGGCATATTTTCCCATATATTTTATACTTTGCCTTTCTTCACCCATGCTGAAAATACCTTGATGTCCTTCACACAGACAGTCCTCATTCCACCTCCGGCAGGGAAAGGAAAGGGAAGTGGAGACCCACTTGACAGTTTTGTTTCCTTTACTTCACCAGAATGAAACCACAGAGCAGGGAGGCACCTGTGCCTAGAGCTGAGGCAGGAGCCAGGGTGGACCCTGCCCGTACCACATCCCCTGCAGTTCCTGGGGCTCTCTCTCTTCCTGTCCATCTGATGCAATGGAGACTGGCAGGGGGCTGGCACACATCGTCTGTACACACCTCCGGATACAGAGAGGCCACTTTCCAAGTTGCTGGTCAAGTGCATAAAGACATGGCTAGTGCAGCTATCCCAGCTGCTCCCATTTCTCTGCTGTTTGCAGGAAAAATGGAATTTCACATCTCTTTTGGCAGGAACAGTCATCACACAGCCTGGGAATGTGCCTTCCTCTTTTTTTTTCCATCTTCCTGCAGTTGGCCCAGCTTTCCCCAGAAGCAGTGCCTGCCAACCATTGCAGATAAAACACAAATTCCAATGCAAACCTTGTTTACATTTACTCTGACCTTTATTAGGCTGTCAAGAGGTGCTCATTTTGCTCCACCACACCCATGGTGTCCCTCAGACAGCCTCCTCCAGAGCTGTCAGGACCAATAAAGTGCAAACCCCTCGGTAATTTCCCTGCAATGGTCACTTTGCCATTGTGCTGCCCTTGCACACACTGCAGACAGCTCTATGCAAGGGCCTCAGAAAAAAGGAATAGGATTTAAAGACCAAGTCCTCACCTCAGCTGCATCCTTCCACCCATTTCTTGCCCCGGGCTGTGCAGTTCAAGTGCAATGAATGGGAAAGGTCAGAGGTGAGATCTGTATTCTGGGGCCCCAGAGCAGTTCCTGCCCCTGCATTACACGCAACAGCAGAGCTGGCTCACAAAAGGCAGGGTGGCAGCACGCCTGGGGAAGCCAAACCAGCAGGGCTGTTCCAGCAGGGCAGGCTGGGTCCAGCAGAAGAATCAAACAACAGGCTTCCCCCTTGCATTGAACGCATCTGGAACCCAGCGCATGCTTTTCCATTCATGGACATCAAGTATTTCAAAAGAATAAATAACAATTGTCACTGACACCTTTGACAGAGCCTAACTGAGGCACGGGAGGTTGAAGGAGCTTGTTCTGAAGCCTTGGCTGTTCAGCAGCAGAGAAAAGGCTGGCGCACGTCCCTCTTCACCCAAATTTGTGCTGTAACCACCAGGCCACCGCCCCTTCTGGAGGCCACCCTGTAACAGAGAGCAAACAAGCTCTCATTTAGGGTGGGCGGCTACTGAGAACAGTGAAATCTTTAGCAACTTGTTCTGGCAGGGTGGCAGTGGTGCATAGACACCAATTTCCTTAGGGCAGCCAAACCCCGTATCTGCCCAGAAAACCTTTCCATAAGCGAGGAGACGCCTGAGCTCTGAAGATGTCCAGGACTAAGAGCTGGCCTCCCTGGCTGTTTATATGACATTCAAAGGGAGAACTAGAAGGAAACAGAGTTCCGACAATCAGGATTTCCTACCATGTCCCAAGCCTGTCCTGACAACACCCCGTTCTCCCAGCTGCTTCAGCATCCTCCCGAGCATCCCAGGGCAAGACATCCCCACCCCTGGCAGGGAACCCTCCCAGCAGGCAGCAGGCACGCAGGGTGCTCTGCGTGGAGAGATTTAAGAGCGTTTTCCTCTCTACCCCGCCAGGCTCAGCCGGGTCAGATACAGCACTTGGCAAGAGAAGAGCTCCCTGCTAATTTTAGCCTCCGTCTCTCCACCCAGGCAGCAGCAGCAGCTCAGCCGCTGTGCAAAGCTGGGCAGCAGCGAGGGGAGGGCTGCGGCTCGACCGCACACTGCCGGCTACAGACACCGGAGCGGCGGGCAGGGGCTGCCACGCCGACGGGGGCCGGAGCAAATCCCTCCCCATGGCTGAGAGACGGAGCAAGGACAAACCGCAGCTCCCGCGGGGATCTGCTCCCGGACCCAGGCAGCGCTCACAGGACTCCTGCCCAGAGGAATAAGCGAGGCAGTAAACCTGCAGTAGGATCCCATGAGTTTTACACACTTTTGGACAGTTCTGGAGCTGGTGCACCCTGGACCCCAGCGTGCCGTGCTGAGCAAGCACCACTTTGCAAACGCTGCTCACGGGAGAGCCTGCTCTGGCTCTTTCCCACCACGGTCCCTGCTCCAGCGTGCTACAGAGCTGTGACCCAGGGGTGGGATGCCTGCCCTGCTGTGCCTGCAGGCCCTGCTGTGCGAGTCGGTGCCTGCGGTGGGGGCTCAGCAGGGCGAATTTTCCCGTGTCTGGATGCAAACTTGCACTGGTGCCAGCAAACAATGCCTCTGTGTAAGAGGAAAGCCCCCAAAAGGCATGGAAAGGCAGAAAGGGAGCCCTGAGGATTATGAAAGGAGCAGAGGTAGCACGAATCTCAGCAAATTAGAGAGTTTCTGGATTAAATGCTACCTGACCACGAACCATAGGACTATGTGCAAACCAAGCATCTTTTATTCAATTTTCACTGTACCTAGAGAAAAGGGACTTTACATCCTTTGTAAATAAATAGGGATACATTAAAAAATTCCTGACTACATTAGCAAATCCTTTTTCTACAGAAGAAAACTGGGAAAGTGCTGAGCATTTGTCTGACACCCAGCCAAAACAGGTAACCACACTGCCAACCAAGAGCAGCATCTGCAGCACTGAGCACAGGGCCTACACAGGGGAACCAGGAGTCTTGGCAGACACCAACCACAGTAAAAAGCCACCATGCTACTGATTTTCAAGGCACCAAGCACCCTTATGACACCAAATACATTCTTAACCCTCCTGGTAGAGCTGCTTAAGATCCCTACAAGCTTCTGTAACTTTTATCCCTGCATTTTCCTCCACCTCTTTTAAACCTAAGTATTCTGTGCCCTCTTCTTTCTACATCTCTCTTTTTGATCTCTGTTAATTCCAACCTCTCTGCTCCACTAAAATCCCTAGTATTTGTTTCTAATCTAGCCTTCAGTTCCTTTCACATTACAATTTTTTTAGTGGTCATTGGCATTTTCTGATCACTCTGCTCTGACACTTGTCTCACCATGTCCCATTTTTGGCCACCACTTACTTTTGTTAAGGAATTTCTGTCATCTGTATTTCCAAATGCTTCCTCTTCTGCTAGTTTCACCTTCCACTTTTCTTTCTCCCTCTACATCTGCATGAGCTGCAAAACTTGCTAAAATGCTTCTTTGCCTCCTTGATCTGCCTGTGTTGGGTATCTTATAACACAGTTATAAGGAAAAGGTGAAAACAAAATTTACAAAGAATAATAATGAAAAATAGGAGAAAACCCCCAACTAGTCATGCTTTTTGGGAAGCACAGAGTTTTGGGAAAAAGCACTCAAGAAAGAGTACTGGAAGACCCAGAGTTAATTGGCAAAGCAATTACAATTTGCAAAGTAGAGGAAATGGGCCGCATGGCTGGAGCTGATGGAATGCAGACAGCGATCAGACAGTTCAGACAAACTGAAATAATACTAGCCAGACTGAGGCAGGGTACAGCAGGAGTTCAGAGAGGGAGTGCACCTTGCCCTGCCCCAGCAGCACACACCAAGGACCCTCCTCCCCACGGCAGCAAGAGGTGCGAGTCAGCGAGAGCGCCTGGAAACGCCTTGCAAGACCCGCCAGGAAGGGTGGCAGGGAGGAATCACAAGGGCAGAGCTGCGTTAGCAACACCAGGACTTCTGCAGAGTTGCAGCAGGGATGAAGGTGAGGGCTCAGAGAGAGGGGAAAGCAGCATGAAAGCTGGAGGCATTTATTAGCTGCAGACTAGGTGCACGTGAGCAGCACCACGCCACCAACAGCAAAACTGCCAAAGGATGAAAGGCACTGGCAGAAAAAGCAAATTAAATTCAGGCTCAATGCTGGCAATCTTAGCTCCACTACTGGAGCAGGTAAGCAACATCAGCAAGTAAATACAGACCATGAGCTACAGCCAGTTATTCCAGGGAAAAGGAAAACACCCATTACCAAGGTTGAATTCTGTCAAACCCTGCTCTCACAAAGCATGTCCAATTCCCTGAAGAAGAAGTAACCAAAACAGCAGAGACAGAATTAGAATACATCTTCTCAAGGATAAATAAGCTCCCAGCACAGCACAACATGGAGCAGTACAACTGTCCTTCAACCCATGTATCTTAAAAAGCTCTTCCTGACTGAGGAAGCAGCTGAAAAAGAGCGGGATCAGGAATGGCCCTGGGAATTGGTGACAGACACAGAGCAGCCCAGGCACATGGGCAGAGAGAGGTGATGAAGCACGCCCTGCCATGCTCCTCCTCCCACAAACCTGACTGCTTAGGCTCTGAATAATTAAAAACCTGTATAAAGAGGGTTTTGCCCCTGCCTGAGAGGGGAGAGGAGAATGATAGTTGATGCCAAACCACTTCTGGGGCTTGAGGTGCTTGCAGCTGGTGGTCCAGCCAGCACATGGAGACCAACCAAGCATCAGCTTGGCCAAACCTTTTTCCACAAACCACCGTTCAGGCTGTGTTTAGCACTGAAAACCTTTCTAGAACCCACATGAATTGAGATCCTTGCAGATACTTACATTGCTACCATGTGGCTGATGGCATCTCCCCTCTTCCTCTGTTTCCCTATCTGCTTTCCCACAAAAAAGCGGGCAACCACTTGCCTTGCTGCTGTGGGACACCTCTTTGCTCTAATTGTCCTTGGAACCAGAAGGCCTTGAAGCTCAGGGAGTCGTGGGCCAGCAGCCACAATCCCTGTATTTATGGGGCCCAGAAGAGAAGGCAGAGAGGTGGCTCAGAATGTGAGGCACTGCATATGGCCAAGGATGGTTGTTGGGGAAGCTGGGACACCTGTGAAAGACCATGAAAGATGGTCTACTGTGGGAGAAGGAAGAGGCTGAGGGGGTTAAGGCCCCCTTTGCTGGGGATCACACCATTCTGCTGCCTCCTGGGCAGAGGCTGCCCTCCACCTTCCCCCAGCTGCTTTAGGCTTCAGCCTCCTTCCCAGCCCATGCCTGGGATTCCCTGGATGACATGGTGCCTACCATATTCTGGGTATTCTGGGGAATGGGAAGGGGGAATGTGGTCCTTGGTGGCCCCGCACTGATCCAGTTCCCTGCAAGTTCTCAGCTCTCCACACTCAGCAGAGGTGCCCTCAGGCACCCCAAGGGCAGGGAGAGGGGATAGGGCCCAGCCTCCCTCTGGCCACTGCGCTGGCACAACAGAGGAGTCTGACACGGAGGGAGGTCCATGGGCCCTGCATTTCCTTCCTCTTCAAGGTTCACCCTTGCTCTACTCTAGATTTAAAAACAAACCTTCTGACTGCCTTGTTGTTGTTGTTGTTGTTATTCCCTTAATAAGAAAAAGAAGCAACACATGAGCTGGGAAAGAAATTATAATGCCTTCGTTCTTAACACCTTGGCTTGGATGTTATTTTGAATTTCCAAGTAGATGCAGCTAACTACTCCCTCCCTTGGTATGAGAGTACAGACTATGGGGCATAATCACTGTTCACAGAATTTACCCTGATACAAGCACACATAGATGTTTTCAAGACACGGGAGAAGTCTCATTTGGCAGTTGCTATTTACTCCTTATGTAAGGCAGACAATTATTACCAAGGTACACCTCTGGAAATTATAGTTCAATCAGGTTTGATGGGGAAACTTGGTTTTGGCAGTTTGTTTGTTTATTTTGCATTTTTGATGGAAAATAAACAAAACACTCCCAACTGGCCTGGTTACAATAAAGCATGGACTGTGGCAGCTGATGCAGAGTGAGCTGCTGCAGCAGATAATGGAGGCTGTTAGTACTGGGTGGTCTGGACAGGATATTCTCAGCCCATTATAAATTTTGTTCTGCAGCTCAGATGGGGTTAACAGCACCCAGACATGACTACTGCAATTTTGCCGAAAATTGCATTACAGAATACAAATGACACTAATTTAGGAAGGGAAGTATTTACGAGAAGGGCTGCAGATCTCTCAGCTAGAGAGCAGCAGCGCTGAGGAAGCTGCTGGAGTTGCCAACTCCAAATATACGGGCCAAGCCCACGCTAATGACATGGAAATCAGTAAGTGGCCTCTTCAAGGAAGGTAGGAGCAGATTTATTTAGAATGGCAGGAAAAAATACACATATCATAAATGCAGATTATCCTCACTCCAAGAGAGCTCTACTAGGCAATTCTGCAGCCATCACAGGTGATGACACAGATCAAATATTTTTACTGGTAAATGGAATACAACAGTCTGTGACAATGAACTACTGTTTAGTGAGCATGGATTGACACATTTCAGTGAAACACGGGCTGCCACGCAAGGCTACTAGCTCCTAATGCTCACAATTCAGAGGGCATGAGGAAAAGAAAGTCAAAAAGATAACACATGCCTGCTATAGTCAAGTCTCTGATCTGTACTCAGCATTTTTACATTACCGACTAGCACTGGCTGTCAGTGTCCAACTGGTGAAAAAGAAAACAACCCAAGAATATTTGAACCGTCAGAAATTAACAACAAGGTCACTGAGATAGAAACGAGTAAGAAAGGAAAGCCCCATGGATGATGCAAAGGCCTGGGACATTCCATTTGTGTCTTTGATGGAAAACAGTGACATGGAAAAGAAAAAACAGCCTCAGATGTGACAATTTTGCCACATAGGGGTATCAGACCTACAATGTAAAGTCTAATTGGTGACAGTTTAATCCCCTTGTTTTACGAGTTACAAACCACATTGACCTCTTTTCCCCTCAAAAAAACCCCAAAACAACTCGAATGGGAAATAGTCACAGGATGCTGAAATAACTAAGCCTTAAGAAATTATAAAATCAGAATTAGTGATCTTTTGAGGGGCACTGATGCTTCAAGGGGACTCAAGTCCACCCAACAAGCTCTTATTGTCTGAAATGATTCAATATCTTAAAGACTGGCTTCTCAAATATTGTTATTCTGTGTAGTTGATTTAAATTATTTATTATGGCAACACAAATTATTTTTCTGTGTTGTCTTAGAAGACCTTAATGGCAGCATCATCCCAGACCATCTAAGCATCTCAAAGCATCAGGAACTCTCTCCAGATCAGGAACAACAAGGACTTTGCACTTTGGCATGGGAAAGTCTTCTCAGGAAAACAGAAATACAGAGCAGCTCTAGTCAAGGTCCCAGTGTACTTTGGCTTGGCTCACAACACACACAGACTGAATTTCCAACATCATGAAAAGGGTGAGTATCCAAGGACCAGGTTCACAACTGTTTCCACCCAAGGCACATGGGTCTTTCTGAAATCTCACACCACATGTAAATAAACCAGCTTATTTCCTTTTCTGGAAAGTCCTTCTCAGCTATTACTGCAAGCCTAAAAACAGCAATGGAATTGGGAAGTGACTGTAAGAGGGAGCATCAGTGCAGAGCAAGAACAAATAGGAAAGGGAAACTCAACAAAATATATAACCTCATAAATTCCTGAGGCCAGCACTGTAAGCACTGGAGAAAGAACCCCATCATTACTCCATTCCCAACTGCCACAACCTACAAGGCAGTCTCTGTCCTCAGGAGAGCATCCTGCCTTTTCCCAACCTGCAGATGCCAGTGATTTCAAACCACCAAATGAAAGATGACGTTCACCTTCCCTCACATCTGCCTGCATTTCCAGGTGAGAAAAGGCAGAGCCTTTCTGTCACTGTAGCACACAGAGACATCTCCAGAAGACAGAATCATTCCTCTGCCAACCCCGTGGTGTTGAGGAGATGCCCATGAGGGCACCCCCCTGAGATCCAAGTTATCCTAACCCAGTCCAACTCAGGACAGGAAGGTGCGTGCATGAATACATGCTGTTTTGGCACACCACTACATAAATCTGTCACAGTTAACATGAGTACATGAAGAGATGACACAGGAGGTTGTAAAGAAAGGTAATACGTAATCTCGGCAAATTATTCGGGGATCTGCTGAGGCCAGACAGACTGCAGGCCAGGTTCCAAGGAAACAAACACCCACCTGACTTCAAGTGGTGAAAAAGCAGCAGGTTCACAACCTACCTGCAGCACTGCCCCAGCAGCAGTGCAGGGGTTCACTGGCCCAGGACAAGCACGGCACAGCCAGACTGAGGTCTGGGCTTCCTCCCTGCTGTGTCAATGACAAACCAAGCTACATGGGGATCCACGTTGCTCCGTCGAACCCTGGATTCTCCCCCGGAGCCTGTGGGAGCAGTCCGTGCAGGGAATATGGGCCGGGGGATGTTGGCTCCCTTTGCACACACCAGTGCAGAGCAGGATGCCACAGCACTTCTGGCCACCCTCCAGGGAGGCTGCACTGACCCCCTGCAAGTGCCCCTGCCCCACCTGCAGGGCACATCCTTCACCCCACAGTGTGCTTTGGGAATGGTGTTGCCTGGCAGAGACCCCGGTGAGCAAAGGTGTCACAAGTGTCCTTGCACGTACAGAAATGCCACACACAAGCTTGGTGGCACAGACGCTCCCTTCAGTCAGGACAGGGTGCAGTGAGGGGGATGCCCGGGTTAACTCTTGCTCTGGGCTAGCAGCTTGCTAAGCAGAGAGGAAACACGTACCTCAGACACCACTGGAGAGCCACACGGCCCACTTCTCTCCACGTACACCAAATAACTCTGGGCGCAATGAGTGCTGCAAAGGAACGATACCGAGCGTGCCCAGGCAGGCGGCCCGGCTTGTGAGGCACCGCACAGACCGGCCCCGAGCGTGTGAGGCACCGCACAGACCGGCCCTGAGCGTGTGAGGCACCGCACAGACCGGCCCTGAGCGTGTGAGGCACCGCACAGACCGGCCCTGAGCGTGTGAGGCACCGCACAGACCGGCCCCGAGCGTGTGAGGCACCGCACAGACCGGCCCTGAGCGTGTGAGGCACTGCACAGACCGGCCCTGAGCGTGTGAGGCACGGCACAGAGCGGCCCTGAGCGTGTGAGGCACCGCACAGACCGGCAGCGAGCGTGTGAGGCACCGCACAGACCGGCCCTGAGCGTGTGAGGCACTGCACAGACCGGCCCTGAGCGTGTGAGGCACGGCACAGACCGGCCCTGAGCGTGTGAGGCACCGCACAGACCGGCAGCGAGCGTGTGAGGCACCGCACAGACCGGCCCTGAGCGTGTGAGGCACGGCACAGACCGGCCCTGAGCGTGTGAGGCACCGCACAGACCGGCCCTGAGCGTGTGAGGCACGGCACAGACCGGCCCTGAGCGTGTGAGGCACCGCACAGACCGGCCCTGAGCGTGTGAGGCACCGCACAGACCGGCCCTGAGCGTGTGAGGCACCGCACAGACCGGCCCTGAGCGTGTGAGGCACCGCACAGACCGGCCCTGAGCGTGTGAGCCCCAAGCACCGCACAGACCGGCGCTGAGCGTGTGAGGCACCGCACAGACCGCCTGAGCGTGTGAGCCCGCACAGACCCGGCAGTGAGCGTGTGAGGCACCGCACAGACCGGCCCCGAGCGTGTGAGGCACCGCACAGACCGGCCCTGAGCGTGTGAGGCACCGCACAGACCCGGCAGTGAGCGTGTGAGGCACCGCACAGACCGGCCCTGAGCGTGAGGCACCGCACAGACCGGCCCTGAGCGTGAGGCACCGCACAGACCGGCCCTGAGCGTGTGAGGCACCGCACAGAGCGGCAGTGAGCGTGTGAGGCACGGCACAGACCGGCCCTGAGCGTGTGAGGCACGGCACAGACCGGCAGTGAGCGTGTGAGGCACGGCACAGACCGGCAGTGAGCGTGTGAGGCATGGCACAGACCCGGCAGTGAGCGTGTGAGGCACCGCACAGACCGGCCCCGAGCGTGTGAGGCACCGCACAGACCGGCCCTGAGCGTGTGAGGCACCGCACAGACCGGCCCTGAGCGTGTGAGGCACCGCACAGACCGGCCCTGAGCGTGTGAGGCACCGCACAGACCGGCCCTGAGCGTGTGAGGCACCGCACAGACCGGCCCTGAGCGTGTGAGGCACGGCACAGACCGGCCCTGAGCGTGTGAGGCACCGCACAGACCGGCCCTGAGCGTGTGAGGCACCGCACAGACCGGCCCTGAGCGTGTGAGGCACCGCACAGACCCGCACCCTGCGAGTGAATGAACCTGCAGCTGTAGGTGTGCTCCTGAGGGGGCCCCTGCACGGAGGCGAGAGGAGGAGGCTGATACATTACATTTAATGTCCAACTTCACCCTTGTGGCAGACACTGCTCTCACACAAACACACGCAGCCACCCGCTCACATCAGTACTCGGGCACCTTGCACTGCATGCCTGGAGATTAGAGCTCACCATGCTGCAGGCACGAGAAGCCAACGTTCTGGGAAAGCAAAGGGGTACTGAAGATGTACACAGGGGGAGCTGGAAGCCTTGCCATAAGGGCTTTTCTATTTGCACATTTCCATGGTTTCTTCTGAACCCCTCCCATTTCCCACTTCAGAGAGTGGGAGTGCGCACTCCTCAGTTAGAAAAGCAGCAGTCTGAAAATTTAAGGGAGACACAAACCATGAACGCGATCCAAGACAGGAAGATAACACACTCCCAGTGTTATTTACTCACAACAGTAAAATGCAGAGGAACAGGGGTAGGTTGAAGCAGTCAGGAAAGGCAAGTTAAAAAGGGGGCCCCCAACTCCTTGCTCCTACCAGCTGCACCTCCCAGGATTCTAATCTAATCCTGAGCACCCTCCTTTTGCCTAGCTCAGTGTGACACACACACCTGGAATAAAAGAAATCAGTGCAGATGATTTGTAGACTCCTGAAATACCACGGTCTGCACAGCAATGGCTGGGAATGACCTCACCTCCAAGTTTCTTCAGGGATGGGGCTTTGTTTTTACTATGTTGACACAAGATTTTAGCGCAAAGAGGGATCGTTGCACATCCTGCCTGCAAACACAGCCCACTGGCATCAGCCTTGCTCGCTCAGGCACACCCTTCTGCACAGGTGGGCAAGATGAGGCACTGCTGGGCACAGAAGAGAAAAACAGAGGTGGCAGGAGGAGTTGTCAGACCCACCACCTTTTCCATCCAAACAGCACTGTGGCAGCTCTGGGAAGTGGCAGTACTTTGGGATGAGGTTTTCCCTGAGGAAAGACCTCTCCCTGCCCTTGTCCCTTCCATCCCTGATGCCAAGCCAACTGCATTACAGCAATAAAGGCACGATGCAGGACGTGCTCTCCAGGCCTCTGTGTTTTCTCCCTCCCCAACACCTCATTCACCCTTGAAATAATAAAGTCTCCCCATCTCCAGCAGGAGCAAAGTGTGCTGTGTAGCAGCTCATAAAGATGAGAAAAACATTCCTAGTGGAGAGCCCACTGCAGAGAGGTTAGTGCCTGTCAGCAGCAGGAGTAAACAGACTGTCTCCAGCTCCTCGGGTTTCCTGGCAGGGAGGCAGTGTCCTGCCTGCTACAGCTTGTTCTGGATGACAACAGGCCACAATTCGTGTGAGGCGAGTGTGCCCATCTTCAGCTCACATCAGCCTGCTTGTTTCTCTTCACTCAGCTGTAAACACATTTAACATTCCTACAAACACCTACAGGGCAGCAAGCCAGCCAAACATGCTCAATTTAAAAAAAAAAAAAGAAAGGGAGAAAAAGGCAAACCCCACAACAACAGAAACACCCTCCCTACCCACGAGCATACAGTCCTGCCAACAAGGCTCCCTGGGAAGAATATGTAGGAATACCACCCTAACACACTCACATCACAAGAAAAAAAAAAGGCTTTTTCCTTTACCTGACCAACTACTCATTCCAGCATCCCCTTCAATGGAAAGCCATCACTCACAAGAGCCCATGCTATCCTCTGTGCCTGTCCAGCCCACCCCAACCTCCCTGACAGCTAGAAATGGGCCCAGGTCAACTTTGGCACACCGAAATCCCAATCCATGGTGTATACCAGGCACAAGTTCTGCACCTCAAGCTGATCCCTCAGCCTTTAACATTACAGCAGTGTGACCCTCATGCCAGAGACTCTCCCAGCACATGGTGATGAAGCACCATGAATGCCAATGGATACTGATGATTACAGGATACTGTCTTAGACTCCTTACTCACTTTTATCCAAACTATTTTATATGCTTGACTTTGTTGCACAGCAGAGCTGCACATATCTCCAGAGAGGACAGTCAGGGCCCCAATTTTTAAGCATTACTTATTCGAACACCCACCCCCTGGGCATCTGACATCTGCTCTCTCTGCCTCACACTGATCTGGGGGGTAAGAGGAGAAGAGGAGCATGAAGCTGGGGAGGATCCACCATGCCCAAAGACTTGCTGTAAGGCCCTGACTTGAGAGCAGCGATGGTGTGGGGGCATCGGAGGGGCTTGTGCTCCACCTCATGCATGGCTGAGAGGAAAAGAAGTATTTTCTCTCAGTCCTTCCAGTTTTCACTTCTCTGGAAAGAGAAAAACACACCTGGCTTTCCATACATGGGCTGCTCTACAGTGCCTTTTAGGGAGGCAAGAAGAAACTCCATTACAGACACAGGAGATGGAAACACTGATCTCTTGTAGATCTTCCAAACCCAGCAGCTTTTCATCTTTCTGGCCCCAATGGAGGAGCCTTTTAGCCTTTTGCCTAGAAATATTGCCCAAGAGAGAGCTTTTGTATTTTATCATTAATAACTGGGGAAGCTGTTGCATCAGCTGAGCTGAGGTGGCAGCTCTTGGTTGGTCCCAGGCGTGACTTACAGTAGGGCTCCCACCTGGGACATGCAACAGAAAACAACGCAGAAACAAGGGGAAAAGTATTAATTGGAGAGCCACTCCCTCCTACACCAACTTCCTGGGATCCTGGGAAGAGTCACCACATGCAGTCACAAACACAGCCGTCCCTGTCCCCAGAGAAGAAAATATTACTTAGTTTTAACAACCAAAAGAAAACAAATGCTATTTGTCTTCTGCTCAGATTTCTGATTTCTCTTAAAACAAAACAGGCTTTTAGAGGTAGTAGGGCAAGAGGAAGGGTGGGGAAGGTCACAGATTAACCCTCCTCCTGTTAGCAGGTTCCAGGATTCTGGCTGCAAGGCCAAGAAAACATGACACCAAGTGCCCAGTGTGACCACAGCCCTCTGTGATGCTGAGCCGTGAGGAACTGCCTGACAGAGGATTTTACCCTCCCACCCTTTCCAGCAGCAACATCTTTCCTTCTGTTTGCAATGAACAGCAACATCTCCGGTGGATTTGGGAGAATCTGGGATTTTATATAATTGAACTTTAATATAATGCAATTATTTTGCTCATGTTCTGTTTTGGTTGTTAAAAACTATAGTAACCTCACTGTTTCCAGTTTCAGTCTTAGAGTGACTTTTACAAAAGAGATGTAAAAATAACCCTGTCTTAAAGCAAAGAGGAAGAACCCAGTTCATTAAGAAAGTTGTTTTCTCCTGCACATCTCTGCTGTCCCCACTCTCTCAGCCCATTTCTCCCACCCCTCCTTCTCCCTTTGCATTGCTGGCAGTGAAAGGACCATCAGCTACACAACTCCAAACACCTGACTCAGCCCCTCTCTCCTCACAACCACTATTTTAAACACTTGTGAGCTGTTTTCTCCCTTGCTTCTGCACAAGCCCTTTGCCCACCTCTACAAATCATCTCTAAGCATTTCTGGTGGAGTTTTGCCAAAATGATGTACAGTAAAAGGCACGGTGAGATTGCGTGAAAGATGCAGTGCAAAGTGGAGTCGTAGGACAACTCCTCATTCCACCAACCATAAAAAGAGGATTTATCCTAGCCAAAGAAATCAGATCTGTTACACTGCTGGAACAATAAATACGTGTTTTTAGCCTTAACATCACATATTATACAGAACAAATGTACAGGTTGAAGTTCCATAATGGACTTTGTAGGAGTAGACATTCACGGTGCTCCTTGCACAGCCACAGTCCAAAGCTTTAAGACTGAAACCAAGCCTAACTCGTGGGAGTAAAAATTACGAAGTTTATAACACGTAATGAAATGACCAATATACTGGAAAGTATCAATAGTTAAACACTCACATGTAGCTGAAAACATACTTTCAAATTAGATTGGTACCAAGCACTGATATTATTTAAAAACAGCAGCAACATCACAGCCTTTTACAAAACCATGAGCCATTCGAAACCTTTCTGTATCTCAAAAAAGAGAAGCGTAAAAAGCCACACAACACCAATAGACTTCTCCTCTACTTCAGGAAAAAAAAGCGCAGCTCAACGCACTTCTCCCGAGCCCGGCCGTGCTCCCGAAAGTTGGCACAAAGCGAGCCCGTTAGCGGGCGGGCGCTGCGCCTCTCCCGGGTATGCATTCCCTCCTGCTCTGCATACGCTTCTCCTCGCATCAAAGCCACATTCAAAGCATCTCTGCTGCCTTCCAGGTTCGCACCAGGGCACCCAGAACGAGACACATCTCCAAGCCGTGGCTCCGGGCTCTGCAGCTCCAGCACGGTCAGATTTGGGTAGGTCTCCCGACAGAGAGGGGGTGAGAGCCGGCAGGCCAAAGGCGGGGAAGCGAACCCCCAGCGCCCGTCTCCTGCCGGGGGCCAAAGCCGCGCTCCGACCCCAGTGGCTGCGCTCACGCCGCGTCCCCGCCGGCCGGGAGCGGGGCAGCGCCGGGGAACGCGGGGCTGCGCAGGACGGGACCCCCGCTCCCCTGCCTCCCTGCCTCCCTCCCCGCGCCCGGGGTCACTCACTGCGCTCCGGGGTGGCCCCGCCGCCGGCCGCCGCCACCAGCTCCAGGTAGGCGGCCCAGAGCCCCAGGGCCAGCGCGCCCAGGGCCAGCAGCAGCCGCAGCTGCCTCCGGCGCCGCAGCCGCGCCAGCAGCCGGCCCCGCATGGCGCCGCTCAGGGCGCCGGGCCCCCGCCGCCCCGGGACATGCTCCCGCCGCCCCGGGACGCGCTCCCGCCGCCGGCCCCGCCGCTCCCACCCCTCCCTCGCCTCGCGGGGCGGGCCCAGGTGCGGGCGGCTCCCGCCCCCGCGGGCAGCTCCGGCCCCGCTCTGCCGCCGCCCCCCGCACCTGCCTCCGCCCCGCCGGGCGCCCGGCAGCGCCGACATCCTCCGGGACCGCGCTGCCGGAGGGCTCCGCTCCTGCCCAGGCCACCGAAAGCCGCCTCAGTGGTGGAGGAGGCTCCGAACCCCCTCACAGCCGGCCTCCGTGCCAGCGGGAGTGTTGGCGGATCCCTCCGGTGAGGGCACGGGAGATGGCAACTCCTCTACCGGGAGGGAAGTAAAACGAGAGGGGACAATTCAAATTCACGCAGTTACTACACACAGCTGAATCAGTTTTAAAGTGTCTTTCGCCTGGTGCAACAGATGTATGTAGTTGGAAGTGCGTTGCTCGGTGAGGAGGAAGAGGGCTGGTGAAGCCTCCTAACTTGCTTTATGAAGCAGCTGAGCAGATGGGGTGTTACCCTGTCAGACCCCTCAGCGAGAGGATGTCAGAGGCTCCCAGGAAGACCAGGACCTTCCCTGGGTGAAATTGCTGCTTCATTATATATCTCAAGCACACTTTTGAAGCGATTTCTGAGAGTCCTTCCCATGCTGTTGGTTTCATTCACATCACCAAGCTGTCTTGGAGGCTGCAGCCTGGATTCCTTCTCGGTGAAGGAAAATGGGAGATAACATCTGGGATGTACGTTATGTATCCAGCTGGGGAGCTAGTCCAGAGTTTCCCCTTTCCAAAAATGTGTGATGTGGGTGTTGGGTCATTGGTGGCAACTGTTGCCCTTCACAGCTCTGCCCCTGCACAGATGCAGCTCCTGTGCTGTGTGGGACCATGAACAGAAACCCTCAGGCTGAAGTTGGTTTTTAAAGTTAATGACATGATGATCAGCTCTTTTTTTTCCTTGAGACCCCTATTTAGAAGTAGCCTTCTTTAGTGTGAGGCTGCACAAAAGGACACTTGCTGTTCTTTAGCTTAAAAAGTGTGCCACAGGCCTTTTAAATGGCATCGAGGGACACGGAGCAGTGGTGTGAGTCCCAGCAGGGAGTGGCAGAGTGCCGGCACTGGTTGGGGAGCTGAAGCAGCATCCGTGGTCCCGGTCATCAAGTGCTGAACAGCACATTCCCAGCATCCAGCAGCACCAAGAGGCACTGCTGGTACCTGCCACACAGCCGGGATGGACCAAGGGATGAGAGTTTCCTTTCCAGGAATGTCTCACAAAGGTTTCAGAGCCATCTGCCTTCAGCTGTGTGCTGGGGAGGTTTCTCTTGTCCAGGGAAAGCACAGCCAGAGGGTTCATACCCCACTGCAGAGCTGGAAAGACACGCTTCTCTTGTCAGAAACAAACCCCGTGGTGTGGGAGCCTGGTGAGTGGCTCTGTCCTTGGACTTGCCCAGCCTCCCAGGGACCAGGTCCATTGTGCAGCTTTTGAGGATGCAATGTTTGTGTTCCTCCTTCCTACCTCCTTTGAGGCCACAGATGCACATCCATCATCCGAGCCTGAATAATGGGGAATAATTCCTCCAGTGTAAACAGAAAGAGCTGCCAATAGCCAGACACCACCAGTACCCACACAACTAAAAATGGGAAGCTGTGTGCAGTTTAATCATTACAAGGCAGGACTCTCATGAGAACACAACACTGTTAAGAGTTTTTTGGTGGTGTGTTGGTTTGGGGTTTATCCAGCATGAGAGAAATAAACCAAGTTTTTATATTTGTTCCAAAAAGGGCAGAAAATACTAAAAAAAAGTGTGTAATAAATACAGATCTAAATTAAACTTTGTTTACCATTTAAAGAATGACAATTGAATGATGTACTCTTAGCAGAAAGTTGTCTGCATTTCTTAAATTAACAACCGTATGCTTGAAAAATAACAACTGCACTTTGTTGCATATTAAAATAAGTAATCACATTTTTCTCTAGTGAACATTGTACTAAAATGGAGGAAAGGGAAAAGTGAAAGTAAAGGCTAACAGTAGCACTGTCGACTTCTAAAGAAACAAACTTTTTCCTGATAGAACTGTGCTGTGATACAGAAAAGCTCTTGTCTCTGGAGAAAAAGCTTAAGGAAATTACTATGGCATGGTGCTGTTAAAACATAGTTACAACAGAACAGTATTAAGGAACAAAACTAATCTGAATGTGTAATAAAAAGTGAAGTCATAAACTTGAGTAGCTCTGCACTGTACTTAAAATAATTTATTTTGGACCACTGATTCATTGCAGAAAGAACAGATGTCCAGGAATAAGATCCTGGCAGTGATGTTTAAAACCACCTCACATAACTGTTTTTATCTCAATTCGATTTGCAGTCCTATATTCCCGAATTCTCAAGCATCCCAAGTGACACGAGTGCGTGCCCAGACCTCCACCTCTCAGGGTCGCTGTGTGCAGTAAGGCAGCACACGCTGGGGTTGCCCCTTCAGGAGAGGAGCTGCAGGTGAGCTGGAGGGGGCGATGCAGGAGTCACGCTGGGGTTGCCCCTTCAGGAGAGGAGCTGCAGGTGAGCTGGAGGGGGCGATGCAGGAGTCACGCTGGGGTTGCCCCTTCAGGAGAGGAGCTGCAGGTGAGCTGGAGATGGCGATGCAGGAGTCACGCTGGGGTTGCCCCTTCAGGAGAGGAGCTGCAGGTGAGCTGGAGATGGCGATGCAGGAGTCACGCTGGGGTTGCCCCTTCAGGAGAGGAGCTGCAGGTGAGCTGGAGATGGCGATGCAGGAGTCACGCTGGGGTTGCCCCTTCAGGAGAGGAGCTGCAGGTGAGCTGGAGATGGCGATGCAGGAGTCACGCTGGGGTTGCCCCTTCAGGAGAGGAGCTGCAGGTGAGCTGGAGGGGGCGATGCAGGAGTCACGCTGGGGTTGCCCCTTCAGGAGAGAAGCTGCAGGTGAGCTGGAGGGGGATGCAGGAGTCACGCTGGGGTTGCCCCTTCAGGAGAGGAGCTGCAGGTGAGCTGGAGATGGCGATGCAGGAGTCACGCTGGGGTTGCCCCTTCAGGAGAGGAGCTGCAGGTGAGCTGGAGGGGGCGATGCAGGAGTCACGCTGGGGTTGCCCCTTCAGGAGAGGAGCTGCAGGTGAGCTGGAGGGGGCGATGCAGGAGTCACGCTGGGGTTGCCCCTTCAGGAGAGGAGCTGCAGGTGAGCTGGAGATGGCGATGCAGGAGTCACGCTGAGGTTGCCCCTTCAGGAGAGGAGCTGCAGGTGAGCTGGAGATGGCGATGCAGGAGTCACGCTGAGGTTGCCCCTTCAGGAGAGGAGCTGCAGGTGAGCTGGAGATGGCGATGCAGGAGTCACGCTGGGGTCTCCCCTTCAGGGAGAGGAGCTGCAGGTGAGCTGGAGATGGCGATGCAGGAGTCACGCTGGGGTTGCCCCTTCAGGAGAGGAGCTGCAGGTGAGCTGGAGGGGGCGATGCAGGACTCGGGCCCGCGGTGTGTGGAGGTGACCCGGACAGGGAGCTGACACTGCTGACTGCCCGATGGACCAGCCTTCAATGTTGGACTTTGCTGCTGGCCTCAGGACACATCTCTCCCTGCCCACCCTGAATGCCCACTTCAAAGAAACGGACTCTTTGCCAGAGGAGCCAACTGGAGTATTTTTTGGCTTTGTTTGAGCTGCTGCTTGTTGTCTCTTTTGGCTGTGTTTCCTCACAATAAAAGCAGCCTTTGACACAAGTGCAGCACTTAACGTGCATCTCCCATTGCTCCTGGCTCCCCGCTCCAGATCCATCTCTGTGCATCTCTGCCTCTTCTTGTTATGTTTTTGCTTCTAGTTATCTAACAAATATTTCTCTGTCCTGTAAATCACTTTTAGCTCCATGCCAACATTGTTTCTCTGTAGGCTCCCCAAAGGTTCAATTATCTGCCACTTGCTCCTTCCCTTCTTTCTTCTTGTGAAATTTTCAACACTAATTACAAGTTCCACACCAAACATACCCAACTGTCCCTAGACTTCACCACCCTGGTGGCTCCATACCCCTCTTCCTGACCTCAGCTATGCTCTGAAGCACAAACAATGACTTCATCTCAACATTCTTAATCAAAATGGCTCAAAGACTGCAGTGTTTCTAAGAGGAAAAGGCAGTTTCTGAAGACACAGTTCCCCCTTATTTCTCTTTTCAGCTCCTCAGGGTTTGATTGGGCTCTAAAAGGCATTAGTGGTGGAGCAATCCCAGAAAAATCCCTGTCAACGCTGCAGTTGAACATCGCTGCAAGGGAATCAATGTGGCCCCACAATTAACAACCTACCTGCAAAAGGACCTCCTTGCCCAGGTCAGTTGTTGATGTGGTGGGCTGTGCTAACACAGTCCTATTTTACCAACACAGTTACACTGCCAAGGTTTCTATGGCGTGGCCTGAGCTGCAGTTTGAGGCTTCCTTTTGCTGCACACGTGGCCATGACTTTGACTGACAAGATCATGGTCCCATTGCTCTCCTACAACTTGGCTGTCTGGGTGGAAAGCCTCATTCATGGTTCTGTCTTTTCACTGCATAACTCTTTTCATAGTTCTCAAGTCCTCACTGTCCAGATAAAGTTACATAGAAATGGTTGCCCTTCCTTTTCAGCTGGCAAGAGCTGAAATTCACATGTTCATGTGAACTTCATTCAGTATTCTCTAGGAACACTTCCTGAGTGCAGGTCCTGCCCCAGGAGTTGGCATAAACTGCTTTCTGCACATCAGAACAATCTCTTGATATCTACAGCACACACTTGCACTTCCAGGAAAACGTTTTTCTATACTTTAAGCTGAGAACTTCCAAGAGACTTTGCAGGCTTTAGATATTTACCATAATAAAAGACATAAGTATGTATTTGATAATTTTGGAAATCTGTGTTTTCATTCCAGTCTTGCCTAAATTTCTCCTTCCCCTGTCTTAAACATAATATTTGGTTTATATTTTAAGAGGCTGTGCTCATCATCCTTACTTTTCAAGCATACTTTTCAAACATGACATCACAGTCATGTTATCAGAGACATTACAGAGCACAAAGATGAGCAGCATTCCCTGCAGACATCTGTCCACCCAAGCTAGGACTGAAAAGGAAAAACTGTTGTACTGGTTTAGAAGTGACTCTGTACTGAGATAAATGTTTACAGTAAAAGAAAAGCAATTTGATCTCTGAATCAATACAGGAGCATTCAGCACATCCCAGACATGATTTGCCAGGGTAAATCCTGAGCTTTTTATTAAAATCAAACCCATTTCAAGAGTGAATCCCTTCATGCCTGTGCAGTTAATAATTGTCTTGCTTTAAGATTGAAGCACTTCTGTGTTAAAAGCCTTTCTGGGTTTTCTAAATAAACCCAAATAATCTGTATTTACACATCCGTCCCAAGTCCAACAGCATCGCAATTCTTAAAATATGCAATTTAGTCAGGGTAAGTGAACAGTCAACCCTTTTGAGGGCTCTGTTTTTCAAGCTGTATTTCTTGAAGGACAGCCACTCTACCCCATATTCAAAGATGCCCTTTCTCCAACAGTTCATTTGGTGTTAAATGGGAAATACCAGAAGTCCACCACACTCTTTTCAAATACTTCAGTCATAGCAGAAAGGTTTCCTGCCAGTGGGTTAAACACTGGTTACCTCTGATGGTCTGTTTTGGACAGATAGTTCTTACCTTTTGAAGCAACCTAGGAATGCAAACAAACGTGGCTCTTTTTGTCTAAAACCTTATGAAGTGAGCAGTCAAAAGGAATCCCTGCAGCTCCCACCACTCATACTTTCCACACTGGATTCAAGAACGTTTTGGTGCATAATCCCAATCCGCAGGCTAAAAAATTTTCAAGCTAGCCTTGAAAATTTAACAAAAACTCTTTAGGGAGTAAAGGGGATATTTTCTTACAATTTAAAGCAACTTGAAAACAGAAAAGCAAAATATTGCAGAAAAATTAGAAAGAAAACTCTTAAAACATCCCTCATCCACTAATGACCTATGATGCCACTTTGAATGGGGACAAATAGGACACCTTTATTAGAATTTTGACTGAGCAGGCACAGACACATTCTATACATCAAATTAAATGTGTTTGTGAACTTCGATTAAAAGCCTGAACAGCATCACTTTTCATGAGTATGAACAGATCTACCAGAACAAAGTACACAGGCATGTTGCTCCCAGCTAGTCTCAAAAATTCTATCTCATTATCAAAGAATTACTGGCCTACATAGAAACATTTCAATTCCAGAGTATCAGGCCGCCCAGAGAGTCCATCCACAGTGGTAAAATGTATGTGTTTCTGAATTGATAATCCTATTTACATAAACAGTTTAAATATAGCCACTGCATACAAGCATGCACTATATTACTGTTCAGACTTACTCTAACACCTGTGAGAACTGTTGATCTGCAATGAGTGCAGTCACAGCTTCAGTTCACTTGGGAATTACTGCAGATTGTGATACAGGAAGATCATGAGGGATTGTTTTAAATTTTGGGTTGGTTTTACCTTGTGTAACCTTGCTATGTAGGGTTAGCTGACACAGCATGTCCCTATAATTAAAGCAACTGCATAAAAACTAAAAACCTCCTACAAATACTGCATATAAATACATCATAGGTTGGAAGCCAGAAGGAACCACTAAATGATTTCCTGTTAGCTCATGTCACCGTATTTCATAAAGTTCTAATGGGTCAAACCCAGTACCTTATTAAAACAATCTACCTTCTCCAGAGCTGAAATAATTTTTTGCTTTGAAGACAGAGATGGAGAATTTATTACCTCCACACTTAGTTTGTTACAGTAAGGAAAAAAGCACAGTCTCCCTGTTAAAAATGTATGCCTTTTAAAATTAACTACAGGTTCAGGCTACTTCTTGTTGCTCAGCATTGCCCTGCTAGGATAGGGAGGCCTTTGGTAGGTTGTTTTTTTGTCTTCAAGAGACACATTAATCAGTCTTAATGCAAGACAAAATGAGCTCTTGCACAACCTTTTCTCCTCCTCTGAATCATCTGTGGTTCTGGGCCTTAACCAATACTTCAACATTCCTTCTGAAAAGTAGGCACTCCTTCCTTACTTAAATAAAGATATACAACAATAAGATTTCCCCTGCTCCTCATTTTTCTCCTAGTTATGCAAGAGATATTTTAGTATCTTGGCTCACAATAAGAACATTTGTCCAGTTCTAACCTTTAATCTTGTACTATAGCCTCTATTCTTAGAAGCAGACACTTTGCAAATCTTTCAAATTCTGTGCTCCTACACTCAAAACATGGCATTACCTGTATTGAAATGATAAAAAGTCACACATTACTAATTTCAATTAGCAAAAAAGCTAATCAATTTTTGGAGTAAATGCTATTTTTTGATTTCTACCCAAAAGTTGTAGGAAAAAATTCAGCAATTAAGGTAGAGGAACTTCTCCCAGGAAACCCTTCTGAAAATGCCAATAATGCTTTGTTGACATTTTAAAGGGTAGTTGTCAGTGGTAGGAAGCACTTGGCTCTTTAAAGCAGTTCTTGGCATGAAGGTCCCCATTTGTTTTGGCAGCATTTCACATGATCACGTGATGCCACCCAGAAAGAGCATGTACAATACTTAGCACTTCCTGCACTTGGACAAATATTCCAGCTTCCCAATAAAATGCATTTCCAGAGTAACAATAACATAATTTCCCTCCCAGCCCCCTCACATAGGAAGTGTTCATAGCCTAGCCACATATTAAGAATCATGTTCAAACTGCACTCTGATTGCGATACACTAGCAGATATATTAGGAATGTTGTCATTTTATTTTGTTCAGTCTTTCAAGTATTAAAGAATATTGGTAAGGAAGACAGGAAATTAAACATTTACATCCTTCTTCCCCCAATACTTCCTCCCAGTCTTACAAACCTGAATGCCAAAGCTTGAAGTCTTTATCCAGATGGACTTCATGGCTTTCAAGTGAGGAAGATGTCATTTCACAAGCAATTCCTTAGCTTGGAAGTGCTGAAAATAAACAGGATTCTATAGGTTCAAGAGACCTTTTTGCTAGGCTCCCATCTAAGTAGATGGATCCTGCTGAATGAGGGGCTAAGGCTTAGTTATGTTGCAATTTTCAGAAGCAGCCTTTTAGGCCCTATGGTAACTTTGATATCTTATCTTCAAACCAGTAGTATGTTATTTCACTTACAAACTCACTTTAACTAGCTTGATTTCTCTAAGAAAGTACCAGTCAGCTAGGAGAGAGTGAGATGAAATGATGGATAGCATTAAACAGCTTTCCTTAACTGTCCACATCACATCAGCACCCAAGTTGTTCATGAACCAGTTTGTGAACAGTTCAGCATTTCCAGCTCAGCTGATCAGTGCAGCATCCTTTGAAACAGCCCCTTGCAAGCTGCAGTGTAGGTGAGCACCCAGGTGCAGACTGCCAGCCACTCACACTGAGGGCTGTGATCAGCTGCCCTCAACACCTACAGAATAAAAGCCACAGTACAGGACCATAAGGGACAGCAAGCTTGTCACAAAAAGGTTAAGACAACTGAAGTGGGTATGGATGTCTTAAGGGAATTTTCCCTCCTGCATTGCTTTAGCTGATGCTTTAAAAACAGTTCTTCCTTCTCCAAATCTTCACAGCATAAAAACATCCATCTTTTCCACACCTACTGATGAAACACTAAATGAGGATCTGCACAGCCACTTCCACACACAAAAGAAATTGCCTGCTTCCACACACTAAGTTCTTCTCAAAGGAAGGGAAGTGCCAGGAGCCTCTATGGTGTATACTCCAGAAACAAGGTAAAGAAAGGTAAAGAAGGAAACAAAGGCACTGAAATCCACTGAATCCATACGGATCTGCTCTCGGGCTGCAAGGTGGACAAGACCTGCTGATGCTATAGTAAAAGCATGAATACCTGCAATTACAAACTGGGCTGAAGCCACGTTGTAACCCTTCTCATGATTTCACCTGTTTTCTGTAACTGTGATGTCGTGATGTCTGGCATGAAGATGATCACCACCCGGCTAGAGAATCACTATATAGCTACAGTTACAGTTCTCATGTAGCAACAGGGCACCTGCTCCTCCACCCCAGTTTGTTACAGAACAGTGGCAACAACTGCTGTAGCAAAAGCTGACCATGATGTCTCTGCACATAACCATGACCTTGTTTAGAGCTACAAAGACAGATAATATGGTGGTGAAGGAAGATACTAGATCCCTTTTATTATGGGCTTCCTCTGTGTGTTAAAAAAATTGGGAGGAAGGGGAAGAGAAAATGAATTTCAGCCTCCCTCCCCACCAAGCATTCAGAACACGTGTAGATGTTGCTCATCCTTGCAGATGAGTTCTAGAACAGGATATCTTTTCCCACCATATTAAATCAGTTAGGTTTGTTCCAATTAGGTTAAAACCAAGAAAAGGGGAGCAATTTAAAGATAGTTATTCTGTCCAGGAGTCAAATGTAAGACATTTTAGTACGGACTTCCTATATGAGAATTTCCAGTTACATCCTGAGGTGCTAAGCAGCAAAACATAACCATATAAACTATTTAAAAAGCTGCTTCTCACACAGGAAAATGCCAGCCAAAATTCAGACCTTGAACTAGACCCTTCTATGATTATTAATTTCATTATAACCATATATGTGGTTTATAATAGGCTCCAAATAAAGACAAAGGACACTACACTGATCTCTACCACAGATATGAAGACAGTCAGACACACTCCTGATTTATCAGTCATCAGGTACTTTTAAAGTCAGTTTTATCAGGTGCCATCTCTCAGCTCAAACAGCAATATAATCTGGTACACTAGGAATGGCTCATGTACACTGGTATGACATTAACTGCAGATTTCCTCAAATCTTCTGTCAATGGATGCCAGGAAACAAACAAGCAGGAGCTGTTCTTATATATGACAATTCAAGTCTAGCAATGTCCCAGTCCTAAAATTAGGATGCCAGCTAATAATTCAGCTTCAGCAGAGCCGTAGCTCATCCTCTAAGCTATAGATTTTTGCTTTTAAGTCTTTTAGTTCTCCTTGAATTTTACGTGTTAGTCTGTTTCCTTGGCGGACCTCATGTAGAATTGCAAGATCCTGGTCTGGTCCCAAATTCTGAGCCACCTGAAAACAAAAAGAAAAACAGATTAGGAAAAACAAAGCTGTACAGAATACAATTTAGGGAGTATTATGATAAGTACATGAGGGAGAAAACTCTAAAGGAGACCCTTTCTAGCCAGCAAAGAGAATGTGTAAGTTAACAGCACTAGGATAATGCACACCACCAATAGAAAGGTGCTCCAGAACCAAAAATAAAGAACAAACCTTTCATAACATTATGTTGTTGTATTATATTACTGGCAAGGAAGAAATCTTAATAGAATATAACCAAGTTGACTCATAGCCTGTTGACTCCTTTCTAGTTCCTGTATTATTTAGAGACCCACAAAAAGGGGCAAGTTAAAATATTTATCAAGTAACCCTTATCTAGTTCTAAGTATCTCAGGAGATAAGATGACATTTTACCATCTTTTGCTGTTAAAACTAGAGGTGTTCTAACTGCTGTGGCTGACCTGCTGCCCCCTGAACTGCAGGGGATTCAAGAGCAGTTCAAGGGCAATGCCTTGACTCAGGCAGTGCCACATGGCCTGTACTGAGCTGAACAAAGGCTGCTGGATAATCAGAATTCCTGATGGCAAGCTGGCCAGGGCTGACATTTCCTGTCACCCTGCAACTGGATAGCATGCCAGCCCAGTCACTTTCAAGGGCACAGCACTGGGAGCTGCTCTAAAATCCCTCTATTTTCTTCACCCATTATGGTTTCTTATTGTCATCATGTAGTTCTTGGTCAAAGATTTTAATATGCAAATCAGGAAATTCAGTCATCTGTAGTCATTTTGACCTCGAGTGATGAGAAGGATTTAATGATCACTCTGGAGACTTCTTGCAAGTATTTTGTTCCCCTGCCCTCTTGTGGTTAACAGTGTTAAGAAATTGAGAGCACAGTTAAGAGCACACCCACAGATATAAAACATACAAGTCTGTAGTAAAGGTATAATACACACTTTCCCCTCCTTTTGAATTATGCTGTTACTCCTTAAAGAATAACGTTTAAAAACCCACAGGACATTAAAAAAAAAAAAAAAATTGAAACCTTTAATCAAAATAAATGCATTAGTCTGAGTAAACTGAACTGTGCACCAAAAGTGCAGGAAATGAGTGAATCAGCAGCACTGCCAGACTCCTGAAGGAGAGTCTAAGCTATGCCAAGATCATCCTCTCAATCATATTATAGATAAATGTCTCATCCTAAACTCCAAGCAAAACATCAAGGCTGTGGCTTCCCTTCTAAGCTGTTCTGGTGTTCATCTACACATCTGGAAGCTAAACAGAGAACACAGCTTCAACTTCCAGCCATTGCTTCTGCAGTGATTTTGGCAAAGTTACAAATGACATATCAACAAAGTATTAAATAGAATATTCACAATTCTTAAGTCAATGATCTACCTCTCACGGGAACAGAACCAAACACTATGGCTCCCACAAAGAAAACAAGTAGTTACTTTCTTTGCAGGATAAATTTCTCAATCAAACTACTGCCTTGCAGTTTTGAGACAGTTAAGTAAGCTACAGGTATCACATAAGAACTTGAGAGTGGAAACAAAAATACACAGCTAATGTATAGCCAGGATAGTTCCTGGTAAGCTTGATGTCTAATTGATAAACAAAGACAAATCTTTTTTGCTTTGTAAAGTACACAGGAGGCAAGTTTTGTCAGATGCTGATATTTAAAGGAGTACTTAGAAAAGGAATTATTTTCTTAACTCTAGGGGAAATACCACCTTAAATACTGAGAATACACCTCTGTAGGATAAGCCCATAATAGTCTGCCTCGGAAATGCTCAGCTGTTACCTTATAAATCTGCTTCTCTACATCTTTCAGCTTCTGCTGGAGATGTTTAATGTCACTCTTGAAGCCCTCTACTTCCATACTGCGACGTTTTTCCAAGGCCTCACATCGCTGAGTCATCAGTTTCAGGCGCTTCCCCATCTTATCTGAGCGTTCCTAAGGAGATGAAAACTCAGTGGGCAATACAAAATAAAGGCTGCAAGATCACCCACAGCTAGCAGATGATTACAGACTGATTACCTTAAAGAGTTCTTTGCCAGCATCTCTCTCCTCACGGATCCTAGCCACCTCCCCCTCCAGGGAGACACACTGCTCTCTGTACATGTGTGACAGGTGTTTCTCCTGCATTAGCTTGTCTTGCAGCAACTAGGACATAGGAGGAACAGGAAGAATCAACTCAATCAAGGTTGTGATTACAAAACTTCCCCTGCTCTGGAAAAGCAGTGTCATAACACTGCCAATATGATGTGAAAATAAAAATTAACAACTGGAACTAGAGCTAGTAAGTATGTGAAGACAATATTCTAACGTCAGTTTCATTACCAAAACCTTTGAATTAAGTTACCAGTTTTGTATGACTGCTCATCATTAAAAGTAACATTCTACTAATGCTGTAACTCCCCTTTCACAGCTGCTTGCCAGGACTGCATTTCAGAGGCACCTGCATCCAGTGGTAGATGAAAACAGTTCCCTGTTGCCTGTTTACTTTCCAATTCCTTATTCCCACCTCCCAACTTCTCACTGGAAGTATAGTGGAAGAAAAATTCAGACTCCTAGAGAAGAGTTGGAAGACATCAACTGAGAGGACTCATTCTCCCCTGACAGCAGCAAGGAAGATCCAGACACAGCATTCTAAGACCAGTGGCTCAGAGCACTTGCAGGAACAGAGAGCCACGTGCAATCAGCAGGTTAAAAACTGTTGGCTCCACTGATCACATGGCTTACAGAACTAGGGATTTTTTCTGGGCATGAAAGAAACAGTGACATGCTACCATAAATCCTAACTACACATTTTATCTGAAATTTGAAAGTGGTGCAGATTTTGAAGCAGGAGAGGTTTTTTATTTAGATTAGTGCCAACAACAATGTAACTTAAGGCAATCCAGCATAGCTTTGAAACTGCTGCTAGCAACTGCCTATTGTGCAAAGGCCAAGGTGCTTGCAATTTTCTAGTCAAAAACTGTTTAAAAACCTCTCTCAAAGACAAAAAAATTACCTTTATTTCTCTGCTGTGGAGTTTTGAAGTTCCATTATCTTCTTGAATTGTCTTCTTCAGCTCTCTCGGCTTTGGTTTTCCTGACTCTGTGCTGAAAACAAGATGATCCAGATCTTTGCGAAGCTTCCTCAGCAGACTGTCCTTCTCTGCCATCCATGCTTTCTCATTGGCTCTGGCATCAAACTTGAGCTGAAGGAAGTCACGGGTGCTCTCATACAAGAGATTCTGGGTCTTATGGAGCCTGCAAAACAGGATCCCAATGGAGTTAATTTCTTTCCTAGTGCCTACCTTAATTTCATCAGTCATCACTGCAAGTTGCAAGAACCAGAGGAGAAGACAGGTGATCTAAATGTGAGTTTAACTCATCTAATGAAAGAAGTGCTGTTCTTCCAATGTGGAAGAGTTTTTAATATGCAGATTATTCTGCTCACCTTCCCCACACACTACCAGATGGCTGCACAATTTGCTTTTCTGCCTGCTGCAGGAAGCAACACACTCAAAGTCATAACATTTCTATTGCTCCCTCTCTTCTCATCTCATGACTACATCATGGTCATTCTCACACACTCACTTTTCTGTTACAGTTTTTATCTTCTCCTGGTCCCTCCGGTGCCGGACCTCAGCTTCCTCCATCTGAATCCGCCTGTCCTCGAGCAGTGCCTCAATCTGTTCCTTGGCTAATCGTGTCTGTTCTTCTATCTGAGCTTGCAGGGCCTTCACCTGAATAAGCAGGGACATTACTGAACAACACCTCACACCAGCTCTGCTCCTGTTCTTGCAAGTCTCTTTAAATTCCAAGATTCAGATCAAAAACTGTACCTGGTAACATCTTTGGCAGTTCTTAATCTTTTGTTTTTGTTTTAATGCTAAGTGTTCAAACAACTGAAACATTGAAAAAAATCATGCTATAGGCAAGAGAAGCATACCATGAGCAGCAACAATAGATTGAAGATATTGTTAAGATTTAAATTGCACACATCTAACAAATCCTGTGGAATGTGCAGACACTTTTGTACCTTTTCTTGAACAAATAATAGTAATAAAAACAAACGCCACCACTAATATCTGCTGTACGAGTTTGTCTATTATTTGCTTTTCTTGGTTCATCCTTCCTCATACTTTATGTACAGCTTCTGCTATCTTCCCCAGTTCATGATTCTGCACATTTTATCTTTCATTCTCTACCTAAACTTTTATGGAAGTCTAGAAATAGGAACATTTCATTGTATCAGTGTATTATGGGGGCTGCCTAATACAGTCTCAAACACATTGCTTTTGTCAAGCTTCCACAAAACACCCAACCCTGCACATCTTCAGTGGGTTTAATGTAAATTCATATCTGCTATCAAATTGTGGGAGATAACATCAATTACACATTCTATACTTAAGGACAACATATTTCAGTTGACATTAGTGGAACATCTGCTTACATAAAGCTTCCAGAATCAGTTCATAAATTTACATTCACAACAAAGAAGCAGCTAAGTAAACTGACAAAGTGTGAATCCATAGTAAGATGCAGGGATTTATAAAACTGGTACATCTACATCTTATCTAAGGAGACAGCATACTTTTTCATCATAATTTTCTGCAAGCCAGCAATTAAGTCCATCAGTTAGCAAATGTTTTTACCTGTAGTAGAAGTGTTTCATCATCTTTTTTGTATCTCTCAGGACTTTCTGGTTTCTCTCCTTGTGCTGTTGGTTTTGAAGTATTCCTCTCCATACCTACTGAAGAAATTTAACAAAAGTAGGAAAGAGTTTTCCAATGTACTTGCAGGACCTTTCCAAGCAGGATATACTGTGTGTTCTGGTGGGCCTACAGGAGCAGCAAAAAAGATGCCACTGCTACAGTCACAATAACTTCTAAAAGGGTTAGCTGAAGGAAAATAATTCTAGAACTTAGGGTGATCACATACCTTTATCCCCTCTATCATACTGCAGTATTTAGGCAACCTCCTAATTTTGCTGGCATATATAGAAAGAAAACTTGACACATTTTCTTAAAATAAATGATGAACAGGCAAATGTCCCAGCTGCACAAACATCAAGGCTTGAATGAGTTTTGAGCCTGTTGGCTAATTTCAGCCAATTTGATGAGACAATTCTTTCAAGAGAGAAAATTAGCATGTAGGCATATGGACCCACACAACAGTCTGTGCTAAAGGCAAGCAGAACCTCACAGCTTGGAATGGCTGTGGCAAAGGTGCTTGGCCAGCTGGTCCCTGCACAGCTCCACAACAGCCACGTGAGGGTCATGCAGCCTCTTCCTCAGCTGAGCACATCAGCGACCCGAGAGCCAGCTAAGGTTCTCTTAAAGGATGTTGGAGGGAAGCCAAGAGTGCTGCATGGATATGTATGGACACATTTAGGGCACTTAATGGAGATTTACCAAAGCATTCCCAGACAGGAATTACTTTGGCATACAGGAGACAGACACACAGAAATTAGCTGAGCTGCTGTTACTCGGCTTGGTGTGGTACCTGTGTTAGGAGCATCATCCTGTTCCTGGGTCTCTGCTGGCCTTTGTGGAATAGTGACCTACAGAAACAAGACACCTGCATGAGCATCTCACTGCCCCACAGGTGCAATGGTCAAGAACAAATCTTAAAGGTTAAAATGAGATATCCAAAAGATCAGCATTACCTTACTTCTACCATAAGACAAGGAAGACATTCACCAGTGTAATGCCCATGTTAAAAAGTTTCCTTTATCATGGCTGAGTTTTGCCATTACTGCCCCTATTTTTTTCACCAGAAAAAGTGGAATGTAATTCTGCCTTTGATGGCTTCATTAGGATGAAAATCAGCACCCTCAGCAGGAAAAAGAGCATTTTGGGGACAGAGAGGAGAGGAAGGTGAAGATGATGTTACTTCCTTCTTTTATACTCCTTCTTGTCTCAGCAAGACAGAGAAACATGAAGCTTCATTTATCAGCACATTCATTCAAGATACTGAACAAGCCTGAGATAAACACTAAGTGATAAAAATACTGAAACTCAACTGTTGACCTGAAACCCACCTCAAAAAAAAGAGGCCATGAAAGAGCAGGTCATAACCCCAATGCTTATCTTTAGGTTGCTATTACATAATAGGCCTAATTTTAGAGCTACACTAAACCAGGAATTTTAAAGCTTCTGCATGATTTTTGAAGTGTTTGAGCAGTGCAGCGCAACCATGAACAATGCAACATATTGCAGCCTTTTTCTGCACCTTTTTCCAAAATAAATCCTATATTCCCATCATAGTCTCTGTATATCCGAATGACTCATGACTTCCTTGAGTAGGTTCAACTACACTGCACATCATGTGCTGCCATTTAAACAATTCAACGCCATTTCTGAAATATGCAACACAACGTTGCCTAGAGAAGGATGGTTCTTCAGCAGCCTTCTGCCCAGGAAACTGCTGCAGCAACCTTGACATATTCTTCTTCACTGAAGCTCTAGGAGACAGGCATTCTGAGATAGCTGATCTTCAAACACTGTGCCTGGTCATTTTCTGCACTTTTTTCCCCCTTTTTGTGGTGTTCTTGCCATCTTCTTGACAACCATTAGCCAGATGACTTCAGACTCCTATCTGACATTTTAGAGGCTGACCTGGAGGTGTGTTTTGAAGGTAGAAGGAGGCTGATGCTAAGAAGACCTACTTTCAGTGCGCTTGTTCCTACTTACCTTTCAGTACTTACACTAAAACCCGATGTTGCTACAGATCCCTCCTGCTTTGGGCTCATTTAGCAACCTTTGACTTGTGGGACAGATCTGGCCTGTGCTCAGACTCTGGGATACAGATACTCATGTTACAATCCAAAGAGAAGATCTACAGAAAAATGGAACTTGCCTTATGTGGAGGCTCCTTATGAAAATATGTAACTTCTCCATCATCTGTTCCCAGTAAAGCCAGGAGTTGTTGGATTCTTTTTCTGTCCTCCAATTCCCTGGAATTCAAAGGAACTGGTCAGCACATTTTTTTTAAATGCATCACAACATTGTGACACACTGTCCTTTTAGTTTACTTGTTGATGCTTGCAAGTTTTCCAACCTGTTGCAGTTCCTGAGACTATTGCTTTAAAAACACACTCCTGAAGACATTCCTGATGTTGCCAATACAAGAAAGCCACCAATTCTGCTGGGATTGGAGAGCATTTCTCTTTTCAAGTGTGACAGTACTATGTAGGCTGATACAATAGCACATTCACAAGTGTAATGTGGAAAGAATTTGCATTAAGAGTTATGACTTACCCAAAATCCTTTAAGATTGTAAGTGTTTGTTGTTTTTAAAGCAAACTACATTAAGGGCTGTATCAGACCTTTTTATCACACTCCTGAGAAGTGCCAAAGCACACCAACACGTTTTAAGTTCTTAAATCTTTAATAGAAGACTTCATGCTGGAGCAGGGAAAGAGAGTGAGGAGGAAGAAGTAGCAGAGACAATATCTAATGAATTGACCACAACCCGCATTTCCTGTCCCGCTGTGCTCCTCAGGAGGAGGAGGAGGAGGTAGAAAATCCATGAGTGAAGCTGAGCTGGGAGAAGAGAGGTGTGGGGGGAAGGTATTTAAGATCTGGTTTTATTTCTCATTATCCTACTCTGATTTCACAGAATGATTTGGGTTGGAAGGGATGTTAGAGATCACCTAGTTTCAATCTCCTTGCCATGGGCAGGGATACCTTCCACTAGACCAGGTTTCTCAGAGACCCATCCAACCTGGCCTTGAACACTTCTAGGGATGGGGCATCCACAGCTTCTCTGGGCAACCTGTTCCAGTGCCTCACCACCCTCATAGTGAAGAATTTCCTGCCAACAACTAATCTAAACCTGCCCTCTTTCAGTTAAAGCCATCCCCCCTCATCCTGTCACTACATGCTCCTGTAATGGCCCCTCTCCAGCTCCTGTAGGCCCTTGAACAGCCTCTACTCTCTCAGCCTGTCTTTGTAAGAGAGAGGCTCCAGCCCTCAGGTTATTTAATTGTTAATAATTTCCCCCAGTCAAGTCTGTTTTGCCCATGATGGTAACTGGTGAATGAGCCCTCTGTCCTTATATTGACCTTATTTCTCCTTGCATTTTCTTTCCCCTATCCAGCAGAGAAGGTGAGTGATAAAGAGTCTTGGTGGGCACCTGGCATCCAGCCAAGGTCAACACACCAGAGTCAGCTTCCATCAGAATTTCACATTCAAGATGGTAATGCACAATTCAAATCTGAACCAATGTTCAACTTCTGCTCTTCCTGCTACTACCAGAACAGGAGGAATAGTAAGTGGAAACAGATTTAGCAGCCCAACAGATTGCACTGCACCTCCAGGACTGGTATGATTTTGTAGGAGCCTGCCCTAGGAAGCGTGGAATAACTGCTGCTCTGAAGACTCCAGATCTGGCTGAGAACAGAGGCACGAGACAGAGCTGCCAGTGACTGAGCCCACCTGAGTTTGAGGCGGTCGTTCTCCGAGTACAGACGAAGGACTTGCTCCTTCTCCTGGAAGAGGTACACTTGCATGTCACTCAAAGCCTTCTGCAGCTCTGCAATCTCCTCCTCCAAGTGACGGACTTCCCATTGCAGCTGGTGCTAGGTGGAGAGAATGAGGGACTGGATATGAAACATAGCACTGGACAGCACTTACACACTTCAAACTGCTTCTGCTCTGAGTCTGTAACTGGCATAGAGCAGCCAGCCCAAGAATTATTTTATTCTGCTGTAATATTTGACCAGATGAGGGCAGTATTGGAAAAAATACTGTAAAATGTTTCAGCTGGGAGTTCAGAGCCCTGAGAATCACTGTTGCTACTCAACAGTGAAATAAGGTCTCAGCTTGGGTCTCCAGTTTCCAGTGGTTGCACTTCCACACTGGTGGTCAGAGCAGCTATGGGGGATCTGACACCAACAAAAACCTGGCAAAGCCTCTGTAATAGCATTTACTTTTGAAATAAATCGCTGAAGAATAAAAATTAAAGTATCTGTATGGTTTAGCAGTGAGAAATCCAGCTAGTTGCTATGTTTCAGCTTTTCCACCTGGTGTGGGAAGCTAACAAACCTTTCAGGAAACCATTCCTGTATGAAAAAAAAGCATTATTTTGCAACCTGCCCCTCCTTTTCCCATATGACAGTAAGATGTCAGTACGTATTTCCCCAAGGACTTTCAGGCTGCTTCAAGCATGGCCAGTGCTTGAGGAGGCACCTCAATCACCTCAGAAGTGACTGCTCTGATCCCAAAGGACCATGCACAATTACAAACATGGCTGCTAGGCAGATACATGCTAGAGCCCATACCAGACTACTGTGCATCTTACAGATACTCGCTAAGATTTCTTCCTCTTAAAAGGCAAATTTTTAGGTTTCTGCTTACTAGTTTATGGCCCAGCTTATGAATTCCACTGCAGTAAATACAAATTACATCCATAAGTCAAAGCCTATTAAATAAGGCCAAAAGAGCACTCCTTCCCTACAAGAAGAAAGGGAAAGAAGCTGGACAACATGGAAAATGAGCATCTAAACTCAGGCCTTAATATAAAAAAAAAGAAGCAAAATTCCCACTGTGCAGATATAACCAAGCCATAATGACTTTAGACGAATATCCTACAGGCACGTTTCCATTTGATTTGACAGAGGACAGGGTCTGCTAGATTTTAAAATCAACCCCCAAAATCTACTTGTTTCTTCATAGCTTGGTAAATCCCAAGGCTTCTATGCTGAGTTTTCAACTGAACAAAAACACTAAGCCTGTGAGTGTAGTCCACCATCGTTCAAAAACCTGTTTCCTAACCTGCTCATCATAGGTTTGTTTGTATTTCTCCAGCCTTTTTACCAACTCCTCATGCTCCTCATCGAAGTCGGCAATCTTCTTGCGGTAGTACTGCAGCAGCTCGTGGGAGGGGCTGAGGTGGGCCAGGCGCTCGCTGATGGATGGCAGAGAAGCAAACTCGTCCTGACTCAGAGCCTGCGACTCGGCAGATCTGGATGAGGCATGGGGGGTTGGCAGCCTGCACAGAAACAGGCTCTCATCACAGGCAAGCTCCAGACAGGAAAATTAAAACGCTTTCTAAAGTAGCTAAAAAGGTTTTAAACTTTTACGCAGATTCAGTTGGAAACACAGATTAGCTTGACTGTTCTCTGGGTATTAACAGAACAACACAGCATTTAGGAGAAGCAAGACCTTTGGTAAAGAACAGCTTGCAGGTGTATTGTACTGTGCAGGAGGACCCAACTGATGGAAAAGATAGAAATAAATGTTAGGAAAGCAAAGCCTCACAAGTTATTTGGGGAGGATTACTATGAAAAGAGGAGAAAAATAATTTGAAGGACAGAACTCAGGGCATAAAAAGTCCATTGCAGTTCAATTAGAAGCAGCAGCCACTGTGAAATAAACAGGAAAACATAATCTGTGACAGTCACAGATCCCCAGAAAGAAAAACACTTTCTGAAGACAGACCACTGAATAAAGATGATAATTCAGGCTATCAGATGCACCAGCCATTATAATTTAAGGTGCAGGTCTAGGAGTCTATGTGCCTTCCTTTTTGGTGTACTTGATGTTCTTATCCACAGAGACTGTCCACCTTCGACACTGAAATAGGAGCTGCCAAGTTTGTGAATCTTATGTTGAAGAACTACATGGAAAACAAGTCAATGTTATGCAAATCAAATCAAGGATACTGTGTTTTTCCTCAAAACAATATTGAGTGCATTCAAACATTTAATCTGCTCAAACAGGCACCAAATTTGCAAATAGAGCTGCAGAACTTTAGAAAAAAAAACTTAGTGGTCTTTTCATTATTTATATTGATATGACAAACTTTTTTTTGTAAATGATACTATGAATAGCAGAATCTAAGAAGCCTCTTGACTGAAGAGTTGCTTAGTGAAAGCACAGTTCAGAATTCGGTCCTGGAGAACCAGGAATTTTGATGATAAAGTGGTTTGGTAGGTAACACTGAGGCAATGGTGACCTTTATGGAGCCACTCACCAAAGCTGCTTTCAGAACCCCAGTGTACATCCGTGAAAACTCTGGGCGCTGTAGGAAAGCATTAAATACACAAAGGTGTACGTATTTCAAGCAGGAACTTGCTGCAGGACCAGAAACGCCTTTAACTATACACTTACAGAAACAACACTAGAAGGAAAGAAGCAACCCAGGCACAGGGTGAGCGCTTTACTGCTGAAGTGAAGAGCAGCAGAAACAGAAAGAGAGAGGAACAGGGAGGCAGAGCAGGCAGAGGAGCAGACCCAGAGGTGCCCTACGCTAACCCAGTGCAGCAGGCAGTAAGGAAAGGGCTCCGGGAGCCGCGGTGTCCCGGCGGGAGCAGCCCCTCACTCACTACCTTGTGCAGCGCGGGGCCCCCGCAGCGCGGTCCGCCGCGCTCATCGTGCCCCTGCGCAGCGCCGCAATCGCCGCGGGCGTGGGAGAGCGGCTTCGGGCACCCCGGGAGGCCGGCGGAGGGGGGTGGCCGGCGGGAGCCCCGCTGGAAAAGGCCCGGGATGGAGATCCCGGGATGGGGGTCCCGCCGCCGCCGCCGCCGCCTCCTCACGGTCCCAACGGCCAAACAACCGCCACACCGGGCCCGCGGCGGCTTAAACGGCGCGACGCCCCGCCCCCGCCGCCTCCTCCAATCACAGGCGGGCTTTCATGCGGCGCCGACCGCCTGCGCCAATCAGCGCTCGCGACACGGCCAGCTGCGGGTCCGCGCTGGCGCGTCTGGGAGTTGTAGTCCCGGGGCGGCGGAGGGGTGGTGGCGCGTGCGCGGCCGTGGCGGAGGCTCCGGGAGATCCATGATGTGTGGGGCGGGATGTGGGGCCGGCGCTTCCCGACCCCCCGTTTGTGACGGCACCGATTCGGGCTGTGGGCAAAATAAACGCAGCCTCTATCCGCAGCGAAAAACGCCACGCGAAACGCCCGTTTTCCTTTGAAAATGACCAGGCGTTAGGAAGCAGCCACAAGAGGTTACCGGCTCAAATTGTGGCTGGATTGACAAATTGTGTACTTTAGGTCATCCCGATGCCTTTTAGCCTCTTCATCCCCCTCATGTACTCCCAGTAGCAGTAGTGTTGCCATTTATGCACCAAATGATTCCAAACGATTTCCTAATTTATTAAGTGTGTTGGTGAAAAGAACAATTTGCTCAGTAATAAGCCTGGGTTCTTTTCCCCTTAACACTTTGTTTAAAGAAATGGCCTTTCTATACGACGAAAAAAAAAAAAAAAAGAAGGCTTACTTACAAAACTATGAGGTTCTTCCTCATCAGAATTTACAGCTTCCTTGTGAGGGGAAGAGGAGGGGCAGGCACTTCTCTCTTTTTGGTGATAGGACCCGAGGGAATGGCCCGAGGCTGTGCCAGGGGAGGTTCAGGTTGGGGATCAGGGAAAGGTTTTTCCCCCAGAGGGTGGCTGGGCACTGGAACAGCTCCCCAGGGCAGCGGGCACAGCACCAGCCTGACAGAGCTCCAGGAGCGCTTGGACAGCGCTCTGGGGCACGGGGTGTGACTCTGGGGTGTCCTGTGCAGGGCCAGGAGCTGGGCTTGGGGATCCCTGTGGGTCCCTTCCAGCTCGGGATATTCTGTGGTTCTTCTGCAATCAATTTTCCTATGAAATAGAGAAAAAAGCAGGCTAGATAATTTCTCTTGGCAAATTTATGGACTGGCCATGGTGACGCCTGTGGGTTGGTCCCTTCCAGCTCGGGACATTTATGATTCCCCATGGTTAGACTGGGTGCTCTCCCCACAGCTCATAAATGAATACATCCTACAAGGGGCTGAAGTTTTCTCTCAGGGAATCGATAAATACCCCCAGATAACCAAGGAGAACAAAGACTGACATGGGGTACACATGGACAGTTGTTTTAAAGGCCAACAGCCCCAAAACCAGAGCAGGTAACAGAGAAAATCTTAAAATTCTCTTTCAAAGAGGATCTCTTGCAGAACTGATAAGATGAAGAAAATGCCCCCTTGGGTATCTAAATATCTGGGATATTTAGGTTTTTGCTGTTCAGAAAACCTGCAATGTTCCCAGCATTGCCTTCCAGAGACCTCCACTAGCCTAAACATCTTAACATAAAACCAAAACAACCTAGGAGAGTCTACAGGGAAACAAGCAAAAGACTGGTTCTCAAAACAAAGCTTTTGAGCATAGAGATTTTTCCTTCTGGTATTGCTGGCTCAATCATCCCTTATCTTAGAAACTGGGTACGTGGGGATTCTGTTATTTGGAATACATTACACCTGTATTTCCTCAAAAGAATCTGGCACTGCTCATCAGAAGAGAGACACAACCAAATAACAACAGAAAAAAAAAAGTGGAAGGAGAAATATGCAGAAATATGTAATTCCTAGATACTGGTAAGGAAACATCTGCATTCCACACGCTTAGATAGTCTTACATAAAAGTATCGAGCATCCATCTCAGCAACCCCCCTACAAGATGGAAGAACCCTTAGCAACAACACAATAACTTCCATTTGCTCAATGTTTACGTGATCAGTTTGCTCTTACCTATAGCTTCTGTCAAAATTAGCCATTTGTGTTGGAGATGTGTTTCCCACGTGTAAAATGTGGGTGACGCCTCTTTAAGCTGGCAGGAAAGTGATGCAGATAAATGTTTTGATCAGTGTGCAGCAGATCTGGTAAAGCCTTCTGGTAACAGGAGGAGGAAATGAACGTTTTCTGAGGCTGAAATAGAGCACCGGCACCGGGGTTTGAATCAGTAAGAATAAAGTGAAACATGGCGTTTGATAAAACACTGAAGGCACAGTTCTGGTTAAAAGAAAAAATAAAATATGCAATTTACTTTGGAAGATTATATTGCAATGGATAGGCAAAAGATACAGATCTCTCCGGTGAACAGTGGGAGGACCCGAGGGAATGGCCTGAAGCTGAGGAGGTTCAGGTTGGGGATCAGGGAAAGGTTTTTCCCCCAGAGGGTGGCTGGGCACTGGAACAGCTCCCCAGGGCAGCGGGCACAGCACCAGCCTGACAGAGCTCCAGGAGCGCTTGGACAGCGCTCTGGGGCACGGGGTGTGACTCTGGGGGATGGTGCTGTGCAGGGCCAGCAGTCGGACTGGATAATGCCTGTGGATCTTTTGCCCATTCTGACACTTTTCGCTCGTTCCTGAGCGGCGGCTCCTGAGGGCACGGGCGGGGGGCGGGGCCATGGAGGGGCGTGGCCCCAGAGGGGGCGGGGCCTGCGGCGGCGCTCCTGACGTCCGGCACAGACAATGGGCGACGCGGCCCCGCGGAACCGGAAGTGAATGGCTTGCGTTTCGTCGCACATTCCTCCGCGGCGGAAGTGGCGGCGGCCCCGCCCTCCCCGGCCCCCGGCCCCTCCTGCCCTGCGCAGTGCCCCGAGGGCCGGCGGGCGGAGCGGGCTTGCGCTGCAATCTGTGGCGGGGGCGTCCCCGGGAGCGGCGGCGCGGGAGCCGCCTGGCCAGAAGAAGCGTGGCGGAGGAACTACTTTTCGGGTCGGAAGGCAACGTTCGCCAGTTCCGGGGAGGGCTTAGAGGGCCGCGTCACTTCCGGCGGGCCGGGACGCGAGGAGCGGGGCTCGGGCGGGGGGAGCGGCCCCGGCCGGGACAGCGGCAGCGGCCCTCGGCACCAGCTCCGCCCGGCAGCGCCGCCGGGGGATGCGCCCCGGCCCCCGGCCCGGCCCCTGACCGCCCGGCCGCCCCTCTCCGCCCTGCGCTCCCGGCGGCGGCGGCGCCCCGCTCCCCCTGCGGCCATGGCGGGGGGCGGCGGGTCGCGCTACGCGGCCGAGTTCGTGCCGCCGCCCGAGTGCCCCGTGTTCGAGCCCAGCTGGGAGGAGTTCAGCGACCCGCTCGGCTTCATCGGGCGCATCCGCGGCCTGGCCGAGAAAACCGGCATCTGCAAGATCCGGCCCCCCAAGGTACCGCCCGCCTGGGGGGCTGCGCCGGGGGCCCCGGGGTGCGCAGGGCGGCCTGAGCGCGGCCCGGCCCGCGGGGGAGGCGAGGAGCCGGGCAGGCCCTGCCCCCGCGCTCCGCCCTCGCTCGGGGTTTCGTGTGTCGCCTTCCCTAGGCCGCGGTGTCCGTGCCAGGGGCGCCGAGGAACCTGTAGAGTCTTTGACCTCCGAGCGGGGCTTGGTAGAGGCTGCTTTGGAGCAGCTGAGGAGCGAACGGTGCGTGGCGGTGCCCGGGACTTCACGCTATTTTTACTCCCAAAACGCCAGCAGCCGACCTGTGGGAGCTGGGAAGGCTTTGTAGGTGAAAGCGGGCGTTTGCTCCGGGCGGGGAAGAGGGAGAAGGAAGGCTGTTTGTTGATAACGCATCGTTGTGTGTAAACATAATTCTTGGGCCGTTAAGAGGAGGACGGCCAGCCTGTTCGTGTAGGGAATTAGGTTTGTGCACAGCTCGTCAGGAGTCAGCAGCTTAATCTCTCCGATGATTTAAGCATTATTTACGGTCCCTCGCCCGGCGGCCTGGCAAGGCAGGTCACCACCGAGAGAGACCCAGCAGCAGTTCGGCAAACGGCACTTAAATCACTGAGTTATTAAAGTACAAACACACTTTAAATGCAGCTGTTAATGAGGGACTTGAAAGCAGTGAGAGAGATACAAACCTGGGAAGAAAGCGTGTAACTGAGAACTGCATGGATGTGTGGGATGCTGGTTCGATTCCATGGCTCTCTCTGTCCTGACCTGCTTTGTTTCCCGGAATGTGTTCAGCTGGTTTAATGGCACGGCAAAAACTTGACCTCCAAGGGGCTGCCCTTTCTAAAACAGGCAGAACAGCCCGGATTGAGAGGCTGCCACAAACCGGTGCAGACCCTGTTCACTGAGGGTAACTGGGACCTTCCTTGGGTTGGATGTGTTTGTGTTTCCCCGGGGCTGCTGGGCTGCTTTGCCCTGCGGGGTGTCACAGGATGCACGAGCTGGGTTCATCTGCAGCCTGCAGTAATTGCTAAATCAGTCCCTTCTTGCTAACCTGACTGATTTATTACTCTTGCCTGTTACTAGAAGTTGTAAATGTTTTAAGGTTGTGCTCGAGGCCTTTGTGTGCTGCAGCAGAGCAAATAATAAATACTCAGCGTGGCTTGCCCACCTGGAATGGCGTGTCCTTCCTCTCTTGGAGTCACTGCCAGGCAGACAACCTGCTCTAACTGAAGCCTCGCTAAAAGGTGCTAAACTGCTGAATTGCTTGTTTTGGTGTCATAACACCGTTCTGAGAGACAGGGCTGGGAGGCACTTGTGGTTGAGCTGACCCCGATGGTGCTGAGAAAGTCTTTGTTTAAGGCTCTGTTTCTGTTAAAGAATTGGGCTCCTGAGTGGTGGTCATGTCTGTATTGAAATGACTGCAGACAAGCAGGAAAATGTTAGCTGTGGTATAATGTGCCTGATTTAGTCCTTGTTGCTGCTGACTGTGAGGATTTTCAGTGTGCAAGATATATGGATTTTTTTATTAAACTAGATAAATAACCGACCAGCTACAGAGTGTATCTCATATTTAAACTTAGCATGAGGTAATGCATACTGAGATCCTTTGAACCTTATTTTCTTTGACATTTTTAAAGCTGTGAGGCTCTTCAAACTAAAATATTGTGGGAGGAACATTGTTGTATAAGCACAAAAATGTCTTAAAATTGGAAAATGATATCACCAGTTGTTCTCAGAAACGAATTTAGTGTTGGAAGCTTGTTTACTCAGGCATTATTAGGGTCTTTGTGCATTTTTCAGAGAAGTTTCTGGAAGCAATAAAATGTCTTTCTGTCTCTGTTTAGGACTGGCAGCCTCCATTTGCATGTGAAGTACAAAGTTTTCGTTTCACTCCACGAATTCAGCGGCTGAATGAACTGGAGGTGAGTTTTTCCACTGTTGATACAATTTTGTGTTTGCACTGAAAGCAAGAGGTCTCCCTGCTTGAGATTCACATCTTGGCAGGTTTCTGGATGGGGGATACTTCAGAAACCCATAGACCACATCAGTGTTTATACTTGGCAGTGGCAGGGTTCATATAAAATAACTCTCCCCGGCTTTGAGGAAAATCTGGTTTTTATTTTACTACCCGAAATAACCACAGGAGTTTTTCACATTCGGCTGGAAATGTCTAAAATGAATTCCAAGTATCATGTGTGTAGTAAGAGCAGCCAGTGTCTAGCTTTCAGAGCTCCACAGGCAATGGTTTTTTTCCTCTTAAAGTATTTACTGCTGTTCTGATGCCTCTGGTTGCCTCATCCTGTCGTGATAATGCCTTTTAAGCCTTAAAATGATTTTTTATAGGCTTGCTATAGATGGTTAATTTTATGATTTAAAAACCTATGTGAGCTTTATTGAAAGCAGTGTGAGCTCCACTCTGTCCTGGTTTTTCCTTTTCTCTACAACATTTCTCAAAGCCTTGCTTTGTTCACATACCAAAATGTCATTTGGCTTGTAAATGGGTCTCCTTATGGGAAGTGATTTGAGTACTCCAGAAATACTCCAGGGAGGAGGCCCTTTGTGTGGTTAAGGCATATATAAAAACTGTTTGTTATTCCCCTCCTCCCCACCAATGTATATTTTAATAATTGTTCTTGTGTTTCTCCCTGGAATGCTGATTATTTCATAAAAATGCATTTTGGTTTCAGACCAAGAAATTATTTGGTAGGAATTTAATTTATAGGGTCTTAAATGCAGAGAGAAAAGCATATACAATTTTCTTTTTGCAAAGATCTTTCTTTTTAGCAATATTTCTATTTCTAGGGGCTTTTTACATGACTAAGAAATACCTCTCTTGCCAAGGTGCACGTTGAAAATGGAAACACTATAAAAACTGCTCGTTTTCTCTCAGGACTCTAAGGTTTTGTGACATTTGTTTTGGAACATATGTGATTGTTTACCTTTACTGATTTCAGGCAATGACAAGAGTGAAACTGGACTTCTTAGATCAGTTAGCAAAATTTTGGGAGCTCCAAGGATCCAATTTAAAGATCCCTGTGGTCGAGAGAAAAATACTGGATCTCTATGGTCTGAGCAAGGTAAGTATTTGTAGGCCTTAGGCAGACAGGGATTTCATTTTTCATCCAAGCTCAAGAAGCCCAGCAGCAGGGAGGGCTTGTGTTACAGCACTAACCTCAGAAATCCAGAGATTAAGTAAGTGGGGAAAAATATGGTGAAAAAACATTTCTAACTTGGATGCTTATGGCAAACATGTCACAGCACAATTAAATTAGTTGCCTTGGGTTGGATTCCATGCAGCAGGTATTTATTGCCTTGTATAGCTTGAATGTCCTGATGTCAGCTGGCCACTTGGTTTTTAGTTCTCCTCTTTCACATGTGCTGGAGCTGCAGGAGGTTGAGGTGTTCTTTGGGAAGGCAGCAACCTGTGTGAAGCTCAGCTCTGACCAACAATTCTGTCATGATCTGTTGAAGCTCAGCTCTGACCAACAATTCTGTCATGATCTGTTGCAACTTCTCCCTCTTCTCTCCCAGCAGAGGTTTTTATAAACATGCATCTTTGAGAATTTATAACGTCAGCATCAGGAATACTTACTTTAATTTCCAAAACAGACTTAGCTTAAGGCTGGCTAGAAATGAATATTTCTGTAGTTATGTTTGGTGAACACGCCAAACTTCTTTCAAGTTTACACACAAATCTCTGTTGGAATTTGGTTTTGCACTGGCAGAATATTTGTACCATTTTAAACTTAGCTGCTAATAAATATAAATAGGTAGATTTCTTCTTGCAGGGAAAAGACCGAAGTTCTGGTAGTTCTAGTGCTTCTAGGTTAGAACATCAGTTTCCATTCCCCATGAAGATTTATTTCTCTTAGGTAAGTAAAAATGTTAAGACCTGAGTATATTTTAGTTTTAAAGAAAGTCAAGTGTTTTGGAAGGTCTGGAAGGGCTGACAAAATGCAAAGAAAAGCTGATAAAATGTCTTTCCGTTTTTTTGGGTTATTTTTGTGTCTATGGTGGCTTACTGGGATGTGCAGAATATCAGAGGGGTACTGGAAAATATCTGGGTTACTGTTATGAACTGGAACATTTCAGCTGGCTGTAGATTTGTGGCTCTGAGTTAATTTAGTTTGTTACTGGCTTCTTCAGCTGTTGTTCACACATAGATAATTTCAGAAAATAAGTTTTCCTGGAAATATTAAAGATAAATTGAAATTCAGGAGTGGTTGCATTTTGAAAGGCTTTTCTAGAACTTTTGTGTAAGGAAGTGAGGAAAAATAATGACCAATGATGAAATAATGACCAATAATATTACTGTTTTATTTAACTGGAACTCTGTGATTATAGGAGAAACCAGAATTAACAAAATGACTTCTTACTCTCACAGTTAGACTTCTCAATTTACCTCAGCCTCACAAGCAAACCATAAATTTCACTCGTGTAACAAAATGTTTTTGCCTTGAGGTTTCTAACAGTATGTGAAACATTAAGCTTGAAATTTAGTAAAGAAGTGCAATGCAAAACTACACTGCTGTAAAAATGATACCAGTTTTACAATAATATAAATGAAATTATAATCCATTTGTGTTTTAAGCTGCTTGTCAGTGAAACTGTAGAAGAATGGAGGCAGTGGAAATGTGGCCAGTGTTTCTGAGGAAGCAACTCATGCTGTTATGACAATTGCTTGCCGGCAAATGGTCTTTTTTAAAATTCTATATACATATAGATGTAAGCAGTGGTAGTTCTGTGTGTGAATTACTGGTCTCAAACCAATTGAAGTCATGTGTAATAACTGGACTGAGTTGGAAGGTAAATTCACTTTTTCCTTTTTTTATAGCAGTCTCTCTTCCCTTCAGGGTTTTGTGAGAGTTCTGAGCTCCAACGCTCCCTTCTGCCTGGGGTCTGTTAGAATGGGTTTTATTTCTGGCCAGACGTGTGTTTTACAGCAGAGTACAAGTCTGGTGAGAGTTAACTTTTCAGTTTGTTCTGATGGTAGGTTTTGTAGTTTTTCCAGCACATCATAAATTTTAACTGTTGGACTCTTCCTGTGCAGGGCAGTATGCAATTTACATTTGCTAGTAAATTAAAAATCACATTAAATATATGAAGTAATTAGAATAAGTAAGTGCTTTGTTATTAAAGGGCTAGTTCTTCAGGAAACAAAATCTAATTTCAGGATCCTGTCAGTTTTCACGGAACCTTTTAACATTTGGTTGGTTGAATTGATTCTTGCTCTGTGCAAGTTGGTGAGAGCAGCTCAAGACCCTTAACTCTTTATTTATGCCTTTCAGATTGTTGCCAACAAAGGAGGCTTTGAAGTAGTCACCAAAGAGAAGAAATGGTCTAAAGTGGCGAGTCGGCTTGGCTACCTGCCAGGGAAAGGCACGGGGTCACTGCTCAAGTCTCACTATGAGCGGATCTTGTATCCCTACGAGCTCTTCCAGTCCGGGGTCAGCCTCATGGTGAGGCGCTTGTCTTTCATGCTCTGGAGAGGGGGCCCGACAGGCACACGGGGTGCTGTGTTACTCCCTGTGAAACTGGGACACGGGGTCAGTGCTGTTGGAAGCTCCAGCTGTGCCAGCAAAGCTGGAACCGCCCTTGTAGTTATCTGTGACAGAACAGTGCTACAACTTGTAACGTGACCTTGTGTAGCTGTTTTCTGGTGTTTCTTTATAGGACTGAAGTCAATTGTGCTGGGAAGGAAAACAAGGCAAAATATGATATGCTTAATTGGAAATGTGTGTTTTTCTCTTGATAACCTGGTAGTTGGGATTCGGTTTTCTTATTTGAAGGGTGCATGAATTAATTTGCCTCTTTTCCAAATGGTGTTTGTAGTGCTGTGTGATTTCACTCACCCCATGTCTTAGCAAACAGAATGATTCACAGGCTGTGGAATGATTAGCACTGCCTGACCAACACAGTGTCCTGTGCTCTGTTCCTCTAGGGCATCCAAAAACCCAACTTGGATCTTAAGGAGAAGGTGGAGGCTGAGGACCTCAGCTCAGATGCCCAGGCTTCCCCAAAGCAGGCTTCAAGGATGAATGTTATGCTGAAGAGAACCAGGCGTGTCAAATCCCAGGTACTCCTGTTAACCAGCTCTTACAGACAGAGAACGCTTACTTCTGCCACCAGTGCAGCAGCCTTTGGCTGTGGGAGCCTGCTCCAAAGCACCACCACAAAGCAGTCTCCATTTAAATGAAGTCCAGAGAAGGTTGCCTCTCTGAGACCTGGTTTGATACAGCAGAGGCCCTATGTTTATGTCAAAACTTCTAAAAGCTGCTTTTTGTTTACTGACAGGTAGCCTAAGTACCTTGGTAATGAACATATCTGTGAAAACTAGACAGATAGAAAGCTGTTTGTGAATTGATGTTAAAGCTTCTGCCTGTGCAAAGTTCTAGAACTCTTAAAAAACTTTTTAAAATATGCCTCTTAATGACATAAATGCAAATACATGTAGGTAATTGTTAATTGTGGAATTGTGTGTGGGACTAACTATCGCAAGCTGGGCAGGCACGTTTTCTGAAGAAGTGAGCCAGGTGTGTGAGGAGGTGATCAGTGATGGCTGGAACTCTGTAGGAGTTCTACAGATTTTCTGCTGAAAAGCAGTTTCCTTCCTTCTGAATTACTGGTGCTATAGGAATTTCTGGTATTCTGGTAGGTGAGGTTAAATCCTGGAAGGTACCCCCAAGAAAATATTAATTCAGACTGAATCAGCACCATTTTAAATGCTGTCTTACTAGAAATAATTGTAGGGTGTTGCCCTGATGGCTGTGTGGCACTGTTTGAATCAGGCCCTTTTGACAGAGATGCTCCTTGCAGGCAGCATCCTGAGGCTTTTCACATGAAGTCTGGTGGCTCCCTGCTGGCTCATCAGCACAGCGTGGGCGAAAGCTGGATTTATATGCAACCAACTTCCTACTTGCTTCATACCATTCTAGACTTAGCTCCAGCACTACAAAGATTTTTCAAATGCTCTTCAACTGCTTTTTCTTTTTTTGCAATGCACCTTTCTTGTCACTGAGATATCTGAGTATCCTTTATAAATTTTCGCCTTCTTCTCTGATGATTTTGACTGAATTTTTTAGTATGTTTCCTCAGCTTACTAAAGCTGACTTGATGTTATTTATCACAGCCACATTGCAGTGCATCTCACAAGCAGTCCCAGGCTTGTTGGTCTTCCCAGATCTCTCAGAGTATTGGTAGTGAGCTGTCCAGAAAATCTGAGAATGCTGCATGAACTGCAGCAGTCATTTGTTATGTGGAATTCTTCTTTGGATTTGAGTGACTCTTGTGGCAAAATGCCAGCATGTCCTTTATCTCACACATGGTGTAAAAGTGTCACTATGTTACTAAGATCCTGTGGGATCTTTTTTTCCTGCTGATTTCAGTAGAATAATGGTACTTGTCATTCCTCCATGTTGGAAAGATGATTCTTTGGTGATCCTGGCACTGTAAAGCTGCTTCACTTTGTTTAAAGGGCCTGCAATTCAGAAATAAGAGATGGTTTTATTTAGGTCATCTGCAATATATATATATACACTTAAATGCCTTTTATTAGGCTTGTAGCCAAGTTATCTTTTAAGCTTTACAGTTATTAAAATGGCTGAAATAAGTTATTGAATACAGGAAAAACTTATCCTGCTTGTACAGACAGGAGAAGTAGGTTTTGACTGTGTTAGAAGCTGTGTATAACTATCTTAAGTCATCCCTGGAGCAGCATTTACAGACAGATTTTTCCTTAGTAGCCAGAAATGGTAGCAGTGTAAATAAATATCTGAGAACATGGAGACATTGTTCCAGATTTCAGTGCACCTCTTTAGTGTAGACAAGACTCTGTTTAATTGTATGAAATGCATACCTGGATTTGTGCCAGAGGTTGTCTGAACAGTCTGTAGAGAGAAGGTAATATGCAAGTAATGTAAAAACCTGCTAAATAAATGTCATTCTGCTCCAGCTGAAACATCTGAAGGATTTGTGTGTAGTGTGCCAAGTAGTCCAATGCCTGGTGAGTGAGCATGGGTAATTCCACAGGCCTCTGCATCTTTTCCAAGTGCTAAAAGTAGTTTCCAAAGATCCTCTGCATCTTCTTGCAGATAACTTACCTTAGAATGGGTAATGAGTAATTTCTGATAGTATTTAGAAATTTCTGATAGTAATCAGTAATTATCAAAATAGAGAAACATCCTCAGCAGTAGAAGGGGGTGACAGACTTTGAAAAAGCAAATTTTAGGATTTTTGGAGAATGTGAAAAATGAAGGCAGATAGGGAATGGGTGTTCTCCTCTGTGAAGAGTAGCTTGAGAATCTTTGGATACTATAATCAAATGTCAGTTGAAAACATTGTCTCTGAATAGGAAGGGAATAATTAGATGGTAAGAGATTCTGTTCAGAAAATAAACTTAATGCTTTATTCTCTCTTTTCTCTGAAAAAAGCTGTCACAAATAAAAGCTGGAGAAAGGCATCTGAGTTCCTAAAGGCTTGTAAAGAAAATTACAATAAAAAGTAAATTAATTCAGAGAATATCCTTAAGGATAAAAAGAGAATATCCTTAAGGAAAGCTTAAATTTAAGAGAATACTTCCTTAGAAAAGGCTAATGTATCTTCATAGAGGATCTGTTAAGATGTATTTTAGCTGACAAGGGATTTGTCTAATGAGGTTATGTCATGGTGATTTCTGGTAAAGAAATGCAGTACTGGAACAAAAAGTGCTGTCTTTTCAAAGGATATTAACTTAATGTCCAGGGAGTTTTCTTAAAAACAATTCTAAGTAGTATATCTGCTTTCAGATTTCTTTTACTGGTTTGGTTGATTGCAGAATAATAAAATAAGCTTCAGTTCTTTTAGTTTGAAAGATTTCCTTCCATGGGAATAACTGTGAAACAAAACAGTGAAACAAAAGAACTCTGTGAGATGCTGACAAATGCCCCAAACATGTAAATATTTTGGTTATTGGTTGTACCATTGTAGTCTTGGGGCTGGAGGAGTGGGGATGCAACTGTTTCAGAGTTGATGAGGGGTGAGACAAGAGAATAGTGAGTGAATCCAGTGTAACTGCATCATGGAAAAGCCCTTGGGTTGTACTTCCAGTTGAGAAGGTAAAAGAAACAAAGTCTGTATTCTTCAGGACGAAGAGAAGATAAGAACAGAATCGCAGTTTAATCAAGTTCGTTTCACTTACGTAGAGAAAGTATAATGCAAAAGTGAGCTGGGGTTTTGTGTTGTCAGCAGTGAGAAAATGGCAAGGAATGCACAATTGCTGCTGCCTCCATGCACTTGCAGTTTTGAGTTTGGGTTTTTTTACAGTCTTGAAGGACACAGCAGAAAAACTGCTCAGTGGGACTTCTGAATGCTCTTGGTGTTTACACCTTAAAGTGTCAATATCCTGTCAGTGTTCATGAGGTTACATAGGAATCTGATTTTTAAAATCATTCCTCTTTCAATATGCAAACTGTTCTTTTTCAAAACTCTGTAGCTGTTTCCACCTGGGCATGAATGGATTTCATCCACTAAGGTTTAGAGGTATCCAAGTAAATCTGGGCAATGGAGTTATGAAAATACATTTAGGTAATGTATTTTTAAACTAAGCTGTAAGACCTTGTTACTGCTGTTGTTAATGATTGACTTTGCGTAAATATGATAGTAAAATTATTTTCCATATGTCATTGAGAAAACTGTCTTAGGTCACAATAGTAGGAGAAATTGAGGAGATTGTTAATACGTGTTGTTGAAATGATGTCTGTGCTGAAATACGTGGGTTGATTCTGTCAGGTTCTATTAGCTGAGAGAATGGTTGAGTTGTTAATGAATTTCAAATGGAAAATGAAGGACTAGGAAGTCTCTGAGTGTGTTTCCTTATGGCTCGTTAGCCAAAAAGTGAGGAACTGATGAGGAAAAATTTGCACAGTTGCGCAGTGGGCTTATGAAGTTGGTCACATCTAAAGTGAAAATAATTTAATAGCAACATATAAATATTCAAAATTAGAATATTAGCAGTAATTAGGTTGGAAAGATGCCTGTTAGCATAATGCATACCCAGTTCAGTGGGAACAGGGACTCTAAATATCACTAAAAATTCCTTAGAGTAATAACACGTAGGAAAACGTATCTTCAAATGTCTTCTGGAAGCAAGAAAAACAACTGATTCAGGCAGAAAAAAATCATCTTCTTTTTATGTTTATTGCAAACGTATTGGAACTTATGTTAAACACTATTTTAGAAGAGGGTTTTAAGGTTTTTTTTTTAATAATTGATTGGAAACTTTGAAGGCATGTCACCCCAAGGGACAGGCTTGAGATATTGGGCCATAACTTTGAAAAATAACAGATGAAGTACCATCAGGAAGTTACTTGAAGAATAACTTCTTTAAAATTACATGGCTGCCTTCAAACTGGATAGGCTTGCTGAGGTCTTTTAGGATCAGTGAATTTCAGGAGGAAGTTTTTGAACAGTGAGGATTTAATGGCCTTCTATACCACATCAGAGAGAGTTTTCAAAGTAAAAGGAGGCAACGTAAAGAAAAATGCCAGGGTGATTTTGTTGCAGATGAAAGCAGAATATTTTGTTCTTTTTGTTTTTTATTGTTAGATTGCTGGCAGTGATGTGAGAAAATGAGGTAGGTCAGTAATGGGAAACAGGAAGAAGTTCATTTGAGCAGAGCACTTGGGGAAACATCGCTGGCAGGGGCATGGAGCTGTCACCAAATGGGTCTTTTTACCTCTGATTTTGAGCTTGCAACATGAGTAGCTGTGATCTGAGTTGTACTCACAGCATTTCATCACAAATAAGCCCAGAAGCAGCCAAGCTTAAGGAAGTTGGTTGGAACTCATTAGTGTTGTGTGGATGTTTCTACTCAAGGAAGCAGATAAGGAAGTCCTGTTGAAAATTCATTAAAATCCAGGCACTTGACTGAATCATTGTGATTTTAGAAAAAAGCTTCTCTGGCATTCTTCTTATTTTTTGCAAAATGAGAAACCTAGTTCTTTTATTTGGTGTAGAGGTGACTTTGTAGTTGATCTGTAATACTAGATAGGAAATAATTCTGGAAATTTGGGACAAAACTTCTGTCTCTTGTTCCATTTGCATATGTTCATTGCCTTTAGTAACAGAAAATCATATCTTTTCAGGCCTGCTTCTTTTGATGAGTACATACTGTGGGAGAGTGGAATAGAAACAAACTGAAGAAACCTGGAGGGGAAATATTGGTGGTTTGTGCTGATGTGGTCTTGTTTTTATTTTTAGGCAGAGGCAGGAGAAATGAGTAGAAACACTGAACTAAAGAAACTGCAGATCTTTGGAGCTGGACCCAAGATGATGGGACTGGCATTGGGAGCAAAGGATAAAGAAGGTAATTAAGTCTTGGGCTCTTTGCTTTGTAGTGAGACTGTTAAATCTCCCTGAATGACCCTAGTGACAGTATTAAGAAGAAAGCAAATCAAAACTGGAAAAAGAAAGCTAAGTGTTCTAGGGTTTCATTCACGAGAGATTTACAGAGGTTTACTGAGTTTCATTACCCTGCTTCATATAACTTGGCAGAGTTTCAGCTCTTTATGTGTTATATGGTAACAATAACAATTAAGCAGCTGTTCCATGAACTGAGTGACTGAAAGGGAAAGCAGGATTAAAAAATACTGAAACTGATCCTGCCAGCAAAGTGCACAACTTAGGAGTGTAATTCACTGTGTTTCATGAGGCCATTGGGATCACCTGTGAGGATAAGAAAACTACGTTTTTCCTAATCCCTGTTGATTTCAGATCGGCCAGGTATAACATGATATTTTTGCTTCCTTTGGACTATTAAATAGTTTCTGATCTGAAAGGCAGGGTGCCAGGCTGAGTATCTGTGGTGTCTTTACAAGTTAAGTCTATCTTGATGTGACATTAATAGTATTTAACTTCATTTTACTTCAAGATGAGGTGACGCGAAGGCGCAAGGGAACCAGATCAGAAGCATTTGGAATGCAGATGAGGCAGCGCAAAGGAACTCTCTCTGTCAACTTCGTAAGTTTGGTGCCTTTGCTGGGATTTCTGATAGAAAAGTCTTCGTTAATTTACTAGGATTTTTCTTTGTCCCCTGAAAGAACCCCTACCCCTCCAAGCAGGTGAATGAGTGCAGGCTGAAGCAGGTGATAGTGTTACGGGAAGAAAGAACCGTATTTTGAAAAACAATCTGTGCTCTGGGCTTTTGTTTTAATCTTTTGGGCAGGAAGGCTGTTTCAATGTGAACTTTTTTGCTGATCATACTTGCCACATGCTTGAATGCCTTCAGTAGTTCAGTTTTTGTTTGCTCTCCCCTTAGCAGAACAACTATAATAACTGCTTCTTTTCCTTAGAAGACATTCTGAGGTGCTCCAGTACTTCAGGAGTTTGTTCTTGGCAATTCCACATTTTGTGTCTTTTCTGTTTTGAATTTGAATAGGAAAAATAAAATGTTCAGTGCTCTGATGTTTGTCCGTGGAAAAGTAATGTATAGTTGTTCTTAACGCCTTTCATGGCATGTGACTTCCTAATGTTAAAGTGTCATAACTTAACATGTGTACGCAGCCATGAATGAAGGTCCGTGCTCTTACTGTGTAAAGAATTAGACTCTTCACTTACAATTCAGCAGTCCTTTTTTCTCTTAGCCTGAGAACACTTACAAAAGCTTATTTTAAATTTCAGCCTTGGAAGGCCAAGGCAGCCTAAAGACTCTAGTGATCACATTTTTATGTGGGGGGAAGAAAAAGTGGGAGAAGTTGGATATTTAAAAACCCGATCACTCTGCCATTGCATATAAGTTAGGATTTGTGTGACTTGAATTTTTTCAATTGTGCTACTGCTTCTGAGTATATGGTTTTCCTAGACCATGTAAATTTGATAATTTTAACTATGCTTTAATTTTAAAATATTTTGTCTTGTCTCTTGGTTTGTTTTTTTTTTTTAATGGAGAGCTGTTATTTGCTTACTCTTTTCATTTGACCTGTATTTATAATAGAAAATGAAAATGCTGTAAAACAGAACTGTTGTTCTGGAACTGTATTGATGTAAGTCTAATCTTTTGAAATTCTGTGACTTAGAACTATTTGGTTCCACACTTTTTCTTTTTTTCCAATGCTTGGATAAGGAAAGCAGTCCTAAATGCACTGGTGATGCATTTGCTTCATATAACTTTGGTCTGAAAAATACTGTGGTGCAGTTTTGTGTGTATTTCTCCATCCTTTATTTTTCTTTTTGTAAAGTGGGAACTATGAAATTGATTTTATTTGGTGAATTACTAACTGGGAGATAAAATACACCTTTTTATCGCCTCCTCTCCCCTCGATGCATATAGTTATATATCATCATAGTCTTACACTGTTTTATTACATGGCTGGCAGGATTTTTTTGTGGTTATTGCATAATCACAGGTCTGCTTGTTGGGAAGATCTCTTTCAGTGCAGTTTTGTATTTGCCAAATCATCACTTATACTAACACAGAGGTTGCATATGTTAATAGGAATTTAGAGAGAAGCTATTACCAGGGAGAGGTAGCTAGTGAGTACCATAAAAAAAGTCTCCTTTTGGGATTGCCATCTTCATGCATTGTTAAGTTTTGGGAAGAGAACCTGGAAGTGCCTGCTAAGGCACCCTCCCTCCCTTCTACATACTTGCAACAAAAGCAGCTGGTTTGGTGTTTTGGACAGACGTGATAGTCAGTGAGGGTGAGTGCGTGGATTTCTTTTAACAAGGGGGAAATGATACATCTCTGAGTAGAACTGCATTATTTTTTAAAATAGTTTCTTAAGAAACCTGAGCAGTCTCCTTAAGAAGTATATTATTGCATAGCTGGGAGGTGGCATACTTAACTAGGCTGGTGTAACTGGAGATGGGCTTGTCATTAAGTATTTAATCCACCTGAGCCTAATCAGCTGAAAAGCACATGTTTTTGTGACATCTTGATTAAATTAACAGGCCCCACCAAAAGCAGCCCCACCTCTTCTGGTGTTATTTTGAGCTGTGTGAAGGAAATACACACAGCCTGAGTTGCCAGGGGCCAGTGGGAATAGTAGCAGAATTTGGAGCAGGTGTCATTCATGTCACTTGTTTTACTAACATGCTGTTAGTAAAAATGTATACACAAGATAAATTTTTACCTATGATGAAGGTAACATTTAGATTGTTACAGTTCTTCAGTATTATATTAAATGTTCATATTAATTAAAGTTCTTTGCATAGTACAGGAAGCAACAGCAAAGAAAACTTGAAACCTCTTCATGCAGTTTTCTCTGTGGCCCCAGAGAATGTCTCTCAGTCTGTGTTTTCTTGTTGAGAGACTATCTTGAACAACTTTAAAAATTTGTTTGCTATTGTATTGGGATTAATACTTCTCTTATCATTTGGAGTTTTTATCTTTTGCTTTGGAAAAATGAGAAAGAAGTTGGTAGCTTTACATGTGGTTTCCTTTGCTTCCTCATGAATTTTTAGATTAAAATCGGTAGGTTTGTGGATTTTGTTACCTCTTTTTCATTGCAAAGATATCACTGTACTGTTGCAAGTGATGATGTGTGTATTTCTGAAATACTGTTGAGATTTTCCTTAGCCATGCAGTCTTTGTAGAGATTTAGTTTAAATTGTTTTCCATGATAAGAGGGCTGAAGAGAGGGAGTTCTAAAAACTGTAACCTGCTCTTTTGCTTTAGAATAACATAAATGAGGTGCTACTTGAGTTAGATAGCAGAAGATGATCCAGCTGAACTGGATAGTCATTTTGCAGCACCCAAAGTCCCCCTGCCCCCACATAGTGTTGCTTTGGGAATGAAACATTATCTGTCATTCTCAGTGCTTCTTAAAAACCCGAGGAGACTGTTGATGCTCATATATTGGACTTTGGGATATCATCCTTTGTTCCTTAGCTTAAGGCAAGGCCGGCTCTGGGTGAGAAACTTCTTGTAACCCTTTTTTCTTCTTTTTTTTTTCCCCCCACAGGTTGATCTCTATGTTTGCTTATTTTGTGGTAGAGGAAATAACGAGGATAAACTGCTACTGTGTGATGGATGTGATGACAGCTATCACACTTTCTGCTTGATTCCTCCTCTTCCTGACGTGCCCAAGGGTGACTGGAGGTGTCCAAAGTGCGTTGCTGAGGTACGGTTCAAGAACTACTCCAGCTTTGTATGAGTACCTGGAAAGATCAGAAGAAGAACAGTTCAGCAGTCCATCTGTGTAGAATGCATAGTTTGTTTTGGAATATTGTCAAGATGAGCCATGAATCTTGGTTGATGAGCCATAAAGAGAAACATTCCTTCTAGAGCTTGGGAATAACCTTTGTTATGTGACAGCTAAAACTTTGACTTTGGTATACTAAGAGCTGAAACTCAATTTGATTATCTGGTAGTGGGAAATTAGGGTGAGAACTAGGGTTATAGTGGATGTTTCCACATAATGGTGACACATTTTGTAAACTATGAAGTAAATAAAGTATGAAATTTAGGCATAATAGGGAGCTTTGATTATTGGAAAGATGTTATAGCATTGTTCAGAATAGCTTGTAGCAGAAAGAACTAATTTAAAATTTTGTTGTAGCTATTTTAGATTTGGTTTAGTCTAAAAAAGGGAACTGCTCAGGCTCTGAAAATGGAAGCTAGTTGAATTTCATTACTCAAGGAGGAAGAGCTACCCAGTTCCAAGAGATGATTGATCAACTGACAGCAAACATCACTTGATTGGCTTGGTATTTTTCTTAAGGAAACAAATTTTGCAAGCTCAGGAAGTTGGTAGATGTAAGATTGAGAGGAAGAAGCTTACTGCTTGTAACTCTGTAATTATGAGGCTGGCTTTCACTCTGTGGAACAGCCTGTGCTTTTTCCAGAAGGAGCAGTTGTGCACGCGTTTATCTGCCCATTCCCCCCATGCCCTTCCGAAGTGTTGGCTCCTGCTGGTTCCTTCGTGGTGGTAGAGGGAGAGTTGTGCAGCTGCAGGAGATGGATCAGCTCGCTGCTCTAACCCTTCCCTGAGAGAGGAGCTTGTCAGATGAGCTCGGGCAAAGGCTGCTTAAAGAGAGGTAGAAATTCATAGCTACAGGAAAGGGGGAAGATGAAACCTTCCAGTTGGGCTGCTGCTCACAGAGTGGATGAACCTACTTCTTTATTTTCTCTTGGGAAAGAGCAGTAAAGAAGTGTTAGCAAACTGCAGCAATCTAGTATGGAGTTAATTTAGAGTCTGTAGTAGTAAATAGAGTGTCTGCAACAGTTTAAGAATGTGGAAACTCAAATCAAATTTCACAATTGCTAGTAAAAACAGGGATAGATTGTTACCAAACAAAAATATATAGGCAGGGACAAACCCAGGAAAGATAAGGTGCCAAGTAAGTTTTTACTAGCAAATGATACAGAAAATACTTGGAAAATTTCAGAAATACGTTGAAAGTAAGAGGTAGAAGGAGAAAACATGTAGCTATATAGTAGGTACTGGAGAGTAAACAAGTAACAGCAGAAAGATGTTTGAAGTATTCACTAGTACTTTTGCCTCAGTTTTTACTTTAGATGCTAATTGTGCACAGATGCTTAATGTAATTTTACAGCAGGGTACTGGAAGAGAAGCTGGGAAGAATAGGGTAAGGGCTCTTTTTATGTATTTAGGTCAACATTGTTTGACAGTGTTCACAGATGTTGTAGATTCTCTGTCGCAAGCTCTGTTTAAGAACCTCTTTGATACATGTTGGGAATAGTCTAAGGATAGTTCCTCTTGAAAAAAAGAGAAACTACTGATGAATTCCTTTCTAGTCCTGTTTCTTTATGACTGAAGAGCTGCCTATCAGATAGTTTGACATCATCTTTGTGTTCCAATATGTCTTGTATATATAAACATGGTGCCAGTTTCAAAGGCGCTGAGAAGGACATGTTAGAAATGAGTGGGGAGAGGAGCTGAAATGCACACCAGTATTTTTTGCATTTTCAGGATGAATGGGGATAGAACAGTGAAAGAGTTGGAGGTTTTCTGTCAGATGGGCCATGTCTCTTGTTGGCTGTGTTGCCCTGTTCTAATTTACTTTTTCCTCTTCCCTCTTACGTATTTTCACAGTGTCAAATCTGTTGTTGATTTGCTGACTTGATAAGACTGGAACACTCTGGGGGTTTGTTCCTGTGCAGTTATTCTGCAGGTGCTTGAATCCAGTGTGTCTGCAGAAATGTCCTGTGGCTGCCTGAGCATCCTGTGCACAGCCTTGCTCTGTGGCTGGCAGTGGCAGCTGATGAAATGTGGCTTTGGACAGGAAAGCAGAAGTGTGGAGCACTGGGGTACAGTGTTAGATTAGCTTCTGTGCCATTAATTCTGCTCTGTTTCCGTTGTGGCACGGCTGCCTCGGCTGGGAAAGCTCTCAAAGCTGGTAGCTTATTGTGCTGGGTAAGGGCTCAGATGGACACTAGGGCTTTTTGCTAAAAATGTAACTGTGTCAGAGTCTGCTGCAGGGAACAATATTTCTATGTTCTATCTCCTAGGAATGCAACAAACCCCGTGAGGCCTTTGGATTTGAACAAGCTGTCAGGGAATATACTCTCCAGAGCTTTGGTGAAATGGCTGATAACTTCAAGTCTGATTATTTCAACATGCCGGTCCATGTGAGTTTCAGCTTTTGTTGGGATTCCTTGTAAGGGAGAAAGAGAAGAGGTTTCAGCTGATCCTGGATTTTTGTTAAGACATCTTAGCCTTGTTTAAAGAGGCACCATAAGCTTCAAGCATGTAAACAAATTATTTAGCTTGCTGGCATCTGGTCTCATTTCAACTTCATTTCATCCTTTTCCTCCAGTGGACAGACAGCTTTATTGCTTGTTAGAGTTTACTGTATTGGGCATACTCTAGGTAAAGTTCTTACCCTTTTTCATGAACTGAATTAAGTGTCTTGCTCTTGTGTGGCAAAGGGGCCCTTGTCCTGTGCCTTTTGTCTTGGTTTAGTTTGTCTGGAGGATAAATCTTTGTTTTCCTTCCTCTCACAGCATTTTCTTGTAGACAAGTCAATAGACTGAATCTGGTTGATAATCACAGGGGTTTTTTTTGTTCTGTGTCACAGCAGCATTTTTAAAACTAGCATTTCTGCTTCAGTGCAGTGCCACTGTCCTGTGGACTGCATGCAGCACCAAGGTCTTCCTCCTCTCATGGTTCTTTGGTAATTTCTGGACATTCTTGCTAAAGCCTCTGCCTTTTAAGGACTCCAGTTTATGATACAACTTTGGGACATAGAACAAAGCTTATTTTAAGAGTATGCTTCATAAATAAATACATATAAGTAATAATAATGATGAGTTATATGAATATCAAACTCCTGAACACAATTTTATATCTGAATTTCCTTACTTTTGTTTAGAGATCCTGGTCATTATCCTCTGAAATGGTTTGGAATTTGCCTGCTGGTTTTGTTCTCTTTGCTGCTTGATTTCTGTTGGCTGTCTCTTTTTCCCCTTTTTTGCTGTACTTCTGGTGATTCCATCTTTTTTTGTTTATTCCTTCCCTCATGATGTGGTGTCCTATTTCTGAAACATTCCAGACACTACAGAGGAATACAGACCAAACTATGACTTTGGAGGGATGGGGGGGAGAGGAGGAGTCACCTTGGTGTGTGAAAATTCATGGGGAGTTAATAATGATTTATTGCTTGAATGATAATTTTTGTGATCTGCACGTATCATAACATCTCTTGTGCTCTCAGATGGTTCCCACTGAGCTGGTAGAAAAAGAATTCTGGCGATTAGTGAGCAGCATAGAAGAAGATGTTATTGTGGAATATGGGGCTGATATCTCATCCAAGGACTTTGGAAGTGGCTTCCCAGTGAAGGATGGCCGACGAAAGCTGATGCCAGAGGAGGAGGTGAGGAACGGGATATGCAAACTGACCCCAATCTTTGTTCTGCATAAGATTTCACATTAAGAATTTAGGTCAGAAATTAGTGTGGATTTTTTTCGTGGAGAAATTGTTTCAGGCTTTTGCACGTACTTAACATTCCTTTTGAGCAGGGCACTAATCTGATATTTGAGGTTCTTTTACAGATCTGGTTGCTGATAACCAAGGTTTGTTTCATGGTTTAAGTCACACCTGTTTTCTATCACTTAATCTTAGCAGGCAAAGATGTGCAAGTTGTTGCAGTTTGTCTGAGTATGAGGAGACTCTTTAATAGTATTCCTTCTTTCTCATTTCAAACCTTTTCATTATAGAGTTAGCTACAGAAACATGATTCTGTCCTCCTTAGGAGGTTCTTAATGGGTGAAACAAACTAATTTGATTTAGCTTGTTTGTCTGTGCATACCGTAAGAATGAAAAGATGTAGATACAGCATTCAATTGTAAGAAATTTTATAAAGAACGTCTGGTAAGTATATTACCTATTTTCCCTCAGACCTTACTGTAGCAAAGCAAATTTTCTTGCTGCTTGTATGCTTAAATTCAGATACAGTAAAGGTACGGTTTCCTGATTACACAGCCCTAAATCAATTTATACTGCTCACTGGAAGAGGTAATCCTGCTCACTGTTGTCTTCCACCCATTCTTGCACCTTCCTGTGTGTACCTTTGTTGGCTGTGCAGTGGTTGTGTCACTGCTTTGTGAGTCAGCACTGATTGTTTAGCTATTTGTATGAAGGTAGTCACTTAAAAAACTTCTAAACCAGATCACTTAAGTCTTCTGACTCACTGCAATGTGTTTGTAGTGTCAGAGCAAAGGAAACAGCAGCAATGTGTGGCTGAGCTGAGGGCCTGACCTGTCCTTTCAGCAGCTGTGGGATGTATCTAAAACGCCAGTCAATGTCTGCTTACAGCTTTTGTAACAGTGCAAAGTAAATTAATGTTAAAGCACAGTAGTGGGCTTTTAAGGTTGCCTGGATTATAATTTTTTGAACAAATTGTGTGTACTTGAAAGTAAAGGTGAGAGTGCTTAGCAGGTGATGCTGTCCTCTCAAAAATGAGTGTGTAGGAATTTCTTGCCTTGAGGAAGCTTTCTAAAGTAATCTGTAAAGTAGATCAATATAAACTGCAGCGTGGTAAAATGGGTGTTCAAAAAGCTGAAATAATAACATGAGATTCACTGCATTGTTTGCAATTTAAAATTGTTCTATATTATTGAAGACTTCTGTCTTTAGTTCTTCTGCTGGTTTTGCTGGTATTTTGTTCCACCAGGAAAGCATGAAACCTGCAGTCTTGTGATGGGGAAGAAATCAAAACCTAACTGTGTAAGCCTTGATCCAGAGAAGATAGGCTATGTTGAAATATTAGGACTGGTATTAAAATCTTGGTGTGATTATTTGATGACTAAGGTATTTAAGGAATTTTTTCTGGTTTTAATGCTTCATTGTTGCAGGAAATACCCCACTATCTACTGTAGAAATGGATAGGCTGATGTTTTCATCTGTACTTTCCTTCTCTGGACTTGGTGTCATTATGTTCTTCTGATTTGTTCAAATTCTCTCCTTCTTTTGGCAGGATTATGCTCTCTCTGGTTGGAACTTGAACAACATGCCCATCCTAGAACAGTCAGTCCTTGCTCACATCAACGCAGACATCTCTGGTATGAAGGTTCCCTGGCTGTACGTAGGGATGTGCTTCTCCTCGTTTTGCTGGCATATTGAAGACCACTGGAGTTATTCCATCAACTACCTGCACTGGTATGGGCTGCCCTTTGTGTATCTGCCTTACACTGCCCTGTTTGCTTTAGGAAACTTTTAGTTCTACTTGAAAGTGCCTCTGCACACTGAAGACATTTGTAAACAAAAAGCTAAATGTGGTGAGTGGTCCATATTCTCAGCTGTGGCTGATTGAAAGTGAATACAGGTACTTTTTGAACCATATTACTGCTTTTCATTTGAAAACTTCATATTCATGAAATATTCTTGTGTGGTCAGCATTCCAGTGTAACCATAAAATTGTGCTTTACAGGGTCCCGTCTTTTTCAAAAAAGCTTTTTTGTTTAGAACTGAGTTAGAGTTCACTGGTTCACTGCTTTATGATTTAAAGTTGGGATGTGTCTGTGCTGGAAGTGGAGTCTGCTGTCTCATGGCTTGTAGAGGCATCAGAGCTGACTGTTCTGCATATACACGGAAATACTCCTTGTAAAGAGAAATTTGGAAGTAATTCTGCCTTTTGGAACAGTCCTGGAAGTGTTATGGTGTTCAGCTTTTATGTTTGAATAGAAGACTCGTGACAGATTAACTTTGGGCACCGCAGTCTTCCCAGTCCATCAGACTCTGTTGCAGTGAGGGGAGCAGGGGGTGGGACGAGGGGAGCTGTGGGAAATTTCAGGAAGTTCTCTGGACATCGGAGAGAGATGAGCTGATGGCCTCCAAACCGCAGTTGTGCATCTTTGAAGCGGCCTGTGTGCTCGTCAGGTCTCTGCCCCGTGGGCCCGGTGGGGCCATTCGTTTTGTGGCCAGCTGGGTTGCTGTGGGTGGGTGGGTGGGTGGGCGTGTGGGGGCTGTGGGGGCCGCGGGGGCTGTGGGGGCCGCGGGAGCTGTGGGGGCTGCAGGAGCTGTGGGGGCCGTGGGGGCCGCAAGAGCTGTGGGGGCTGCAGGAGCTGTGGGGGCCGTGGGGGCCGCGGGAGCTGTGGGGGCCGCGGGAGCTGTGGGGGCCGCGGGAGCTGTGGGGGCTGCAGGAGCTGTGGGGGCCGTGGGGGCCGCAGGAGCTGTGGGGGCTGCAGGAGCTGTGGGGGCCGTGGGGGCCGCGGGGGCCGCAGGAGCTGTGGGGGCTGCAGGAGCTGTGGGGGCCGTGGGGGCTGCAGGAGCCGCGAGGGCTGCAGGAACTGTGGGGGCTGCGGGGACCACGGGGGCTGTGGGGGCTACGGGGGCTGTGGGGGCCTCAGGGGCTGTGGGGGCTGCGGGGTCCGAGCGCTGCCGGCAGGCGGAGCTGCAGCCCTGGGGAACGCGGCATCGCTGCGCGGCCCCGCCGGCTGTTGCGGCAGTCACTGCTCCTCCTCAGTGAAACGAGTTTAAAAATAAACCTCAGCGCTGTATGTGCTAGGTCAGGGTAGTTTATTTTGGTTAAGAAAGGACTGGGATAGCGCTTGAGTAATTACTTGTTTGGTTTTGGTCTTGTTAATACTCTTGTTTCCTCGTACTTAACTAATCCATATTATTTGGCATTTTTCATCTTAATAGTCCAGTGGATCACAGGTTTTTAGTAATTAGTTATGAATATTAGAAAGACTGCATGTATTTTATTCCCCTGGCTGGTACACTGTTCTGTTGGTTTTAGGAATATGACTACTCCAGGCCTGAGTGGAGGAGTACCATGATCTCTCTTAAACTGTAGCTCTGAGAGCCAGGATTTTGTTTATTAAACTTAATTCCTTCTCCCTGAAGGAAAATAATTGTCCATTTTACCCCTTTGTAGCGAGGTAAGTGACAGTTATGCTCCTTGTTAGGCTTGTCAAGGCAAATCTACTGTCAGGTATGGTGAGAATTGTTTTGGAGTGTAACTGATTTTTCAGATTAGAATAGTACATCCCAGAGAAGATGCTTGTTGATTAAAGACTTTTTTTTAAATCTAGGTGTGAAGTGGCTTATGAGGACAGTGCTGATGGCTGTGAGATGTGCTTTGCAGCTGGGTGGCACCATCTCTCACTTGTGTTCCTTCCTGTGCTTGTGTTTTGGTAGGGGAGAGCCGAAGACATGGTATGGTGTGCCCTCTCACGCAGCAGAGCAGCTGGAAGATGTGATGAAGGAATTGGCTCCTGAGCTGTTTGAATCCCAGCCTGATCTCCTGCATCAGCTGGTCACTATTATGAACCCCAACGTGCTGATGGAACATGGCGTACCAGTGAGTAGCACACGAGCATTTTTTACATAAGTACTTCTGTGTGCTCTCTTTTTTTCCTTCTCTGCCAGATTTGTATAACAATGGTTTGGCATAACTCTGAAGAATTTTTATGGTGGGCATTTGCATATTCATTACTTATAGGGTGTTTTTTAAAGCTGTTTTCTAGACTCTTCCCTAGACTGACCAGGAAACAGAAGTGAGTGTGCCAAGGCTCCTACATAAAATACTTTCCAGAACAAACATATGCTGTGTATTACACTTAATTTTTAATTTAAAAAAAATCCCTTCCCTTGTGTAACAGCAAGTTTGTCTGAAATGCCTTTAAAAGCTTTTGACAGTAAAATACTTGTCTTATGTTCAGTAGAAATATCAGCATTACAAAATGCTTTTCTGACCAAGCATAATCGACTGCAGATCTCTAAGCAGCAGTCACTGTCATTTGCTTTTGTCTTAGGATAAATTGCTTCCCTGGCAAATACCCCAACAAAGCAAACCATAAACTTTTTTTCCAGAAGCTTTTGCGCTTTGTGGTACAATGGATTAAATGATGATAGAGAAACATCCCTTTTGGGATTCATAAAGACAATTTCCAACTGTTGGCTTATATATTCAGCTTTTTTTGAATGAGGCTGTAAATTGAGTATTCATGTTAAGAAGGCAGAAACAATCCTTACCACTGTTGGGATAGCTATGTTGTCTGTAGTGTTCTGTGGGTACAGAAAGTGGTGTTCAGACATCTTGTTCTTTTGTGTCTTAAGCTGTTGCATGTTACATATTTTTTCTTTCCTTTATCCTCCCTTTACCAGGTTTTCAGGACCAATCAGTGTGCTGGCGAGTTTGTTGTGACCTTCCCTCGTGCCTATCACTCTGGATTTAACCAGGGATATAACTTTGCTGAAGCTGTGAACTTCTGCACTGCTGACTGGGTCTGTTCTTTTGTATATATTTGCTATGTCTCTGCTCAGTGACCTGTGCAAGTGGTGTGTTAGTAACTTAACTACCTGAGTAGTTTTTTCAGTTAAATGGTGTATTTTATGTTTATAGTTCTTGGCACAGCAGTTAGAAACTGAGGGGAGTTTCCATTTTACAAAGTAATTTTGGTGAGGGGAGTTTCCATTTTACAAAGTAATTTTGGTGAGCGCGGTTTTAGGCAACTTCAAACTGAAACTTTGGCGCATGTTCTTCCTTTTTAATTATTGATTAACCAAAAAGTGGCATCTCACAGTACCTTTAGCTAGTATTTCTGTGATGCCACTTTCTGAATTTGATACAGGTCTGTGTCCTGCCTTGGAGTGCTGTTGTCATTTGAGTGTTGGAGATCGGCTCATAACAGTCTTCGTTGCTCCTTTGTGGCAGCTCACTGTGCCTTTTAATCATGTTAGTGCTGTTCTAATAGCTGTGCCACATCGGTGCATAGCTCATGTGGATTGTTCAGGAAATTGTCAAAGGAGTCTTCTATTACTATCCAGGGTTTGCAGTTGGAAGTTATGATCTCATCTCTAGTTTATCTATCTCTAGCTTTGTTTTTTAAACTGCAAGTGGAAATTCTAGCCCTTTTTCAGAGACTTCTGTTCACTTACCAGAAAAATTGTGTGCAGGACTAGCAGTGTGTCAGTGCCCTTTTTTTTTTTCCTCCAGTGCTCATGATTTAATATGTGTGTAGCCTCTGTAAAAAACTGCTAAACTTGCACCATCTGCATGAAATTTCCTTTGCTTATGCAAAATGTAACCGGAAATATGTGTGGCAAATTCATTTAGCTGCTTTTTGCTTTAAAAGGCACAAAATGAGTGATACCAGTTTTGGTTAATGCTAGGAATCTTATGCTTGGACATAGACATTCAACACAGTAATATCCACAGGGCAATGTATTCACCTTAGTGTAGACCAGATGACTTCTCTTTGGTGCCAGTTTCTTGCCACTGGAAGTAAAAAGAGCCTAGGACTACTCTTAAGCTTTTGTCTGTAAGTTAGGTACATAAGGTTGTGGAAGATGCCCCTCCCCAGCCTGAATACCCTCTTTGTCCTCATCTGTGACATGGCTTTAGGTTGTTACAAATTTCTCTGTCCCATCAAATACAACTCTCAGTCTCAGTCTTTTCCCAGTTTTTGACAGAGGAAGGAAAATGGAAGCTGAGATGATTTTTTCCCAGTATGATGATGATGATGATGTGGTTTTCTGCAGCTTCCCATTGGACGTCAGTGTGTGAGCCACTACCGAAGGCTGGGACGTCACTGTGTTTTCTCCCACGAAGAGCTGATCTTCAAGATGGCTGCAGATCCAGAGTGCCTGGACGTTGGGCTGGCTGCCATGGTCTGCAAGGAGATGACTCTGTTGATAGAGGAGGAGACACGGCTGAGGGAGTCTGTCGTACAGATGGTGAGTAATAAGAGACAACCCTTAGCTTGCAGAAGAACTTCTGCTTCCCTCTGCCCCTGCTTGCATTAGAATTTTTGAGCAAGTGGCTAATTTTTTCTGTCAGGGAGTGTTGATGTCTGAAGAAGAGGTGTTTGAACTGGTTCCAGATGATGAACGTCAGTGCACAGCTTGCAGAACCACGTGCTTCTTGTCAGCTCTTACGTGTTCCTGTAACCCCGAGCGCCTGGTGTGCTTATACCATCCCTCTGATTTATGTCCCTGTCCCATGCAGAAGAAGTGTCTGAGGTACACAGGATTTTGTTTTCCTCTACTTTTCTTCCATATCTAATAGTTTGCTGTAGTCAAATACATTTGGTCACATTTCTCTCTTCCTTTATTTAAGGAGTATTTTTACCCTCTTTGTTTCTTGGTTCTCAGGCAAACAGTTATTGTACATGTTCTGTTTTTCTGGCCTTGTTGTAGCTGGAAAAACTCAGTATTAGCAATATCCCGACTTTCATGTGGGCATTAATACTTTTCCTGTCTTTCCTTTCCACACCTTCAGGTACCGCTATCCCCTAGAAGACCTTCCTTCTTTGTTGTATGGAGTGAAAGTGAGAGCACAGTCGTATGACACTTGGGTCAGTAGAGTTACAGAGGCTCTGTCTGCCAATCTCAACCACAAGAAAGGTCAGACTTCTGTCATTCTTAATAGGATGTCCTGAAACTCCTACATTTGTTCTGTGCTCTCATTTAATGAGAGAAATACTGTGTTTTGTGTGTTGGAAAAAAGAAATGAGCTAATGCAAGAGTGTAATGCAAATTAACCATTGTATATGTCAAATTGAACTACCCTGTTGGAACCTTGACTGAAGGCCTTTGAAGTAATCTAAAATCTCTCTTGTTTTTGCATACCAATTATTTATTTACTCTTACTACAGATGTGATTGAGCTGAGAGTAATGTTGGAGGATGCTGAAGACAGGAAATACCCGGAGAATGATCTTTTCCGCAGGCTCCGAGATGCTGTGAAAGAAGCAGAGACCTGTGCTTCAGTAGCTCAGCTGCTTCTGAGCAAAAAGCAAAAACACAGGTAGGATAGGCATTTTTTTTCAGTGCCTTCCATCTGTCTCTTTGTTACTTAGTTGGACTTGGAAGGGTTAAGAGCCCTGTGTGCAAACTTCTTTCAGTGTTTCCTTTCCTTAGTGCTGTGACTCACTGAGAGGTAGGGAGGGGACAAGGCAGATACAGAGGCACAAAGAGCCAGAGTAGTGGACTTAGCTGGAATGTCAGCTGACTTATGTGTTGAAATGTGAAATCCTTTGGAGAAGTTGTGTTGGATTGCTGATGAAGTGTTTTACTGAACGTGTGGGGGAGTTGTAGGGAAAAACAGCTAGAGGTAGAAATGAAATGAAAATTTTGACTTTGGGTGTTTGTGACAAAAGGATCTGGGAGAGCACAGCAGTACAGAGAGCTGAAACAGCCCACAGTTTGAGCCAACCTGTTACTTCTTGGGAAGGACCATGGGAGGCAGTGATGTGGGGCTGAAAAGCAGTGGCTTGTCTCAGTGACTTGAGGCAGTTTAACTCCCTTGGTTCTCTCTGTTGTCTGCCTTGCCTGTGGCTGCCTCAGTGTCACTCTGTCCCTGCCTCAGCAGTCTGCTGGATGTGGGCCTTGTTCTGCTCTCGTGAGCTTTCAGGAGAATGTTCTTCCCTCTCTCCTATGTTTTGTGCACTGAATAAAAGTCCCCATGGAAATAATTTGATGAGGTGACCATAAGTCTTGTGGCAGCAGTTGTATGGTAAATTTATGTAGCTTGCAGTTCCTCTGTTGATGGTAAGATTTGGTTTTGTAGTTGGTTGTATTTCTTGTGTGTGTGGTTTTTGTGTATTGCTTAAGACTTTCTAAGAGAGTAAAAAATACTAAAATGTTAGTTGCACCACAGATCCAAGTGTTACCAGTCTTCCATCTGGAAAGCTAATACACAATAGAGAGGCTTTTTTCCTGTATTTGGAGGCTAAAGAAGACTCTCCTGTTTGTTTTTTATTGGTTGTAGGACCCCACTGCTTTAGAAGTATTTTTCACTTAGAACTGTGGTCTGGGTGAGGAAAGCAGCATGACAGAGGTTGCATTGCTCTGTTCTAGTGAACTTCAGTTATTTTTGAAACTCACAGGAGTTCCTGGTCTGTTGCTGCTTCCTCCTGTTCCTCCTGGTGTTGGGGTATGTCAGCCCTCTCTCAACAGTCCTTCAGTTGCTGAGATATGTATGATTATATATATGTAAGAAGAAATAACTCTTCAGTTAATGATTCGGTGGGTTTCCAGAACTACCCCAAGAAGTACAAGGGGTAGAAGGATTCAGCAACTTTGTGTCATGTCTGATCTAAAGATAAAAGAATTTTATGAGGCAAAAAAAGGACTTGTATATACATTTGAGGGCTGTTGCATGCTAACTAAAAATATCTTACAAAATAAAGGTTTGAGGAAGATTTTGAAACTTCTTTGAGCAGTGCTAGGCAGTGTAATTATAAAGGTCACATTCAGCTGCTTCTGTAACATTTATGTTCATATTTAACACCTGGAGAAGGATCACATTTACAGAAAGGATAAGGTTATTAAAAAAGCAAATTAAAAACAAGTATTCACACAGAGCAATTTGGCAGGGGTTAATGCAGCAATAAACTCATGGTCAAAAGAAAATCTGTGCCTTATCCATCTCATTATGAATAAACCCAAGAAATGAATAATGTGAAGCTGTGAAGTTGTGTCCAATATTGTACTCCTAGATCTTTACCTTCTCCTGGAAGATGCGAGTTTCCACAGGCAGGGATAGTTGTACTTTTTTGTGCAGCATCTTGTGCTGTGGCAGTCTGTGGTTGGGCTGGGGCCAGCCAGAATGCCAATGTGACATTGCTGAGTGTCCCCTCTCACAGTCCTGTCCTTTGGAGCCCTGGACCCATCAGAATGCCAGTGTGACATTGCTGAGTGTCCCCTCTCACAGTCCTGTCCTTTGGAGCCCTGGACCCATCAGAATGCCAGTGTGACATTGCTGAGTGTCCCCTCTCACAGTCCTGTCCTTTGGAGCCCTGGGCCCTGTTTGCCCTAACTCAGGGATTTTGGGGGCACAGCAGGTCTGCTGCAGCCACCGCTCCTACTTACCAACTGTTTGGAGCAAGTCAAAGCCTGCAGGATTCTTTCTTCCCCTCTGAGGTTTAGCTGATGTGTAATTACATTTGATCATTAATCTAAATTTTACATGCACAGTTTATGTAATTCCATAGTTGAAAAACAGAATGTTTTTTCTTTACTGTTTCTGTAGTATTAAAATGTAGATTCATTAGCAGGGAACAGCTCTTCAGTATTTGAAATCTGTTGTACTTGGGAAGTTGTGCCTGCCTGTTGTTAGTGATGTGTGCACTAAGTATTTCATTTGTGCAGTGTGTCACTTTCAGTCTTTTACTCCGTTCATTGGGCTTGTTACACTTGCTTCGAGTGATATTTAATGGAAATGTCTTTGCAGGGCCTGTCCCACTCAACAGCAGTCCTCTGTTGCAAGGCCAGTTTCAGCAGTTCTCTGCTACAAGAGAGAAAGCACTAGAAAAAAAGACTTGTGTTGAGAGCTTGTTGCTGTCACATATCTCAGACTTCTTGTCAGTGTCTGGTGTGGCAATCAACTTCCTGAGCTGCCTAAAGCAGACTTCATGGGGTTAAATTCTTTTACCTGTTTGTGGCAAACTCAGTTTGAAAGTCATCTAGACAATCGTACCTCCAAAGGGCAGGGTAAATTATCCTGAAGGTGCTTAGGGTAATTGTATTAAATTTTGTTTTCAAGATTTTGGAATTTTTGTTCAGTTTGGGTTACGTTTTTCTTTTTGAATTCTTAGGTGATGAAATGTTTTTGGTAACTTCTCAGTAATCTTGATAGATAATTTCTGTGGCTGAATAAATCCAAGGATCATCATCTTATCTCTCACCAAATACTTAATTATGCCCATTTGTACAGCAGAGTGAGCCAAGACAGTGGAAGGACACGGACCAAGCTGACAATGGAGGAGCTTAAAGCATTTGTGCAGCAGTTGTTCAGCTTGCCCTGTGTTATCAGCCAGGCCCGACAAGTAAAGGTAAGATTGTATCTGCTCCTCTGGTAACGTTGTGCCTTTTACTTTGTTCTGCTTTTGTGGTAGTACGTTTTTTTTAAACAGATAATTTTGCCTGGAGTAGAGATGAAAAACTTCTGATGTAAATATGTGCACTTTTTTTAGGGTGCCTGTTGCAACAGGCATTGTCAGATGTGGTGGTGCAGCTAAACAAAGATCAAAGATCCCCTTCCCCTGTCACTGTCCAGGCAGCCCAGTTTTAAATCTGAACCAGTTACTCTTATTCCATTATCATTACCACTCTCTGCAGAGGTGAAGTTTCATGTGAAGTTTCTTCACCTGTTTTGGTAGAAACCTCTGAAGGTTACACTGGTGTGCTTTCTCAGGGCAGCAGGAAAGCAGTGCCACGTTGTCAGTTATTCCATAAATACATCTCAGCCTTGCTTTCCAGGCTGCAGCCTTCTTAATCTGTATGCATGACCTGCATCTCATGCCCTTCATATTTATCTTTGCACCTGTCTGTGAGTGAATCTAGACTAATAAGTAATCCAGATCATACTGATTCCCCTGGCTGCTATTACCATTTATCATTCTGGCACTCTGCATCATAGCAAGTGTTTTCAGCAGCAATCTTAATTTGTTTCTCTGTCACTGGTGATGAAATACTAAATAGCATTTCACCTACTAACCAACTTCTAGAAAACTCCTTAAGAAACATCCTTCACAAAGATTTTTTGCCTAGAGAAACGCTTCTTGAGATGTATGCTAATCACTTATTAACCTGCATGCTCTGCTTGTACAGTTTTACAAGTGTTGTATAGAGGGCCTAGAATCCTGAGCATTACCATGTTCAGCTGCTGCTACATAGCCAAACATACAGTTTAAAAATAAGTTAGTTTTGTTTGAGAAGGCCTGTTTTCCATAAGTGCTTGCTAGTGTTTGTCCTTCCTTCATGAAATTTTATATTAACTTTTCCATGACATTTCAGTGTTGATAAGAGAGACTTTATATTGGAATTTCTTATTGTTGTTCTAATACTGGCATGTTTTTGCTGAAAACATGTTCCTTCAGAGAACCATAGGGCTCTAGTGTGATTGTGCTGATCTTTGTCCTTCAGAGGTGTTCTTTAATGAGTTTCCCAGCAGCTAATAAAGTGGAAAGTGCTTTCTCATCCTCATGTGATAGGATGGTTTTGCTTCACTTCTTTCCACATACAACCTAAAAATACTTACTAATATTTATTAATGAAATTTTATCATCATCGATTAGTGGACCTGTAAGATTGTTCTCAGAAGGGCTTTTTTGTTTCTAATGTATTTAAAACCTGCTTCTAATTAAAACATAATCTCATAGGTGAGAGGACTGCAGGCATACAATAAACTCCCAACAGTTTTAGCTTGTACTTTTGTCTAATACTTTCTCCCAACTGGTCTATCTTCCCTCACCCCTCAGCAGTAGGAAACTGGTTCTCTTCAAGTCCTCTGCCTATGCATGTGTGTGTTCTTGAAGCTTCAGCATAATCACTAGTCAATAAATAAATATTATCATTTTACTGATTACAAACTGTAGTCTTTTAGTTTCTGAATGAAGTCAGATAATGATCATTTATGCCTAAGGACTCACTAGCTTTTAGCATGGCATTTGAATGCAATTATCCATCATAATGAATAGCAAAATAATTGTCATGTTGGATGATGAGTATTCTCTAGCACAAAAGGCATTGTAATTATTAAACTGTAATAATTTACTGTTGTCACTATGGAACATTCAGAGTATGTTCCCTAAATCAAAATCTCTATGAAGTAGATCTTGTTCTTTCTTATAAATGCTTTCCAATTTCCAGACAGCCATGAAAAGCAGCATCAGCCAAAAAGGGCAGTAAGCTAAGGGTTAGGAAATGCAGGGTTTGCTCCTCATTGTGCCATCGACTTGCCGTCAGAAATGCCTGTCTTTTTGTAAGATACTTGGGGGTGAATCAATTGAGTATACTGGTTGAATGTCCTTGAATCAGTCTCCTGCAGAGATTCTTTCCTGTCTGTTTGCTGTCTTTGATTTTTTTTTCATTGCAGTGCCAAAACATGAGGATGAGGACAACTGCAGTAGTGCAGTTGGATTTCTGTGAAACTGTCTCCCTTAATAAGAGGGTTTTGCGTTTTCATTTCTTTCTTTAGTGCAATAGAGCCCTGATGCTTATAAGTGGTGGTCCTACTTTAGGGAATAATAATTTCAAACTTCACCATTGTTATTTTCATGATCTTTGATATTTGTGTTCTCATACATCTCTGGCTTGGTATTTCTCCTCAGCATGTTTTTTTCTGCTTTGTATTGCTGTCATTAGTGTAATGCCCCTGACACTATTGAAAGGATGACCTGTTTGCAGAAGTCCCTTTTCTTCCCACTATTTTAAAACTAAGGTTGACTGGGCAGCATTAAATATTCTGTCTTGCTGGGAGCTGCAGTCATTTGCAGTTGTACTGTTTTAGGTGCAGAGTTTGGTGTCACTAATATGCCTAGGGTAAGAAACATTATGCCATCAAATAAGTTGAGATAGTCTGTTACTTAATTTCTGTCAGATTTGCTGGCTTGTGACAGCTAGCTGGCATTGTGTGTAGCAGCTCGGACTGATGATGTGATGGTCACATACAAATTCACAGCTGACTGATCCCTCAGTTGGATTTTCTTTTGGATTCTGTGGGGGTTTTTTCCTACTTGACTTGTATTGTGTGTTAACTTCAGAATCTGCTCGATGATGTGGAAGAATTTCATGAGCGTGCTCAAGAAGCTATGATTGATGAGATCCCAGACTCTTCCAAGCTGCAGGAGTTGATAGACATGGGCTCTGGCCTTTATGTTGAGCTTCCTGAACTGCCAAGGTTGAAGCAAGAACTGCAGCAGGCACGGTGGCTGGATGAGGTGAGGTCCACCCTCCTGGATCCCCAGAGAGTCACCCTGGATGTGATGAAGAAGCTGATTGACTCTGGTGTGGGCTTGGCACCACATCACGCTGTAGAAAAAGCCATGGCTGAGCTGCAGGAGCTGCTCACGGTCTCAGAGAGGTGGGAGGAGAAGGCCAAGGTCTGCCTGCAGGCCAGGTGAGTGTTCCTTTCCAAACTGTTCTTGTTCTGTCACACACTTTTGTGTTCCTCATCCTCTTTTGAGAAGTGTGGTGAAAAGCTGGGTCCTTGCAGCTGTAGTTGCCTTTGTTATTTTGTTGTGGGTTTTTTTTTTTTTACCTCCCAGCAGTTAGATTGCTCAAGAGTTGGATTTGAGCTTGATGAATTGCAGCAGTGTTGATTCCCTATCATGTTGCACAGTGGCAGGAGGCTGTGGGTGTTGCTGCTGTCTTTGTTATTCATCCCCCTCGACTGTGCTACCTACACAAGACAGCTTTCTTGGTGTTTAAGGGGTGGTGAGGCTGTGCCCTTTTGAGCTCGATTGTGCCACATCCATCAGCTTTCTCACCTCCTGGTATTTGGTAGCCAGTAGCACCCTCCAAGCATGGAGCCATGGTGTCCTACACTGCAGTGTAGTGATGTTGTTGTATCACCAGCCTGTCAAATATATGGCTCTAGATGACTGGCATTTTGAGAGAAGGCTGGAATTGGGTTTTTCTTACTCTAGACCACGCCAAAGTATGATGGCTCTGGAGGGCATCGTGAATGAAGCAAAGAACATCCCTGCTTACCTGCCCAATGTGCTGGCACTGAAAGAAGCCCTGCAGCGGGCTAGAGACTGGACAGCCAAAGTGGAGGCCATTCAGGTAGGGCTTACAGCAGGCACTGGAATCTTCTGCTTGCATCCTTTTATTTAGGTGTGCCCTTTATTCCTAGCACCTCTCCTCACATAGGTGACCTGAAGAGAAGCCTCGCTGTGGCTCTTAAATGTGCTTACCAGAGCTTGTGTACTTGATTTCCTTTTTGTGCATTTGTTTCCCCACTGGCTATCCAATTTCTGTTTCCCTTCCTTTTATGCATTTCAGAGTGGATGTACAAGCTAGCAAATTCTTTATGATGTTTGGTTTTGATTCTTTACGGTGTTTGGTTTTGGAACTGTTCAGCATACTGTCACTGGAAATACTTAGCTGCAGCAGAGGATGCTCTCAGGTTTTCTGTTTTGGATCTGGTTGTGGAAATTTTTTTGGTTTTTTGTTTTCTCCCTAAAATGTTGTAAGATTTAATGGCACCAGTGACCATAATTTTCTGAAACAGATGAGTTAGTTCAGTAACCTCCCCTTCTACTGGTCTACCCACATAACTTGATCCAGAGTTCTGTGCTATTTCTAGGTGTTGATCGCTGGACTAGAAGTGCTTATCTTATACCAGGTACTTGTTGGGAGGTGAAGTGAGAATCCCACTTGATTTCACATCAGCCCCTATACAACTCTTAGATTTAAGCAGACAGCATTTAAGATAATTGTCTGGAAATGGACTGTTGTCTTACTCCCCAAGGCAGCTGGTCATGTCAAAATGACTATTAAAATAAAAACCGTACGAGAGAATTGTTTAAAATAACAGTAAATTGAAACGCTGCCCTCCTTTCCTTTCCTATGGAACCCTATTTCAGGCAGTGACAAAATAGTGTATGGCTTGAAATTAAGCTGGCAGCTGATACAGTGGTGGAATTGTTGGCTTAGAAAAATTTATTTCACCGCAGAATGGGAGCAACTATGCGTACCTGGAGCAGCTGGAGAGCTTGTCTGCCAAGGGCCGCCCCATCCCGGTGCGCCTGGATGCCCTGCCCCAGCTGGAGTCCCAGGTGGCTGCAGCTCGCGCCTGGAGGGAGCGCACGGGAAGGACCTTCCTCAAGAAGAATTCCAGCTACAGCCTGCTGCAGGTGAGCAGCACCTACTTCCCTGTCAGGAGAACGCACTTCTCTGTCAGAAACTGGTCCCAGTGGCCCTCAGTGCTGGTTCACTTAGCTGGATTACAGCTCCTTTTCAGAGTAGAATATAATTTCAGCTGTTCTCAGGTGAAAAGAATGAAAAAGGCAAAAAGTCTGTTTGGTTAGTCCTGTTTTATGTATAGACAATCTCATCTCTTACTTTTGAAGGAGGAGGGGGAAAGTAAAGCATTTCTTTGTCATTGAAGAAATGTAGGCCTGAAATGGGCATAGACCTGTCTCAGACTGATAAATGTTTTCGCTTGCCTCACTGTTTAAATGCTAGGAAAATAGATTAGATATTGTATAAACTGTTTAACTATGAGAAAAATTAGTCAGCTCCTGTTTATTTCACTTCAGTGGATGTAGTCACTGTCCTTGTTTTAATAGAAATCAATCATGTGTTTGAAGATCTATCATATCTACTTGACAGGTTTCCCTTTTCTAAGGAAAGCAGTTCCAGTTCAGCTGCATTCTCTGAAGCTGTATTTTTCATTCTCTCATGTTGTTAATTCTCTGCGGTTTGTCTTCGCTTTTAGTGAGATGTCCAAATCCAGACAGCATCCCCACTCTGTGACTTTCCCTAGAGCCATGTGGAGTGCAGTAATTACATCTTGGGTCTCAAAGGGGTACTGATGTTTAATGTTTTCCAATTGGATTTTCCCTATTGCAACAGCATCACACTGATTTTTGTTCACTTTGTCATACACTCTAGTTACAGCTTTTTCTGTATATTATTCTGCCTAACTAGTTATATGTTCAGATTTTGCATTTTCCTAAATGTAGCAATTTGGGCTTTCCTATATTGAATTTAATTTGCTAGATTTTATATTTAAGTATGTATTCCAACCAGTCAAGATGACTTAAAGCTTTATTCTTGTCCTTAAAAGTGCATTGCAGCCTCTCATATTGATATTAAAAGGCTTATAGCATACTTTTAGAGGTTTAGAGGCACCAGATAGCTGATGTAAATATGAACTAGATTTTAAGACTTGATTGATAAAAGCCCTTGATGTGAATGTTGAACTGTGGGTATCTAACTGTGTGCAGTATTTTGGTTAGCTCTATGTATGATAGTGTAATCTGAACAGATTCTGTAATTTAATCAGAAAGCACAGTGGCTGTCAGTTCGACCTGCCATGTCACAGCGGTGCTGAATACACTCAAATTCCATAACTATGAGATACTTCTGTCCTTTATGTTTATTCTTTTTCTTGGCATTAACTGACAGGTATCAGAGGTGTTAGGTTGCCGAGTAGCTCTTGTTCCCTGGTGGCACTGTTGTCATTCCTCTGTGAGATGTCCTTGGCTCCGACAGGATAAGTTTCCTTGGTGGTTACAGGTTCTGAGCCCGCGGACCGATATCGGTGTTTATGGGAGCAGCAAGAATAGGCGGAAGAGGGCAAAGGAGTTGATGGAGAAGGAAAAGGAGAAAGATCTCGACTTGGAATCCCTCAGTGAACTGGAGGATGGGCTGGAGGAGGCCAGGGATGCTGCAGCTGTGGTAAGGAGCAATGGAAGGTGCTGTCTCCTGATACATAGGCTTAAGGCATCTCTCATCTGTGTAGAAATCCTCGGGAAGAACTGATAAATAAATTTCACTGGAACAGATATCTCATAATGTGGTGTTTGACATAAGAATATAGTTCAGCTTTAATTGCAGTGAAAGTAGAGGGAAGTGCAGTTCAGAGTGTAACTGCTGGTATTTAATACCATTGGGTATGTGTAAGATTTAAATGCTCTTGCGTTAATATCTGTGGCTGCTCATCTGATATTAACATTTATTGAAATCACATTGAAGTAATGAGGTGCAGCTCTGCCTTAACCAGTACCAGCACACGTTTGGTTAGGTCAATTTTGTAGTCAGCCTGCAAATGCTTGGTCGTGGACACTGGGCTGGAGGGAGTGTTATATTTGGTTCCTCTTTTTTGGAGGATATTAATGCTGCTTATCAGAAGTATTTGCTGTCATCTGGCTTCCCTTTCCCTGGGAACAAAGAAGATACATGCAGGCTCATTAATATGGCTTATACACAATCTGCTATTACTGTGGTATGCTTGGTTATAGTTACCTGAAGGGAAACATTAAGGAAGTGCAAGTTGCTTGAGAAATGTGGTCACTAAGGTGCTTCTGAAACAATGTTCAGCTGCATTGTCTCGGTAAACTGATGAATGGAGCAGACTCTGACTTCTTCTCTGGTGTCAAAACCTGTTCTTCTGGTGGCCTTATGACAGATTGAATTACAAGTTTCAGAAACTTTGTAGATATTGAGAAGGTTATCTGAAGTTTGTGGCATCTCTATCAGAAGGACCCTAGGGAGTAATGAGCAGCTGAGGAGGAGGCATCTTTGATAAAGTTATAATTATATCACACAGTTCCTAAATTTTGGGCTAGTTTTAGATTTCTTTGTACGCTTGGGTTGGCTGTTTCCTTTTCCTGTGTAGCTAATAAAATGAAAAGTCCCTTAGCTGTGAAGGTCACGATGTGTTTTCTGGGCAGGTGGCTGTATTCAAGGAGCGGGAGCAGAAGGAGATTGAAGCCATGCATGCCCTCAGGGCAGCCAACCTGGCCAAGATGACCATGGTGGACCGGATCGAAGAAGTCAAGTTCTGCATCTGCCGCAAGACGGCCAGCGGGTTCATGCTGCAGTGCGAGCTGTGCAAGGACTGGTTCCACAGCGGCTGCGTGCCCCTGCCCAAAACCAGCTCTCAGAAGAAGGGCTCCAGCTGGCAGGCCAAGGAGGTGAAGTTCCTGTGCCCGCTGTGCATGCGGTCGCGCCGGCCGCGGCTGGAGACCATCCTGTCGCTGCTGGTGTCCCTGCAGAAGCTGCCGGTGCGGCTGCCCGAGGGGGAGGCCCTGCAGTGCCTGACAGAGCGAGCCATGAGCTGGCAGGACCGAGCCCGGCAGGCCCTGGCCACCGACGAGCTGTCCTCTGCTCTGGCCAAGCTCTCCGTGCTCAGCCAGCGAATGGTGGAGCAGGCAGCTCGGGAGAAAACAGAGAAAATCATCAGTGCAGAGCTGCAGAAAGCAGCAGCTAACCCTGACCTGCAGGTAGGGTTGGGAATATCTTGCTTTTTCCTGTGCTTGCCCTAATTTAGCCTGTGAAAACGCCTTGTCTTTTTGGAGAAGCGTGGGGGAGAGGGGAGGGCAGTGAAAAGCTGCAGACTGCACATGGTAAAACTTCTTGCTTAGTTCAGTGCTCCTCAGGTTTTGGCTGGCTTCTGTCGGGTGCATTGCTGCTCCAGGAACAGGTCCCTTGCTCTGTACCCACTGTCAATAGCCACTGCTGAAGGTGCTTGTGAGAAATACCAGGTCAGCTGTAACAGCTGGGTACAGGCCTCAAGATGTGTAAAACAGTTGCTGCCTTGGTGTCCCAATTCCATTTTCCTCTTGACAGAATCCAAGGTCTCAGTATTTATAATTTCTCATGGATTGTGATTCCCAGGCATTCCCAGTAACTTTCAGCGAGGAACGTAGTCAAACACTGGTAATTCCATAGCTGACCTTTCACCTTGAAATTGAGGTCAGGTCATGCTGTGGTGAGGAAGCTGTAATTTGTAGCACTGAAGAGCAGTATCTGGATCTTTCTAGTCACTATTATTAAAAAACAGGGAGTCAGAATCTAACAAAACCTTTTACTTGGGTATTTCCCTATCCTTTTTCACATCTTGCTGTGACTGGTCCCTTTTGTGATGTCCAGGCAGTTATCCTCAGGCCAAAAGAACCACTGTTTCCTTTGTCAATAACTCTTTAGGTTTTTACAGATTTTTCCTGTAGATTTTATTGTTTTATTTCCATATTCCATTTTTTTTTTAGGGACACTTGACAAGTTTTCATCAGTCAGCCTTTAACAGAGTGATAGGGAGTGTGTCCTCATCCCCACGGCAGACTTTGGATTATGATGATGAAGAGACAGACTCTGATGAAGACATCAGGGAGACATATGGCTATGACATAAAGGTGAGTAATCCAGAGTGGTTTGTCTGCATGGAGTCCATACAGAACACCTGTCTTCTATTAATCCATTTTTTTCAGAATATTTATTGTATCTTAAGATGTCTCTGTATATTCTGCCCTAGGGCATGTGGCAGAAGAGGTAGTTCTTGACTTCTTTCTGAATGTCTCCATTCTGGACTGAGACTGACTCAGAACTTCACTGAATTGTGAAGTTTTGTAATGCTTTTTATTTAAAATTTCCAAAGTCTTGTTTGAATTTCAAAAGGAGCCTTTTTCCTCAGCCCTAAAAGATACACTTACAAAGAGATTTGTATTTATAACACCCTGGAGGATGAACATTGTCTTTATGCCCCATTCAGAGATACCACAAGTCATAAATATAAGTGTCTGTGTGGAGAGCTCTTGGAAAGTCATTGCTACAGCAAAAAGATTAGTCTTCAAAAACTGCATGCTGTGTAAGAAGTTTCCTGATGCCAGAGCTTGTGTTCATGTTTTCATACCTTTCTCTTCATTCAACCCTTATATAAAGCAGGTGTATGCGTTCCATTTTGGAATGTGGATTTTTTTGAGACAAGATGTCTGGATCGTGTTGTAAAATTAGTGTCTGGATTCAGTTCAGAAATTGTAACTGCAGTTAAATTTTTAAAGTTCTTTAACTAGAGAAGGAAAAAAAATGAGAAAAAGCAGTTGTGGAGATAACCAGGTGTTTTCAATGTGTTGAATTGTTCTTTTGATATGTATAGAGACAATGCCACAGTTTCTTTTTGAGCAATGTTTTCTTTTTAGTGATAGTGTTAACTCTACTTTAAAAGATGCTATCTTAAGAGACATGTAAATTCTTCCAAGGTAGATGTTCTGATTTTTAGAGGGACAGTGCATTCTCCAGGTCTGATTTGCTGAAATCTCCTATTTTTATTGTTTTGTTTCTCAGTAGCCTGATGCAAATACACAGATTTTTCTTACAGTCTCCTGTGAAATGCCAACACGGATACATTGCAGTTGGGTGCTACAGCTTTTAATTCATTAGTTTTTTCGTATAAAAATAATTCCCAAAACTGTTCTTTGCATCAGGAGTCTTAATAAGGCATTTCTGAAGGATGTGGCATTTTCTGAGGCTGTGATAAAACATATGTTGAGAAAGATGGCATATGCTTGCCAGGATCTCAGGGTTTTGCATGAGCATAACTTCATTTGTTTAATGATTCTGTTGTCATAATTTAAAAATCTCCTTTTGTTTTGGATGTGCATTGTATGTAATTGTAGAAACCTAAAAGTAAAAATCTGTTGGAGCAAAGCTGATGAAGACCAGGAATGTGTCCTGTTAGGTCAACTAATATGATTGGAATAGAAGACAGATTTTCAGGCAACCAATCAAATTCTTCAGGTGTAAACTAGGAGAAGCAAAGTTAAAAACCAGCTAAACAAAAAAAACCCCCAAAGTTGCTCAGAATTTTATTATTTTTATATTGTTAACTTTTAAGTGTTTTTTTCAGTTTTTGATGCGTAGATGCGTTCCAGTGTGTTTAAAAAAAAGATACAGATCATTATGCAACATATATGAATTTGCTCTTGTGGACCCTGTAGAAATAATCCTGAACTCCTATGGGTCCATAGACTGGTATTTTGAAAAATCAGTCTCTGGCTTCTCGAGTGCACAGTTGTTACAGAAACAGATATGAAAATAGGATCTGTTTGATTATATTATGTGTCTGTTAATTAAAACACAGTTCTTGCCAGTAAATCTTTATTATGAGTGCAATAGCTACATTTCTTGTAGGATTTGTTCCAAGCAGATATATTCACTGGTCAAATCACCTATGATTGTTTTCATTTTTTGTTTTGTACTTCTTCTCATTTCTTTGCACTGGTGTTGCCTATGGCTACTAGTGATGGTTTTTTTTAAAATCAATTTACATGTCAGCCCTGAACTTTCTTTAATGTAGTATAATAAGATACCTGTAACAAGATACTGTACAAGTTATAAACACCTTACAGTGCAGGGAGAAATACCTTCCTCTCCCTGAGTATATTTATTCTGCCTTTTCATCTGGGCAATTTAAATTTATTTTTCCCACTTGTAGATCTATACAGAAATCATTAGTTTGTGTATCACTTCCTTTTAAACATGTAACTGAAGACCACAGAGAGAGAGATTGCCATTCTTAAGCTCCCTTTTAGTGTAATGTAATGACAGTGTCTGGGTGGTGCAGTTCCCAGAGTTGGCAGTTTGGAGACCCACATATCTAATCTTCAGGTAGCTACTGTCAGTAACTGCTCTGTGGTATTTCTCTGGTTTTAAGGCAGCTTCTTGGATTTTACTGCTTTTTGAAAGATTTCAGTTGTACATTGCATGCTAAGTATGTTAAACCTGTTGGCCAGTTTTATCACATGTGTGATGGAACAGCTGAATTCTGGAAAATAGCTGATTGAGATTTATTCTTAGAAATTTCACCTCCAGGGATGAGTAAGAAGAGGGAGAAATTGGTATTGGGGGGGCATCAGGGAATCTACTCAGGTGGGCTTGTGCTTCTCTGGTTTCTCTGCCTAATGTAATGCAAAGTCAAGCCAAGCTTCTCCTACTGCAAAGAGATTGCTAATCGCTCTTAACGGGTCCTCCTACACCTGAAGGCACGTGTCCCAGTTCAGTGGGATGTATCCAAGCAGTCAGGCATCCACCTTAGCCAATGCCTTCAGCTGCTCAGTGTCTTAAACAGCACACTGAGCTGAGCACAAGCCAGAGCCATCAGTACTCTGTTCATGGAAATATTCACGGCAGTCTCAGGTGTTACAGCCCTCTTCTTTCAGTGTTTGGTCCAAACTTAAACTGATTTAAGACTGCCATAAAAGTACTGATCCCAGGGCAGTATTTGATTGCCATTATATTGATATTTGTTGCTGTGCTGGAATGCCCTTTTTTCCATACCTCTAAAATCTTAAATCATTTCTTTCTGTAGTCACTGTAATTTACTCAGCTTACCCCTGCTTTATGGAAGATGCAAGTCTTTGTGGGCTTCCAGTCAGACTTTTCAAGCAAAATAATAAATTGTGTAGGCTAAGAGAAAGCCTCTTTTCATCATGTCGACTTCTGAAGACCATACTTGAGGGACTGCTGAGTGAGAAAACTTGTCAAGTGTTTCTTGTGCACAACTGTAAATATACTGATCTATCTCCATAGATCCTGTATTCATCCACTGTTTAAGTAGGGGTATAATTTTTACCTCTTGCACATGATCTTGGTGTCTCTGATGGGGTGCTTCGGGGGAGGGCTTTAGGAGCAGCAGACTGCTCAGTCTTAGTAGCATTTACTTTGAAGTAGGTATTTTCTGGATTCAGATGTTGCATGTTTTCTGTGGGTTTTTTTCAGGACAATGCCAGTGTAAAATCTTCCAGCAGCTTGGAGCCCAATTTGTTTTGTGATGAGGAAATCCCCATTAAATCAGAAGAGGTGGTGACACACATGTGGACTGCTCCCTCGTTCTGTGCTGAACACGCCTATTCCTCTGCTTCTAAAAGCTGCTCTCAAGGTATTTGCTCTCAAGGTATTCGCATACGTTGAGATAAAATTAAATTAAGATCAATTAAGATTAAAAAACTGGGGTGAGCAGTCAGTGAGGAGGGGAACTTCTCTGTTATCCACACCAGTTGTACAGTGTAGATTGTCTGCAGGAAGGTACAGCAGAGTTACATTGCAGTTAGTTTCCTGATGTTTGATATATAAACCTGTATCAGTGTCTTTTGGTTGTTACTGTTTCCCACCTCAGATTGTTGTAAAAAGTATGTCATTTCCTTTGGTTTTGATCTCTTCCTTTTTTTCTTTATGTGGCCTTGCCTGGGGAGGTTTAGGTTGGATATTAGGAAAAATTTCTTCCCTGGGAGGGTGGTCAGGCATTGGAGCAGGCTGCCTGTGGAAGTGGTGGAATCACTGTCCCTGGAAGTGTTCAGAAAACACGTGGGTGTGGCCCCTGGGGACCTGGTTTAGTGGTGGGCTTGGCACAGACTGGATAATCTTAGAGGTCTTTCCCAGCCTTAATGATTCCGTGTCCTGGCTCCCTCTGAAAGGTTCTAGCACTCCAAGGAAGCAGCCTCGGAAGAGCCCCCTGGTACCTCGCAGTTTGGAGCCCCCTGTGCTGGAGCTGTCACCTGGAGCAAAAGCTCAGCTGGAAGATCTGATGATGGTAGGAGATCTACTGGAGGTATCTCTGGATGAAACTCAGCACATCTGGCGCATTTTACAGGCCACTCATCCACCCTCTGAGGACAGGTTTCTTCATGTCATGGAGGTATGGAACTCGTAGAAATAGTCTGGTGTGGAACAAAAATCCCACCATGTGCTGTTGGTGGATTTATATAAATATGATCTTGAATAGTTGAGTGCTCAGTTGCTTGACATGTTTTGATTCCACCTGGCGAGAGTACTAGATTACAGAAAATAACTCAATAAGTGGTCCAGAAATTCAGTTCTTGATCACTCATGCTGTAGCACTGTCCTCCACAGTGAACCATATTTAGAACAGTTTTCTCAGGTAGTTCCATGTGCAAACCTTAGTTTAGAAGGTAACAGATTAAGGGAGGAAACACTCCTCTTGATTATACCTGGAAACAGAACTAATCTGCAAAAGAGTTACAAGAAACATTTAGGAAGATAGAAAGTTACACTTAGCTTATATAACATGATACTTGTATGTTACTGAACTTTGTTACTGAGGAAAATACATTTTGATAATGCAGACAATGAGATTCGTGTTCTTCCTCAGAATAACATAGACATAGCAATTTTTGTATTGATACACTGTGAAGATGTCCTGACTGCTTTGCCAGCTGCCAGTGGATCAGGCAGGTTTATCTGCTGATTCTGGGGTCTAGTCAAAATCACTTAGCTACGTTCATGCAGAGGGTAAGGGATGTGTGCTGGAAGAGGAGGTCAGCTGCTGGGTTGCAGAGCTTGAGTGGAGCCCATTTTTTATCATCTGCCAGTTGCAGCTCGGGGTCAGTTTGACCATGTGTAACTGTAGATTATGTGATGGCTTGTTGGGTTACTGAGCTGCAAAGGGAGAACACAAGATGATGGTTCTTTCTTGGCTTTTTGGTGGTATGCAGTAATACAAGATGGAAGGTTACGTGCTGTGAACAGTGAGGTTAGGTGAACATATTAATTGGTGTCTCATTTTCTGAGTGCCATCCCTACACAGTGGGTGAGTTAAAGTGGTGCCAAACTGCATCAGTCAGAGCTGTGTAGTATAAAGCTGCCCCTGGCTCCCAAGTGCTGCTGCTTTACCACCTTTCAGCCCGAGTACTACATAAGCTTAATGTTCTTTTAATGTAGTGGTTTTGGCAGGGAGTTGATTGAGGAGCAGTCTTAATGCCAGCAAGTAACAATTTATAAATAATATGCCAGACTGTTATATTAATAGTTAAGCAATGGTTTCTTCCAGGGGAATGGGGTGAGAGGTGTAGAGTGTGTTACAATGTTTTCTGGTTAACCTGTATGAATACTTGCTTGAGCAGAACTGCTCATTTTGAATTGAATATATTCTCTCTCTGTTTACATACGAAATAAGTAGACTTCTGTAAAAGAATCTTGAGAGGACTTGGTTTTGGGTGGAGTAGCTATATTAAGTAATGTGCAGTAAACAGTCTCTTTACTGGCTTATAGTATGTTCTTAATCTATTAATAATTATTTAGGGTAAAGTATATAGCGGCATTAACTGAAATCAAGTCAGTCCTGTTTGTACAAAGGACGACACAAGTTAATCTTTCAGACATAAATGGGACTTGTCACTGTGAGTGCCACCTGCAGGGACGGAGTTGGCCAGCTTTAAGCCCCACTTCTGATCTGAATCTGTTATTTAAGAGCTCTTGATGACGCCAGGGTATTTACAATGTCTGCCAGTTTGGAAGCCATTCAAATAACGGATGTTACTTTCTCTTCATGCTTGAGTTGATGATACATTTTAAGAATTCACCAATTACTCTTTCTTAATCTCCAAAACAGCAGTTGCTTTCTCTCAAAAATAATTACAGGCAAGACTAACCTCGGATGAAAAATAAGCAAGAGCATCTAACAAATGATTAATCTTCTCAACTTCTATTAAAAAACAATGTGAGAAGGGAGTTGCAATTATTGCTTATTTTGCCTTCTTACCCTTGCTGATAATTTACTTTTTCCACTGGGTATTTTTGGCTGATTGTACTTTGACACAGTTGATAACACTGAATTTTTTATAGAACGGTGAAAATGAAGTTAAGTGATTTTTTTTTTTTTTGTTTAGAATTTGTAACAGTATGTTGTTGACTAGATTTCTTCATGCCATATCAGGGTAAAGGTAAGTATATTTCTGAGACCTCAGGCTTGCAGGAAATTCATGTATGAATAAAATACATATCTTTTTCTATGAAGGATGACAGCATGGATGAAAAACCACTGAAAATGAGAGGGAGGGACTCTTCTGAGAGGAAGCGGAAACGAAAACTGGAGAGAGCAGAGCAGTTCTTTGGAGATATGAAGCAAAAATCTAAAGAGCTGAAAAAACTGGAAAAACCCAAGAAGAAGAAGCTAAAACTCACCATGGATAAGACAAAGGAGCTGAACAAGCTGGCAAAGAAACTGGCTAAGGAAGAGGAGCGGAAGAAGAAGCGAGAGAAGGCAGTTGTTGCAAAGGTAGAACTGGCAAAGGAGAGCACAGAGAAAAAAAGAGAGAAGAAGGTTCTGGATATTCCTTCCAAGTACGACTGGTCAGGAGCAGAAGAGTCGGATGATGAGAATGCTGTGTGTGCTGCTCAGAACTGCCAAAGGCCCTGCAAGGACAAAGTGAGTTTCCCCTTGGTTCTGTCAGGCAATTCCATGCTGAGTCAACCCCTGTGCCAGGTAATATTTAAGTTGAACAGCATGAGAAACCCAAAGTGGCGTGGTTAGAAATGAGAGAGTATTGAGCAGTACTTGGGTAGGTACATGGATTTAGCAGATTAAAATGTAGAGCTTCCTTATTCTCTTAGGTACTTCAAAACAGAAGATGGAAAATTAGAATCTGGGAAAAGGTACTCTGTTTTGGTCAGGAAGTTTAACTTCTTCAAGCTGTGTAATTTTTTGTTGACTATGTGCAACATGCACATATGCATTGACTGATTCAAAGGATTAATTCTTTGACTCAGAAATGTTCCTGGCTTTACTGTGTTTCTGAGCACGAGTGGGATGTGTGATGTTCCTAAATGAAGTAGATTTTCTGTATTTCTTGCATACACTCTGTGAATGGTGATGCTGCAGGCTGAGTGATCTACAGACTTCAGTGGTTCATTGTGATTGTTGAAGATAAATAATCAATCATTTTAGTCCTGATTGGATTATTGCAAAAGAAACTTGTTCTGCCTCTGTGGTACTGCTGGTCCTGATTGTCAGCTTTTAATACAGACTGATGATCAAAAATTTTTTCAAAATGTTTTTTCTGTACATTTCTGTACTTTTGTACTTTCAACAGGTGAATGCCATACATACATACTTGTCAAAAAATGGCAGATACAGGAATGTAATGGCTGCAGCTGTGATGTCCATTACTAATTACTTTGGACAATTTGCTCAGGAGTAGTTGGCTACGAACTAACGTAAAATCTGTCTGATGATAATGTTTCTTCATTTTATATAGGTTGCCACTACTGTTGTTTTTCAGATACATTTTCACATTCCCCTGTAAGTTGAGAGCAGATCTACAGCAGTAAAAATTTTTATAGCTGTACCAGTGGATGCCATTAGAATGGTGAATGTGTTTCTTACCCTGCAAATCTGAGTTTCTGCCCACTGACTCCAGTTAACATACACTGTTATTCAAAGAACTGCATAAATCACGTAACTCATCTTTATTTCCTTCCTACTTTCTGATTAATTTATTGTCTTTTCCAAATTGTTCTACAGCAAGTTCAGCTCAGTTTGTGTTGTAGCTTAAATGTTCTGACACTTAGAGTTGCAAAAGCCACTGTTTGAAAATGCAGTCTAAGAGGGTGTGTTTGGAGACTCTCACCTATGCCGAAGTAACCATCCCTGAGCATTTTAAATGTGTTTTAGCACACCTCCTTTCATTTGAGGAGAGCTGAGTCATCTTCCTCAGAAGTAGTTGTGTTTGTATTGTTGCAGGATGCCAGAGGGGCAAGGTTTGTTGGAAGAGTTAGTTTTTATTAAACTGAAGTAATTTGTTAAAGCAAGCTCTGTAGGGGCAGTCATTTGTGCTCCAAAGCTGTTGTGTTCTTGGTAGCTCAGGTAGGTTTAACAGGAGTTGTTTTGCTCACAGCAGCCGTGCCTGTCTGTCCTTCCTTGTGCCATGCTACGTGTTGCTGCTGTGCTCTCTTGCAGGTGGACTGGGTGCAGTGTGACGGGGGCTGCGATGAGTGGTTCCACCAGGTGTGTGTCGGGGTGTCCCCAGAGATGGCTGAGAACGAGGATTACATCTGTATAAACTGTGCCAAGAAGCCCCTGCAGGGCCCCAGCAGCCCTGCTCACGCCCCGCCTCCCCCCTTCTTGCTGAGCTACAAACTACCAATGGAAGATCTCAAGGAGACGAGTTAGCAACTGCTCGGTGCCCAGAACTTGTTGGGAAATGGACCACTGGAACCCTTCAGAAAGAGAGGGTTTGAAGCTGATGTAGCCCCTGAGCTTCACTTGCAAGGATGTACAGACGTGCAGCGGAGTTGGTCGTTCCTTACAGCTGGCTTCCTTGGGACAGCGGGAATGTCGAGGCACCGTGGCACCGGCTCATCTATGCAGACACCGCCTGATAGGAGCTCCAGCCAGTGTGCTCTGACTCGAGTGTTTCCATCTCCGAGTGTGGCTGCTGCTCCCACGGACTGAGCTAACTCGAGGCTGTTAGATTAGACACTTGAGGGTGGTAGAAGTCCCTGTTGGCAGTGGAGCTGGCCTGGAACTGGTGGGCATGGGCTGGAGCTCTTAGACCTGCCAGGTTACCCCAAGGAGGTGACTTTGGAAGTTATCTTTGGCCTCTCTATGCCAACCCAGCGTGTAGAGCAATGTCTTGGGAGAGTGAAATTGCCTCCATGTCCAGGCAGCTAACACTACACTATAAGGGTGGGAGCAAGTGGATGAATTTCTTTTAATTTCTCTTTTGTAGCTAAAGGGCAGAGGAGCTCATAATCTCAGAAATCCGCAAAGGTTCTGTTTACCAAAAAAGAAACCCAACTCTACTCCACTAGGCAAAATTTTTTTCCTCAATGGGAAACAACCGATCTTCCTGTCCTGAGGAGGGCCAGAAAGCATTGATAACATTGAGCTAGACCAGACCTTGGGAAGAGCAGAGTGCTTCCCTTTCCACAGGGATGCTCTCTCCTGTTCTAGGCTTTGCTTAGAGTTCTGCACTCCTGCACATTAAAGTTGTGTGGCGCAGGATGGAGCTGGCAAGGAGGTACAGCACCCAGGGCACAGCTTCTGAGATCTGTGCCCAGGGATGGATGGGAAGGAAAGAAGACAGCCCACTTACCTCAGAGGTTACAGTGACATGTGCTTCTGTGAAAAGTTTCACTCACAACTCTTTCCAGTATCACCAGGCTAAGGGCATGGCCTCCTGTGATACCAGCAAGCAGTCTGCAGATACTGTTCACAGTGCAAACCCCCTCCCTGCTGGCTGTGCTGGATCTGTACCAGTGTACAATCAGCAACAGTTCTTGTTTGAAGTTGCCCCTGGCTTTGCCAGAGGACCAGAGGGCTTGGGGTCATCCTGGGTGACAGTTTTAGTAAATCCATTTTTAAAGAAGGACTTGTTTTTACTTTTTTCTAAATGTCTCAGACTACTGACTTGTTCTATAAATAGATTATTTTTCTTTGATTTTTTTATACTTACCACTGTTAACCAGCAGCACAGACAGAGGTTCACAAAGCAAAAACCTGCCCGTGGGCTTGGGTTTTTTTACTCCATTCCTTCCTTGTAGTACAAGGAATTAGCAGTTACCTTCCCCATTCTAGCTTGACCAGCTGCCTGTGTTTAAATAGGTAAATACATTTCATGTGCTACCTTTGTGTTTGGGTTTGTTCCTATTAGTGGGGCATCTGGGCCTTAATGACTCCAGTGGATGCTGGCCTTGTGTATGTGAATGTCTGAAGTCAGCCCCTGGGCTGTCTTGTCCCCCTCTCCACTCGCTCCCTATTGTGTTTCCATTCTTCTGCAGTTCTAGGAGTGTTGTAAGTAGTGTCCAGTCTTACTAGGAGCTGGACTGGGATTTAAAGAAATATTGACAAAAACAAAAGTGTGCTGTCTTGACTGTTCTGTGTCCCTTCTCCTGTTCTCTAATATTTGGAAGTTTATTTATCTGGCAGAATTATCCATCCAAAAAAAAAAAGAACAAAAACAAACGAACTCAGCTCAGGTAGACAGAACTTTGTTTTCTTCTATGTGTGCCTGCTACCTGGGAAGAGGAAAATGTGCAAAAGAAAAAGAAATAAGATGGAGGGCAGAAGATGCAGGGTCTTGGGAGCTTTGAGTGCAAATTGGACACAGACTTCTAATTCCAGCTCCTTGAAGACTTAATGAGGTGTTAAAAGCAAAAGCAAGCTGTGGTTAAGCATGTGGCTGAACGGGCACCCTAGCAAACTTAAGAGTATTATTTGTTTACTTATTTATGAAGGAGTCTATGCTTTAGATAGACATACACTCTTTTTGCCTCCAGTTACATTTTTTTTTCCTTCTCAATGTATGCTTAGTTTTGGTAAACTGATTTAAACAGTTGTTACTTTCCTTCAAGCTTTAACTGATGGTACTACATAAATGTTTCCCTATATGGAGTGGATAAACTATCTGTCACAGATGTTTAATCGTTCCAGAAGTAGACTAGTACAAGATTTCTTAAAGAATCCCAGTGTTCTGTATTCTTTCCTGACTCCTAGAATTTGTGACACAACAGGGAAAATATGGTTAGCATCTCCTGTGAGCCACTGAGCATTTCCTCGTAACCATTCCTGCGTTCTCTGTCACGATGAAGTCGTTGTTGTATGTAATCACCATCAACTGGAAAAGAGACCTTTGAGTAAACCTGCATTGCATGTTCCTGTTTCTCTGCGTAGAAGGTGTGGTGGAGAGTGTTGACAGTAGCACTAGTCACAGCAAGATGGAAACAAACAGCTCTACAGTGCAACCGTGGTCATTCTGCTTGTAACAAGCACGGGAAAGAGCAAGCAACAGAAAGAAATGTGCAAATCATATGCAAAAGTCACGTTTTTAGTAGCTGTTTTTCATGTAGCCACATGGAGAGCCTCTGTTCCACTGTTGAAAGGAGGTTGCCACACTTCTTTCTGGTCACAGATGTCTTGTCTGCTTTTGGATAAGGTGTTCATAAACTGAAGACCATTATTAGCTTTACATCTTATTGTTTTAAGCTTGTTTTTTAAGAGCGTAATTCCTATCGAAGGATTGCTGATAGTATGAACTTATGAATAAATGTTAACTTTTGGAAAAACCCGTAGATATGTAGTTAGTGGTTGAGAAACCTGAAGCTGCAGCTGTGGTATTGTCTCCAGATCCTAGGGGTTTGAATTTTTGTAAAAGCATATGCAGAGAAGCCATCTAAAATTAAGGCAAGATAAAAATGTTCTTACAGGTCTGCTGCAGCTGTGGGAAAACTCTCTCATGCTTTGGGGACAAAATCTCAGTGCACAAAAAGTATTAGCTTGTGTATCTAGAAAGGTACACATCTTAATACTGGAGTCAACAAAGGCTGCTTGCCACTGCTGGTGTTAATTCTTTTCATGTGTCTGATACAAAAGGTCAAAGAAATTACCTGAGCTGTTGTGCGGAGCTGAAAATGGCCGGGGCTTGAGTTGTATAGCTTATACAAACTATGTGTTTTCAGATTTTTCTTGTCAAAAACAGGGCCAGGAACTTGGCAGCTCTGCTTGCAGAGAGATGAATGTCACTCCTGACCTTCACTACCATTGCCTTTAGGATTTCTGCTTTTGACAGTTCATCTGCAACTGAATGCTTGTGCACCCTGGACTACTTCATAATGAGAGCTTGAGGTAATGTTGTTGATACTATGGGCATTATCTGAAGGGATTGGAATTCAGTCACGCAGCATAAGGTAACAGGCAGTTGTCTCTTGTATCAGCCACACTGTGAAACTTGCATTGATCCTTTCAGTTTTTAGAATCATAGAGTCATTTAGGTTGGGGGGTACTTCTGGAGGTCATCCAGGTCAACCTCCTGACCACAGCAGTGCCAGCTTTGAAAGTAGGTGAAATTTTTCAGGGCTGTGTCCAATAAAATGTTGAGTATTTCCAGGGATGAGCATTTGACAACCTCTCTGATTTCCCCTTTGGTTTTGTAACATCTTCAGTGGAACTTGCAGTAATGTGCTTGCTGCCACTTGTAGAGTCTGGCTCTGTATTGTCTCTAATCATCCATTTGGTAGTTGGAGCCTGCAGGTGCTGCAGCCTTGATTTCCAAGCTAAACAAACCCAGCTCAGCTTCCCTTGAGCCATGGCATGAACTGCAGACTTTTGACAGTCTTGGTGGTCCTTGTTGCAGGTTGGTCAATGTACTGAGGAGCCCAAAACTGGGTATGTTCCTCTAGATACAGCTTAGAAGTGTTGAATACAGGGGAAAATAACTTCCTTTAACCTGCTGCTCATACTTCTGCTGTGCAGCCTCCTACAGGGCTGGTCTGTACAGCTGCAAGTACTGCTGACTCCTTTTCATTCTGGCCACTGTTGGCCCCTGGCCTTCTGGTTTATAATTTCTCAGATGCAGGACTGGTGGATTTAAACTTTCCATCAGCACATCCCTTCAGCCAGGAAAGATCCAACTGAATGGGAGTTCCCTCCCATGTTTTGGGCTCTGCTGCTCCTGTCCTCTGCCAGCATTGTTCGGTGTCATCTGAGTGTGCTCTGTGCCACTACCCAGGTGGGTAAGAAAAAACACCTGAGGTACTGCACTTGCAGCTGGCCCTCTCCAAGATTTCAGATTGGTGACTGCTGAAGCCTGAGCATAGAACTCCACCCCCTTTTTCACTGCCATTGTAGCTTGTCTATCCACTCCCTCGGTGTGTTTTTGCTCTAAGTCAGGGTAAACACCCACAACCAGATTGGGCTAAGATTATGGTGGTGACTGTTACCAGTCACCTCATCCCTCAGGGGTGTGGATATTGCTTTGAGGAGGATTGGTTCCATAACCTTTCTCCATTGAATGGGCGAGACGTACACAGGATTCATCACAGTCTGTCAAGAAAATGATCTTCCATACAGATGTTTTCCTAGGCATGGAAAAAGGTTCTTAGATATCATTCCTGAAATAACTGCTAAAACTGCTCTAAGAACTTGAGTGCTGTAGTCTGCTAAAAGCAAGATTTGAGGCTTACTCCAGTTAGATGCAAATGAAAAGCAGGGAACTCCTTCACATCCTCTGCAGCTGTGGTCACTAAGAAATGTGTTTGGTCAGCCTGCTTGAACCAAACAGGAACTCTGCTTGGAGCACCGAGGCAGCAGGGAGGTGCAGTAAAATCCAGCCCTTATCGGAATTCCAGCCACGCTGGCTTTGGGAGGATGATAAATGCGTGGGACAGCTGGAAACTGCACAGCAAGACATGGAGAGTATTGAGCTTTGTGTAATGGGATGGCTTGGCTCAAGTGAGTGTTAAGTTGTAGGTAGAGAAAATGAAAGTAGCAAGGATTTGTTGAAAAACAGAAGTATTTGTAAGGAGCTGTGCTCTGAGTGCCTTTGGAACAGAAGCTCTGCTGCAGTGAATAGTTTTAATCTGAGGTGGGGCATGTGTCTTACCTGGAGGTTTTTCAGAGGTCAGTTTTTGGTAGTCCCTATCCCCCGCCACGGCCCCCCAAAGTCATTCAAAGCCGAGTGTCAGAGGGAGCTGCTGTGGGTACCTAGATCCGAGGGGAGCAGCCAGCCCTGCACACAGGTCCTGGGAGGATGGTTGGTGTCTCTGGCCAGCCTGGCACCTGCCGTGAGGGGGTGGGTAATTTTCCAGCGGGATGAAGGGCTGCATCCTTGTCTGGGCCGGTGCAGCCCGAGCTCGGCTCTCCCCCAGCGATGGGCGCGGCCGGCGCTCCCCGCACAAGGGAGGTGTTTGCTGCTGCTGCTGATCGTGACAGGAGCGGTGGAGCCCACACAAACCCCTGCCACGGGTTTGAGAAACAGCTCAGGTTTTAGCGGGATGTGGGATGAGTAGCACTTTGTTTACTCCTGTCAGCCAACGATTTAACTTTTCACTTCATACAGCTGGAAACTGAGTTAATCTAGACACTGTCAGTGCATTGACAGCGTTACAACCCATTGTTTCCTTTCCCGAGTCTCTTAGGCAGGAGAGAGGCAGGAGGCAGATGCTTTAGCTTTGCCTGAAAACAGTTTTGGGAGAGGATCGCCGCTGAGAAGCCCTGGTGGAGAAGTGGAACCACTGGCAGCGACCCTGCCTGATGCTGGTGGCGCAGCCCCAGGTGAGGGTGTGGTGCTGCTGCTCTCGCCTGCTGCTCCAAGGGGAGGCTCCGTGACCCAGGTTTGTATCCCACTGGTAAGGTTTGAGCACGGCCTGGTTTCTCACTGTCCAGGCCTTCCCATCCACCGAGGCACTGGCTTCCTCTGGCTTCTGCTACAAATAATCCTGGAATGGTCAGACTGGGATTTAGGGGTGTTAGAGAGTACACAAAGCTGAACAAATAAATAATGGAGTACACAGCCACGGAAAAGCTGTTCATAACTTAAAGGATGGGGTTTTTTCTTGCTGAGTAATGTGATTCTAGGAAGCTGATGGGTCAGATTCCTGTTTGGAGCAGAAAATGGGCATGACCTTTGTGTAACTCCTGTTTACAGAGTGTGCAGAGGGTGCTGCTGGACAAGCAGCACCCGAGATTTCTGCAAAAAGGAGCTTGCTTTTGCCTTGTCCTAAGCAGCAGCTGTTCCATGTCCCTGCTTCTCTCTCAGCTCCGGTGATCTCAAACACAATTGTTTCTTGTGCTTTTTGCTTTCAGCCCCCAGGGCCTTTCACTACACCTTGGGCAGTCCCTGCTCTCAGGGAAGTGAGGCCAAAGAGAATCGGGACAAACTTCCTCTGCAGACTTTGGTTTTGCTCCTCCCAAACTGCTTTTCTTTCCCAGCAGGCAAGGTCTTGTCTCCCACCCTCTTAGGGCTGCCTGGCTACTCCTACAGAAGCTGCAGGACTGCAAGCTGTCCATTGGCATCATTAGGACCAGATTTGGGCAGCAGTAAAACAGCTGTTTTCTGGTTTGCTCATGTGTGAATCCACAGGTTCTGTAGTAGGAGGGTGTATGCAGTTCCAGCCTTGTGGTAAGAACCTTTCAAGGTAAATTAGAATATCAAAGACCAGTCTCCTTTTTTCCTCTAGATCCCAGTTATGGTGAACACCAGAATTAAATGTTCCATTGGCTCCATGTTTTCAATTAATTTCCCCAATCTGAATACATAATCTTGGGGTTTTTGTTTGTTTGGAGTTTGTTGTTTGTTTTGTTGTTTTTTTCCCCTTCCCTGATCACCATTAAAGCTTTGTATTTGGGCTGTGACAGACTTAAAGAAACCACGTTCCCAGCACTTGTCAGATGGTTGGCAAGCAGTGCCTGACCCTCTGCCTTAGCTTGCAGGGATCAGGAGTGAAGTGTCCTTGTCAAAAAGAGCTGTGATGCTATGAGCCTGTCTGGCTGAAGGGAAGTACTGAATTAATGTTCATGATGGGAATACCTGGTGTTTGGGTGTATTTCTCCATGTGAGCTCATGATCTGGTCAGCCCCCTGAGCATCACTGTTTGAATTCCTGGTGGCAGAAGGGTGACGTGGCTTGGAATTTGATAGTCAAAACTGGCAAAGAGGGAAGCTCATGAGCAACAGCAGCCACCCTTTTGTTCCCTCAGAAGGGCTCTCAGGCCACCTTCTCCCTTTAGTGGGTGTGCAGTGACCCCCACAACCCAACCAGACCAAGTCTGTGTCTCTTTGCTGAACCCTCTGTGCCTGGGCACCCATCCCTGCTCCACTGCCACTCCTCCTCTGGGCTGGAAGGGTTAGCTTTCTTCAGGCTTCACCTGCAGCCAGTCTGAAGCTTAACTTCTCATCTCTGGCACTCACCAACAGAAAAATAAGATTGCCTTAAGTTATCAAAACTGACAAATTCCTTTTTTTTTTTTTTTTTTTTTTTTGAGGAAAAATGAATAAGCCTGAAAGAAAGAGGTTTGGTGCCATATGTTGCAACTGACTACCAGAACAGGAATGACTTGTAGCCGGGGGATCAGCCATGGTGTGAAGGCTTGTGGTTCTTGCTTCAGGCAGAATTCCACCCACCTGGGAAGCTGAGTGAAGGCTCGAGGCCTTGCTCACATTATGCCCCAGAGCCCCACCATGCATGGAGCCAGTTTGGTGATGGGTGCTGGGGAGTGAGTGCAGCTCCTCTTCCCTGTCTGCAGGGACCTCAGCAGGGCAGCCAAGGGCAGGCTGGAGAAGCAGCCTGGCAGCACAGCTCCCTCTGCTTCCTCCTGCACTGCCTTGGGCTGCTGGGGACCAGAGCAGCAAAACAAGAGACAAACTGCGGCTGCTGAGCAGTGGCTGGGAGCTGTGGCTCTCACTCACTCCTTGTGCTCAGACGAGAGCTGTTTGGGATGTTTTTAAGAGAGAACATCTCCTGACAGTACAAGGATTTTTTTAAATCTGCTGTAATTCTGATTTTTGGAAGCTGGAAAAACTGAACTCATGTTTTATTTCTTTTTGACCATTTTTTTGAATGCCCGAACTTTTCTTTTGTCAACTTTTGCACAGAAAACTTCTTTTTTTGAGAAACTTCTAAAATCTCTGTCTCACTCTGTCAACCAGTGACTAGCTGATTACTGAATTTTCTCCCAGAATGGAAACTTTGTGTTCTGAGTAGTTACCAGCTCAGTAGTTGTGAATTAAGAAATATCTTTTTTTTTTTCCTTTACTTTTTAGAGTGTTTAAAGAAGTATGAACAGATGCTCTGAGATCACTGCCCAAATCTTGCTCATTTAAAACCAGATTATGGGTTTTCTGTGGAGGAATCAGTTAAGTGAGTACAGCCCTGTCTAACCTCTGAGGAAAGTTTTTCCATTTTCCTGCCAGAACATCCCCCTTGCAGGCAGACAGGGTGCAGGGATATGCAAATCCCTTCCTTATCAATGGCTTTGATGTCATTCTTTCTGCAGACAGTCACTTTCAGACTTAAATCTTCACCTCAGAGGAGCAGGCTGTGCAGTGCATAAGGAAAGACCATCAGTGGTCCCAACATACAGCTCCCTCTCTATTTACCCTGTACCTGATCAATCTGTTCCTCTGATGCTTCTCACTTCAGGGCCACTCAAGCACCACTGATGTCATTACTAGCCTGGAATTATTATTTCCTTTGTTATATGATTCTTGATATGAAAATGTCCTCCCGCTGTTTCCTTTGGCTGCAACAACAAACTGGTGAGTTTTAATTTGTTGATGCAACTACCAGCTCTCACATCAGGAGGCCCATGACTAGATTTTGGAAGAGCAGTGACTTCTGCCCTCTCCCTAAAATGTGTTTGGGCTCTTTTCCTGCAGTTACTTTGCAAGGGTTTGTTCAGGTTGCTGTAAAGTGGAAATAGGAAAGAGGCCTGAGGAACTGGTGGTACCTGCTGGAGTTGAGAGGAAAGTAGCAGGAGATGCTAAAAAAATTGAAGTCTCCAGGCTCAGGAGTCTTTGCTTGCTACTCAGCTCCTGCTTATATTATATTGCATTTTATTATTTTATAAACATTTATGTAGGTATCTATACATACGTGCTTATAACAGCATAACCTTGCAGTGCTTGCACTTCACCCATGAAAAAATTAGGATACTTCTGTATTCTGAGCAGAAAAACGCCTTTTCCTTGCTCATGTGTGCAGAGGGCCAGAGTGTCTAACAGGACAGGGGACTGAGGAGCAGTGAAAGCAGAGGTAAGATACTGATCTGCCCCTGCACTCCTGCTGCAGCTGTGCCTGTGCGTGCAATACTGCGTGTTCCTGCTTTAGCCTTGGGCTTGGTGCTCCAGACAGCCAAGGGCACACCCAAGGAGCACCCAACAGCACCCTACTGTTTTCATCCTGGTCTGGGGGAAACCGCTGGCACTGGGCACAGCCGAGGGAGGGGTGACAGGAATCTGCAGCTCTGCTGCTGCTGGGAATTCGTGCTGCAGCCAAAGCAGCTCTAGGGGCACTGTTCTTTTTGGTCTCAGCTTATCTCCTGTGCTCTGCCGTGGCCACAGAGAGGGGCAAACCCGCAGGCTGTCACCTACACACCGAGCCCAGTGTGAGCACTGCCCGCAGCTCCTGCCTGCAGAGGGGCAGGGGCACGGCAGTGCTGCCCTCAGGAGCAGCTTCTCCAGCACTCTGAGCATGCCAGCCCACACTCCCAGCAGTCCCTGAGCTCTGGCTCATGCAGAAATGTCACCTGCTTATCTCCGGTGTGCAGAGCACGGTGTCTGCACAGAGAGGAATCTTGCACCACAAACCTGGGCACAGAAGTGAGGCCTCTGCTGCTCTGCAGCCATCCAGGGAGGACAGGGTTCTTCCAGCCTCAGGATTCTCATCCTTCAAGCCATTATTTGGAAGCAGTTATTCCCTAGGGAGGCTGTGTCTGAATGAGGCTGTCTGAAAGGCTGCAGCAGGATCTTCTGTCATGCAGGAGCTGCAAGCCCTGGCTTTTTTCTTCTGCCATTGTAGTTCCAAAATGTACTTGCCTTCCTGGGACAGAGCTTAGTGGCTCAAGCAGGAGTCAATCCTTGGTGCTTGCTTTGGCTTCTTTCTCTGCTGAGCAGTCTCCAGGCTCCTGTAATGTGCCAGCCAGTGTCAGCCTCTATTTATCCCCTTTCTGTGCATATTTGTGACACTTTGCTCGCTACAGCTGTGGTTGCTTAAGCTGCATAACATTTTCAGGCTGAGCAGGCCAGTAGCAGGGTGGTTATCAGATGGAGGAAACGCGTCGCGTTTGCTCTGGCCTTTGGTTCCCAGATAAGGCAAGGGTGAGTTGTGTTCCTGGAAGCTGGGAGGTGGCTCACAGGGTTGCTCTGCCTCAGCACACGTGAAGGCAGCTTGTTCTGAGTGACAGAGGAGCAGAGGGGGAGGTGGCACTGGGGCACAGTTGCTCTCAGTGCTCAGCAAAGGCCAGATGTGGCTGGTGGCTTTTCACATTGGGAATGTGAAGCAGCAGCAGTGGTACCCAGGCCACTCTCCTGGAAGACTTTGGTGGTTTGGAGCATAATTCATTTAAAAGTAGCTGCTGCTTGCAGAGCAGCAGGAGGTTGTGCTTGTCCCCCTGTAAACATTTCCCTCTCCTTTTTTCCCCTCCTCATTCCTCTATGTAGGTGCCTCTTGAAACCCTCCTCTTTTTAGGTGGAACTACCTCTCCAGGTGGCTGGAGGGGACTTGGTGCTTTGGAGGAGAGAAATCCAACCCTTGTTCCCTGCTCAGCTGGACATAAATGTGAAGCAAGACCAGACCTGGGAGTAGGTTCTGTGGTTGCTACCACAGCATGAAGCATCAGCACTCCTGGGGTGGGCTGGGGCCAGTTCTTAGGCACATCTGACCCAGAAAATGTGGAAGGACCTTATTATCTCCAGAGGCTTTTCTTCCACATTTGCTTTCTTTGGGCTGTGAGCACTTCCCTGGGAGCACAGCCTCAGCTGTGGTGGAAGACTGGCACCAAGCTGAAGGCGGAAATCTTGGCAAATATTCTAAGGTAAAGAGAAAGATAAGAGCAAAATGCAACATCAGTCACCAGCCTTTAGGATTTTCCAGCTCTTGTCCTGGCCGAGGTCTGAGGCACTCTGACAGTGACCTCCCTCGTCCAGAGCTCTTGCTCTTCTCCAAAATGGGTGTTGGGGAGAAGTGTCCAAGCCAGCCATGCCCCAGCTGGCACAGCTGCTCCGTGCTTGGCAGCCTGCCTGGACCCAGAGGCTGCTGCAGGACCTGCTCTGGAGGCATTGCTCCAGCATGGACTGTCCCAGGAAACGGTGGGTGGCAGCCTGGCTGCCTGGGATGGGGCTGGGAGGAGTGTGGCTGCTCTGGCTGGTGCCATCGCCAGCCCTGTGCTCTGAGGGCTTCCTGAATAGGCAGCCTCTCATTCCACACCCTTTTCAGGGAGGCCACCCACAAAGTAACCCCCTTGTGCCATCTTGGGGGTTGGCATGAGAGTGATGCTTGTGGGACCGGTGCCAGCATCGCTGCTGCTGCTTGCCAGCACTTGTGGCTTTGGCAGGAAGGTGCTCTGCATGTGCCCAGGGGGTTCAGCTTGCACGATTCCAGGTGGCACACACTGCTACAAAAGCTCTTCCCTGGTGTTCTCCTCATTCATATAAATGTGTGTGTGTACCTATCCAAATTTTTTAATGGCGTTATCTTGGTAGATCTCTGGATGAAGGTGTTTTCCTGTTACTACAGCATGCATGTTATCTAGGTTTGTTCCTTTCTAATATTTTTTTTTAAGGTACACCTTTTTCCACGTCTCTTATTTGTTTCTTGCAAACCTGTTTGGTAAGGCTTTGTTTTTGACTGTCCCTGTTCTTTCCTTGCCTTTGATGCAGTTAAAGACTCAAAATCTTAGACATTGAGATTTCATCATTTGCATTTTTCCCTTTAGATTTGTTATAGCCTCTGATAGGTTCATTAAAGTCCCTCTCAGTTTCTTTGCCTTCTACCATTTCAAAAATATGTATTGAAATTATCACTTATTTTCTGTGGTCTTAACTGATCCTTTGTGGTATTTGTTGGTTCTTTTTCTATCTTCCATAGAAAGACTAAAAAAAAAAATCAGTCTTTCAAGTAACATCTCTCAGAACCATATGGACTTTTTCTTAGTTCACTCCAGAATATGTGTAAAGTGATGCTTTACTTTAAACATGCTTTGCTCAGGATTTTTCAGCTTGCTTTTGCACTTGTAGATTTAATATTTCCCCTCACTGCTTATGTTTACACTGAACATTTGTTTTCATTTTCTAGTTATTGTTGTGTTCAGCGCAGCCTTATCTCACCGGGTGGAAGTCAAATAGTCTGTAATTGATTGCACATTTTCCTATCATAGTCTATTAGTTCCTGCCAATTAGCTTGTCGTCTTGTTGATAAGATTATTGCTATCTGCACGCCGCAGTAATTGTGCTTACCGAGGGGTATTCATGCAGCGGTGCTGACGAATGCAGGAGTTTGGCAGTCTCTAGAAATATTTCCTTAATCAATCTCCTCTCTCCTTGCACCAATCTGTTGCACAAGGCAAGATATTATTTGTCTTTACTGTTGTTTTCAATGCCTGCATTCTTACCCTGCCTGTTTAACAGCTGCACTATTCACTGTCAGATGGTTTCTGCACAGAATGGGACGTTTTCCATTCCTCACCGTATTGCAGAATTCCTCTTCTGGAAGAGGAATTATGGGAAAACCATCTTCCCTGGTTTTCAAGAATCACTGATTTGAGGAGTGGAGCTGTTTTATTTGGACCACCCTGTTTAATTGCTGTGGAAAAGGAGCAGCTCTCTGTGGATTTGCCTGGTTCCTTTCCAAAAGATATTCTGTGGTAATGGCCACAGGTACCATGTTCAATTAATTATGCACAATGGGAGGAAAAAGTATTTAAATTTATTTTAAATCTGAGTTTTTCATCAAATGACATTAGTTGTTACATTGTGAGATGTAGTGAATAATATATTCATCTTCTCTGTCTTCCTTTTTCCTGGACCTCTGTTGTTACCTACCCTCTTTTCAACCACGGCATCTACTCCTGAAATGAGGAGTCATTCTGTATTTGATCACTCCCTAGTTGAATTAATTCCTCATCTTTGCCTGCCTCTCTTCCATTTCCATGTTTCTCCCATGGGAAGTCTGGTGCTGTGTGGGCTCACCACAGGTTAACGTGGTGACACCACAGTGTTTGCTGGTTCTTTCCTGTTGTTCTCCTACCACCTTCTCAGACTGCCTGTACAAATTTTGCTGCCACTTTACACACCTCATACAAGGACACTGACCCCAAAGGCATTATTTTTTTCCCTGTCCTCTCCTGCCTCAGATATTTATCAACAGACGTAATAAAAATATTTTAAAAACTTGCCTCACGTCCATCCTTGGACCATCACAGCTGTAACATATCTACCATGCATAATATCCTGTTCTGTTAGCCTCTTTTATGGCCTCTAAGCACGGAGCTAATGTCATTGTTACCTGCTGTAATCCCAAGACCTCCTTCTGGAGCAAGCACAGCTCATTTTGCAGCCCAGTGCTGGGCACGCACAGCTGGGGCTGGTTGTCTCCTTGCTATGTGATTTTTCATCTTGATTGTCTGTTCCCATTGCAGCTTCCGTAGCGGTGTCCTGGGATGGGGCAGTGCTGCTCCTGGGGAAGACCAGTGGCAAAGATCCCTGTGTGAGAGAGAAGAGAGTTTGCAACCTGCCAGCTTTCTGAATGAGGCTGCTTTGGGCCCTTAGAGTAAGAAGCAGCAGAGCGCTTAGCTGAGTTTATTTCCAGCTTTGCTGCCTGCCACTGCTCCTGGAAATCGCGGGTCAGACTGCGATGCAGGACCCTGCCCTGTGCCTGTGACCTCCCTGCTGAGGAGCAGCGACGGGAGGGAACTCACTGGGAATTCATATTTTGTCTCTTACCTCTTCCCAGCAGGTCTCGGGGCTTCGCCTGCCCCAGGCAGCGCTGCGGAGGCACCTGTGTGTGGTGGGGTGCCCTTCCTGCAGGGACAGCGGCGGCAGGGAGGCGATGGAGAGCGGGAGCCCGGCCCGGGACAGAGCCCGGCGGGGGCAGCGGCAGCGCTCCTCGCAGCCGGGGGAGCGAGCCCCTCCGCACTGGCCATGAAACCAGTCATGTGTAGGGTTTTGTCCAGCCCTGGGGGGTGGGGGAAGGAATGTGGGTTGGGCGAAGTCTAGGATTACACCACCGCCGAATTTTTTCTTTCCACACTTTAAATAGCCAGCACCTTTCGGTCCTGCCTTCGCCTCTCCCGTCGCCCGCGCCCCGACAGCGCCGTCCGCAAGGTAACACCTCTGCCCCCGTCTGCTTCTGCCCTGCTCCCCCTGTGCCCCTCACCCTCCCGGGGCTGCCGTGGCTGAGAGGTCACCGAGCATTTTCTGCCTGTTTAATAATTTTCTAGCGTGGAGGGGTCCTCCCAGTCCTTCCCTTCGGCCGCTGTCAAACGCCTGCCAGTGTTCCTTAGTCCTCTTCACGTCCCCAAGTGTTTTATAGGGGACTGTGTCGGGGGAGGGAAGAGGTTGAAAGTGCCGATTTGCCCTTTTTTAGTTCTCCCCGGACAGGGGACAGTGTCATTTGCTGCCAGCGCCTTTTCCTGCTCTCCTGGCGAGGGAGTTACAGGCAGGGATGAATGGCAGGGCAAGGCTGGGGCTGGGGCAGCGTGCTCTGCAGGGCAGGGGGCAGGCTGGAGGGCTGGCACTGTGCGGGAGAAGGTGCCCTCCTTGGCGCCAGGTCCTCAGCAATGCCAGCTTTGACACAGGGCATTGGTAAGAACCACAGTCCTCACCCTTTGTGCTGTGGAACTTGGCTGCCAGCGGGGCATCCCGCCTGCGAGGAACAGGCTCAACCCTCCCCGATCCTTCTGCTTGGAGGTATTTGGGGGAAGGCGGGACAGTGCAGTGGCGCCCACCTGCTCTCTGCTGATCTTCTCTTGGCATAGATGTGTTTAGAGATGCTGCCACAGAATCTGAGAGCAGTACTGTGGGGAGCTCTGCAGGAAACGGGCAGATGTTTGGGAGGGCAGACCTTGAGAAAGGCAAGACCCCAGATGCCCATGACTTCTGCACACTTTATCCCGCTATTAGAAGGATAGCACCATTCTGAAAATCACCTTTTCATGCAGCCTTGAAGATTGCCAGCAACAGTTGCTACCATCGAAAGGATAAATTTGTTTTCCTATCATTTTGGTTTGTTCTCTTCCTGTGTCTAGGACCTCTGTGTGCTTTGTGGCATCCATCACATGGTCTGCAAAACCAGACCTTGGTAGGCAGCAACAGGAGAAGAGAAACTCTTGTAAAATACCTTGTCAAATATTTGATCCTGCTGTCATCCCCCTCCAGCCCTAAGTCTGTTCCCCATACCTGGCACAGTGGGAGCTCCAGCCTGAGCTGCTGGGTTTTCTGTGGAACACCGGGCTTGTAGGATGGGCTTCCAGAGACAGGAGTGTTTTGAGATGAGGCAATTTAAAATAAGGAAATTAATAGTGGCTTTTAAGGACTGGGTTTGGACTCAGCAGTGAAAATGCACTGTACTCTTAGCACCAGCAGGAATCGGTATGAGGAGGAAGAGAAGAACAGTTTGAGGTGTGTGTGTGCACGCTCTTGCCCCTCTCCCACCTCCCATGGTCCAAATTTCTGCCTCTTTGCATGGTTTGTGCTGAATGTAATGAAGGAAACTCTTTTTGAAGGTGGGATGGATTACAGTGTCCCCGGTGCCGTCAGCAATGGTGAAATGGTGCCCACACACCCTGGCATGGAAAAGGAGAAGGAGGAAGAAGAGGAGGAGGACCAGACCCTGGAGCGTGGTCAATGGAACAACAAGCTGGAGTACGTCCTGTCCGTGGCTGGGGAGATCATTGGCCTGGGAAATGTCTGGCGCTTCCCCTACCTCTGCTACAAGAACGGTGGAGGTAAGTGCAGCCAGGGGCACCTGGCCAGCAGCACCACTCCACCATCCCTCCCAGCTTCTCAGCTGTGCCCAAATCCTGAGTCTGAAGAGAAGATGCCAACCTGCCAACGTGGTGCTGCCATCGGGGCCCCAGCCAGGGGCTGTTTTGAACCAAGTGGGACATGGATAAGAGTGGCAATGTCCCAGGGTTTCTGATGGTGCAGCTGTGTGGAGCTACAGCTGCGGTGTGTGGAGCTCTGGTCCTGCGGGTGAAGCGGGTGTCTCCCTGCAGAGGGGAGGCAGGGAGAGCCCTCAGCTTTCTGAGCAGGGTGTCTCGCTTCAGGCATGGCTCCCCTGAGGAGCGTCAGGCATCCTGTGCAGATCAGGGTGGGAGACGGGGAGCGGCCACAGGGCCCCAATGTCTTTGCAGGCTCCGTGAGGAGGAAAGTTCCAGGGGAGCTCCCAGGAGCTCTTGAGCACAGGCCCTGCTCCTCTGTGTGCCCACGGAGGGCTGTCCGCGGGTGGTGGCGGCAGGGACAGGGCAGACTGAAGGCGTTTCTCCTGCCTCGGTGTGTAAGTACAAGGCCCCCATGGCCCTCCCTCGGCACCTGCCGGAGCTGCGAGGTGCGGGAGGGGCCCTGCCTCTGACGGCCAGGGCAGGGCTGTGGGGCGCGGTGGCGGTGCCCGATGCTGAGGGAGGGAGGCCGGGGGCTGCTCGGGCTGGGCTCAGCCGTGCCCGGGGCCGGGCCTGGCGGCCGAGATGGGCTCAGCCGTGCCCGGGGCCGGGCCTGGCGGCCGAGATGGGCTCAGCCGTGCCCGGGGCCGGGCCTGGCGGCCGAGCGGGGCTCAGCCGTGCCCGGGGCCGGGCCTGGCGGCCGAGCGGGGCTCAGCCGTGCCCGGGGCCGGGCCTGGCGGCCGAGCGGGGCTCGGCCGTGCCCGGGGCCGGGCCTGGCGGCCGAGCGGAGCTCACTGGGCCGGTGCAGGGCTGCTGTGGACGTCTGCGGTTTGCGCCTGCCTTGTAAAGGACATAACGGTAAAAAATGAAAACCCCAAGTTTTTCTCAACTTCGGCTCAGTGAGATGCAGAGAGAGGGAGCTGCTCTCCCTCTCTGGTGATTAGGTGCTAATTGGGCCCTCCGGAAGGGCAGGGGAGAGGGGAAGCGGCGCTGGGCTGGAGCTGGCGGGGAGCGAGCGCTGAGGACCCGGGGCCGAAATCCCCTGGCTTCAGCTTGGGGTAGTCTCATGGGCCTCACTAAACTGCTTTCATCCCAGTGGCAAAAAAGAGGATTAAACACTGTTTAGCTGCTTTCATGCCGTGCTTTGTTCAGCGCTTGTTTCTTTTTGCCAGGTGGTCAGGCAGTTTCTTTCCCTGCTGAAAAAGGAGAATTTTCCGCATTTTCTTTTTCTGTGGGAAATGCTGCTTGGCTGCTTGTTGTGCTGTGTCTGCTCCCGCTGCTGCAACTTTCCTTGGGTACTATTCCATTGATGGGAGCAGGACCTGGAATCGTGTCCAGGCACCCCGTAGTGCCAGGTGAGAGGGGAGCTGCTGCGTGAGCAGCAGAGGCAAGACACAGAGGGATTTCTCAGCCTTTTTTCTCGGGAGAAATGGGCCTGAAGCAAAGTCCTGTGAAGCAGTAGAGGCTGTGAGGAGTTTGAAGTCCCAGGCAGATTTTTCATCTCTGGCCCCCTTTCCACGAGGTTAGAGCAAGGATGGGGCATGAGGCTCCTGTGCAGCAAGGAAAGTGGTTTCTGTAAGATTTCTCCTGGGCCAGAGCAGAGTGATGAGGTGGTGCAGGACACAAGGCTCCCTCCTGCCTCACGGAACCCAGCCTACCCCAGACAGTACTGTATCAAAACCCTGGAAACGCCTCAAGTTGAATTTAAAAAGTTGCCAGAGGTTTTGTCTTACAACTCCTTTAGGAATGCTGGTCCAGGCACTTGCTTCTCCCATTCTTCTACAAAGGTGCAGGGCCTTTATTTAATTTCCAGCTCCAGGTCAATCATGGCCAGCCTACAACCATCAGCTCTTGTGCCACAGGTAGTTCTGGCACAAGAGCAGAGTCTGAGGCAGTTCTGCCCCGCTGGATGACTCTCTCTCCCTGCTGAACTGTGTGCAGGCAGGAGTGATAACTTCTCTCAGCTTTTGCTTTGCTTGCCTAAATATGAGCCTCTTCAAGAAAATGGTATCTGCAAAACCTGAGTTATACAAAGAGCTAGTCACTCTTCTTTTCTTTAGGGATATTTCGGCATAACAAAGCAGAGTAGTCCCTTACACATTTAATGCTCAGTGCATGATACCAAAGCCCTACACAGCAGAGAAAAACAACGAAGAAAAGCAAAAATTTGTTCTTTTTGCTCTTGTTTCCTCTTGCTTTCACCTGCAGTGGCAGGGTCAGGCCCTCCCTGGGCAGGCTGGCCCCGCTGATTGGGAAATACCAGGGAAGCCTGTCTGGTGGTGTGGCTGCCAACACTGCACCCCCTTCCCAGCTCCCCAAACCTGCCAGTCCCAAGGGCCCCACTGCTGAAAATGAGATGGGCACTGGGGCTGGTTGTGGAGTCATTTCACCCTGCATCCCCCCACCTGCGATGTGAGGGGATTGCAGAGACAGATCTCTTGAGCATTTTTCCTTTTCTCCACCGTAATTCTGTGTTATTTCACAGCCCACGTGTCAGGACCCTCCTGAAACCTTCCTGAAACTCGAGCTAATTGGAGGTTAGGGGACGGGCCAGACTGCAGGCTGCAAATAAAGGAAAACTGGGCTGGAAAGCTTGACTTGCTGCCTCAGAGACCTCTCCCAGAGTTTAGTCAACAATCTTTCTTGGGAACAGGCTTGACTCTCATGTTGATACGATGTTGTGCAAGGTGGGAGTTGAGGGGATGGTGTTGAGACAACCACGTCCCCTGCCATTTGCCTTCACCAGTTTCTGTTTACTGCTAGAGGGACAGCATGTGGGCAATGTGCAGGGCTGCCAGGTGTCACAGAACCACTGACATTAGAAAAGGCCTCTAAGATCACGGAGTCAAACCATTAAGCCAGCACCCCTTTCAGCTCCTGTTTGTCCACAGGGAGCTGCCAAGGTGCCTCCCCTGCCTATTTTCCTCTACCTGTGGCTCTGTACCTGGCTGAGATGAGCACAGGGTGGGAATCCCGGCCAGCCCCCCAAAGTCCCCCTTCCCTTTCCCTGCAGGCCAGCTAAGCTTCTTAATGAAATCTCCTGGGTTTTGAGTTCTCGTGCACCAGGATTGTTATTTCCCATGCACGCCCACCGAGCTGAGCCCAAAGCCAGTTAGCATCACACAGGCAGGGAAGAGGCCTGTGCAGGGAAACCACAGCCAGTGCCTGCCTGGGCTGCCACCCCTGACCTGACCCTGCATGCCCTCTGAGCCCACCACAGCCAAGATGCTGCTCTCTGCTTGGGTCTACCTCTTTCCTGACCTGTGTCCCTGCCTCTCAGCAGGGTTTGAGCAGCTCCAGTGGCACATGAAGTGTCAGTGGCACGGGATGTGCAGGGCCATCTTGAGGGGCTGTCTCCTGTGCTCTGTGGGGTAAAGGCCATTACTGTATTCAACATTAACCTGGGGTAATCAAAAGCTTGAAGCATTTTCTCTCTCCCTGCCTATTTCGTGACAGGGCTGGAACAGGAGGGCAGCCCTGGCTGCTGCTGTGAGGTACATACTTTCCTGCACTACTTGCTCTTCCTTTGCACGTCTGCTGCTTTTTGGCGAGCAGATGATTGAGCAAACCCACAGACTGGGCAAAAAGTGTCAGTCTCCATGTGCTCCTCAGAGCCTTGGCATTGTCATCCATGGGTTTGTCAGCTAACTCAGTCACAATAATCAGTGTGAAAGGAGCCACCAACCTGATTAAAAGTTGTAATGTCTTTACAGCAGTGTTCTTCTGTATTTCCACACAGCTATTGACAACTTCCTTCTCCATTTTTTGTGTATATTGAATTATTCATGTAATCACATCACTCCACAAGATAAAATGTGAGGATTTTTTTTTTTTCCTTGGCATCCTGTCTGTGATCTTCCAATCTCCACAGCCCCCATCCTTCCCAGGCTGTCCCACCCAGGAGGAACCTGCCTGGAGACTGGCTGGAGACAGCCTGACGTCAATCACCTCATGGGGCTTATTTTTCTGTCTGCCACTTGAATCTGCCAGGTGCCTTCTTCATCCCCTACCTCATCTTCCTCTTCACCTGTGGGATCCCGGTGTTTTTCCTGGAGACGGCGCTGGGGCAGTACACCAGCCAGGGAGGGGTGACAGCCTGGCGCAGGATCTGCCCCCTCTTTGAAGGTGAGTGGGGGGAGCTGGTGAGGTGGGGAGACCCTGGGACCCCGGGGGGATGAGCAGAGATGTGTCTCCCCACAGCCTGGGTTGTTATACACCTCCACACATCCCCTGCCCACCTGCCTGGGAGCCACTGGCTGCCCCCTTTCCAAAATCATGCTGGAAAAATTGATCACCTTTTTCACCAAACAGTTCTCATTGCTACATTGCATCCCAGTTTCCTTCTTCGTGGCCACAGCTCTGGCCAGGAGCCTTGTGCCCGATCAAGGTTGTCCTCTAAGAGGTAAATGGGGAAAATGCTTCTGGTGGTTATGAGGAACTTAAAGCATGCTGCTGTTTTTTCAAGTCAATGCTCTGTCATCTTTGTGAGTTCGCAGGTGGCTTAAAACCTTACTGGTAAAAGGTGTCCGCTCTCTTAATGAACTGTTAGCAGTCAGATCCTCCGTTTCTAGCACTGTTTCATCACAGTTATCCAGCCTCAAGCGACTTTCCATGATTTCTCTGAAAGTCACAGTTGCCTCCTCCTCATGTGCCAAAACCTTTAGATGCTTCTCCAACACCTCCCAGAGAAGGTGTGCAGTGTTAATGAAAGAGCATCCCAAATAAACATGAAAAGGGAAAGTGAAAAATAAAAAAAAATTAATTTTGTTAGAAGAGATATGACCCAGCAGGTGCAGCACCACTGGATGTTTCTGCCCTTTGGGTGGTTTTCCAACCATGATCTGCCCATCCCCTGCGCAGGGTCCCTCCCACTGCCACCCTTTCACCAGGGAAGACTGTGACAGGGCAGCAGGAAGAGAGCAGTGCCTGGGGCCCCTGACTGGGTGCCCACTGATGTGGCACAGTGGCCTTTGGGGAGGGGATGGTGGCTCTGGTGGCCGCCCCACTGACATTCATCCGGCAGCGCACTCCAAATGCAGAGCAGCAGCTCCCAAAGGGAATCCTGCTCCTGGCCCCTGGCACGTGGGTCACCTGCCTTCGGGGCTCGCTTTCTGCAGGAATTGGCTACGCCTCACAGGTCATCGTCGTACTGCTGAACTTCTACTACATCATTGTCCTGGCCTGGGCCTTGTTTTATCTCTTCAGTTCGTTCACCATCGACCTCCCCTGGGGCAGCTGTGACCACGAGTGGAACACAGGTGGGTGTGGAGCCCTCTCCCTGTCCTCCAGCAGACCCCGGCTGAAGGAAACCTGCTGCTGCCCAGGGCCAAGCCTCAGGAGAGTGTCTTGCTCCTGTGTGGGTGGGACACATGGGGTTTGGGGTGCCGGGTCACTGCAGTGCTGTTGGCACTTCTGTGGGAGAGGCTTGGTTGATCTGGGTCTTTGCTAGAGAGCACCAGTGCTGGACAGTGGTGACCTGGGGATTCCTGCTCTGGGCTCCAGCTACCATGGGCACCTTCCTTCTTGGCATCTTTCAGTCATCTTGTTCTGTGTGTTAGCCACAGACCCAGTGCTGATCAGGACCATGCCCCACTGGAAGGAAAAATTAAATGCTGTCATCTTAAGTGTCCTAGATTTCTTGCCAGCATTTCCATGGAAGGGACTTCTTTTTGTGCATCCTCGGGACTATGTGAAATTTGTCCCAGTGTCAGTGAGTCTCAACACCGTGGATGGACAGGGAGGGATTTTTCTGATCCTCTGGTACTCCGGGCACTGCTGCTTACACTCCTCCTCTCCCTGGGCCTTTCCTGCAGGGAACTGCATGGAGCTCCAGAAGGCAAACTCCACGTTCAACGTGACCAGCGAAAACGCCACGTCCCCGGTCATCGAGTTCTGGGAGTAAGTAAAGGACAGGCCTGGACACCTCTTCCCTTGCAGACACCATTTCCCTGGGCAAGGGACAAGCCCTGCAGCAGCACATCCTGTTAACCCACCCTTGCCAGAGAGGGACACAAGGCAGGAGGCTGGGCAGGTCACAGTGAAGGCTCTCAAGGGCAGCCCTGTCAGTCAAGGTTAACATCACTGGGCCCGTGGTGTTGCTCTGGAGCTGTGCTGGCATGCCTCAGAGCCACCTGATTTTGTCCTTCTCTGACACTGTGTTCCTGTCCCTCTGGACCTTTTGGCCTTTTTGGTCTCACTGGCCTCTTTCCTTTGAATCCATGCTGCTGTGTGACACCAGCATGTTCCCAGGAGGCTCTGGCATGGTGGGTGGTGACTTTTGTATGTGAGCTAGTCTTATCTCAAAAACAGAAAAGGAAGTGATGTTTTCACTACAGGGCAACTAATATGCAAGTTGTGCTGAGGAGAGAAACTCACCAAAATCGAAACGAAGTGCTGGGGTCAGATCACTTCACACTGAAATTTGGTCCCCTGTGTTCGTTGTTTTCTCCCCTTGTGTAAGTTACCCTGAGGTACAGAGGAGCTTTATTTCTGGCATGAGGGCACGGGTCTGTTGGCTTAGGATCTCTGATGATCCTCAGTGGCCCAGCTGAGCACTGAGCCCTGGCTGAATGGCTGTGCAGGAATCCCCTCTGCTGCCACCGGGCATTTCCCCTGTGTGTTTGGGTGGATGGAGGGCTCTGCCTCCCCTGCCCTCGGCACTGCATGGAGCACACACACAGCACCCCCAGGGCTTCCTCAGCTCAGCACACGGACACTGCTTTTAAAGTTTTTAAATTTTCTCTGTCTCCTGTGTGCTCACTGAGCCTGGGCTCTCCCTCTGCCTGCTGCTCACAAGTGATTAGACTGCTTTTCTTGAGGCTGAACACTGGAAAAGTTGTTTCCATCACTGCTGTGACCATCCCTGTGTTACTGGGGAATAACGGGCATGGGATTGGAAATTTCCACTGTCCATTGCTTCTGATGCAGCATCTGTTCCTGCACTCCCTGGGCAGGGAGGTAGGAGGCCAGCATTTCTTTGAGGAGCTCTGACCTGCCAGTGGGCTGATGGCATGCTCCAGAGGTCTCTCCTGGCTGCAGTACAGCACCCAGTTAGTTCCAGTCCACGGGCACCCATTCCACTGGTTAGAGTCCACATCCCTAGAAGCAGGCAAAGAGCAACGTGACGAAGCGTATCCGAGACAGCAGTGTGATTTTGCCAAGCCTTTTCTCACCCCCTCAATCTGCTGCAAGACTGTGGGGCAGGGAGGGCAGCAGTGTGTCTTGGACTAGGGTTCCCCAGCAGCACCTTTACTTTGGGATAATTGCTGTCTTTTGCAGCAGGGCTGACATTGCTGCTGGGCTCCAGTGTTGTGCAAGTCCCTCTCTGCCTGTCTCAGCCTTGGGTTTTTGGGACTGCACCCTGGGGTTTCACACCGAGGTCCAACTGTGTGGTGTAGGAGATGGAGGAGAATGAGTCCTTCCTTTTGTAAGTGATGACGAAGATTTGACATACACATGACATGGAAAGGCTGCTATTACCTGACCTCATTTGTACCAAGGTCCATATAGCCCAGGATTTTATCTCCACACTGGCTGCAAGAGGATGCTCTAGGTGGCCTCTTCTGACTGTGCAGTGGGGATTATGGTGGTCATGGTTGGGTCTTAACCACAGAATGGGATGCCCTGTGCTGCTCTGTGTCCTGATGTGTAGGTATTATGTGGTTGCTTCTTGGGTGGTCCTGATGGATTCTGCATGGTAAGTGCAGTGTATGCCTCACTCTGAGGATTGGAGCATGTCCGAAATGTAGGTGAATTTTGCATGTCCACCTGTCAAGTTGGCAGTATTTTTCAGAGGGGAGCACTGCTTAATTCCTCCGAGGCTTTCAGCTCAGACCTGGCCCTAGTTAGTAAGACAGCTTTTATCCCCAGAGCCGTCAGGCACTGAGGAGGTGAGAAGCAGCATGGTGTTGGAACATTAGTGGCCAGCATCAGTGACCCTTGCACGTTCCTTTGCTTCCTCCCAACGCAGGAGGCGAGTGCTGAAGATTTCTGACGGCATCCAGCACCTGGGTGGTCTCCGCTGGGAGCTGGCTCTGTGTCTCCTGCTGGCTTGGATCATCTGTTACTTCTGCATCTGGAAAGGGGTCAAGTCCACGGGCAAGGTGAGTCCTTGGTTCAGGTCAAGCCTCTTCCCTTGGTCACAGCTGGAGCACTGGCTCTACTCACCTTTTGTAGGTTCAGAGAGGTCCTTGGGGTCCCCGGGAACCCCTGTCTGCATAAGCTGGAGGGCTCAATGTGCAGCAGGAGTGGGAGCCAGGCTCTGTGGTTTTGGGTAGGAAAGGATGGGAGCACTGAGGCATCTCGGAGCATTAACTTCCAAGGTATATCCCCATCTAGTCCCTCTCCATCCACAGGCCCAGGAGACCCTGCAGTCTTCCTCTGTATGGGGTGGCTGCATGTTCCCCTCCTTCCCACCACAGCGTGAGCAAGCAGCATGGTTTTGCCTCTGCTGGCAAGTGCAGCTGGAAAAATCTTCAAATTAATTAGATATAAACAAAGGTAACCATGATGGCCTCAAAGCCCGCTCTGCCCCAGCACCATGGGAGTTGTCTTTTTATTCTTTTTGTTTGTCCCAACTCTTCCTACAGTTGCTCACGTTCTCCAACAATAAAGGTCTCCTTTTTCTTTCCCCACACTAGTCACCACAGAGTAATTTCTTTGACTGTTTTTGGGAAGGATTGGTGTGACTGTCCAGCTCCATTCCATGCTCCGTCTGTTACAGAATGTGCCACTCTCATTTGCACTGACCCCATTACTTAGTTTCTGCTACCGCCTCCTGACCCCATTCCCAGCCAGCTTTGTCTGGAGCCAGCAAGAACAGATGGAAATGAAAAGGTTTAGTGTGTTTCCGAAATGGTGTCTTCTCGGCATGTCTTGAACAAGCCGTCATGTGTGATGGGGTGTAAATTTTAACTGCACCCATTTCCATCAAGTTGATGGCATGGATGTTAGCAGTTTCTTTTGCTTCCAGAATGGTCTGGGATTATGAAACATGACAGGGAAACCAAGCAGCTTGCAGGGATGATATTTTCTGGTTTCCATGGAGTAAAATTAGAAGAAAAGAGCAACAGCTTGCTGTGGTAGCCTGGTAGAAGAAAGCAGAGGCAGTCTAATAACAGCTAATATGATACTAAGATACAGCAAATGTAGTGTGGGAAGTCCTGAGAAAAAAATCCATCTATTTTAGATACAAGTTCTGGGTCGAATGCAAGTGATTTTTAGCAAAAAGTACTAGTGATGGTGAGATCTTGAAAACAGAAACCTTTTTTTAGTGAAGCAACAGTGTCCATAGGTTTATCAACCCTCCACGTATTTCATAACCTGACTAAAATGATGGCTGTGGGAATACAACCCCACTGGGAAGGAGATATCCCTTAATTCTGAGGATTTGCCTGTGGAGGATCAAACACCCTGAGCTGAACTCACCCTACTCAGATCAGCAGTGGTTCTCATCCTCCAGCACAGGGACAGCCCGACCCCCAGGAGTGCTCCCACAGGCAGGAGGTTGTCACAGATGGAACCACTTTGCCGAGGCATGTGGACCAGATTCAAATAAAACTCTGGATGTTGTTGACCAGCATGTGACAGAACGATCACACTGATCCTGGCAAGGTTCCTAGTGATGTAGTTAGTGCTAACAATGCCCAAGAAATAAAAAGATTGGGTCTGAGCCAAGCACTGAGTAATATCTCATTAGATCCAGATGTTCCTGTTGTTAGATAGAAGTTTGGCAATCTTAATCCAGCAAAACCTTCTCCAAATTCAGGCCTCTGGTTTCAGTGGAGGCGTGAGTGACTGCGGAGTGAAAAGCTTAACACACTAATTCACACAGGCTGTAAAGCACGTAAGATGTTACCAAAATGTGAATCCAAATCATATGCCAGACAACTACCAGTTTGTATCCTGAGCTCATCAAAACTGATGTTACTTAGAGCTCAAGCCAAGAATGTGCAGCCTGGCATACTGGAAGAACGTGCACTAAGGCTCAAAGACAATGAGTTGTTTTTATGATTTTTGTTTTTAATCTGGGTTTCATGGGCTGACAAAGCTTAGACTTGCATCCCATTATTTCCTGAAGGAAGACTTTGGTCGTGTGGTAAATACAGTGATGATGGTTAAACTTGCAGGACCTGCAGATTTGATTTACTGTCACTGTACAGCTCTAAATCAGAGGCTCCTTGAAAATTTGAGACTACGGGGAGTGACAGCATTTATTTGTGCTGAAGGATTCTGTCCTTGGTTTCTACAGTGTTCAGGATGCAGATTCAGAGGGACAGGGATGAATCTGCTCACACAGACATCTCAGGCAATCCAGAGCCTCAGCAAGGAGATATTTTTCACTGATCTCTGTGTCAGTGTTATCCAAGACTGCTGAGATCTATAGAGCAGGGCACACGAAATGCATAGAAAACCTGGAGCTGCAGATATAGGTGATAGTCTAGTACTGGGTTTTTTCAAGGATGGGATATCTCTCAAATCCCATCCTACAATACGAAACTGAATCACTGGACAGTGTGTGTCCTGACTTAGGGGAGGACTCACATTGCAGTGTCAGGGGCTTTGGACATTGCTTTATTCAGATGGAGTCTATCAGAGTGGGTCCAGAAAACAAAATCTCTTTTTGAATCACTGCTCAGATCATGAAGATTACCCAGGGGCAGAGCAGAGGTGGCTGTACTGTCCAGGGAAATAATGTGCTTGTTCCCCTTAGGATGTCCCCTAATGCAGAAACTGCCGAAGATGTGTCACAGCCTGTGACCCTTGCTAATGGATGGTGGGCTTTAGGTGGATTTTAAAGCAACTTACTCTGGATGGATGGGCAGGTGTGAGAAATGGATCATTTCACATCATCACATTTTGCACTTCCTCCAGAGATGAGCTCTCCAGTGCACAACTGCCAGAGCTGAGAAAAGAGCTGTAGGGTAGCGTTCAGGTGAAGCATGCTGATGCAAGTCCTCGCTCAGCACGTCCACACAGGAAAAACCTGAAGAAGCAACATTTCTTTTTTGGCCTAGCATGATAGCGAACAACCTCTTCTCAAGGTGGTCAATAATTCTTTAAGGTGTGGAAGCAATGTAAAAGGATTAATGACATTACTTGAATTGTTGAGGAGGTTGCATGAGCTCTCGATATCAGTTTGTGTGGGAAACAGACTGCAATGTGGTGTCATAGTGGCATGCTACAGCAGTTAGCCTGAACAGTCCTGAAAGAACCCTGGTAATCCCCAAAGTGAGTGTCACATTTACCAGAGGTGAAGTCCCTGAAAGGATTAGCTGATACTGGTTTCCAGCTTTCCCCCAAGGGATGTAGCTCCTTTGCTAGAGAAAGGGATTTTAACCCTACCTGAGCATGTCTGCAATGCTGATGGGGCTAGTGGCATAAAGAGCAAGAGGACATGTGTTCAATGCCCTGTTTGGGTCTGCATGCTTGGTGGCAGTTCTGAGACACGCAGCCCTGCTCTGTGCGAAATGCCCGTGGTGGGTAATTGAGCTGGGGTCGCTCAGAGGCAGCGGCTGCGAGTCGCTGCAGTGGGGAGGGCTGGGCACAGCTCCTTTGCCAGTTCCAGCTCTGAGCTGGGGACCCCCAGCATTGTCCCTGGTGGTCCTTCAGTGGCAATCATGTTCCAGGGCATATCTCTCACCTGCACACCCCTTCACCCTCGCCACTAAACGCTATGGAGAAGAGACTGACTGTGTGTGACTCAGACTCTGTTTGGAGTAGGGATGTGAAGATGGATACTGGGGGCAGCTCCTTCTCTGATGCATGTGGATATTACACCACTGGCTTCAGCAGACCCACTCTGACTCCAACCTGCTGACAGCCTGGCTCAGGGTCTGGATTGCTCCTATGACTAGAAAGGTTTTCTCTGGCTCCAGGTGTGCAATGGCATGTCGTAAGTTTCCTGAGTGCATTTTAAAATGCATTTCTTTCTACTGCAGGAGACAGCACGGTGCTCAGCAAAGCAGCCTGGCCTGTCCCCTGCCCACCGCTCCCAGCGCAGGGGTCAGCGCTGTGTGCTCTGGGCTGTGCTGCTCTCTGACATCTGTCCCTTCCTCCTCCTCCCAGGTGGTGTACTTCACTGCCACGTTCCCATACGTCATGCTGATTGTTCTGCTGATCAGGGGCGTTTCCTTACCCGGGGCATCCCAGGGAATCCTCTTTTACCTTTATCCAGACATCAGTCGCCTTGGGGACCCTCAGGTAAGGTGGAGCAGGGGGAATGAACGGCTAAGCTGTGCTTGCATAGATTCCTCTGGCAGCTCTCACTCTGTTTTTGTTTTCCTACTCTCTTTCTTCCACCTTTTACCTTCTGACCCCTCTTTTCCCCCTCTGTGGCCATAAGGCAGAGCTGTGATATTGGTGTGTTTTCTGATAGTCCCTGCTCTCTTGCCCTCCAGTGCTGTTCCCGTATTTTCCTGTCTGAGTTGACTCTGAATTGCTCAGGGGTATGGGCAGTGGGATTTAATCCTCTATCACGAGTGGTGCCAGCTGTCCCTCCCCTTTCCTGGGGAGGCTCCTGTGCTGTGGAGCCAGACACTGCATGGGGTGCACTTTGCACCATGCTGGCAGCTTGTGGGGATGAGCCCTGCCTCTGGCATGTTTGCTCCATCTTCCTTGGGAAGCATGCCAGGCACATGGATGGTGGGAGCCATGGCATGCTGCAGCAGCAGCCCCCGGGACATGGCTGCCTTCCTCTCCTTCCCATCCCTGGTGCGAAATTCCTGCCCCTTTGACAGGAGGGTCAGCGCCCGACTGCTGCTTTTAATCTCTTTGGGACAAGTTCTTCCACGTTAAATCCTGGCTCCAGCTGAGCTGCTGTACCAGCCTTTGTGTGAAGGTGTTTCCAAAGGAGATTAAAGGGTGCCTGCCTGGAAAATAGGCCAGCAAAACCCTTGGTAACCCCATTAACTCTTTCTGGTCTAGCACCAGTGCTGCCTTGGTTCATTATGTTGCGAATGGGAACATAAGTGCTGGTGGATGTATGGCAGGAGGGGGCAGGACAGCTGCTCCCTCGGCATGGAGGTGCAGAAAAGTGTGGAACGGTGTGAGGACAGGTCTGTGCTGTGTTAGTGTCTCCATTTGTGCTGATGAGGTGCAAGAGGCTTCTGAAATGAAATAATATTTTTGAATGGTGCTCCTTCCCTTCTGAAAAGTCCTGTTGTTACCGTGGCTGTGTTGCCCAGGGGACTGAACTAAGCCACCTCAGGTGTGCCATGGTTGGTTCTAGCTGTGTCCACAGTAGGTCTGTCCTGGCAAACTCTTTCAATTGCAGCCTGTGCTTTAGAAGCACAGCTTCCTTCCAGCCTGGAAAATGCTGGCAGAAAGGCAGAGCAACCCCTCACAGTAAGAGGATGGCTCTGAACCAGGGCAGAAAAGCTCTGCTGAACCAAGGGAAAAAAACTTGCTTCTCCCTCCCCAACTCCATCCGTCCCCAATGGATGCTTCACTTCTGAGGGAGAAAAGCAGGATTTGGCAGCAACTGTTGCCTTCCTGTAGCACGTTTTAACCATCCCACTGAACCATGTTGCAGGGCTTGGAGCTTCTCTTGTGTCTTCCCATCAGAGAGGGAAGGGTTAGTGCCCCAAGCCCCACGTGTGTGGCTGTGCCCCCCCATCTCTGTGCAGGGACTGTGGTGTGAGTGCTGCCAGCCCATGGGGACCATGTCGATTGTAACTGATTTGTGCTCAAAGGACAGTGAGCTGTAATTGTTTACCAGGAATCCTGTACTGCCCGGAAAAATGGGAGATTCTTTAGTGCTTGGGAAGCAATTCTGGAAATTAAAAAAAAATTAAAAATAACCTCTCCAATCTGAGCCTTATGAGAAGGCATCTCAAGGGGAGGTTTAAACAAAGAGCAAACAATATGTAAGGGGACAAAAGCAAAGCTCCTCTAAAGTGTATGAAAAACTAGGTGAAAAGAGGGGATGAATTATTTATCAGATTCTACCAGGGGAGCAGCAACAGCTGAGATGTGATTAAGTGTCAGAACATCAGGCTGGTGTGTGGAAATCGCTTTTCACCTGCCAAGTGACCTTGGACAGAACTGGGAAATCCTGTCTATGAGAGCTCAGTCGAGCTGATTGATGATGGTCTCTTCTGGCTGTGAAGTCTACAGTGCCCTAAATCTTCCTGCACCTTCATTTCCTCAATCTGTGAAATGCCTATAATTAAAATGGTAAATAAATTGCATTTGATAGGTAGATCAGACCATACAGAGAACTGCTGAATCAAGGTGTTGAATAATGAAGACCAGTTATGCTCAAACAGAAGCAGATAGCAAAACCACCAAAGAGATCATCTACATTGAACTGCGTGTCCCCAAACAAAAAAAAATCCAAAAAATGAGCCCATAGCTCATTTTTAAAATATGTAGAATATTTTAATATTATGACGTTAGCATGTCAGCCATAATTAGGCCCAAAGAATTTTCCCACTCCTTGACTGCATTGCTGTGCTCCAGAATCATCCTGTGTATTTCACAGCATGGACCAACAAAGGGTCTTGGGGTCATCCTCCATTTCTACTTTCAATCACTCCACCCTTTGCATTTATCAGTGTTATCAATTGTTTTATTCAGTAGGAAATGCTGGAAATTTATGGATGTCACTAAGCAGAGGGATGTATGGTGGGATCCACTAGTGAGAAGATGAAATGAGAGGAATTCAGAGTAGAAGTAAGATTTAAGTGTGTAAAACTTGTCATTAAAAGAACTTTTCTCAGGTGCTGTCAGCTCTCTGTTGGTTGAAGCTTTCATATCACTGCCAGTCACTATTTAGACAGACAGATATAAAGAGAAGACTGATGGGCTTGATGCAGAAAGTGATGGCTTGTGTGTTTGGGTTTGCTTTAAAGAGGAGAAATGTAATGGTCTCCTTTCACTCTGGTATCAAGTCTCTTAGCTAAATTTCATTAGATTTAATGACTGAGAATGGAGAAGGAGTTGTGCTTAGGGGCTGCTGAGTTTATCTGTCTCTGGAAAACCAGCAAATGTTTCTGAAAGCCTCCCACTCTTACTTTCTTCCTGAAATTTCCAGAAAACCCCCAACTTGCTGTATTTGCTTGTACTTTATCCAGTCTTTATATAAAGAAAGAAGCTTCTCTGACAAGCTGCTTCCCAGCCATCCCAGGTGTGCTGAAGGCCCCTGAAGGTGGGGGCTGTATCCCAGTCCTGGGGGCAGGCAAGCATTGGAGGTGCCAATGGCCAGCAGAGTTGTGCATTACTTTTTGAATATCCTTCCCTACGTCCCTCTCATTTTCTTTCACCCATTTCCTGGATGGTTGTGTTTTGGAGCAGAGTTTTCCCCTGCAGATTTCCCACATTGATCTTGCTTCCCAACAGATAGGATAGGAAAGGAAGGCAAGAGAAGATACCCCCAGTTTTTTGGGGGGGCCTGTCCACTCTGCCTGTGGCTGCAGAGGGAGAATGCTGAGGTCATGGTTTGGACCAGGGCAGCTCTTACAGTCAGTGCTGAGCCGAGGATAAGCCCCTTCAGCCACCGCGGGGAGGATGAGAGGTGTGTGCATCTTGCAGGGCTGGGACCTGCTGGGTTAACCATGGGCCCCTGTGGCCACGCTGGGAAGGGGTCAGAGCCCCGAATTCAGGCCCTTCCTGCTGCGGCTCTGTGGCCAGCAAACGCTGCTGCTTCCCTGTGAGAGGTGAGGGCGACCACAGGCCTGCTAAATATTATTTGTTCCCCTTATTTATTGCTTTCGCAGCAGGCCCTTGCCGTGACCGGGTTTGTGCTGCTGCCGGCCCCCCGCTTTCCCCTGGCAGGCGCTGTGTTTGCTGGTGCTGTCCCGCTGTGCCCGTGCGGGGACAGGGCCGTCCCTGCCAGCTCTGCTTGTCCCCACCTCGCACCCCGAGCCCCGGCAGAGGCGCTGCGAGCCCGGGCACTGCTCCTGCTCCAGCCGGGGCACCGAGGGCAGGCACCGGGCTGCAGGCAGGGAGAGCTCGATGCTCCCACAGCATGCCAGAGGGGCTCGGGGCTGGAATCCTCTCCTCCGCCTTGCCGGAGCGAGGCATCCCTGCGGGGTGAGCCACAGCTGTATTTACCTTAGACGGCTTCCTCCGCCTCCGTGTCCCATGCCTGTTCCCAGCCCTGCTGAGGCTGATCTCAGCGCTGACATAGCAGGAAGGAATAAAGCTGTCCGTCCGTGTGTCTGTCTGCCCTCAAGCAGCAGGGCGGGGAGGACCACAAAGCCCGGCTTCCCAGGCAGCAAGGAGCGTCCCTCGGAGCACTGCTCTCCCCTTTGCACCTCCCCGGGGCAGGCAGCTGCGTTCCTTGGGAGGAACCAGGGACCTGTTTGTTTTCTTGCGGTGTTTAAAGTAACCCCAGCGCTGGGAGGGCCCTCCTGGGTGCAAATGTCCCTACGGGTCCCCAGGTGTCCTGAGGTGTAGGGCTGACACGAGGTCAGTGTTCTCAGGCAGGGCGTTGTGGGGCCCTTGAGTGCTGGCACACGGACATTAACTGGGGAGCAAAGCCCCTGTTCCTCACTCCTGAGGAGTGTTTTCCAAGCAGATGGGGCTCAGGATTGGGAACGTGATGTTTGGCTGGGTGTTGGCTGGGCAGGAGGAACAGGAAGACTTTCCAGCAATGTCAGTGACCCATTCCCTGTCTCCTCTCTGCTGGGATAAATGGGGATGGGGGAAGCATTGCCCTGGGCTGTGCAGCAGGGCCTCAGCTCTGTGCTGCTGCAGCGCTGTGGGACGTGGGCTGCATCTTTGGGCTGGGACCTGGGGGCCTGTTCTGGGTGAAAGGGAATGTCAGTCATCTGGAAATCGTGCCCTGGGAGTCTTGCAGTGAAACCTTAGGAGTCACCATCTCCCCTTCTAAGGCAGGGATGTGTTTGTGAGGTGCAGTGGGTGGCTGGTGGGTAGTGCCAGCGCCACAGGCTGACTCGTGAGCCGTGATGTCGTGAGCAAAAGAAATGCTGCTTGAACTGTAGCTCAGGACTTGGCTGGTTTTTGCTCTCTGCTATGCATTGCAGCAAGCGTGACCCTCCACACAGCATGTCCCCACTCCGTGCTGTGCCATCTCTGCTCGCTGATGGGGACAGTTCAGTGCTTCTCAGCATAGCACCCATATCTGATGTATGGCATCCCCCAGGGTTCAGTAACATTTTGCTCGAAAGTGGTCTTTCTGTTATTTGTAAGAGCTTTGGGAACTTCCTAAGGAAGGATCTGTTTCAGTACTGGGAGCTATTAAATTCCAGTACATGTAATAAAGTGAATATTGCTGAGAAAATTAAGGGATGCAGGAATGGCCATAACCATCTTGGATAACTGCAGCTCAGGTGTAAAGGTTTGGGCTAAAAGCAGAGAGTAGGAGGCTATTGCAAACTGGAGCAAACAACATGTTCAAAGAAATTGAATTATTAATTAAATAAACTGGATGGCTTAGAAAAATGCAGACAACAATTAAATCAAAATAACCATGCTGTCAATATGCCAGCAAAATCTGAACAGGATAAACTTTACCAGTCTCTTTGGGAGCAGTGGCCAGAGAATAGAAGGATGCTTTTATCTGCAGTGTAAAGAGAGCCCTGCCTGACCCTGCGAGGCCCTTTAGTCAGAGTGGTCTGGGAACAGCCGAAAAAACATTTCTCTGAGTCACTACAGGGACAGAAATGAGCACAGGCAGCAGGTTGGGGAGGAAAGGTTTGAGCTGCTGCTTGCTGCAGTGAGTGGTCCGTGTAGCCCCCATGAGCCCTGTGGGTCTCAAAGGGCAGCGGTGTTGCTGGTAAGAGGCTGGAGGAGGCTGGACCCCTTCCAATCCCAGTGACCCCACAGTCCTGGGACTTGCTGCTGCTGCTTAACTCCATCACCAATGGGTCAGGAGCACACATGGCATCAGTCCTGTGGCCTTCCTTTGACCCCCAAGCAATTTGGGAATTGCAAGGAGACTGGGGACGTTGTAGATGTCTCGTCTTTGGCCCAAGAGCTGCAGTAACCTTTTAATGCGTGAAATAATGTGCAGGCAGCCTGAGCTGGTGTTCACAGTCATGCTAAGTAGGATCATAAGCTCTGCAAGTCAAGCTTAGCTTTATTCACAGTTTCAGCCACAGGCTGCCTTGCTTCAAACGGCAGCATATGCTAAGGCAGGTCCTGTATTCCTTAAAGATTCCCCTTTGGGGCTGGGCTCCCACACAGCCGGGTGTGCACCCCACAGGTGTGAGACTGGGGAGAGCAGGCAGTGAAGTGAGGAGCCCCCAGACCCCACGCTGGTCTCTGCTACACAGTCAGGGTTATCACTGGATTTTAGAAATGAGCCACATCATAAGCCACAGAGCTAATGAAGCTTGGCCTCTTGATATTTGGCTTCCACCATGGCTGGTAAAGCACTAGCTCTTTTCCTGCCTGAGGGGTATTTCTCCTTTGCTTGTGTGATTTATGTGATATACAGCACTGGTTGACTCTTCTTCCCTGTAGCTTTCTGCTCAGTGGGGACCCTGAGTTCCTGTCTTTTTCCCATTCCCTAACTGTTGTGCAGTTCACAGGTAGCTGATACCCTTGAGGTTTCTGACAACTGTTAAATCTGGTTGAAAAGCATCAGCTGAGTCTAATGTTATGACAAGTGTGGGGTAGACAGTTTAATGGCAAAAGTCTTGTTGTCTTGACAAATTAAACTACAAGAGCTACAAACCCCGTGAGAGGGTGTGTTTTGAGCTCAAATTTGATGGAAAACGAGCTCTAGCAATGAACAGCAAAATGAAAAGCAAACCTAACAAAGCATTTGATCCCAGTCTTTGCAAAGATGTTTAAATATTGATGCAAAGGTGTCTGCTGGTCCAGCTCACCTCCGTGCCTTGCTGTGCCTAAAATATAGCTACAAAATGAAAGCTGTGCCCTTACTGCCCACACAAGCACACGAATGCTTTAGGAATCAATTTAAAAAAGAGCTTTGATCTTTTTCTAGTATTTTTGAACTGAAAAAATTAATACCTTACTCTCTAAACCCATCTTCCCACTCACCTCCAAAGAGAGTAAAATACACTGAGGTCAATTACTTTTTTGACTTCCCAGTGCCTTGAATTAGTTGTTCCAGTCCCACCTCATCATCTGTCCCTTCCCATTCTACAAATCAGAGATCTGATCTCACTCTCTGTTTGATCTGAAACCCAAAGTCCAGGGTTTCCATGAAGGCTGTGAGGCTGAATGTTAGACAAGTGGCTTGCAGAACAGTCAGGGAGAGCAGTTTCACCAAACCTAGCCCTAGCAGCACTTTGCCTTCTCTCCCTGCTGGGGTTGGCAGCAGTGGGCGGGGGGAGGATTTATTCCATGCACCTGTGCCTTGAGCTAAATCCAGAACGTCTTCTGGAAAAATGGCAGCTAATGGGATTGTAACTCGCCTTCACAAGGCCCATCAGCCCAGGAAGGAGAAGAGGAAAATATAAAACAAAACCTCTCACTGCATGATTGATCTTTGGCTAGCACAAAAGAGGAAAGGCAGAACCATGCATTGGTGAGGGTGGCCTGAGCAACAGGGGTGGTTGGGCAGGTGCTGCCCAGCTGACCATTGCCTCAGGGCAGGAGTTCTTTAAATCACACAGGTGTGATTTAAAGTCATCAAAACCACTGTGGTGCTTTCCACTGGCTCCTGCTCTTCTCGGAGGGGCTCTGGGGCAAGGCTGGCATTTGTCTGAGGGCTTACTGGCACTGCTGCTCTGGGAGAGGGGAGCGCAGTCAAATGGAGACTTTTCTCATCCAGTTGTCCCAGTAATACTTTTCTTCTGCTTTTCTTTTGTCTCGAGAGTGTGGCTACCCTTCAGCATTGGTTGAATGACTGTCTTATCTCTGTTTTATAAAACCCCTAGGAAAAAAGATCTTAGAGAACAGAGGTTTATTTAATAATCTTTGTCATTACTTCATTCCTCACTGTTGATTCCTGCTTTCGCTGCTGTCTGCAGAAGGCAGTGACAGTGGCTGAATTGGTGACTGCACACAGCTAGGCTTTCAGACGAAATTTGGCATTGACAAATGTCAGCCTTAGAGCCCTGGGATGTGTTATTGACAGTGAGAGCAGAGTGCCTCATGGGAATAACAGAGTTCCTGTATGTTCTTTTAGGAGCTGTCTTTTGCAATCTTCTCTGTTTATTTCTAGTACTTCTACCCAGTTGAATTCCTCTTAAGTTTTGGAGCCTTTATGTTAGGTCTTGGAGGGAAGGGCCACCACCACAAGCTGTGTGTACCCATGCTAGCCAGTGGGAGACTAGGCTTGCCCAAATCATGTATCCTTCCTCTGGTGGCAGAGGGCTCTTCCAGCCCTCATGGAAAGTGTTCATCTGGTCTCCCACTGCTGGAAGGCTCTGGAGTCTCACAGGGTGCTGCAGATTTGTCAAAGAAAGAAAGAGGTGGTGATGAAGAGCTACATGTGGTTTGGGTGGATGAGACTCCTGATGTATCCCTTCCCTTTGGCACTGCTAGCCCCGCTGGGTGCCTTGCTGAGCACTGCAGTTCCTGGCACTGTACAACCTGCCTCTAGAAAAGGCTTGTTTCAATGCAGAGTACTGCTGGCCTTCTGATCCCTGGCCTTTCTGGTGCTTACAGCAGCCTCCGGGCTCTGCCTCTTCCCATCTGTGCAGTGTCTGTGCTGGCCTTGTCTTCTCACCTCTGTTTGCATCTCCCTTGCAGGTCTGGATGGATGCAGGCACTCAGATCTTCTTTTCGTATGCAATTTGTCTGGGATGCCTGACGGCTCTGGGCAGCTATAACAAATACCATAACAACTGCTACAGGTAACTGCTGCCTCGAGCCCTCCCCTCCCTCAACACCAGTGATCTGCTGGAGGCTGCTGGCCAGTGTCACGGAAGTGTCATGATTTCTGTTTCTACTTAAGGCATAGGAAAACTCTTTCCAGGTGTTTTCTCCCCAAATCCAGTTGTCTATGCTTTATACCCAAGGGAATCTTCTCTGTCCCCTCTTCCACACTCTGCAAAGTTAGATCCTCTTCGCTGGCTTTGTGACCCCAGCTCACACTGCAGCCCCCCCTATTAGATGGGTGCATGAGTGGCCACAGGGGAAGCAGACCTGTGAAGTCTAATGGCTTTCAGATGGAGGCCTTTCACCTTATGATTTATCCTTCATTTGGAGGCAGTGACTGGCACAGCTGGCAGTGCTCTGGGTTCCTGTGTGCTCTCTATGGTTACATTTGAGCCTGCAGATGTGACTTCTGCTTATTGCATGCTGGACTGCAGGAACAGAAATGGACCAGGTTGCCAGATGGAATCAGGCTGCTGAGTTGAAGTGGTCAAGTGAAAATAAACTAATTTTGCTGTAGGTGTATCCATCCCCACAGTTAAAAGGCTTGTGTGAGAGGAAGAGGCCACCTGTCTTCCCATGCTTTCTGTACTGATTGGGTTGCTCCTGGCATTGACTTCTCCCCCCATCTTTTAAGTTCAAAATTGTGGTTGTTGCCATCAAAGGTCCAGGCACATCACTGGCTATACGTGATCCTTGCTTGGCATCTTCCTTCACTTTAGGAGTTCATTCCTGCTGCAGGGCTGCTGCTCCAACAGCAGCTGGGCTGAGATTCCTGTTTCTTTTCACATCCCTTCTCCCACATTCAGTTTTGAGAGAAAAAGCGGTAGGAAAAGAAGAGGTAATGGGTCTGTCTCTGGCCTTCAACATGTCCTTGGACATTAGCCCTTTGCATCCCCAGACTAATATGTAACATGGAGAGGATGACAGGGGCTGCTCAGCAGCAGGGTTGTAAAGAGCTTCTGTAACTGCAGCTGGGAGTTGCTGTAGAAAGGGGAGAGGTGTCTGTTTGCACACTGTGCTGTGCCTTTGCCCTTTACGCTGTTCAGCTTTTCTAGGAACACTGTTCTTAGTTTTGGTGTCAGACCTTTGACTAGCCTGTTCCCAGGCATGGACCCAGTTTCAATTAGTCAGTGCTGTGCTCCACAGGCTTAGTTTGGATAAGAAGACAGAACCAGGATTTAACAGGGGAGAGGGACATCAGCATGGTGCCCCACTTTGTTACACCAGGCCAGGTGTAACCTTTGGTGACCTGGAAAAGGATGTGGGCAGTAGGAACTATTGTTCATATGGCAGTGGTCCAAGATGGCATCAAACAACATCAACCATTTCTTGTTTCCTGTCACAGCAAGGGAATTCTTCAGGTGTAAATCTGCAGAGATCTCTTTGATCTGGCCATCCCCTCATTTTACTCTCTACCATGACACCCCTTCCTACCTGCCAGATAACGGGAGAGCACCTCCCAGCCCATGCCTTTCCAAGGAGGGTTTGACCTGTCATTGATACATCCAGGGGAAAGAGGGAGAAACACCAGGAAGGATGAGGAACTATTTGAAACATGTGAGAATTTGTATCAAATTACTGAGAATATAATTTGAGTGGGGAGCAGGCAGTTTATAGCCACTGGAGAAATGAGGTTCTGGCTTGGGCTTCCCATTGGGTAGCTGGGATTGGTGGAGTGTGGCCTTCCTTTCCAGCTGGGAGATTCAGTGGGCCTTAGAAACCAAATGCAAAGGCAGAGCAACAGTGCTGGGTGCTGTGCAGTCCTTGACAATGCAACGAGCTGTGCTTTGGAAGGAATAATCTGAATTTGTATGACACAGGGGCTTTGCATGAATTGTACTTTTTCTCTAGAAAAGGTTGCAGACCAAGAATAGACCTAGTTAACATGCAAGGAGGAGCATGGAGCCCCAAAAATGCTACATAAATAAAGACTGATACAGAAAAATCACACTGGATTTGCAAAGTAGCATTTAATACAGTCAGAGCAGGCCATGAAATGCCAGAAGGGGTGCATTCAGTTTGGTTCAGAATATCTCAGAATGATGCTGCAAATGTTATTGTTGTCCCCAGGGTTGCAGTCACAAGAGGACTAGGGAGACTGGAGCGTGAAAAGGAATTGGATAGATAAGAGATGTTCAGTTTAAAGTGTTGATGGATGAGAATGAGATGAAAGAGAGACAAAAGGGAATAGATCAGAGAAAATAAATTGGATGGCTGTGATTATCTTTTTCTCATAATGCAAACACCAGGAGATACCTACTAGTGCTGAGAAGATTGTAACTGGTCTGAGAAATCTATTAAGGAAAAAAACCATGTTCCCTTCTCAGACAAAAATAAACTGTTACATACTGCTACAGGAGGGACCAGGGAGAGGGGGGAAAAAAAAAAAGAGAAAAAACCCCTGGCATTTAGATGTGTAGGAAGATTATCTCACAAGCAAGGAGCTTAGGTGAGGAATGCATTTTTATGCTGTCCTTGGACAAGGCTTCCCTTGGGGGAGTCCTGCTGTGTTGTCCAGCCTGGGGCATCTCTCTGCAGCTCCTGATGCCGAGTCACGCTGCAGGTGTGCTGGGAGAGACACAGTGGCTGGGGCAGAAGAGCCCTGGGGGGCTGCCATGGGGTGTGGGTCATACCTGGCTGATGCTTTGCCCCCTTCTCCCAGGGACTGTGTGGCCCTGTGCTTCCTCAACAGCGGCACCAGCTTTGTGGCTGGCTTTGCCATCTTCTCCATCCTGGGCTTCATGGCAGAGGAGCAGGGTGTGCCCATCGCCGAGGTGGCCGAGTCAGGTGAGTGGAGACCCTGCTGGGATGGGGCTGTGGGGGTGCTGCCACCTGAGCCCCTAGCGACAGGGGGATGCCTGCAGCTGCAGGTCCCCATCCTTTGCTCTCCGCCTCCAAAAAGCAGGGAGAAATGAGTGCACACTCATGAAATACTGAGATGCAGTGGCGGTGGTTTGAGGCTGAGAAAAGCTGCCTCTAAGGGTGAGGGTTGGGGTTAGGCAGCTGCTGTCTTGTTCGGAGGGTGCTGAGGTGACTGCATGGCATACGCCCAGAGGCTTCCCCTGGCTCCCAGTCCTTGCAACAGTGAAGAAGCCAGAGGTTGCTGTGTCCCCTTCCCTCCCTTCCTGCTTCTCCTTCACTGCTCCAGGAGCCTGAGTTTCATGCACAGCACAGGTATTACTGGAGTGAGAGGCTGCATGGCCACAGGCTGTGCCTTGGCTGGGTGGCTGCCTCAGGCACGTCTGAACCAGCTGTGCTGTGCTGCTGCCTGCTCTGAAAGCCCTTCTCCCTGCAGGGCCTGGCCTGGCATTCATCGCCTACCCTCGGGCTGTGGTCATGCTGCCCTTCTCCCCACTCTGGGCGTGCTTCTTCTTCCTGATGGTTGTTTTGCTGGGACTGGACAGCCAGGTAAAGCTGCAGGTGCAGAGCGATTCCCTACCAGACAAAAGCCGCCATCTCTTCAGGACAGGCTTCAGCTTGGCTGAGGGGGAGCCAGTGGGGCTGGGAAGCTGGTCAGGATGGGCTGACAGAGGTGGGATCTCTGCTTTTTGCAGTTTGTCTGCGTGGAGAGTCTCGTGACAGCTCTTGTGGACATGTACCCCACCATCTTCCGCAAGAAGAACCGCCGGGAGACCCTCATCCTGCTGGTCTCCATCCTCTCATATCTGGTTGGGTTGGTGATGCTCACAGAGGTATTTTGGGCTCAGACCACCTGATTGGTGCTTGACAGGGCGGAGTGGGACCTGGTGGGTGGTGGGGTCACCACTGGGGCTGAGAGCTTGCTGCTGAGTCCCATCCTGCTGCCCTGTGCCTGCAGGAGGCTGCTCTGCCCTCCTCATGCCATTCGTGTTCTCCCTTCCAGCCCTTACCCCTTGTGCCAGTAACAGTCCTGATACTTCTCCTGCCAAGACTGATAGCTGGAGCTCTGGACAGCCTGTGTTTTGGTCATAAATTTGTCTTTACACAAACCAGACCTTTACAGCTGTAGCCTGTTGCATGGGAAGGGGAGTGCCCTTGTCCTTCTCTTTCTTCCTGAATGGAGCTACAGGAACACTTGGTACAAGGAAACTTGTCAGGCCTGAGTGCACCCCTTATCTATTATACTGATATCCTCTGTATTGTCCTTCTGATTAATTGCCTGGGAGCTAAACTGTTCTTGTCTAAAACTTTTAACTCTGCCTAGCAATATGTGTGTGTGGATTGATGCTGCCAGAATGCTCTTGATACTTTCTGTTTTCATTTGGGCATAACTTTTGAAAAAGCTGTCTCTGATGTTGTACATGCAACATCATGCCACAGGCTTGTTTTGTAGGCAGCCCTGCAGACTTGGGCAGTGAAACAGGCCGCATGCAGTTATTTCCTTCTGCAAATTGGGACTTTAAAGTAAATCAGATGGATTGTGTGTCTTAAGGGGGTTTCCATCCTCACTTCCAGCTACAAGAGCTGCCTAGGTATTGTCTTCTCCTAAAACATCCCCACAATCTCTGGCAGTCAGTTGCCCTCTGCTGTGCTGCCCTGTGTTGAAATGAAGGGTTGCAGAGACTCCTGAGAGCAGCAGGGTGTCTCTGTTAGGCCTTGGGCACAAGGGATGTGCCTTTTCTGTAGGCTAAAACCCTGTCCCAGGGAGGGAGACGCCTCCAGCTCTGGGGAAGATACTGAGTTTGTTTCCTGCTCTGGCTCTAGCTCTTTGCCTGATTCCTCTCCCCTCTCTCTCACCTTGCTGCCCACTTGGCCTTTCCCAGGGTGGGATGTATGTCTTCCAGCTCTTTGATTACTATGCTGCCAGTGGCATGTGCCTGCTCTTTGTGGCCATCTTCGAGACTCTCTGCATCGCCTGGGTCTATGGTGAGTATGAACTAGGGGGTCCCCAGCTCTGGCATCTCAGGCTCTTGTCTGGTTCATCCTCAAAATGCTGGTCTGTAGCTCAACTTGGTAATTGCTTCGCAGTGCAAGGCAGAATCTAAACCCTTGCTTTGGTGCCCCTGGATTCAGCTGGCAGGGACTTCTTCACAGGAACACCCTGGGGGATCTGCTTGGCAGATATCCCGTGCATGTTCCTATGTGCTCCTGCTTTTGAGACCCTCCTTCCTTGGGGAATTGGAGATGTCTGCAAAATCTTTTCTCAACCTTTGTTTAGAGGGTTCTGAGACTCAAACATTTTTGAGAGCCCTCTATTGGCACTGACAGTCACCAGGTATGGGTAAAACCTGGGCTGAGGTCCTAGCCTTGGAGAGGATAAGGGGCTGGCCCTGCTGACCCACTGAGCTGTTCTGGGGGGATAGGAAGTTAGTCCAGGACAAAGACTGAACCTGGCAACACTCCTGAGGAGCTCCCTGACCCAACTGTTGGCTATGCTAAGGCTACTGCACCTGAACAGTGGTGAAGCAGGACCCTGGACACGCAGCCCCTGCTGTTCTCCTTCCCTGGCGGCAGTGAGGGATCCCATCCTTGCCCTCTTCTGCAGGTGCTGAGCGTTTCTACGATAACATTGAAGATATGATCGGCTACCGGCCATGGCCCATCATCAAATACTGCTGGCTTTTCATCACCCCTGCAGTTTGCATGGTGAGGGCACGCAGGAGGAAGAGCTGTGGGGAGGAAGATGGGCTGAGCTGGGTGCCTCTGAGATACAGACACCTGCATATATACAGAAGGATGTGCATATGTGTAGGGGGTTATGTGGCCTGTACTATGGAGGTCTTTTGTTATTTGTGCTGGTAGCTTTGGGGGCTAGGTGTGGGGCTCAGCAATGGGGAGAGGGTCAGCTGTGACAGAGGTGTTTGCTGGTGGGACAAGCTCCTTGATGCCATGACCAGTGCTGCCTGTGGGGGCTGTCCCAGCGAGCCCTGTTTAACTGGTGTCCCCTCTGTTGCTGCCCTGAGGGGCTCCTTTTTACCATGAGTCTCTGTGCAGGTGTGTACTCACCAGGAAGACCTCTCTTTGCTCATGGTGTTGATTTTCTTTCTCTTTTTTTCTTGGTCTCTTTCACCTTGCCAGGCAACCTTCCTGTTTTCTTTGATCAAATACACTCCATTGACGTACAACAAGAAGTATGTGTACCCGTGGTGGGGAGACACCCTGGGCTGGCTGCTGGCCCTCTCCTCCATGGTGTGCATCCCCCTCTGGGTTGTCTACAAACTCTCCACCATCAAAGGCTCCCTCAGAGAGGTGAGGTTGGTGCTCTGGGATCAGGGCATGGGCTGTCCTTCGGTGTTGATCTCCAGCCCTGCAGCGGAATCATTTGTGTGTTGCAGGTTGATTAGCCAGGAGCCCAGAATAAATCAATTGAATGAGTTAATTGCTATAACAGACTTGGGTTTTTTTAAGTTCTGCCTTGCTGGAGGGCTGCTCCAAGCTGGCTGCTGCCTCATGGTACTCTTTTTTTATTTCTTCCATCTCTTCACAAGTACCACCAGGAAAAAACGTCATTAGATGGAGAGGATAAGGATGATCTCCATGCTGCCCTTAACTGAGGCTTGAGGACTTACTCTGAGAAACCTCCAGATCCCCTGAGCATTATGGTCAGCTGAGTTCACCAATCTAAGCTGAGGCCACAGGGTTGGAATGGAGGGGATCACTGGGAATTTGGAGTTCCCATCACAGTCTTAATGCCCTGGGTCTGCCCTGCTTCCAGAGTTGCTGTGATGCATTGCTGGTTGCCCTGGATTACACTGGAGGGGCAGGGAGATAGAAAACCAGGCCTTGCTCCAGATGAGCATCCCTGCCACAGCTCATAGTTTCAGGCTGAGGTTTCACAAACAGTCCTGAACCCCCAGGATTCCTCTCATTCCCTGCCTCCTGCAAGTGCTCAAGAATGGGTTGTGGCAGCAATGGGCCCCTGACCCCTGTGTCCAGCACAGACAGGGAGGAGTGGGAACAGCTGCAGGGGCATGGCAAGGCTGCACAGCACGATGTGGTGTGAGAGTAACCCCTCATGCACTTGTCCCAGTTAAAGCCAATCCTGTGCATACAGGCTCTGTGCTGATGGAGCTCCTTGGTCACCAACCTTCCTTTGGACTGTTTTCTAGCCCTGGCCTGGAGCAAATGGGGGACAGAGCTTTCCTCCATTGTCCATGTGTTAGATATCTCATGTGCTCGGTGACGCGTGACCTTGCCTTGGGACAAGCAGCTGGAAGATGAGTTTATCCCCTCAGTTTCTGCAGTGCTGACTGTCCTTGTTTTGGGCATCTCCAGCTTTTAGGGACCAGATCTGCTGCTGGGCCTGGCAGGCTGAAGGAAGCCTGTGACTGGCAGGGGAGGGCCCAGATCATCTTTTGTCCTTGCAGCAGTGTTTAGTGCCTGTCTTTGCCTTCCAGCGGTTCCGCCAACTCACCTGCCCGCTTGAGGACTTGCCTTCCAGGCCGGGAACAGGACAGCCCCTTCCCTCCACCAGAGCTGGCCTCCTGATGCTGACAGAGCTCGAATCTCACTGCTAGGACCAGTGTGGCTCTCCCTCCCTCCCCCCAGGATGGTTTCTATACAGCCTTTGCCACCTGTTGGATAATGCAAGGATTCTTCACTCGCCAAGAAGAGAGGGATTTCTGGGCTGAGCTCCCTTCTCTGGGAGATTTGAAGGGCTGAGGAAGAGGCTGCCATGGAGATGGTCTGTGTGGAGTTAGCAATGCACCTTAATTCTCTCCCTGGAGAGAGCTCTGAAGGGGCACATGAAGCACCAGTGTTTCTGAGCATCCCCAGGCTTCTGGTGGGCAGAAAGGAAGGACTGACCCTGGAGTAAAGAGTGTCAGAGTCTCAGAGCTGTGGCCCCAGTGTGGACATTGGGAGCTTCTCCATTCATTCCATTAAATCTATGTTTTTCCTGACTAGATCTGCTCTGTCTCAGTTTTGTCCCACCAGCATTCCTTGCCAACAGCATGTTAGGTGAGATGTGTGTCAGTGGAGCTGTGCTGGACATCCTGGTCTGGATCTTTGTTACACTGGCACAGTGATATGGGAAAGTGGCCAGAGGAGAGGAAGCTTGGTTAGGGTAGGAAGAAAAACAGGGAACAGTGGTTCAGAGGCTCCTGTAAGTGGTAGGCCTAGGGTGCCCTGGCAAAGAGTGCAATGCCACCTTCTGCTGGAGCCACTGCCAGCTCGCAGACAGAAATATCATCTGTCTGATGAGTCACTGGGCTCTTCTTGAGGTCTGGAGGAGCATGTGGATTTGTGTTTTCTTCTTGCAGGTGAGGGATCATGGGAAACTCTCCCTTGCCTCTGCAGGTCTGTGTCTTTTTCCACGCTGACTACCTTCCAGGTGCTCTGGAGCCAGTCCTTTTGGTTTTCCTATGAATGGAAGAAGGGCTGAGTGGTGGAAACGGAATCCGCGTGTTATGTCAACAAACAGGGCCCCTCGTTTCCAGGCTGTTTGGGTAAAAAAAAAAAAAAAAAGAGCTTGTGTTTTAAGTGCTGTAGCCCCAGCATCCGAGGAGGGCAGCCAGAGGACACGTAACCCTGGGAAGCTGGATGGCTCCCAGGACACCCTGAGGAAGCTGGAGCCTGGACAGAGCTGAGCCAGCAGCCGGAGGCGCTCAGCTTCCTGAAGCACACAAGGACGCTGGTGGGCACCACGCTACGGCCAAGGCTTCTGCTGCCGCGGGCAGAGGAAGCCGCGAATTAAAGCAAATTAAAGCGAATTAGAGCAATCCGCGCCATTAGCCACAAGGTGGCCCCAGGCCCTCAGCCACGGCCTTCGCGCGGGACGGGGTCCCCGCGGGCGGGCAGGGGCAGCGGGACGGGCTGAGGGGCGGCGGGACCCGGCTGAGGGGCGGCGGGACCCGGCTGAGGGGCGGCGGGACCGGGCTGAGGGGCAGCGACACCGGGCTGAGGGGCAGCGGGAGCGGCTGAGGGGCGGCAGGACCCGGCTGAGGTGCAGCGGGAGCGGCTGAGGGGCGGCAGGACCCGGCTGAGGGGCGGCGGGACGGGCTGAGGGGCGGCGGGACCGGGCTGAGGGGCGGCGGGACCCGGCTGAGGGGCAGCGGGACGGGCTGAGGGGCGGCGGGAACCCGGCTGAGGGGCGGCGGGACCGGGCTGAGGGGCAGCGGGAACCCGGCTGAGGGGCGGCGGGACCCGGCAGAGGGGTAGCGGGACCGGCTGAGGGGCGGCGGGACCCGGCTGAGGTACAGCGGCACCGGGCTGAGGGGCGGAGGGACACGGCTGAGGGGCGGCGGGACCGGGCTGAGGGGCGGCGGGAGCGGCTGAGGGGCGACGGGACCTGGCTGAGGGGCGGTGGCACCGACTGAGGGGCGGGACCCGGCTGAGGGGGAGCGGCTCCGGCTGAGGGGCGGCGGGACCCGGCTGAGGGGCGGGGGGGACCTGGTTGAGGGGCGGCGGGACCGGCTGAGGGGCGGGAGCCGGCTGAGGGGCAGCGGGACCGGGCTGAGGGGCAGCGGGACCGGGCTGATGGGCGGGACCCGGCTGAGGGGCAGCGGGTCCGGGCTGAGGGGCAGCGGGATCGGCTGAGGGCCAGCGGGACCGGGCTGAGGGGCGGCGGCACCGGCTGAGGGGCAGCGGCACCGGGCTGAGGGGCAGCGGCTCCGGCTGAGGGACGGCGGCAGCCAGCTGAGCGGCAGCGGGACCTCGGGGTCACGGTGACGCGGCCATCCTCCTCCCCCTTCCTTCCCGGTTCCCTGTGCAGCTTTTCTCTCCAGACATTTGCCTCCCGCAGGGAACGGTGATCTCAGAACGCTGCTCCCCAGCTGTGGCCCGAACGGGTTTAGTCCTCTAGTCAATGACACGTTCCTGAGTTTGGTTTTCCTGGGCTTAGTTTTCCCTAGTTTAGTGTTCTTGGAGCCTGGGAGCCTGAGATGGGAGGCAGGTCTGTGATAGAACGGAGTTGGGGACCTTTTCTTCTGGAGGCTGTGAAAGTGCGATGAGCTCTGAGGGGCTCTGCTGCCCTCAGGGAGGCTCTTTGGCGGTGCAGATTTCACCTCCGGGAGGGAGCGCCCATGGAGCTGTGGCCCGCCGGGGCTTCGCTGGCTCTCTTCCAGCGCGCCCATGGAAACCTCATCTCATTGCCATCCTGTTTTCCCTTTTCCCAGCCTGTTTTCCACCGGGACTGTGAGGTGGGTGGGTTCCTTTTACTAGGCTGCATGTGCAGCCATGGGTTGCCCCCTTGGTAGGTCTGCACCTCCCACATCAAAATCTCAAGTTTCTGCATGTCTACCTCCCTGCCTCTGGAGGATACTGGGAAGTTGGGAGCTCAGCTGGCTGCCACGGTTTTCATGGGCAGCCTCAAAGCCTCAGATCCAGATTCTCCTGCTACCACTGTGCTTCAAGGTGCTCATGCATGAGCTAAGGGTAGTAAAGAACCGAGAAATCCAGGGAAAGCCCCTTTTGGAAGAGACCCACAACATGAAGGAAGACGGAGCCAACCAGCTGCCCTGCCACTTGGATATGGAACTGGCTGGTAAAAATTACTTCTAGAAATTAGAGAACTGAGTTCAATACAGAAGTTCCAGCAACAGATATGTTTATTCGTGCAATTTTAACCTTAAACAGAATTATACTTTCATTTTCCAGTAATATCTATAAGAGGTTTGTCCCACTGGGAAGATATTTTAACCATAACAGAAAACAGTAATTGTCTGCAGCTATCTCTAAAATCTGGCTGATGTAGAAAGTCTGCTTGGCTGCATGGAGGCAAAGTGTGAATTTGCTGAAAGGCTTGTGACTTTCCTTGTTTCAAAATACACTGGTGTCCAGTGAATTGGGCATGTGGTTCATTGATCTGGTTATACATGAGCCAGGAAATCTCCCAAGCCTGTGTTCTTACGTGACACAATTGCTGTAAAGCTTTGGATGAGCTAGGTAGGTCAGATAAGCAAGAGAGCCAAAGGTTTTGCTGAATACTCTTAAATTAGTGTCTTGTTTCTGACAGGACTTTAAGGAAAGTGTTAGACTTGAAGACACCTGGCTTGACATATCAATCAAGTATATTCTATCTTGCTCATTGAAGAGGTTGATGGACTAAATTTGAAATCAATTTATTTGAAATTTCCAGACATGACATTTTTTTCACAGCACTTTTAAGACCCCATGCTTAAAAGGAATTTTTGGTGAAATTTGGAATATGGTGATTTCAGCATACAGTGATTGTTTATGATTTGGAATATGGTGAAAGGGATTTTCATTGCGTCCAAGATCAGCCTTGCAGTCTGTGGAATTTGCACCACCCTTTCACCAGCTGGGGAGATGCTGATCTCCCTTTAGACAAGAGGTGTATGGTCACTGGGTATTTCCCACCTTCAGAATACAGAATCTACAACTTAGCCTGAGAATTCAACCCATTACTTACTGGATAACAGGCATAAGATTAAAGAGCCTTTTTTTCATGGGTTGTTTTTTTGGTGGTGGTGGTGATTTTTGTTTTTGTTTGGTTGGTTTTGATTTGGGGTTTTTTGTTTGTTTTGTTTTGTGGGCTTTTTGTTGGTTTGGTTTTTGTTTGTTTGCTTTTGGTTTTTTGGTGGGGTTTTTTCCCCCTTTTTTTTCAAATGAGAAGTTCACCTAAAAATAAAGAAGTCCCTGAGATTCTGCCCCAGGTCATTGGTGCTTGGAAAGGATGACCTGTTCATCCACCTGTCCATGAAAACCAGGCTCTGCTTTTCCCTTTTTGTGTCAGTGGTGCCTGAGGAGAAAACTCAGCCCTACTTGTCCATGGGTGGAGATGCTCGCAGAGGGCAGGGAAAAGACTTCAGATGTGAGGGACAGACCTGTGGATGAGGATGCATCTACTGTCATGGAGAGCGTCCCACATCCCGGGATGCTTGAACAGATGCTTGAGAGGCCTTTCTCCTTTTGCTGTTAGAGATGTCCACAAGGCAGTTTTCCATGGCCGTTGCAGAATGATGTACTGTGAGTCGTGTTGCACATTTTGGTGACAAGAAAAGTGGATGTGTTGGATGCCACGGAGCATAAATGGAGAGAAGAGAGTAAGATGAACATGTTAACTCGTGGGATACATAATCCCGTGAAGCAGAGATCCCCAAATAATCTGTTAAGTGTGTCCTACAGGCGGGTGCAAATGAGCATATCCCACAGAGCAGGCGTTTGGCTGAGCCCTTGTGTGCTAACGCTGTTAGCAGCCTGCAGGAGGGGGATCTGCATGGCGCAGATAAGGGAAGCATGCGTGGGGGAGCACAAAGGCACATTTGGGAAGCTGTTACTTCCAAGGAGTTACCAGTGGGTCGGTTTCCCCCTTCTCCCTCTGACCTGCCCAGAGTTGCAGCACCTTGGGCAGCAGCAACAGGCACTCTCTGTGTCTCCATCTGATCTTGTCCTTCACGTCCTTGTGCCCCGTGCACCGGAGGTGTTTGCTGTCACATGTCCCCCAACACCAGGCTCAGCTGCCCTGAGGAAGCAGGGAGGGGAAGCGGGAGCAAACAGGCACGTACCTCGTGTCCTCTGCCTGCCTTTGTTCTGTGACCCTCTTGGTCCCCGGATAGAGCGAGCGTTGCTGTGAGGCTCAGAGAGGCTGTGCTGATGTCTCCCCAGCATGGCCAGTCCTCCCTCCTGACCACCTTTATTGCTGACTCCGGGCTCCTAAGCCAGTTGCCCTTGCCTCATCCTCTCCTGTACCAGGAATGCTGTGAAACAGGGGATGTCTCACCCTGCCTGTACTTCCAAAGATAAAGGCTCCTGGCAGCCTCCTCCTCCCTGGGAGCCCAGCCGGGGAGCAGTGCTGTGGCTGCTGGAGCCCGTCAGGGTTCTGTGGGGCCTCATTAGCTCTTGGTGCTTTGGTTATGTTCACTTGTGATTAGTTACAGTGAAACTGTTGTCAGAAGTCACAGGCTTACTCAAGCAGAAATTAACCATAAACATGAAAAATAAATTATACCAATGCCTAGGGGGAAATCCCCTGCAAACACAGTGTTCAGTCAGCAGGGCATGTTCTCAGCATAAGAAGCAGCAGTGTTGTGCCCTTGGGGGAACCAGAATTTCTCCCATTTTGTTAGCAAAAGTGTTACAAGGCGGGATTAGTCTGGGCAAACAGGGGCAGCCGCGGCTTCTCCCGCAGGCGGCTCAGCAAGGGGGCAGCCAGGGCTGCAGGCTGCGCTGTCTCCAACAACTGCTCCAGTGACTGCCTCTGCAGCCTCTAGTGTTTGTAAAGCACAGTCTGGATTCACCCACATGCTGACAGACGTCTCCCAAAATCCGGGCTACAGGGAGATTTGACTTGTTTTGCCTTGAAGCCTTGTGTCTCACTGGCTCATGGGCCCAGGCCTTGCTGCTGCCAGGGAGCGTGGCCCTGGCGTGGGCTGAGGTTGGCAGCCTGCTGATCTGGGCTGGCTCTTCAGCAGGCATGTCAGAGCTGGCTGAGAGGGAGGAAAGGGTGGGGACACCCAGATGATGGGAAAAGCCAGCATGTGTTCTGAGAAAAGAAACGGTAAAAGGAGAGGCAAGAGGGCACTGCCAGCTGGCAGGCGGTGAGCAGGGTGGGGAGGAGGACAGCTTTGAGGAGGTGCAGGACAGATTTGGGGTTGGGGTTAGCCCTCCTTTGGGCCAAAGGCTGGTGCAGCAACCTGAGTCCGGGTCTTCAGCTGCCCTGGGCCTGCCAGGTTGAGGGAATCTGGTCCTTTCAAAGAGAGTTTTCCTATTCTGTTCATGAGAGGGGGAGGAAACCCGTGCAGCTGGCTCTGAGCTAGCAACTACAGAGGGAGTGGGTACCTCTGTGTGGCTGGACAGTAGTGCTGCCCCAGTTCTCCTGTGCACCCTTGGGTGCAGGGATGGGGCTTCCTCAGGATCCACCGTGGGAGAGCTATGGAGATCTGAGTGCTGCTGGTGTGTGAGCAGCTCACAACAGGGGGTCCCAGGTCTGGGAAGGGTTCATGCTGCCTAGGGAGGGGGATGCTTTGGACATTTCCAGGATTTATTGTAAGCAGTGCTTCCCTTTTGGGGATGAGTGTTTAAGAGCAACCTCACCCACACTTACAGAGGAGGGGCACACGTCATGGGGTGACCTGCAGTCAGATTGTCACATCCTTTAGCAGCCCTGTCCTACCTACACAACCACTCAGCCCAGAGTGCCTGCTCAGGGCTGACTGTGCCAGTGAACATGGCCATTGGTGGTCAGAGAGTGCATCCATCACCCCTTTCCTTGCTTTCTCCTGGGATGGGACTGAGCACAGTCTGTACCCCACCAGTTGAGCTGCTCAGAACGTGATTTTTGGTTTCCAATCTGGGTCATCACGCCAGTGAAATCCCTCACGTGGAAGCTGGTGTGGTGAGATAAATGTGCCCCGTGCCCATAGCCGGATTTTAAAACCCTGTGAATTTTTTGCCTGGTGGGAAATTCTGAAGCCTGAGTGTAACTTCTGGTACCTTCTGGGCTGGAAAACAGAAATAGCCTTTTTTTCCCTCCTGGAGAATGATTTTCACACATTGCTGGATAAAGTTTTCATTTAGGTTGACTTTCTTCTTGTTTTACCTTAATGTCACAGGTCATTTCCCATCTACGGCTTTGCAAAAACCCCGCGATGTTCCTGTGAAACACTTCAGTATGGATAAATCAAGTTTTTAGGTCAGCTCTGCTTACCTAGGCTTATCTCAATCCCCTTTTCATATCTGGATAACCTCTATTGCACCTTTTCCTCAGTTGTGCTGGGTCATGCCAGTCCTCTGTGACAGGACAGGCAGTGGCACTGTTCTCCATGAGCACGGTCAGAGGCAATGCAGAGCCAGCACATGCTCTTCACCTTGCTGTCTTTCAGGACTTTGGAGACAGCCCCTAAGAGGCGGAAGATGGAGCCTGTCCCCTCTGATGCTAATGCCAGACCTCACAAGGGAAGAATCAGCCTGTATTTCTTTAGGCATGGGACCAATCCACTCAACCAGCCCATGGGGTAGGTGAAAGCCAGAGCTTTGAAAATGGCATGCTTGGAAAGTTTAATCCAAGAAACAGCCCCAAGTGAATGGAGATGTTTTCCCCTACTGCCTCCAGCACTGGCCTCAGTGGTTTATCCTGAGGATCCCACCCAGCCCAGGGTTGATTTCCCTTACGCATCTTCGCAGCATCGTTTGTCCCCAGGGCAATCCAGCGTGCTCTGATGGGATCTGATTCACTGGCTTCTAGCACCCGTGGAGGATTTTCTAGAGACAACCTTACAAACGACCTCTACAGAGTGTGCAGGCAGGTAAACCGACTTCTTCCCCACACTGTGGCATTGAGGCCTTTTGTCAGCTCCTGTGCTTCCCACTGAGGGGCTGAGAAATGCTCCTCTGGTGAGTCCAGACATAGCCGAGCATGTGTTGGATATGTCCCACATTCCTCCCTCATGCCGCTCTGGTTTGACCACATGGGTGCATGAAAAGGTCAGTGGGAGTTTGGCAGGCACATTAACAGACAAAGCAAAAGACAAAACAGTGATAGCATTAAACACAACCGTTTAAAAAAAAGAAAAGCTGAGCTGAAGTACCTTGAGAAAAACGGTGTAACTGGAATGCCTGCTACTGGTGTTGGTCATGAGAAGCTCTGGAAAAGCGCATCAAGGCTGAGATGGATACTAAGGAAGCTGCCAGGGCAAAGGCACTGAGGGATTGTTTACTTCTAGTGAGCGCCCAGACTGTAAAGGCTCCAGCAATGCCTCTCCTTGCTGACAGAGCTCTGTCCCATGAGCTATGTTTGTACTCTCAGCACATGGCACAGGCACTGACCCCAGAGCAAACGTTCCCCCTTCACCCACCCTCTACCTTTTGCTCCACCTGCCAGATGGTGTTGGTGAATCTTGAGCTTGGCCACAGAAGAAAGTTTAATGTATTGCTTCATGGAGATTCATTCTGTGTGTTTCTAGGATGACAGTGAGGGATGCCTCTATCTCACTAAAGTGGTAGAGCCCTAGAGCAGTGGGAATATGTGGCAGCCAGCCTGGGCCATGCTGTGGGGTCTGCAAGGGAAAAGTTCCCATCCTGCTGAGGTCAAGAGGACATGGAGTTACTCCCTGACTGCTGTAGTTGATATTTACAAAATGGGCATTTACCCTGCCCGCCTGTGGCTGCTTTCTCATCTTGCTTTCTTGTTCAAGGTCTGGAGAGGTGCACGTGGTAAGGGAATAGGGGAGAAAGTTCTTCTGTGCTGATGCACCTCCCCTCCCTACGTCCCACCACCCACACATGAGCTGGGTGATAATTTGGTGGGGGGAGCTGGTGGAAGGGGTGGGACAGGAGGAGGAGAGAGGGTAGTCTCTGCCTTAACTCTTTGGCACTCGGTGGATTCCCTGCCTGGACTCCAGTGGGACAGGAAAGGACAGGACAGGATAGGACGGGAGGGGCTTGCCTGGGGAAGACCTGCGCTGGGTTCAGGTGAGTTGGGCGTTTGCTTGTTGAGCAGATCTGGCTGGATGTGTGTGTCACCCTGGGAGTGCCGGTGACTCCAGTGCTCCTGCAGCCAGCTGCTGCACGCCAGCTGCTTGCCGTGCTCCGGGGAGCGGGCCAGCAAATCTGCAAGGGCACAGTCTTCCCAGCGTTAAGCAAAGGAAAAGCGAGATGGAAAATAAGGAGCAAATAATCAGTTTGGATCAACCCAGGGAAGAGGTTTTTCTTTCAATGGTTCCTTTGGAAAAGGAAAGGACAGGCTGAGATGCTGCTCAGGGGGTGCCAGGAAGCTGAGAGCAAAGACATGCCTGAAGGATGGGTAATTGGTACCGAAGGTTGCGGCAGCAGAGAGAAAGGGAAAGAGTGATAGTTAAGTACTCAGACAGCAGAAAGATTGAGAAGAGAGATGAGAGTGAGTGAGACAGGGACAGGGATGAAGGGCAGAGATGACTGGTTGATAATAGGTACAGGAGCCAAGGTGCTAGGAGTGGAGCAGGCTGTAGGCATTCCAGCTACTGCCAGCATGAGTCCTCTCCTCCTGTGCTGCCCTGCAGAGATGCTGACCCTAGTGCATTGACTTGGGGGCTGCAGTTTTAAAAGATGTGCCTGGGAGTGCACTTGTTCTTCTGAGGTTTCATCAGATTTGTCCCTGGTAGAGGTGAGGCAGGGAGACAGTTTCTGCATGTGCTAAACTCTTGGGATCTGTGGGCATATTTGTGAACAAATGCAAGCAGAACACATGAGGGTTTCATAACACCTGATCTGTGTCTTCTTAAATCAACAGTGCTTTTAAAGTAATCACTACTAATCAGGGCTTTCATCTCATGCCAGTGGAAATGCCATTGCCCTAGTTTTTCCTCTTTGACAGCTGCTGATACGAGAGGCTGAACCTTGGACCTGACCTTTGCAGCTCTGCAACAGCCCAACTTTGCTGGATTCATGGCTGCAGATGTGGTCCTTGCAGAGGGCAGGTTAAGAGCCTTGTGCCATATCTCTACCTGACCGTGCTCATGGGCAGGGCTGCGGGAAAGTTTTGGTGCTCCAGGCTGGAGAGCAGGTACCTGGCCCCTCAGAGGGTGCAGGTGGGATGCAGTCCCACCACATTACAGTGTGGCATTACAGCAGGAACTGCTGGATAACGCTTACGGCACTGATGGAGTCATGGTGTCCACGCACCTCTGCCTGTGCTGATTTCATCTGATGTGACTCGTCCTGAGCAGCACCTGGAGAAGGCTGAGCCTGCCTAGGGTGTGACAGGGGGTGCTGGGCTCCTGCAGGGCTGGGCAGGGAGCAGAGCGTGGGGACAGTCACGGCAGGGAGCCCCTGTGGCCCTGCTCTGCGCTGGCTGCACACGTGTCTCTGCTGAGGGACCGGGCTCTGCCACACACGCTGCTCGCTCCCCTCATCCTCCCTGCTGGGAAGCATAAGGCACTGTGTCGTGCCTCAATCTTGCCTGCCTTTTGGAAGAGTCTCGCTTGAGTGCTCTTCCCCTGTGCTCCCTGTTTCTCATCACTGACAGCAAGTGCCCCCAGGCTGCGCTTTTGGGAGGTCAGGCACGGTGTGCCTATCTGGAGGAGTTTAGATACAAGTGCAGAGGGCAGTGTGATGCCAAACTGTGCTGCTCTCCCACCGCTGAACTGCTGGCTGCAGTGCTGGGTCCTCTGCTCTCCTGCTCCAGCGGCTTTGCTTCCCACTCTTCCCTGGCCCTCGCCCCCAGCCTCAGGCTGCACTGGGATGGCAGCAGGCAGCCAAGCTGCAGGGCTGGGGGCTGGCAGCCTCCGTCTCTTCATCTCACTTGCCCAGGGCTGATGGCTGGTATCTTGTGCTGTGAAATTGCTGCCCCAGAGAGGTGGCAGCCCTGTAGGCATCCTGCAGACTCTGTCCTGTCCCTGTGCAGCACCTCTGGGCTGCACCACAGGTCGCTGCCCCGCTGTGCAGGGGCCTGTTTGCAGGAGCCAGCGTGGCTTTCACCCGCTGGGCCATTCACCTGCTCTGCTCCTCCGGCCAGCGACAGGAGCCGTGCTGGCCACACGCTTCGGCTGCACGCAAGGACCTCAGAGCCACCCTGATGCAGCCCCAGGACTTCAGCCAGACACCTCCGGCCACCAGGTAGGTGGCTCTAGAGGCTCCACTGGGGCCTGGCTGGATCTGTGTCTGTACCAGACCTATCACTGGGTCTCTGTAAGAAGGATGGATCCTGCTGTGGCTGGCCCTCCTGCTGTCTTGCATGGATAGAGCCAGACTATGGGTTGAGCAGAGGTCTTGAGAGTATCTGGTTTGATGCAAAGGTTGGTTTCTAGTCATATTTAGATACCATTTATGGACTTCATCAGTTAGTCCTGTATTTTTTCTAGGCTAGAGAAAGAAACAACCTATGTGCCTCTGTAGCCCAGAGCAGGGATGGTGAGCCATGGACACCAACAGAGACTGATCTGGCCCTGGGAGCAACAGCCTATATTGCTTTTAGCAAGAGATTTGCCACTGATCCTCAGGAAAGTCCAGCCACTGTTAGGGGCTTTGGAGGCTCTCCTGTCCAGCAGCAGAAGACAGGGCAGGAGCCATTTGGCACCCTCCTGCACTGGGGATGTGTGCTCTGAAGGGTGGTGCTCTATAATCCTTGCAGCTTGTATTGCAGATGTTTGAGTCTTTAGTAAACTCACAGTTGTTCCTTGTCTCACTCTTTCTGGTGTCAGTAAGTAGCAAACTCACTGACTGCAAAAGCAGTGCTCTTATTTCACATTGGAGAGAACATAGGTAGGATCTGATTCTTGTACCAGCCTCCTGTGCCTCATGAACCTTGCTGAACAGATGCTTTGAGAATACCCTGTAGCCCACAGAACCTGGAAGTTAATTAGAAAGTGTAAAGAAGCCAACTAACTTTCAATTGCTTGAAATGAAAGGCATTTTAATTTCATCTGCTGTCCTGGAGTTGATCAGTTTTTCTCTTTCTGCATCTTTCCTTGTCTTTCTCTGATATGCAGCTGGAGTGAGCCATTCTCCAGCAGCATTCCCATTTGGAAGCAGCTGTCCCTGCTCATGTAGCTGCTCTTAGATCGGCCGGAAAGCACTTGCTTCCATTGCTAGTGTTTTCTTGTCTGTCTTGCAGAGATGACCTATTCCAGTAGCAGCCCCCATGCACTAATTTAACCGTGTTGGTTCCTTAAGCTGTACCTTGGCTCTGCTGCTCCTCGCTAAGTCTTGATTTTCTGTCTCTGCTCCCACAGCCGCCCCCGCCTCCTGCCATCAAAATGCAGCGCAGGATTTCAGCTGCCGACTAACTGCTGGCTCTGATTGTGCAACCAGAGAATTTTCTGTGTCCTCCTGCTCCTCCTTTTGTAACACAGCCCAGTCTTCTTGCTTCCTGATTCTTCCCTCTCCATCTTAAATTGCAGTTTACGTGCTTGCTCACTGCTTGTTTCAAACTGAAACCAAGAAATAAAAATTCAGTGCAGCTGTCTGTGTTGTCACCTGTGATTCTGCATTCTGCAGTTCAGGCAGCACCTTCGAGTGTCCAAGGGAGCTTTAACACTGTGCTTCCTCTCATAAATGTTATCAGCTGCTTTTAGAGACACTTCTGTCTGCCGTTCCCTCTGTTTCACTATTCCCTCTGGAGATTGTTCTCCTCTCATTTGCCTCGTGATAAAACAGCAGAAGAGGTCAAACGGAGGATGTGGACTTCCCAGCAGTAGGAACTCCTGTCTGACAGCAGTCTGGAACAGGCGGTAAGTTTGCAGGAAGAAAAGCTTTAGGAGAATCGCTATTGGCTTCTTCCTCTGGTGCCAAAACTCCAGGTGGCTTCTCTCTCATCTTTCTTGACTGTCTCTTGCTCTTTGCCTCACCTGAGCAACTTAAAAAAAGCCCTTTTTTACCCTGAGAAAGGCTGAGGATAACACCATATTTTGGTTCAAATGATACTTTCTTTCTCCTCTTTTTATTTCTACCTCCCCCCTTCAGTGGCATCTTGTTTCCAAACAAAGCCAAAAAATGCTGTTCTCCTGCATATCTGCATGGTGTGTTCAGCACATCATAGGCAACTGCTGGGTGACCACAGCACTTCAGAGGTGCCCTTGGTTTTCCTTGCCCTTTGTGACCATACTTGAAGGATCCCGTGGTGGTAGGTGTGGGGCAAACACAGACCAAAATTTGTGACCAAGGGGAAACTGTGTTGCCTCATTCAAATGTTCAAGAATGGAACTTGTTGCTCTGTGTCTATGGCTGCCTGCATGCTGCCTGCTCTCTTTCCCGGTCCTGCATGAATCCAGGTGTATTCTTATTTTCCCAGCAATAAATCTTTTGGGGAAAAAACGTGGCTGCCTCCATGTACCAAGCCTAGCACCAAATCCTGTACCATTTCCTATGGAGTTGCATAGAGGGAGCCCACTACCCTCTGTGGGAAGATGACAGACTACAGGTCATTTCTGTGAAGGGCAAAAAACTGATCTCCTCCAAGTGCTGAGGGCTGAAAATACAGCAGAGCACCTCTAGAAGAGACTGGTGGGGTCAGAGGGAGCTGAGGAGGGAAGGTGATGGTGGTGACTGAGAGCGTCCAGGGGAGGGGTAGACTCCGGATTGCATCAGATGGCATTTTAGCAGTTGGGAAAACTTCATGGCAAAGGGAAAAAAGAGGCTGGGAATGAAGTAGTAATAAGGTTTTTCTCCAAACGTTGGGGAAGGAGCAGCAGAAAAAGTGCAGGCGAGCAGTGAGGGTCACAGTCTTTACTCCAAACTCATGTATTAAGGAGAGGGCAACCAAAGGGAAAGGAAAATGTTTGCCTGTTGGGGAGGATGTAACACAGTAGGTGGCTGTGACTGCTGTGGGAGAACCAAATTGTTCCTAGCTGGAAACAAGAAGTTATTTGAGTCCCCATCTGGCCTGAGAACATATAGAGCAGGGGCACAGTAGGATTAAATGTTCAGGAAAAGAGCCAGGAGGTGTATGAATAGGCTTTCTCATAGAAACAGCAGGCAGAGCAGAGAGGGAAGTAGTGGGGATGGGTAATGTGCATGGCTTTGTCTGGGAAGGGAAAAGTTGTAGTTCATGCCATGAAGGGCCAAAACTTTGGGCACCAGTTTAATCCACCATCTGTTCCCACTTGAAAAGGTTTGATTTCATAGTCAGGGTGCTTTCCCCCTTTTTAAAATAGGAAAATGAAGGCAGAAGTGCTGTGTCTTCCCTGCTGTTCTGTGTTTGTCCCAGCCATGTTCCTCATTGCAGCATCCCAACTTCTATCCTTCATGTTGGCTTATTCAGGAGTCAGAGGACAGATACAAAGTCCTGGTCCAGGTGTCCCTGAGGTGGAAGCTGGTGACAAGGTTGGGGCTGTGGGCTGGCACTCATACATTCCCTTCCCAGGACTAGGTGAGAGGAAGTGATTCTCTGATTGTGATCCTCCTCTGCACCCATGTGCAAAACAGGTCTAGCAAAAATAAATAAACCACTAATATTAGTAGAAATTGGCTGGCTCTTGGATTTACCTTACATTCAAAGAATAAAACCAAAGAATTAGCTAGTCTTCTCCTGCCAGCTTCTTGGGACATTCTCAATAAACCCAGACTTAAACATCATTCTACTTGATAACGTGCCCTGGACTGCAGCAAATTAGAGTGTGCCAAGGACTGTGACAGATCAAACACGTTTCATTAAGTACGTGTTACTTTTTCTCTCACATTTGACAGTGCGTGGAGCTCTGCTCCTCTCACAGATGAGGAGGCTGTGCTGCAGCATCAGAATAAACTGATTAGCCAGCTGGCAGGCCTTGCTGCAGGCAGGCAGTGGGGAGAAGGGCTTTGCCTGAGCTTCAGAAGCTGAGAAATGGCTGGCAGGAGGACCTGATGATTCCATCTCCCGATCCAACCCAGCAGGAGGGCTAAGTCAAGGGGGAAAAGCTGGGAATGGAAGGACCTCTGTGCCACTGAGCTGCTGGTGAGCTGCAGAGCTGCTGCTGCAAGCCAGCATTTAGGGTGTGCCTTGATTCCTGGGTTTCACCACCTTCCTTAAGTGTGGGGTTAGAGGTTTGTAGGAGCCTGTTAGAGGGCTGATTCACCTTCACACTCACATGCAGATCCACAGGTGTTGTAGCCCTTGCTGGTTTGGATCAGTGCAAGCCATACCAGTAAATAGGTGCTTTCCAGCATATGGACCATAAAGGGCGAGGGCTGGAGATAGAACAGAGGTTGCTTCCTCAGTGCCCTCATGCATCTGCATTTGACACTGAAACTGGTTGTGCCCACTGCAGTACTGCCCATATGTAAACTCTTACTGGCAATAGTTCAAAAACCTCTCAAATTTAACAGGAACCAGGATCTTTCTGCTGTGTTTTTGAAGAGGAAGCTACATTAGCCTGGAGGATGGTCTTCACTGGCCCCTGACTGCTCTTCCCTGTGGTTTATGTCCCCCTGTTCTTGTTGCAGCCTCTCTTACATTGGTTGATGTCTTGCATGAGACTCAGTCCTCCATTCAGAGTCCATGGAAATCTGCTGCTGATAGCAAAGCAAATAGGATGAGCCCTTCAGGAAAGCAGATGAGGAAACAAAGCCTGTTTTTGCCTAGGGCATTTAGAGAGCAATTGGTGTATTACACTGTGAGATATGATTTCTTTTCTTTACTTGAATAACAGGCAGGAAACATGCCTGTGTCAAAGAACTACTTGTTTTGCTGTGAACGTTCATTAGAAGTTGTCTTTTCATACACAAGCATCTTTCTTTGCCCCAGGGCCTGATATATCCAGAGGGTTAGCATTTAGGAAATCATTTCCCTTAGAGAAGTAAATGAGACGCTTTGATAATGATGCTGTCTTGTGTGGATGCGAGCATGGCCCACCAGCTCCTGCTTCTGCTTCCTCCTTGCCTCCTTGAAAACTACACCAAAAGAAATGCCACAGTATTCCTTGGCTGCCAGGACAGTTAGGTGTTATGGTCTGCACTTGCTCTTATTTCCAGTTAGGTCAGGTTCCCTGGTAGTCCCTACTCACCATGAGATGGCTCATACCTGGTGCTTGTCCAGAGGGACATGGCTGGAGAGACACCAGGCACAAGGAGGGAGGGAATCATTTGCCATCATGGTCCTGGTGCAAAGGGTCAGCAGAAGATTTGGTGGTCCTATAAAGTAAAGGACATCAAAGGTGATGAAGTCCTGCTCACCACTGAGGTGCTGACTGGGAGAGGTCCTCAGCCTGACCTGCCTCCAGAGCCACGCTTGGACTTTGCCCGGGAGAGAGCAAGTTTAAACAGTCCAGAGCAGATCCAGGGGCAGTGGAAATGCTGAGTGTTGTGGGTGATGCAGATTGCTGTCTCTGTTGCTCCCTGAAGATGGGGATGTTCCTTTAGGTGGCACAGAAGGAATGAGAGATGTGCTATTAAAAAGCTTATCGAACCACCAGAAGAACAAATTTGCAAGTTGCTGCAAAGGAACAAAGCCCTGATTTCTTTGCAGTCCCAGCTGATGGGAATGGAAGCAGAGATGCTGCTTTGGAGAGACTTGTTTCCAGTGTAGTTTCCTAATCTGAGCAAAGGAAAGTGTATCTCTGGCTAGAGCAAATCACTCCTAGAAAGGCCAGCTTCTGCTCAGTAATGCCACCAGTTAGATGTACCTAGATTTAGGACTTCCTTGGCACAGCTCATCAGCTCCCCTGCTCCTTGTTAGGTCTGTGGTCTTTGTCTGGACTCACATGTGCATCCCTGTCTCAGGTAACTCATTAGAATGAGATTTTGAGGAGAAATTTTTAGCCAAGTCAAAGGGAGCTTTTGCTCTTCACTCTTCAGTTTCTTCTCATAATCAAACGTCTGTAATAATGCAAAAATGTTGGAAAGAAGATTCAGTGTTAAGTGTCTGTGTTAATTTTGACTGGATTTAAATTAGCTAGCCAATAAAAAGACTGTGAATGACAGAAAAATATATCTTGTAACAAGCAGCCACTAACTTTGCTTAATTAAGGAAATGCTACATGTGATTCAGGATTTAGTGTAGACTGGAAAATGTCTTTCATGTGCCTCCCTAGAGACCCAGCCATATTCAGTGTGCCTCTTTCAACTGCGACTTTGCTCTGTCTTTCCATGGCTGGGCAGTTTGCCCCTAACATTTTCACTGCAGTACTTGAGCTTGTCTAATCTCAGTACTTCCTTGCCCAGACCTGAAACACCTCACAAGCTGAGGCCCTTTTGCTCACCTGAGGGCCTTTGTTTCCTTGCCCTGTATTCTTTGCAAGGTTGGGCAAAGGGGGAGGACTGGCGCTGGTGCCTCTTTACTGAGAAGAGCCTAGGCCAAAAAAGTGAGTGTGTGCTTTGCTGAGGTGGCAGGATGTGTGGTAGTGAAATGTGGTGTCCTGGGGGTCGAAGAAAAGACTCCTAGCGATACCTTAAAGTAAGATGGTTGGTTGTCCATTCTAGTTCAGACTATTTATCCTATTCATATTTCTATCCTGCTGTCTGAAACCACTCCAGAGGGAGTTGTTGTATAAAGCACACAGAGAGGAGAAACTCCTTCTGCCTCCATTCCCTGCTTCAGCTCCAGATCCTTTTGTCTTCCTCTGAACTGCTGGTTCCAAAGTCCCAGGCAAGTTTCCAGCAATGATGGAGGTGCAGAGCACTTAGTGAGGGGCAGATGGAGGTACACTGCACTGGTGGTTTGGGAAGCATGAGGAAGGGGGCCATGGGGAGGGAAGGGTGAATTCAGGGACGAGTCCCATGAAAGGCTAGTGCAGGTGGGTTCTTCTCACCTGAACAGTAACCTTTCCTCTGTCCCTTCCTCTCAGACATAACTTGGGGAGAATACTCTGTGCTGACAATAAAGAAGCCATTTTCCAGAGGGTGAGGGAACCTCGTGCTGATACTGGGAACACATCTATTGTGGTGTCTGGTCCCCTCACTCCTCTTCCCACAAGTGGGTCCTGCAGCAGCTCCCTACATCCCATGCTCTCCTTCTCTTCTGTCCCACAGAGCCATGACAAGAGCCATATCCAAGGAAGGAGAACCCAATGGGGCCACCACATCTGCTGAAGAGATAAAAGTGGAGGAAATGGAAGAGAGAGGCCAGTGGCAGAACAAAATGGAGTTTGTGCTGTCTGTGGCTGGGGAGATCATTGGCCTGGGTAACGTGTGGAGGTTCCCATATCTCTGCTACAAGAATGGTGGTGGTGAGTTCACAGCACACATGAATTGTTCTAGATCTGCAGGTATGACGAGAGACACGTGCATGCCTGAACCCATTTCTCCTACGCCCCGTGTGCCCTCAGACACTCCCTTGTTCTTTCCTTCAACAAGTTACTTCCTGCCAAAACCAGGAGGAATAAAAACTCAGGGATGAATCCAGCTCCCCAGAGGGTACTCTTTCTTAAAAAAGAATAACTCCCTTATTCTCTCCTTCAACAAGTTAGTTCCTGCCAAAACCAGGAGGAATAAAAACTCAGGGGTGAATCATACTTCCCAGCGGGTACTCTTTCTTAAAACAGCAGTCTCAAGTCTGGACTCTTAAAAAATTGAACTCTAGTAACAGCTTAAGGCTCTTGGGCATCCCCAGAAATTGTTGGTCTTTGGAAAATACCAAATGCTGTGAATGGTCAGAAAGCCAAAGTTGACCTCCTCCTACATATTTCCCTGTTCCTACTCCAGGTGTCAACTCCATCTTCTCAGGCCCTTGTTACAGAGGAGGAAAGGCTTAGATAGTGCTGGTATCCTTGCCAAGGCCTGATGCACCCTAGAAGGAGATTTCTGCCTCTTCCCCAGGACAATTTGCACAGTGATCAAACCACTGCTAGGGAAATCCATCCCCAAAAAAGGTTCATTCACCTTCCCTTTTTCATGGCTCTCCTTTTCTCTTGCAGTAACACTGCAATAAGATCATTATATGGTTAAAAGTTAAAATTTCTCATTGCAATAAAATGAAACGTAAAGGAATAATTGACTGTCACTAACTTTTCTTGGTGAATCAAAATCTAACTGTATAAAAGAAAAGGAGGAATAACAAATTACATGTCAAATACAGCAATAACTTCTCTTTTGTTCTTGTTCTCTAGAGACACCTTGAAATAATGCTCTGGGACTTGCTTTCCTCCCTCCCCACTTTGAGCTTCCTTTCTCTGCAGACCATGCCCCAAAGGCCTTTCTTTTCCAAGGTGCCATGAGCTTTCACCAGTAGCTGAGTGGTTCCTCTGTAATTTTTCCCAGGGCTTCCAAATTCCTGTCCTCTGTGCTGTTGCTGGAGTTTATCCAAATTAAACAAGAGACAATAAAATATGTCCTCAAAACCAGAGAGGGGAAGGGTAAGAAATGGTTAAAGAAAATGGAATTGAATTTTTCTTGAACCTGGGATGATTTTTAGCAGATCCTCCAATATTTTGATGGGAGGCACCAAGAGCAAGTCAGATGGGCAAGGGTTAGGAAACACTGGAGGTGCATCTGATTGAACAGTTTGTTCTGCAGTGATGCTTTGAGAGAGGAGTCATGGGTTTTGCATGGAAAATTTCTCCCTGAGCTCAGATGATATCTTTGCATAGTTTATGCCTGTGGTACCCACTTCAGTAGTCCTTGCAATTTGTATGCTAATTAGCGTAAGTGAAAAGGCTACTTTTGTTCACTTTAAATATCTGTTGAATAACATTTTTCCTTTTAATTAAACTTCTCTGGAATATCTAAGGCTGTGATTCAGAGGGCAACGAGGCTAGGCTTGGGAAAGGTTAGGATGGGAGAGTCCTTCCCTCACAGCTCACACATTGCCGAAAGTATGCTACTGCTGTAGGAGGTACTTTTCTCTCTCTGGGGCTCTAGGGAACCAGAAGACTGGTACAGGACAAGGCAGTGTCTTTCTCATGACACTCAAAGATATTCTCACTATTGCAAAAGTTCTTGAAATTGCAAAAAAGGCATTTTCCACCTATAAATGCTGCATCCCTGTCCCACCCTCACTCCCCAAACTTGAGACTACTGTCCTGTCACCTTTCTCCACCTTTGGATGTACTGAGATGGTTATACAGCTACAAAGACAGATGCCATAGAAACAGTAGTGCTAATTTTCTGTAGAGCGACCGACTGTAACCTTACCTATTGCTGCACTGTCATATTTGATCTAAATGCTCAGCATCCTGAACTTGTTATTGACTCATAAGGAAAGAGGGTCTGTTTCTGGGGGCCCCACTCAAGGCTGAGTCTCCTCCAGTGCAGCAGCAAACTGAGGAGGGGATCACAACTGGAATTTCAGCTGGTAACTGCTGTGGGACAGTTAAGAGAGACAAGACAATAGAGGTGTAAGAAAACAATTGTTGCTCAGAGACCAAAATGGGTCAACCTCTGGGGCAAATTGTATCAGAGGAGAGGGTCTGGAATCTGCTGAAAAGCTCATCTGTGTGCAGGATAATTAAGCTGTCTTGCAGACTTGGCATAGATGTTTTGCAGCACCAAAAGCAGCTGCTGCCTCTAGTTCAGGGCCTGCAGTTCCCGTTCCCTAGTCCGCAAACAGGACTGACCCTGAGAACCAGCCTCCTTCCCTCTGGCCCAGGTCTCCTGCAGCTACACACAGCTGTGTTTAGGGGAAATTAGGATGTTCTTTGTTATTGTAACACTGCTGGCATAATAACAAGGGTAAGTGCTCCTGGTTGCTAATTGTCACAGGAAGGAATGCCAGTGTGGATGACTGTGCTGGCATGGGAGGAAAGGGCTTGGTTGCAAGCAGCTGAGATGCTCTCCAGGCACTGGCAAGAGAGGTGTTCATGACCAAAAGTTTATTGTGTGGAGTGGCAAGACTGCCACAGTTGTTTCAGTGAGGAAGGCAGTCACCTTATCTTGTTTGGAGGGGAGCAGAAGTGTGAAAATCTACACTAAGGATGTGGAGAAAGTGAGATGACGGAAGGAAGGTCAGCTGTGAAAATGAGATCTCAGGAGTGGTTTTGAGCAGAGCAGTGAATATATTTGGTGTTTTGGTTTGGCAGCATAACTGAAAAGGCAGAAAAGTTTCAGACAGCTGAACAGAGCATTAAACCATTTTTTCAGGGCATTAAACTTTTTAGTTGTTGTTATTTTTGTTTTTTCTTATGCTTTGTTTATGTTGGTCATTGTTTCTGGAAAAAAGACATGTTCTTTCTCTCCTTCCTCTTCCATTTTGACAAGGGTTAATCTGGGGGCTATTTCAGGCTGATTTCTCTTCAGACATTTCTCTACATTTCAACAAAAAATGGATTTTGAAGCTAGAAGTTAAACTTCTTCATTTTGAAAATACTGGAAAGATACTCTTCCCCTATTTCCATTCTTCTGGTGCAATCTGCTTTCCAAATTTGACGTGAAATATGTCTCAAGTAAATTTATATCCTGGCAAATTTATTACTTACTGAGAAATGTCACCAGCCTCCAGGTTTGTATCCTCTGGGCAAGTGGGAGTTTTGCTGTGACTCTCATGAAAGGCAGAACAAATGTGGTTATGTGAAACAAGGACTTATTTTGTTCACCCCATTCCTGCTGAAAGCTGGAATGAGGTCAGGAGCATGAAGCAGGGAGAATTTCTTCAGCACTATACTTTTTTAGCTCCTTGCCTGGCTACTCCTTACCTCTAGGTTCTGGCCCATGCCAAATGCAGAAGTTCCGCAGTAGCACAAGACAGACCACCCATGTATTTTTTTCTGAGAAACGTTGGTGGTGGAGACCTTGTTTCTTTAGCAGAGGTTGCACAATTAGTTCAGAGAAATATTTATGTTTATGTAGCTGATTGCAGCTGTGGTCCCAGGCACCTGGCAAGAGGTTGTGAGGATAAGGTTTTTGAAGAGGTTTCTGAGGCAGCATTTTACCCTCTCTGCAGGAGCCTTCCTCATCCCTTATCTCATCTTCTGCAGGAGCCTTCCTCATCCCTTATCTCATCTTCCTCTTCACCTGTGGGATCCCCCTGTTCTTCCTGGAGACGGCGCTGGGGCAGTACACCAGCCAGGGAGGGGTGACAGCCTGGAGAAAGATCTGTCCCATCTTTGAAGGTGAGTCAAGTTATAGTATTTACTGGCAACACTTCCTAACAATTAGTGGCTCAGATCCTTTTTTTAAAAATATTTTTATTTGGTTTTTTGTTTCTCCTTTATTCTCCCTCCCATCCTCTCTCTGCCAGCCTTGATATTCCTCCTGGTGCCTGCTGAGTGTGCAGGGACAGTTCCCTGGCCCCTCTGTGTGTGAGTGACAGTGTGTGGTGCTGGCTGGGGGCTGTGCTGGTCCAGCTGAGCCACAGCCTCTGCTTTGAGGAGCTCAGAGCCTGGGAGAGAGGAGAAGCAGGATGGCCAGCTTGAAGGATGAGGATGGAAGTGTCAATATACAAACACCTGTGTGTAGTCCAGAACAAACAGTGAGAAGAGGATGAGGAAAGCTGTCTGGTTTCTAGTGCTTTCCCTGCCCACTCCCGTGCCCAGGGCTGCTGTGGCAGCATTTGCAGGCTGGCATCCTGCAAACTGGGGGAATCAGACTGTGTGCACTGGTCTGACAGCCCAGAGATGGGATGGAGTTGAGGTTAAGCCACGGGGATAAGAACCAGGACTTCTGGGGCCCCGGGGAAGGTTATTTAATGGGATTAATATATTCATGAATATAATTTCCTCAATTCTCCTGTCCAGGGGAGAGCTTATTAACCGTGTTTTGCAGATGGAGAAACCTGTGCTCAGGCAGAGTGGAGCCTGGTTAGTTTGCTCGAGCATGGGCATGCAGTGCTATTTGAAACTCCCTGGGGCTCTGGGACCTCCTGCACTGGAGACCCCTGTGCTCTGGCACAGGCCTGGAGCTGGACAGCAGTGGCATCTCAAAGGTCACTGACAACCAGTTCTAAATAAATGAATTGGGCCTTTCTGGCCTGATTACTGTTCTGAGGTCTCGGTCAGCAATGGGCACAAGCAAGACCCAAGACCGAAGTTGAGCATGGTGTACATCAGGTGTGAGGATGTTTTTTGCCTGAGTCTTTCCAGAAGTAAGAGACTCAGCTGCATTTCTTTTCTTCAAAAGCAAGAGCTGTATTTTTCTGAGGAAGAGGCACTATGATGCAGTGGCATGGTAGCCATCAGAAAAAATTTTTCAAATCAGCGTAAGGTTTTCTGGCTGTTTCACCACAGACATGTCTGGAGTTACCAACAATGTTTCCTGTCTGCATGTACAGTCACTAAATCCTTCCTCTTTCCCTTAGGTAGATCTTGCACTATTCTCTGGAAGGCCATGTTGCTGGTGTTGCATCCTTCTTACCACAACATGACCTGTGTCTTTGTCTGGGGTTAAGCCTAATGTGTTTGGAGTTGGTTGCCAGTCCCATCCTCACCTCCTTTGCTTTTCTTCACAGGAATTGGATATGCCTCCCAAGTCATTGAGGGGTATCTGAATATCTACTACATCATCATCCTGTCCTGGGCATTATTCTACCTGTTCAGCTCCTTCACTTCAGTGCTACCATGGGCCACCTGTAATAACCCCTGGAACTCAGGTACACCTTCCCTTGGTCAGCTTCTAGCTTCTTTCTAATTCCCAGAAATTATTTGGGTTTTGTTAAAAATAGTTATTTTGTTTGGATAAGAAGCTCTCATGAATGGCAATGTGATGTCACCAAAAAATGGACACTTTCTGGCAAGCAGGAGAGGTGGGTGGTAGAGTTTTCAAGCCAATCTAGAGCCCTCCTCATGTGGCAGGAGCTTTTTATTAACTCTGGTTCAACAGTTTATCCTACAGTTCCCTTACTGAACCCATTCCTTTGGAGTTACTGGGAAAGTTGCTGCCAGTGCCTGAGCAGTTTCCTCTGTGCACTCAGCTTTTGGATAAATTAGGCCAAGCCTGCACTGAAGGATTTTGCCAGTTCATGTCTCCCAATGAAGGAACCAGTAACACAAAACTCTAAGGGCACTGTTTTCCTGGTTAATCACATCCACACAGCCTCCATAACATTACGTTCACCAGGGGTCTCATCTCTTTGCGCTCACAATTCACTTAACTCTGCCCAGCAGAGAAGACCTGGCTTTGGCTTTACTCAAGGAGCTTGGGCTGAGCCTGGGAAGATGGGGTAGATGTGAGGTAATTCTCATGAATGTCCTTGTCAGGACTTTTTTAACATGTTGAACAGGTTGTTTTCCTTGGCAGCAGCTTGGTTCCCTCCCTTTTTCTCTTGCATCAGTTGATTAATTTCTGCAATTAGTTAAATTTCTCTATCCTGTGGGCCTTTCACTCACAGCTCCCTCTGCCCTTTCATCCCAGCAGAAGTAACCAGCCTTTAAAAGAGCTGATCCAATTCCCTCAGCTCCCCCAGCTTGGGTTTGTTTGTAAGGAAAGCCACATATGTTCTCTTAACAGAGAGAAGCTTCCCTGCAACAGCTGTGTTTCCTTGGTTTTCCAGTGGATTGTCTTTTGCTGGCAAAATGCAAGATGAGGTGCATTGGATGTGTGGCATCTCCTCTGTTTTTAGTTATTTCATGCTTTGTAACAGGGTTGGGGATGGCAAAGGAGAACAGGAAGGCCTTTGTGGTGCATGTGAATGTATGCATGCACGTGTGGACAGGGAATGGTGCATGATGTGGAAAGAGAATGGGATTTTCTATCCTGGCTACTCATAGTCACTATCCCTCAATAGTCTATATTTTGCAGCCATCTGTTTTCAATTTGGCAGGGAATTGTTCTCTCTTTCCCCTCTTGCCTTCCTGAAGCCCCTCTGGCTACTGCTGGATTGGGATTCATAGCTGGGAAGACCCAGAGTTTAATGAGATGTTTAATGAGATGCAAGAATTTAATGAGATGCTCTATAGCACAGAAGGGTCTGGTGAAGGGCTGAAGGGTCTGTGTGCTGCCAGAGTGAGAGTTAGGGTCCAGAGAGGAAGGAGCATCCCTCATGGAGGAGCCATAGAGAATTTCTCTCCTCATCAGCTTCCTTTTCTTTTGATAGATCTCTGTGTGGACATTCTGAATAGATCCAGCCTGGACAACAGGACCTTGCCTGCGAACGCCACCTCCTCAATGATTGAGTTTTGGGAGTATGTGATTGTTTTCCCTCTGTTCATGCTCTCTCTCATCCAAAGGCTCCAGCTGCAGTAGTGCCTGGGCGAGTGGCTGTGTGTCTGTAGGAGCAAGCGAGGTGCCACGTGTCAGATCCGAACACGGGGAGCACAACGAGCTGCCAAGGGGATGGGCACAGAGCCCAGGGCGTGAGGGCTGGGTACAGCCCAAAGGCAGCTCGCCGTGTGCCTGCCCAGGGGTGCTCATGTGCACCTTGAGGGTGTGTTCCCTCTCTGGCACTGAGCTGCCTGGGTGAGTGCGGCCACTTGGAGAGGCACCAAAAGCAGGCGAGGACTTGCTGCAAGCAGGGGTACATGTGCTGGGTGTTGCAGGTTGGTAGGCAAGCATGAGAGGCCAGGGCAGGCTGAACAGTCCTCCACAGAGAAACACAAAATGGAAAAGCTGCCTTTTCCCTTCTTTTGACCCAGTCCTGCTTGCTGTCTAAAGGAAGAGGTCTATCAGGCTGCTCAGGATCATCCCTGGAGAGCAGGGATCTCAGATGGATGCATCAGATGCCGGAGAGGAATTTGAGGAAGGAGGAGAATTTTGAGGAACTTGGGGCTGGAGGCACTAAAACACAGTCTGAATGAGGCACCTTGCAGCAGGCCACAGTGCCCCAGATAAGATGGCCATCAGTGCAGCCTGGAGAGGTTGGAAAGACTGCTTGTGCCAGCCTACCACCCCCTATGCTACTGAGGAAAGTCTTATAAAGAAGAGGGGTGTCAGGGACTCAGCTTCAGCAGTTGGGCTTGGGTGTTTTCCCCATTTCTGGCTCCTAAAGTACCTTTGAAAGGTTGACTGTCCTTTGTCTGTTGCAGCCACCACAGGGCACATAGAAGATGATAAATGCCCACGGTTGCAGAAAGGGTCTGCACAATGCTGCCCCCCTCTCCTGCCCTGTTCCTTGCACATACTATTTAGTGAGAGCCGAGACCCCTCTGAGACAGTTGTTCAGGTTTTCTGTAGAGAGGGCAAGGGGACACGGAGGGGACTGGTTTGGAGCAGGATGTGCAGAGGAGTTTTAAATGTGGGGTTGGGCTTATGGGAACTGCATGAGCTGCAGTGCTGAGCTCTTGTGTGGCCTCCCTTCATGATGGTGAATCTTCAAGGAAGGAGGCTGAGGGAAGGGCATGGGAATCATAAAGATAATTTATGCTTATATATAGGGTGTCAGTAGCATATGGGGAGAAAGAGTGGTGGCCATGGGCTGATAGTGGCTTTGGCAGCCTGCTTTGGATTGAGTTGCCTCTGCTGGGGAGCTGCCAGGCACAGGGAGCGATGGGGAGCAGGTGTTGATTTTGTGTAGTGTGGGTCTGACAGGCATGGCACCGTGGGTTTGGAGAGTGGGAGGGTTTGGGTCAGCTACAGGACATGGGGGAGCAGAGATGACTGGAGAGGGGAGTCTTAGGCAGAGCTTAGGGATGATTTGCATGGCTGGGAGCCCCGGGCAGATGTGTTGTAGATAGGCTGTTGAGTCTTTGCGTGGGGTAATATGGGGAAGGTCTGTATGGGCGAGCGGTGTGGAGTGTTAATGCTTCTCTCCCTGTCCCTGGACACCGGCAGGAAGCGAGTCCTGGGGCTCACGGATGGTATTCACAAAATGGGCACTGTGCGCTGGGAGCTGGCTCTGTGTCTCCTGCTGGCGTGGACCATCTGCTACTTCTGCATCTGGAAAGGGGTCAAGTCCACAGGCAAAGTAGGAATGGAGATTATCCTCCCAGTTCATAAGCCTCCTTGTCCCATCTTATATTTCTTCCCCAATCTCTTTTCCTTCTACATGAAGTAGAGGCAGGAGACACAGCAGCAGAGTGAAACCTAAAACCTGTTGGGGCCATGCTGATACACACCACTTGTGTCTGAACCCTAAGAGGAAGAATAAATGAGTAGGTCCATCAGGGAGGGGAGAATGGGGAGTTTTGAATCACATCTTCCCTTGCAGATACCCTCAGTGGCTGATGGATACTCCCCAGGTGCCCTTGGGACTCATGCACTCACCAGTGTGTTGTCCTGCTGTGGCTTGAGGGTGTTTTTAACAAGATCCTCTGCAGTGGCAGACTTCCCATCCCTGGCAATAATTAAACACTTGAGCAAAACAGACAAGCTGCTGCCTGTAACCAGCTCAGTGAATAGATAATGAATCTCTCCTGCTTCCTTATCTTGCAAAGCACTTGGGGTGGGAAAAGTGTCCTGGTTTTCTCTTCTGTGCTCTTCCTGGATCTGGGGGTTTTGGGTCAGCTGGTCACTTTCTGTATTTTGCTCGTGGGGCTGGAGCCAATTGGGATGAGCCTGAGGTTCATCCTGTAGAGCAGATGGACTGGTTTTCCTTTTGGAGTGAGTGAGTGTTTGATTCCTTGGGCTGGGGATTAGGGACACTGCCATGGCCTAGACTTGCTCAGGACCTCTTTCTCTCCAGGAGTTGCAATGAGATGGTGGATCATTAATGATGATTGATGATTAATTATTAGTCTTGTGGGCGTCCAGGAGGTGTCCCAATAGCAAAGGAAGGGAACTAATTTCTGCAACAGATTTCTTCCTTCAAATCACTATCTCTATGCTTGACAAGTGTTCCCTTTCGTACTCGTCACCTGTGTTTCAGTGTCAAATCCCATCTGCTACCTTAAAACTGCACTGGACCCCCATTTCAACAGAATGAGATAACAGCTTGCTCCCCTGATTAGATTTTTCCCAGTTTTTGCTAATGACTGGTTCTTGCTAGTCCTGACTTGTTGTCCACCATTTCTCAAGGAAGGAGACTCCACATTTATGGGGAGAGGTGATGGATGGTCTGCATTTTAAACCTTGAATCTCTGATGCCCCCTAATTTGAATACCACAGTGCCATCTTCACAAGAGATTGGGTCTAAGAGGCTGTGTGATCTGCATGGAAAAATAATTAAGTCACCTGAGGTTCTCTTTAGCTCTCAGACTTCTCCACTGAGTTTCTTCTTTGCCTGGTGCTGCCCCAGTGTGCAAAAATTACCTGCACAAGGAGAAAGCTGAAGTAGCTCAGTCAGGCTGGTTTAGCTGATCCAGTTTAGCAAAACCAGACCAGAAAGTGAGAGGAAGCAGTGACTACATGTAGTAAATGGAATGGTCTTCCTGAGACTACAGAAGACTTTTCCATCAAAATTGTTAGGATACAGGGCTATTGGCTATTTACCAGCCAGGTGTTATGGACATGGTGCAACACTAAGGGAGGGGTTTTCTGTCCCCAAATACCCTACAGGTCAAACAGGCCAGTTGCCTTCTCTGCAGGCAGTAATTTTGAGTATTACAGGGGCACTGTCAAAAAATTCAACTGCTTCCCTCTTTTTCTTTGCTGACAATGTACTAAGATAAGCAGTGGGAAAGACCCAAGAATTCTGAGTAGGTGCATAACTTTGTTCAACAGCTCCAGATTAAACAGGAGCTTGTGCTTGCCTGAGAGGCTGCTCTGATCAGATAACCCTGCCAGATCCTTATGTTTCTGCTTCTGTGATTTAAGGAATCCAAATTTAAAGAAACCATATTGACCTCAGGACAATAATTTCAAATAACTTCATAAAGACTCATTTTCTTTTAAAAGCCTTTTTCTTTTATTCATTTTGCCTTATGTTTCCCTTCCTTATGCATTCAGCTGTTGTGCATAAATGTTCCTTAAAAGTGATTTCTGAAGGTAGATTTTAATACTTGTGCCCAAAGTACTGCCATTCTCATTCAATCAGGGAACAGCAAAAGTACCATGTACTGTGACTTATTTGACCAATTATCACTAAGCACAAAAAAATGTCATTTTAGGCTCATCACTATGAATCCATGGAGTAAACAAGCCTCCTCATTACTTGGATGAATTTTAGTAATGAATAAATATTGGGAAGCTGCAACTTGCTCACAAATATTTTGCAAATAGAAAAAAAGAATATGTTATATTGAGCAATGGTTTAGAGATGATTAATTCTACTGTAATCTTCATTTACATCACACACAAAAAGAAGTAAAAACAAGTATTACAAAAATAATAGTCTGCATTTTCTTTAAAGGCTTTGAGTTGCCCCCATTTCTACCTGTGACCTCAGAAGCATTGAAGGGATGAGAGTGATGCATGAGCACTCCTGGAAATGAGACCCCTCATAGGTGTCTCAAGTTGGACAGCGAAGTTGGTGTTTAATTTGAAAAACTCTTGCTGAGCATAGGACCGTTTTAATAACTCCTCATTAAAACTCAGTGACAGGAAGAGATCTGGGTTTCTCCTGCAACTCTAGAAAGATGAAGGGAACAGCTGGAGAGCAGGGAAATGACACTGACTGGAAAGAGAAAACAAAGCAGAGCAACCAGTGGCAGAGTCTTGAATGAAGAACAAAATCTAGATTAACTAAATCACCAGTGAGATATAACCTTGGTTAATTTCTTTCCCACCCCTCTTCTATGTTAGCAGCAGCAGCTACTGCTAACAGCAGAGTCAGGGATGTTTTCTGGGGTGGGGGCCTGCAGGTGAGGTGAGGTGATGCCTGCCCCACTCCCTGCTGACCCTCTCTCCTCTTGTTTCCCTGCCCCTGCAGGTCGTTTACTTCACTGCCACCTTCCCGTATGTGATGCTCCTCATCCTGCTGGTTCGGGGGGCGATGCTGCCAGGGGCTGCTGAGGGGATCATCTTCTACCTGAAGCCAGACATCTCCAGGCTGGCAGACCCACAGGTGAGGGGTGGTGTCAGGCAAATGCTGGCCACGAGAATGCTCTCAGTGCTCTGGCCTTTGGATCTGCTGCTAGCTGAGCATCTAGCTGTCATCTCTGAAAGGAGACCAGTGAACCAGGATCCTTAAAACTTCTGAGAGGGGCCTAGTCCCCCTGCACAGCGTATCCTTTTTGCTCGTGGTCTGCAGCATGTGGGTATATTAGGTCATTTCCACTCATGGGCTCAGCAAAACCAGAACAGCATATCAAATATTTAGCATGTAACAGATACTTTTCCTGCCTGTTAAATGCAGATAATTAAGGAAGGGGGTATATAATCTATCACTTTTATTTTTTCTCTGGCCTGGTTAGCACTTTGGCTCCATCAAGGCCCTCCCAGGACATGTGGGGTCCCTGTGCTTGCAGAGACCAGAGGTGGGCATGTAACATGGGCTGTGACCAGCTGGGTTCCCTTCATCTGTTCTGGGGGCTAGTCCCATCTGCCTGGGGCAGGGGCTGGCCAAAGGGTCAATCCCTGCCACCAGTTGCTGGAGCTCATGGAAACTCTCAGTGAGATCTTGCTACTGAGTTTAGGCAGAAGGTAGGGCTTTGGTTCAAGTGGGATGTGTGTCCATGCCTGAAGGGCTGCTGCCTACCTGCCTATCTGTGAGAAATCAGTGTGAACTTAGGCAGCAGTGCCTGGGCTGGGATTCTTTGAAGGCTACCAAATTCCAGCTGCTGGGTTGTTTGCAGCTGGGGGCTGCTTAGAGGAAAAAGAGAATGAGTGGGGAGACCATCAGAAAGGTGGGCTGTTTCCCTGCCTGCCTGAAACTTCCAGCTCAGGGCTTTCCCTGGGACTGTGTGAGAGCAGAGCTGCAGCTCAGCCCACAGTTCAGCTCCCCCATGGAGGAGAGGGCTGGAGCAGTGGTGAGAAACCCCACTCAGCTTTTCCCATGAAATGCCAGAGCAAAGGGCAACCTGGGTGTGTGACTGGCCTGCAATTTCTCAGCTGGGCAATTTTCTGCTCTTCACCTTGCACTATGGCCTCAGAGATGTGAGAAACTAGATCTGGGAGCAGGGAAGGGAGTACACGGATTGTTGCTCACACTCTCATTTGGGGTGACTCACCAGTGGCTCTGCAAGGAAGTTAATCATCTGGGCCACGTAGGGACCACAGACATCTGCAGTGACAGCTTCAGATGGAGCCATGTTATCAGGGATGCCATCTCTACCCTGAATGCAAAGGTGTGGGATGGAGAAATGGCATCACCTTGAGTGGGATGTGAAAATACGGTCTCCTCAAGAGACTTTTGCTGAAGGATTTCCAGTCCTATAGCTCAGTTTTTCCAGATAGGTGTCCGAGTTTCTCCATTCACTGTAGATCCCCTTTCTGTCTCACAGGGTTTGTTCTCCATGTCTGGAGGAGTTATTGTTGACAGAGCACAGCCATTTGCTTATTTTGTTGCCAGGTCTGGAGACCACTGACCTTCTCTGTTCCAGGTCTGGCTGGATGCAGGCACTCAAATCCTCTTCTCTTATGCCATCTGCCAGGGATGTCTGACAGCTCTGGGCAGCTACAACAAATACACCAACAACTGTTACAGGTAGGAAGGGCCTGCACTCCTCGTTTGCTTCCGGAAATTTTCTCAGAGAGCACAGAGCTGCATCAGAGGCATGCTCTGTCCCTGGGGGAGACCTTGGGTGCTGCTGTGACTAATGAGCTGCTCAGGTGCAGAAGCTGCAGAGGACTCAGCATAGGGATGGAGAATGGCTGAGGGAAGAGAGGAGTCCAGAAAATGGCTTTAATAGTGCTCTCCTGCACGAGTCAGCGTGGAAACGAGAGACTGGAGGAGGGGGAGGAATGAAAATGGAGAGTGTCTCCAGCCAATGTGTAGACAGCACAGTCTATTTTGACAGAGTGAGTGGGCAGGGGTGACATGGCCAGCTCTTCCAGCACTTGCTAGGCAGGGGAGGTGGTACAAAGATGATGGCTGGTCCTCCTGTCTCCAGTGCTTTACTACCATCAGAGTAATGTACTGCCAGTGGCCTTTTGATCCTATCAAGGAGATTAATCAAGTCTGCCTGGCCTTCTCCTTGCCCTTGGATTACAGATCTATTTTATCCATGGCCTGACATGGAGCTCAGTGGAGCCAGCCAGGACCATTTTTGACACCTTCTACAGAGCCCCAGGAAGTAGGAACTTTGTTATTCTTTCACATATTGCTCCAGCACAGATGGTGAAATGGAATTGTACTTGGGAGGCATCAATCATCTGTCCTTCTGTTCTTCAAAAGGTGCTGCCATGGCTGTTGGTTGGGCAGTTAATACTTTCCCCTGGCTCTTCCAAAATGTTTCTGTCACCAATAAAGCAGTGTGCTGACACCTTCCTCTAATTTCTTGGGTGCCTGGTGCTGGCAGCTTAGCTCTGGGTGTCCCAAATGTGCTGGGTATCCACAGTGCCCCACAGCAGCTGATGCTGTGGGTCAGCTCTGGCAGCTGCCCAGGCAGGATCCAGGGGTGTGGGGCTTCCAGCCCAGCCAGCTCAGAGTGGTGCCCTATTTTCACAAGGAGCAAGTGCACATAAGTTTCAGGACAAGCAGCATAGTACATGCCACCCTCCATCTGAGCATAATTAAGAAATACAGTGTAGACACAGCCCTTGTCAGGTGAGGATTTTTATTATCCTATTACCCTTGTTTTACTAGACCTGCTGAACCTGTACGTGTTCATGCTTTCAGATACTCCTCTTTCTTGACTATGTTTACTTTTGCAACCTCTTTTCTCTTCTAAATTTCTGTTTTCCTCATTTTCTCTGTTGTTGTTCCTATTCTCTGGACTCTTGTCAGGTTTTTTTTTTGTTGCTATGTGTTGTGTGGTTGTGCCCCATTCACCCCCTGTGCCATGAAAAGTCCTATAACTCTTGAACTCTTGGCTCTGCTCTGAGCTTTTTACTTCTGAGGGGGTTCAAGAACAGCATTGCTGTTTCTTGGGTCCAGCCGGGGAAGCTGAGTACAGACATGATCCTAAGTGGATCCGTTCTGCAGCAGGAAACGCCCATTTCTCTCTGGCCTCCTTCCTGCAGGGACTGCATCGTGCTCTGCTTCCTGAACAGCGCCACCAGCTTTATTGCCGGCTTTGCCATTTTCTCTGTGCTGGGCTTCATGGCTCGAGAGCAGGGCGTACCTATTTCAGAAGTGGCCAAATCAGGTAAGTTTTTCTGGGAGACTTCAGAGCCAAGGGAAAAAAAACAGCTGGAAGGGGAGGGCAGTCTTCTGAGGTGAAACCCAAGATGTTCTCTACATCCTCTATCACTATGGGTGTCTGCAGAGAGGTCTGCATGACCAGTAGTCCTCAACACAGCTTGCAGCCGTGGGTGGGCCAGCAGCTGTGGCAATAGGAGCTTTGTAGAAGTATGTGAGCTTACTCTGTGCTGCAGGGCAGTGGTGATCCTGTGGTCTGTTGGCAGGTCCTGGCCTGGCTTTCATAGCATACCCAACAGCAGTAACAATGATGCCTGTGTCTCAGCTCTGGTCCTGCCTCTTCTTCCTCATGCTGATCTTCTTGGGACTGGACAGCCAGGTACAGCAAAGCCCCCTCCTCACCTAACCTGCCTGTCCCTGCTCTGAGCACTCCCCATGGTCATTGGAAAGGGTAAGGTGGGTGTGTGCTTTGCCAGTACCTTAAATAGGTTTTCTACATTGTGTGCAGCACTTTCACACTCTGGGGTCTCAGAGCCAGGGCCAGTGGCAGGACAGTGGTTCTGTGTGCTGGCATCTCTGCTGGCTTCTCCCTGTGTGTGTGTGAGGGTGTCCCAGCTACATCCCTCAGCACTGTGCCAGCTCCAAAACTGTGCACACTACAGAGTGAGGCCCATCTCCTACAATCCTATACCCCTGTTATGCCAAGAACAAACCCTGCAGAGTGCAGTGTGCAACCCTGCTGCTGGCACGAGGGGAGCAGAGGGTGTCCTGCACGTCCATCACACAGGTGTTTTGCTCAGGCTCTGCTCTGCAATACCCCAGCCCTTGTACCTGGATAACCAGGTCTTTTTCCTCCATTTCTGCTGGCCCTTGGTGGGGGCAAGACAGACGAAAAGAAAAATTGAAAAAAAAAAGATTTGGTTGGTGGGAGGACAAAAAGGACAGTGAGGGGAAGTGCGTGCTTGGGGAAGGAGAGACACTGATTTGTCTGAGCTGTTTTGTTCTGCAGTTTGTCTGTGTGGAAAGCATGGTGACAGCTATTATCGACATGTTCCCTGGAGTGTTTCGGAAGAAGGGGCGTCGGGAGCTGCTGATCCTGGCCATTGCAGTCATATGCTACCTGCTGGGCTTGTTGCTGGTCACTGAGGTAAGCAAGGAGTAGCTGTGTTGTGCAGCTGATCACCAAAGCCCCTGCTACACCGCTCTGGAGGTCTGGGCAGAGTCTGCAAGCTTATCTCTGATGCTGTTAATTGTCTCTCATTTCCAATGCATTAGCTGGTGTCTCTCGCAGCCAGTGCTGCTGTGACCCTGTGTGACACTGGTGCACTCACTGTGTCACTGAGCCTTCCAGAGACCCTGCTCCCACAGCCCAGAGAGGCTGCCTGACACACGGCCTCGTGGAAATACCAGACCTGGGAGCCAAAACAAGCTGAGCTGTTTGAAAACAAGCTCTTCTAAGGGCAGCAATCGTTTGCTGGCTGCTTTCCACACGAAGCAGAGCAGCAGGAGAGAAGCCTGGGCGTAATGGCTGTGCCATAACCCTGCTGGAGCCCGTGGGAAGCCTGTGATCCTGGGGACCAGAAGGAGCAGAGCTGTGCTGGTGCAATGCCAGGCGCACAGTGTTTGCACTGCTCTGCAGCTAAAAGCTGCACCTCTTCCTGCATGGTGCTGGGCTGTGCTCTGAGTGTACCACAAGCCTGAGTGAGGGTCTTAGAGGTCCTGTGCTGCCTCCATGGGCTCTGTAGTGACAGCTAATTCCTGCTAAACCCCTTAGACACAGACAAATGATCCTCCAGCAGGATCCTGGCTAAGGATCTGCTGAAGGCAACTCCTGCTGTAACCAATTTGAGTGACACTGTGTGCCTAGAGCCCTTCAGCATTATTGGAAAGCATCTTCTTGATCTGGAGGGGCTTTCTCTTGGAGAAATCACATGAAAATCATCCACGGGTCTGTACAGGTAGCTGATGACAACTCTGCTGGGCTCAGCTTGAAGTCAGAAGCAGCAGGAAAGCCATGAGCCTCTGCCATTGCAGAGCTTGGGCCATGAGCAGTATGTAAAGTTGGATGAAGGAAAATGAGGAAGCTGAATATCCTGCTGCTCAAGATCACAATTTTTTGGGTGCAAAGTTCTGCACTGTTACATGGTGTTTCAAAAATTATTCTGGAAACTTCCTAACTGTTTAAAAACAACGAAACAAACCAGCTCCTGCTCTTATGCACAAAGAAGCCAGCCTAGCCCAGAAGCTTCATAAAACAAGTATGAAAAACTCTCCTGCCACCAGGCCTGATTGTGTTTTTGGAACAGAGTGAGGGCAGCCCCAAGAGAAGGCTCTTCTCCCTCCTGCTCTAGGTTCAGTGTTTCTGCTGCTGTTCTTCTGCTTGCCTCACCCATTTTTCCCTGACACGGAATGGTCTTGCCATATCTCTGTTTTCTCTACCTTTTCAACAGGGTGGCATGTACATCTTCCAGCTCTTTGACTACTATGCTGCCAGTGGCACATGCCTGCTCTTCCTGGCTGTTTTTGAAGTCGTCTGTGTAGGATGGGTGTATGGTAAGTGGAGGACAAAAATCTGTTTTGCTCTTTATCAAGGCAAGAATGGGGGGTTGAGAAGTGGGAGTGGTCAGGAAAGATGCTCAGGGGGCAAAGAAGTGCTGTAATTATCTTCTTTCTTGTCTAGTTTTCACTGTGTTCCCTTGCAACGTTTCTTAATTGCTCCATGTTTAGACTAGGAATGTTTTTTCCTTCTCTGTAAGTGCTTCGTATTGAACTACCTTGCTGTTCTTCCCATCTGCCCTTTGAATTAGAAAATCAGCTATAGAGGAGTGACTGCTGTTCTTTGCTGTCTGTCCCTGTCTACTTACACTGTGCATTTAGTTTAGTCCTGCCAGTTAATCTAACAGAAAATGCTGGGATGCAAACATGCTATGTGCTACTTCTGCGGTAATTCCTGCTTCCTGTTCACCCTGGCTGTGATGGCACTCAGAAAAGAAACAGGAGGGACTGCTTTGGGTCTCAGTGAAGTCTGTAACTAAACTACTCAGGAGTGGGATAAAACTGAGCTTCATGAACCATCAGGAGGAAACCAACTGCTTGTTAGTCTGTGCAGTAGGAAGAGTCTTGTCTGACATCCCATGGGGAGATCTCTTCCTGAGCACAAAGGCTTTGGTTCTTCTCCCTGAAGCTTGTTCAAGGCTGATGGGTTTTGGGCAGAGAGTTTTGTGTGTGATGCAGAGCAGTTGCTCCCTCTCTTTGTTTCACAGAACTACATGAGCCTCAGAGCTGTAAGGATTGGGCACTGCTGCAGTAGATGCCAGCTTAGACCAGACCTCAACATCCCACAGTCACACATCTGCTGGTTCCGGCTGCTTCAAGCAGCATTGCCATCATAACCTCAGGGAAAGATTGCAAACACGCATCATGTTGGGTCTCAAGGGTCAGAAATGGATGCTCATGAATGAATACAATAGAAGAAAAATTAGGAGTGATACTTTCTGTGAATGTTCTTCCAGCGTTTCACAACTTATTATAGAACCATAGAACAATTTGTTTTGGAAGGGACCTTTAAAGATCCTCTAGTCCACCCTCTTGGCCACTTTCCACTTGACCAGGTTGCTCAGAGCCCTGTCCAACCTGGCCTTGGACATTTGCAATGGTAGTGTATCCACAGCCTCTATGGGCAACCAGTTCCCATGTCTCAGCATCTTCAGAGTCAAAAATTTCTTCCTTGTATCCACTCTAAACCTCTCCTCTTTCAATTTAAAACTGTTAGCCCTTGTCATGTCACTACAACCCCCTTTATATATTGAAAGGCTGCAACGTCTCCCTGGAGCTTTCTTTTTTCCAGGCTGGACAGCCCAAACTCTCTCAGTCTGTCTTCACAGGACAGGTATTTCAGTCCTCTCTTGGTTTTCATGTCCTTCTCTGGACCCACTCTGACAGCTCCACATCTTTCTTGTGCTGGGAGTCCTAGAACCAGATGCAATACTCAGCTTGTTGCCCAGGAATTTTCAGTGCTGGAAGTTAAATCTATTTATTTCTCTTCTGTTACTTTTTTCCAGTTGACTTGGCTAAGCATTTATCATCCACAGAATGCTGCAGCAAGGAGTTCCATGGCTTTCTCAGGTGTTGTGTGAGGAGTCCCTCTCTTTTCCTCATTCTGAATCTGCCACCTGCCAATTCTATTTGGTGCCACCTTTGCCTTGTTATGGGCAGTCAGTCCCTGTGTGCTCCTTTTGGTGCTCACAGTTTTATAGAGGTTGCATTGGCTGCAGTGCAGTTGCTGATGAAGGGCTTACCAGTTTCTCCAAATGCTTCATGTAGAGCAGGAGTCAATTGCTGGTTTGGATAAACTCCTCTTTTACTGAAAGGGTGACTGGTCCAGCTGCTTGGTGTTGAGCTCTAGGGAATGCAAGAGATCCATAAGAGAGATTTATTTTAGAAAGATGTCCTTCAAAGGAAGCTCACCTGACAGCTTGCAGTAGCAGACCCTGGCCGGATTTAAATTTTGAATCACCTGCCCAGTCCTTCTGGGATTAAAGGGACGTGGAGATCCCCATCCATCTGTGACAGGATGGGGATCACCATACCAGGTTAATTCATTGCATTGAATTATGCTTTGATGTTTAAGGCCACTTTTACAGTCACACAGGCCACACGCCCTTTCTGGTGACCCATGGAGAGGAGCAATGGCATACAATGAGTAACAGGAGAGGCGATGCTGCCCCAGCAGCCTCAAAGGGAGGTGGAGTAGCTGGGAACAGAGAAATGGCCCTTTTCCTCAACACCATGGGTTCATTTGTGCCACACTCCACACAGTGTGATTTTACCCTCTTGACGTTCTGCTTTGCATTCACTGGGATGATTCTGGTCCAAAATGTAGTCAGAGGGACAAGGTGAGGCATTATAGTGGGGAAAAAAAAGTGACTAGCACTGATTAAAGGGTTTTTTCCCCAGCCTCAGAACTGGCAGGGCTGAGCCTCTTGCTTACACTGTGAAGAATTACAACATTTCTGCTAACACAAATACGCGTTGAGTTTCCCCTCTCCCAGCACACACGCCAACCACCCACCACTTGGCAGCTTCCCCCTGCTGCCAGGCAGCTGCTCTCCCAAAGACCTGAGGATTTCCTCTGTACTGCTCCCTGCCTGTGGAAGGATTGTACAGCATTGGACCTGCTGATCATGTTCCCCAGAGGAGAGTGCTGCAGGGATTCTGGTGTCCCCCTGCCCCTTCTCCTCTCTCCCTTCCACTTTGGGACAGACAGCCCTTCTATAAGCAGGCTTGGGGTCTGAACACTGAGATTCACAACATGATGCCACCGAAATGTGCTGCAGAGGAGATTTTCCAGGCAGTCACAGCATGCACATTAGGATTAGCTGTTCCAGGAGAAAGCAAGGACCTCCATCACTACAGGAGAGCCAGGGCTGAAATCATTAGGACTGTTTACACAGCTAAGGCAATCTGATGCCAGAGGGAACCTGTGGGTGGCCCTGGGGTACACCCGTGTTGTGGTGTGATAAATCTTTCTCTGGTGCTATTTCTCACATGCAGTGTTGTTCCCTGCGTGGCATGGCAGCCTCCTCCTGCCTGGATCCTGCCTGTCAGGTTTGCTCTGGCTCTGTGTGTGAATGCTCTCAGATGCACTGGCTATGAGCAACCTTACATGCTCCTTTATGGGCCATAAAGGGCCTGCTCTGTGCGCCTGGTACCCAGAGGATGCACAGCCGTGGTGCCAGGGTGTGCAGCTGTGGTGCCAGGATGTGCAGCTGTGGTGCCAGGATGTGCAGCCATGGTGCCAGGGTGTGCAGCTGTGGTGCCAGGATGTGCAGCTGTGGTGCCAGGATGTGCAGCCATGGTGCCAGGATGCACAGCCATGGTGCCAGGGTGTGCAGCTGTGGTGCCAGGGTGTGCAGCCATGGTGCCAGGATGCACAGCCATGGTGCCAGGGTGTGCAGCTGTGGTGCCAGGATGCACAGCCATGGTGCCAGGGTGTGCAGCCGTGGTGCCAGGGTGTGCAGCCATGGTGCCAGGGTGTGCAGCTGTGGTGCCAGGATGCCTGGCTGTGGTGCCAGGGTGTGCAGCCGTGGTGCCAGGATGCCTGGCTGTGGTGCCAGAATGCCTCTGTCGCTGGCTCTTTGCACAGACTTGGTGCAGGTGTTGATGCTGCAGGTTTGAGACAGACAGGGAGCAGATACAAGCTTGGTGCTGTGGCATGGAGCCACGGTCATCACCTATTGGAATGTTGTGTGTGAAATTCAATGCAGATGAATGCAAATAAATGTAACTTGGGAGAAAAGACGGGGAGAGATTTTTTTATAGATTCCAAACTAGCAGAACTGTGAAACTCACTGTTTTTTGAATATGGTAAAAGTAAAATTAAATCTTTGTCCTTTTTAATTTGGGTCTCATTTGCTGTTTTTATAAGCTGCGTAAAATGAGAAGGGCTCCATAAGGACAAAAGATAAGAATGTTAGCAAGTCTCTAGTTAGGTTCATGTGAAATTTATTCCTGTGAGTTTACATGGCAAAATGATTTGTCAGAAGAGCACACAACCACTTTGCAGGTGTATGGGGTTGATCTGCACAAGGGAAGGGGTACCAGCATTCATGGTTAACTGTCCAGTGACTGCATCCCATTCTTCCTTGTCTTGGAATATTGGCGATAGAAGCAAACATCTTTGTGCACCCCAACAAAGATCTCTTTGGGGAAGTTTTTACAGTTTTCTCTGCAGGAGCTTTATCTAATCTTTCTAATGTGCTGGGGAGGAAGGGCACATTGCTCCAGTATGTGTCCTCCAGCTTCCAATTTGCTCAAAAAGCCAGTGTTGAGTGGTTGAACTGATGACTTCTTAAGCTTGATTACTTTTTCATCTGCCTGTGAAGTGTAGAATATGTAAAACTTCCTGTTCATATACTCTCTGAGGACATTCATGTCAGTCCCCATTGTGTTTCATCACATCACCCTCTGACTGCCACAGTGGCCATGGAAATTTAGGACCTGGCAGTTGTCCTACAGAGAAAAGGGACAAGGACAGGTGGAGGCACATCATAATTAACAACACCAGTTGTGGGATTTTTTTTCGTTTTGGGGGATGGATGTGTGTGTGTTCTTTTTGTTTAGCATTTTCATATTTCTTTAATTGATATGTCTCTTTGACTAGATCCTAGATCCAAATTGGCAGAGAAACTTTATCTGCCATGAAGTTGTATTATGAATTAATTTATCTGTCATATGTCTGACATGGCAGTGTGTTTCTGTGGAAGACACTGTGATGTGCTTATATTCTAAACTGCAGTTCACATGATCGATATCTCTTTTTTTTTTTTTTCCCCACCCTGTGGAAGATTTTGGCTTTTTGGCAAAATTAATTTTATATACCATCTCCTTTCATCCCCAATATATTTTCAGAAATTCTATCTGAAGCCTCATGATATTTACAGCTTGGAAGTTCTCTGGTGTAGGCTGGGCTCCCACACAAGACTGCATGTCCCTTGATATACCACAGCTTGTTGTCTTTGCTTGAGGCTGCTTGTTAACTTGCCAACTCAACACCAAGAGGTGTTCAAAGAACTATCCTCCCCCTTCCCCCTCCCCACCAAATACTTCAAAAAGCTGGGTTTAAAAGAGATTTTCTGGAAGCATTAGTCATGGGATATAGAAAATAATGCAAAGAATTAAAAAAAAAAAGCACACATAATGTGCTTTTGTAGAATTACTACATTTAAAGGAAACATAATATGAGAATTTAATTCTGAGACATAAAAACCACAAACCAAAATAAAACTCACCAAACCCCAAACATTCACAAGTGGGGCCAGTTCTATAGGCACATATTTTGCCCAGTCCAGCCCTCTGATGTTGAGATATAAAGAAGCAAAATCTTATCACGTTTGCAGCTGGGAACTGTGGCCTGACCATGAGTTCACAGATGAACATCCCCAAGAGCAGAATCCTTCTTTATCAGCTAAGCACCAAGATAAAGCTTTAATAAGGCAAATACAGTATTATTTCATCCCAGAGGTGATTAACTGGTAGCCCTTTTTCTGGACAGACTAGCTCAATTTTTTTTGTCCAATATTGTTGTCTTATTTTGCCTGAGGCAGTCTGGTATATCTGGTTAGTTTTGGTTAGAAAGGTGCTGGGGCACCTTATAAATGATTTTTTGATTTTTCTTCATTTAAATCTCTTTCTGGCCAAAATTAGGCTCCTGATACTTGAAGACATCCTGGAGCCTATTGCAAGGTCTGCTGAAATCCATCTGCATTTTGTCTCCTCTATGCCACTGCATATGTTTGCTCTCTGTGCTTTGGGTTGGGAAGAGTCAATGGTTAGAATCTGGCTTGTGGCAGGACTTCTAGGTGCTTTTCCGAGCTGTATCCCATTCCAGGGCACCGTAAGATTTAGGTGGATCCCACACTCTGTGAACAAAGTAACCCAGTAAGTGAACCTAGTGAAAAGGAGATCAGACATCCACCAGACAGCTCTCACCAGACAGTACAGCAGCACTTGCAGATGGAAGATGTGGTTTTCAGAGGAGTTTTAATTGCCAGGTTTTCTGAGTTTATGTCAATAATAAAATATTCTGTGGAAGACAGGGTCTTGATGACAGGGGTCCTGCCCAGCTCAGTGATGATTCTTGACATGACTTCCCTGGTATACCAGCATGTTTGTTTACAAAGGGAAGGATTTGTTAGGCATTCCCTTCTCTCTGTGTTCCTTTTAGCACTCTGGACTCTCACAATCCCATGTGCTCAACCTGCAAGAGCTTTCCCTTGCTGCTCTGTAAACCAGGCACTCCTCTTTTCCTTTTGCAGTCCTTACCTGCAGTGCATGGGCTGCATCCTCTCACTTACAGCTGCTGCTGTCTGGGGAACTGTGCTTTTCTTCAATGTCAATCTTTCTGACACTTATGGATGGAATTAAACCCCTCCATCTCTATTTAGCCCCAGACAGGCCTTTCCAATGCCAGAAAACCCAGTCACCTGCTGCTCTATTATTAGGATAGCCATGTTTTCACCAGGAGTAAACACCAAGGATAGAGAAAGTTTGGGATCTGATGTGAATAGTGGTTGAAGGAAACAATACCAATCTGACCTCTGGCTTTGTCTCTGTGCTGGTTGGTGGCCAAGGTGCCAATCGCTTCTACGACAACATTGAGGACATGATTGGTTTCCGGCCGTGGCCCTTGATCAAGATATGCTGGCTGGTGCTCACCCCGGGTCTGTGCTTGGTAAGTGCAATTATGACATCATGACATGTCACTCTGGGTCCCCAAATTCTCAGTAGAAAAGGCTGATTTATCTCCAAGGTGCTGCTGTAAATTTTTTAAACTGCTGTGGAGAAGCAGAAGCTTGTCCATAGCTGAGGTAGCTATTTATTTCCTTTGTAAAGCCTTATGTTTTGCCTGGAAAATTATTTGAGCCTGAGAAGCCAATTGTGTATTGTGAAGGCAAAAGGAAATGTACCCTCAAAGCCTGGAGAGGTTTGATCAAATTACCTATGAACAGAAGACCAGTGAGAATTACCCTGTTCTGAAATACTTGTTTCAGCCTGTGTTCCTGGAACTGCCCATGGTTCAGAAATATCTTTCTATAGCCATTTGCTTTCTATGTTATTAAATCTCTTCCAAAACTTCTGTGACTGTGTTTAAAGAAAATGCACCCAAATTCAGGCAAGTTCTTGCCTGTTTTGCATCTGTGTCCAGTTGTGCTCCACTGACTTTTACATGCTTTCTAAGCCAAATTCTGGTTTTGTATCTGATGTTGAGAGTTGTTTTCTTTGACCTCAGTGGGAGCACAGATGGGATCTATAACTACAACTTACAAAAGATTCCTAGTCGTTTGTCCCCAGGCTTCAGCAGGACTTGAACATTTGGGAAATTTTCAAACCAGCCCAAATTGTCTGAGAGCTCTGTAGCTAGAGAGCCCCAGGAGGGGTAAATCTGTGCCTGTGTGGTTCTTCTGGAGTCTTTCTGCCAGGCAGAACAAAAATTCTTGCCTTTGATATGAATATATTGCTGTCTCAGTGTTGCTGGACCCTCAAAGCTGCTGCCAACTTTGCTTATGCTGAACTCTGCAGAAGCCTGAAGGCTTCACACTGCAGAGATGCCTGGCCCTGGCTCTGAGAGCTCCTCGTGCAGCCAGCACGCACCAGGCTCTGCTCGCTGCAGCCAGCAAGGTCCCTGCTGGCTCATGCAAGGCAGAGCACCCGCTGCCACCCTTGCAGGGCAGCCAGTCCTTGCAGGGTGGCCAGGCTGCCGGGCCTGGCTGCCCCTTGGCTCTCCTTATGTTTGTGTTTTCTGCTCCCCAGGGCGTCTTCTTGTTTTCCCTGATCAAGTACACACCCTTGAAATACAACAATTCCTACGAGTACCCACCCTGGGGCTACGTGCTAGGCTGGCTGATGGCACTCTCCTCCATGGTCTGTATTCCTCTCTATGCCATCTTCATCCTCCTGAAAACCAAAGGACCCCTGAAACAGGTACTGGGATTGTGGTCACTGGGCATGTTGCTGTTGCTCCCCCAGATGGTTCAGGATGAGCCCCAGGGAGGAGGTACCCGGCACATTTCTCCTCTGAGAAGGCAGGGGCTGGTGAGAGTGGCCCCTCTGCAGAATGCTCTGTAGCTCTTGTTGGCAGTTTGGAGAGCTGGGAGGGTCTCAGCACAGCTCCCAGGCTGATCACCAAATGTGCAGTCTTCGTGTGGTGTTGCACCATCACACTCAGTGCAATATACAGACATATATGTAGTATATATACAGTAGATACCAATGCAAACCAAATGCAAAACCAGGATCTGTTTTGCCTTTACTTCTTGTCCCTTGTAGCCATGGGTCAGGACCACGTTATTTTTCAAAAAAGAAATTACCCATAGTTACTAAAGAGGACGTGCTCACAGAGTTGTAAGGCTCTACCCTGTGCCATGCCCGAGCCTGTCCTCTTTCACTGTAGACACCTTTGTCCTTGTCCTAGGAAGAACTGTCTCTAGGGAGATGGTACCATGGAGATGACACCTCACCTGACCCATGAAGAAACATCTGAGTGATGTACAGTGCATCTAAATTTCTACACAATTTCTCTTCTGGTCCTTCTCCGTCCTCCCTGCAGCTGGTTGGAGGGTGGGGTGGGCAGAGGGAGCAGGTGAACAGGGGATGAGAGCATCCCCGTGGCTGTGGTGTAGGTGTGACAGTCACATGGTGGGCTCATGGAGAGGAGGACCCTGCATTGCCAACACATCCAGGGATGGGCTGGGTACAGGAAGTCTTCATTTGTTCCATTGTCTCAGGGGAGGTGAATCCGTGCTCACAGTGGCTCCTGTTTACTGACTGGAAATAAGTATCTTAATAGGGAGAGACAAGAGCTGTGGCAGAGTGGGCTAATGCCTGTCTCAGGCTCAGGAAAAGGTACAGAGCAAGGCCCAGATGGGAATGGTAGTGACTGAAGTCTTCAGCATAAGCCGTGCAGGCAGGAGGGCAGAGGAGAAGTATTTTGCACTAAAATAGTTCTGTTTAGCTGCCTTTGGCCCTCTGGCCTCCCGGTTGCTGGTGGCAGACATAAGGAGATTGTGAGTCTGGAAGGGGGCTGGGAGCTGTACACTTCCCAACATGAGGAACTGCAGGTGAATCCAAGGTGCTGTGGTATGATTTGCTCCAAGTTCACACCTGGAGTCCCACCTCCTACAGCGTTTTCCTGTGCTCTGGGCCATTTAGTGATGATGCATGGCTGGTTTGAAGAGTTTGACTGGGTAGCTGCCATGTCTGACTCCCCGCAGCTCAGAAGCTTTCTATGTCTAAATGAGGCCTTGGAGCTGTCAGAGAAGTAATTGCCCACATGTCCTGCCTGCTAAACAAGCAATATCTCTCACCAGGGGCAAAGTGCTTCAAGCCCTTGGACCAAAATGCTGCTGTGAATAGTGTTAATGCTCATTGTAGAGCACACCTGAGGAATTGATTTGTCCTGTGTCAGATCAAGAGGTTTTCAGTTTGTCCTGGTTTACATGATATTAACTGAAATTTCCACAGACTCCTCAGCTACATTAGTATGAAGAAATTTCCAAGGATGCGGTCCAGGTGTGTGGGAAGGTATTGGCTGCTAAACCTGGGTTGATACAGGGCAGAATCAAAGCCAACCACAAAATACCTTCTGGGACAGTTGCACCTGTTTTTAAAAGAAATTTTCTCAAAATGTACCTGTTCTCCATTTCCAGTCACGCCCCAGAATTGTAGTGAATAATTTCCTGACACAGATGTTTCCAGGAACAGAGTCTTTGAATATTGCAAACCATTCACTGAAAGCAAGTTTGTAATTGGTAATTGTGATCAGTCACTGCAACAAACTGACTCCTCTTGTCACACTTGATTGACCAAGAAACACAAATGTTGTTTCCTAATGTGCCTGATTAAGACAGCTCAAGCTCCAAAGACTAAAAACTCACAATGAAGAGCCCACAGAGCAGCTGCAGACCAAGGTCAATTTTGGAAATCATGGAGCAAATAGTTTTGAATAAATGAACAAAATCTGTGATTCTGGCAGGCACTTCACAAAGAGTAGGAGCACTAAAATTAATCCAACGAGTCATGGATGAATTGCCTGCTCTGCTTGTGATGCACTCTGCATGGGAGGAGCATGCACTGTCCTCAACAGCTTGTAATGGAAAAAGTAACAGTGAAAGTCAGGTTTCAGCTGGGAAATGATAGGCTGTCCCATGGAGCAGGCAGGGAGCTGCAGGACATCGGTACTTGGCTTTGGGAGGAAACCAGGAGCTCAGGAAGCTGTATGGCACCAGAGGGGCTTAAAAAATGGGATGAAAAAGAGCAGAAATTCACTGCAGCTGTCCCTGAGAGCTAGAACTTTTGCCGAAGATCTCAAAGATATTTTCATTTTTTAAGAATGAACTCCTCAAAATTGTCACAACACTGCATACATGTGGGTGGAACAGCCTGTAGCACCTTGCATTGCACAGGACAGAGGGAACTAAGGGCAGGCAGCTGCCTCACAACCCCTGCCTTCACCATCACAGTCTGGCTGACTGGAAGAGGGGAGCTGAGGATGGTCTGGGGCAGGAGCCAGTCTGCAGAGGGACTGCTTTACCTGGGAAATGCCACTGAGGCAGGTATCACCTACCACCCTGTTTGGATCATAGCAGGAGGTGCCCAGCATCTGATGATCAGCCCATTTGAAAGGCTTCACAGCTCCCACCAAAATCGATGGGAAGTTACTTGGTATAGGAAAAGCAACATTTTATGGTGTTTTTTCCATTGCCACACAAAATGTCTGTGGTGCTAACCGCTGGCATCCTCCCTCAGAGCAGCAGGTCTGTGAGGAGTGCTGTACATCAGATTATCAGTCCACAGCCCAGATTGGAGCTCCGAGGCAGAATAATTGTCACTGAGAGCAGGTGAAGCAAAGCTGCTCTCCTTCTTCTCTGTTTCACGGCCATTCAGCAGGAGAGGAACAGGGAGCTGGGAGCATTGGCTCTCTAGATGCCTTTGCCCCCAGCACTGGTCGTGGACCACTGCTGGCTGTCAGTTTGCTCATCAGCTCAATTAACAGCGCCTTCCTCTCCGCAGCGACTGAAGCAGCTGATCTCCCCGGCAGAGGACCTGCCGCAGCCGAAGAAGCGGCGCCTGGCGAGGCCGTCCGAACTCAGGCGCGAGGGATGGTCTCCTCCAGTCCAGGAGGTGATCAGCATCACAGAGAGAGAAACACACTTCTAAGGCACCTGGGATGTTTCCTCCATAGCCCAGACTGGTTTGCTCTCTCCTTCCCAAAGTGGTTTCTTTTCTCTTCCCTCCTCTCCTTCACGTCTGTGACGGAAGCATCCGGGACACCCTCTCCTTCCGGACAGCTGGTTGCACCCACTGGGGACAGCATTTCTTTTACACCCTGGGGACAACTCTTCTTGTCAGCAGCTGTGGAGACTGCAGCACGCTTTTGTCAGAAGTGCCCTTCAGTACTGACACCGGTTGGGAAGAGAAAAACAACATTGTAGCAAAAAAAGAAAAAAGGAAAAAAAAAAAGGGGGAAAAAAAGTGTGTTCGTGTTGGGAGGAGGAAAAGAAACCACAGTAGTGAGAGTGGTGAGGGACAGCAGAAATTAAAGGTGTGAAGGAACCAAGTTAGGGATGCAAAAGCACAAAATGATGGGGCGTTAGCACAGGAAATAAGTAAGTTGGTTCTGTAGTACATAAGAAGCTGGAGGATGACAAAGGAAAGTGCATTGCTAGGTGACCTATGCAGAAGGGAGAGCAAGCCAGGAACATATCATAGCCAATGACAAAAGGAGGCTGCAGTGTCAGTAGTTACAGCTTCAGCTGTCACTGGAAGGGAAAGGAGTGACAGGGTGCTCGATGCAATTGTGGTTGTTGATGATGGATCTCAAGGCAGTCTCGGTCTGGAAAAGGGGGTGAGGAATAACTATCTAGGGGACTTGCTCTTGGTCAAAACTACACGGCCCAGTGAAAACGCATCCGAGAGTGAAACCAATGAATATTTGACAATTCTTTCAGAAAATTCATGGAGTGCAAGAAAAGTCCCAGAGCAGTTGGTAAAAAAAAAAAAAAAGAGCTGCAGCACAGCTGGGAAAATGAGACCCTGAGGACTGCACGCCCACAGATTTAACTGCACTGCTGGGGCATTTTGTAGAGGAATTAATGAAGGAGTTGATGGGCTTGATCCTGTGCTGCAGAGTAGCTTTGGGAAGAGGGTGGGAGACTGATTGCACTCCCTTGGTTTTGCTGTGGATGACTGCTCAGGGGATAAGGAAGACATAATTGGGCGCAATAATCGTCAGCTCAGGCAAGATAAAGCAAAATTAATAGGTAAGATGGGTTCATTGGAAGCAGATTTTGTCAAATTAAAGGTTGGTTGTTGCCAGGGTAGTCAAAAATGTGATGCAATGGGTGGGAGGAATTGTGCTCGGATGCGGGGTTTGGTGCAGTGCCAGATGACTCTGTCCTGTGGAGGCTGGGGCTGTAAAGCTCCCTGCCAAATCCTGCTTCAATGCCTATCAGAATTTCACAGCTAAACCCACCAGAAAAGCCAGTGGCAGCACGCACCCGGGAGCTCTGCTGTGGTCAAGGGTACACGCGCTGGTGCACGGCTGTGCTGCAACATTGGCGCATCCAACCACGCCAGAGAATGGCCATCACAATGAATCACAGATGCCACAGGCTCCTTTCCCTTGTTCCTTGTTCCAAGTAATTGCTTTTCCCCGTGCTGTGTGGAGATAAACGACCGGCACCGAAAGCAAGCGGGGAAATCGGGCCTCATCTGCGCGGCTCGGTACCTATTCCAATTGCTATGGGAACCTTATCTGCTGCAGCTTCCTCCGAGTTTAACTGGAGAATTAGCATAGGGCAATCTTTTCCCCGTTTAATTTCCTTCCCTTTAAAAACTAAAAACTGCAAACTGCTGGTGAAATGAGCGCTGGAAATCAAGTACCAGAATTTGTACCTCTCTGGGACATTGCCATTTGATTGGAAATGTTTTACTGTGGAAGGTGAAGAAAGCTGGCAGACCTCATTCACATTCCCTGCAAAGGACTGCAGCACCTCATTAGACACCATTTATTGTATTTTCATTTTTTAAAGAGCTGAATGTCCTGTTGCAAATACTGTGGGAAGAGCTTAGCACCCAGAGGCTTGCAGTCAGGCCTCATGGTAAGTAGTTTGGTGATTTTTCCTGTCCCTCCCACCAATGTTGCTCATGATTTGGTGGGAGGTGCAGCTCCCTCCCAATCCTGGTTCTTGTACAATCCTTGGTAGGACATTTAGCCCCTTTGCTCCTGCTGCCATGCCTTTGAGATATAAGGTAATGTGGTGCTGTCAGAGAAGTCGTGGAGATGTGTTCACTTCTTTTTCTGAAGCAGTTGAGTAACACTGCAAAAGTCTTAGATAGAAACAACTTTTCAGTTTGGAACACAAATGTGGGGCTGTGTTATTAAAAATAAATACTATGTGAACTTGTTCCTCTGCTGCTTATGTATATTTTGACAATAGCATCCTACCTCTGCCAGGAAGCAACTTATTTTAATAAAGCCAGAGGAGGTATTGCTGTGTCCATTGAAAGGAATCATAAAATTCCCAGGATCAGGAAATTAATCTAGTTTCTTTGGATGGAATTGACAAAGCTTCAGAAATTTTAAGTCAAAGCTCAGTGACCCAGTGTCATTTAATTCCCTTTCCTTTAAAAACTAAAAACACCCACATACACCCAGCTGCAGGAGCAGGGGAAAATGCCACCAGTGGCTGTCTCGCTCTGAGACCCCCAGCACAATTAGAGACCAAGCAGTGGTTTGTTAAATTTATACAAATGTCTCAGGCATTGCTGCAGGCATGTGACAGATCTGACAGGTCTCCATCAACCCCTGGAATCAGGCACCTCTGGAGGCCTCTGAGTCTGATGGGAAACTGCTCCTGTCCTGCACACACCAGGAATGCATTACTGAAGGGCTGGTATGGAGAGGAGGGAGAGATTTTTTTTTTCCCTGTAAATGTTGATAACTTGCCAAGACAAGATGCATTTGAAGCTGAAATCCAAGAGAAGATATGAGGTGGCCATACTGTGCTGCTCCTCCCAGCTGGAATTAGAACACTGTATACAGGAGAAAGGACAGACACTTGTAAGCACCTCACTACCATTTCTGGGTTTCCAGTTCGTTTATTGTTCTGGTTTTGGTTGTTTGGTTTGTTGTTTGTTTGTTTTTTTCATAAAAATGTCATTTTCACCCCTCTCTCCAGAAGGAAAAGACAGGAACATAGTTTGTTAAAAAAGAAATCAAGCCAAAAAGTCTTGTATTACCCTTTTCCATCCTGATATTCCTGTTCCCTCCCACTTCAGCCTTCTCTCCCTTCTTCCTTTGACAGTGACAAATGGTAAAAAAAGAAGGAAACAATCAATGAAAACTTGTACTGGACAAAATTCAAAGAAAGAAAGGTAAAACCATCAAATATCACCAGGATGTCTTCAAGTTTTGTGACTTCAGCCCTCAACATTGTTTTTTGGGGGGAGGAGAATTGCAGTGGGATTTCTCCTTGGCTCTCAAACGCTCTCCTGTCCCAGGTGACCACAGCAAAGGACAGTGACCTGCTGTAGCCTCCAACGAGCTGGAGGTGCAGCCGTGCCCTCCCTCCAGCCCTCTCCTTAGCTTCTGGGCTGGAGAGAAGCCATGCCCACCACAGCCCTAGTGCAGGGGCTGACTGCCAAGGACTGGAACCACAGCTCCATCCTCAGCAAAGCTCTTCATTTCCTCTGTGCAGGTACTGCAGCTTGCCAAGGGTCAGAAGACAAAAAAGGGCAGTAGGGACTGAACTGGAGGAAATGAAAACTCTTAGAAGAACAGTGGTTTCTCAGACCTTAGGCTGTGTTTGTTTTGTGTGAGTTATGGGTATTCTGCAGTGGCTGTGTGGTTTGTGCTGGAACTTGGGGACTTTCCTGAGATTTTGCTTCCCTGGTATGTGGCAGGAGGGGTTTGCTGAGGTGCTTTCCCCATCTTGAGGAGAGGTGGGCCTTGCACAGGTGGAAAAAAGAGACATGAGCCAAGTGACTTGGTTGCACAGCAAATGAGGGCTGGGAAAGAGACAGTCAGCAGTCATGAGGGCATATAGCAGTCATCAGGTCTCCTTGAAATCCTTTGCTTTATCAGGTTACACATGCTTACATATGGTAACCTCTTACTAATTAGCTAAATTGTGGTTGAACGGGGTAAGGTGGGAGTAATGTTCATCAAAGGAGAAGATAAAATAATAACTTCTTTCAAAAATTAAAGATTAAAATTTAAGATTTGAGAGGCTGAGGAGATGAGCATATGCTGCTATCCAGTTCCCTGTGCAGGGCTGCAGGGAAGGGCTGGGGCATTAAAGTGAAAGACTTTACTGCTGAACCTGCCAGGGGATGAGAAGCAATGTGTCTAACAGTGCATGGATGGACAATGAGGGGGTTGTTTTGCTTTGTGTTGTTTTTTAAGCCCACAATAAGCCCTGCCCCACCAACTGCTTCTGGAGCATGATCCTGGCTCTGGTTTGAATCCCTGACCCACAACTGCAAAGGAGGACATGTATTTTCAGAGCTGTCTGTTCTGGTTTGTCAAGCCTGAGCTTGGAAAGCCATGTGGAAAGGAAAGGGATTCCCAGGGAGAAATGCTTTCAATGTCTGTACGAAGGCAGTTGTGGGCAATTCCATCCTGTCTTGGTTTTGGTGACATGCCAAGACCATTCTGTGAAATGGCTTTTTGATTTTTTTCTCCGGTTTTGTTTTGGTTTTTTTACAGGCTGTAGAATAGTTTCCTGCCCAGCCTGGGTGACAGCCAGGATGGGAGCTCTGGACTAGGATGGCTGGTTTGGACCAGAGGCGTGCTTACGCTCAATCACTATTTGCCACTGGCCACTAAACTTTTCCAAAACATGCTTTATCGAGTGTGCAGCTTTTGTTGTACCGTGGTGTAGACAGTGGTCTCTGGAGGAGGATGAGACGTTACAGGCCATCTGGTGCCTTTCTGGACCTTGTATTTCAACAGGACATGAAATAAACTTCTTTTTCTCATGGAGAAATAAACCCTCCCTCAAGCATAAAAGCAACCTGTCCCTTTCACATATCCTGGAAAAGGGCCATCACTGCAACATGAGCTTCCTCCCCATGTTCTGGCTTTGAAATGAGGATGGCCTGAGAGCTGGAGCTGGTGTTTCTTCATCAGGCTCTCCAGAAGCAGGGGTCTTTATGTTGGAATGCTCCAAGCAGCATGCAGGTGGGCCCAGGAGATGCTGAAGAGAAATCCCACCAGGGGTAAGACACAGCAGTGCAAATCCATAACCCTGGGTTAGCTGGGATGGCGGGAGGCAGCCTGGCAGTGGGAGCTGGCCTGGTTCTGGGGCTCAGAACTTTGGGGAAATCATGCCCAGGCAGTGCTGGTTTCTTGTGCAGTGCTTTTGGACAAGGTATGAGTTCCCCAGCCAGGCTAGGTGACTGTGGCTCCCCTTGGCACTGGTGTGGTGCATATATCAGTCAGGGAACAGGGAGAGGGTGGTGAGGTTCTCTCTTTGTGCCCCGTGCAGTTCTGCCCTGTGTGGGTCTGTCTCCCATCACCAACACCGGGCTCTCCCACCCCAAAATGCTTTTGCAGGGCTCAGCTTTACACCTGCTTTACACCTCCTTTACACCTTAGCTAAAGCATAAATTACCAGCCAAGTAAAACAGAAGCTCAGGAGCAGCCTCCAGTTGTCCTGTCCCATAAACTCCCTTGTCCAGGATGCCAAGCATGGGCATCTCTGTCTCCACATAGGCAAGCAGTGTGGTCAGGCACAGTTAGTTTTCTCAGAGCCTGTGGGTGGAGGATATTTGAACACGTTCAGAACATATTCACTTTACAGTGTTTAAGCTGAGAAAATAACAGGAATTGATATTTTTTTTCTTTTTATGGGTTACCTGCTGCAATCAGATTTCAAAAGTTATTTGGTGCCTGAAAGTGTTTTTACTATGACCCCCACTCCAGCCTCTTTTGCAGTACAAGACAGGGGGTGGCATTTCCCTTCCATTTCGGAGTTTTTGAGCTCAGGCTCACTTTCCTGTTTCTATGGTCAAGGGAGAGAGCAGCAAAACCTTTGCTGTTTGGCCTTGGGGTACCTGTGAGGTTTCATGTGAGGAGAAGAAAGGCGAAAGGGGGCTGATCCCTTTGGAAAGTTAGAGGTACACAACATCTCAGATCAATGTCTCCACATGGGCGTGTGCATGTTAGGGCATCTGGGGGAGAATTGTGCTTTGGTAGGTTTTGTCTTAATGACATCACTACTGTGACATTGTGACAGAGGCTGGTGGGTAAGTGTGTTGCTGTCAGCATTTTGAGTTTGTGAGGCTGTGGACTTACAAGTAGAGATAATCTGTAATCTTGGTAACATTTTCCAAAATTTCTTCCCTCTCTGGAAGGAAGAGAAGAGTGTTTTAGTGACCATGGGCAGAGGTGTCAGCAGCACCTTCTGGTTGTTCTGGCCAGAATCCCTCAGGCAGGCTGACGTAGGACACATCGAGCGATGGCAAAGCAATTTCCCACCACCCAATCCTATCGATAGAGGCAATTTCCCTGGAGGGTGGGGGTGTGTGGAACTCGGTTGCTGCAGACAAGGGCTGGTTCTGGTTGTGTGCACCACACAGCCAAGCAGCAGCAAGGCTGCAGGCTGGAGATATTTCCCCTCACAGTGGAGGCTCCGTCCCCTCCGACGCGGGCATAAATGAGGTTGCCCCAGTGTGGCACTTCAGAGAGGAGCCAGGCCTTCACTCTTATCCCCGAGGCCTGAGTCCTTATCATGATGGAGTACCTGTGGTGGACAGTGGTTATACTGCCTCTGTCACTAACTCGCATTTCCATCTCATACCCAAATCTGCCCTCTTTTTCCTCTGCATCTATCACACTTTTCCCACACCACTGTGCTTTTGAGGTCAAACACAGCTGAGCAATAAGGCTTTTCCCCATAGGGAGGCATGGCCATACAGTTCTATTGGGAAGTGGCATAAGCTCCATCAATATAACTGTGCTTATGCTGATTTAAAGCATCTACCTCAGAGCTTTTATTAGCATAAGCCTCTTAATAAAGAGGGAAAAAAATCAGAAGATTACACCAATGATGTAACTAGACCTAGGGACACACTTTAAAGTCAGGTTGGTTTCACAGAGTATGTGATTTCATTCAAATCTTCCAAAGTATGTGAGGACACTTCTATTTATGTTCCATTCACACTAATTTTAATTTATATTAAGTCCATCAGGATCAAGTTTGAGCTAAGTTGAACACGGTGTTACTGTTCATCCTGTTTTTGATGGATTAGAAGCAATAGAGCTAAATCTTTCCAGTCCCTTGTGAGTCTCTTGCAGTTTCACTGACAGAAAGATGATCAGGTTGTTCTAACTACATTTATCAAAACAGCCTGCAGGCACAGGCACACTTTCATCAGTGACTGTGCCCACTTATTACCCAAATGGTCTTTAAGCTGGAATAATCATGCTTCAAAGTGGGCTGCTCTAGTTTAAATTAGCCTAATTTGTTTTGATTTAGGTGGGCAACACTGGTTGGGTAGACACAATCTTAAGAGAACACCCTACACTGGGTTGGTACTGCTGTTACACAAGGCCTGCCAGGAATCCTCCCTGTAGAAATCCCGTGGCTGGTGTCCGTGATAGCTCTCACTTTCTGGTTCCCAGGGCTTTGTGCTCCTTGTTGCTGTGCTGGGCACGTCACAGGGACACAGCACACCCAGTGCCACTCAAACACCCCTGTGGCAGGGAAGATAGCTGGGAAGAAGGGGCTGAGGGGAGACTCTGCCACACTTAAAATCTGCTCCCAAATCGCACCAGGGACACCAGTGGTGCATGGCCTCTGGGGCCACCCAGGAACCTCCGTGTCCCTGTGTCACCTGGACCTCAGGCATGCTCGCACTTTGGGGACTCCAGCCTTTGGAGCATGTGTGGAGAAAGCTGAAAGCAGGTGCCTTACTCTCACCAGTGCTTAGAGACTCACCAGCAATCAGCCTGGGTTCTTGCTGGCAGCTGCTGGGAGGGGGTACTGGTGATAAAACCTCATGCTTTGGAAGGGCAATCCCGGTCTGGCTTTGCCCAGCAGGAAACCAAATCTGCTTCACAGTGAGATGCTGCAGGGGTCAGCCCCACCAGAAGAGTTCCCACCACAGGAACCACCTCAAGTACCACCTCCAGCTGTGCTGTGCGTGGGGAAGGAGATGTGACGATGCAGAGGGCTGAGCTTTCACTGTGCTTTAGCTGCTGACAGAAGCCACAGACACGGTAAGCTGTGTGGCAGTGTGCTTCTCTTCTCTCAGAAACACCCATTGTATACAACTTTATTTATTCCAGTCAAATGGAAAAAATGGTCACACACCTGGAAATACTTTACCCACACAAACTGGAGGTGAAGGCTCTTCATCAGAAGAAAGAATATGGAAAACGACATAGAGACATCTTTAAAAGCATGGATTTTATTTTAGTGGCCTTTTCTTTCTCTTCTACCTAATATCCCTCTCCTCCCATATGACATCTCAGGACTTGTCAGATTGATCTTTTTCATTTTGTGCTGGGGGACTCCTGGTCCTTGAGGTCTTTCCTGCTGACCGAAATCTCAGTGCTGACAGATCTTTAGCAGAGGAAGTTTTTCTCCCAGGTGTTTCTCAGCCACATGAGTTATGGTAAGGTGCACAGGACAAACAACACAAAAACCACTGAGCTTAACAGAACTTGGCTGTTTCACAGCTGACAAAGTCTTACTGCCAGAATATCCAGTGACATTATCTCACTAGTTCTCCCTGTCTCCAGAGTATTCCAGGGGAAAGAAAACGAATAGGCATGCACTGAACAAAAGTGCTCCAACCCAATCTATTTTCCTTTGGCAGGTCACTTTTAATCTCCTCCAGTGGTGGAAATTCCTTTTCTTTTCCTGTATTTATTTTCAGTTTTGTTCTTACCACATTTCTTTTACATTTTTATTCCTTCACCATGTTCTGTTTTGTTTGTGCTGTTGACTGCAGGACAGATTTAAAAATGCCCAGTCTTTGAAACAAGTCATCTCCAGATGAAATTGTTCCTAAGGGCTCCTAGCAGCTGCAGGGACAAGTGGCATAAATGCAGATTTAATACCAGTGGCTGAAGGTAATTGTAAATAAAAGTACTATCTGTGGAAAGTATTTGACAGGTTTGCAGGGAAAGGATATTTCAAAGCTGTGTGCCATGGAAACATGGCTGACAGCCTGTGGAGAGCTGTAAGTGTGTGGGGCAAGACCTTTCCCTATGCCATAGGACTGGCCCATCCCAACTTGTCCAGGAATGCCCGAGATGAGGAGTAGCAGAGATTTGGGCAGTTTTCCTGGGGAGAAGAGATCAGTGAGGCTGGCAGGTGATTATGGTGTTAACAGTCCAGCCACTGGTGATGAAGAAAATCTGGACACCACAAAGGGGGTTTTCAACAGGCCACCTGGTCTGGGAGTCACATACAGCACCCGTGAGTGAACGCTGGGAGGACTGAGCACAGCAATTGTCCTGCCTTACCTACCCTGGTCTCACACATTTTCCATGTCTGCTCCCTACTGGCCACCTGCTAGGATAGGATGGCCTGGCTGTCAGGAGTCAGACCAGACCTGAGCTCTGAGCCTGCTCAGGGAGGAAAGAGGGCAACCAGCTTGGCCCCCACTGCAGGTTGGCAGGATTGCTGAGGTTGCAGAGGGGGAGGCCATGCCTTAGACTGGGCTCAAAAGAGCAGTGCCTGCCAGCCCTGCCGTGCTGGCCAGCTTTGCTTCCCTTTGGAGGTGCTGGACTTGGTGGCTTAGTCAGAGTCAGGCAGCCTCCTATCTCCTAACAGCTCTTTTCAGTGAGTGCAGCCCTATTCCTCTTTGCAAATTATCCCTGAGTGATTATACTTCTGCTTATTTTGCAATGATTGTGTTAATGATTTTTGCAAATGAATTTTAAACCAAGAGATGTCTAGCCTGATTATTTGGCTGCTTTCACCGCTGTCATCACATCCAATAGCTGTTATTCAGAAAACACTCTTTGCACTTGTGTTTACTCACACAGATTATATGGTGGGGTTGGGCTCTTTTGCTGGATATTTCCCAAGCCACCAAAAGCTTTGGAGGTGGCAGCCCAAACGCTTTGGATGCAAATACTGAAGCCAGCGAGTATTTGTCTGAGTATCAGCCAAGCTCTCATTTTCTGAGAACACACTGGTGAATCAAAATTTAGTCTCATGAACATTTATGGAAAACAACCAAGAGAGCAGCTCCAAATCCCATCTTTTCAAACGAATTCTGCTTCTCTTCTAAGGCATGTTCCCAAATTCATTTGGGCTTACCAGTCCGTGTCTAGTTCTTGCCAAGTATGAAATATCTATGTACTCTCTCCTTTTCTTGGTTCCCTTTCCTTTTTCTCTGGAAAAGCAGGGGTTGCTCATACTGATGGTGAGAGACTTTCTTTCTCTCTGGTGCCTTTGATACTCACAGCCTGCTTCTGCCTCTAACTCGCACAACAAATGTGATACAAAAAACACTTGTGGCTTTCAAATTCAGTTTTTATCCCTTCAGTGGAAATGGTCACTTTCTGGCCTGTTTTCTTTCCAGGCGAGAAGTACATGAGGTGGGGAGATGGTTTGCTGTGCTTCCAGTGAAAGGAGTCTGCCTATGGTGGACCCGCTGCAGTTCTCAGGTGTTCCTCAGCCAGGACCCTGTGGAGAGCTGTGAAAACACATTTAACAGGCTGCTTCCCTCAGGCCTGTGAGATCTCCACCTGCCCTGCAAGCAAATTGCTACTGTCTCTCTCTTTTTATTTTAGGAGGTGTCACATCAGCAACTGGGCTTGAGGAGAGATTGAAGACTGAGAGAGAACAGTGATGGATGGGCTAATGCCAGACTCAGAAAAGGGTGAGCTACAGTATCTTGATAGCTGAAGTTTCACTCTTTTTGGCAAAAGGAGGCCAGAGGCTTTGCTGCTGGCTCCCCTCTGAAACTACCTGCAGGTACCTGCTTTAATTTGGTTGGTTTGGCCAAAGCAAATCTGACCAAGTATCACGGCATTATCTTCAAAAAGCCCTCGCCCAGCTTGGGCTCCGTGGCAACTGCAAAGAAAGCTCGGCAGACAAGGGAGAGCTGAGCCTCCTAGAGGGTCCAGCATATCCAGGGCTGTGCCTGCACACTTCCCAGGAGACAGGGAAGCGTGCCTCTGCCAGCTCTGCTTTCACCAAGAGTTGCATCACAGCATCATAGAATGGTTTGGGCTGGAAAGGACCTTAAAGATCTTCTAGCTCCAACCTCACAGAAAAAGCTCTCCAAGACACTGTGAGCCTTAGTTCATCAGGCAGGGATTTGATCTTGCTCCTGCAGGACTCAGCTGGCAGCAATTCCAGCAGTGCTCCATGGCATGGTGGCGATAATGATTTCCCTGTTGTGCACTACGTGCTCCCTGCGCTTGCAGGCCTGGGTAGTGCAGGCAGTGCTCAATCACAGAGGTGCAGAATGGGTTTCCTAGGGAGCAAGGGCAGCACATTTTCACTGGCTGATTTTTTATCCCAGCTAAGAGCCTAAAGGAAAGATTCCTGGGACAGATGTAGTTTATTTCTCTTTTAACTTCATTAGTTGCTAAATAAGAGGTACTCAAGCTCCCAGAGTGGTGTGGGGGACACAGACTCCCTGAGAGGGATGAGGGTGCTCTGTCAGACCCATAGCTTTCTTCCAGAAGGGATTGCCACACTGCATTTGCTTCAGCTCAGAGAGGATGCCTTTGTGTCAGGATGCCTCCAGCTTGTGTGCTGAAGAGCCACTCAGCTCTCAAAGCCCCCTGGGTTTACCCAGTAAAAATAATTTTCTTTCTCCATTTTCCCTCTTTCCAGCCTTCCTGGCACCACTGTCTTTCTCCTTTAATGGCCAGAAAAGCCTGATGGGGGTCTTACTGCCTCTTCCAATCTCCTCTAGTGACCACTTAGTCTGAAATGTGATCTTTAAACAGAGCCTGTTGGCAGGATGATAGCACAGATGTAGGTGACACCACAAGCAGCAACCTCAACAAAGCTGAGGCAGCATGTTTTCCCTCCCACCCGTATGGGGCAAGGGCTTTGGCTCATGAGCTGTGTCAGGGTTAGCTGTGATGGGTTACGGTGTGATTGCCTGCTCTACAGGGCAGGGGAAACTTTAAAGAAAGTGAGTTTTGATAGCAAGGAATAAAAAGTGTGGTGTTACCTTGGTACCCTCAGCACACCTGAGCCTCCACGGAGCTGGTGCAATGTCATGAACGGGGTGAAGCCAGCCCTTGTTTGTGTGTGGGGGCAGGAGGGGAGTCAGGTCACCCTGTTGTCTCCTCAGAACTGAAAGCCACTAAATGTACTTTTGTCACTATTTTAAGCATCCCTAGCTCTGTTTTAACGCAAAGAGAGGAGACGGTGAAGTGCTAAGGGGGAGAACTTTGTTTTAACTCACTCGGCCTCTTTCCCCTGCCTCTCTGTCAATGCTGCCTCTAATGAGGTGATGCTCACGGCATCAGCAGCTTCCCCATGCTGCTTTTGAGAGTGACTTTTCTCTACTCCCAGTGGATGGAAATTATCTTGGGCCCCAGAAAGGAAAAGGAAAGAGAAATAAAGGTTCTGCACAACTTGTTTTAGAGCCACTGACAAGATTTACACACTAAGCAACTGGTTATTCACACATGGCTCCTTTCCTTGGCTGATGGTTGGTACCTGCCACTTCAAACAAGAAGTATCCATTTTCCTGTGGCTGCCCCCTCTACCCCATAGGCCTGACCCATAGCCACTAATGCATTTGATGCTTGCAGGAACTAACAAATCCTTGCAGGAGCTGCTGCAGCAATGTGGGTTCAACCAACCCCTTGCAGCCCACTTGCCTGGTGGCTCCCCCTTCTTTGGCATCAGGCCCTCTTGCTTTGTCCTCCCTCCTGCCCATGCCCTTGGAGCCTCTTCTCTCCCAGTGACCGTGATTTTCCAGGGGCTGTGGGACCCCCCCGCCCCACGGCCACGACATGCAGGGTGTTGATTTGACTGGACGTGAGCTCAAAGCTCATTAAGGACTCGTCGATACTGCAATGAGAAGCAGTGTGGGGTGAGGCAGGGGGAGAAGGGCCCTTGGCAGGAGGGGCTCACAGCTCCCCTGTGCCTGTGGGAGCAGGTCTGGATGCGCATCCCTGGGCCGGTGTGTCCGTGAGCAGCTCTGCGTGCCCCAAGGACCCGCCACCGGCTGGCACCGTGAGGCAGGTGAGTGCACCGGGGCTGCAGCGCCTGCTCCGGGGCTGTGAGCACTGGGGACAGAGAAGGGAATGTCGAAGCAGGGGTGGCAGAGAGCCACCTGCCTGCATGAGCATCCCTGGGGAAGGGCGGTGCAGGTGCTGAGCTCTCCTCCATCCGTGCTGGGTTGGATGTGGGGCTGAGTGGCGCAGCACCCTGAGGACAAGGCAGGATGCAGGATTGTTTCTGTCTTCCAAAAGGTGATGGAGAGCTGAGCAAAGGAGGACAGCCCTGCCTGGTGCTCAGTTGGAGCAGTGTGAAGCGGAGCAGGTTTTGCGCAGCTTTACCCACAGCTGCACCACCACAGTGCCTAAATTTCTTCTGTCTGTTGCCATTGCCATGGCAATGTCTCCTTGGTCAAGAAAGACACCAGGTGCTGGGAAGGCAGCAACTTTCCTGTCTGTCACTCCCATGCAGAGCTAACTGGATTCCCCTTGGTGTTTACTTCCAAAACCTGCTCACTGAGCAAAATCCTGGGCTGGAGAGGGTGTTTCTGCTGCAGTGGAAAAGAGGGGCATGAACCATCTCCCCCATGCTGCAGTGGGGGTGGCTGGGAAGGATCTGCAGGCACTGCTCCCTGCCCTGCTGCGTGAGCAACCTCCTGCATCCATCCACGGAGCTGGCACTACCAGGCAGAGCAAGAGGGGAGATGACTGTCCCAGAGCAGACCTGAAAATGGTACTGGGGTCCCAAATACTGGAAAGCTTCTCAAGCCTATGGGCTTGGGAAAAGTGTAGTGAGTGCAAATGATGGCTCAGTAAAGATGCTGTATCAGCACTTACGTGAAAACCTGGGGCAAGCTTCCCTGGGGAGGGTCTGCAGTGGGTAGGGCTCAGGGAATGGGTTAGGTGATACCCACACAAGAGGCATGGGCTCAGCTGCCCCTCCCTGGGGCTGGGATAGCCCTCCCCAGCCTTATATGTTTCAGCCCCAAGGATCAACTTGACACACAGTGTTCCATGTTCCTGGTGCCCCTTCCCAGAGGTTCCTGCAAGCTCTGGTGGTCTGTGGCAGTGAGCTCAGCTTCCTTGCCTGTACAGATGCTGGGATGTTTCTGTGTTTGTGTCTGTGCCCTTGCTTCCTATCTATCTGCAAGAGACTCTGACCCTAAAGGAGGTGATTCTCACCTTCGGTGAAGCCCTCCCCATCCCTTCTCTGTCTCCACAGCACTGGAGACCTGGAAAAACTCACCCATCCCCTTCCTCCCTCCCCTCCTACCATCTCCCTGCTCCCTGTCTCCTGTGAGTGCTTCTTGGAGCTGCAGTCTGGATACCAAAAGCTCCTCAGTTTGCTGGTGACCTTGCTGTGATTCTGCCAGCACCTGGTAGAGACCTCCAGCACATTTAACTTTGGTTCTCCTCCTTCCAAGAGAAGCTCTGCAACAGTTTGGGATTTTGTTGTGTGGAGAACAAAAACAAGGCTGAAGACACACAGCTGGAAATGCGTTTTCCTCTGAAGACACTGAATGGGCACAAGGAACAAGCAACTAATGTCTTTATACTGCGGGTGGCCGTGCCCACCACACTGAGTCCTGCTGGCTGGGCATAGAGCAAGGGGGTGTTGTGTCTGGCCCCTGTGGAGATGCTCGTGTGGTAAAGGCTGTTCCTGGTGCCAGAGGGCCAGGGTCTGCGCCCTGGTATGGACTGGCTGTGTGGGATGTGACCCGAGTCTTCAGCCAAGGCAACAGCGACAACAACCTTTCCTTCCTCTGCCTTATCTCCTGATCACAAGTCCTGAGGGAAGAGCTGCTCCTTCTGCACTGCTGTATCGAGCTTAGCACAGAAAGTGAGGATAGGAGATCTGAATGTTAAAGTGGTAGAGATAATAATGCCCAGCTAGTTGTGGGTTGATCCTGGACAGCAGGGGATGGTGCTTTGGGTAATGAGGACATTTTCCAAGCTGTTTTGAGGAAAACCTCAGCCAAGGGGCTGGAGGCTACCAATGCTCTTGCAAGGTTCCTGCAGAGGCAGCTGGCTCTGCAGTTCTCTATTTTCCACCCCCAAAAAAGCATATGAACAAAGGGAGCTGTGTGGCAGCCTGAGGGCTCTGGAGCATGATTATCTCTCTGGGTTCATGGAGAAGAAGAACAAAGAGTTTGGCATCTGAGAATGAACACAGATTTTCTCTTTGGCTTGGCCATGCTGCAGCAGGAAAACAATGTTGTGCTCTGCCTGGTGAGGCTCTGGTCTATTTTGGAGCTGGATACTTGTGCCAGAATGGGGACAGGAACATTGACAGGCGCTGTGTTCTGAATGAGGTGCTGGGTAGCTTCTGTGACCCTGTGCAGAAGGAGCAGGGGGAAAGTCTGTGATTCTCTCATCCTTCTCCCATCTACCTTCCTCTCTGTGCTTTCATCTGAATGCAGCAGCGGAGATTTGTTGAGGCAGTGCAGGGTTTTTGCCTGCTCATCTTACTCCAAGGGCAGCAGGTGCTGGCTGGTGTGGAGCAGGCTGAACTTGTCTGTGCCCTGTGCATGGATCATTTCCCAGGCTGAGCTTCCCAGCCCCAGGAGACAGCCAGTCCTTTGCTCCTCTGCCGCAAAAGGTGAGGAGAAATTGCTCCCTGGCAATGCTGGACAGCTCAGAGCAGATGCTGGATCATTCTCATGCTTGTTTCTGCTCTGTCCTTCACAGTTTTTTTTCCTTATTCACTTTTATCAATATTCAATTATGGGAACAAAGTCCAAGGTGACTTTCTCAAGTGCATGTCATCACTTTCCTTTGTAACACCAATTTTTCCCAATCTGCTCAGTTCAACGACTTCATTTAAAAAAAAAAAAAAAAAAAAGGAGCAAAAATTATAAAAAAAAACCAAAAAACCCCCAACAAAACCAAAAAACCCCACCAAGGCATACCAAGACAAATACAGCAAATAACCACTGACATCACTGGCAACATCCCTGGAGCTGCATCACATCCAGCTTTATGTGTAGGAGGTTATGATTTCTTCCCCCTCATGCACTGCACAGCCATGGCTTTTGCACAGCACTGGTGAGTCCTGGTAACACAGGGCAGTTTACCCCTGGGAAGGCCAAAGTCTCACCCAGGATGTTGCTTCAGATCAGGATTTAAGCTAAAATCTTGGTTCAGAGGCAGAGTTTCGGTGAGGTAGCAGCCAGTGAGCAGAAATTCAAGCTGCACTGACTGAGCTGTGACAGTGCAGCCTCTCTGGGGAAAAGAGAAAAGGGCCCAGTGTGGATGCCTGTCCACATCCTGGTGGCAGTGCCTGGACATCACACTGGGCTGTCACAAACAGGCACAGGAGTTATGAAGCCAGTGAGAAATTCCATCTGAAACTGCCCTCTCTGTGTCCATTCTAGGCACTTCTGCTGCTCTGATGTTCTCATCAAAGGCACTGGGAAGGTTTTTTCCATTAGCCTCCCTGGAAAAGCAGGTCACCCCACCACCCTTCTCCTGGAGAAGCACTAACCTGAAGCTCTTCCCTCCCACCATTCCCTGCTTCTTGAGGAACTTCTTTGAGAGCTGTGCTCTTTTTTCAAGCATGGGCGAAACTTGCTAGTGAACTCAAAAAGTAACTGGGGTTGGGATCAGACAGATGGGTCTTTGCAGAATAAAGCTGGGCTAAAAATGTCCATGTTGCTTCAGGCAGAGCAAAAGAAAAACGCAGCAAAACCACATAAACTACCAACATCATGAAACTGGTATCCCAGTGTGACAGGTTGCACTATATAAGAAAAGGAAAATGCTTTTAAATTTAATCAGCACATTTAAAATAAGCAGAAATAGGCCTTTAATCTTTTTAACACGGTACTTTCACTGAGGAGGATGGAGACAGGGATGCCTTTAAGCAACTTGTGTGTCTTTCCCAACCTGGGAACGTGCAGTCTGCTCAGACGAGGCCATGAGGGAGTGGGATATGGCCTGGCCTTGATCCTCACGCTGCTGTGGTGGCTCAGACTGGGTCAGGACAGTCTCTTGGGGCCCAAAAAGAGTCCTGCCATCTCTCTGCTTCCTGGGGAAGCTTCTCAGGGACCAGGATGAGTTTTAAGTGATAACATTAAAATGGTTCAGAAGCTGCATCCTTTGCATCTTCCAACAAAGGCAGGAACCCATCTCTCCTTAGGGGCAGTGTCAGGTGGCCACAGATACCAAGGGGACAGCAGCAGTGGTGAGTGAAGCACAGCCTGCAGCCAGGAGCAGGATCTGATCCCGCTTTCCCTCACAGGCTGAGGAGCCAGAGGAAATTCAAGTGGGCACCTGGAGACAGGGAGGTTGTTGCAATAGCTGGCCCCATTCCTCCTGCACGTATAACGCAAAAATGAAGGTGCCCCTTGGCAAAGTGATCGTGTGGTAGGATGCAGCCAGTCCCAGCAGCTCCAAAAGTTTTATCAGGGCTGTGAGGTACTGCCACAGCCCTCCTGGGATCATGGCTGATGACTGCAAGATGTGTCCTGGCCTCCTGTGAAAGTCCCATTTATTTGATGGTTTATAAAATGTGGCTCGTGCCCCGACTGCCCCTTCTCATCTGGATGAAGTTGTGGCATGGTGCCAGCCCCACCTGCCACATTATTAAGAGTGACATGGGCTGCTGGTGGAGGAGGCACATTGGAGGCTGCTGCAGGTCAGACCCAGGCATCAGCACCCCAGACCTTATGCAAGAGGGAGGAAAAGGGGGTGGAGCTGCAGGCCACCCAGCAGCTCCATCGCCCAGGGGAGCTGATTTACTTTTTTCTCACATGCTCTGTGAGTGCTGACTTCTCCAACCACGCAATCACCTGTCTCCAGGGGAAGGGAGATGAAGGGTTGGGTGACTGCAGGGGCACCTCTAGGGCAGCACGCAGCGAGGGCTGTGAGCCCGCTGGACAGGACAGCAATGCTCCAGCCCTGAGTGGGCTCCATGTGGGGCCAGCACTACCAGAATCCTCAGGCTCCCACAGGGAGCTCTTGCCCAGACCCTCCAGCTTTCACGGGTGCAGGAGGCTCCAGCATATGCTGCTGCTGCAGTGAGCAGAAAATCGACCGAGAGTCTGTTGTGCCCTGATCGGCTGGTCACGGCTCTGAACAAGACACACGAGCCTTGGGGCTACTTGGCTGTCATTAAAATGGTGTGGATGGAAGGAAAAGTCTAATTGACTGAACAACAGCCTGCACTGTGTAATTAAACTAATTGTGGCTCTACCTGCATGGGTCAGAAGTGATTTGTGTGGCTGTTAAATCACTGACAAATAAGAGGTGGGGACGTGTGTGAAAGTATTTCTTACATACATTTTCATAGGTCATTTTGCTTTTTCATTTCGGGAAATTTTATGCCTTTGAAATTTTTGGTTTCTGTCAAATTTGAGGAGATTGTTAATATTTCATGCTGAAGCAGGGGAAAGTAAAAAGGTCACTGTTGTTAGCAACGGTGTTTTGGGCGGCAGAATTTCAAGTGGCAGCAATACTTTCTCAGTGCTGTTTTCTTACCTGAAGTTAAATCCCTCAAAAAAAAAGAAAGTGTGTTTGCCAGAATGCATTTCAGCCTGGCTCTGCACCCACTAGGGCCAAGCAATTGTCTTTATTGACTTGAGCAGCAGAAGACCAAGCCTTCTACACGACTCGGTGAAACACATAAATCCCTTTACTGCCAGGGATTTATGGCATTAGCTTTCACTGATTGCTTGGAAAGTTCTGGCTTCAGAATACGGTGCATTTGGAAGAAGCTGAATGAGAAACCAGCTGTAGTGTCATGTTGCAGCTCTTTGACCTTGTTTTCTAGTCCTTGCAAAGCAGAGCCCACCTCCAGCTTGTAGCTCTGCTCTTATTGATTATCCTTTAGAGTCCTTCAGGCGTTTTGCTGTGCCCAAAGCGCTGTGTACTTTTCAGAACAAATAATCTGACATGACAGAGAGCTGCTGAAGCGACTGCTGTCTCTGGGCTGTCAGCACAGGACAGAGCCCTGTGCTCGTGCTGGAGGAGACCCATGTGGATAAGTGGAGGGGCTGACATTTCGGACCAGTAGGACCACTTGTTCCAGCATGTAAGCAACACAGGAGTCAAACATTTGGCCTGGAGTGACTGAGGCCTGTGTTTCTTCTGGTCAGGGCTGTGTGTCTGGGGAAGGGCATGGCACAGCCGGGCTGTGGGACATGCACGAGCCCTTCTGCCCTAACCATCCATCACTGTAGAGAGACAGAACTGTAGGTGGGATGAATCCTCAGTGGGATCCTCTTGCCTGTTTTTCTATTTCTTGACTGTGGAGAAACCTCCGTAAATCTAGCTTGTTCCTTCTGAGCTGGAGATGAAGGACCTCACTTTTCAGGTAAGAAGAAATTGCCAGTGTGGTCTGCTGCTCCTTTATCATCTTACCCCAAGTATATGAAATATGAGGTGTGACCATCCAGCTGCAGTATCACTCCAGAACTGTGGCAACAGGAACAGGGAAAAGAGCACAGGGAGAGCAGGATACGTAAACACTTTTCAAAGACAGCAGCTTACCTACTGTTTTTTGTCTGCAGAAAAAAGAAGTGAGTCAAAATGGCTTCTGCTGAGTCCAATTCGTTATGTCTCCAGGCATAGCTAATTATCCTGACTTAGCCCAGCTCTGAGTTCTTCCCAAGGGTTTTGGTGCTATTTCTTCTATTTCAATTTATAAATTGTCTTTATCTGAGTTTCATTCTACATGTTCTGTATGATCTTTTTCTCCCTGCCTCAGTGAGGAGCCAGGAGCTGGTGTGACAGTGCTATCACAAGGTGTAGGATGGAAATGGGATCTGTCAACCAAAGCCTTTGCTCTGAGTGTCCTGCAATGGTGTCTTCTGGCATCTGCCTCATGGGCTATGTGAAATGGTATCTTCTCCCCAGAAACCATTTTCATGTTGCCACTGACTGCTGGGCTTACTGCAGCCATCCTTGGGCTAGAGGAGTTGTGAGGCTCGGCGTGGGCTCCGCAGCTCAGAGGGTTTGGTTAGAGACTTCACCCTGCAGCAAAGGGACTTCTGGCTTCCCCACTGACTTACCAGAAGGAATTACAGTTATTTCCTGCTTCAGCCATTCCCTTCGCAGTTGGTAGAGTTTTTCTAACCTCAGTGTTGAATTCTGTGGGGGAACAGAACCCACCTGCTGTAACCATGGGATGCCTACTGTAGCACTCAGGAGTCAATACTGCCATTGAGCCTAGAGCTGGGAGACCTTGTCTGTCCAGGACACTTCAGAAACACTAGTTAATGAGTCCCCCAAGCATCCAGGGGACAATTGGGTACTCTTTGGTTGGGAGACTAGACTGCCAATAGTGAGAAGCTCAAGCAAGGTCAGCTTTAACTGCTAGAGCATGACATCTCTTTGCAGCATTGATTTGTTTCCTGATATACCCATTTTGTTTTTCTTTTTGTTTGTTTGTTTGTTTGTTTGTTTGTTTGTTTTCCAGTGTTTGCATCTATGAACGTTTTTGTCAACAGACTTTGTCAACAGACTCTGGGAGACTGTAGCACTGATCACCCTCAGGGCCCCTGGTGAGGATTAAATTTGTCTCTGCAAAATGGGCTGAGAAGTGGATGAGAGCAAACCCCATGGCAGTCCTGTTTTCTGTACTGGCTGAGGGCAGATGCTGAGGGAAGAGGATAAAACCAGGAAAAGTAGGGAGTGTTATTTCCTTGGAAGAGTCCCTCAACCTCCAACAACTTCCAGCTCAGGGTTTTGCAGAATTGCAGCAGTAGCTCCTGGTGATTTTTCCTTCTATTATTTACCCCCTTAATTTCCTTTTCTGAAGTCACAAACTCTCAGCACCCAGCATGTCCTGCATGCCTTGCTCCATTGCCGCACATTTTCTGGGATATCACCTCTTTCTCTTTTTGGACCTACCACCCACTGGTCATGGTTTAATCCCTTGCAGTTCTTGGGTCAGAAATGGTGAATATTTGTATTCTATGACACTGACACATTTATAGGCCCCTGCCAGCTACCTCTTCCACAGAACAATGGGTCCTGTTTCATTTATACTCTCTTCATGTGGAAGTTGCTCCACACTTTCAAGCAGCCTTTTGGCTCTCTTCCATGCCTTTTTCTGACTCTGCAATAGCTTCTGTGACAGGAAGGGAGAACTGCACTTATTTTTCAAGACACAAGTGCAATATTGTTTTAGATACAGTTGTAGTAATATAACCTGCTCTTGCTCTTTTTCCAAATTGTTTTGGTGTGATGGTTATATACTTCTTAGGGCCTAAAATCAATGCAGGTATTAATTAAATTTTTTAGTCAGACTCACCCAATTAATCATCAGGACTTTGGAGTCCTGGCTGAGTGGGATTTCAGTGGTTCACAGGCTGGCTCTAGGCACTAGTGAGCACCAGCTGAATACACCTGGGGATTACAGTACCACATGCAGCGTGGTGTACAGGGAGGAGCAGAGCAGAGCTGCAATTCCCTTGCCAGATGTTGCAGGTGCACAGCTGTGAACACGGCAGTGTTGCTGCCGTGGTGAGGGATTAAGGCATGGGATTGCCAAGTGGAGCACATCCATAGCAGAGGTGCCACTGCAAAGCTGTGCCTGGCTGGCTGGGCCACACAAACTCTCAGATGGCTCTGTGGCTGCTGCACTCAGTTTTGGACCCCACACCTGGGAGCTGTGGCACCTCCATTGTGCCCTCCTCCACTGTCACTCAGACAGGACAGATATTTCTCTGCCTGGACTGCTCTGTGGTGGTCACCCACAACCTGTGGTTTTGCTGCATGCCTTCTGGTCCCAGAGCTCTTCCTGCAGAGCCTTGGGATGAGAAGCAGATAAGATGAGGGTTGAGGGATTTGTTATGTACTGGTAACAACCAAGTCTGACACATCACATTGATGTAACACCTTCCTTCTCTCCTTTCTCACCAGGAGCTTTACCCAGTGCTTCCCATCTTGTCTTCACGAGGCCAGGGCAGAAACTGCCTTTCCTACTCCTCCAGTCCCTCAGCAGGAGTGGACATACATCTGAGTCACCATGGGCAAGATGGACAACACCTCCGTGGAGCTGAATTCTCCCTCCGAGGTGAAGCAGGCAGCCCTGGAGGAGCCGGAGCCCATCAGCCCTGAGGTCGTGAGCACCAAGAAGAAGAAGAAGGAGATCCCAGACAGAGGTTCCTGGAAGGGGAAATTTGACTTCTTGCTGTCCTGTGTGGGCTATGCTATTGGTCTGGGCAACGTCTGGCGCTTCCCTTATCTCTGCGGCAAGAATGGAGGAGGTGAGAGAAATGCTCAGTGAGCAGCCTTGTCCCCAAGCAGGTTTTGGTTCGGTGTGGGTCTGGGCAAATGGGGGGTCCTCCAGCTGAGAGCTCTCTCACATGGTGGGAGTTATTAAGTTGTCTGGAGACAAGTTTCCATGACCTGTGGGCTTTACTAGCGAGTGCAGGCTGGGAAGAAGCAGTCCAAAGAAGTAAAACAATCAGCTTGAGTTCTGTCACACTTCTGCTGTCCAAATTTGCAGGGCTACAAAAAAGAAAAATCACCAAGTGGGACCTCATTTATTTACAGGGAGGGCTATGCACAAGTAGACACCCAGTTGGATTCCTGAGTACCTCCAGAGAAACCAGTTTGCATCTGTTAAAGGTGGGGCTCTCCTCAGTCTCAAGGGAATTCTCCCTGCTCAGCAACACAATTTCTGCACATCTTGGATCAAGTCAGAAAACACACTTCTGTGCCTCAGCTCCCCTCTAAAGCGCTATTTCTTCAGCCTTGTCAGGCACATGCTTTTGTGGAGGGGAGTATGGGCTGGTGTCAGTAGAGCAGAGGCTCGCTCTTCTCACTCCATGCCCAGCTCTCCCATTGCTTGTGCCTGTTACGAAAACTTCCTTCCTTCTCCCCTTTGAAGAGCTGCTCACTTCCCTGAACCCTTTTACAGACTTCCCACACAGGTCCAAACCCCCTTTCCTCACCTCTAAGGCTGTATATATAATTTTAGTTTTGCCTGCTAGTGTTCCCACCCTGCTCTTTGCTTCCCTCTTAGCTCTTCCCAGCCTGGAGTCCCCATCCCAAGTGCCACATTCATTGATGCTGCTCTGAGGGTCTCTTCTCATGTTTCTTCTCCATGTCTTTTTTATTTTCCTTTTGCCTTTGGCTCTCATGACTTCTCATATCACCAGCCCACTTCTGCTGTCTGTGTCACAGGTGTGGTATAGGATGCTTTTCTCCTCCAAACCTTGAAAGAGGAGAAGGGTCTTGTTCCCTGAAGCAATGTCCGTTTAACTTCATGGCATGTAAGGGTATCTAGGCCCTTTCTCTGAAGTGTGTGGAGTGAGTCCCAGCAGGAGACCAGAAAGTTTGCAAATTTGACAAGAAGATTTCTAACTGAGTATGTTGTTTTCATAGAATTGTAGAATCATAGGATGGTCTGGGTTGGAAGAGACCTTAAAGATCATCCTGTTCCAAACCCACTGCCAAGGGCAGGGACACCTTTCACTAGACCAGGTTGCTCAAAGCCACATCCAACCCGGCCTTGAACGCTTTCAGGGGTGGGGCATCCCAGCTTCTTTGAGTTTTGTGGAAAGGTGGAAATGTGCAGCCGAGCTGAGTGAGGTTTATGGGATCATCAGGCCTGCCGCGGGGAGCCTGTGCCACCAATGCCAGAGCCACGGTGCAGGTTTGTCGTCTTTGTCTAGCCCCACTCTGACTGCTAGCTCTCCTCATGGCACATTTCCCCTGTGGCTAGGTCCCAGCACTGCTTGTTAGCCAGCATCTGCCCCGTGGCTGCTGCGTCACCTCAAGTCTCACACCGGCTCTGTGCTGCCCGTGGCTGTCTCCTCACACACAAAGGTGCAGATGACAATGCCTATAATTAGATGAGAGGTGTTGTGAAGCTAAAATCGATCCTACATAGAAAGTCAGCTGAGAACCTAGGAAAGAGGGTGCTGTAGAGGTGTGGAGCACTATTATTAGCACTAGCAATGGCACACGGGGTGATCTGTGCTGGAGCAGCCGGCTGTGAGCAGAAACGCCGGGCAGGTGAAATGCGGGCATCGGTGCCTGCCTGCTCCCAAACCCTGCCTCCCCTGCCGCTTCGTGGCAGCCCGGACGGCTCCGTCCCGCGGCCCTGCCGGCGGTGGCTCCCGCAGCGCCGAGCGGCGACCGGGCCGGTCCGGGCGGCAGTGCTGATGCTCGGCAGAGTCCCCGGGAGCCGGGGCGCTCGGGAGAGTCACAGGGAGCCGGGGCGCTCGGGAGCCGGATCGCTCGGCAGAGTCACCGGGAGCCGGGGCGCTCGGCACAGTCCCCGGGAGCCGGAGCGCTCGGCAGCGCCTTGGCAAGCGGGCGGGCACCACCGCGGCTCTGCCCCGACGGAGGCGCCTCCGGAGCACGGCAGACTGGGGGCGGAACTCTAATTTTGGCGTCCTGCGTGTGCGCTGCTCGGCGCGCGGTCGTGTGGGCTGCTTCCATTACGCACAGGCAAATTGAACTGAATGGAAATATTGTCGTCTCACTTACCGCTGTCACATTGCATCGGCTCACGGCTGGTTTGCTCGGCACAGGGAGCCCAGGGCACGGCAGCCCAGCGCTCGGCCCATCCGCTGCGGGGAGCAGGCTTCTCCCAAAGTGATGCCTGGGCTCCCTGCTGGCCCTGCGCGCAGCTGGATGTGCCCAGCTGTGCCCATGGCTCCGGCCTCTACGCCGATCTCTAACCTCATACAGTCCCTCTCATCTCAACAGGATTGCACTGGGCTCCAAATTCGCTCTAAATGCAGCTCAGTACGTGCTAAAAATTGCCTGTGAGATCCTAAGCTTGAACAACTTGAGAGAAAAACAATTCTTTAAATAAGCATCATGCACTCCTCCTTTGCGCAGTGAGACTCGAAGCAACGGCGTGTAACAGCTTGTAATGCTCAATTTGTGATTCGTGGGCAGTGTTCCCTGTTTTAAGGATTAATTGTTATTCTCTGCTGTACGACGTTAGGAGCAGGCAGATTTGGGGCTGCACAGTGAGTGCCAGGCACTGCTGATCCTTCCTTGCCTCCAAGGGCCAATGCTCTGAGCAGGAGCAGCATCATCACCCCTTGACACCCATTAATCTGGAGACAAGCTGGGACTTTCACAAGGTCACACACAACCGTATTTTGCACAGGCCTGCAGAACTGATTTCCCATCTGCCCCAGGTCCATGCCTGCCTGGGGACCTGGCCCTCCAGAGTGACAGTGTCATTGCCAATAGCCCTCAGCTCAAGGAGGTGGTCTGGTTTGTAGATTTTCCACTGTTCTTGAGTATCTTTGTCAAGCCAGGATAAAGGTCTTGTGTCCAAAAGTTTGTTCGGTGGGTTTTTTTCCCCAACAATCTAATAAGGTCTTTTACCTACAAACCTTCCTGACCTGCTGTAGGTGAGAAATGCAGGATCATCAGGGCTGCAGCCAAATTTCATTAACTGCTTGCACAGAAGCGAGGAAGAGACTTGCCCTGCTGCTAAGCTCAGCCTCCCAACTCCACAGCAGCAGGGTGGCAGCTGCTGTGTCCCCGGAGCAGACACTGGCTCCCCGCAGGGCTCCCAGGGGGCTGGGCCCTGCAGGCTGTGCTGTCTAGCGAGCGCACAGAGGAGGCTGCTGAGCAGGCACAGCGATGCCCAAAGCTGTTCTCTCCTCTGCGCCAGGCTGCTGGTGAAGCCAAGAGCCTGTGCTTCCACGGCAGCTTGTGAATCAGGCTCATGGTCACCAAGCTGCTGGCACGGACAGTGTTTCCTCCCCACCACCCACTGCCAGCTCCTCTTGCATGCTGCCTCCCATGCACTCCCATGCCGGTGCTGGCACCTGCCTCTCCCAGCTGGGTTCAGCTCCCTGCTTGGCAGGCACATGTCCCCAGCTGGATGTCCCCTGAGCCAGCATCCCTGGCTGTGCCTGGCTGCTTCCCTGCCCTTGGAGAGCAGCTGCTGGAGCCGGGCTCTGCCGGGTGCAAGCTGGGCCACAGCTCTCCAGAGTGGCTTTGCTTGCTGGCTCCATGTTTGCTTCCCATGAGTATCTGGAGAAGACTCAGACTGACAGCTCAGCCCTACGGCTAGTGCAGGAATCAATGCTGTCCTGAGCATGGCCAGCTTCTTCTGGGCAAACTGAGTGTCCTCTCTCTGCCCTCGGCCAGCATCTTCTGCAAAAGTTTGTCCTCCTCAGAAATGATGGCATGCTCCAGTACATGCATGAGAAAGGTAAAAAATGAGCTTTGTCCCAAGTCCTAGAAGTCAGGATGACCTGAACTTGTACAGCCTTCTGATCATATGGCAAGGCTCTTCTGTTCTAATTGCTCTTCTAAAAACTGTGTGGCAGTAATATCTCTAGTGAATGGGTGTTCTACCTCCTTTCTAGTGATGAGATGATTTCCATAGGGCCACGGAGAAGAATAATATTTTCACTAGGAATTCTAAGGGTAAAATGTCGCAGTGTCGGACACGAACACGCGGATTCAAACAGCAGGTAGACAGCAGGTCAGACCCGAGCAGAGCCCCAAAAAAGGGGCTGCCCACCTTTATTATCACACTTTTATACCTCTTCTAAAACAATCATACATTGGTGGATGAGGTTAACACCTCTAGCATTTTACAGGACAGGAACACAGTCTATCACCTTTCTCCGCCTTGGAGAAAGGAATGATCAACAAAGTAAAAGTTCAGGAAACATCCGTAGCCGGTTAGAAAAACAAGAGCTATGTTTATAGAAAGAGCATGAGAACTTCTACTACAAAAGTAAAAACATGGAACACTGTGAAAACCAGGGCGACAGTAAAACCTAAAACACAGGTGGGGCGGTATATAGCGCTGTTACTAGAGCCAATACAGTCTTGGTCACAGTTTTCTTAAAAGACTGAAATAGCTATAAACAAATAAAGCAGTGGCCAGTGCCAGATATTCCTGTGCACTGTACCCCCAAGAGGAAGAAGAAGAAGAATTGAAAGCTTCTGCAGGTAAGATAGAAAGCAACAACAAGTTAGCAATGTCAGTGTCCAAGCTTTTGGGTTTGTTGTCAGACTGGGTTTAGCACTTTCTAAACAGCCAACAACAAAGTGACCTGGCATTGCACAGCTAGTGATGTCAGTGTTTGTGTACATGGTACATATATACCCACAGTGATAAGGGGAAGGCAGTGGTGACCTCAGTGAACTCACCAAACACACCAGCTCCAGCTGCAAACTGTCACCTCTGGGAGAGGCTGCTCCTCATCACACGGGTGCTGCGGAGCAAGAAACTGCACTTGGAGGCATTTCCTTCTTGCTCAAAGTGGAAACTGCCTGATAACATTGCTCCTTCTTTCAGGGGCCTTCCTTATTCCTTATTTCCTGACGCTGGTGTTTGCTGGGATTCCTCTCTTCCTGCTGGAAACTGCTCTGGGCCAGTATACCTCTGTTGGTGGACTGGGAGTCTGGAGATTAGCACCCATGTTCAAAGGTACTGTGCTGTGTGTTTGGGACAGCAATGGCACATAACTACACACAAAACCCCACTGATGGTTTGGGGGCAAATCAGCGAATCCCTGGGGACTGGGATGGGGTGACAGGTGAGGGGAGGGGTTTTCCCCTCTGTCTTTGTCAAGCTGTCCTTGACCTCGATGTCTGCAGTCACTGTGCTCCGTTCAAGCAGCTTTGTGTGGTGACAAGGGACTTAATGAGCAGTATGGACTGTGATGGAGGGGCTCTGGTTGCATAAAACCCTTTGTTTTCCCAAGCCTCCCCACGTATGCTTATTTTAATTGCATGGCAATGCAAGTTGTTGCCATGTTTGGAGTGACTGTTTTCTAGAAGCCAGTGGTGATTTAGAAATGCCTTAGATGTGGGTAAGTGCAATTCTGCCGGGGAAGTGACAAGACGTTGTTCTCATGGAGCTCTGTCCATAAAGTACTGGTAGCACACTGAAAGGCAGCGCTGTTCCCCCAGTGGAAATGGGTGGGTGAGAGGGGTGAGAGAATGAGCCTCCCTTGCTGAGCAGCTCACAGTGCAACCATAGCACACTCTGATGGGCTGATTCCCTTTCTCTGGTTTCCAAAAGAAACTTGCTGTGGTGCCCATTAACTCCCTTGGGTACTGGAGACTTGGGCTGATGCTGCTCTCTGCCTTCATTTGCAGGCGTGGGACTGGCAGCTATGGTTCTGTCCTTCTGGCTGAACATCTACTACATTGTCATCATTGCCTGGGCTCTCTACTATCTCTTCAACTCTTTCACTGCGGTGAGTCACGGGCATGTCTGCAGCATGGCCCTGGCTGTGGTCTGGGTCCTCACTCCTTTATGGGCAGTGATTTGTTTATGCCCCAAAGCAGGCACCAGCTGCTTGCCATTTGTGCAAAGAGCCCTTGTCAGCATCCTGCTGAACCCTCCCTCAAGAGGTTCATCAGCCCTGGAGGCAGTTTTGTAGTGCTGACGGGTAGTGATGCTTGTCCTCTGGAGGGGATGGTCCCATCCCCTCTACAGGAATTGTTCCCCGCTCTCATCAGTCTCTAAAACTCACCCTGTGTTTCTGTTTTATTTCTAGGGCTGCTCGAATCTGAGCTGCACATTTCCAGAGCTGGTTTTGTCAGATTTTGTCACATCATGGTCTTATTTCTCAGGACTTACTCCTTATCTTAATTAGTTCTTATTCACTCCTCTCTTGATAAATGATACCCAAAGGATTTTTTTCTGCTGGGAAAATGATTCAGAAAGTATCTAGACATCTGTTCGTAACTGTCTCTTAGTGTGTGCTTTGGTGTTATGGTTTATAGTGGGTTCCTCTTCCACAGCAGGGTCTTCTACCATGCAAGGTTTGAATCACACCCCATAATAACTTCTCGGTACATGAATTATTTATTTCAGCCCAGAAACTGGTAAGAGTTTCCTTAACGGTTTCTCTCTGAGCAACCTGCAGCATCAAAGACATCAACCCCATGGTTCAAATGGGATCTTTTTGAATGTCATTTAGGTATAACCCTGAAATGCTATAGTGGACACTGTACATCCAGTTTTACTTTTTGTTTCAGCAAAGATTTCCAGTATCTATCAAGACTTTTGCTGAATTATTCTGTTTGGCATTCCCACCTGTGCTTCTACCACCAATACTACCTATCACTGTAGACTCCTGGATCTAGAACAAAATTATTGGCTGTGGGTGATTGGATGCACCCTCAGGGGATTCCCAAATAAACAGCGGTCCCCCCCAAAGGAACCCATCCCAGCTACAGCCTGGGCAGGATGAGGCTTTGGTACATTCAGGTGTCACAGACCCAGCTGGTGACAGTGTTTGTATGTACATAGGCAGATCCAGGTGTTTGGCTCAAGACCTTTTCTTTTACCAGAGGTAATTCCAAACTCCCAAAAGGACCCAGGGTGCAAATGAAAAAGCTAGGCTGACGTCTGTTCCATGTCCCTCTTAAATTTGACTAAGAGTATTGTGAACTATAATAGGAGCCCAGCCTGCCTTCTGCAGTTTCTGTCCTCTGAAATTCAGAGGAAATGGAGCAGCAACAAACTGCCCCCAGCCTGCCCCTCCTTGTGAGAGCTGCGTAGCGTCTCTAATGTGCAGCCATTGAAGAGATGCTGTGCAGCGCTGCCCGAGCCATTGCCTTTGCTTCAGTGCAGTTAGCAAGTCCTCAGTGAAATCACCGGGTGGGTGCAGTGGCCTGGGTGGCCACTGGAATGTCACACCCGCCCCTGCAATAGGCACCGTTCTGCCAGGATACCGCGTTTAAGGTGTCGTCTGCTGCAGTGAACTGATTTAGATGGAGCAGCGAAGGCAGCACTTAAAGGCACTGGTGCCACAAGGCACTTAAAACACAGATAGTATTTTTGAAGAGGTCTGTGTTCGTGGATGGATAGGGATGGATACAAATGTCTTCTTAAAGCTTCCTTGAGCTGGAGTCTCAGGTCTTATCTGCAGAGGGAAATCACCCAGAATAGCTGCTCTGCATTTATCTTCATGGACTGGAGATAGCTGCACATGGAGACATATCTGAGCTGCTGTCCTTGGGCTGGCTCAGCCGTGGCACTACACGGCCTGGGTGATTTGCCCTGCACACTCACACGGCCCCTGACACTGCTGTTCACTGCCTGCAGTGCCAGAGCTGATTGCACTGAGTCTGTAGCATTGTGCTGCCGTCACACTGCTACCCGCAGTGTAAACATCTCCCGGGAGCCCCTTTGTGCTGCTTATAATCAGGGCAGTGGACAGCATGAAACAGCTACTGAGCTTTAAATTTACTCCTGTGCTTGTGTTGTAAGTCTGTTTGTATACCCATTGTCTCCATTCTCAGGGCTGTGTGGCTTTTTGAGCATTGAAGTTGGTGTAAATGAAACATAAGAAATAAATCACTGTTTATTCTTTGTGCAGTAAATTCCAACCACTTGTTGAGTGAAGCTAGCAAAAAGCTGTAATGGTTAAAAACACAGTATCCCTTGATAGTATTTTAATTTTTAGCTACTAATTACCAACAGTTAATTGAAAGTGGCTTTCTATTTGGGGAGTTGCTAATATTTTATTGGACCTACAATGTTGGCTTAATAACATAATGATATTTTTTCCAGGAAAATCTTTGTCCGATTTATCATATTTTGGAAAATTGTTCCATGCTTTTGGCTACAAGGGCATGCCCATCCAGTGGAGCTGCCCATTCTCTTTGCAAAAAAAATGAAGGGGTTTCAGTTTAAAAGAAGGCAGATTTCAGCTGGGAGATCTCCCATGGACGATAACCCCGCTGTCCTTGTGCCGGTGCAGGACCTGCCGTGGCAGAACTGCGGGAACGCCTGGAACACCGACCGCTGCTTCTCCAACTACTCCCTGAACGACACCACCAACCTCACCAGCGCCGTCACCGAGTTCTGGGAGTACGTGCCCAGCCTGCCCACACCAGGTTTCTCCCCGCCGTGGTCACTGTGCCTGCCCACCAGGGCTGCTCTGTGCCTGCTGGCACTGCTCCCTGGGCAGCTTTGGCTGCCGGGCGTTACAGCAGCCTCTGGCCATGGTGGGCATGGGGTGCTCTGTGCAGCTGCAGGCCAGGTGGAGGGACAGGCAAACAGCCTCTCCACCTCTCTTCTCCTCCCTTCATCCCATCACGATGAACCTTAGTTCTCTGTAGGCTTTTGCGGGTTCTCACGCTTGTCTGCACCTGGCCCTTCACCCCCCACCTCTGGGAGCTCCAAATCCCTCTGCCCTTGATTGTTGGACTTCCTCCTAACACAGTGTCTCCCACCCTTAGGAGGAACATGCACCAGATGTCCGGGGGCCTGGGGGAGCCTGGCACCATCCGCTGGCCCCTGGCCGGCACGCTGGCCCTGGCCTGGCTGCTGGTCTACTTCTCCATCTGGAAGGGTGTGGAGTGGACGGGCAAGGTACAGTGTGAGGACTGGGTGTTTGTGCTGCCTCTCATTGCTGCATTGTCAAAATGTCCTCCAGACTCAATTTTATTTGTGTCTATAACTAAGATTACAGTGTTTAGAGGCAAAATCACAGTAGATACTATTAAATTCCTGACATTTACATTTCACGGCTGTAAAAATTGTTGCCGTGTTTATGGTAATTTTCATTCTAAGTGTAGAGAATAGCTCTTCCCCGTACAGTCATGGGTCTGAGCACACACTCTTTTTGGGAAGAGGCATTGTCAGAAATTACCTGTATTTCCCACCTTGGGACAGCCCTTTGAGAGAGCAAAGCTTCTTGTGGTCTCCCCCTTTTGACAATCACCGTCTCTTCAATTGCCTCTGGTGGAAAAAAATCTTATCATCTCCTTTGAAAATTTCCCTGCCCTTTTGATATTGGTGGGAGACCTTCAGATGAGAAGCCCGTTGTTATTCCCTGTGCAGCGCTCCAGGCTAGCACAGCAGAAAGGTAATTGCTTCGTTTAGTGCAACGGCGGTGCCGAGATGCTGGGATGTGTTATTTAGAGCACAGCATGGTGCAGCGGGACACTATTATGAAAGGAATAATCTAGAGGAGAGATCAGAAAGAAGCACTTCAGGGGTAGGTCACCTAAGCTGTTAACTTCCCCAGTGGCTCTCAAGCAGGCTTTAGCTACACAGCCACAGCAAAGCCCTGGTGATTACTGGTGTGGGCCCTGAGATGAGGGATGGCACATACCTGAGAGATCCTGAAACAGGGCTGAAAAGAAAGCAGTGGAATAGAGACAACTCGTCTTGCTTGATGCACTGGTCTAGAGAAACACCAGCTTTAGCTCTGCAAAATGAGGATGTGATGACTTAAGGGGATTACTTCTGTGGACTAAAATTATCCCTGTGCAATTCCCTTGTCTTTGGGCATTTCATCCAGACTTTAGCATGCTACTTTTGTGATTAGTGTGTCCTTGTGTATCATTGACAGGGAGAAACCTCAGACAGCCAGAAATGTTACTAGCATGGGAATGGGAGACAGCAAATGGAAGGAAATGCTGCTGAAAGTGGCTGTGCTTGGGAGCCTGCCCCCCTCACAGGAGGACACACCAGACACAACAATACCAACAATACCAGGAAAGCTCCTGGGCACTGGTGGGCTGATGGCTTCTCTCCCATGGGATCTTTTTCAGGTGGTGTATTTCTCGGCCACCTACCCCTACTTCATGCTTTTCATCCTCTTGTTCCGGGGAGTCACGCTGCCAGGAGCCAAGGAGGGGATCCTCTTCTACCTCACGCCTGACTTCAGGAAGCTCTCTGACTCTGAGGTTTGTAGCCTAGTGAGGAAAGCTCTTATCTCCCAGCTGTCTGCATTAGGCTTCTCCAGGCACTTCCCATGAATGTTGAAAGTACTTAAAATAACACTGGAATAACCCCATTCAAGCAGTCATGACCCATGTGCCAGAGGCTGAGACAAAGCTGAGGGACAGGTCCTTCATGGGTGGAAATCTGTGCAGCAGCTCTGTTGTGCTCAAGCAGTGTTATCCACAGGGCAGGGGGTGTCAGAAGTTATCCTGACAAAGGGACCTCCCCTCTGGGCTGGGAATGCCTCATTTCACTGACTGTCCTAGGGCTGGTGGTTTGGCCTTGTTCTGGTGGTCCCAGAGAAAGGACGATGTGGTGGTGCTGGCATGGGGGCCTCAGAAGCAGCCCAAGCACAGCAACACACACAGCAGCAGCTTTTGGAAGTGCTTAGATGATGAGTGGTGGCCAGTAAGGTTGCCTTGGTCAGTGGAAGCACAGAGGGGACCCCAGACTCCTGCAAAGGCAAAATTTTTTAGGAGTCACAAGACCACAAGTCACAAGACCTTTTTCAGCAGCAATGCTCCTGTGACTCCAGAGTCACCAGTCACCAGCTTTCTAAGCTTTAAGATTTTATGGCACTGGGCCAGCTTTTCAAGCTGCCTTCTTTTGCAGCTATAAACAAGATGCATGACCCTTCATCTACCCACCTCCACACCAGGAAGCAGCTTTGATTCACACATTTTGGAGGGCTGGGGATATATGTCTGATGCTGGGCCAGGTTGCACTTTGATACACTGGACACACGGGAAGGATGCAGATCCCCTGCCTTCCAGTACATAAAGGGCCCCTACAGGAAAGCTCTGGAGGGGGGCTTTTGACAAGGACATGCAGTGATAGGACAAGGGGAATGGCTTATAACTGACAGGGAATAGCTTCAGATTAGATATTAGCAAGAAACCCTTGACTCGGCCCTACTGCCAGGGTTCCCACAGGTCCTGGCCACCCCGCTGGGCTGTACCTCCAAGCCCACAGCTCCACAGTCTGCACCCAGTCCCCTTGCTAGCCCTGCTCTGAGCTGCTGCAGGACATGCACCTGCAGCACGGAGTGCCCTTCTGTTGCACTCCTCTTCTGGCTCCTTGTCTGCAGGTCTGGATGGACGCAGCCACTCAGATCTTCTTCTCCTACGGCCTGGGGCTGGGCTCTCTCATTGCTCTGGGGAGCTACAACACTTTCCACAACAACGTCTACAGGTCAGTTGTTTTTCCATCCTCCTGTGTGGCAGGGAGTGCTTGTGGATGAGGGAGGGGGTGGTGGTGAATCTGCCTGATCTCGGCTGTCCCTGTGCTGGCAGCCTCAGAACTGTGAGCTCTGCAGAGGGGCTCCCTGCCTGCAGGACACTTAGCATGTCACCTCTGCTACCTGCCCAAGGCACAGCACCAGCTCTCCACAGGGCTTGGTCTTTTGTTTAGCCCACCCTCTGCTCTTGGTAGAGACCTGCAGATGGCTTTTTCTCTCTCTTTCTCTCTTCCAGAGACTCCATTATTGTCTGTTGCATAAACTCCACCACAAGCATATTCGCGGGATTTGTTATTTTCTCTATCATTGGCTTCATGTCACACATCACTAAGAAGTCGGTGTCAGAGCTGGCCTCCTCAGGTAGGCAGAAAGCCATGTTCAAATGCAACAGCAACCTGTGAGAGTCATTTGTAAGTGACCATGGGGTGCTCTTGGGTCTTTCCTGACTAGGTGTGCTGAAGTTTTATTTTGCTGTGGTGACATTTTCAGCCATTCGCTATCTGAAACCTTCCTATGGAGACAAGATACTGCCTATGTTTTTGGTAGACGTGATCAAAATTTGGAGTCCCTTTCTCAAGCAAAAGCTTGAGATTGTGATCTCAAAATAATTTTTCAACCAAGATGGGACTGTGTCTTTCTGCAGAAAGACATATTTTGAAATTGCTGTCTTCCCAGAGAAAGCTTTTATCTCAAGAAACAGCATTTCGTGATGGAAAAAAAAAAAAGGCACTAGGAAAGTTGTAACCAGCTCTGAATATCAGTTTATTTTTCTAGCAAAGTGCTCCAGCTCCATTTGGTTGCAATAATTTGATGACTCTCTTGCAGGACTTGTTTCTCCAGTCACTTCTGTCTCCCCATCCTGCACCCATGCATCCCACTGGGTTGCTGTGTCACAGGCACAAAGGCTCAGGTGTTCCTAGCTCCTATGCAAAAACCCCACAGTTCTTGGCCGTAATTGTTGTCTCTCTGTTTAACCACGGCCCTTAGCCCAGACTTCCCATCAGATGCTTTGTAAACGTGGGCTCATCCCTCTTTTCATTACTGCAGGCCCTGGACTGGCTTTCCTCGCCTACCCGCAGGTTGTCACACAGCTGCCCTTGTCCCCACTCTGGTCAATCCTCTTCTTCTCCATGCTGATGATGCTGGGTCTGGACAGTCAGGTGAGTCAGGTGACCCAGGGACAAAGTGGGGGAAGATACAAAAATGTCTTCAGGTACAAGGGTGGTATCCCCTTCTGCACTCAGGAGAGTGCTAGCAGAGTGGTTTTTCACTCTCTCATGGTGTGAGGGCCATGCTGTCATGCAGCATTTTGGCACTGCAGTTGATGCCATCAGCAGCCCTGAGCAGAGCTGCAGCTCCCTGGCCTGGTCCTTAGGTTAGCAGGGATAGATCCTGGCAGAAGGAAGGAGCCATGCCTTGGAGAAGGCTGGTGCCTGGGTACCCTGACTGCTTTGCCTTCAGGTGAGTTTTACAAGATACTTGAGGGGGAAGCAGTTAGATGTAGCAAAAGGTCTCCACCCTGCCCCCTCAGAGCCCTCACAAGACAAAACAAAAACCATTATCTCCATGTTTTTACAAGTGGTGATACTTCTTTTTCCTGATAATTCGGCATAAAAGTAGCTACCCAGTGAGGCAGTGAATTGCAGCATGCCTTCCTTTTGAGTGCATCAAAATCAAGGGTTCTTGCAAAAGCCTGCGCTTGGCCTGTCATATCCTCCCCTGTGCCCACATGCTCTTCTGCTGCAGCACCAACCTCCAGTACAAAATGGATGCTCTCTTGGATTACAGGTAGTGTTCATAAACACAAGCCTACTTCACAATCAGACTCAAACCTATTCCTGAAATGTCACACCTGGTTTCCAGGAAAATCTAATCAACCAAATCTGGTTTTTAGTTGTGTCACACTCTCATAAACACATTAAAAAGCTCATGACTGCATTACCACAGACATTACTGAGCAAAAAAAAATTTTAAAAAATTCAAATAATACCTAAACATTCTGAAAGAAGCTACATTTACAGAAAAAAAAAAAATTATCTCCATGGATTACTCACTCAGTGCTGGTAAATAGTCCGCGACATGACAATAAGCCCTCTAAGCTCTCTGTGGAATTTATTTGCTGCATTTGCTTCTAAAATACCCCTTAAAATTCTCCACGTCCCTTCTGACATGGAGAGGCAGCCATGGAGGGCAGGCAGTCTGTGGGGGGCTATCATTGCCTGGAGGAAGAGGCTGGGGGGGAACGAAGCATCAAAAGGAAAAACAAGCCTTTGAAAAGCACAGCTAAATACATGCAAAGAAGCTTTCTGTCTGCATGCTGGAGCTCTGATTCATTCAAACACACCAGCAGCAGCATGGCAGCTCATGCATATAAACCAATGAACACAGGCTGCAACAGTGGCTGCAATTCCACATGCATTCAGTTAAAAAAAATCTGTTTTTCTACGTGCTGATTACACATCCTTTGTGGCATTTGCAGATGGGGAGCAGGTATTTTTCGTTTGGGTCAGCAGCCCCATTCGTGAGGCACAGCGGGGCCGTAGGGCATCTCCTGCAGCCCAGAGGGTGCTGGACTGACACTGCCCCTTGTCTCCGGCGGGTGCAGCTCTGGGGGCACCGTGGGGATGCTCGGAAGCCCAGCAGGGGAAGGGAGGCCGGGCTGAGATCCGTGCTTCCCATGCAGCCACGAGCTCCAGCCCTTCAGGGGCGGTGGGAGTAGGTCCTGCCAGTATCCTGCAGATGCAGCACAGCTCCAGCTGCCTCTTCCTGCCAGTGAAGGGGTGCTCGTCCCCTCTGCAGTTCCTCGAGTGGGATGAGTGACCTGCACTGACAGACACCTCCCTCCTGTGCCCTGCTGTTCCCTCTGCTCTGATCCGTCCGGGCTTCAGCTCTCTCCCGTCTAGACCCTCTTTCGTAACATGCTGATGCTTCCTTTCAACCTACCAGTTTCCAGGTCAGGCATTTATTCCTCAGGGGAGCTGGCAAGCCTTGTGACTGCCAGCCTGTGTCTGTCCCATGTGAGGCCGCCTCGCACGGGTCAGTCATGAGGATTTTCGGCTGCCAGCAGTGAGACCACTCTCACGGATCTCTGCTGCACATCTGGCAGCTGTGGTCAAACTCCCCACAGGGCCGTGCATCCCAACAGGGAGCTCTGGGTGGCTGAGGAGGGAATAGCAAGCCCTTGACATTGGGAGAGGGTGGGAGAGAGACTCTCCTTCAGACAGAGCTCCCAACTATATTGACTCCCAAGCCCAGATTACTGGACCCAGCAGCTTGTGTAATAATTAAGTCCCTGAACGGGAAAAAGAGAAAAAGGGAGAAGTTAATGGAAATAAAATGCTTGGGAAAGAAATAATATCATGGAGTGAGGCATGAGGAAGAGAAGAATATGTACTAAAAATTGTGGCTGGAGAGAGTTGTTGGGAAAAGCAGTTTTTTGGAAAGCAGACTGAAGTGGCAAGAACAGGAGGCACCAGTGCTCAGCTCCTCGCCACTCTGAAAGCAGAATGCTTTCATTCAGCTGCCCACATATCTTGTCCAAGTAGCCCAGGTTTATTCTGTAGGCTGGGAAAAGTGAACCTCAGGCCAGGCAGCTGCAATCCCTGGGGCTGGAAAGGTGAGCCTCCTCCAAGCTGCATCCCCTATGAAGTCTGAGGTTGTCATGAGACAACTTTCAGTTCTTTGCCTGTTCTATGGCTAGAAAAAGCAATGTACAACCATTTGCTTCTCCACCTCATCCATTACACAGGAGCTTAATTTTGATGGGAGACAAACAGAATTCAACTCACTTTGCAGCCCTGTTCTTCATCACCCATCTCCCTGTCTTTTTCTCTGCGCATTCCCTGATTTGATCCTTCTTCCTGCACCAAAGGGCTGTCAGTTCTACTCCATCCCATTATCTAAGGCACCATTTTCTTTGCTCCTTCTCTGCGGGACACCCTCTGCCCCTGACTGCCCCTGTTTCCCTCCAAGCCCATTTCCCTTTCTGGTCTCAGATCCCCTGGCCCTGCCATGGCTCCAGCAGCGCCTGGCCGTGCATCCATGTGGAAGGAATGGCTTTCGACAGTGGTTTTTCAAGTCATGCTATCTCTTCACACTGTGGTGCCGGCTCAGTCCTGACTCTTCCAGACAACAAGCCAGGTGGGATGGGGTGAAGAGCTCACTGTCAGTGGCTATAAAGGCAGCTGAACCCATGCGTGAACAGCAAAAGATGCTTTAATGGCACTCGTGTCCAACAAAAAAAGCTTAGCTCATTAAAAATTCAAGTGGAAGCAGTTGAGCTGTGACGCTCTGGGAATACTGGCTTTCCATGTGGATGTGAAACCCTGGGCATGCACATCTCCCTTTGCCTTGCTCTGGCCCGCGTGGGAGCCAGCCCCAGCAGTCAGCAGTGTGCAAGCCCTTCCACCATCCCTGCCCAGCCATAGGCTCAGGCTCTCCATTTTTCTTCCACACATCTTCCCAACCCCCTGCTGCTCTTTTTGGTCTGTGTACCTCCACCTCCTCTCCAGGGGCTTTTGTCCTTCCCAGGGAGGGGGGAGTCCCTGACATGGAAAAGTGATGAGACCACTTTTATTTTCATTGCACTGGCCTGTACATTTGCTCAGCGTGACCAGGGAAGCCAGTTTGCTGCCCTCATAAATTCCATGGGTTGTTGCTAGAGGCACCATGTGCTCTCTGAGAGAGGCATGTTACCTGTAGTTCCTGGGAGCGAGATATAAAAGTAAATCTCACCATTTATCAAGAGATGGGAGGGAAGGATGCACTCCACATATACACAGTCCAACTGGCCTTGTGCCAGAAAGCAGAACTGGTAGGAAAACTGGAAGGCAACACTCATGGGGATTTCGTTATGTGTTGTGGTGCAGACAACATTATTACACTGTGTCTGGTACAGCGCTGCACAAACCATCCAGGGGGTTCCATCTCTAGAAAGAAGATGTGCTGCGAGGTTGAGCTTTTGGTGTGCTGCACGCATTTAATGTTGTGTGCTTGAAAAAGTGAAATAAAGCCAAGGACTAGGTCGTCAGAGATGTTGTTATTCACATGCACACGAGACTGGGTAATGCAGGTCCTTACTGAGTGTTTTAGATCATTGAACAGCACAAGTGCTGTTGCCACAGGCAGAGAAGAGCAAGAAGGGAAGAGTGATAAAGGTCCTGCACGTGTCCCAGCAGCAGCCAGACACACAACTGTGACACAAGGCCTGGCATGTGGGGAGCAGGGCAGCGATGGGGCGGCCCTAGAGAGTTTGTGGGAAGAAAGTGGAAGCTTTTCATGAGAAGCAAAAGGCAGAGATTTATCTCAGCTATTTTTAAGTATTTAACTTTAGTGATTTTAGCTCCATCTCTATTCAGTGGGGAGAGAGATGAATTTTCAGAAGATGGTTCAGACCAACTTTGTGCAGAGATGCGTCTTTCTTTTCCAGAGTCTGCAGAGAGTCCATAAATCACTAAGGTTCTCAACACTGAAGTTAAATGTGTGTGGGGTTGATGCCAGGCTAAGATACTTATACATATATATATATATATGTATATATGTATCTCCTTGGTGTATCCATTTTCCCATAGTTCTGCACTGTGGAAGGGTTCATTACAGCCCTGATGGATGAGTATCCTCGAGTCCTGAGAGCCAGGAAGAAGATCTTCATTGCAGTGGTCTGCTTCATCTCTTATCTCATTGGATTCTCCAACATCACCCAGGTACAGATGGCTGTGTTTGCCCCTCCATTCCCAACACCTTCCTGGCCACCCTGGCATAGCACAGCAGCACCAAAGCTTTGGGAGAAGTGACAGCATTTCTGCTATTCTGCATAAAGGGGTTTGCTCATCTCTGCTACATCTCAAGTGACTTAGGATGCCTCCATGATTTTTACCACCATCCTGTTGTCGGTCTGGCCTGGTGTTCTGCTATTTGCAATAAGGACTCAAGCCAACAGAGCCCAAATTTAGGGAATGCTTGCTGCAAAGAGTCAAGATAACACAAAAAACCCCAGTCTGTTGGGGGCTTTAGCCTCTGGAGCTGAAGCTGAGGTTCACATGAGGGGAGGTGAGGGCTAAGTGGTCTGCAGACCATTTGTGGAGCAGTGTGGGTTCATGAGGAGGCAAGGCAAAACTCCTGGGAGGGGCAGAGCACACTAAATTGACTCCTTCTAAAGCAGAGAAATAAAAGAGATCCCAATGAATTTCTTCTCTTCTCCTCCCCCTCGGCTATGCCAGAAGAGGCTGGCTAATTGTCTGCAAGAGCACATCAGTTTTGCTGCTGGGAACCAGACTCCAGTGGAAACATTGCAACAGGGGCGGTACTGTCCAAGGAGATTAACATTAAAGCAACAGACAGGGACAGCAGCAATCCAAGCTGCTGGCTGATATTGCCGATCATAATCTATAACTGAACTCCTTGATCTTGTTTTTGTCTTTTAAGGGCGGCATTTATGTCTTCAAGCTGTTTGATTACTACTCAGCCAGTGGCATGTGTCTTCTCTTTCTTGTCTTCTTTGAGACCATCTCAATTTCCTGGTGTTATGGTAAGCACAAAACACCTTGTTCCTCTGTTTTCTCCATGGGCATGGTGAGCTACTTAAAAAGCCAAAGCCAGTGAAGACAATGACAATTTTGCAACTGAAAATAGCTTGGAGTGCTAACTTCAGGAAATCAGGAGTGGAAGGCTGTCATCTCACTTCTCCAGGCCATCACAAAGACCTCTGCCCAGACTGGCAGATGCCCAGGGTCCTTCCCTCTGGGCCCTCAAGAGAGCACCAGGAGCATGGAAGCTGTTAGCATGAGTTTGTGTCCCAGTACCCCATCCCCTCCAGCTAAGGCTTCTCATGCCACAGCATCATCACCCTCTTGCTGTGCCTGGCCTGTGCTCTGCCATGAGAAGAGGTGAGGACCATGGTGCAGAGATGGGGGCTTTTCCAGTGCTCATTTCTTCTTGTAGGTGTGAACAGGTTTTACAGGAACATTGAAGAAATGATTGGCTACAAGCCTTGCATCTGGTGGAAGATCTGCTGGGCCTTCTTCACACCTCTTGTCTGCCTGGTAAGACCTGAGCAATCCTGTCTGCAGGAGTGGGTTTAGAAAGGCCTCTAGATGGGCTTTAGGGAAAAACTGTTCTCAACACAGCACAGGTCTGGTGCAAGGGGGTCCCAGACAGGCTTGGGATGGATAAAGTGATACAAGAGCCTCTTTCACTCTGCCTGCTGGAAATCACCCATAAAAAAACTTCTAGATGATTGCTTTTAATCTAAATGAGGCCATCAGTTCTTCATTCTTTTTTTTTTTTTTTCTGAGATGCCAGAAGATAAGCAAAATAATTTAAGGTTTTAAAAAGCTATCACTGGTTCTGGCTTTCAGCTACTCCAGCTTCAGCCTCTGACAGGCTTATGAGAACAAAACCTATCCCCAAAGGCAGGATACCTGACTGCAGAGCAGTTTGGCCTTTGCAGGTTCCTGCCCTTCCAGCAGAAGCAGTGCAGGGAGTGGTGTGCTAGGGCCAGTGACAGGAAGATGAAGACTCCCGAGACCAGCTGTGAGGATGCTGTTAACTTGCATAGGAGCTGCTGTGGGGGCACTGCTGGTCTGAGTGGTCTAGGGAAGAAGGAAATCAGGGGTATTCCAATTCCAGCTTTTTACATAGGATAAGAAGAAATTATATGAAATTACCAGTTGGCAGGCTGAAAGAATCTAGACTAATGTAGGGCTGTTGGGTTCCTGTAAGGCTGTTGGGACCTAAGAGGATAATGAAGGAAAGAATGGCTGGACCCTGATTTTGCACACTTTCCCCTGCAATGGCTGGGGATCTTTTCCAGGGTGTGTTCTTCTTCAGTGTGGTGGAAATGACCCCTCTGACCCTGGGAAAATACGTCTATCCTGCGTGGGGACAAGGCATCGGCTGGCTCATGGCCCTGTCCTCCATGGTTCTGATTCCAGGGTACATGCTCTACTGTTTCTTCACCTCAACAGGGACCCTCCAGCAGGTAGGAACAGCTTCACCTCCCTGCTCTCTGCTCAGGGCAGGCTCCTCCCTGAGCTGAGCCTGGAGCAAGCAGCCCTGCGCTGACAGAGCTGTCAGAGTGCAGCAGGCTGCTGCTGCAGGGGCTCTGTGCACCCTCTCCTCCACGGAGGGCTCAGATCAGCCCCAGGGCACTGAGCAGCCTCCAGTGATGCTGGAGAGGACCTGCCAGCACAGCTGAGCAGGACACATCTGAACCCTGGGAGCTCTGCTGGGCTGTGGCTGCACATGCAGCTAGACCTTCAGGTGGTCTACCCCTATGTCTGTTGTTCCTCGTTGAGATTTGTGTGGTCATCACCACAAAAATGGAGCCCTCCTCCCCTGAATATCCCTTTGGCATGGGGTACTGGAGCCATGGAAGGGTTTGGGAAGAAATCTCTGAGGTTTCTTGACCCAGAGAAATCTCAGCTCCTGACAATCCCTGGCTATGAGCATGTCCTCAGCAGGGAGATCAGCATCCTCCAAGCCTGAATCCTGAAATATCTCAGCCTAGGCCCTGCCAGCAGCAGAGACAAGCACAGGGGTGGTTTCTCATGTGCTTTTCAGTCCACTCAGTGCCTGAAGGGTTAGGAAACAAGAACGACCCACAATACCCACCACACCAGCCTTGTTTAAAACATTTTCTGTAGTAATTTGTGCAGGGTTTTATGTAGCAGTGAATCATGAGCCTGTGTGTCACACCCAGTACTTACTGCTCAGATTTTATTTACAGTGTTGACATTCAGTCTTGAGAGCACTGTGCCCCAAGTCCCTGGCTCGGTGCTGTCTGCCACAAGCTACAGATGTAGGAAGTCACCCCAGGAGTGCTGATTTATGGCTTTCCCAGCCCAGCTGGAACAGCAGCCAGATGCCATCTAAATCACATGAGCTTACTTTAGGGATGCTGTATTTTAACAAAGTTTGACTCAGAAAAGTTATGGCTGGAATTACTGGGCTGAGGTCAGCTTCAGGTTCTCTCTACCCTTGAGGTGAAGTTGCAGGTGGATTTGCGTTCTCTTCCTCCCAGCCTTCCATTTGGATGGGCTCTGATGTGGGAAGTGGGTGGGTTTGGGGTCTCAGATCTGCCTTCAGTTTCTGGTGTCTCATCTGAAGCTGGGTTTGGGTGCTTGTCCTTCCTGCAGGACTCAAGCCAGGGTGTTATGTCAAGCCACTTTGTTGGTTTCAGGTTGAAGGCCAGGGCAATTCCAATAGTAGGCCCTTCCTCAGACATTTAGAGGGTTCCTTATTCACTCATAATGAGAGCTGAAAAGGGGGGAAGGGAAGCCTGAAAGCACAGATATGGGTTCAACCCTTTGCCTAGTCTCAGTCCCACTTCACTGGAGGTGGAGAAAGCACATCTGGGGGAGCCCAGGCTGCTCTGCGACCTCCCAGCAGCAGCTCCACTCCTCCTGACTGAGGGCTTGTGCTGATCATATCCATAGAGCTTCCAGAGTGCTGTGCACTCCTGTGCAGCCCCAGGGGCATGGAGGGAAGCTCATGAGTGTGTTTCCACCCGTGCCCTCAGCATCCTGTGCAAACCACCAGTACCAGTAAGCAGCATGAGTGGCTGATGTGCACCCTCCCTATCTGACTCTTCCTCTAACATTGCCCACAAACATCGGGAGACCCAGACCCCTCTCAATCATTCATAGACCCAGGAGTGAGCAGCAGATGGCAGCAGGAAGAAAGTAGGCTAATCTGTGTATGCATGTGCTGGTAGCAGAGAGAATTTTTGGCCTCTTATATGCACAGATCCTGGATTAATTTGTAATAGAGCTGGAGCTGGAGGGAAATTAGATGCCAATCCTGAATAAAGTGGTTTTGACAGACAGGAAAGATTACAAGTCATTTTGATCCTACTGAGCATGAATGTGAGAGAGGGAAAAAATACCATGAATGGCAGAAGCAGTTCAGTGAACATTTCAGGGACTTCACCCAGCAGCAGCCACTTCAGTGGTGTTGGAGGGTAGGAGCTTGTTTCCCTTTACTGGAAAGAGGTTCTACCTGTCTTAGTGATGTCTGTTCAGGTCAGGCTTAATCCTCCTCTGCATTCTCTTCTGCAGTGCTCAGCATCAGTCCCTCCCTGACTGGCAGAAGTGGTTCATTCTTCTTCATCACTCCTGATGCTCAGTCCACACGCCTCCAGTAATGATTTGCCCCTCCATATTTTCCTGGGTTCTTGCTTCTCTTTACTTGACTCTGCAATTTTCGTTTGATCAGCTCAGGGTGACAGGAGCTGCTGCTGTGCATGGTTTGTGCAGGTGGATGTTCTGATCTGCATCAAAGGCACAGGCTGTAACCTTGTTAACCTGCTGTAGTTACTTAGTAATGCTGTGTAATCAACCCTAATTGGAAAATGGGTCCACTCTGAAGCCTGTGGCATTGCAGCTCTCTCTTGTTCCTCCTTGCAGCTGGTCTTGCCTGGTAACAGTTTGCCTCTGTTACCAGGATGCTCCCCGTATTTCAGATAAAAGGAGGAGCTGCTGTGCTCTGCAGTATCAAAGGTGACTTGCAGAGGCTTTTGGGGTACTGCCAAATGCTGGAGGAGCTGCTCCATGCATCATCCCCTCGCCCTGTAACCAGGGTCACCTCTGAGCTTTGGGGCATGCGGGTCCCAGCCCTCAGCTGCTGCCCCCAGCCCCGGCTGACGCTCTCTCCTTTCATTCCCGGGCAGCGCTTGCAGCAGATGACGCGGCCCCGGCCAGAGCCGCACGCCCAGAACAACGGCCTCCAGCCAAAGACGTCCTTGAATGGGAGGATCTCGGATGCCGCCGTCTAGCAGGGAAGCCCCAGCTCCTCGCCCTGCCCTGTAGCTGCTCGCTCCACGTTGCCCCTCAAGCTCCTCCGGCACAGTTTGCTGTCCCTGGCTCTGCGGTGGCTTTTGCTTGTCCAAGAGAGGACCTGGTGGAGGAACCTGTTCATGGCCCTTCCTCCAGCCTGGCTGACCAAGGCCCTGAACAAGCTGCCACCAGGGCATTGTGCGGTGACCACCTTCATCCTGCAACATCCTGGTCCAGCCCCTCAGGGAGGAGCAGCTGGTGCCCACATCTTCCTCCTCCTGAGGAGAGGTGGTCTCTCCAGAGAGCTTAGACTGATTGCTGTCCACTTCTCTGTTTTTCTTGCCTTTCCCTGTGAAACTCCACAGAGCATCCTGCAGCACACAGCTGTGCTTCACCCCAGAGAGATTGCTGTCACCAGGTTCAAATCCCAGATGGCTGTTGATTGATGGAGCATAAAACACCAGCAAATACATAACTGGAGGGCATGTGCAGAACAAAGGATTCTAGTGCAGAACAAGAGATTCTAGTGAGGAGTCCTGCATGCTGGTAGCTGTAGGACATCACCCCATGCCTAGAGAAGGGCTTAAGGACAGTGTGTGCTGCTCACAGGTGCCGTGTTTCAGCCCTGCACAGTCTCCACTGTGTTCACTACATCCATCGGGGCTGGCCCTGTGAGCCAGAGCCCAGCAGAGCAGGCAGCCTGTCCCTTCTGGAGCATCCTGCCCTTTGCAGGTGTGTGCAGTAGCCACACCCTGACCCGACCCTAAAAGGCAGCTAAAAGCGTAAAGGGAGGGCTCTTTGCTACAGGCTGTTCAAGTCTCCTACACTGACACAACAAGCTTCGTGCACAGGCAAGGCTGTGTGATAGAGATTTTACAGCACTGTGAAAATCTCCACCCAAGATGAAACAGGGTCGTTCCTGCCGAGCACCCTCCCTGGCTGTGTCCCTGGGTGGGAAACAGTAAGGTGGAACCTAATGCCCATGGATGGTTCAGTTTATACCTTTTTCAGGAAGTGGCCATACCTAAATCCCAGCTGGTGGAAGGCAAGAACTCCTGAGGCAGTTGGCAGGATGTAGCCACCATGCTCATACCCACTGCTGTGAACCAGTGCTGACTTCCCTTGGGAAGTGTCTGTTCAGCCAGCTGCTGCCACTGGCACATCCTAGCTCCCAACACACAAACCACAGAGGGCTGTGAGTTCTTGTAGATGGTGCTGGAGGAGTGTAACGCCTTGGAGAAGGCTGGGAAGTGTTCCAGAGCCATCCTAAAACAGCAGCACATTTCTTGGTGATAAAGCTTTGTGAAAGGAGGTGGCTGATCACAGCACCACGTGTGGGTGTGACAGTGACACTGTGGTTTGCCAGCCTGCCAGTGACCCCACAGAGACACCCCTGAACACAGAGTGTTTGATGAGCACACATGCTGTGACTTAGTGCTGATTAGTCTGTCCCCTCCCCTGGCACAGCTTTGCCAGGTCTGCTCACACTCCCAGCTTCAGAGCAGGATCAGCAAACGCATAAATGAGCGTCCAAGAAAAGGTAAGTCCCACCCACCTTTCCTACCAAAGAGTCTGGTCTCGGAAGTGACACACTGCAGTCCCCCAGGGTCCTACTGCAGGTGACAGCTGAGTGATGAGCCTTTTGCACAATTGTCTTGCACTCCAATAGTAGCTTCAAAATGCTGCAGGTTGGCCCTGTGCTCCCTGTCCCCAGGACTCGCCAGAGCATGGGGCCAACCTGCTCCTCTGCCAATCTTCCAGCCTGTGGATCAGTAACAGAAGGAACAAAGAAGGTTTCTGGTGAAAGCTAAAGTCAGACCCCTTCGGGAGTGGGTCCCCTGCCAACTCATCGGTGCATCTTGATTAATGTTGCTTCAGATGTGTAACCAATTTGTATTTGTACACATGGCTCTCAGCAGTTATGGCTGCTGGGCATTAAGTGCATGTTTTGTGGTCTCCAACACCCTGAGCTGAGATCATGCCCTGTCCTACATGTAATTGTTACAGTGTTTGTGTCAAAAAAATCGTGGCTGTTAAATAGACATGAGGAAATTCTGAATTTACAGGCTTGGTCTTGTAGAGCCAAAAGCCAAACACTGAAAGCTGCAATCATAGCTCATCACCATTAATCTCAGCCAGTTACAGATATGTCATCTTTCCTTGTCCCTTAATTGTCTGTGCCAGTATAGCTGAAAATTTCTATTTCAATTTCACCTATTTCTAGGAACCGGGGCAATAAGGAAACCACTCTTTATAAACATGTATGTCCTTAGAGAGGGATATCTGTGCTCAAAAAATGTGTTAAAGCTCTAAACTTTGCAGTAATGACCCTTCCTAGGGACCTGCTCTTGCCTGTGCATCCAGGTCCCACAACGTCCCTCCCCTCAAATGCAGACTGAGGGTGGCACAGGAGGGTGATGGGCAAAGGACTCAATTTAAAACCACGGAAGACTTTGTTTCTTCCAGCTTCATGGGGCGCCTCAGGTCTGAGGAAGAACAAATCAGTGTCAGTCGTAATTTTTTTAACTCTTGGCCAAAGAGCTTGATTGCTGGCAGAGCTGCTCAAAGGTTGTTCCTTGAGCCAGGTGCAGAAGGAAGGGTCCAGAAAACAAAGTTCTTTTCCTGGTTGCAGAGGAAATATCTAAACTCCCAATTCCTATTTGCTGGGATTTTAGCCCCAGCATCTCTCTGACCTGTGGCCTTGCCTGTGGCACATTATTCCAGATGTAGCATCAGGGGCTGCTCACAATAACAATATTTGATGAGATTTAACTGCTTGCTCAGTTTTCTGCTTGTGATCTTCTCCTTTCTCTCTCCCGCCTTTCTCCTTTTTGTTCTCTTGCCTCAGTCCTTCCCTGCTATCATCCATCCAGTGGAAATCATCTACCTCAGCTTTCCTCCTCCTGCTTTCTTAGTTCCACTACTGTCAAATTACAGCTCTCCCCCCTTTCTCTTCTCCTTTCTATTCTTTCCTCATTTCTATCTCTTTCTGTTATCACCAGCCTCTCTTCCTTGTTTCTCTCACGTCTCCTTCCAGCTTAGAAGTTCCTCGTGCCTGCCTGTGGCTTAGCCTCTCACTCTGTGCATATTCAACCCTTCTGCCTACTGAAAGCTGGAGCTCAGGATCCCACAGAGGACCCCAGCTTTTCACAGGATCCAATCTCTAAGAACGAATTTCCATCCCAATATCAAAATTATAATGAAGTTCCAGATATTTCTCTTCCTCTTTGCACCAGAAAATGTTGTGCCAAGAAATACTATCTCCTGGTGTTATCAGAAAGACATTTCAACCCACATTCCACCAGTGTGTACAGAGCTGTGCCTGTTCTGAAAGATTTTGTGGCCTTTCCTGTTCTTGCACTATTTTATTTCCTTCATAAATATTTGGATCTGTGAAGTCTGGCATGCATAGCCCTGCAGGTAGGAATTTGCCCTTAGTCAAGTTCTGTCTGATGGACTGATCCCCTTCTCCAGCATTTCAAACTCACTCCATCCTTAGCACTAGAAGAGCCTTCCCACCTCCATCAGGCACAGGTTTCCCATCTAGAGTCAGGGATGGAGCCCCTTAAGCTCATCCCACACCTCTGAAACACCAGTGGGTGGGTCTGTCAAAGCAGCCACACCTGTTCATTGACTGTGAGAACCACTTCTGTCCTGTTCCTACAGGGTGCCACATCTGCTGGCCACCCCTCTGCTCCTCATTCCTTCTGACTCGCCCAGAACAGAGGATACGTAGCCAGGGTGTGGGATGCTCTCCCGTCCCCACTGCTGTGGTTCAGAAGGGGATTGTGGTCCCCTGTGCTCACTCACAGCGCTCCTGCCTTTCCTCTGCCCCCTCGCCTCCCCAGCACCTGCCAGCCTCTCCCTCCCACCATAGGCAGCCGCTTGAAATAATCCTTTATGAAACCTCTTAGTTCTAAGGAGCTATTTAGGGACCTGTGTTCAAATCCCTCTGAAATCCTCTTTTTCCTGAGGCCTGCGAAATATAAAATAAAAGCCACTGCCCCAATCCTCTGCTGCAGTGGCCACAGGAAAGGCAGGATTGTTCTGTTGCTGCTCAAGAGCTGCATCCCCTGGAGATGGGGTGTGATCCTCTCCCTGGGGAGAGGGGAGCTCTTCCTGCTGCCGTTCTAGCAGATGTGCTCCAACAGCTGGCAGCTGGCTGTAAAACACGTGTGCCATGTCCATGACAGGATATGATGCCGTGTGGCACTGCAAGGCTTTGGCTGGCCAGCCACTGTGCAGCTTGTAGTTTCTCCACAGCATGCTTAAATGGTGTGTTGAGAGGAGTTGTGTTGTGCATCAGGGGTGCCCTTAAAGCTGGTGTCATTCTGGATGAGCAATTTGTCCTTATCCCTTGCCTGTTCCAGGGGACTGGAGGATCCTGGTTGCATTTGGTGCTGATGGCCAAATGGGGAGAGGGTCTGCATCACTGAGGGGACATATCCACTGTGGTTTGGCTTGTGCTGAAAGCTACCAGCTTTCTCCAAGCACTGCCTGTCTTCGTCAGGAGCTGAGTGCATGGGGCACAGTGCTCAGCTCTGGGTCTCAACACTGGTGTGCCTGTACATCACAGCAGCGGATGGGGTGCACCCCCACATCCCCACTGCAGCCCTGGCTGAGGCAGCACTGCCACGGGCACTGTGGGGCCCCTGACAAGTATGTGTCCATCATGCCTGTGCTGCTGTCAGCCAGGAAGTGTCCGTGTCTGGAGATGCTCAGGAGAAGTTAGTGCTCCCCGCACCGATACCTGACAGCCATGACGCTGACGGAGATGATTCCTGACAGCCCAGCATGATGCCACTGTGCTGCCAAGAAAACGGCACCAGCATTCACCAGGGCCCCAGGGACCAGCCACGGGCCCTCGTGGGGTGGCACGTGTCCCCACCACAGCTCCTGGGGACGAGCAGCCCTCACCCCCACAGCTGCAGCCCTGTGCGGAGTGGTCATGGAGGGATTTATCTGGGGAGTCGAGGTGTTTCTGCTTCCAGATGAAAGAAACCAACTCATCAGGAAGGGACTTGTCTGAATCATTGGTGCAATGATATGGGGAGCAGGCTGGCCTCCGAGGGTCCCACAGCCAGAGCACAGGGACAGGCAACCTGCTGGGGGGCACTGCTGCCTGATCACTGCATCTCCTACAAGCCCAGGGGCCACTGGCAGAGCAGGGCGTGGTGGCACAGCTGGATGTTTTTCTCCCTTTGAAGGCTTCGTGGCTTGGAGAAGACTCTTGGCCAGTTTGTATTGCATCAAGCTGTTCAGGAAAATACAAATATCCCTGCAGTGACCCCATAAAGAAAAGCACCTGCTAGTTTTGTGCTGACACTGCTGACCCAGATCCAGAAAAAACCTGCTCTGTGTCTGTCCAGACAAAAGGTTCTATCATGTAAACTCATCCCTTGCCATCAACCCAAAGAGCACTGCCTGCTGCCTGCTCAGTGGCTCCAGAGCCCCTTACACGGACCTGGGGGTACATCAGCCCCTGGGCTGGCCCCGGGGAACGAGACCAGGACATGGTGGCACCTGTGCCCCTGTCCCAGCACACAGGCAGTGCCAGCTCCCTGCCCTGCTCTCTGCCCATCCCCAGGGAGCCCATGTGCCTTTCAGACAGGTTGTTCTTGTCTGAGTGGCTGAGCCCCTTCGCCTGCCACCCTCTTCTCTGTGCATCCCCCTCCAGCACACGCCGGAGCTGACTGACACGCCTCTAAAAATACCTCCTAGGTGTGAAGGAGGGTAAGAGAGGGAGAGGGATGACATCCCCCTCTGCCTCTCCCTGCCCTCCTGATGGTGCCACCATGTCCTGGCCAAGCGGCCACTCTGGGTCACTGCCTGCCCAGCCCGTGGCACAAATACTTTGATGTGTTTTTGAAGTGCATTTGGTCCTGCAGGGGGGAGAGAATGAGAGATGACATCTCTGTCCCCTCTCTGCGCTTACTGCAAATGAAGGGATTAGAAGTTATAATCCAAGATTCTTATTTTAAAGCGGCTTTTCAGCTCTGTGAGGGGAACTTCAGCGTGATGCTCCTGGGGGAGGTGGTGGCAGAGCAGCTGTCACAGCCCCAGTCACCGTGGGTGCTTGGGCATTGGCAGCCGAGGCTCAGTGGCACTGGTGCACTCTGCAGGGAGTGGGAGAGTGGGTGCAGGGGCTCTGCAGGCCCGGAGTGCAGAGGGATCCCACCCCTGGGCACTTGCCTTGGCACCAGGGAGTGCAGCCAAGCACTGGGTAGGTGCCACCGTCAGGCTGCACCGATGGATTTACAGGGGTTTCCAGATGTTTTGAGCTCTGAAAAGAAAGAGTGGGCTCTTTCTTCGGGAATGGAGGGCAGGTCTGTAGTAGCCAGCACTGTTTAAATGGGAGCTATCCAGGTGGGCAGCACAGCCATGGTGAGTGATGTGGCAGCCCAGATCCTCTGACAGCATCCCAGCCATTGCCTGGTGGGGATCACCTGCACCCAGCCCCGTGGGGGCTGCCCCCATCCCTGGCAGCACCACGGACCCCAGGATGACCCTCCAGCCGTTGGTACTCCTCTGCAGGGCAGAGTCTTGGGATCTGAGTGAGATCGGCTGCTGCCAATCCCTGTGGAGCACCCACTCTTGGGATGCTGAGTGCCAAATTGCACCAGCCCAAAGCATCCTGCAGCCCTTGGAAAGCTTCTGTTCCACCCTGCCAGCAGTGTCTGCTCTGGAGAAGTACAGTGATCTTTCTTCTTTTGAACTTAACTCCTCCTTCTTCCCCCTGCATTCAGGACAGACCTGTGCAAAATGCTAGCAAACTGCTGGTTTTTTTCACTGGCATCTCTGCAACCTTGCCCTTTGCTAATTATTATAGCTGTGCCTCTTCTAGGGCAAGCCGACAGATGGTCGGGGCTTTACTTTGAACAAGCTATTTAAATAGGGCTCTGGCTTTTCCCTTGCACATTTCTTTTCTGGCTGCATGTCCTGAGCTGCTGGATGGGTTGTCCTTTTCACTAGGGATGCCAGAACCTGTGAGCTGAGACTGAAGGCTGAGGTCAGATCTCAGGAGACAGGTTCTTTTCTTTCCTCTTTGAAAGGGAAGATAATTCTGCCCTGGTTCATGAGGCCTCATAGAGTGCTGTGTTTTGGATTTAGCATGAGAATAATGTTGATAACCCACTGATGTTTTAGTTGTTGCTAAGTAGCAACAACTGAATTAAGGGTCCCATGCTCTGCCAGTGAGGAGAGGCACAAGAAGGTGGGAGGGAGCGTGGCCAGGACAGCTGACCTGAACTGGCCAAAGGGATATTCCATAGCACAGCACTTCATGTTCCATACATACACTGGGGGGAGCTGGCTGGGACCTGCCCATCACTGCTGAGGGATGGGCTGGGCATCCATCAGTGGGTGGTGAGCAATTGCATTGTGCATCTTTCTCACATTTTCGTTTCATTATTTTTATTATTTTACTTTATTTCAGTTATTAAACTGTTCTTATTTCAACCCACAAGTTTTACGTTTTTCTGATCTCCCTATTCCACCAAGGGTGGAGTGGCAGGAAGAAAGTGAGCAGCTGCAAGGTACCTAGTTGCTGGCTGGGATTAATCCACAAGATAAAGAAAATGTACTGAAAAGTCAAGCCTTCTGTAATAGGAGGGAATAGGAAGCTGTACATGGAATATCCAGATGGGTATGTATCACTCAAAGTGTTTTTACTGCTACAGGCTTGGTTCTACGCTCCTGTGGAAGATCTTTCTCTTCCTTGTGTTTGCTTTTTTAAAATGAACTTGATATTGTTTGGGACACCCTACCCTTCATGAGGAGGAAGGATTAGGAAGACAGGATTCTTTTTTCAAAAAAGTCATTGATAACTGTGCCACACTGTAAGACCCCAAGGCTGGAGCATGGGTGCTGTATAAAATAAGACCCTGCCCTACATGCCTGAGAACATTCCCAGCTCATGGATTGTACGGTTTAAGACAGAAAACAGCTCCTCAGCCAGCTTTTAACCTCAGTTGCACTCACTAGCTGCAGAAAAGTAGCTTCAAGACCCACCAAGTGTGGCAGTTCCCAAACTGGTTAAATCCCACAGCCCTGCTAACCTTGCATCATCATCCTTAAGGCACCTACCTATTTTCAGCCACCCTTCCCAGGTCAGGCAGGTGTGTGTGCATGACTCCAGGCTGCTGAATTAAGGGTCTGGGCAGTGACTTTACAGAGGGGCGCCTCTTCCCCAGCAGCTGGTGATGATGGGAAGCCTCAGTCTGTGGGGAGTGGTGGAGCCTGGCTGTGATCAGCTGTGCCCCCTTTCAGCACAACCCTCCCAGAGCGCCCCAGACAAGGTGTAAAGGGCCCCACAGCGACCTGCACGCAGCAGTGACACTGCAGACACAGGGCAGCTTTGGGTCATGGTGACTTTCCTGCCACCTCACTGCTCCAGGAGAACTCCCCTCTCTGAGGGCATTGGGATGGGCCTCTGACCCCAGAGGCAGCACCTTCAGAGCAGGAGGCAGCAGGCTGCCAAGTGCTGAGTTCAGTGGCGAGTCTGCATTTTGCTTGACGGGGATGGATAGGCCCCACTTACAGCAAAACATTTGAGGGATATGCTTAATTAAAACGCTATCTGAAAAGTTTCAGAGAAAAATTGCATCTCAAGATTCTCTGTGGAAAAGAGCAGTGTATTTTGATCAATTCCAACCACGCTATGTATCAGTTATTGCACATAATGGATGCCATATTGATATAGCAGGGTACGGGTGCACCGTGACAATTGTGGTATTTGCTTTTTGGGTTGTAATCCTTCATACCAGCACTACCTGCATATGTTGACATAGCATCCTTCCCAGAGAGACTTGCCATCTTCTGATTAGCAACAGCATCTGTACATTGGAGCAAGTGAGGAGTATTTCACATATAGACAATCTGGTTTTATTGCTTTCATCTTTACTTTACAGCCAGGTGTGTGATCTAAACATCAGCCAGGAACTTCAATAATCTTCTGTTTCAAAACATCTTAGAAAATGACTGTTTGGGATGGGCTGATTCATAATATATCCGTGGCACACAAAAACATAAATGGAAGCCTCTGAATCCCTGGGAAATATCCTGTCTGTGTCTGGGAGGGATTTCTGTCCTCCCAAGTGTTTCATGGTGGGCCTGGGGATCTAAGAGATTCTTTGAAGCCAGCAAAGAATTTGCAACCTACAGACAGGCTTTTTTTTTAGCAGGTGCAACCTGAATCCAGCATCTATTCAACCCTGCAGAGATAGCTTGGCTCCCCCACCCACGTGCTCGAGTCTCTCTCAAAGGTCAGCTTCATTAACCTTGGGGTTATGCTTTGTGTAAACACGCACTTCTATCTGACCTGCACAGGAAATGTCATTTTCCTGACGTGTTTCCCACCCAAACGCTGCGCAGGCCCGCGATGTGCTGCAGCCAGCACAGCTGTCCTGCCCAGGCAGCCTGTGGTGCCCCGTGGTTTTGTGCAGCTCGCTGTGCAGGTGCCCACAGGCTGTGCCAGGCGCGCTCCTGTGCGCAGGCAGGCGGTGTGAGCCCTGCCGGTCCCTGGCGCAGGGGTTCCCCTGCTCCACACGAGCGCTTGGCAAGGCTCTGCCATTTCCCCGAGGCTCCGCCGCCTGCACAGCCCAGAGCAGCCAGCAGCACCGACAGCAAAGAGCTGCGGCACAGACGGGCTCTGCCTTCCCCCCGGACCGCTTTCCTCTCCGCCTCACTGCAGGCCTGAATTTCACAATTAAGTTGCCACCTCCTGAACAAGTTTATTGCTTCCTGGTTTCCTCTGGATCTGAGCACTGAGCTAGCTCCAGCAGCAGCCGGAGCTGGCTGCCCCGGGGCCAGCAGGAGCCCGGGGTGCTCAGCACTCCCCGGGAGTATCCCTTGGTGCCTGTGCACGCCGCTGGAGCCCAGGGACACCGCGGCGGGGGCTGAGGCAAAGAAGACATTGGCGCACAAGTGACATTATCTCAATATAATTTCTAAAACTCTATTGATTGAACAGATAAAATACCTCTGATCTATTGTTGTTATTTTTGTTACAAAATATTAGCCATTTGGACTCTTTGCTAGGTGTGACCACACCACTTTCCCCAAAGGAAGCTTTTGTTGGTGATATTTACAGCAGGAGACAGGTACAGACAGACAGGTGCTTTCAAAAGCCTACGCACAGGTAACACTTCTGTTGTTAGATTTTAAAAAGACACATTCAGATGGGGTCGTGACTAGTGTTGAAGAGCTGGGTGACTTCAAAGCTGCTGTCCCAGGCATGGCTGCAAACGAGAGGGCAGGACAAGGACAGCTCTAGCTCACGAAACACTGCCGGCAGTCCCTGGAGCCTACACTAGCACAGTGAGGCAGCTGGTGGAGTGGGAGATGGGGGGAGCTTGCTCAGCAACTTGCATTTCAAAGCAGAGACTCCACCAAGCAGCAGCATCCTTGGTTTAGGGCTCAGATTTGTTTTGGAAACCTCGGAAACGTGTGCAGGTAGTTGCAGGTTGAGCCTTCAAAAAACACGTAACAAAACTCAAACCCTTACGGCTCAGAGGCCCTCCAGTGCTTCCAAATCTGGTGGTACCTTTCAATATGAGTACTGATGCAATTCTGGTTGTGGACCATACCCACACCTTCCATCTACAGGAATGAGAGAAAATGTGAACAGTGGGATCTTGTGAAAGCCTTGTGGAAGCACTGAGTGTTGCTAACCCAGCGGCCCAGACTATGGCATTAAAAACTACTGCAGCAGTGGACAAACTGCATTCAACCCTAAGGGTTTGCAAGGCTCGACTCTCCTGTCACATTTTCCCATCCCCTTGCTACTGGTGCAAACAGATTAATGACACTGGGCCTGCACCAGTATGAGCAAGCATCAGGATAGAGCCTGATGTAACAGAGCTCAGTCTCTCCTACTGTTCCCCAAAGCCACCTTCTCATTTGTCCACTGACTGCAGGACACTCACTGCAGAACACTTTTCACTAGGTTTCTCTTTTCTCTCTCCCCCGACTCCTTTTTTAATATAGAAGGGCATGAATTTGGCAGCAAAAAGACACTGGTTCATTTGGGTTTGAGTTAATCTCTGCAGCAGCTGCCTGCCTGACTCCTCCACCTGAAAGATTGTGCTAGGTTCATGATCAGAATCACCACTGTCAAGGGCTGGTGATTTTTCTTTGGGCTGGTCCCTCCAGGTGGGCTGTGGCACACATTTTGTCTTTCATTAGGTTGTCACTGAGATGCTCCTTCTAGCCTGCACCCTGTCAGTCTGTGTGTAAGGGTGTCTGTTCACAGCTGCACAGCTACACTGAGCCTTGTGTCTCACTGGCGTGTGGGAGGACTGTGGGAGCAGACAATACAATAGATCAGACGAGGTGCAGATATGTTTTAAAGTGCTTTCATCCTTCAAAACCAACCTTCCAAGGAATAAAAACAAATTCTGTATTTTGAAGTGAAGTCCGAAGGGGTCGGCTCCACAGTGGAATTTTTACCAACCTGTTCCATGACAACCTGGAATAGAGTAGTTTTGTGCCTCTCTAGCTAAACCCAACAGAAGATGTGGTAGCCAGCAGGCTAGAAGACAGGACAGCAAGGGTTATCTACATTTGCTTCTCTGTGCAAAGCTCAAGGCCAGCAGTAGCCTTTGCAAGGTCAGGGAAACAGAACCAACCTGCCCTGAGAGAATTCTGTGCCTCAGGTACCTCAGCACTTCAGTTCTCTCGCTTCTACCCTTCATCCAGCATGGAGAAGGGAGTCTCAAGGCAGTTTTCTTATTCCCTCTTTCAATTCATGTAGCTCTCCCAATCAATTATTAAAGCAGCAAACATCTTGTGTAGGAACTTCATAGGCATTGTTATAAATATTTTATCTAAAAAAATTATTTCCTCAAGTATCTTAAGATTTTTTGCTGTTGTCACTTTGTGTTAAATGTCAAGTAAAATCTAATTTATTTATTTTAACACACACAGAGCTTCATTGGCTCACTGCACTCTGGAAAAAAACCCAAACTAGTACTGCCATTTCTCTCAGACAGCAAAATAACAACTGGGAAGGCAGTGCCAGTGCCTCCTGGACACCCCTTCCACTGCAGCAGAGAGCAAAAACAACGGCAGCCACACACTGCCTTGACCAGACAATGGCAGATACCACACATGCTTTCTCAGGAAGCTGTGGGCAGCTCAGATGAGGCTCCGGCTGCTGTGAGGAGCAGGGTGTTACCCTGGAGGGAGTCAGCAGCAGATCAGGCCAGCTGTGCCTCACAGCTGGCCGGGAGGTGAGGGGCTGAGCCCTGGCCAGGGGTGAGGACCTCTCCCAGCATCCAGTTCGGGATGCAGAGCATCCAGACTGCCCTGGGGGGCTGGCTAGGAGTAAGCTTCTCTGGTCTGAAGGGAGACTGGGCTTCTATTCAGGATTTTCTTACAATCTTGTCTGTCATCTGCTTCTGCAGTCTTCCCTGAGGCTGTGCTTGGGGGCTCCCAGTCAGAACATTTGCTATTGCAGACAAAAGTGGCAGCCTGGTGCCCAGCTAAGCAAACAGCTCAGACCTCTTGGCACAGCTGGGTCCATGGATCAGGCTCAGACAGAAGGGGAGCTGGAGGTGAGCAGGCTCCTGCCCTGGAGGGCTGGCCAAGTGCAGGAGACCCTTCACTCCAGCCCCTGTCCGTTTCCCTAACTCCAGCTGGGCTTCTGCCCAGGTCACACAGGTGAACTCTCTCCCCTGAACATTCCAGCACAGCCAGCAGGCTTCCAGGGAGCACTGAGCCTGTCCCTGATGCACTGTGGCTTTTGTCACTGGCAGTAGCCCTAGAGATGAGCACGCTGGCACAATCCCTAAGGAAATTGCTGTGTGCCTTCTACCCCACAAGGTGAAAAAGAGTTTCCTGCATCTGTCTTCACTGTCTCCCTTTTCCTGACATTTTGCACATCCCCACCACTGGCAACAGCTCCTGCCATTCCTCACCTTACCATTACATCATCAGCACCTGGTGCTCGTGTCTCAGCCTTGCACGAGAAGGAAGAGCATTTCTGTCTTTCCCTCCTAAAATAAAATAAAAATAAAGGCCCTAAAAGGCATTCTGTCCTATTTTAGAATCCTAAAGTTGATCTTCTTAAAGCTCGAAGGGAGATAGAATGAAGGAGTGAGACCAAAGCCTTTAAGCTAATTAATACCTTCCCCTCCCTACTGCACAAAGAGATTTTTTTCTAAAAATACATCCACAGCCCATTTTTAATGCTGTCTTCCTTCACATCAATGTCCCCAATAAAGCAGAGGAGCTGAGCTGTCATCTCTATCTCAGGATCTGCCCCTCCTCTCACTTTGAAGCTGGGATAGAGAGGGAGAGAGAAGATGCCTTGGAGTCTGGTATCTGGGCAGCTTTCCTACAGGAAGGGCTGATGGAGGTAAGAATACAGCCAGGCAAGAGATACAGGTGGGACCTCACATGAGTGCTCTCCAAAACAACCCTTCCCTCTAACACAGGTGGAAGAGCTCAAGTGAATGGAACACCCACTCCAGAAGGTGAACATAACACTCGGCTTTGCTTTCAGAATACAAAAATGCAGGTGGGCAGGAAACACAAAACCAGCCAGAAGGAGGAAAGCAGAGGTGGGTCTGTTTTAGAGAAGATAATTGTGTGTGTGTGTGTGTGTGAGTGTGTTGAGGTGGGAGGGCACCTCTCGGTGCCGTCTCTTTGGAAAAGTACACATCCATTCCAGGCAGATCCCTGGACTGAATCCCTCCCTTCTGCTCCCTCAGAACTGCTTGGTGTTTCCTTAGTAAGCATGCGCATACATACGCTACCGTACGGTGTATTTACATGTGGTGAGGTCTGCTAGGTCTCAGCAGAGGTCTCTGGTACAATGCTCCAACATAACAACGGAAAAAGTTTTGGTGTTCAGTGAGGCCATCTTTGTGTTGTACTGCAGCTCAGGACAGTCTCTCCTCCTCTCAAACTCTCTTCCACTCGTGCACTCCTTTGCTTGGAGCCGGCTGCCGCAAGGAGATAATATTTGGAGAGAGATGAGGAGGAAGCGTGGCAAAGTGGGGCAAGTTCTCGCTCCAGCTTAGCAGGCGGCAGCAGTGGTGGCAGGGAGAACTCCACCCCCAGGAGTGCCCCAAGGTTGGCCCTTGGCACGGGTGAGTCCGTTCATCTCCGAGGCTGGCGAAGATTCGGGGTGGGCACAAACCTATGGCCAGGTAAATGCAAGGCAGGAAAGGGAGTTGAGGAATAGGAAACGGAAGACACGGTGCCTAGAAAGCAGCAGGTCATCAAGCCTCTCAGGAACAGGGCAGCAAAGTGCTACATGGGGACAACACGAGCACAGAGGCCAGCGGGGCTGGCAGGTGTGAGGATATGTGAGCATGGAGGTTGGCAGTTTCTATAGATGGCTCCTCACAAATAGCATCATCTTGAGGGGAGACAGGGTAAGAGTTAGGTCAGTTGGCCTTTTTTTTTTCTTTTCTTCTTGTTTTACTAAAAAATAAATCACAAACTAGATCTCTGTAGGCAGAAAGGGTCCCGGGGAGGCGGTGGGGAAGGGAAGCGGGGAAGTCTGTGCTGTTTTGGTGCTGGTGGTGTGGCTACACGAGGCTGCGTGAGCCACTGGAATACCTGCGCCTCTGAAGCAGGGAGCTGGGGGGGCAATACTGGTGGGGGTGGTTGTAGGGAGGGGGTGGAGGGGGCAGGGGAGGCTGATGGACCAGCTTCATGGGGGTCCCAGGGAGCCCACTGCCCACACCGCGCCAGGGGGTGGAGGTGCAGGAGTCGGAGGTGACGTAGCGTGTCAGAGTCTGGTTGAGGGCCGGCTCCATCCGAGCGAGGCACGGCTTGTCCAAGACAATGACTTTGACAATCTGCTGGCACTGTACAAGTGTCCCCGCCGAGGCGGGGTGCGAGGGCACCAGTGCTGTCTCCAGCCGCTCCCGTGGCATGTTAAGACGCATGCTGGGCTGCATTCCACTCTCGGGCCCCAGGGCAGAGTTGTGCTGGTACGTTTGAAGCCTGTTGTGAATTGACACCTAGTTTAGAAACAGCCAAAGAAGCATTAAATGTTACAAGACTTTTCCCATCTGCTGCTACTGGCTGCCCTGAACCCCCGCCACCGGACAACCTTACATGCATTCAGCCCTCCCTCCCTCAAAAAACCAGAATAGGTGCAGCCCTGGCTGCACAGTCCCCCTCAACAGCCCCCTTGTCCCATCTAGCCTAAGTGCCCCTGTCCTTTCCATCATGCCAAAGGCAGCAGAGCCGGCGTTCCCAAGTGCAGTGCAACTTTGATTATCCAAACAGCACAGGGAACACGAATCGACTCCAGGAGTGGTGGTGTCTGTGAATTCTCATGGTAATGAACAGACCTCGAGGCCATGCCTTTGCCCCCACCAGCAAAAAGGAGAGGGGGACCAGACCACGAGGTTTCAGATAATCGAGGCTGTACGTTTCAGCAAAATGACAGCAGCGGAGTCTGAGACAGAGAGCGACAGAGAAACTCAAGCCTTTCCCAGCTCCCTGCCTCTCTGAGTAGGAAGGTACACCACATGACTGGCTAATCTGTTTACAAAGGAAAAAGCAGAAACCTGACATAGTCTAGCAAAAGGCAGCTCCCTCTGATCCATTTGATGGTTTGTCAGTGAAAGGAAATGATTTTCAAAAAAGGAAAAAAGAAACAAAAAATGCCCATCTAGCTCATACAATGATAAAAGAAATTCATGATGAAATGGCAGCAGATTAGATAATCTCAGAGAAATGGAAATGCTCCTCTGCTGGCAGAGTAATACTTGGTCAGCTGAAAGCAGGTAGGGAAGCAGGAGGTCATCAGGGTTTCCACAGCGAGATGGTCATAATGGAATCAAATAAGGGAGCTCACTGAAACCAGTCTGAAAAGGAGGAGCTGGCCTGGACTGGAGGTCCCTAGCAGGGGAAGCGCAGCAGAGAAATAATGCTTCCCAAATGATGGGTGAAGTTATAGTTCCTCCTGGCAAGGACATGGGCTGATGGAGACCCCAAACCAGAGCAAAGCTGCTGGCTCAAAACAGAATGTCAGCCAAGTGACAAGGCCTGGGTAGGAAACAAGTGCTCTCAGGCTGGCGTGGCACTTCCAGCCAGGCAGGGGCACAGGAGGGACAGTGGGGCTGCCCTGATGGTCTGACAGGGCTGGCAGCAGCACCAGCAACTGGGAAGGAGAAGCTGCGGAGTGACCAAGCTTCTCACCATGCTGGAACAAGGATGAGCTGTCTGTCCCTATCCAGGCATGGAGGTTGCTCAGACTCACTGCACAGCAGGATATAATATTGTGTCAGTATTTACTCAGGTAGTGGAACATCCCATAGGAAAAACTGGTTGCTGGGCCGTGAAGTGCCAATGACATTAGGATACATGGAAACCATTCTACACAAGGAAACGCTTCTCCCAACAGGAATAGGAAACTGGCTGGCAGAGGCACCTTTCCCCGGAAGGGGGTATTTGCTGGAAAATAGGGTGCTCTCCAGGGAAAAGAAGCTGCACCCACTCTCCACAGACAATCTGAATTCTTCAAGTAAATATATGTTGACAAGAGGAGAAAGAACTACCCTGGAAAAGGGCAAGTTCAGAAGAATGGAGATATTCCAGACAGAGAGAGAGTAGGAAGTAGTAGATAAGATTTTCAGTGTGAAGATTGCATTTTCCTGTTTCCTCACAGGCAGTGGGAGTATGGGTGTCTGCGAAGAAACAGGCAACCCACTGGATGCTAGACATTCCTGCAAAGATAGATGTACACAGGACAGCCAAGCTCCCTACCTAGGAAGGTGAAGCTCTAAGGAAATCTGGTGTACAAAGGCCATGCTTAATCCCCTTCAGGGGGATGGAGAGACAGAGCTGCAGAGATTGTGCAGGAAAGCTGGGCTGCGGGGAATTTGCATGTGATGCTGCATGGAGTTAGCATGTCAGGGAAGTCCTTAGTGGGGTTCTCAGTCTCCCCAAAAGCAGTGGGGTGGGTTAGTCTACAGCGTTTGGGAGCTTGGTCCATGAAGGATGTTACAGTTATAAAAACGGATTGAAAATGCTTTGAAGTTTAGTTTGGATTTGAAAGTTGTATTACCCGTCCTAGCAGTAACTTTTAATTGTATCTCTGGAAATTGGTAAAATTGTCAGTCTGGCTGGGGAGGCATTGATTAAAACCTGAGAAAAGAAACAACAGAGAATGTGAGAAGAGCTGAAGTGAGGGAGAATTACTTACCTCAGCTGCTCTGCACTCTACTTACCTCCACTGTGCTGTCCGAGACCTTCTCCCCCAAATCCTTCTTGCCTTTGAAACAAAACAAAAGATCTCACTCGTGAGGTCTGCCCCTTTAGTCAAGAGCTGGCCCTCATACTGTGGACTGGAGAGTTAAGGGGAGAGGTGCAAGGCCGATCCAGACCCTCGTGCAACCTGATAGCTGCTTAGTGGGGTAGGTTGTACCAGTTCAGGGAAGAAAAGTGGGCCAGGTTCTTCAGAAGTTACCATGCTCTATCAGTAACACCTCTTTACCAGATGTTACAGCTACAGACTGGGTAATGAGACTTGGAGGGTTTTTCTTGGGTATTTGAAGAATGAGTATGCTCTCGTATTTCCTCTATTTGGCCAAGGCTAAAGGATACAAAACTGAACACTTCTTTTTGCAGTTATTCTCACAGGAATCAGTGAGGACACATTTGTAAAGGCAGCACTGCTTGATCAAGAGAAGTTGGGTGTTGGGTGCCCTCTTACCTGTTGGAGAGCCTTGCTTAGACTGCAGTTCCATCTGGGCTCCATTGGTCCTTAAGGAGAGAGTCTTTGTCCCCTGCTGTTTCTCCAGTTCCCCTGCAAAACCGACACACAGAAATAAATGAGGAGATGGATGGAGGGACAGTCACTGGCATATTGAAGGGGCAAAATGGGAAGTCAGCAAGGAGAATTAGTGCAAGAAAAGCACAATTGTCAAGAAGGGAGAGAGGAACAGCCAAGGAAAAACAGAAACTGGAGAGGATTTGACATGTGGAGAAACTTAGGTATCACCATACGACCTTCTACGTATGACCTGCATTTATACAGGCTTGGCTAGTGCTGCACAGATGGGGACCACTGAAGCTGAGCTACTTTGGCTCATCAGTTTGTACATGGAAAGGCCATTAAAGGCTGCATGCCTTTGTCTCTAAGGCCACGGAGTGACACAGACTGCTCGTCCTCTGGACATTCCTGGAGTGAAGGACAGCCCTGTTAAAGGTACCAGATCTATCCCAGCTATCTACTGATCATATTTGCATAGTCAAAGGAGTACGGGACAGAGAAGAATCTTCTGGTTGTGACAGGCTAAGCTTCCCTATTCCAGGCCACTGTATCACACTCCCTGTTTCATAAGCATCATAAGTAGTTAAGTCCTTCCATTTCTCCTGCTGGCCAGTGGTCACAGAGCCTGAAAGCTTTTTCTTCCTATCAGTGTACCCAGGAACAATCCTGTGCAGACTTGTGCTGCTCATCCTCTTTGCCCCTGTTCCTGAAGAACCCTTCCTTTACCCTTTCTCCCTTGTAGTCACATGCAGTGTGATGGCATTGGAGTGTGAATTGATGAGAGACCCTTACATTCAATTCGTATCTGTTCCAGTTCTGTCACTTCTGCTATTGACTCTTTCAGGTCTTCCACAAACTTCTGCATTTCCTCAGCACCCAGAGCACAGAAGTGTAGTACCTGTTTCTTCTCTGAGCCTGAAACTGGAGTCACCAGTGTAATGCCATGGGGGTAATCTGAAAGAAGATGTGTCAACAAAATAAAGAGGTGTCAGGCATTCTTGATGGAGCAGTTGGTTGTTTTGGTACGTCTGAAGGACAGAGGGTTTTCAGCATGAGTCCAGCGGAACTGCACACCCAGAGTTTGTCACGCTGCAAACTGTGGGAACCTGCAGCACTGCAGCCCTCGAAGAGAACAGAAGGACCAAGCTGCAGCATCAAGGCAAGTGTCACCAGCACCGCAGTGCAGCCAAAAGCAGAGAACTCTAGCTCTTAGTTACTCTCAGTGCAGCACTGGCCCTGGGAACCTGAGCACAGAGGCAGGACTGTAAAGCCTCTCTCAGTCTGTGGAAGAGTGAACAGTGTTTATGAGGCCAACAACACGTTTTCTCCTGTGGGAGATGCAGCAGGAGAGGTTGTCTTCTGGAGTCAAAGCTGGAACAGCCACTGCATCCACAGTGTCAGGACTTCTGCCCAGTCTCTCCTTTCATCTGCAGAGAGCACAGGAGGGGTGTTGGCACAGCACGGGTGGGGAGTTCAGTGCACTGTGCAGAGAGAAGAGTAACGGGAAAGATGTGGGTTTGTGGGTCTCTGCTTAGTACTCCCCACAGGCAAAACACACAGGAATGTAAGTGAAAGGACATGCCCAGAGAGTGAAAATAGAACAGCAAAAGGCCTTACATTTTAAAGATCAGGCTGTGTGCAGGGAGGTGGTGATTGGAGATTCAGCCAACAGAATCAGGAGAACATGAGAGTGCAGAGAACTTGCCACACTTTTGACAGGACTTCCTCTATTGCTTGCTCTATGGCTGGTGGTTTCAATCCCTTTCCTCCTTTCCTTTCACATTCCTCTAACTTTAATTTCTGTCTTCCCCTGTTCTGCTTTCACTTCTCCATTGCTCCTACATCTGCCTGCCTTCCATGGGCAGCCTTTCTTTATCACTCTTTCCCAAGCAAGCCAAGGCCTAACCTGTTATTTTCATCCAGATCTCAGCTCCCTCGTTTGCGTGCCAAGCCCTTTTCCTGCCCTGTGTCTCTCTCCTCTGCTCAGATCACAAGCTCTTTGGGACATCTGCTTTACTGTCTCTGCAGGGGATACACAACAGGGCGCCTTTGCCAGCAGATCTTTGGGCACTCTCAGGATAGTCACGCTACCCCTAAAAGCTGATTCCAGCACTGATGGTGGCTCCTGGGGATGCTCAGGTATGAATGACCCTTTAGTTCCCACAGGGATGTGGGAGTCCCTGCGTGCTGCAGAGGAGGGTGGTGGGAGAGTGACTGATGCTGCCAATGGACTAGAGGAGGGATGGAAAAAACTTAGTATAGCCACAGTGCTGCTACATTTTACCTCCCTTGCAGCATGTTCTCCATGTGCTCACAAAGCCCCAGGGGCATCAGCCATGCTTGCCTGGGACTGCTGTGCTGCCCCTCCGCCTGTGCCAGCAGGAAGCCTGCCTGTTTCTGGAACTCCTCCACGGCACAACCAGCCCCAATCATGACACATCATGGCTCTATTCCCAGACCATCAAGGTCAGGCTGACTAGGGCTGGCCTCCCGCCATGCTTTGGTGGGTGCTGTTCCAAGGGCTCTGCCTCTGCCTTGGGAAGCTCTCAGCACAGCACGGCACTGTGCAGGGAGGGGGCAGCAGCACCTGAACCTCTGTCAGCATCAAAGGCAGTGGTGGGGCTTGTGACTTCAGGCATGAGGGGAGAGGGGCTAAAGCTGGCAGCAGCAGCTCTGTCAACAAGATTCTGCACCTACAGTTGGCTTCTGAGAGCTCAGTAGGATGTGGGATATGGGGATTGATTCCCCCAGTCTTCACCATGGTGTTGTTCCTGATACCACGACAAGCCAGATCCTTCAGTGAGGCCCTTCTGCAGGTGCTCAGACCTAGGAGAGGTATCAGGAGCTTCTTCTCATCACATTGTACCTAAAGAGTGATCTCCTTGGCACCAAGGCTCAGTTTTCTCTCCTCCACTTTTAACCCTGATAGGATCTCTCCTAATGCAAACTCACACAGCCCCCTCCCTCCTTCCCTTTTCCCTGCCAAACCCCTGCAGGCAGCCAAGGAGCATTGGACTCACACTCATTCTCAAAGAGATGGAACTGCATCCCTAGCAGGCCGACTGACTTGCAAAATGTGTACGTTGAGGAGCTTTTCTTCTTCGGGCAAAGCTTGAGGATCTGTTGGAGGGAGAGAAGCATCGTTGGTGCTGGGGAACAGTGAGGCAAGAACGATGCAAACTGCTCTAAGCAGAAAAGCTTTCTGCAAGCTCTGTTAAGTGTGCATGGGAGCAATGTTTGGAGAATGACCTGCTCATTGCCCAGAGAGCTGCCTGGAATGCTGTACTAGTAACAACACTTCTGGAATCCTGTAGGCATCGCCCTGGGCCCACCCAGCTCTCTCCCAGAGGCGCTGGCTTTTTGATTACCACATTTCTGACTTTGAAAGGGTAATTCTCTTCACCAAGGAACAGATCAAAAAGCAAAGGAAAGCCTGTCATAAATACCTTAGAGCTGGGAACAAGAGCAGATTTGAATGCTGTGCTAGATCTTATGGATCTGGTTTATCCCATGGAGTAGAGGGATAACAAAGAGCAGACCCTCTCCCCAGGTTCACAACTGCACAAATGGGCACAGAGGAATAGGTGGGTAAAGCTCTCTTATCCTCTCCTTCTGGAAAAGGGTTTGGGTTTAGCCTTGCATCTACCCAACCACAGTTTCACTTTGCCATTAAATTCAGCAAACTTTCATTTTATTTGGCCTCCTTCCAGCCTCAGTGTAACTCTGCTCTCCTGTACCTGCCTAATGCCATGGCTGGGGCAGGACACTTTCAAAAATACTCTACACATTTGGGGGTCTGGTAAGTACTATCTCGTCTGCTACAGCCTTTTCCATGTTAGAAGGCAGTGATTTTAAAGTGTCTGGCAGGAAAGATTTAAAGTGCATGAGAGGGCTCTGTCTACTATAGTACAAACAGACAAAGAAATGAACCTCCCTTTCATGAAATGAACCTCCCTGCTGGCAAAGGCACGAGAGAGAGCAATGACATTGCTTGGATGGCTGTGGGATGTGACAGTTTGTTTTTCAAGGGTTACTGGAGTTTTAGATTCAGTAGGTTTTTAACAGTGAAGGATCCAGAGCAGTGTCTTACAATGTTGACTGGGAGCTAGTCTGTCCTTAGAACAGGGGGGAAATTGATGTTATGGACTGGTTTTAGATTTCCTTATGGAAACTAGAGCGGGTTTTATTACTGCAGTGCCTAATTGCCAAAGCACACTCACCACCAGCAGGTCATTGAAGAGGAAAACTTCTCTTTGGTGAGCTGCCTGCTTCTGCACCTTGTTCACGTCGGTCACCTCGTACAGGCGGCTGCAGCAGACCAGCCGGCGGTGGGGCACCGACAGGACCTGCAGAGAGCACACAGGGGCATGCAGCAGCTGAAGGAGGGGCCACTCTGGGTCTCCCCCACCCTCAGACTGCACAACCCTGCCCAGGGACACGATTCCACCCTCTCTGCCCACACCAATCACCTCCTTGCCATCAATTTTCCTGCTGGTGCAGTAACAGAGAAAGCCATTGTGATCTGGGTTAATCACAGGGCAGGCTAAAGGCAGCCTTCTTGCTCACACATCCTACCTCTGGCTTCCATCCTTGGGTCACTGCTCATCTGCAGGTTTCCTGGGCTCTGAGAAATCATTCTGCTTTATTTTGGGTACACAGTATGTACGTTTTTGCATTACAGATTGATTACTGCCAAAGAAGCTGTCTGTGCATTTGGGGATCTCTTAACCCCAGCAATTTTTAGGGACCTCATTAGAGACAGATAGATAAAATTGTTTTCTATCACTTTGCCGTTCACTTCCTACACCCTTAAAAGGCCGGAAAGTTTGAAACACTGCAGAGCTATCAGTTGAGCACTGGCAGGCAGGACCTGCAGTAAAATTCTTGGGCAAACAATTACTGCACTAGATACTGTGAACTCTGGCCAAGGAGATCCCTCAAAATTAGGAAAGAATGAGATAGCAGGGAATAAAGAGTTTGGAGAAAAAGGAGTAAATTTATAAAGACAAGCAAGGAAAGTATTACATAAGAGAAGAAAAGCATAGAGGAAAAACACAGAAAAGAGGGCAGGGAGGGAGGTGGGGGACAGAGGGGCTGAGTGGGTGCCAGCAGGGTTATGGGTGCTCACCGTTTTCATTCCAACTATGGATTTCTCCACTTTGGTGACATAAGTCACATGGTCCTCATTAGATTTTAGCTCTTTCTGCTGGATCCTCTCATAGATTCCCACCACCAGCTCCCGAGGGATGTCAGCACCATCGTCCACCCCTACCAAACACAGAAAATGTTGGGCAGTCAGGGAGAAAAGAAAAGGGAAGAACCAGTGGTCCCTGGCAGGTCACTACTGCCTCTGCACTGTGCAGTGCTGGGAAGGCTGAAGGGGAACAGCAATGCTTCACTTTAGGCTGTCTCCTTTCTTTCTCTAATGCATCTAATGCACCAGCAGGAGAGACTGGCATCTCTAAGGCCAATGCAGTTGATTTCATTATTCCATTGCTCTGCATGGTGGCTCATTTCCATGTGTTCCCTAAGGTTTTATAGCCACAATTTCACATTCATATATCTTGGGCCACTCAGCAGCAACCCCTGCATTGATTTTGTACCATCAGAAGTGCTCGATGTGGAGACGGCCTACGATGGGATTCAGCAGCTCTTCCTGCCAATGCAGGCATCAGCTCTCCTTGTCTGCTTGGTGATCACCACCATTTTCATTCTGTGCTGTCTCCTAGGAGTAATGCTTTCCTGCAATTCTGTCTGTGATATCTCTGCCTTGATCCTGCCCCTTTCCTCTTTTACATCTCCTTAGATAATTCTCCAAATTTTGCTGTCTGACCCTTCAGAGATTGGCAGAAAATTTTTCTTTCACCCTTCCCTGAGCCAAACACTGCAAACCAAGCTGCCAGTCCTTCCTCCAAACTGAATTCCTCCAGTCATTTCATACTGATTTTCTCTGCATTCCCTCCAGCTCCCTGGTCTGAGATGTACTGTCCTGAGTGATGCAGGTGGGGAACTACTGAGGAATGGAAAGGCATTGAGATGTCCTGGCTCCCTTACCCACATCCTTGTGAATGTATCCTAAATAACATTTCAAACACAAGCTGCTGAAGCTGCTGGCCTGGGCATTGGCCTGCAGGTGAGTCAGGACTGAGCTGTCTCCCCTTGTCTGTGATGGGGTGACATTCACTCACTCTTATGAGTTGTGGTGTGTTGCACACTGGAGGTGAGTGACCTTCATTCTGGTTTAATTCATTGTGGTATGAACTGACAGATTTTAAGGCAACTCTAAGTGTAAGTTAACATTTAAAAAAAAACCCTCTTTTGTTAGTGCTATCAATTGTAATACTAAAGGGGGTGATGGCAGGTAGCAGCCCCATTCAGCATCTGTGGAATTAACATGAAAGTGGGCCTCAGTGTCACATTATACCAGTCTGAAGCAGGTGACAAATTGTGGAGGGTGTGGGAGGCTGAGATGACACTTTCTGAACTGCAATCAGGACATAGAAACAAGTCAAAGGAACCCAGAGAAGTACAAAATCGTCAAAAAAGACAGGAATTTACTCTGGGAAAACTTTGAGGGAGCTTTATCTGAATTGCAGTTGTGCAGTAAGAGAAACTTGGAAAATGGCCGACCTGGGATGACCTAGGAGTGAATATGGCTGGGAAATTAGACAATAATTTGTCTAGACATGATGTCAAAAAGGCCAAACCATACTAAGCTGCATTACTAGATCTGAAAATAAGGATGAGGCAGTAGCTCTGTGTATGAGTATGTTGTGACCACATCTGAAAAAGTGCTTTTAACAACCTATTACCCAGATGGAAAGGACCGACCTTGAAAACAGAAGAAAATTGATTTGGGGAAGTGATGTATCAGAAATTGCAAAGAGGTAATGTATGCATGAACTCTGTCACGCCTACAGTTACTATAAGTAATTGCAGGCAATTAAGAAGGAGAAGATTTAGCCTGAATAGAAGGAAAATGTGTTCATATATTCAAAGCAGCAAGTAGGGCTTGTTTAGCACAATCCAGCAGGGTCTAAGAAGGATGGAGTTGAACAATAGGAAAATGTAATACAATGGACTGTTTCCAAGTAATGAGATATTTTAAAAGATGAAGCCATCCCTCAAAGGAAAATCGTTGGTTTCTGAGAAGGCTGGACAGCTTCCTGCAGAAAACAAAGCTAATTAGAACTTCCCTTCCCCAGCACCCTAGAAGGCACCTCAAAGTGCCTTCAGTGTCTGGCTCACAGGCAAGCAGCAACAGACCTAGAGAAAGGCAGTTCCACTAGGTTTTTCCTGCCTTCATCTAGGCAGAATTTGGAACAGCAAGAGGGCAAAAAAAAAAACCAGTCAAGGCAGGACCCTCACCTCTCAGGTTGCGAATGAAGTCCTCCAGCATCATCTTCCTGTCAGGCTTGATGTTGGGGCTGTACATGTCCGTGTTGAGGAGGATGATTGCAAAGGCCAAGATGAAGATGGTGTCCGGGTTGTGAAACTGCTGGACCACATCTGGGTTACACATGCAGTACCTCTGGCTGCAGCAGGAGGGATGCACACACTTAACACGGAACATAGGAGCCCTCTGCTCCAGCTTGGCAATGGCTTTATCACAAGTGGATCTAATTCCTCCTTTCACTCCACCTCTCGCACAAATGAGCAGGAACTGACTGCTCTTTGAAGGCAAATTTCCCCACCAATGGCTGAAATTGGCCACCAAAACTTTGGCCTTCTTGTCCTCAGGAACCAAAAACACAAGTGGGACTGGAGAGGACTACTCAGAGTGTGTCAGTGCACAAGGGCAGTACAGGGGGTGTCTGCTCCAGCCTGCCTCGCTAAGCACAAAGCACTCCTCTGGATGCACCAAGGGAGCAGGCCAGCACCCCTGCCAGCCCCTCTGCTGCCCTTCCCGTGGGTCACCAATGAACAGGGAATCAATCCCTGTGTCAGGACTGGCCTCATGCTGGCCCCTTGTACCCTTCATGCCACTGAGCATCTGACAAGGCCACGGCGGTGACACAGCAGTGGCACAGAGAACTCCATCCCTCAGGAGCCCCTCCATGATCCCCCTCTTTGGAATTAAGTCCCTGGCCTTTCTCTCCATGACTGCTGGTTTCTTGCCTCAGGTGTGTTGTGTTCCCTGCTTCCCTTGATTGCAGCAGTGGGGCTGCAGGGCTCCTTCTCTTACCCTGAAGGATTCCTTCTCTTACCTGAAGGCCTCGATGAGCCGCTCCACCTTCTGCGCCTCCCCCTGCACGCGGATGTGCGCCTGGAATTTCCGCAGGGCTTCATCCAGCTCCATGCCTGAGAAGTCCATCTCATCCACCACACAGCTGTGAGAGGGGGGGACAGCCTCCATCAGAACACCCTCCCGTGGGTGACACCAAGCTCCTCACTGTGGAACCAAGGCCCAGTCCCCAAGGGAAATCCCATGGGAAAGGCCCTTAGACATCACTGTGGCTTCCTGGATCCTGCTTACAACGGGCAGTGGTTTCACACAAGTGATTCCTGTATTCTACAGCTGGTGAGCAATTCTTCTGCCTGAATGTATATTTATATATATGTGTGTGTATGTATACATCATGTATATATATACATATCATATCATAGACAGCATATACGTTCACACGTGTACACAGAGAAAGTGTATAAATATATATGTATTGATATCTACCTGTATCTATATAGATAAATAGACATCTTTATTGAGATAGATATTTAGACACCTATATCAATATCAATAAGACCAGAGTGAGCTCAGAGAAAATAGGAAATGGAAGTTGTTGTACAGAAATAGCATTGCAACATCACCTGCTCATCTGGTGTCACTTTGCATTTCGACGCGATTCACTGCCCACTGGTAATTCATGGCCGGTTCAGAAACCCCAAGAAGGGGATGCCACCTCTCTTATTTCCCACTAAAGCATTCTCATCTTATAAAGGCCCTGCTGTTAGTCTCCAACACCTACCACTACAGTTCTTGCTCTCTGTGTTAGTCAAATAATCTACTTGTTCTTATTCTTACTGCATAATGTTTCAGTCACTTGTAATGACAACACCTTTCCCATGTGGCTTCAGCACATTTTGCTAGCATATTCCTACCTTTTGTGCTCAGGTCATTACTGCAAGCATTAATCAAAAGACTAGACTCAGAAACCCCTGTTCATAATGTCCCTTAGGCCCAACTTCCCATTTCAGCAGAGTATGTAGGCACTAATGTCTGTATCAGCCAATTTGCTCCCCCATTTATGATTCCTCTGCTAATTTCTCTCTCTTCCACTCTCAATAAAAAATTTCCCATGTCCAATGCTTTACTGAAGTCTAGAATTATGTTCTGCATGTCCCCTGTCTAGAAAACTAGTTATTTTAACCAAGACAGACATTGAATTAATCTACTTTCCACTGACTTTGGTATGTACAATTTACCTTCCTTCTTGTCATTATTCTTTCCCAAAAATAAATTTTCAAAGCTGAAATTCTATCTGACAGATGAAGAAAGTCACAGGTGCCAGAATCTCATTTTCTTTAAGCTTTCCTTAAATACCAGTTACTAATTTGCTAAAGGGACCACCTTGACATTAGAAGAGTATTTAAAATTCAGGAACTTCATATTTTCTGCTTCCCTCTACCTATCAGCCCCTTAAACCCTTTACTTAATTCTTTGTGTTTGGGTTGCTTTGTCGTGTGGTAAAGGATAAACTGATCCCAAATTTAAGGTTATTAAGGAGGAAATTTTCCACAAGACAGATCGTCTGGGACCTTATGAGGAGTGGTACAGGGGAAAAGGAGGGGGAGGGGATTAGCTTCCTTCTGCATCCTTCTGTTTCCTAGGATTATCTGGAAATTTTGCCAAAGAAACCTCTACTAATAAAGGGATGTGCTGTTACCAGTTTCTTCTTCCTTTCTGAGATAAACTGGGGGTGTGTCTGTTGGTCTTTTCTAAGTGCTGCAGTTTGCTGTGGGGTGTTGGGAAGTGGTTTGTGAACTGAGCTGTTGAGTGCCATGTGCAGCCTTGCTAGAATAAAAATCTGTTGCACAATGCCTCAGATGGGTGAGGGACAGAGTTCAAATGCTCAGAGACGTCTCCTCCACAGCCTTATTGATACAGGAGTTGGGATGTCATCATTTAACTGGGGTGACACCCGCAGAATAACTTACCAAGAGCTCTGACTGAACATAAAGTGCTTTGTATCTTCTGAGGTTGGAGTTGTTACAACCTCAGCTAGGAATTGTGGGCTCTTTCTCTGCACAAAGTCCATATAATCGAAATTCAGGAACAAATAGGGAGCAAGGGAAGAGAATCAAAGGGACTGCTCTCATAGGAAATCTTCCATGAAATATTTTTTTATCTCTCCAAGAAGTGGACTGCAGAAACACTTGGCAATAAGAAAAACTTCCTCCACTGTCTCTTTCCTTTGTTATTTTTATTTTTCTCATACTCACTCCCTTGGGTTAACATCAAGGCATTCTGCTTCTTGGAATTCACCTTTGATAGTAAGAACAGTTTTCCTCTTATTAGTCGTTATTGTGTTCACAGCTGTAACCACCTCTGCACTTGGGCTTTTGTTATTATTTTTTAATCCTTTCCAGTGTGCAGTGTTTCTCAGCACTGACCCCAGTGATTCTGCTGCTATTGTCTGCTTCCAGACATGTGAACACAGAGTCCTCGCACACCCCAGGGACGTCCTCTGGGGTCACCCTAGTAACTCCAATCCACCAGCATTAAATCATCTATCTTTCGCTTACTCCTTCCCTCTTTGATCAGTCTTTCCCCCTCCACACAGGCTGCTCTAACACATGCTCCCCTTTGCCTACAAACCTCAAGTAATAAAGTCTATGTCCTTAATACAGAAAGCATCGAGCCTTCATTGGGACAAGGCAGCTGTTCATAGCCCTTTTCAAACCCAGGCACTGCTGTATGAGTTATGCTCAGCTTCTTCTACGAGAGTTTCTCTCACAGACTGACTGATGCAGGCTTACTTTGTAAATTCTAACTCCTGGGAGCCTCTTCCATGTCTCCCTCGGCCCAAAGAACAGTGTCCCCTGTCCTGCCTACTGAGAAAAGTTGACCAGGCAGAAAAGACAGGTTAGGAAGAACGTTTGATTCAAGCAAAGTCAGCCTGTGCTTGGACTTGATTTATCTGACAAATCCTGTGCCAAAGACCTGAAGAACAGCTCCTAGAGGAGCCATTGGGTACCAGGCTGCTGTTTCTGCTGCTAGACAGACAGAAAGAAAGGTGGATCAGACTTGTCTGATACTTTTTGTGACCAAATTTGATACAGCAAAGTCCATTCAAAGAGCCAGCCTTGTGCTATGGGGCTGCTGTGCTCCTGCTCCTCTTCTAGACAGCTGGAAGTTTTGAAGCCTTCCCTGACCTCGGATTCCAGCACAGACACACTTAACTTTCCAAATGCATTTTGGTAACTGTCAGACACCCCCTGAAATGCAGCACAACTTTTCCTTGTGAAACCAGAGCAAGGAGGTCTTTTCTTTCTAAGGGAGAGACCATGGAAGCGGACAAAAGATACAAGAGCAGCTGGCTCTCTGCATCCAAGGATGTGCACATGCCAGAACCAGTGCTGAGTTCATTTTTCCACAAACAGCTGGACACCTGTGAGATGCCTGCTCCATCAGGAGGCTTAAGGGATGATGATGCAGGGACACAGTAATCACCTTATAAAATCTCATGTTTCAACTCCTTCCTGCCCATGAACTTGCAACAAGCCACACAAATTGAGCTGGCAGTGCACCCAGAGATTCATTTAGCCCACTGTCTGCAAGGATATGACTTTGGATATTTGGATCGTGTTGTTGAAGTCAGCAGGAAAAGCGCTGGCTCCCTGCCTCATAAACAAGATGGTGGGGTTTGAGGGCTCTTGTGCCACCTGAGTACATGAGGAGTTTGTTCTGCCCTGAGGCACCTCACAAGTGCAGAGAATTGCACACCAGGTGCCAGGACCAAAGAGCGGGCTCCTAGATGGATTCTTCTGCCTAGCTATTATTTCTGCTGTAGCCATGCTGGCTCCCAGGTTACAGAGCAAAGATCTCCCCAAAAGTGGGTGGACAGAATGGCAGAAGAGCTGTGAGGATTTAGCACAGGGCTAAGCATGGCAAAAAAGCCTGTGGCAAAAGGGTTCAGCAAAGGCAGGAAGCAGCTGTATCATGTGGGGCTGGGATCTGCTCACCCAAGTGTAATGACCTATTTTCCAGCTTTTCTGCTCAGGTGACAGTGCAGCAGGAGCTGGGATGCAACTAAAAGCGTCTGTAATGAACCTGCAGCCTCTACTCAGGGAGGGAGCAAGGGGGGAGGCAGCCAGGTGGAAAGTTTAAAATCACAAGGCACAAAGATATTAATAAAAATCATCCCTTTCCTCAGCCTCCCTAATTCTACAAGCTTTCTGAAGATGAACCAGGATTTGGATGAATTGCAGAAGAGCTCAGCTGCCTGGGAGGAGACTGCCCTGCATGTGCTAACTGAACAGAGAGAAAAGCTAGCAGGAGTCCCCGATTCCTTGCACCAGTGGGCACAGGTGTGTGTCCCAATCCTGCCCTCCACGCCCTCTTGGGAAAGATAGTCTCTACAATGGAGACCACAGCCCACACCAATCCTCCCTTTCTGGAGAATGCCACGGGACATTTATTGCCTGTTTCCCCCTGGGGCTGTCATGCCTCCTCACCCTCCTGTGGTTGTCGGTAGCTCACATGGCTACTTACTTAGGCTCCTTCCTGAGCTTCCCTGGGGATTAGGCAGACTCAAGCTGCACCTTCAGCCTGTACCAGTCTGGCATGGGAAGGCTGTTCTTACTCACATTTGGTCTGTGCTACAGCCCTGCTTGCAGCAGGAGGTCAGATCATGTTCTTCCCTCTGTCCTGTTTCCATCACACCCTTATCCATTGCTCCTGCTCGAGCCCTCCCGTGATGCAAGTCCCTTACTGATCCTCTGTAGCAACCTCAGTGAAAAGGGGAAGGAAAGCTCCTTTGGGCAAGCCCATTCTGCCTGTCCAAGAGGAACATAACTCTTCTTTGAGAGACACTCCTTTTGCTGGGCTCCCAGCTCTGCACTTCCTAGGAGCAGCTTTTCCCTCCCTGACTCTCCATGACAGAAAGAGAAGACAACACAGGCTTGACAGGCAGGAGACCTGCTCAGCCCCAGGGAGAGTGGCTCCAGCAGTGACTTCCACTCTAACACCAGCCAGACCCCAACTCAGCACAATGTCTCCTCTGCTGGAATCCCTGCCCATTTCTCCTCTGACAGCAAGTGCACCAGGACAGCCACATCTGCACTTCCAAGTCCCACGAGCCGAACACAAGCCATCCAGTACCAGCAGCACAGCTGACTCCATTCATTAAATCACTCACATTATCTTGTTCTTGAATGAACTATAAATGGAAGCAATTCCTGAGTCAGGAACAGGTGGAGGGGAAGAATGGACTAAAGTGAAGGAAAGTATGAAGGAAGGAGAACAAAAGCAACAAATAAACACAGAATGAAGAAAGGATGCAAGAATGATGATGTGTCTCATATCAAAACTATGTGTTAATGCCTTAGGCCTGACTTTTTCAAAGCAACAAAATTATTTTTCTGCAGTACTTGACAAATAGGTTTGATTAAAACTGCTCAGTACCACATAGGTGCTTTAATGGGTTGGGCTAGCTCTCTCCAGCTGTATTCCCTGGACTGGTAGACACTGAAACCCTGGGGTAGGTCACCAGTGACTCCTCCTAGCTGGCAGCAGGGTAGGTTGTGGAAGGAGATTCTTGGATCTTACTGTGGGATGCTGATCACAGTGAATGGTTATCCTGTGGGATGCTTAAAATAGGTTACAGGTGGGATTTATGCCCTGTAACACAAAATGCCTAAAAGCTGCACGTCCAGCCTAAACTAGCACACTGAGAAAAACAACACTCTTGAGGGCCCTGTGTCTCTCCACTGACAGAAGGAATTAACAAATTTCTAGAAGACACTAAACTTGGTGGTGGCCAACAACAGGTGAGATAAATCCTAGTTTTAAAGATTGAAGCCTTTTCTAAAAAAGCTAATTACATACTGCATCTTCCTAAAGAGACAGACCGGAGTGGTTCAGTGTTATCAATGCATGTGTGTCAATTATAGTCAGAAACTGCTGAAAATCTCCTGCTCTCTCTGTTGTTCCTCTGGCTAGTATGTAGAATTACTTGTGAGTTATCCAGACATCTTTTTTGAGTTCCAAGAAAATCAGTTAAAGGTTGAAAGATAAGACCAGGAGGATGGAAAGGAGATTACAATTTCAGGGCATTTAGGGGCTGGGCATGAAGGTGTGGGAAGGCAAAACAGCACACCAAAGTGCTCAAGCCTCATAAACTGCTTACCTCACCTCAACCCCTGCCCTCTTACATAAAAGGCTTTGCAACCAGCACAGCACTTCTCTGGAGTTTTATGGTGGTCAGTAAAGGCATTGAGGAGGGACGAGTGGCACTTGGCATCATCTTCACAGTGCCAAGTGCCACTCGTCCCTGCTCAGCTCTGCTGTTTGACAGCAGGAGCAGGCAGAGGCTGGCTCCTCTGTCAGCCAGCACAGCTTCAGTACCTGCAGAAGCCAAGAGAGCTCTGCAGAGTACAGACTTATGGCTGGACATTACAGCTGAGTCTAGAGTTTGTAACCTGGGCAGCTCTGCCCTGCCTTCAAATGCACAAGGGAGACTGACACTTCTGCAGATGTTTTAAAAGCTGTCTAATTATTTATTCATGCAGCTGAGTTAATTCAACCTGGCTGCAATAGAAACATTGCTTACAATACACAATTGCAACATAAGTTTTCACATCGAGCGAAAGCTAAACTAACACAGCAAGTGGCATCAATAATTGAAATTGCTTTTGGGAGGTAGAGAAGGCTCCAGGGTCAGGTTTGGGATGTGAAAGAGCACAGACATCTCTGCCTGCATACAGGCTTGCTCACTGCAGGTGATCAGAGCCTGTCCAAGCACACCTGCCTGCTCACAGCCACCCTGCCTGGGCATTTGACCTTGGCAGGACTAAGTGCCTGTCCTTCTTCTGCCCATTTGGGCCACAGAAATGACTGTGATATTGGGCAAATTGTGCAAAAGCTACTGCATGAGCTCTCCTGTCTGCCACATGCTCCCCAGGGAATACCTTAACTTGGCTAAGCGTGGGTGGATGTGGGGACAGCAAGACAGCCCTTGCAGAGTCTATTCTCCCAACCTGTGTCCGTGTTTCTGAGCTAGTTGATGGGAGCTGGATGGGGAATGAGGACCAGATTAGGTCTTAGACAGTTCTAAAATGCCAAAAGGTCTTTAATCTGTTCCCATAGAAACAGCTCATGAGTTGTGACCAGCCCTTGAGATACAGTGCACTGGAAATGCCAGCACACTGTACAACACTGCCAGCCCTCTTCTTCCTGCAGCATGGACAGGAAAAATAACCAAGATTATAATTCTGGGCCATAATTTTTCCTTTCAATGCCTTGTTTCCATGTATGGCATGCTGCTGGGTGTGCAGCCATTGCCCATCCAGCCCTCATGAGCAGCGGATAAAATAATCGCTTGCAAAGCCCACCAACCATCGCTACCCCCAAGCTCAGAACTGGCACAGGAAGAAAGTACCTTCAAACAGCACAGCTATAACCAGCTGAATGTGCATGTTTTTTTCCTTCCTGTTTTAGAATATTCTTTGTGTATTTTAAGCCTACTTTCATCTTTGCCTTTAAGGAAGACGAATCAGCCATTTATTGTGAAGAGGGGATGGCAGCACAGATTGTTACTGCAAGCATATCATCTGTTGCCTGGAGAGATCAGACACAGGTTTGAACCCTGAATTCAGACCCAGTTGCTTGATACTTCTTCAGTCCCTGCCCAAGATATATCCATGTGCACACAGCCTCAATACCTCAGCCCCATCTTTGAGCCTTGTTTTCTACAGCTGTTAATAGGAAGGGCAAGGTCACTCTTTCACTGAACATTTGGAGTGTTACCATGAGAGGGGCAGTGGCAACTTCGAGTAATGAGCAGGATGGAGTAGGGCCATGCTCCAATGGCCCCCATGCCACGTGCAGAAACAGGACAGGCAACCCCAGCGTAGCAGCTCCTGGACACTGAGGCTGGGAGGCTGACTCCAGGCTTTGCAGTAGGGACTGCTCCCAGGAGCTGCTGACACAGAGTTTGTAGTCCTGTGTGAGGCAGAGGAACATGGTCATTTGCAGGGATGATGCCAAATTTAGGATTACAAGGAAGTGTCAGCCTACTGTTGTCGCAATATTTCCCTGTGTGTGCAGAGGCTAGGTTTGGACTTGAGCAGATTATCTGTCAGGGGAAGCAGCCCACACAATGCTTACTGGAGAAAAAGAGGCAATTACTTTTAATTGTAGCTCTCAGCATGAAGAGGCTGGAGAGTACATGTGTCTTCTTGCTGGCCAAATCAATACCCCTACAGTATATTAAAAAAAGAGATGGATCAAATGCCAGGTGCCTGCAGCAATAAGAAGCAGCAATTGTAGCTGGAATTAATTTTAAAATTTGGGCCTAGATTTGGCCCTTGAACTTTGGTATCCTCCAGTCTTGCCCTGGAGTAGAAGTGGGGTGTGTATTTGGGATTTGGAGTTTTTGTATGGTTTGGTTCAAGAGAAACCACTGCAAAATTCAAGGGAAATGGAGAACATTTTGGAGAATGGGAGAACATAATAAAGGACCCAGTGCAAAGGGCTTCCCACCTAATGGAAAGGCAGCTCTCACTAAGAATTGTGCTTCTGCATAATAAAAGAAAGGCCTAGCTGAGTGCTGGTCATGCCTTGAAATGGGTCTCTGAATGAGCTAGACTTGAAAGAGGAGAGAGGTGTAGGCTGAGAGATGCATGGCTTGTGACCAGGAGAGGGTCAAGGTGAGAGAATTGAAGGTAACAAACCAGCACAGGCAGCCACTGAACAGAAGCAGGAAGGAAACCTCAGATTTCGTTCTGAAAAAGGACAGCTCAGCTCGTTGCAGATTTTGGAGTGAGGATGTTCCTCAGTGTTCTGTGGCTGCTGTGGCAATGACAAGCCCTTAGTAGCATGTTTTCATATGCAGGCCTCCTCATCCCACAAACAGGACCAATGCCCTTTTGTTATCCTCCTAATGCAGTTGGACAAACTCAAAGGGCCACCAATTTCCAACCTGGACAGAAAGAAAACTGAGTGTATAGCCAGCATTCACTCCTCCCTGTTTGTCTCACAGCAGGGAGCAGATATTTTTCCTCCTCTGCCTCTCTTAGTACTTCCCAGAAGGCATCAGAAGTGCTTTATATGGATGGGATAGCCTCAGTTTCTCAGCCCCCAAACCTACCAGCATTACTAGTTCTACCATCTGACGGTGCTGAACTCCTGCTAGGTGACCGCAGGCCTTCTGAGGAGGGACTGAAATGAAAGAACTGATGATGTTAAGGGTCAAACACATAGCTGGGAAATGTGTCGAGGGATGCCAGATAGGGATTGGCAATGGTGGAGTTCCTGAAGAGTGGGGATGAAGGGGCATGGAGGACAATGAAGTGCTTCCTGATGCAGCCAGGGGCAGAGTGGGCTGGCAACTCCTTCAGAGTGCAGGGAGGAGGGGAAGAGATTTCCACACTTACTCCAGGACATCCCTGTTGAACTGCTTCTTGCTGTTGCCCAGGAATTCCCCAATCATCTGGCGGCTGAGGCCCTTCCGCTGGAGCAGAAAGTGCGCCACCCCAATGGGGGTGTCCGGGATGAAGCCTCGGGAGATCAGGAACTGGATGCCTTTGTCTGGGTTTCTGGAAGGGAAGGACAGAGACATGGTGAGTTTGCATTGATCTCTCAGAGGCTCACCCCATGGCTTGCACCAATGCAGCCCTTGGTACGTGCCTGAGCTCCTACGAGTTCATGGGTGCGTCAGCAATGGGACTGCTGAGGGTGAGGAAAAGTGACTTGCTGTGTGCCCCCCTAGCTGCTGCTGAGGACAGAAAGGTGTCATAGGACCTGCTGAGTCACCTGCAGCACCTGCTGTCACCTGGTAATCACGAGTGGCATGCCACTGCCTCAAAGGATCCTGCTGCACTGTACCACACCTCGTCAGTGACCCTTCTGCCATCCATCTGCTCCAGAGGCAAAGGCTCTTTCTCTGAGAAGAAACTTAGGAGACATCGCTGCCATGGTCTATGGGCAAACGAGGCTCAAGACTCCAAGAGGGATAAGCAAAGGTGGGTAAATAATTATCTTTTTCATACATTTTCCATGCTCAGTGTTGAGTGATACTTTTCTACCTGCCTCACCTGAGCTTGATGTTGGCTGCCTGAACAGAAATCCCATACTCAGATTTGCTTATCTCTTCCTCCACTTCCCCCACTCTTAGCTGTTTTTCTTCCCTTCTCTATTGATTCATGCCCTCAGGCAGAAATCTTTTCGTGTGAGAGAAGGCACCCAGAGAATGCTTTGTCAGAGAAGGGAGGGAGCAGTGTGCAGCTCGCAGACAGAGGGCTTTTCTCCTTCTGTGGCTGTGAGTTTCTCTCTGAGAACAGGTCTGGTGCTGAGTGGGCCTGATTGCCTGGCTGTGGGAGTGATTTTCTGCTTCTCAGTGTGCCAGTGTCTGTGCCTCACACACAGCTCTTACAGAAGCAGAGTGGTTTGGGTTGGGAGTGACCTTTAAAGGCCATCTACTTCAACCCCTCTGCAGTGAGTGGGGATATTTTCAACCAGACAAGGTTGCTCAGAGATCCCTCCAACCTGATCTTGAATATCTCCAGTGATGAGGCATCCACCACCTCTCTGGGCAACCTGTGCCAGTGTTTCACCACCTTCATTGTAAAAATCTTCTTCCTTACACCTAATCTAAACCAGCCCTCCTTCAGGTTAACACCATTACCCTGGTCTCTTGCCACAGGCCCTGCTAAAACATCTGTCCCCATCTTTCTTACGAGCCCCTGTGTATCCCAGGAGTGGCTGTGAGCCTGTGTGGTGCCTGTCTCACCATGCAGACAAGAACAAATTGTACGTGTGTGTTGTGCAGGAAGTTTTCTTCCTATATTTCAGTCTGCCTCACTGAAGGGTCTCTGCTATGATGCACTTTGCTGAAGTGAATCACTGCAATGGCAGGAAGATTGCCACATTTCTTTGGTTCTCTGAGCCAGCAAGTGGAGAGAGCTCAGAGGGTGACTTCATGAAGTGATGTCATACTTCCATCATTAATCCAAAATCAGGGTTCTTTGTCAAGGCTCAAGGAGTGAGTTTGCTCAGGCAGTTTCCTGGGGTGAGGAAAGAATAGGATGAGATTTCAGAGCACGTGAATGCATGATATGCACAGGCACAGACTGTGACATTGTCAGGTGGTGAAGTACGTGGGTGAGCAACATATGTCTAGCTATAAGGGGAGCAGCATTCAGCAGAATGGCCTGCTCCTTACAGGGGCCTCACAGGCATATAAAAAGTAGATGGGCTTGAAATAGTTCTGCTTACTCTGTAATGTCAAAAGAAAATATCCTGGGCAGTGTGGCATCCCTGGGGAGAGGGCTGTAAGAACAATCAAATTTATAAATAGGAGAGGTGCAAGATCTGATACTGAAAACCCCAGGCCTTCTTCATGGAAAAGCAACAATACACCTTCTGTATTATCACACAGACCTACTGATTCACCATTGAAGAGTACAGGTAAAGTTCCCTGCTACGTGCAAAGGTGATATGGTCAGGACACAAGGCAAACTAAGCAACAGAGATTCATAAAATGAACGTCCACCTGCACACTTTGGTATTTGGCTAGGGACAGTATGGTTTTCACAACATGAGGATGAACTGATCTACACCTGTGTGACTCCAAAGTCACTGGACTGACTTTGGATCCACTCCAGAGGAGCCGAAAGCTGAATATGGCCAGAAAAATGCAGACACTGGCATGGATGTGCAGGTGCTCAGTAGAGGTGGCACACACAATGCCATCAGAGGATGCAGGATGAAACAGTCCAGCTGTGACAGCCCTCCTGCACTGCATAGACTATAACTCAAATATTCTTTCACTAACAGCAGCCTTTCATCAGTTTTTTACAGGATTCAATTTATTCTCCACAAAATCCTGATAGCAATATAACATCTCTGCTACTGAACACCTGCAGATATATCCCATGTAGTGCAGCATGCAGCTTTTACCCAGAGGTGCAGCAGACAACTCTACTCCCCTCTCTCCTGAGCCGGGTCCCTGCTATTCATTTTTGGTGTTGCAGGGGTGTGAAGAAGAGCCAGCAAATGCTGCGGGATTCCTCACGTCCTGCTGGCTTTCCCTCTGCCCACGCAGCCAGCTGCCCACACACACCGAGCTGTTACAGCAGTGCTGCATAATGAAGCACTCGCCATCCCAGGGATTTCACCCCCTCACAGTGCAGCAAGGATGGGGAAAGTGCCACTGCATTGATGTGTTTCCAAAGGCCTGCTCCGAGCCACAGCACTGCCTTCCAGAAATGCAAGGCAAGGCCAGATAGACTGTGTCAGATTCCACTAGAAACTGCAGGCTTTCAGCTCCTGCTCCAGGGAAAGCCAGGAAAAAGGATGTGTGCACAAGCACACACAGCCTCAGCTCCATGCCCTACAGATCAGTGCCCACATCCCAAACCCCACAACAGTAAACTTCTTCTGGCTTCTCCTGGAAATAGACAGGGAAAGCAACAACCTAATAACTGCAGAAAGCCTAATGGCCTTCCCAGCCCCTTGGACAGGAAGTCACAAAGGGGACCACATGTCCCCTAGATACCGCTCAGAGAATGAAGAAAGGCGTCATTCCCCAAAGCTAACAGGTTAGTTTCCTCACTCCTGACCTCCAGCCTGATCTCAGAACTGGAAATATGTCCTTCTCAGCTCTGTAAGAGTCCCAAATCTCTCTGACCTAACATCACTTCCCTTCTGGATGTGCTCTGAGACCAACCCTAAAAACCTCTCTTCCTGGGTCCTGCCTCCTGGAGTCCACGGCCTTCATGGTACACATCTATAAATCCTGTGCATTGCCCCTTTGTCTGTGAAAAAACTTCTGCCTAGGACTGCGTAATGATCAGTCCTTGCTTTGACTAAAATGCCCACACTAACATGTGGAAAAACATTCTCCTAGTATGGGCACATTACATCCTCATTATTAGGGGACTCAAATGGAAACTGAAAGACAGAGATATGAGAGTGTGATGATAAAGCAAAACCCAGTACTTCTTGTGGCTTGCTTAGATGAGAAAAGTCTCATCAAAAGGCAATGAGCAAATCTAAAGCTCCTTACAGGAGCTCAGCTGCTCTCTGCCAATCCATGCGTGACCCTGTGACTTACCCTCCTCTGACGGTAACCTCTGCCCTGCTTTTGCTTTCACACCTACAGCCTTCCCACAGGATATCAAACTCAGATATGTGAGAGACAGGTGACTAAACTTGGTCTGTCAGGTGAAAATCTATCCAAGTATCTGAAGAAAAATGACAGCCAGAGACGTAATTTTGTCATTATGACTCATACTGGGCTAGCTAAGCTCAGCTCTACCTCTGTCTCTCTGTCTCTTTACTTGGAATTGCCCTGTGTTAAGTAACCAGGGCTGGGTTTACAGCTATGTTTGTTCCTTTGCAACAGAGTGAATCAGAGTAATCCCAAGCTCCTCTGGTGGATGCCAAATGGACAGCAACTGGAACTGAAGGTTCAGTGAATTCTGAGAGCATGGACACTACTTGTGGGACAGTGGGCTTGTTCCTCTGTTAGGCAGAAGAGAAGGACAATACTTGGGAGAATTTAGGGAAAGAGCTTCTGGGAAGCCAACCTGTCCTGTGCATTGCATACCCAGATGGCCATGCCTTGAATACGAACGAGCTTCGCTGGGTACGGATCTAGACCAAGAGCCTGCTGCCACCTGTCCCTGTGAGGCATAGCACAGGCTGGGGAGCAGAGGGAGAGTCACTCACATGTTAAAGAGGTTCAGCCCAATGCGGTAAAGGCGTTTCCTCATGGTGTCTGTGGAAAGTGTGGGGGACTTGCAGCTGGCTGGGTTTTCGCAGTGGTACCTCGGGAGGCTGAGGATCATGGCCTGCAGGGCTTCTTTTGAGGACACCTCAGAGGCTGACTTGGCTGAAGTGGAGGTGCTGCTGCTGCTCAGCTGCTCTGAGTTGTCTGCATTCTCAGACTCGGAGCCTTTGCTTTGCCCCGCCTCATTGCTTGCATCAAACTGGAGCTTCTGCACCCCCATCTGATCGGGCTCAGCACTGCTGTCCCCCGTGCCATTGGCACTGACATCCACCTCGGTGAATGTGTGGCTGTTCTCAGGCAAGCTCTCTGGGGCAGATGGTGGCTCACTGGCTTCTCCCTCCCCTTCTCCTGGGCTTTCTTCAGTCTTGGTAGCTTGAGAGAGCCCAGCCTGGTCGTTGCTGCTGAGACAGTTTGCCATGGACACCGAGGTAGATGATGAGACAGAGATGTTCTTGTTGTCGATCTGAACTGTGACATCTCGAAAAGCCATCATGAGAGTGCTGCTGCTCTTGGGTAGAGTATCTGGCAGGAGACCTTCCTCCTTTTCCTGATCCTGCAGCTCGGCTTCTAAGTCCTGGTTTGGCTGCATGGAGCTGGCGCTGAAGGTCTCCCTGATCTGGTACGAGCCCCCATCCTGCAGGGAGCACATGGTCTTCAGGCTCCAGGTGCTGAGGGCATCATCGATGGATTTGGCCAGGGACTGAACTTGTTCCGTGAAGGAGTCCTCCAGCTCTGTCAGTGCCCCACTGATGGTGGCTGGCAAGGACGGGGACCTCACCAGCGGGATGCCCACGAAGTTGTACCCCTCCACCAGGGCTTTCTCCGCGGAGAAGCTCTCGGAGTTCTGGACGCGGACTTTCCGCAGGGAGATGCGGCGCGGCATGCGGCTCTCCAGCAGGGAGTTGCGGATCTTCTCGAAGTTCTTGCTGAGCTGGTACTGCCGGAACGCGGTCTGGATGGTGCAAGCTGCCCTGCGAGACACCAGGTGGCCGCCGTATTTGTGCTCTAGCATTTCGATCTGAAAAACAGAGAACAGAGACGTTGGCTTTTGCTAATTGCCTCCCGATGGCTTCTTGTTGCCTCAGTTCCTACGCTGATTAGTCTTCAAGGACTGTCAAAGGAACTTCTGACACTGAATTAGCTTTTCCCTGCAATGCCATGCCCCTGATTTCAACAGAAGGTTCCCCTTTGGGCATGGCTGGCTAAATCATCAGCACCACGAACTTCCTCACAGCTGTAATGGGATCATGCCTCTTGCTAGAGTGCCAGTCATAAAAGCTGGAGCCTGCAGGTGCCCTTCCCTTGCAGACTCACTTCTGATGGCCTTCAGGGCAGGCTCATCACTGCAAATAAAACATTCCAGCAATGTGTCTTCCTGCTCAGCGGTGCTCTGGTAATGTTAAGCATTATCTCTTGTCTCAGTGTTACTAGTGCTTCTCCCTTCCTCAGCAACCTTAGGAAATACTCTTCAGGAAAGGAGAAATTATTCAGAAAAAGTGAAGAAAATTTAATTTTTAAATGCAGAGAATGCTGGCTTGATCTAACAGTTAGTGAGAAACATCAACTGTCATACAAGTTAGTGGAGTCTGGGTTTGTTCTGAGTTTGTGTCTCTGAAAAAGCACTGTGAATCCCAGAGTGTCTTCCTTTTTGCTATATGAGTTTTTCAGGTGTCAGCCAGCAATGGACAGAAAAATACCCAGAAAAAGAATGACTCTCAATTTTGAAAGGTAAAAAAATCTGAATTTTAAATGTTGAGACAAGATATTAAAAACAAGTAGAAGGAGGATTTACCTGAGCTAGTAACAACAAACACATACATCGACAAACAGCTAAGTACCGCCTCAACTGGCTTCAGCAAAGCAATTATGTATGGGCATTCCTGTAGTCTAGAATTTAAACTTCCTGGTAATCCCCCCACCCTTCCTCTGCAGCTGGGTTTTCACCAACAAGTTCCAGGAGAATGGCAGGTGATTTGGTTCCAATGAGTGACTGACAGAGGACAAGGGGGACAGTATGAAGATGAAGGTGGAAGATGGGGTTGAAGAAAAAAGAGAATGAACTCAAACTACCTTCGCTGAGGTTTAGGCTGAACTATGAGCTGAACTCTACATCACTGGCACTTCACAGGGCAGAGTGCAGGTGCAGGCTGTAGTGTTAATAAGTGTGTGCACATGTGGAAAAACCAAAAAACGATAAAGGGCAGGACTGAGAGTGCTGGTTAAGTCAGTCCTGGATTAGCAGAGGATTCACTGCATCAGTCATGTGGTGAGTAGGAGCTCTTTAGCAGAACCAAAGGATGAGTTTTACTGAGTGCATCCTCATCCCCAGACATATCACTTGTCCCTCACCATGCCTTGTTGGCCCAGCACTCACAGTTTGAAGAACTGAGCTCACAGAAGGTCTGAGTTTAAGTGCAAGTTGGTTTCACAGTCAAAGTGAGACTGAGGCATGAGCCTCAGCTCACAGAGTCATGTCATGTCACCTACTTCCTTCTTCTTTTTTATAACATGATGTAAAGTTACAGATAAAACCATCAGTGAGTGACGTAGGTACACGTGGAGGCCTGGCCTGACAGCTATGAGAAGTGTAAATGACGTCTGTAATCCTTCCAATACTTTCTCCTCTGGAAGCAGAGGAAGATAATGTGACCTTGGGAGATGACAGGCAGAGAGGAGCAACATAAGCCCAGCCATTTTGTGCCTGCACTGGTATCCTGGCTGTGGAGCAAGCACTGGGAGGCTGGCATTTATGGAAGAGAGTGGGATGGGGAGCACATCCTTTCGTGTTTCCCTCTCTGGACATGAAGCAGGGACCTTTGCCTTGTGCTCAAACATCAGGTCAGCTTCTGTTTTCTGTCTGCCTTGCCCTTGAGCTCACAGTCTGTCCAAGGCAAACATCAAAGACCAGCACTGAGAAATACCAGCAATTTTCTTAGCAATGGGGTTGGCCACTGCAGTTGTAGAGGCAGCTGGCTCAGAGCTCTGCTTACCCCTAATTTCAAGAACATTTGCCTAGTACTTTTACTGCTGCCCGCCCAGAAAGGGTCTGCATAAATGATGCTAAAAATCACCCCCACAATAATCATGGAGTCAGTGTCGCTTACCACAAGACCTGGCAGTAGGCCTTTTGAATAAACAAGGACATCTTAAATCCCACCATAAAACCAGCACTCCTGACACATGTCTTTAAAGCTGGCCTGCCTGGGAAGAGACTGAACTATCCCTTGGCGCTTTCCTTCAGGAGGAAGGCTCGTGCAGATAAATGTAAATTAAACCAATAACCTGCAAAGGCCCAACCCAGACAGTTATTACTGACAACTGACCGTGAGCACTTAAAATAATGATCTGGTTAATGAAAATGTAGAGCTAATTGTGTTAGGAGGGAAAGAGGAACAAATGGGAGGGACAGAATAACTGTAAAATGCGAAATAAAGCAGAAGCAGGAGCCTTACAATTATCTGAGTTTTCCAAGGAGGTGACAGCCATTCTGAAAACATGATATTCATGTGCTCTGATCTTATTAGAGGCCAAGACAAGATGTCATTGCTGATCTGAAGTAAAAGGCCAGTTTATCTCATGCAAGGACAGTTCCAAAAATGGCAGGCTTCAATAACTAGTGTGGAGAGTTCCAAAAATGGCAGGCTTCAATAACTAGTGTGGAGAGATCCTTCTAAAAGTCTAAAGGAACAGAGCAAGCTGTCAGTACCTTGATAAAAAACATCACCAGCTTTTTGCAGTTCATAATCTCCATCCTCCCAAAGAACTAAGACATTAAAGAGCAGAACAAGATCTAAAGTGAGAGGACTCCCCAACTAGTCTGTTTTCTGGCTCATACCAGGGGTGCAAGAATGGGTTCTGCATGTGGGCCACTGCCAACTGGCACTGTCCAAAGAAAGGGAAATCCTGCAATACCTTTCAGCTGGGATAACAGGGACAGGGACTGTTCCAGGAGATGTTTGAGAAAACTGGCAGAGCCAGATGCAGCTCCCCCCCCCCAGAGAGAAGTGCCCTCCCCACCTGTGTTTGGTAGCAGTGGGTCTCTGTCTCTTTTTCGTTGCTGTAGCCCAGTTGTTTACTGCTTATTGATGTCTGAGATGTCCAGCATTTGCTGTCAGGCCGAGCTAACTGACAGTCCAAAGGAATTAAGGATTTCACACAGCTGTAGCCTGTGCTCTTCCTCTCCAGAGGAGGAAAGGGCATCCGTTAGCACCACAGCAGTCACGGGTAATGGAGATGTATGTCTACATGGCTGGAGGAACCTTCTCTTCCCATCTGACAGGCGAGAAAGGCCAGACCTGATTGGCCTTCTCTTGCTCCTAATAAACCCTATGAATCACAAGTAATTGCCTACTTAAAGCTACTCTTCTCTGGGGAATGATCCGACAGCCAGCGCCAAAGGAAGGGGAAAGCAGGAGGGGGATCGGGGGGATTTCAAAGAATAATTAGCTTAATACATTTCTGGGCCTCAATATGAACACTCATTCTGAGCAATTCAGGCCTTGTGGCTGAATTAGAAGTGGCTGTGAAATATCCACTGCCATGAGGGATTGCACATGAAGGGAGACTTAACAAGGTCAGCCTAAGGCACACCAAAGTGCAGGCCTGGATATGGCCAAACATTTGAGGTGCATGCCCCATGGCTCTGTTGCCTATAGGCATAAATTCATAAATCTGCCAGGAGAGATCACGGCCTGTTCTTATTCTCAGTTAGCACTGGTTTTCCACCCAGGTTGCCACTGAGCACGGTGATGTGCCACCATGTTATAACCAGAAAAGAATCAGGCTCAGGAACAGAAATTGAGTCGCTCAAGGCAATGCATGCATTGTAAAAAAATTAGAAAAAAAAAAAAAAGATATACAGAGTGTATATGTTCTCTATCACTCATTCTTAATGCTTCTCCCTCCCTCCAGCCTCTCACAATGGAAGGACATTGCTATAAGGGATATTTGTTAATGGGGTGTTTTCCTTCATCCATGGGGCACCTGCTGCCCTTCAGCACAGTCCAAGAAGATGTGTGAGTGAAAGCATGCTCCTCTTTCCTGTGATCCCCTGCATTTTCCCAGCATTGCAAGAGAGTCTAAGCACAGGGGAAATTTAGTAGAGTCTCTGTTCCAAACTCCCAGCGTAGAATACTTCTGCTCTGCTCACTATCAGAATTCTCTGTTTCATGGGGTAGGAAACAAGGAGAGCCATGAAGCCCCTCACCAACTCTCTAGGATGATGCTGAGGGGCAGTGACTGGTCCAAGCCCTGCAGAGGAGGCTGCGCTTTACCCTCCTTCCTTACTAGCATTCGGTCCTCTCTCAAAAGATAAATGTGACTTCAGTTGTGCAGTGAGACTAAAAATGTCTCCTTCCACCTGTTTCTCTTACTGTAAGTTCTATTCCTGTATTACAGGTTCTTCTATAAGTAGGGGTCTACTGGGACAGCACTGTGCAGGTCCTATCACCACTATTGCCATTTAAGAGAACTACCTGATGAGTAAATTGGTAGAAATACCTATAAAAACACATACTACAGTGCAAGAGTGGAAGAATTAGTGCTTTTCACCTCCTGAAAATCCCCCCTTCCAGAGCTGGAGGCAATTCACTGAGGACATCCATGAGTCTGAAGGGGCACACAAATTGTAAGGCCCCTTTGCTGTGAGAAAAGTGGTTTCACCAAGGAGACGGGCTCAGTCCCTGCAAGGTCGGTTCTGCGGGCACCAGACATTAATGAACAATCAGCTAAACACGTCTCTCTTGTTCACATGCATCCAGGGCAGGTTTGGCCTCTGCTGCAAGAACAATGATACGGCAACATGACCTTAAAGCTAAAATAACACAGGACAGACAGTCCCCAGGACAAACCAGAGCAGCTCTAGGACAACGAGGAGGCTGAGCCCATATATAGCAGTCAAGATGTGGCCTACCCTGAGGATATGTCACATTAGTTTGTGAAGCCAGTTAATTAGTCTCTCTTGTTTTTTTCCTGGTGTGAAGCAAGAATTCTGTCTGAGTTGAGTAAGCAGTATTTTGAGAAAGACAGAGCTAGAGAGCCAAGGTGTCTCTTTTGCTCAGAAATCTATTGGGTCATTGATCTGACATGTATGTTTAGGGACAGAGTCAGTGCCTTGAGGGAAGTGGTAGAGAGATGTCCCAGAAGTAACAGCTTCTTCTGTGGAAACCTCATTAGCTGAGACCCTTCAGCTGCAATAGCACAGCTCCCACTGAATTCTCCCACTGAACATAATCTGGACACTGTCACTAGTGTTTGCTTGTCCTCCTCACCTCACAGGCTGCACGCTCTGCATATCCTACAGCCTCTGGTTGAGCTGCCTTCCCAGGGAAAAGGCAGAAATTATGCTTTAGGTTCTGTTTTGCGCAACAGCTCTCCTGGACTGTAATCTGCAGAGACGTGGAGGGAGGGGGCACATTCCACCTCATTACCTGTGAGGGAGGAGGCCAGCTGCTGTTAGCCCCTGTCCCACTGTCTGTGCTGGGAGCCCATCCAGAGATGCAGCTAGAGATGGGCACGCTTGTGTTCTGGAGCTAGGCTGGAGCCTCAGGCACAGAAGGCAAGGCTTGCAACTTCTAGGACTGGTAAACCTGCCTATCTCTTCAGCATCCTCCTCTGGACTGAGGGTAGTGCACAAACATCATGGTAGATGCTGTGCAGGACACTCGCTGAATAAACCCCACTTCCTCTTGGAAGCTCATGCCAATACAGGAGTGTGCTGGGGGCCTGCCCTGCATGATCCAAGATGGCAAGATGATTCTAGGAGACTCTCCCATGAGGGAGGTCACCTGGAACAACCAGCTGCTGGGAGCCCCACAGGCACTGTACGCTTGGGAGCAAGGCACTACCTCTGGATGCTGCTGCTCTTGGCTGCCTGCAACCCATCTCTAAGCCTACACTCACAGCTGGGTTTCTAGGTCCATTTTGGACCACAGAATCCAGGCAATGAGGAGCAGACACTGGCAGGTTTGGGTGAAAGGGTGACTCAGACAGAGGTGGGGAAGCTACTTCCTCCATCAGCCTCCATCAGCCCCACGAAGCCAAAGGGCCAGGCAGGCAGGGCGAAAGCTCAACATGAACAAAAGGCTAAAGTATTTGCTGAAAGTCGTCCCACCACAGCGCAAATGCAGTCCCACCCGCCCCATCCCCTTCTCCCACAGCCTGAGGAGGAAGCCTTGGTACCTGTTTATTCTTTAGGTCAAGGGAGAGCTCATAATCGGAGGCAGCTGCATGGGAACACGAGGCCGTCCCTTTGCTGCGCTGCACTCTCACTGGGGAGCCCGTGTGGTGGAGGCTCGCCTTCTGCACCAGAGGGGAACACCCCGCTGCCTGCTCTTCTTGGAGCTCCGCATGCTGGGCTTTTAGCGTCAGGGTGTCGGACCTGCCTTCCTGGCCACTCTGTCTGCCGGCCTCCTTCGGATCCTCCGTTTCACACCCGGCTTTCTTGCTTGTGGAACCGCTGGGATCGTCACTGTGAACAAAACGCAACGTTTCGCTTTTTTTATTTGTTTATATTATATTTGATTTATGATCATGTTTATTGTTGTTCCCTATACTCGTTCCCTGAGCTGCATTTTAAATGTCTGGGGAGCCTGGGCTGTCAGGGGTCTCCTCCAGTGATGGGTCAGGACTCGAGGCTGATGCAGCCAAAGCTCTGATGCCTCCCTCTCTAAGGGCAGGCACCCCTGTATGAATCCTGTGACTCCAGGAGCTGCCTGGCTGCCTCTGCTCCAGGTGCTGCAGTTGGAGGAGGTGGGGAGCCAAGGAGGGTGTAATGGCCTATGGACACCTCTCCTGCCCTCTGGAGCAGCTGGCAATCACCCCTGTGCACTTGCTGCCTATTGCTCAGCATCTCTCCCGAGTCCCATCTGGCCTGGAGCCTGGATCCCAAGGAACCAGTTTTCCCTTGGAGTTTCTAAGGGCATGTGGGAAATGGGGCAGGGGTGACTGAACGTTGCAGAGTTTCCAGAGAAACTCTTGCAGAGCTGAGAATATAAAGAGGCAGCAGAGCCAGCCAGCCCTGAGATGCTGACCCTTTAAAGAGCATCTCCAATACAGCCATCGCAGACTGCAGAGCTTCCATGAAAGAAGCTGCCTCTTTCTGACCCACAAATTCCTTTGCCACTGAGATCTTGTGGAGAAGGGAAAGTTTTCTTTTCTCCTGTCAGCACAGCAGCAGTTGTGTGAAACCAGGGCCTGACAACAGTGCACTCTGAGAGAGCTGACATCTTGCTCCAGGCAGGATGGGATTAGCATATGTCTAATCCACTGAAGTGATGAGGAAGTCTGTACTTAACCCCTCTTGCCAAGTATATTCCAAAATCATCTGATTTCAAACAAGATTTTGTTATTCTGGGGTTCTGTTTGAACCATGAGAGTGTTTGTTCATTGTTACCTCAGCCTCCTTCCTGTGGCTACAGAGGAATACTTTATGATTTCCAAGATCGTTTGAGCCTACGTGGACTCTGGCTGCTACTGCACCATGTGCATCAGACACAGTTCCACTGTTCCATTGGTTTCCAAGGGATGAGCATTTAGCTGGGAACAACATCCAGTTTGGAAATAATTACTATGGAACCAATGCATTTAATTTCACTGAAACCAAGGATGTGTACTGCCTCCCATATTTAAACACTATTAAATTATTTAATTCACTTCTGAATCATATTTCTTTCTCTTGGTTTTGCTCCACATAAAACCAGTTCTGCTACCAACTAGATAATAAATCATTTTATGATTGGTGTTGATGTCAGAGCAAAAAGAGGGAAATTAGATATGATTTTCTGTAGTGCCCAAATTACTTAGAAGCATTTAAGTCTCATTTTCAAAAGTGCTGTAAGCCCTTAAGAGTCCACATCTTCTAACTGTAAATAGACTTTGCCTCCTAAGCCTCAGAGCACTTTGGCACACTTACTACTACTTTAAAAGGAAGTTTATTCTCTCCAATGGCAGCTTTTCTGTTCAATAGATTAACAATCAAATTTAGAAATATTCCCACAGTTTCTAAGAGAGCTCCAAGTCTGATGAGCCAGAGATTACCACAACATCAGAATTTAGGAAGATGAAGGACTTAAATTTAGAAAGTTTCTTCTTTTATACATATGCCTGTAGTCACTAGTGAGACTTAAATAAATTCATGGAAGAAACCAGTCTCTTACATAAATGCTATATAACCAACTTTGTCAAAGAGTATTAAAATGACGTCTTTGCATACTCATCAGTCAGGAAATACATTAAAATGAGGCATAAAACTGTTCTTTTAGGTTGAACACCTTATAAAAGTTGACATTGTTCTATTCTTGATGCTACACTTTTTCCTACACCTAAAGATATTTTTAACTCTTAATTTTAACTCTGTTCTACGTCCATCCACATTGCAGGAAATCTTACTAAAGGAATTTTTCCTTACAGATCTCACTGTACCATTTTTATTGGCAGCTCCTGTTCTATCCATTCTGATTTTAACCAACAGAGCAGCAATTTTTATCCTCAGCCTAAGGGACAAGGGGACATAGATTTGATCACATTTTCATTGAAGTGCATGGCAAAATCTTCCCGAGTATTTCAGTGGGAACTGCACTGTACCCTATAAAGCAATTTCAGTTAGATGCATAAGCTCTCATTCAGCAAGACACACACTCCAAATTGCTCTGCTGAGCCAAGGCCATGGTGCCCAGTGTGCTATGCAGAGCTTCTTTGGGGCAGGTCAGGGCCCGAGGCAGTCGGGTGGAGACCTCACCTTCCCTTGGCTTCCCTTGCAGCCTGAATGGACTCTAGACGCCAGCACATGTTCCCTGACGTGATGCTGCTCTAAGCACTGGCACATACGCTTAGCTGTGTTTTTCCAAGGACTCCCCTGGCTGCTCTGGCTAGAACGTGGAGTGTGTGTCAGGGTTTGCAGTGCTCAGTCCTGCTGCTCTGTAAGGAGGACATCACCTCTGGTGGGTGCATCTCTCTGCTTGGTTTTCTGTCACACACCCTATACAGCCTGAGTGAGTAACATTCACAGTGACAGGATATCCTGCATCCTCTGCTAATATAGAAGTAAAACTAGCAGGCTTTGTAGAACCACAGACTAACCTAGGCTGGGAGGGAAGGCTGGAGGTCTCTCCTCCATCTCCCTGCTCAAAGAAGAGCCATTTTCAGACAGATAAGGTTGATCTGGGCCTTTTCCAGGCAGCTCTTAAATATTTCCAGACATGAAGGTTCCCCAGGCTCTCTCCCCAGCCTGGAGCCATCAATCCCTGCCCCACCAACACTGTAAGAGTGCTGGTCTCGAGCCCTGCCACAGCTTTCCCCTTTATGTGGCCATGGACTGCTTGATCTGGACCCTGAAGACTGACTCCCTAACTAACCCTTGGACCTGCCACATCACCATAGACCTACTGATGACTGGACAGTGTCTGACCCTAGGTACCCTCACCAGACCAAATTCTGACCCTGGCCAGTGAGGCACACGGTGTTGGACCAATCTAAAATGCTCAAGAAGCCTCCTTTAACCTCATTAGGCATTTAGGTTATTCCTCAAGACACAGGAGGGCCCTAAGACTGCAAGGACTATTCAGCCACAGACGTGTGAGAAGCACCATCAGCCTCAGCACTGCTCTCCAGGGCATCACTGAAGCCCCTAAAGACCCTGTGCTGGGATAAGGACATCAGGTAAGCACACATACACATTAACCCTGCCTTCCTCCTCCATGCGTGCTCCCAGCCCAGTGGATACAGCCATACAGAACGGACTGTGCTTATGCGTGGAATTTCCCCAGGGTCAAAATTCGGTCAAACCAAAATCAGATTCCACTGGAGCACTCAAAGGCATTTTTCAGCTAGATGTTTTTATGCTAAATATAAACTTTTAACCCCAGGTTGGTTTGGCTGTTGTGCTGTCCAGAATGTGATAGCAAACACTCTTGCTGAAGTGGGAATAGTTTCTACATGTTCTGTTGTGGGAAAAAAGGGATAAAAAATGGCTGAACCATTTTTAAGTTTTTTTAGTGTGAAAAAATCTGGGAAAAAGAAAAAAAAGGCAGACCTACTTCACCTTTGAACAAACCTGGGAAATTTCATCTTCAGCAGTAAACTTCAGTGACTTCTTCTTACAAGAAGTGGAAAAAACAGGTAAAGACTGATTTTGCTTGGCAGTCTGAATGTTACCATTATAGCCCTATGGTTCCATTTACCAAACCTGTATTCCTCCCAGGTTTACTCCCATCTTCAACCTGCTTCTGAGGAAGGGTTTTGGGAAGGCCTATTCTTTGTTCTCCAGTAGCAATGACTGATGAAGCCCCAAATAAGAAATAAAATACGCTGCTAAAGATCAAAATTGATGCTACAGTGAAATAAATTAAAACTTAACAATCCTGACATTTTCCCTGTGTCCCAAGTGACACCGTTGATTTTCATTGGTAGGACACAGATTTTGTTAACAAAAGAAGGCTCAGGATCTACTATAATCACAGTAACAAACAGTAAGGAAAGTAAGTAGGGCAAGGATAGAAAGTATAGCATGAAAGATCTCTGGGGAAAAAAAAATGATTAAGCAACTTAGGGGGATTCACTTGCTTTCCCTTGGTCAGTAGGCAATCAGACTCCCTGGCTGTGGGATGAAGAAAGGGAATGGAGCTATTGCACATTCTGTTTCTTGGATGAGAAGATTGGCCTAACCACTTGTAATAATTAAAAGTCCTATGCAGAGTCTAAGGTGTGAATCCCGAAGTCCCGGCCAAACTCCAACTAGGTCAGTTTAGTTCTGAATCCCAGCATCACCCCTGCAGTTTGAGCTGTAATCGGTGTTCTTTACTTGCTGTCCTCAAGTGTCATATGCCACCATTACTCACAGCTTTTACAGTCATGCTATCAGGTAGGGAAGGTTTGTCATTTCTTTGAATTCTGTCTGATTCAAAGTTGCAATATTAATGTAAATCACTTGCAATCAGATAAAAAGGAAGACTACAAATTCAGCTGTTCTCTTCTTCCTGGGTGTTCCTACATGGCTTTTATGGCCCATAACAAGAAGCCCAGTCGCTGTTACAGACAGATTCCATCTGCTGTGAAAAGCGTCTCTCGTGCCTCAGGTGTGTCTGTTTGCACTGCTGACTTGATACGCCTGCTGCAGACACAGCCAGGTTTGTCAACAGCAATGGTGACTACAGACCGTCTGACTCAGGGCTTATATAAAATACACTCCCCAGTCTAGCATTTCACAACACGGATATCAGGGTTGTCAGCTGAATCCCAGTGTTTGCTTCAAAAAAGCAGGATGGTGAAAAACCTCTCACTGGGACAATTCAGCTGGCATCTGTAAATATTTTTATTTAGCACAAGTATGTAAGACTTCTGATACTTAGCTTTTATGTGCAGGTTTCTCAGGAAGATTTTATACAAGGATTGGAGTAAGGGAAGGATGAAGGGAGAGGATAGAGGAGAAATGGTATTATGGTGAGGGGTTTTTATTACCCTCTTTTTCTCCCTCCCTGCTCTTTTGGAAGTGTAAAGACCAAATCAGTGACAATAAATTACCAAGCCAGAGAAGCCCATATGCCCATTTCTAGCAGTATCAGCTCCTCATGTCTGCACAGAGCTGTTGTGTCACTGTCTGTCCTGGGAGAAATAAGACTGCTTTGCACTTGCTACAGCATCTGGATGTTGCACTTCCTTGCATACTCCTCATCACCTCCTTGCTCCTGGATGGAAATACATGTTTCCAGCTGGGCGAGGATCTGTGCTTCTAATTGACAGCTGTGGAGATGAACCATGGTTATCTATTGGATCTTGACTGTCAGACTTAGACATTTCCATACTTCATGACTTGAGAAACAACAGGCAGCCCCCTCCCCTCAGACATTTCGAGGCGATTTCAAGGCAGACCTGCAGGCAGGAACACAGAAGTTGGATGCTCCAGACATTACATTTCATTGCACCCCTGTTAAATACCAGAATCAGTTCATGGCCTAAGAGTAATTTTCAGAGCTCTCAGAAAAGTGTTTGCAGGGTAGCTGAGTGACTAAACAGGGCTCAAGGGCCTGAAGTGCTACTCTTCTCAAGGACAATAATGTTAGTCCTGTAAGAAATTAAAACTGAGCTTTCTCACTGATCACTCCAGAGCTACAGAGCTCCCATGTGGTCACCACACAGAATTCAGCTCTTTGCGCCTTCTCTCCCTTTCCAAGAAGAAAATATTTTGTAGATAAATAGAAGTACTTTTGTTACAAAGTAACAAAAAATAGCAGTGGCACCTCTGGATTTGGTGAGTGGTTTACAAAACCAGTCGCTACAGAAGGGGATGTTCAGATGCCCTGTTGCCAGGTACAGTGGTTATGCAAAAAAGGTCTGGCTAATCACACAGAAGGAAGCTATGGCTGTGAGGTGTTACAAAAGTCCTGCAGAGCCTTATCTCAGCTCTTTTTTGTGTCCGTGTCACTCCAGGAGAAGACCATATTTTTGCTTCCCATGTATAACTTACCAAACGCCTTCTGCATGGTATTCAAGGTCAGTGAGCAGGACTGTGACCTGTAACTGAGGCAAAAACTATATGGACTAGTTGTGAAAGACCACAAAAATTTATGCATCCATTTCACAGAGCTCCTTATGAGGATTGGTTGGTTATTGTACATATACTGTTCATAAATTGCTGTAAGTGATTAATGGCCTGATTAATTGCCTCTCATGGCCTTATACGAGACTTCAAAGCTTCAGAGATGTCAGAACAAAAAAACCCTACGAAGTGCCATATGGAGAATTAGAAAAAGAGTTCACTAGCTAATGCCAGTAGAATGGAGTCCAGACCCCAGATCTGCAAGAACCTGTGCTCCCTCTGTCTTTCCTGAGCTTCCCTGCTCAGGAAAAAAAATCAACTGCTGACTTAGCAGGGTCCAAAGTGCCTTTTTAATTTATTTCATTTCAGTGTTCCCTGAGGACACCCATGACATATGGTGAATGGGTTCATCAGAATTCAAATTAAAAAAAAAAAGGCTGAGAGAGGCTTGGTAATGTATTATGGGATCTTTTCAAGGTTTAGAGATTTCTGACATGCAGGGGGCCTGAGTGCAAAAGAATTGCTTCTGATTTGCTTAAAAGTTCAGGTTTTAGGGTGATTTGGAGGCAATGCTCTCTGGGAGCCTGCTGAAACTGATGAAAGGCAAAAGTCTCTCCTGCCAGAAAGGCAGGGAACTTGGAACTTGATCTTGGCAAATCATCCCCTGCCAGCCAAGCTGCAGCTTTCTCAGACAGTCTCCCTCAGCAAAGACAAATATAGGAACAAGATCCTGATTTTGTCTACATTCACGTAACACCTTGCAAAGCAGTGGCATCAAGCCATCTTCTCACACTAGTTTTACCCAAGAGGAATTAATGGTAATTAGCCAAGCTCATTACCCATTCCAGAATATATTACTTGTTTCATAAAAGGTCTGGAACCCACACCTGTAAAATAGATTTGACAGTATTGTACAGTAAATATATTGGAAATCAATTAAATTTAACATCCTTTAGCACAGACTGAACCAGGCAACATCTTTTCAGCATCACTTGAAGCGGTTTCGGTGAGATGTACATTAAGCAGACAGAGAATGTAATAATACTAGCAAGAGCCTCCTGTCCCACAGGGACCAACATGCCAAAGTCAGGGCCTTCATTTCAGATTTAGTCTTTAAACTTGATCCCTGTGTGCTGTGTAATTCCCACAATGTTGTATTGTGCCTTTTCCTATGGAACAGCACTACAGGAACTAGAGGCTTCTGAAGCAGCCCATGCCCTCCTGGTGCAAAGATGATTGTCCAGGTGTCAGACTGGGCTGGCTACCTGTCGGAAGGCCTGGCTCTCCATGATGGATTTCAGCCCCCAGAGGACTAAGATCTCTGCTTTTCCGTGAGGACAGAGGCTCCTCCAGAGGGTGGCTTGGAATAGCTAAGGCAGCTCCCACTTTATGAGAAGTGGTGTTCATGGTGCAAGGCTGGCTGTGCTGGGTGGTGTGGGTGGCTGTCATAGTTTTTTTCTGATAGTTCCTACATGTGTCTGGGTGACACCTCAGAATGGCACTTGGGCCACCTCTTTGGCACACCCCTCTTTCCTCTTCCCATCCATGCCTCCTGTTTCACCAGCTGCAGGAGCACGAGGCTCAGCCTAGGAAGTGGAGCCCCTTCCTGAGCTGCCTGTCTCACCTCGGGGCTGGGCACCCCGGGCTGGCTGCTGTGCTGTCTCTGCAGGTTAGACACAGGTCCCACAGCCTGTCACTGTAGACAGGGTTTCTTGTGGCTGCTTCAAACAGGGCACCTGTGCTCCACTGAGGTGTGAAGAGCACCAAGTGGACACTGAAGCCACAGGAGGCCCTGCTCTGCAGGGTTTAATTACTTTTATTTTAACCCCAGACCTCTCTTGCCTCTGCGATGTTTGGTAAACACGACCTTTTAGAGAAGGAAAAAGCAGATGGCATCCTGCATTAGTGTAACTGCCCGCTCAGCACCCCGGGAAAGAGAAACTTGGCTTCTCAGCAGCAGTCTTTCTGCCACTTCGAGTCAGATCTCTTGGCTCCTCATCCCTGAGGCAGGTTTGAACATCACCAAATTCGCTGACAAAAGCCTGCCGGTGCAATCATGCAGAAGATAGAATTTCACTGCTAAAATGAGATGAATTCAGGGCTGGGAGGCAGTAGAGTCTCTACGAGGCAAGGAAAGCTTGCATGTTCCTCAGCCCATTGCTCTCCTAATCCAGCAGTGAGCTGGGTGAGGGACACAGCTCTTGGCATTTATAGACCTAGGCAAGGGCTTCTGCAGTTTTCTTTTTCCACCTGTTGTGATGGACTCTAGGTTGGATTGCACCTCTGGGTTCCTTCCTAAGCCATCAGATAATTGATTTGTGAAGGCTGTGAGTGAACCACTTCACAGGAAGATCTTGGTGTAACTCAGATAAATTTTGTTTCTATTCTTAAGTAGCTCAGCTATTTCATCTCTTGTGATTACTGCAGCCCAGTAGAAGGTCACTGCTTGTGTCAAACCAAGCAGAAGGAAGCCTGGTTCTCCTCAACACAAAGAGTGACAAAGCCACAAATCACCATCCTCCTCAATACAGACAATCCAAACAGTATTCACCAGCTTTAGGAAATCGGATATTATCCAGATTTTAATTTTGCCTCTGTGCTCAGATCTAGGGGATATCTTGCATTGCCCTTTGGCTGAAGACCGAGATAGAAACAGCATGATGAGCATTCCCGCCTCCTTTCCCCGATGCAGTGACCACCCCCACAGCCTTATGCAGTAGGCACAAAGCTCTACTTTTCCAGTTTTTAACCTATTTTGTCTCTGCTGCTTCACTTACACTCTGATCCACTTCATGTCACATTTCTTCCCTCAGTCCCCATTTCTTTTTCTATCTTTTTCATTCCCATTTGGAAAACAGGATGACTTAGCAACTTACACATTTGGTCACACAAGCTCATGTTTCCCTAGGGCACCTCAACTTTTCTTACCTATGAGGAATGGAAATTATTCCTACCCCTATTCTCTGTTCTCAGATATGGAACTTTTGGGGCAAGATCATAAAAAAAACATCGAGTTTGCCTAGACTCAACCAATCTTACTGTGTTTTCGAGCAGTGTCCTAGCTGGTATTATAAATGGCTTTATTCCTGTGGATTGCAACTTCCTCAGTGGAGGATCTACCCCAATATGCTCTATTTTAGGACATTCTGTAACATTCTTATCAGATCCAGTTGTGCTGTAGCAGCACAGAGATACTTTTCAAAACACCATTCTGCACCATCCAGGTTTGTGCATCTTGACCTAGCACTCTCACATCAGTGCATTCTGGGAAGTCACAGGAATTGGTTCTATTTTGCCAATCACCTCCAAAGTCATGTGGAAAAAAGCACTAGCAGTGTATACAGAGCGTAGCCTGTCCCCATCTTCCCTCTTTCTGCTAAAGAGGGAATGAGAGAGACTACAGTCAGCCCAGATACACAGGCAACAACAGCAGCATCATGGCCTGCTTTCAGGAAAGCAGCACCATGCCAGTGTGGGACACGAGAAAGGTGACACACAACTCTAGTCACTAAGAAAAGCGTTTCCAGTGGGGTGATGGTACAACCTGTGCGTGGAAAGAACCAAAGTGCCAAGCAGAGATGGTTAAAAGTTAGTGGAACACACTTCCAAGTGACGTGGCCACACTTAGGTTCCTCAGTCTCATAAGAAAAATCTCACTGAACTCAGGTCCTGTTTATGACACTTTTCTTCAGGATGTTTTCTCTCAGAAGATGAAATAGTCTCTAGCTATTCCGCAGTTTTTGAACTGGTGAGGTTACAGTCAAAAGTACCTCCCTTTTTCACATGTACTCCCTCAGCTATCTACTTCTGTTTGCAGAAGCCAAACAGGATGGCCTGAGCAGCTGTACAGTGTGCTCCTCTTCAGAATTTCAGACTCTTCAGTTCTTCCTGAAGCCTATGAAAACCTGCCAGGGGCACATGCAAGAGAAGGAATTCTATTACACAGAGATGTTGTTCCAAAGGGAGAACTTAGTGTTTCTGAGCTCAGAGCCTGTCCCATAGGGGTGACCAGAAGATGAACCTTCACAGGAGTGAGTTAGTGCTGCAGAGCACCAAAAAGACAAAAGACCTATGGATTGACATCACACTACAAGAACATGTGTAATAAAAGGCCACAGTCTCATTGTGTCACTGCCAAAGAATGCTGGCATGAACAGGATTATTCCAGCCAAGGGACCTGCTCATTTATCTCCTGCGCATATGTTCTTGTTCCCTGCAGTTCCTTCTTTCATTTACGCTATTTTTATCTTCCTGCTTTTGCTTCTTCTTCTCTCCTGTTATTCTTCTTCTCTGTATAGTATGTTTGCCATCCATTTTTCTTACAGTAGCACTGTTACATTTGTTGGGATGAGCCTGTCTCCCTTTTTTTCTCCTTGACTCTTTTTTCCATCTCTTTTCCTTATCTGTCTCTATCTTTTAAGCCATTAACAAGCACGTGGACAGAGGGTCCACAGAAACCACATGTCAAGCTCAACAGAGCACACCTTAGTGTACAAAAGGTCTGGAATGGCTCAGTTTTGGGGGTGTGTGCATCTTGACTGATGCAGATCAGGTCAGATGACATTAGCAGAGGATTAGGATGAATGGTGTGAGCTCCACCACAGTCCATCTGCTATTATTTTACCAACCGTCTGTGCCCATTTTCCAGTGCTAGATACAGGACGATTTCCAAGGCTGGCATAGTTTCTTCCCGTGCATGTCTGTAGCATTATCACACAGGAAACACAGGGTAGAGCAGGTGTTTATGTTGCATTCCCCTGGTATCAAAAAGTTGCCATGGTATGGGCAAGGAATTCTTTGCAGTATAGGAGAGAGAACATGAGGATCATTTGCAAGCCAGAGTGAATTGCCTGGTATTAATGCCACTAACTGATCTCCACAGATTATGTTGAGAGTGGCTCCCACAGCTGTAAGGTTGTCTATGATTGATCCCTTTTCACACATATTACCATGGCCCAAGAAATAGCAAGCACTGGCACATGTGGGAGAAGAGCACTTGAATCCAAGTCTAAATTCCTCTAGGGCAGGACCCATGGAAGTGACAGGAGCAACAGGGGAAAATAAAGAGCTGGAAGAACACGTGGCCAGGCAATGGCTGGATACAGCTTCAGACTCTCAGAAAATGTGTCTGATAGGCATCTTTGCAGTTTCAAAATAGGATACTTAAAGAGTGTTTTCTTCGGCCTCTCTCTCCTAGTATCTTCCACCTTCCTGAAGAAAGGTGTTGATTGAGGGAAGCAAAGCAACCAATGTGACAGGGAGACTCCAGATTCCACCAGAAATATTTTTTTTTCTGTTGAAGAGCCAACGAATTCCTCATTTTACTTCCCCACCCTCATGCTCTCTACAATTGCCTGCAAGTAGCTGCACCAGCTGCTGGAGAGGAGCAGGGAAATGCCTGTGTGGGAGAGAGTGCCAAATGTCCTGGTGAAGCTCCTCTACAGGACTGAGATGCTGCATCTGAAACTGACCTCCTGTTTCTTTGGATATTTCCAGAAAGAGCCATTCTTCCCAGGTCATAGTACCAGAAGATTTGCCAATTATACCTCCCTGTAAGAAATTCCCAAGGTTGCTGGTAACTATGATGTTAAGGATGTGCTCTAAAATATTTTTTGCTTATAATTCTAAGTGTTTCAATATTTGCCCTAAATCTACATTCACTAAACAGCTTTGTGATTCTGGACCTAGGCTCCTGCAAAGAAACTGAAGCTGCTAGTCCTCACTGTACGAAACACCCCAAAAAAGTGAGGAATCTGCTCACTCCCCAGCTTAGGAAGAGTTCAAATCTGGGTCTAGACATTATTCTTGTCCCACATCTTTGTGTCAGACTGAAATCAAAACTCTGAAAACTGTGAGCTGGGGGAATAATTTTGTGAACTTTGCTGACCCATCTCTGCCTGTTTGCAGCATCCCTGCAACCTCCAATGGTACTATCTGGAACAGGATTATTAAGTCTATGGGGAGGGAAGAATAAGAAGTAGATGAGCTGTTAAGAAGCAGAAAAAAAAATCTTCTCTTTATGCCCGTGACCTCAATAAGGAAAAGAAATGAGAAGCACAAGCAGGATGTGCTAGCAAAGCAGAAATGTTGCTCAAACTTATGTGTGTTTTCAAAACCAGTGCTGTGGAGGACTTTAGGGCGAGTGAAAGAAGTCAGACTGATGAGCTCTGTGTATGGTCATTTGTCCTCAGAGTACACAAGACCATGGGTGTAGGGGCTTGCTTTGCACTGGCATGTCCACATCCTGCTAAGATTGACTTGGAGTCTTCTTCATTAAGAATCAGAGAAGAATTTAGCCTCCATGGTCCACTAATTGCAGGAACATGCACTTGACACTGCCAGCTGGGGGCCAATCAGGCACAGTTGTTAGGCTTGTTTAAGTGGAAGGTTATAGATCTGATTTGATACGGACTAGAATCATCATCATGTTTCACACCTGAGCCAAAGCCACGAAGCAGCTCTGAGCTGAAAGGAAGCACTGACCTCCAGATCCTATATACAATATCATGCTAGCAATCTTAAATCAGAAATTATAATTTCCCATTTCAAGAACTGGATTTGCATTTGTCCTGTCAGGCAAGGTCAGTCTTTCACACGTTGTGATAAAATGTTGAGTAGCTCCATTGTTTAACTGTAATGCTTAAAGAGTGATGGATACCAGTGGAAAATCATAAGTGTCCAACTGTTTATCAAGGTACTTCAGTCATGTCCAGAGGCAGCATCCACTTGGGGAGTGGTTCAGTTCTTAACAACTTCGTGGGCCTCAGCCTTAAGGAACATTGCATTCACAACCCAGACAAGGTATTGGAAATTTCTCAGGAGAATCTAACTTTTAGAGGACCTAGAGTGATCCAGGGGATCCAGAGAGCTGTAGCAGGAGGAGAGATGCTGATGGGCTACAGCAGTGGGGAGTCAAAGAGGGATGTGACTGTGCAGTGGATAATATTCATAACTCCTTTGTGTCAACATCTTCCAGCAAGGCTTCACAGGACAAAGAACAAATGCATGTACAATGGAAACAGAGAGTTCAGGTAAAGAGACGTGAAGAGTCAGAGACAGAGATGTCCAGAAGTAAATGAAAGCAGATTTTGGGCTTTAAGTGTGTGCTGCTGAGGGTGCAGCATACTTATGCAGCTCAGAGAGCCAGGAAGAAAGATGTTTGAAGGTTTTGTTTGAACAAACTGTCCAAAATCTGTCCATCCACTTATCAGCCTCCTACATATAAAAATGGAGCAACAAGCACCAAGGACTTTTTCCAGCAAGAACACACATTTTCTTTTCAGTACTTTGGTAAGTCACAAGTGGGGCAAGAAGGAGTTTCTCCAGAAATGCAAGGAAGGCTGGCTTGGAGAAGTAGCCAATGGTTCACATGTCTCTTTACTACTAACTGGTGCCAGGAAGCAGCCAGTCTGTTATGGTGACTAATCCAGCAGGCACTTTAGAAATGAGTCCACAGCTGTTCAAACTATAAACTATATTGAGTTATAATTTCATTGGTCCACAATCATGAAGTAAACACTTTGCCAGTGGCACTAATCATGTTTTAACCCTGATCTGAGCAGCAGTCTCCCTACTGGAAAGTGTGGAAAATATGAACAGAGCTTGTCCAACTTTTCCAAAGATGTTTCAGATCCTAGCCCTTCTTCTCAGTACCCATCCAAGCTCTTCCAGAAGACTGCTTCCTCTTCCTGAGAGAACTCTGTCTCCTTTGCCTTAAAAGCAGGTCAGGTCTCATCTGCACATCTTCCACAATGCTTTGGCACTCCAGTGCTATTCCCAAGTCCATTACCAAAGCAGACCTGCCCCTGATGCTTAAAGTTTTCTGCAGAACTTTTCCCATCACAGGAGGAGAGGTGATTTTCTGCTGATTTCCTATTCAGCACCACAGAGGCAGACTCCGAAAAGCCTATGAAAGGCAACTGAATGAATATACTGTTCCCTCCAATTGTGACTCCGTCATTTCCTCTCATTACTCTAATAGAAACAAATCTTTCTCATCTCAGCCCTATTACCTCACACAAAGGAAAATGGTATGTAATCCTGTTAGAACTGGGCTGCTGCTGGACACATTTTAAAGTCATTGTTCTGGGATGCCAGTCTCCACTGTATGTGACTGGGAGAAGTGGGAAATGCAATTACTAGGCTATTCAAATCCCTAGAATGAAACCCTGCCATTAATAGGCAAAAGCCAGCAAGAAAAAGAGCCGTTGCTTTATGAAATTACAGGGTTTGGCTAAATTAGAGTCTAATCAGCACCTCAGTAAAGGAGCAGGGTTAGCTCCTGCTGCCATCCCTGGAGTTTCTTCATGTCACTCAACCTGATATTTGGCATCCCCAGTGGAAACCCAATCTGCAAGATGGCTTACGGTCATGAAGCCAGTGGTGTACAAGTCCAGTGGAGACAATGGTGAAGGATTTACACTGTCCTTTGATATGGAAAAGACCTCAGAGTTCAGCAACAGAAATCTGCCTGCTGCTGCCATCACCTCATCTTGTACTTTGGCTCTGAGCTTTTTGGCAGAATCTGGGATCAAATCTGTCTCTTAATATTCATGGCCTACAGCTCCAGTTTTGCTAATTGTTGGTGCAACCCAGCTAAGCAGCCAGGTGGGAAATTTGCATTGCTAAACTCATGGAGCTGCAACTTCCCCGCAAGGAATTCACACGCTGGAGGAGAGAAGGGGGCTAGCTCTGCTTGTGGCAGTCAGTGAAGCAAAGCAGAACAAGATGAGTGGGAATAATCTCAACCGCCTCATTGAGCTGGCTTCTGTTGAGTGCTTAGACACTGACATGTTCCTAATCATTCCCATCCATGTGAAGCCAAGGCATTTTTAGCTGGTAGCAAAGAGACAGAAATCTTGCCAAGAAATGTTAGGAAAGACCACACAAGAACAACAATGACCATCACAAACCACAAGCAGAGAAACTTTTGTCCCAGATTGTTCCTAGCAGTCAACCTCCTACTGTTATTCCCTGCATTTGCTTCTCTTCCTGCCCCTCTCTTGAGCTGCTCCTGCTGGTCTCTCCTGCAGTCAGGCATCCACTCATCTCACTGTTTTGGTGTCCTTCCCTGTCTTCCCCTTCTCTGCTGTGTGTTACCTCAGTCTCCCAAAGGATTCCTGCTGAGAACAGAACCATTCTTGCAGGTTCCAAACAGAAGGGATGTGGGCTGAGGTACGGCTCCAGCTAGAGAAGGAGAAAGCAGCTGATCACCACTGGAGTCTCCAAGTCCCTTGAAGAGCCGAGAGTCACTTCCCTGTTTATGCTCTTTATTAGTCCCTATTCTCTTTAATCGGCTTAGACTGATGAGCCGAGGCAGCGGTAGGGATCAGCCAGGCTGTTTAATTAAAGGATTGCAGCTCAGCCTTGCAGTTTGGGGGTTTGTGTAAATGAGCTGCAAGTACATTATTTAATCTGCTGTGCAGAGAGGAGTTGGGGCATTAATGAAGCAAATTCTAATTAAAACTAGATAGCTGATGGTTATTAGTGGCATCAGTTCTGACAGGATTTATCTCATTTAGGGAAACCATCAGGAAGGGGAAAAGAGAGAATAAACCCAAGCTGGTTTATCAGAATTCACAACAGCACCACTTGTGACTGGCTGTCCGTTCAGTGGCACTCAGAAGAGCCGCACAGGGAGCCCCAACATACCAGGCTCTCCCACCAGGAGCCCTGATGAGCTTATTTAGGGATATGCTTGGCTCACCCAGGAACTGATTGCCTATTCAGGCTGTCTGACCCACATATTTCAGTCTTGATTGACTCTTGTTCTGCTCTGGTTCAATCGGGAACCTGTTCATGATTTGAGCAAGGTGACAGACTCTGTAAATGATCTGATGAGCTTCTCCCAGCAGCCTACTGAGCCATTCCAGAACACCATATGGATATCAGCTCTATGCTGACTCTGTGTTTTTCCCTCTCTGTCATTCTTTTGCCTTCCTCACTGCATTGTATATGTAACTTCGGACATGAAGGAAGCCCATGTCTGACTGCAGGACCTGGCAGGGACTAGAAGATGTTTTATGGCCAGCATAAAGCTAACTGGTGAGTTTAATAACCCTCTGTGCCTATTCTCACCTTCAAATACCCACGGTGGCTTCAACCATCTTTTTCTCTGCACAGAATACTGTGTCACACACGGACAGATTCAGGACTGCTATTGGGGTCTGGAGGCATTAGAAAAGGCAAGAACATGAGAAAATCTGAGGAACTAAGTAAGGAATGCATGAGGCCTGCAGTGTGGGACAAGCTACAAAAGGCATCAAATGGACAGGCACAGATCAGTACAAGAAGCCCAGATCCACCATGCTATAGGGGTCATGGTCATTCATCCCCAGTTCAGGATTTCCCGGCTCAGACTGGTCTTTGGATGCAATTTGCCAAAGTTGTTAAATTACTGAAACACATGATCACTTCTTCAATTTACCTGTCAAACCCCAGCAGAAGGAGGGCAGGCAAACTCAGGCTCAAGGGATAGGCAGGACCTTTGGGGGTCACCAGGACAAAAGGAAGGCCTGACAAAGAACATGACAAAAATGATCCTAGAGCTCAAGACTGTAGCACTGACAGCCTTGTAGAACAACAACATTCTAGAAACTAAGGGAACTGATCAGAAATAAGATGGAGGCTGGGACAAGAATGGGGCAGGGTCAAGGGTAAGGGTATGAAGATAGAACACTATGGCAAAACTGAGCCTTTTTTGTAGACAAACTAGAGCACTTAAAATTCTCTCACTCCAGAAATCTAAGGCAGAGGTGGCTTTCCCTACCACAGAAATCTCCATGGTCTCCTCCTCTGTTGCCTCCTTCTCCTTGCCATCTCTCCATCTGCTGTGACAGGGCTGTCATGCAAATTTTACCAATGCTTGAAAGCCCTCAGCACAAGACTGATCATGGGGATTAACCCTTCCATCTTCATACACAGATGGGCAGGAGGGGTGCTGCTTCTTTACCCTGTCTCCAAGTGGGGACGAGCCCTACTTCTGAGCATACACACCCGCTCACCCCTGTTCTCTTCACAGTTGTCCAGCACTCACACTTTTTCTTGGAAGGAAATCAGAAACCACGGTCTTCTCCAGTGAGAAGGACAAGAGAAATTCCATTTTAAAAATGCAGTAGCCTCACTACTGCAATTCAGCTGCCCAGCTTTGTTCAAAGCCCTGCTAGAAACTCAGGCTTCTTACACAGGTGCCAAAGGTAAGATGTTAGCTTAGCAGTGTGATGAGAGAAATCTTTAAAGAGAAACCTCTTTGCAATTGTCAGAAGGGCGATAAGGCCTGGAAAAACAGAGTAGGTCTGTAGGATGTAGGGGTGGGAAGTCATGAGAGGAGAAGGAGATGGCAAGAACAGAGGGACAAGGCCAGGCATGGAAGCTAAATACAGTTTGTGCATCTCGAGTACCTCTGCAGCTCCTCAGACTCCTTGGTCCTGGCACTGACATCTTTCACTGCTGAGGGAGAGCTGAGAGCCGCTGGTGTCCCCACACCCAGCTGCAGCAGATACAAGCTGGTGATAGCTAAGAGTACCTGTGCACAGCTGCTCTTTGTGGCAGGCTCAGACCACCTGACACAGGCAAAAATGCTCCCCCCACCCTGTCTCAGGGTGTGAGACAGAACCCTGAGTTTGCTGGGTGACTTTTGCTGTACTTTAAAGGTTATAGTGTGTGTGTGTCCAGGAACCTCATAGAGCGACATAATTAATTTGAAGGAGAAGAGTGAAGCATGTGCATGTCAATGTCACATACAGTAAGAAGAGGTACAAGCATGAATGTGGGTTGATGGAAATAGATGTTTGAAGAGAGGCTGAAAAAACATTTTGTGTGTGTGTGTGAGTGGACGTCGGAGTGGGGGGTTGCAGGCAGTCACACAACAGTACAAACAGTAATCTCTGGGAGGGAAAAGCGAGGGACAGCAGTACTGGGAACAAGGGATGTAGGGGAGGATGGAAGAGGATTGGCATGTGTAATACATGAGTTTTGTCTGAGGCAGGAAGGTCAGTGATGGACGATAAGGAAGTAGAAAAAATAAAGGCCTTGCTTGCAACAATTTCCCACCTTGGTGAGGAGTCTGGAGATGAAGGCTTCTGCTCTGCATCAGCGGCTGGGCAACAGAACTGGTGTAAAACAGTTTCATTCCTGCAAAAAAAAACAAACCACAGTGGGTCAGTGTTCACTTCACTCTGCAGAAAGCTCAAGGGACAATGCCATTTCTAGAGTTGTTCCAAGGGGACAGTGACTCCCAGTGATGCTGAAAGAGCAGTCTAATTATTATATGAACATTTTTTACTCCAGTGTGGAGGGGAGCAGAGAGAAGGGGGCTGAGTTCTATTCCCTTACCTTACCTGTTCTCATGCTGATGTCAGCCTGTGGAGAATGGGGCAAAAGTGCACAAACCAAAAGTTCTCTTTCTAGCAGCATTTGTTTTGCAATCCCATACATCTCATGAAGAACAATTTTGTGTGTCCTTAATTTGATTTCTTCTGGGAAAGAAACATGTTCTTAGATGTTTTTTCTTACATATGTTTCCTATACATTGTGAAGTAGTTGATCTTTTCTTACCAGTGGCTAAATTACCTCTGCAGACATTTCTCGTGAAACCTCCCCAGAGCACAGAAATGGCCTTAGCACATCACTACTGGGCATTACCAGGAATGGTAGTGGAGAACTGACAGGACAAGCACAGGTGAGGGGGACTGAGACCATGACAAGAGAAAGATACCATAGAGGAGAAAAGCAAAACCCTAAGAAGTAAAAAACTTGAGCAAAACAGGAAAACAGTAGACAAAAAATGTGTTTATTAGATAAGAAAGACAAAAGATTTCATCCAAAGTAAGAAATCCTAGTGTTACAGAAGTTTTTTACACTGGGCTCTCATTTCCATTAGATAGGTTTATTGCAAGAAATCAGTTATGGTATTTGGTATCTTGAGCTTGGTGCCTCAAAAGAGGGACCCCAAACAAAGAAATCCCTGGACAATTATATCCTTATGGCTTAAACTTCCCATCCCTCACGCAACAGTCCAGGACAACAGCATTATTGGGGTCGGGGGTCTCCTTGCTCTTCGTTGGTTTGGTGTTTTGTCACCAAGTGGTTGCCACTTGCTCTTCTTCATATCCTCCTTACATCAGTTTCAGTGGAGGTTTCGGTCAGGTCTGTGGGCAACGTGTCTTGGTTTGGAAGGCAGGTGTCCGCCAAGGAAGGTGGGAACCTCCCTCGGAATGCAGGATATGGCCCCCTTCCCTCCGAATTATGATAACTTTGAAACTAAGGGGCTTTCAGGCAAAGATGTGAGGAACTTTACTAGTGCGTGTGACAAGGCAGGCAAGCAGCAGTGACCGCGGGGCAGCAGCAGCCAGGAGCAGCAGCAGAGCCCGGTGCCGGCCCCTCCCGGGGCAGCTCCGCTCCGGGCCGCCGCTGGCTCCGGCCGGGCACGGCCGCGGGCACGCCCCGCCTGCAGGGGGCGCTGTGGCGCGGGCCCGCCCGCCTCTCTCCCTCACGCGGCCATGGCGGGCGGGCTGGGCGAACGGCAGCGCGGGCTCACCCGGGACAGCAAGAAAGAGGTAGCAGAAGCTCGGAAGCTGTGGCAGGAGCTGTGGGGTTCCAGTGCAATGGCCGCTCCCTCAAGCGGAGCTTCACTCATGATAGGAGAAGGCAGCAGGAGGCGACGCCTTGCAGTGGTGGCGAATTGTCCCCACAGCAGCCGCAGCCTGTCTCCCCTCTGATGCTGACAGTGAGACAGTGAGAGACTGAGCAAGTGGTGGGATCGTATTTGAGTCTATTTTCAAGCAGGCTCGCACAAATACTCCAGCTCCTACATCCTATCACACTGCTCATTTACAAAGAAGCATTTGTATTGAAAAAGACCCTTAAGATCATGGAGTCCAACCATTAAGCCAACACAGCCAAGCCCACCGCTAAACCATGTCCCTTAGCACCACATCTACATGTCTTTTAACTACCTTCAGCGATGGTGACTTCGCCGCTTCCCTGGGAAGCCTGATCCAATGCCTGACCACCCCTTCAGTGAAGAAATTTTTCCTAATAACCAATCTTACCTGGGAAGCCTGACCCAATGCCTGACCACCCCTTCAGTGAAGAAATTTTTCCGATAACCTAATAACCTGGTGCAACTTCAGGCCATTTCCTCTTGTCCTGCCAGTTGTTACTTGGGAGAAGTGACCAACGCCCACCTGGCTACAACCTCCTTTCAGGGAGTTGTAGAGAGGGATAAGATCCCTCCTCAGCCTCCCTTTCTCCAGTGCCCTCAGCTGCTCCTCACAAGACTTGTGCTCTAGAGCCTTCAACAGCTACCAAAAAGAATCTTTTAAAAAACAGACACCCCACATTTCAGCCATTTCTAATCTAAACATTTACCTAAATTAACTACTCTGTTCTCTGCTTTTATTCAAGCAGCAGATGCACAACTTCAATTCCTAATTGCACATGAAGAAAGCAAACAAGAGGGAAAAAGAGGAAGGAACAAGGATGGACAAAAACCTAAGAAACAGAAGCTTATATATAGATGAAATGCCTCGCTAGTTAATTATCATGGTAGAAACACAAAGAAAAGTAAAAGGGAAACAGGGAAAGGAAGAGTGGTGTGAAGTTTCAGGACTTTAGGCTCAGTCTCCTGTGGGTGATTTAAGAGAAGAAACATCTCCCAGATCCTCATCAGAGAATCAGCACACTCTGAGCATCACAGCTGCAGTCAGCTCCTGACTCTGGTTCTCATGATTTCTTATGTGTGCTCAACACCAGCCTTGGGTGTTTTCTACTCAAACCAAAGTTGTCTTGAACCTCTGAGATCCCAAGATCTCTGGAATATTTGTTCCCCTTATGGACCACCACCAGATGTTGATCATGCCCACAGGCAGAAATCTGCCTCCAGGCCGTTTGGGATCCTTATGTCCCACTCCAGAGGCCATGACTCTCATGAAGAATCCACTGGGGAGGTGGCGAGGAGCAGACACTGCCTGATGGAGGTAAATAAATGAGTTGCACATGGGTGTTCCAAGCCCGTGCTGAAAGCTCTTCCCGTGACTGGAAGCAGGGAAGGTTACCTTTTTATTCCTATTAAATCCAAGTTCCCCAAATGCCCAGGAAGAGTTGGAGCTCTGGGACTGTTTGCACTCTTCTTTTACAGCTTGCTTCTCCTTCTTTTTTGTGCTCCCCAGGCATACACCACAGGAACTGAGTTGCACCGTGGAGACCACTTCTGTTCCTTTTCCTCTTTCTTTCCATCTCTTGATCCTGCACATATCCGATATTTTGCAAATCCACACCCTCACTTTTGCATCACAGCACCCAGACAGGAGCTGGGAGAGGGTTAACCTGTGGGAGAAGTTGATCGATTCCCACCCGAAGAGGCTGTGTGTCAGTTGTTATCAGGACAAAGCAGCTCTCATCTGGATGCAAAAGGCAAGTGTCCACTGCCACTTCTAAGCCTCAAGGAAGTGCTCCAGGAAAGCAACTGTCTTCCTAATGCTGTAAAGTCTTCAGGTAAGACATTATTTTTGTTGTTATGATTCAAGAGGGCCTGTCAGGATTGTAATGTCTGGTGGCTACCTGGATTTCCTCCCTCTGTGGTGTCAGCCTTTGCAAGTTTGAGGTTTAAAGCGAGACTTGAGATATTTAGTATCTGTCATAAGTCAGGATAATACTTTTCATGGTGGTTTGTTGTTTTTTGTTTTCCTTTCTATGCTTTCTTTTTGTTTTTAAACAAATCTTAACTTTATAAGCCAGAAAGGCTACATAACTTGAATATGCAGCCTCTGAGGAGTTAAACCCTAGAAGGCATGAGGCTTGTTTTAGCCTTTGAAAAACAGGGAGGGAGGCAATGTACCTTCATCATTACTTTGGAGTGTGGATCTGTAATTTTGTTTCTTTTTAAATACTTCTGGTAGGTGGCAATGGTTGACCAATTACAGGGGTAGGTCCAGGGCTTGCTTTTCTGCCTGTGTTTTTCTGTACATCCTCTGCTTTGCCTTCCTCTAACCACTGCAGAGACTGAAATTAAACACACACTATCATTGGCAGATCAGGCAGGTGATTGTGGAGATAGTTTGTCTCCATCTGCCAGGATACTGCTGAACAGGTCTGTTTCCAATTTATTGCTTTAAAAATGAACAAATTACTATCTCTTGGGCTGTACTCTAATGAACGCTTGGAAGGGAAAACCAGGAAGAAGCAAAGGTGTTCTGGGTGAGTTGGGTGGCACAAAAGAGGAAGGGGCTCAGGGAGAGGAGGAGGAGGCATGCTGTGGTAAGGTTTTCCAGCACTATGAGACCCATGTGTAGAGGAGCAGCAGAGGACAAGGGCAAGCACAGATGCAAAGGGAGGACTGGGAACAGCCTGAGCCTGTCAGTGCCTTGCTCCATCTAGCTGGGATGCACACTCCGGAGGCAAGGATTTGACAGTCCAGACCTATCTTAAATGCAGAGATAGCTTGGCCCAGTAGTTACCCATGCTGTCAATTGAAACACTAGCCCTCTCTCCTCTGAGAGAAAACAGCTGACTGAATTTTATTCAGATGTCTTTAACATTGCTCCTGACAAGAGGTATCCTCCAGCCAGCTGCCTACAGCCTCAGCAGGGGTATCTGTGAATGAACTGTCCAGCCACAGCAATTCCTGCTCTGTGATGAACTTTGGAGAGGCTTGTGCCCAACCTCCTGGCTAGCACAAGCTGTCTAGTCAGCTCAGGAGTTAGCTCTACCTTTCTGGCTTCTCAGAAAGTTGGACTGTGCTGCAAAGGGGCCCCTGATTCCTGCTGCCTTGGTCTTTTATCAATGGCTCCCAAGGAGATAAGCTTCTTTTCTCTTAAAAACTGGCATTGTAGAGGGAACAAGGACTGAGGGCCAAAAATTTAGTCTCTGTAGCTTGCACATCACAGGGCTAAAGGATGGCAAACTTTCCTAAAATTTCTTTGATGTCGTATCTTCCCTTTGGACAAGTGCCCAGGGCTTTCTGCTCAGTCAGTGTTGCCCCCTAAGCATCAGTGCCCAGTAGTTTAGTACTGATGAGGGCTGTCTTGAAATGGAGATGCCCCTCTGCTGAGAGCTGTGTTATGGTAAACAAACCTAACCCTCTTTTTGTTGTCCTGCACCCCCACAAAAGCAAACCCCCAGTCCAGACAGCATATGGAAAACAGTGGTGCTCCCTGCTCTCCAGCAGTCAGCTTTAATTAAACATATATCCTGTGTGGCCTGTTCCCAAAGATAAGGAACAGCTCTGTGTTTTTCTGCATGAATGATTTTATACTACAAGAAATACCAAAACAAGACAGAATGAAAATTGCTCTCACAATGAGTACACAGAGCATGCTTCTCTTTACCATGCTGCAACACCCCTGCATCCCACTGCTCTGGTCAGCTGTGTAGGATTGCTGACATGCTCCATAAATGAAGATCACTGGGTTCCCCAACTGCCAGTACTTACTAACCTCTGGGTTCTGATCCTTGAGCCCTACTGGCCTGCATATCCAGCAGCCTTGTCCTTGGCCCAAGCACACAGCAGTTCTCAGAAATCTGACAATGCTGAATCAAGCAATGTTCTATCAGCAAATAACTAGTCCATGCAGCCTTTCTGGTTTCTCTTTAAAACTCTGCCTTTTGAAGAAAAGCCAGAGACTTTGACCAAAAGTCACTGTTTGTAGTGCTGGATATCTCAGATTTCCTGGAGTCTTTTGCCACTTGTCTCTATCTTGCCTGGTTTTCGGATAGCTGCCAAGAGAGCAGATGGAGTTGCAGAAAATCATGGCCTAGCAAGGGAAGATTAAAGGCAGAAAGAGTCAAAGGAGAACTGAAGTCGTCTCAGATGAAGTTTTACTGGCTGTTACTTTTCATAAGATGAGCACTGGAGAACCACAAACAGGAACTATTTAGCAATGCTAAGTTAATGAAAGGCCAGTTGCAGTCTTCTGACTCCCCCAAATGTAGCTCAATGCTACCTCTGCCTACCAATGGAGCTGTGACACAACCTAGCTAAGGTTAGCTGCAGACCTTACTCCTTCTATCACCTCCCTCCTGTGATAGATCTATTTTTGACTCCAGTCAACCTGAGAGTTGAAGTGAGATCTCAAAAAGGCACTGTTTCCAAAAGAGTACTCTCTAACAACTAGGTGCTTCTCCCCACTTCTCCGCTCTTCACTGCAGAATACCACTAAAATTTTCTAGCTGTCTTAATGGCTCATCTCAGCTGTAGGGCATTAGACTGGGGTTTTGGAAGCAGTTGAGTATGGGCAGGGCTCATATTGTAAGGTAACATACATGATTAAAAATAAATTCAAAGTAATTTCTGGAATTTAAGTTCATCAAGTCCCTGTAAATCTGATGGCCTCCTCATTTGTTATGGGATACTGTTGACAGCAAGAATTTGATAAGATTCAGAGAGGAACTGGACATTTTAAGGACTATCCTATTAGAGTACTTAATGCGGATCTTTCCCAAAGCCAATGTATAGGACTCAAACTTACCAGCATTAGAAAGCCCAAAACTGTTTTTTAATCTTTCCTCTTGAACAATTGATATTGGCTATCTCAGAAAAACAGTTACACAAACCAGAACCATAAATGTGACTGACTGAGAAAATTCTGTTTTAAGGAGCATGGGCCTTACTAGCCAAGATACTGAAGTGTAGGAGTGCAACAAGCCTGAAACTATTGTTGCCTGGAAGTAGAACAAACCTTCCCAAACAATGTTAGAATGGTAATATAAAAGCAAACCTTTACTTGAAAGCCTTCAGGTGCACAATATGGCAAAACCTGCATGTGGTACAGTAATTCTACAATTTTTGTAAGGTTAGTTGATTAGTATACCTATCATATATTGTCCAGTTAGGAGAGTAGTTGGTTAGGTAATATTTCCCCAGGTACTGCCCCGTTGGAATCGGTCAAGGGGCTTCTTTCCCCCATTTTGTTATGTCTTTCCAGATTCTGATTGGAAAACAGAACATCCTTGTAGTTGGTTCTCTTCTTGGAATAAAGCTAAACAGTATGTCAGGAGTGTGTTAGAAGGTTAGCTTATTGTTCCAAAATGTGGAAAAGGGTAGGAAAAGTACTAGGAGCTACAGCCATGTATTAGCAATCTACAAAGCTACAAATATATGAAAAATATAAAAAGCTAAAAATATTTAGGCATCACTATCATTTTATTTTACATTCCCAGTAACTACAACAATCCCAACATGAGTGTCGCTAGGATGCAGGGACCAAGCATTTTGTTAACTTATTTAGCCACTGCCTGTCTACCTCTGTCTGTAACCTGCCACAAGCTTAGATATCTAGTTAATTGTGTGAAAAAATGAAGTTGTGTCTAGATGATGTCTAGATTCCAGCACATAGCTCCTGCCTAACAAAATCAAACTGCTGAAGAAACTCAGCCCTTCTTTCAGTCCACCTGAGCGCCTACCATCCTACAGCTCTTCAGCATTCTCAAAGCTGTTCTTCCTTCTTCTTTCCACCACTCAAAGTCATGCTAGGAGGGAGGAAGAGGGGGGAACTTGCCAGGAGCATCTATTCTCTCTGCTTGCCTGCCAGAAATGAAAAATCAAATATGTTTTGTAGTCTGGATCTTGGCTTGCGTTGATCATCTCATGAGTGTTGGAGAAAATGTCTTCTTCCATTATGTTTCTCTATAAATTTGATTATCGAAAGATCAGTGCTCATCCTCTAAAACTTACTTAGCACCTGCTTAATCATCGTCTTCTTTCTTGGTAAAAAAAATTCATTTTAAGTCATACATCCTTTGCATAGCATTACTATAAATTTCTTTTTTTAGTGCTAGGAGATGGGATGAAGATGGGATTCCCATTGCCAGAGTATTTACAGTTTCTCACTAGAATATGTCGATTTTAGAGACCCTATAAAATATCTTAAAACAAATTGCCCTTGCTAGTATAAAATACCATATGCATTACATACACTACTGTTTGGAAAGTGGCAATCCAATGTGACACTGACGCAAATGTGTGTCTCTGAGCTATTGTGGGGTTTTCAGAACAGCACAGCTTGGAAGGATAAGCACAAGGCACCGTGCTGGGGAAATGGAATTTCCTGTGTTGGAGGAAGAAGGTCTGAGCCAATGCTGCTGTGATCTGATCTTTTTTTGGTTAACTCTTTGGGTGACTACAACAGATATGTCAAATGTGCCATTCACTTATCACCATCTGCTTCTAGGGATGGGGAGATTAATGTCATATCTTCCTGAACAGTTGGTTTCGCAGCTTACTTTAGTCCATATAAGTGGCAGGCATTTCTCCTGTACATCTTCACTTTTACCTTGAAGAAATTCTTGGGGGAAAATGTGGCATGACTGGCAGATGGGTGCATGGATTTCAGAAAGAAATTGTGGTGTTTCGCAGCAATTTCAGTACAAAGAACATGACCAGTAGACAAATGTGTGTGGATGTGTACGAAGAGGGTCTGAGCATGTAGTGATAGACCCTCTTTAATGTAAGGTGGCGTTTGTGGACCTAGGATCAGAGTCAGCAATGTATCTGGGAGATGGTGAAAACGAATTGTGGCCTCGTGTTCTGGCTCAGCAGGGTCTGTTCCTCTGCCATGGACCTAAACACATGGTTTTCTCTTGGTGACATGCTCCTTGACATAAAGATGTCACCTGTGAATTCAATGTATTCAGTGAAAATTGCTGCTGACAAGTCCATTTTGTCACCTAGAAACACTTGAAGGAAATCTCATCCATTTGTTAAGTCTACCAGGCATGGTTGGGGTAACTGCCAGGTTTTCCTACATGCTAGAAATGAGCAAGAGTGGGAAAAGGAATGGGATGTGCTCAGGAATCAACTGCAGGGGGAGAGTCCATGCTGGCTTCTGGGTCCAGTCTGACTGATATCTCCTTGTGACAGCCAGAAGCAAAGTCAGGTGTTGGACCCATTTTCAGCTTTTCTCATGCTACATGGGGCATTACTTGGTGAAGTTTTGTGGCTCTTGATGCTTCAGCTATGATGGGATGAAATAACTTACTTGAGGTGAACAAAGGAGGATAAATTCATTCTCAATTATATGTGGACTAATTCTGTTATGACCACAGACAGTCTAGATGAGAGAAATTGTCCATAGGAGGAAACTTCAGATCAAATATCTACTGTACAAAGTCAGATCCTTAAAGAAGTCAAACATAATGTATTGTATGCACATGCAGTGCCTTTATAAAAGATAGCAGCTTGAAGGGATTTGGAAATAGTACTTAAATTGGACAGAACAAAACATTCCAATTTGGGACACGGGGATGGCCTGGGAAAAGCTAGCATTGCTAAAAACTCTCAGTAGAGGGGCACTTGTATCTCTGATGTTGATATGTTGGTGTCTCTTACAGAATTGCTCGTTGATGAAATACACTTTGCGTTTATGTGGGATGCTTCTCATGCTCCCCTATGTGCCCAGTGGAAGTGATTCACTCAGAAGTTTCTCTGCTTGCTAATAATTTCTTTCCTAAGGCACAGTAGGAACGGGGATGAGGGAGATGATAGTACTTGATACATCACTTTTCAGGAAGAAACATCCTGGGAAGAAGAGAATTTATCATTAGCTGGTAGAAGGATTGGGGGCCTGCATCTCCTGAAATATTATTGAATCACATGTCAATCAGGAGCCCATTCACTCCATTTAAATGGAATTTCTCTCTTCCAGAGAAGCATCAGCCACATAGAGCATGGCTGTCTGCTAATTGGATTGGTGCCTGTGAGCACAAAAAGGAAGAGGCTAAAGTGGCCATGGGAGGAGGAAACACTGTACATAGGACTATGCAGTTCAGTGTGCACCTTCAGCCGTGTTCAGATCCTGTCAGTGGTGGAAACAGTTGATTTTTTGTGCTAGACAAGCCACAGCATCATTTGCTTTGGCTTGCTAACAGGCTGAGTAGTGGAACTCAGGAAAAGCAGCTACTCTATAATAAAGAGCAGTCTGATATTCTAAGTGTGTGTGCACATCTGATCATGTGGAGGGGATCCTCTGGTGACACATGCAGCACTCACTGCAGTGAGCAGAGGTTTCATAAGTTGTAGCCAAAACTATACTTCAGATATCACAACTAGGAAGCTGCTATAAATCAAAAGCATGTGTGAGGGGGAGTTTGTGTAACTTCCTGAAATAATTTCAGTTAAATAATTACCATAAACAGAAACTGTGTCAATTAATTTCTTAATTGAAAGCTATTTTTCCAAGATACCATGTGACCTTTTCCGAGACAGCATCCCTCACTTCCAACTATCTTCAATATCATCATTTTTTTAAAGGTTATATGTGTAATGGAATAATTACATGTCAGCAAATGCATGCTGATAGTGATCTTCTGTAGTTTGAAACATCTTTTCGTACCTCTTCTATTTTGTACTATGCAAAGGCCCTTTCTTCTTTGTTCAAATAATAGATTTATAACTATACCAAATGGAAATAGCTGGCAAAAGCTCACTTTTAATTACACTGATAAGCATTCTCCAAATCCCCTCCAGTTCTTCATATAATAATTACAGTTTTTCAGCCTCATACCAATGAGTATGTGGTCCTTCTAAAGAGATCCAGAACCAGCACTCTGCCTGAGTGCTCAGCTAGCAGAGCAAACACCTTTTTTCTTCTCTCCTATTTTGGGCCAATACGTATGAACACTAAAAAAAAGCAAAGGCTTGTGTTAGTGGAATTGGCAACCCCTTTCATAATTACTGGGACTGTGAGATATAAAGGGAATTTAGGTCTCTTCCTCAGTAAGAATAAATTATTTTTACTTTTTGAATAAGTGTCAGAATTGGACTCAGTAAAAGGATTTTTATTATGACTGAGTATTTGATCTGTTTTTTATCAAGCTTACACTTTTTACTGGCTTCTCACTCACGCTTAACCCCTTAGTACAGGAAGAAAGCCCTGGAATTTTCCAGAGGCTAAAATCAAAGTGTCCCTAGCACTGGAGAATGACACAAATCTAAATGAAGGAGCGCTGTTCAGTAATGCAGAATCTCATAAACATGTAAATTAGCTGCATCCACGGCTCACTTCTGAGCTCCCTGTGCCCCCTGGCAACACTGTCTGCTGCAGACCTGTCCCTGGCTGGCACTGCATGGCCAGATGTGCTGCTGGTATCCCACAGGCAGCTCTGTGTTCACAGTGGATACCAGCAACTGAAAGACAAGCTGAAGAGCTCGTTCCTACCACGTTGGGCTGATGCACTAAATGTCAATGGCGATGTTATTCTGCACACTTACCAAGAATTTCAGGATTGTTCTGTGCATTAAGTCCTGCTGCCAAGGGCTGAGCTGCCCCAGCTCTGCTGTAGGGGCCTGACACATGAGGAATGCAATTGAATGCAGTGAGGAAGATCAGGGCTTGGCTTGCAGAAGGTTTAGAGCTCTGGTTTGGAGCCTTGGCTCTGGAATCCCAGTTACCACCACACCTACAGGTATCTGGGGCTGCCAGATCAGTGACACCCGTAACTGAAAAAGAAACAATTTCGTAAAGCACAATGACCACAAGGAGAATTAGGAATGCAGAACTGGACACAGGCTGATGCTGGCAGACCCAAGGCTAAATTGTGCTGTTCCCTGATGCTGGAGAGCTGATTTGCTTCTGCTGTGGGAAAGAGAAGAGCAGAGGAAAAGTGCAGGCCCAGTTGCAGAGCTGACGGTAATGCCTCAAGGTACAGTTAGCAATAGTCACCACTGCTTCAGGGGAAATCTAATTTGCCCATTTCCCTTCCAAACACACCCACATGCTTCCACCAGGGCCTTGACATATGGAAAGCAGGCAGTGTTCGAGGCTGCTTGTGGACACAGCAGCTGGCTGACACCAAGAGCAGCTGTATTTGCATATGTAATTGCCCTGGAAAGAAAGTACCATTTGGCACCAATGCAAATGGGGAGAGGATGCAACTTGAATGCTCAGCACATGACCATCACAGATACTTGGTTTTCAGTTAAGAGGTGATTTCACCGTTTCTTGGGGCTTCATAAAATCCTGGCCTTGCTAAAGTTGCAGAAGAACAGGTGGAATTAATGAGGTGTTCTAATATTTTGAAAATGTATGAAAGTTGTTCCCTTTGCCCATCTTAACTGTTCAATAATTCCTGAGATTTATAACTAGTAGGACATACAATGTTCTGTCAAGTCAATTTATCAAGACAATGACAGTTTAGGTTAGTCTTAGTCGCAGGAGTTGGATTATTTTATGCTCTCTCTGGTGCGGCAGCACTGGGAAAAAATCACCACAGAAATGGAGAAGGCATCTCTTCTTAGCCTTGCATACAGTAATTGTTCATCCATGCCCTATCTCAGAACAAGATACCAATGTCAGCTAACACTCATATATAGATATATACCTGGCCAAAGGGCAGTGCTTCAGTCAGTGATGACTACAGGAACCTATACAGCCTGCACCTGCAACCATATGCAGTTCACCTGGAGTTCAATGAGCTACTTATATCTATCTGTACTACTGGGTATCTCTGTAGTGCCTTATTCCAGCTAACTTGTGTCTTGTGGGGACTCTTTACTTGCTAAAGCGTTCCACTTACAAAACCACTACTGTTCTCTACTTAATGAAGCTTGGAACTTCCCACCGTGTGCTGGAGCCCTTTGTATTTGGAGAAAAAAATTACATATAAAATGTGGTTCTGGAAATGTAAACGTAAGAGATTTTCCTCTGTTGCAAGAGCCTGATTTCTGCAGAGATATTTCAGGAGAGTTTCATAAACAATTACTAGAATTCAGAGTGAGGAGCTGTGGGACTGATTATGTTTCTGCTCCTGAAACAAGATGGCTGATGCAGACTTTTTGAACTTTGTGGTACTTACAGCTGGGCAATCTCCTCTAGCAACTGAGATTTAACAAGTTTGCTTCAGTAGCCTGGTGCCAGCAGGGCTGTAGCATAAGCTGACACCATGTGGCTCAGAATAAGCTGGCAGTGCTATTTGTGCTTTCACACTTCAGCTGTGAAACTACATCAGCAATGGTTCCAGACCCTGCACACTGGGATGTGACAATACTTCCCATCTTGGGAAGAGGCAACAGCAGTGGCTGTATCTCTGGTTACTTTAGCACTTGGAGCTATTGAAATCTTGATTCTTGTGGTGAACACATTCTGTCTAGACTCTAGTTTAGCCTTGGAAGCTGTGTGGTGGGGGAAATTCCACTTTTGGCAGTAGCTGTGTGGTATAAAAAGTGTGTAGTGCATCAAGAGATCCCAGAGCTGTACAAAAGGTGTCATGAAGAGACAGTGAAGCTTCTTGCATGAAAAACAATCTCATCAAAACAAGTTTTTAATAAAAAATAAACTTCTTGGCCACCTGGGATCACACTGGCTCAGGCTCAGCTGCTGTTGACCCGCACACCCAGGACCTTTTCCGATGGGCAGCTTTCCAGCCACTCTTCCCCTGGCTTGTAGCACTGCAGGAGGTTGCTGTTACCCAAGGAGAGGACCCAGCACTTTGCCTTGTTGAACCTCACACCATTAGTCTCGGCCCATTGATCCAGCCTGTCCAGATCCCTCTGCAGAGCCTTCCTGCCCTCCAGCAGATCAACACTCCTGCCCAACTTGGGGTCATCGGGCTTTGTACCTTCGTGCAGAACAATCTAATTCTCCCACCCTTTTAGGCTTGTTGAAGAATGCCGTCCCTTTTTTTTCAAAGTAATTTACTGGAATAACTGGAATACATAAGATATTTCAGAACCTGTTTCTATGTCCTTGTAACTAGGTACTTTAATTCCTTTATTTCTAGGAACAACCACTGCCATAACAATTTTATTTTTGTGTCTCTACACTAGTACAGTACTAAGGCAGTGAAGATCATATTGCTACTTTTGACCCAGGACAGACAAGGCTTAGTGGAAGAGTACGTTGAGATGTTCCAGCAGGATGTTATTTTGGAACCTGCAAGGTCTTAGAATAGCAATATTTTTCTTTGCCAAAGTTATGCTCTTGAAATAACTTAAGTAGAAGAGTCTGTCTCGTTAGGTCTTATGATAGCAGGACTTGGATTCTATTCCCATTCTCACTTCCAAACAGTGACCCACTCTCAGTTGGACGGAGACAGAATTTCCCATCTTGTAGGACAGGTTCCATTACAGATTGGAGTCTTGTGGTTAGGCTGCACTCGAATGGACCACTCTTTTTTAGCATTTATTGAGATCTCATAGTGATCAATGCCATAGGACACCTCAAGTCTCTTTGCAAAACAGTGCTGAATTTTATAAAAGGCATCAGTAGAGAAAAAAATAGGGGGTTTTGCTGCTTCAGCCATGGGGTGTAACTGTTGGCCGTGACTCCATTGTATGTTTCAGGTACCATTGGTAAGGTGCTGCCTGGAAAAGTTGGCTTTTCACAGTATCAGAGAGTCTAGCAAAGGTTAACCATAAAGGTTACCCCATAAATAAAATGTAAGGAGAACATACATGTACTGAGAGATTCCCCATTAGCAAAAAAAATGGAAGTATTCCAGAGGATTGAAAAGTTTTCCATGACACACAGCGAGACCTCCACGTAGAGTCTAAGGTACAGAATATAAGGGAGGAGTTTGGAGGCCTCTGTGGAATTCTTACTCTTTTCAGAGGAAACATATAATAACTGCTGTCAATATGCCAGCCAGAGAAGGGTAAATAAAGCCTGCAGTGTCTTTGACCACCTACTTGCTTGTGTAGGCATCGATTCTACATCTAATCATCCTTTGTCCTTTAAGTTTTCCCAAGGCAGAACAGGTTTGACTGAAACAGAATGTACCCTGGCTGGCTATACACAATGCTTTAACATCACACTCCTGAATGCCAAACCTCGGTCTTACTAAGCTGCTAGCACCTCTGTGCAGTGAGAAGGACAGAGAATGCCCCAGAACTGCAATAAGGCACCATGTGAATACTGTTTCCAAACTTTTTAATCTTTCCCAGCACATACAAAAGAAGCAGCTGTCCAAGAGCAAGGGTTGAAAGGGAATCTGATTGTTATTCATCTGGGATCTCCTCCAGCTCCCTCTAAAACAGTATTTCCACTGAGTTTGTATATAATCTGATTTCAAGTCTCATGCAGTGAATCCTAGCCAATTCAGCTCTTAAGGGTTGTCCTGACTCAAATGCTAACTATCTGCATCCAAATGAAGGCTCTTCTTATTTATGAACAGATCTTATTCTTCTGTCTGTAGCACGAGAAATGTCATTTATTGCCATTGCAATTGGGAGAATCAGTAAACAATATGGTTTCTCACACAGCAGCCTCTCCTAGCAATGCTCATGTTGTCCTCCCTGTCTTCAATCTTTTTACATTTGTAACCAAATGCTTTCAAATAGGAATATTTTACTGTGGGTGGCAGAATCGACAGCCTGATCTTAAGAGTCCCTAATGATTTCATCCTGAATACTTCTTGAGCATGTGTTTAGAGAGAGATTATGTGTGCAAGGCATACAGTTCTGAAAAATGCATGGCTCACATATAATCCACAATACATAATATTTATTTCCATATCATAGAATACTCTGAGCTGGAAGGGACACACAAGGATTGTCAAGTCCAGCTCTTAAGTGAATGGCCCATATGGGGATTGAGCCTATAACCTTGGTGTTATAAACACTGTGCTCCAACCAACTGAGCCAATCTCATCCAGCATGAGCCACAAGAAGACTGAAACAGCGAGAGAGGTGTCAACTGTCCCACTTAATCTCTCTTCAGTCCATGTGCCAGTATTACAAAGTCCTACCTGACTTACTGTGTCCCAGTAAGTCAATGCTGAGAGCAGGCACAGTTGGCAGAAGCAGGTGGTAAGTACTTCACTTTCAGAAAAAAAAAAAAGAAGTAGTTGCCCCATTTCCTCACTGAGATCAGTGAACCTCTTGTGGGTGGCAGGAACATTATTTAGGAGTGTCTGGAAAGACCTTTGATCCTTGGGCTGAAAACACTTTGAAAGAGGGAAGTGATGGTGGATGCAGGAACACAGCCCCATGCTCCTGTGGCGCGTCCCTTTGGGTGAGGGGTGATGATGATTTGCTGAGGCACTCCATGGAAGCCTGAGCCACCACAGCCCATGCTGTACTTGTTTTCTGAAGTAAACAGGAAATCTCAGACCTCAGTGATGTCAACTCTGAACTTCTCAGCAGGGCTAAATTCCATTTGAAAGGAAAATAGCAGCAGGAATGATCTCTATGTTTAGGTATCTCATAGCTTGTCTTACATCATTCTCTCACGAGTGTGCCAGAAGGCCAAAAGGAGACCTCTGACTGTTGTATAAATGACCTGCATAACAGGATTTTCTGATTGTTGATATGGCCTGTGGAAGACTGAGTGAGCTTTGTTCCTCTTCTGACTAATTCTGAGTGACTGGAGAGGAAAACCTTTGCTCTGAATCTGTGGTAACTTGAACCTATGGCTCTCTCCCCGCCCAAATGAGCTCTAAATCCAAAGAACTTACCTGCAAAAAATGCTAAGCTGGATCTGAAATTCAGCCTCCACATTTTTTTCCTAGTGTTCTCACTGGCAAATTGTGCCATTGCATTTGGAGTGTCATACACCTCTATAGAGCTAATCATCAAAACATAAAAAATACCAAAAATAATATCAATCTTTGTCAGAGACTATCAAAATGCTCTCTCTGTTTTTTTTTTTTCTTGGCCTTTCTCATACTTTCTCTTGCCTCTTTCCAGGCTCCATCTTCCACCTGTTGGGAGAGGAAGTTGTTTTGTCACGCATATTTGTTGCTTTGAGCAGCTAGAAAAATAGGAATTATGTGTAAGCAATTTAAAACTGCCCTCCTGAGAGCTCTCTCACCAAACAGTGTTTGTAAGTCAAACTGCTCCACCTAAACTGACTCAAAGAGAAAATGGAGTTGTTAAGCATAGTATATGATTCTCTCCATCTGAGGCTCTCAAGTTCCAGATCTCAGTGCTGGCTTTGGGACAGAACTAGGAATGTTCCAGTACGTCTGCCTGATTCAGCCCCTACTTTACCTTCTGAAGTTGTGGCACCTTGAATTGTGTCTAAATTAAAATATATTAAACCTATATATAGAATTGAGCTTCAAAAGCTGTCTCAGAAACTGTCTCCCCTTTGTTACAAAGCACAGTCCCACTCATCTCTCTGCTCCACAGAGTGCTGTCAAACACGTACAGCCACCCAGCGCTCACTGCAGCGACGATGTTCATCTTTCAGAGGCAGCATTCTCAAAGCCCTCCACAGACCCCACTGGCAGACACCTCCTGCTACCCCCTGCAAGGGGAATGAGTAACACTCATCTGCTCACACAGGGGGATGCTGAAGTGAAACCAGGCAATGCAATTTGCCCACTGTCACACATCAAGCCTGTCTGCAGCATGAAGCTCCTACCATTCTAACACCTCAGTCCTGGTTTCTAAGCAATAGCCCAAGCTTCCTCTCTATTCAGCAACTTAAACTACTGCAAAGGATTAAGTAGGCACTTAACACCATATTGAACAGGAGCCAAAAGAATTAATTTCAGAGGAGAGAAACCAGCACAAAGAACTCAACAAGTCAGGGGGGTGAAGAAGCTGTGTGCTGATTAAAAGACAGAAACAACCTAAGACAGAAACTTAACTGCTAAAGCCTGTAGCTGTCAAATCTAGCCCTCCCATATTCCTGATTTGTGATCCTTTGCAGACCAAAAAGACTCTTTAAATAAGGGAGAAACTTCTTATAGAACAGCATGCAAGTCACTTCTGCCCAGTAGCACCCCTAAAGGTCTCCCTAAAGTAAGTTCCTTTACTGAAGAGTCAGCACAGGGAACAGAACTGGGCACCTCTCTGTGAGAAGAACGGCATTTGAATCCTGGTGCTCTACTACATAACCTAAACTGTGGTCCAAGCAGAGTATGTCTGTCTCAAAAGCATTGTGCTATGTCTGCGTGGATTAAGCATTACCCTTGCTCTGACAGCGCTGCAGATGCTATGTAACCTGTCGCTGGGGTAGCAAATGAGCTCATATAACCATTAAAAGGCCTTGAACCTGAGCAGTGTAAACCTGGGCTTACAGGCTGAGCAAAGCAAGCCATTCATTGCAAGTAGCAAAGGCGACACAAAATGAACTGGAATGAAGTGGTTCACATCACTAATAAACCACAGGAACAAAGCTGACCTGTGCTGCACAGCTGTTACTAACAGACCAGCTCCATAGATATTTTAACCAGTCTTCTCCTTTCTAGATGAAAACACAGAACCTCAGTAACACAGTGAGAACCTCCAGCACACCAAGTAAGCAACACCTTTCTGTTGGGCAGAGCAGCACGAGGCTAAACATCTGCTTGTAGGTTGAGAGTAGAGAAGTGGAGCCCCTGATATCTTCTTATGGAGAAAGGACCTTTTCCCGATTGAGATAAAAGAGGATCTCCATGAGAATGTGTAGGTGCCATCAGGATTATTTCCTCCAGTTTCTAGGCTTACTTAAACCAAACATTCTCCATCTATTCCACTATACTGCAAAAAGCAGATGGCACATATGCTCAAAGAAAACTAGAGATAAAGGGTTTGTCTAGAACTTGGGTCTATTTCATGGGATCATTAAAAATGTTACCTTTCCCAAGGCACACATTAACATGTTTTGAGTCCTCACACCTTGCCTGCTTCCATTCAGACAGAAAGTATATCAAGAGGCAGGAAGTGCAGCATAAGCAAGATACTTAATTTGGGCTGACACAATAAAGTGATCAAACTGAAAAGTTGCAGCATGCCCTAACAGGCAACACCAAATCTCTTTTACTAACTGATCCTCACTAATAGGTACTGCAAGCAAAGGGAAAAATAAAATGAAGAGCCAGCAAAATGGAAACCTCAGCCAGCCAACAGGAACAAACACCACCAAACTTACACATAAGCATTTGAGACATTTTCTCTTTATAAAACAACTCACATAAACAAAATACAGCCCTCAAATAATGAGGTTTATCCTCTTCCGTGCTTGATCCCAATACATGTTCCTTTTTGTGGAACTTACAGTAAGAGGAAGGAACACAAAAGCGACGGGCTGTACCATGCACACAGAATGGAAAGCAGCCTTTTTCCTTCCTTCCGTGTTGTTTTAGCATTTTGCCTTGTCTTCGGTTTTAGGTTCAAGGAATTTGCTAGCTTTTGCAGACGGGAATTCTTCTGCCGAGCCTGCCAGTAGGAATTGCTCTAACTGTGCTTTCTCACATGGAATAGCTTTGAGTTTTCACCCCATTGCAACTTATGTCATCAATGCTGAACACCACCACGTCAGTGCTGTGCAGGCTCCCTCCTCCTGCAGACTAATCTTGCTGCTTGGCATCAATGGAGGAGCTTTCAGAGTTGAGGAGTACTGACACACTTGAATAGTCTGCTAATCCTCTTTCAAAAGGCATTGTTGCTATTCTTGGAATAATGAGTAGGAAGTTTCCTTGCTCTGTTAATGGGTCCAATTAGAGGCAAAAATTGTTGAGTTGCTTTCTGACAGCTTGCTCCAAAGATGCCATGACCCATATCACTTCTGGGTGAAGCAAAAGAAGTCAAAGCATTCAGGCTTTTGTCTAAATGACTATTCATTAAACAACAACTAGTCAAAAATTGCTAGAATCCAAACAACCTCCTGACAAGAAGTGCTTGTTTGGCTCAAAAGGAATACTAAAAGACTTTTAAGTCTTGGTTAACTTTTTTTTAATGACCTTCCAATGAACAACCTAGGAACAAAAAACAGTTTGCTGATTCTTAAGCAGCACTTTATTGAAAGGTACAGGTTCTCATGAGACCTTATCATACATTGAAAATGTGTGGGTGGTTTCTTAGCTAGTTTTAGTGTTCATAAATATTCTCAAATGTTGCTAGAGGGAGATTACAAGAACTTATTCTTGTCATCAGTGGAAAGGGATTCTAAATTCTAACTTATCTTCTTGGAGACTAGCCACTAGATGCTGTTATTCTGGTAGCACAATCCCATCATCATGGACTGAGTGCACTGTTTTCTCCCTCATTTAGCAGCATGATCCAGCTTGGCTTAGGGTGGCAGAACTTCACCTGAGAAATGAAGTCTACTTCCCTGTAAAAGGGTGTTAGTACAGTTCAGAACTGCCTGCGAAGACACTCACCTCCTCTTCCCCACCCATCCCATCTGCAGGCATTCTGATGTCTGCTCCCATACTGTCGCTGTGGGAAAGATATTGCACAGCTATTCCCTGATCTGGGGCATAGCATGGTCTTCCTCACACAGTAGTGGTGACTGTGGATACAAATGTGACTGTATTTGTATTGGGGAGGGGGAGGTTCTAGAAACCTGATTGCTGGAGAAGGTGTGAAAGAGATCAAAGTTAACGTCTGGATGCTAAACTTAAGTGTCTTGAAACTCCAACCTGTGTGAGGAGCATAGCTGGGCAAAAAAAAGCAGTGAAGCTGCCTTGTCCTCTGTGGCACTACTAACATATTTCATAAAATTAAGGTAGAGCAGCTGTTTGGAATAAGAACAATAGGCAACTTTGAAAATACTCCCATTAATCCTTTAAGTGCTTTATGAGGCAGGTAGTGGGGAGAGAAAAACAGAGGGAGTGCCACTGATACCTACCCATCTCATCCAGTGGGATCCCATCAGGCGGGACCTGGCAGTCAGTATGCTGCAGAGCTGTGTGAGGAGGAGCTTTGAGTCAGGGATATCTAAACACTTCCTCTTGCAAAATATACTGGAAGATTATTTAAGGATTCAAGTCATTCTGGGAAGAGCTAACTGCTCTTTTTGCATGAGTGTTAATGAAAACTGAGCACCTGAAATGTCCTGGTGACTTCGGAAGACTGAGCCTTTTAAAGTCATTCGGAGCAGATGGGAACACTGCTGTTCAGATTCCAAATCTGAGATGTGCTGCTCCACCATCTGAGATGTGCTGCTCCACCACAAGCCCCTGAGAAGACAGTTTCTCTGCCTTTGAATAGAACTCTCTTTGCAAATAAATGCTCAGATCAGTACACCACTTTGGGTAGGAACTAAGAGCTGCCCTGCTCAACTGTAGATTGCAGGTAAGCTAAAGATACCACACGACTGCAGCATGTCCTCAGAAACCAAGGTTCCTTGAAAGATGTCTGGTTTCCTTACAATTATTTCGCTGTCCTAAAGCAAATGTACAGGCTGGATTTTGTGAGGTCCCACAAGAGTATGCCATTCTACTGCTTTTAGACCTCCATAAGCTTCTGTGTGATGCTTCATCACTTTGCACTAGCACTCTGCACTTCTGACTATGTTGTTGCAGCTGACTGGATTTGAAAATGGGAAATCACCCTTTCATTTGTGTTTGATAGCTTTGTTTCCTTTCACCAGTGGAAACTGCAGCATGAGGAGCCTTTATATAAGAAAAAATGTGGAAACAGGCACAGATTGAGGCTCAGCTAGTTCAAGACTGGCACTTAGAAATGTTTTAGGAATAAGACTGGGCATTACTTGTGTCGTATCCTTGCCACATGCAAAGGCATGCTTCTCTCCTTTGAAAAGGACTAGAGTAAGATCCTTGTGTTTAGAATGACAAAATTCACAGCAAGGTCATATTCAGGGTGACTCCAAAGCAGATAGACTGCGACAAGTTTTCACTGCAGTTGTTAGACTCCTTCGCCGAGTTGGAAAGGTCTGTTTAGCAACACGCAGTGGGCCCACAGGTGAAGAAGCTTCCTTGGCTGTTACACGTGGGTCACTCTGGGCATGCAGCTGGATTAGAGCCTTCCAACAAAAACCGAAGGGGATGCTGCAGTAAGTGGTACCCTTCCTTCTGAGGCACCACTGCACCTGAGCTGTGGCATGGTGCTGTAAGGCTCAGTGGCCCCAGCAAGATGGAATGCTGAAGCCACTCGAACTCCTGGTAAGACTAAATGGATTTTTGTTGTTGTTATGGCTGTTCCATGCTTGTGTGTCTAAACTTGGAGTCTTCTGTCAAACTCCATTTGGTTAACAAAAATCACCGGGGCACCAGTAACAGCCTGGTCTCAGTTTGCCAGCCCAACACCTGTACAACAGATTTTGTGGAATAAATGGCAATTCTGATTACAGGGAACTGCTACTTTCTTTCCCAGAGGCAGCTGTGTCTCAGCGGCAAATAATGGTCAGTCTGAGTGTTCAGAAAGAAAAAGGATTCTGTAAATGGAAATTCATATTCTTCTGGGTTGGAAAAAAAAAGTACTATGTCCCTCAGGGCAAGAGGGGAATTCCAGTCTACAGCCATCATTTGATGGAACTGTTTCCAATTACATATGCTCTGAAGTCCTTAATTCACAAACTCTTTTTTTTCTAAGGGGAAAAGCTTTTGAACAACCTTGTTAAGGTGGGGTATAGAGGGAGAGAATTTCTTAACTGCTTCAGTGCAAGGTGGGAATGCCAAGAATCACCCTGATAAAGTTCACACAACTATTGGAAACTCATGGAAATTTAATTGCACTGCCGTGTAAGAGCCCCTGTGAAGTGCAAACCAAAGCCTCTAGCAGATCACAGAACTGGGATCATAGAGGAAGAGAAACAGAATCCATTGGAATGCTCATGGGCACCTTGAGAGCCTCTAGCAGACCACAGAACGGGGATCATAGAGGAAGAGAAGTAGAATCCATTGGAATGCTCCTGGGCACCTTGAGAGCATGCCTGGAGATGGTGGTGTTGCCTGGTTGTGTCAAAGGGATGCTCTGGGGATGACCTGTGGGGCTGGGCACTGCTGAGGGCCATGTGCAGAAAGGAAATGCATGCCTGATTTTCCTTAGGAATATTAAATAGCAAAGAGACTAAGGGTGAATTGAACTTTCACAGCAGTGTACAGCTCCATATTACACTGATTCTGGAAATCTAACAGTGGCTAGCTGGAATGGATAAGATATTAGAGGCTGGAAGGATATTCTTTGATGTTCTTCATTCAATAGTCCAGTGTCATAGCCTGAAATTTTCTGTCATGATCCTTAAATTGGGAAAGACAATTATTTGTGACCTTTCCTATCACCCTCTTCTCCAAAATCCAGAGCTGAACTCATAAACCTCTGAAGGTATGTCTGCAACTAGACTGACTCAGCTTTTAGAAGCTAAACCACAGCTTTTAGAAGCTAAACCACAGGAGGTGCCAGTGAGATGTTAGGAAGCAGAGAAGGAGTTATGGTGTTTTGAATCTCTAAGGGGTTGGGGTTTCATGTGCTAAGTGCTCTTAAAAAAATTCTGTGAATGCCTAGGAATAGACAGGTTCCTTAATTGTGGGCTGCTGAGGTGTTATGGTTAGGGAGGGAGCAGTTTGACTGTGCATATGTAAGTCTGTGCCATTCTTCCATTTGTTTTCTGGGAGATTCTAAACCCAAAGCATTTGTTGCATTCTTTATCGCTTGAGGCTGTTCCTCAGCCTGTCTGTGTTTTCTAAACCTCACTCTCTCCCATGGACAGCTTGGCTTGCTTTCCAGGGTCATTGAGTTTGAGTTATCACACTTTATTTCTACAGTAATTAAGACTCGTGTAATAGTCTTGCTTTCCTTTGCTCTCTTTCTGTGACATTTTCTAGTTCTGGTTTCTGTTCTTTTGCTCTTTTGCTAGAGGCTCCAAGTTTGTTGGAAAGGGTTTTGCTGCCTGCAGTGCACACAGAATAAAAGTGCTGTGGATTTTTGTCACTAGACATCTGCAGCATGGCTGCTTTTGTCTGCAAGGAACTAGAACCAGTGACTTTGTAACAGCTGGTACTGAGAGCTCCAAGTGTCAGGATGAAATTAGGAGATGCCAGCATTTTGTTCACCTTCCTCAGCCTTTCTCTTGCTTCTAATGGCTCAGAAAGACTGTGACAGCCTCTGCTTCTCAAAAAGATCAAGGGAATGGCACTTACATTTACTGTTTGACCTCAGATGAAACAAAAATCCCCTGTCTTTCTAGCTATGTGACATTTTTGACCAATGGGAGATTCATAGGAAGAAAAACCTTCAGGGAGCAAAACAAAAAGAGGAAAGGGACAGTGTGATGGAAGTACAAGAGGTGGATGGGGAGTGTTACATTGGGGTTTGGGCATCCTAATTCTGCTTAGGCAACTAATTAAGTTCAGGCTTTTACATCAATTTGAGGAGTACTCCAATGAAAGGTAAGATGAAGAATTATTAATAATGGAAGGAAAGGGAGAATACGGTCAAGAAGAAAGAAAAAAATTTAATTGTACAACCTTAACAAACTGAAATTCAAATTCATCTGGAGGCTGGTCCTCCAGACCAACAGACAAATCCAGAGGCTCCTGCACTAATGTGCTCCGTATGAAATTCCATAAGCTGTGAGGTAATTGTGAACTTCTGGGATCAAGCAATACTAGCACATTTGAGAATGGGAAACTTTCCACCTCACCTGTAGCTCTGCCCAAAACAACAGTGCTGGATCTGAGAATGGACTACTCAACATGCAAAGCAGTGAGGCCATCAGATGCAGGAGCAGAACCTTTGGATGGCTAAGTGCCATGTTGCACAACGTGCTGCAGCTTTGTGGCTCCCGGAAGGCACGTGCCTCTGAAATGTAGCACTGATAGCATTAGCTGCTACCTCATCTCCTCCTTCCAGCTGTTCGTTGTTTTGCTTTGCTTTGTTTAATTAACCCAGCCTTCTGAAGGAGAGGGCCATGCAGCAGACATTGTTGTGTTTAACTCCCTTCACAAAAACCACAGTTGTCAGGCAGCGTTGGGACTGGGGTGATTACAAGATCCTTTACATAAATCACTCTCCTGAAACTCATTTTTCTTAACATGCTCTTGTATCAATGTTCTCTTTATCATCTCTCCCTGGGAAGGCTTGCAGTCTGTCTCAAGACCATCAGTCTGTTAAAGGAGGAGGCAAAACAGAGGCAACTGCTTAACTATGCGTGTATTACAACAAACTGACTGTTGCTCTCCTGTGTCCCTCTGAATACTTTGCAGGGAAATGCAAGGTATAATAAAGTGTTTTGCTTTTTGTTTCTCTATAATTTATAAAGGATGCCTTCATATGACATATGCATTTCACGTCTCCTTTCCTCTCACAGTTTTTACTCAAACTTACCTCCTTCTTCTTTTGTGTCAGATCCTTACCAAAAGGAACCTGAGGCTCTTGTTCTCAGCAGTGTGTGTCAGGGAAGAAGTAGGGGAAGAGGGATACAGGCAGGGTAACTTACATTACATTTTGTGAGGGTCTTGATGATTATGAGTTTCTTTGAGGTTTTTTTTATTTAAATACTGGAGTGTGGAAGGAAAGAAGTGTGTCGACATTCTTATTTGTGATTCTCCGATATCCTTGACTTAATTAAACAAAAAGGAGGAAACAGTAACAAAGACTTTGTACTTAGAGTGTTTAGAAAATAAAAATCTGTTGGGGCTAAAAGTTAAAACACAAGTTAAAAGAAAAAAAATATTTACCCATGCATCTTTGTCTCACTTGTGGTAGAACCAGGATGGGCATGAACCTTGAGATATGCAGCAGTGCACAGAAATCTGCAGTGGCATTGGGAGCCATGCCACGTCCATTACTACAGCCAATTGTTCTCACACAGACAACAGCCTCTACTGATACCGTGTACTACCCTTCTTGTTTGCTTACTCAAGATCATTTTTTCAGTTAGCAATGCAGCCTGTGCTTCTACTAAGGCTGAAATAACTTTCTCTATTAACTGCTCAATCCAGCTACTAAAAGTTTAATTAAGTCTGAATCTGTTGCCTGCAGCTCCACGAGAACACCAAGGGCCCCTGCTCTCCCCTCACTTCTGCCTGTTCATGGCTGTGGACTTCCACTGGATTGGCTTCATTGCTTTCCATAGTTACTCTCCATTTGTGGCAAAGTAACAGGGCAGGAATGCCACACTAAGCATCTGCAAGACAATGGAAACAGATAGAATATATGAGTAATTTTCTTTTTAGGTCTAGAGTTTATTCTGTGGAAAATCTTTATTTTGGAGACTGGTTTGAATGCTGTTTGGGAGATAGTTTGATCTATCTTTTCTTGTAAACCTATTCCTATGTAATTAATAATTAAAATGACAACATCAAAAGACTGATTGAGAAAATTGGTTTGGATTCTTCATCGTCAAATCCCCAAAGAGTCACACACACAGAGAAATCCTGTGCATGGAAATTCAACAAGGCTTTCTACCCAGGAGATTTTCAGCCATCTATGGAATTGTCATGCTCTCTCCACCATTATAATTACGGCTTGGTGAGCGTCATGTGGCATCCCAGGTTCTTGGGGGTGCATAGACTGTGTGCAACATGCAGGTATACAAATGGGTGCAAGCATCCCCACATGTGTGCCAGCACTGTGTCATTGAAACAGCATTCCCGTCTTGCAAAGCAGGCCAGAAATAGCCTCAGTGGATGGACTTGCTGTTATTAACTAGAATACCTATTAGCAAATGAGGCGATTTCTGGCTTGGTGCTAGTAGAGATCACAAGGCTGTAAGGACAAAGAACAGCCTGAGCTGTTCAGTGAAAAGGAGCCCCTGAGAAACGGAACTTTACAGAGGACAAGGGAAAGGGAGGGGTCAGTAGCAAGTAATCAGCCAACGCTTGCACTCATCATCATGACGGGGAGGATAAAATTGAGATGTCACTTTTCCAGATCCCTATCAAGTTCTCTTTTATCTAAGTTCATAAATATGAAGCTACAGAGACTTTCCTGCTTCATTTGAGGAACTTCTCTTTTTCCTTCATAATTTATATGAGTATCAGTGCTTGGGGAAGCGAAAGATTAATAGCAACTGTGGCAAGCAGAGTGCAGGCAGGTTTCCTTTGTGCAGCTTTGCAGCTTCTTCTCACCTGCAGCACCTGCTCTAGCTTAGTCCTGAGCACCCATATTGCTGCCAGTACCCCCAAACACTGTCAGCCCAGACCTACTCATCCACAGAGCTCTGCTGCTGATGCAGAAAGATGTATATCGGTATATATAATTATAAATGTAAATATATAATTTATATACTCCTTGTTCTTCCGGGGTAGATTAGATGTATTAGAATTCTGTCTTAGTCTTTCTCGTACTATTCCAGTCTTTCTCCTTCACCCATCTTGCCACATGCAGCATGGGCTAGTCCTTTGCACAACACTCAGTCTTCATCTGAGTCCTGCAGCATCACTTCCTCCAGTTACCCATGTTGCTTTCTGACAACGCAGACCTCTTGTATTCATTCTGCCCAGCAACTCCAGCCTCACAAACGCAGTTCTGGACTTTCACAGCATCTCTGCTGAGCAAACTTGGATTTGTTACCCACAGAAATACCCTCATAAAGGGTAGACAAACACCACTAAGCTCACTTTAGTTTATTTTAATTCAAACACATGGTAGCCTACAGGGATGGTAGCCACTCTATGGTCAGACTGCCATCAGAGATCTCCCCAGCTAGCAGAGGGTAGTGGTAGTAGACAAAATCTACTATTTCATTTTAAATAGGAGCATCCTCTGCGGCAGCATAAATACATCTCTGAAGTTTGTGCCAAAGTAAAGCCATGGCTGCTGCTGATCCTACAGCACCTGCTGCACTATCTGCTACAACAGCTCAGGAATGAAGAGGTAAAAGAGTTGTCTAAAAGAGTGAGAGAGAGACTCCTCCTAAAAGAGGAGTCTTTTAGCTCCACAGGCTGTGGTCTGAATGTTGATACTGCAGAAGGCTACTCTTGATTTTAGTAGCACATGTAACTGTAGCTCTTTGCATCAGTGTAGGGCAGGAACTGGGTGACAGGTAGATAGCATTTGGCTTGCTTCAGTCTGCATTTTGCTTGCCTACTGAGAGCTCCCACCTGTGGTTTTTTGTGCCCTGTCAGAAGTTTCCCAAGCTTGACTCCTCTTGCTTAGAAGGCTCTCCTTAGTTTTTCATTTTTGTAGCATGACTTCTTTTTTGCTTTCTCAGAGTTTTTCCTAAGCTATCTCTGGGGCATTCTTAGTCCCAGGTTCAGAATGTGCTCACTTACTCTTTGAAGCAGAAAACACAGGTCAAAAGAGCTGACTTTTTTCTGTAGTCATCAGTGCACCACTAAATAAAACAATTAAATGTGAAATTCTTTTTAAAAAACCATCGGGCAAATATTCCCTTCCATCTTTCCTTATTGAAGATTTTGTTAATTCAGTGGGTTTCTGAAACCCATGTGAGTCACCAGCTATAAAAACTGAGTAGAGGTGACATAAAGCACATGACAGTTCATAGACAATTGTGAGTGACTATATATGTTTACGTAGTTTTGAATCCCTCATTCCTTCAGACTTTACTTGCCTGCCAGATATGTATATCTAGAGGGAAAGGAAGACATATTCTAATAAGGATTCAGGTTTATCATGCCCATGCCACTTCATCCAGCCTATCCTACTGTTCAGTTCATGCTGGCATGCCATGCTTCTTGTCCTCCCAAGAGCTCTCTGGGAATCGAGCAGCAGAAACCTTCCTCATAGCCTTGTTCTCAGCACTGCTATATTCAAACACAGCCCCTACAGTGTAGCTCTCACACCTGCTCTCAAAGCAGAGCTGTAGAACAGAGGTTTGGGGCAAAGAGAGGTTAAAATTGCAACTGAGAAAGAGGAACAAGGGTGAACTAAGTAAGAATAAACAGGATATGCTGTCTGGAAGGAGTCAGTGATGTTTGGAGAGGGGCTCTAAGGTCTTTTCCTGAAGGCCAGTTTCATTCTTGCTATCTTTGCAAATGCCACTGTACTATCAGGAGCCACTCAGGTCCTGACTTCTCTTTGTGACTTTAACAAAAGGATTAGTAATAGAGCAGTGTCATTAAATTGGTCATATTTTAACTATTTTTTGTGAAATATCTTCAACTACTGCCACACTGGATCCCCAGGGAACAGTTACTAATTGTGCCTCTGGTTAGCATTCACCTCAGAGAATTCAAAGCAGCAGCAAATAACACCAGAATGGAGAAATAAAAAAACAGAGCTAGAAGATAATGAAGAGAGAGTGAGATCGTGATACTCCAAGATCCTAAGTCCTTTCAAATTGAGGAAATCAGTATCCTCCTACAGTACAAGCTGAGAGGAGAAAGTAACCAACACAAATAACTCCTTGCTGGTAAGAGAAAGAAATTCCGGAAACATCCAAGGCACATTCACATCCTGAAGGCATTCTAGCCCTCATTCCAGACCTCCCTTGCCAACTCTGCTGTTAATAAATTCAGCCTAGGTCTTCACTGAATTCACCTATTGACTGTGGTACAAGTTCTGTAAGAATTCCCAGGGTGTTCCCACTATCATCCATGCACCAGCATATGCCACAGAGCACTTAGGTCTGGGAACCACTGGGGTCTGCCCCAGTACAGAATGGAAAACCAGATAGGATGGATGATCCATTTCAAAGTGATGTCCCTGGGTAAAAGCTAACCAGAGTAAGCTAATGAAACTTGTTACCATCAAACCCTGTACCCCAACCAGGAGGGATGGGCGAGCACAAATGCTCTTCTTATTACTGGACATTAAAATTCAGCCCAGAATCCAATTAAGCCAGACATATCCGTCATGCAAGAGCTCTCCTTGGGTGAGGCAGGAAAGATCTGACAGCACAAGACTTGGACTGCATGACTTGGTGATTGCATGTACTGCTGTGATTGTGCCAGGGGATGAGGGGACAAGGCCACAGACCCCTCTATGGCTCTGTACTTAATAGGAGAACAGAGGGGAGAGGAAATAGACCTGTGGGAAGAAGAAACTGTGTCTTGGTAGGCAGTGTTTTTTGAAGAAGGTACTCTGTCAACTCACTAACATGCACTTCTGTATGTGATAATTACTTTCTGCTTCCCCAGGCTGCATGCAGTGCCTGCTTCCGTAAGAGGCTTTTCCTTTGGCTTCCATGAGAGGAATATTTCTGGTGTCTTCCGTGTGCTTGCTGAGCTTTCTGCCGTCAAAGCAGACTGACACAGCAGACTAGAGATTCTTAACCTACCTTCTTTCTCTACCCCTCATCATTCTGTGCAACTCATATCTGGTTCATTGCTGCAAGATACAAAACACCTCCAGTATGTGTGTGTGGTTTCTTGTACTTTTTCACTCCAACACATTTTCTTGCTGGACTAGCTGCTTTTGTAAACCTCACTGGACTTGCACGTAATACACATTCACAGCCCTGCCAACCTGAAACCACGTGTCTCAGTTCCTCCTTAAATTCAATGTTCAGTTTTGTGTCCAGCTTGCAATGCTCATTCTTTCTAGTGTACATAACTGACACCAATCATGAATGGCTGTTAAGGATTTTCAGCCAAATTACAGATCTTTAACTGGCCAAAATTCTTTGATATCAAACTGTCCAGGGAGTAGATCGGATTTCAGGATTTAGAGCAATATTATTTATGCCATAGATGTGACCTTATAACGTTTAACACTTCTTGTCCCGTTTGTCTCCCTTTCAAGGCACTGCACTGACTTGACAGATCAGAGCCCTGGGACACAGGTTTTACTCTCAGCTTTGACTGGTGGGTGAACTCAAGCAAAACTTTTTCCATGTCTTCATTCCCACCTGTCAAATGAGAACTACCTTTGTAAGAACTGAAGGATCTACTGCTAGACAGTAATGCAGATGAGACATTATTATTATTGTTGTTATTATTATTACTTACATTTGCATGGGATTTCTATTTTTCATCCTGCCACAAGATCTTGCCATGGTTAGAGATATACTACAGGAAAAGCTTACATACTTGCTATTTGCTGCACTTTTAGATATTGGTAGGAACATTTACTAGCAATACTCCTCCTGTGAATAAGTGCTTTACTTCCCAAAGCACTTTAAAATGTAACATTAATGTGTATTTGTGCTCATTTCTTAAATGCGAGTGTTTCTGGTGTTAGATCTGAGAGTTGGCCATAGCAGACTGCAATGAAGCCTTGTGAAAAACTGCAGCAGAAAAATTGCTTTGATTCTTTTTATTTTATATTACTATTTGTGCTTGAGGTAGCAGGATGTAAATTGCTTAGTGAGGATTTTCCAGCATCTCAAACCTACGTCACACAAAAGAAAACAAGTTCACAAGATGAAGACAAGGAAGGAGGCCTGTTGTCAATGAGACAAAACAGTGGGATGTATGTGAGGATGAATTTACTCTGGCATGTGAACAGGGATGACACCTTTGCTCTGCGTGTGTGTATCCTGTGAGGGGACACAGGTGGTCAACCCCCAACATTTAATCTGATAAACAGAGGTATTAATGGCAGGCAGAGACAACCCAAAAATTGTGCTATCTGCAGACCTACTCCACTGTCCTCTCCTAGCACTCTGGGTATTTCTTGGAGATCTCCCAAGCACTGCCCAACCAGGTTTAAACTGCATTGCTGTATGAGATCTGATGAACCTCTCACCCCACAGTGATGAGAACTAATCACATAAACTCTGGGCATACAGTAGTGGGCTCCTTCCTTATGCCCAGGAGTTGCCTGCTGGGCTTCAACCAGTCAGTATCTGTTAAGGATAATGTTCAGTGTTTGCTGTTTATTATTAATGTCTCCTGAGTGAGAGGCCTCATAAAAATAGAACATAAACCTCTGTCATTCCATCCCTCCCCCAGCTACACCAAAGCATCATTCCAGTCGCACATGTAAATGAACCTGGCATTCAAAAATTTCACAGGGGCCTCTGCTGGGCTCCTCGCCCTCCTGCACTCTACAGTTTCCACTGGGTCCTCTCCCTTTCCCCTTTTAACTCCTTCCCACTGCTATCCACTCTTCTACCACCTCGTATCCTCCTCCACAGATAACCTCTGCTGAAGCCCAAATTATGGCACGTCCTATCTCTGCAGAAGCTGCAGAAGCTTCAGGGAACATGCAGATGTGCACACCTCCGGGATGTACTCCTGAGGCAACGCTCCAGCCCTGCTTCTGAGCTTGGGATTTGAAGACTGGGCTAATATAGACTTAAAACCAGCCTGAGGGTTGCCCTTAGCAGAGAGCAGAGACACACTGTAGACGCCTCTCATCCTCTTCTTCCCCTCTTCCCCTGTCAGTACTTCCTTTCTTCTGCTTGCCTGTAAAATAACTTGCTGAAAGCAAATGGAATATGGCAGAAGTCTGATCCCTGCCATAAAAACTAGTAGATTCTTTCTTCCATTTGGGGGAGGCTAAATACCTTTAAATGTTTGAGACTCAAACTCTTTGCCAACAGTTTTTATCCATCAAGGATACACTCTGGTATTCCCTATCAGCTTGTACACATGGCTGTGTAGGAGCCATGGTAAATGAGGTGATAAATATGGTATAATAGTTCCAGTCAGAGCATGCCTAGTGAAGAAAATCTTTCTGTATTCAGTTTAACAAAAAGGAGAAACTCACCCCTTTCTCAGCAGAAACAAGGGACCAGCAATGGATGTTCCTGAAGCTAACATGGGGATCACAGTTCCCAAATGAGTAATAAAGAATTCTTGGGGGAAGCATTAGAGCAGTTGGCTGTGCCATCCCAAATGAATGTCATGGCAAGTATGCAGAGAATCTGACAGGCTAATAGCTAACTCTAACTAGCTCCAGTGGTGGGATGGAAGTCAGTTCAAGAAGATCTGTAGCATCAGAAGATGTGTATGATGTTAGCTCATGTCTCTTCAAATTTGAAGTCACCTTGTTAAGTGAATTCAGCCACGCAGATTTACACTTAAGTGGTGACAGAATCTGGCTCTTAGACCTACCTAGATTGTAAAAGAGCACAAATTACTGAGCCATGCAGTCTATCTACTTCAACAGTTTGACTGGATATAGATTTATTAGCACAAAACATTGTAGAAGAAAATTACTTGAAGAGAATTCCTTGGCATGGGAATCAGTGAATGCTCAGAGCTAGTTCAGATGAAGGTTAGTGGTCCAGTGTCCGTGGACATCAGGACAAATCCAGATACTCAGTTACTATGGTGAAGGGGGCCATGTGAGTACCTAGGCAGACACAGGCAATTTACTGGTGTCCTACAGGGAATAGATTTGCAAATTAAAAACCAGTAAATTAAAGACAAGGGCATCTGTGAGAATTCTGAACTGACTGCAGAGCTGAACTGCCCAAAAGAGGCAGAATCAGAATTCCTCACAGGGGGGAAAAAATCAAGAAAAGATAGGGCTGAGCTCAGTTCCATAGCTGAGGTAAAAAGAAAGGCAGTAATCTCTATAAATATGGAGAAACACCCTCTCATTTTAAAAATGCTGTCACTTAAAAAGTTTATGAAGAACCTTAGGGTTAAAACTACACTGCTCCAGGAGGTGGATCCAAGGATGCTCCATGGAGGCAGGATCCACCCAGGCACTGCCATACCAAGATGCTGGATGCTGAGGCTGAAGAAGAAAGAGTGTCAGAGCAATTCTCACACTGGAGCAGGATAATGTGAACCACTTCAGAGGAGTGCCTAGAAAGCAAGATGACAGAGACAGATTGACAGCAATGTCCTGAATTTTAATAGAAAGGTCAGAATTTGAAGAAACATCCAAAGTACAGCAAAACCTGAAGAAAATCCCAAGCCTCCTTAAGAGCTATTATAATTTCAGTGTCAATTTTTTACTTCTTTTGAGAATGACAGAGATGCTTTAGTGAGCTTCAGCAAATATAAACTCTCTAGCAGTAACAGCCTCAGCAGCAGCCCATGCCCATGCAAATGTTGGCAGGTAGAACAAGATGATCCACCAACTTCATATGCAAAGCCAGGAGGAGCAACAGACTCCATTTGCCAGTGGTGAACCTCTACCGGTCTGTCCCCTGAATTCCTACTGTAATTTCCCAATTTGTCATAACTTTAATATTCCAAGACTTTTAAGTGGCTTTTACAAACAGAACACCAATTCCAAGACAGGGTCACAAATTTGGAGTGGACTGTTCAGCCATTCTGATGTATTGGTACATTGATTCAAAAAAACATCTTAGGACTTGGTCTTTATTCCTTGGGTTCCTAAGAAAAACATGATTTCTGTGATCATATAATATTTTCCTTTTTTCCTCTTATGTGTGTGTGTCTCTCTTTCTCTCTGTGTGTATGTGCCTATGTTGGTTTCTGCTTTGTAACTGCAAATCCCACAGAGAGTTTCAACCAAGTTTGAGTCAGTTACAGTGATTTCAGAGATACTAACCTCTAGCAAGTTCCATAAAGTAGCTGGCAGGTGTAACAGAGAGAACTCTGTAGGTTCTCCTATGAGGAAAAGACTGCTGGGTGAACTGAGGCCATTTCTCCACAGATAAAGTCTCCATGTTGGAGCGAGATGTTATAAAAGCCTCAACACCAGGAGAAGCTTAGATCAGAACTCACATCTTGTTAGGCATCAGAAAATGTAACTGTGACACAAAGCTTCTGGAAGCCAAGCTTCATTAGTTCTGCAGATCACAGTTCCCCTTGTTTTCAGCTAGAAGAGGGCACGAAGGATGAGACTTTCTGTTTTTAATTTTGTTTTCAAAATCACTTCAGTTTCATCAAAATGTTCTCTCTTAGATGTGACTAATCATGGAAAATATTGATCCACTTCTAGCCCTCTCAGAAAGTGCAACTTCAGACCACATGAAAATAAGAACTGAGCAATGAGCATAATCTTAGCAAAAACAATAAAAATAATACAATAATACCTGTGTGAGAGGCAGGCTGTGCATACACAGCACAGAGAAAAGAAGAAAAAACATTATCAAAAGAGCAAATACATCTTTATAACCCTGAAGCAACAAAACTCCTACCACCTTATATTAAAATACCATAAGAGAACATCACAAACCTATTACAGAAGGAATGAGAATGCTGCTTAATGGTTTTCTCATTGTTCACTGTTACCTCTATGCATTGCTATCCATTGCTATTATCAGCACTCATTTACACCAGAGGAGGGATGTGTATTTGCGTGAGAGGACAGATACCCAAAATCTGGTACAGATCCTCAGGTGATGTAAATTGTCATGGCTGTGCTGACGTCAGTAAAGATGCACTGATTTCCTCCAGCAGATGATTTGCTTTTCTGTATGTAAAAAGCACAGAAACTAGGTGCTGTTTCAACTTGGCTCTGAGACATTTCTGTAGACAAATGCTCATGCAAATACATTCTCTTTTTTATGTGCAAATATACATATTGCCTTGCAGTACACATTGCAAGCAAGGACAGGAGCTTTAGACTGATTCCTATGGCGGAATTTAGAAAAAGGATTGTTCCTGATCTACCTGCCCACTCCTGTCTATAACAATAGATCTCCAACTGCTTTGTTACAGATCTTAAAATACACAGAGATGAAAGGGCCAGTCCAGCACCACACGTCTGTTAAAAATAAATTTAGGAGGCATTAAAGTTTGCTCTTAGGACTGCTAGTCCAGTGCTCAAACTGAGATCTTAAACAGAGCCATTGGGCAGAACAAATCCAATAGTCAAGACTCTCATTTTCTCACCTAGGGCTTAACTATATGAAATTACATATTCCAGAATTGATGAATACAAGAACAATACTAGTTTGTTTCAAGGTACATCTCTTTGAGAGGAAAAAAAGGTAAACTTTTTTTTTAATTAGGAAAAAAAAGAGAAAAAAGCCACATTTCAGACTCTGTCTTTTTAAATCACTCTTTTATCTTTTTTCTTATTCGCTTTTATCTAATTCCATGGAATGTGGACCAAGTAACAAGCACAGGCTACAGGTAATTTAAAAGCAAATAAAATATTTTCCATCTCTTAAACAGAGAATTATTTCTGGCTTTCTGTAATGTTTTCCTAAGCGAGAAAAACAAAAGGCTTCATAACTGAGACTGGAAAAGAGAAATAAACCACTGCTGAACTAGGAAAGAAAGAAGGAAACAAGCAACCTAAAATGGCATTTTTAGGGAAAATAACAGAAAAGCAGAAGATGAATAAACCCTATGTACAGAAAGATTATGGTACACAGGCTGTAGCTCATTTTTCCTATTTCAGCCTGCATTCCAAGGTAGAAGGAAAAAAAAAAAAAACTGAGACATTTTTACAATCTAATATATAGATTTGTGTAGAGGTATTTTTGCTTGCAGAAGTGCACATCATTTTATCACGTGAACATTTTTTAACAAATAAGTAGACACCATAATTAATAGAAAACCCAACTTCCAGCTGACAAGCTCTAGTCTATCTAAGGACTACATGAGCATCCTGAGGTGGGATTTCTCTGATTTATTCTGACTAAAAGTGTAAATAATTTCAAATACGGTGTAGGTGGGAATGTGTCCAGTCTACTTCATATAAGTAGCCACCTGCTGCATGCATAAACTGTCTGAACCATGCCTAAACTGGATATTCCTGTGCACATCATTTAATGAAGGATGTGGAAGTGGCAGTTGCTGCAAAGAGTGGGACAGCCAGCCCAGGAGCCACCTGGCACTGAGGCCCTGGCAGGAATTCTCAAGGGCATTGTTACCACCTACTCAGCGGGGACACTTTTGCCTTAATGCTTTTCCAAACAGCCATGTGTGCATTATTTTGAATGCTAACAGTCTTGCCATGTGAGTCCACTGGTCCTAAAGCCTTCTCACAGATCCTTACCTTGGATCTGCCTGGGATGTGACAGCAAATGGGTCAATGCAAAGCGTATGGAAGAAAGGTCCCCTCGCCACCACAGAAGAGCAGCCTGGTTGCAAGAGAACACACAGCTGAGTGACATAAAAATATCACTATCTTATAAAACAAACCCAAAATAATGCATTTGCATCCCTTCTTATTTAAGTATTTTAAATTTCAGCTTTTTGCTGTTGTTTTCAGTCCCCAGCTTCTCTTGCTAAATGATTAGTACAAGTCTTTGCTATTCCGGGTACTGTTCTAACTGGGCTCAGGACACAGATAGAGAGGACGTGTTTGTCCAATGCACTGCTAGACATTGTTTCACAAAGGTTCCTTCCTTGTAATTACTTCCTGATGCTTCCATCCCACCAACGAGATTTCTCACAATAGAAATTTCAGCCTTGACACTGTATTGCTTTGGCTGGGACTTTATACAGCTTCCTGCAGTACTGTTATCCCTGTGGGTGGAAGTCCTTGTGCTGTCCTTACTCAGCAATTTTATACCTAGAACTTCATCCTGAACCCTTCCTAAGCCAAGTCCTTTTCCATCTCTCACATCATCTGTTATTTCTTAAATATTGTTGTGAATCATTAACTACACATTCCTCTGCCTGGATTTTATAGGCCCTGCCATAGGTACAATGCAGGTGTGCCATAGGTACAATAAGGTATGTCTTAGCTGATTGCAATGGAAGCAGCATGGATATATCTTTAAATGGGATGTAGTCAGAGTCTTCTTTCTGTTTGCCTCTCAGTATGCTCTTTATTCCAAAATCATCTAAGCAGGACTTTAGCATCTGTGAAGCTGTGCCAATGCAGACCTCTGTCATTTGAAACCTGCTTACAGCACTTGACTCCAAATAACTTCTGATGCTGAGACAGTACATTGCTAGCAGGGATTTGCAGAACCCAGGGCAGCACCAATGTAACTATTTCTGGTGTGTGAAAGCTCAAGGGAGTTAAACCCTGAAATATGCTGGAGGAAAACTGAGAGACTGAAAGAAGAGGGCAAAAGTAGCATTCCTTGTGCTCCCAAAGTGAAAGGAATGGATATCTGGGGTACACGAACCATTCAGAATTGTTCTGATCTTTTTTTTAATTGCTGGAGGTTTTTCTGTGCTGGTGCAATGCGCAAATATAGCAAAATATGTTAATGGTAAACCATAATATTTACAGTTATTGTTAGCTCCCATTGAAATCTGTAGAATTCTTTCTAATGCCTTTACCCTGGAGATAATCCATAGAATAGAACATCAACGCATAGTTAAAAAGAAAAATTATGGAAAACAGTACCTCTGCATATGCAATATCTTCATTTTAAAGTTACATAATTGAGCTTTTGAAATTAACAAAAAACCAGCAAACAGTCTCAGAACACAAAAGCAACTAAGTGACTTTAACATCATCTTTCAAAACTTGCCTCTTTACTAAGATAAAAAATTCTGTCCTAAACCAATACAAAATAAAATAATATAGATTTCAGTCCAATGCAAATCCAAAATGAGCTTTAAAACATCTGGGAAAATGTGATTTTAGAAAAATTCTTCCAAGAGTTCTAAGAGGTTTTTTTGCATGAGGACTTATCTTGTAGAGCAAACACAGGCTAATAATTTAAAGACAATACTTAGATCCATTATGTCATACTAGACAAATACTGTTTCTATGTCTTCTCTTCACTGTTGATGACACGGTTAAAAGAAGACTTTAATGCCACTTTAATACAGAATGTTTGTGAATTGAAGCCATGTCTTACGATGAAAGGAACAGATTATTACCTATTATTCTAATTGTATTTATTGGAGTGAGTTTTCCCAGTAATGCCTGCGCTCAGAATCTGAAGTCCTTCCATAGACAGCTCCTACTGAGAGTTTCTCTGATAAAAACCAGCAGGATTTGGGTCATTTAGACTTAATCTGCTAAATTCAACCCTGTGGCATTTCCCTGATACTCAATGAAGGGTACTGGGGATTGGCAAAGAAGGTTGTATTCTGATAAATAAGGGACAGAAAATTTATACTTGCAGGATTTGCTGACACTTTGGGATGGTCCCTTAAGACAAGAGGCTTCCTAGTAAGGGTGATCTTTGCTATGCTAATTTGGCAACCTGTGTTTTTGAAGCAAAACATTCCATGACGAATGACCTTATTTTTTTGTTTTTAAAGCTGTGAAGTGCTTATGCAATAGCCTCCTAAGGTAGGAAGAGACAGATGCCGTGGAATAATAATCAACCTAATTCTTGCTGAAAATGTCTGCAAAAATCTTTCTCCTTTTCCTCCTCTCCTTTCATGGGTAAGCTCAGTACCCCCTTTCCCACACAAAGACATGCAGCAACAACCAGGGGCCTCTGCATAACTCAGGAATTCTTCCATTCCAGAGATAGTCTTGGTTTTGTTCCCTTTTAAAATGTAGGTTTTGATCGGGGGTTTTTTTTAAAGGCTTTAAAGAAAGAAAAGTTGTCAGTTTTTACAACAACTAACAGCAAAAATAAGACTGAAGTTTTCTTTAAAATAAGAGAGATGTTCCAGTTGCAGAAGACATCCCTTACGGAAGACTGTCCCAGCTGACATGAATAGTCACATGTGTCCAAAAGCTCAGGTCTTCACTTCTATCCAGAGCCTGAGGTAAGCTGGGCTGCAAAAAAACCTCAAACCTGACTCAAAATGAGCAAAATCCCTGGGCCATGTCTGGGGTGAGAAGGACCAGCACAAGTCCACACTTAAACATGCTGCCAGAACCTCCTGTTTTGTGAGGGCAGAGGAAATTCCATTACTGGGCACTGATGGGGGGGCACTGCCTGGGTGCTGTTTTAACCCCTGCTTTCAGCCACTGCATCCCGACATGTTAAAATATCCTTTTTGTTCTGGTTAGAGTGGCCATTTTCTGTAGCGAGCAGTCAGTCCTCTATACTTGTCTAAGAAAAAAAATAGGTAACATTGAATTTTAGGGTTTGTAACAGAGGGAAAAACATTTTTGGACATGGTGGGGGGAGGAAGGAAGAGAGACCAGATGCCTGGTCTGTGCAGGTATTAGCGTATATGTCCCCTGCTGTCACACAAAAGCAAAAATACAACTCGCAGCTTGGTGAGCTGAATCATAAGGTGTATGGGGCATCCTGTCTATAGGTAGTGAAAGACTTGTCACCCTCCACCCAAGCTGCCTTTAAGTTGAATTTTGCAGTCTCTTCGATTTCCCTCCAACAGTCAGAGACAAGAGAGGATGAAACCCAGTATATACAATCAGTGGGGGAAAAAAAAGAACCTGCAGGAGTGAGAAATGTAGACTGTTTGGCATCTCTCATATTTCCTTTTCTATACAAAGGTTTTGGTTTGCCTAAGCTATAGATGGAAACAGAAGCAGTCTATTTTAATCTTCCTGAGTGAAGAACGCTGCAGGGATTGCTCTGTTATCCCCAGCAGCAGCTCTGACTTTCCACAAAAAAGGCTCCATCCAACCTTCTATCTCTCTATCTGAAAGAGAAAGATCATCATATGATATACCAGCAATAAGCTGTGTTCTTAATGCACTTCTCTTTGTGCATTTTGGCATGAAGGAAAAAACCCTACAATTCTTCCACCAGTCAAACCCCACTGCAAAAAGAGCTCAGATAAGGAGGAAGTATTTAGGCTTATGCATAGAAATTGATTCTTCAGTTTGTGTAATGACGTATGTCAGAAACTCTGTGCAGAAGCAAGGAAAGCCCTTGCCGAGATGATGTTTCTTACACAGCCTTCATTGCAGGGAGTCATTTCTGAAAAAACAATGAGGTTGATTATGCATTTTTATTTGGGTTTCTTACTGGTTTGACTCGAGGGATTCAAACCATGCCATTCTGGATTTAGACCAATCGGCATGAGTTCAGGATCTGGCCCCACTTCTTTTTTTAAACTCCAGCTATTTCATGATGAATAAGAGCCAGATCCTGCAAAGGCTTACTACCTGCATTAATACTCTGAGGAGCCCACTCACTTCCTCTAAGTTGTGATTGCAAAATTGAGTCTTACGGTGCAGTATTTTAGAAGCAAGCATATGCTTTTTGGGATTCAAACATGCCTTGACCGTACCTATTCCTTTAATAGCATTTCTTTCAATAGCAATCTATCTTCTCTGATTTTCATAGAATCACATGATGGATGCTTAGCTGCTATGAAGTGGGGTAACTCTACTTACACCAGTGGAAAATCCAGCTCCATGTTGTAGCTCTGCTTGTGTATTCAAAACAAACATGAGAGAGAAGGGTCCCTTTATTTAAATTGTCAAAAGAGACAAGGAAGACGTTTTGGGCTTGTGTACTTCATTTGTGTACTTCCTATGTACTTGTGTGTTGTGCACTTCACTTGTTTTGACATTACTATAACCAAGACAATAGAGACAATTCTAGGAAAGACATTTCTATCTAGTTTTACTACTTATATTAGTTTCTGTCTTATCTAAAAGAAGCCACAGCAGAAACTATGCTCTTTCTCCTTCTAACTTCACGAACTCTGGCTTTCAACCAGAAAACATCCCCCTCTTTCGAAGTGCCTAAACAAAGGAAATTACAATACTGACTGCAGCTGTAATTACCAGCTGGTGAACTGATGGCATATACTGAACACATGATCCAAGAGAATTTTGCTCTTCAATAGTAGCCCTTTCCACCACCTATAGTGCTGGAACGCTCATCTTTGTTTACTATACATTCATGCACACACAATACATTTCAGTATCCAGTACTAGTAGTCAAGCTTTCTTCACTGAAGATGAGAGACCAGCAAAAAATACTTTGTCCTTTTGGAGAGCTGGGTCAGTGTCAGGTGCCACTCACAAAAAAGAAAAAAAAAAGAAACCAAGCCAGGAAAAAAGACAACCCACACACAAGTGCAATAAGCACCCTAAATGTCAAACCTAAGTGCAGCATCTATATCTTTATGAGCCTATCTATACACATCACATGCAATATAGCGTACCCCTTGCATCAGTGAGTGAAGGAAAACCCCAGCTCACTTCGGGGAGGATGGGTTTTTCTGATAGATACCAGCAACTTAAGGCAAACAGAAGCGACCACAACGCTGCTGTGCTTTGCGAGGCTTCCCATGTCTGGGCTAAAACGCACTCATCGTCGATCACGGACCTATTTGTTTGTGACAGACAGTGAGGGCACGATGCCGTGTGGGAGCAGCGCGGGTGAGCTGCCCCAGGGGCTCCGAACGGGCTACAGACACTTGTCCACAGGAATGAGCGCGCTGAGCCGGGAGGCTGATGCGTCTTGGAAGCAGCATCCTGGCTCCTCTTTGCACTCTGCCTGCTCTCCCCGAGAACGCATCGAGGGAGGGATTCCCCACCCACCCACACACTGCCTCTCCCTCCGTGCGAGGCTGCAGGGGGGTATAACCCAGTTCCCTGCTGGATGCGGGCCCGGGGAGAGCCCGCTACGCTCCCGCTCCGCGCCGCCACCGCTGCCCGCCCCCTCTCCCCCTTCGCACTTACTCCGCTCTCCGGCTCAGGACGCCTTTGCCGATGGCCTGGGGGGTCTTGTGCTGGAGCAGCGCGGCGCAGCAGCCCTTGTCCCTGCCGTCCTTCTCGGCGGGGTGCTGGTGGGGCTGCGGCGGGGGGTGCTGGTGGCCGGCAGCCCGCCCGCCGCCGCCGGGCCCCGCCGGTGCCGCTTTGCCCGCGGGCGGCGGCGGCTGAGCCGGGAGCTGTTGGTGGTGCTGAAGCGGGTCGGGCTGGCCCGGCGGCGGCGGCGGGGGCTGCTCGGGCGGGGGGCCCTGGGGCGGCTCGGCGGGGGCCGCCGGCGGCTCGGCGGGGGCCGGCTGCTGCTGCTGCTGCTGCTGCTGCTGCTGCTGCCCGCGGAGGCTGCGGTTCTCGGTGCTCAGCTCGTCCAGCCGCCGCTCCAGCTCGTCGATGCGCTGCCGCTGGGTGTGGATGAGGCTCTGCTGGTTCTGCACGATGGCGGTGAGCTCCTTCAGGTAGAGCACGGCGCGCACCGGGTTCTCCAGCAGGCTCTCCATGCCCCGGCCGCCGCCGCGGGCCCCGCCGCCCGCCCGCCCGCCCGCCGGCGCTCCGGCGAGAGCGGCGCGGGATGCGGGCACGCGCCTCGCCGCCGCGCGCGCACGGGCACGCGCACCCGCGCCGCCAGCGGCCGCGCGCTCCCGCGGAGGGGCAGGGACGGGAGCGGGGGGAGGGGCCCCGCGCGGGTCCGGCCCCGGCCGCAGCGCGCAGGCGCGGGGGCGCCCCGTGTGCCCCGTGTGGGCCGGGGGCTGCCCGGGATCCCGCCCGGCCCGGGGCTCCCTCGGCACCGCTGCCCGAGCCCGGCCCTGCCCGGCCCCTGCCCGAACCCGGCCGGGTGCCGGTGCCGGGGCGAGCCCTCTGCGGAGCCCTTTGCAGCCCCTCCAGCACCCGGGCTTATCCTCCCTGACCGCCGTTTCTGAGTGTTGCTGTGCTTTCGTTACCCAGGGTGGCTCGGTGATTCCTTTGGGTTTTTTTTTCCAAAGTGACTTGAATCATTGTGCCTAGTTTTGGCTGCCGTGTTGATAACGTCCGCGTTTGTACTGGGTTAGAAACGTAGAATGATTAAGGTTGGAAACGTCCTCCGAGATCAGCAAGTCCGACCTTTGACTGAGCAGCACCATGCCCACTAAACCATAGCACTAAGAGCCATGTCTGCTTGGATTTGGGACTTCCACACTTCCCTGGGCAGCCTGTGCCAATGCTTAACTACTCTTGCAGTGAAGAAATTCTTCACAATACCCAACCTAAGTCCCCCTGGCGCAGCTTGAGGTCTTTATCCCTTGCCGTGTCGCTGGTTGCCTGGGAAAAGAGCCTGATCCCCAGCCCTCGACACCTTCCTTTCAGGGAGCTGCAGAGAGTGATCAGCTCTCCCCTGAGCCTCCTCCTCTCCAGGCTATACACCCCCAGCTCCCTCAGCCATTCCTCACATGACTTTAGCTCCAGACCCTTCACCAGCTTCCTTCCCCTTCTGTGGACTTGCTCCAGCACCTCAATGTCCCTTGTGTAACCTGAATGCAGGGTTAAATCTCTCGGAAGGAGTTTTTGAGGAAAATGAATGTTAAACAAACTTGCTTCTTCCTTGGAATTTTTGGTGTCCTTTATTTTCTTTGGAAAAAAGCTAGGGCTTATTGTGGAGTTTTGCTGTAGATGTGAGAGCTGACAGGCAGGGCCTTGGCTGTTAGACTCCCTGCAGGTTTTCTTCATTTCTCAATAAATACCTTCTCTCGCCCTTCTTTATCCACAGCCATCAGTGTTTGCCAACTTACAGCCTTGAGTCTGAGAGACTGTGTGCTTTCTATTACATTCATCAGTAAATAACCTGGCTAAGGGTAGTAAAATTACTTTCAGGAACTTCTGTGTCGATCCATGAAGGTGTTTCTGTAATGGCTAAAATACTAGCCAATCACTGTGGGTGCTGAAAATCCAGGAGGCATAACAAGCAGTCAGGTTTTAGACAAGTACGTCAGTAGATTTGACTGATTGTACAGAAAGTGCAAGGCCAAAGAATGAAAAGCAACTGGTTTTAAGTGATTTTGAGTGTAGAGCTGCTCTCATTTTGCCTTTTCAGATCAGCAAAACCTGCACTGTAGCAAAGATTTAATGAAGTGAGGAAAGAAGAAATGTGAAAGAGAATCTCTGTTTCAGATGAGCTGAAAGGTGTATTTCCAGTCTCTTTTGTTCACAGATAGCCTTAGGAATGTAAACTGATGCAAACAGAATCACCAGGATTAGAAATTGTTCGCAGACTCCTCCTAAATCAGAACTGCTATTCACAGTTCTCTTGTAAGCACTCAGAGGTGGCTTTGGGGGATCATGAAACGTTGCCACATGTCCCCTGTGTGTTGGGGGAAGACCCCAGAGTGAACTCTAAGGAGTATGAGCATTCAAATCTGACACACTTACGATTTTATTGGAAAATTGTAGGGGAAGCTTTCCTCCATCTCATTGCCTAGTGTCATTAATGTTTTATGACAGGAGATTGAGCAGAAACTGGCATTCTTTAGCAAGGGGAGAGGTGGTTATAGGGGAGTTTGAAAAAAGGCACATGGAGGATGACAGGAGGTGAAAACACCTAAGCTATATTTGGGGAAGAGTGGAAGTGATCATTTGAGAAATTGTGCTGGCGTGCTGTCTGCTTTCAGAGGCACTACTGAACACCGGTATTTCAGTCTTGCCTCACAGGAGCAGAGTCCAGGGACAGCAGTGGAAATAACATGCTGTAGGCATTAGTAGATTCTGGGATACAAACAGGGGTGGCTTTGTGCACACTCATACATGTATGTACACACACAGAGCATTGGTAGGAGAGACTTCAGGCACAGATTGTTTATTTGGCAGAACAGAGGAGGCTGTTTTAAATCTTAAGGCAAGCCCTGTGCAGAGTTCTGGTTTTGCAGTGGACATCATGTTCCTTTGCAGCACAGCTGGATAAAAGCGATGAAGAAATAAGGGTCGTAGACATCATACTGGCCTATCCAGGTAAAGTCAGCCAGGTCGTGGCATGTATTCTTAAGGAAATACTAACTAAAAAGAAAAAATATTCCTGATTTGGATGATTGGGGCTGGGGCAAAACAGCTTGGAAGTCTTGTGTCGTGGTGCTTCAATGCATATCAGAAGATGTGACTTTAACTGCACAGAGTGAACTTTATGTAGTCACTCACTGTTTCTGCACCTTTAATTTGCTTGACCAGCCTCATTAGCCTAATTTGTACTAATAAATCTTTCTCATAAATTAAACGGAGACCTACAGCCATGTTTTGGTAAGCTAAAACCAATTAGATTAGTAGGAGAATCAGAAACAAACCTGTTTTCTGTGCGGATGTGGTGACTGGTGGACAAAATGCTATGACTAGCCCTGACCTTCCAGGTTTCTATAGAGAGCATGTGCCAAAGGAAAATGCAGCAGAATGCTTTTGTGCCTAACGTGAGGGACTACGCAGGGATCTCCCTACAAAACTTCAAGAGTTAATAGAGTTGCATAATCCTCTGTAATAAGAAAATTCAGTAAAGATGGGGTTTTCATCCAGGAGGAATCTGCAAGGACATCACCAGAAACTGGATGTCTTCTTTCTTTCTGTGAGCAAGAATCCTGCATAGCTGGAAAGCGCCTCCTCTTTTGTCCAGCCACCATTGTGGCCCTTTGATTATGCTGCCACAATACCTAGCATGCATCATTTGCAAAGCTCTGCACACTGATGAAGTACTGTTGTGTAGAAGGGGAATGGTAGGATTGTAGCCATCAGAAAAAGGGAAATGCAGACACCGAGTGGTTAAATGATTTGTCCAAGGCCACGCAGGAAGCTGGGGAGAGAGGATGCAGCAGGAGGGAAGGGGGGGGAGTTGGGGGGGACACATGATGACAACACACACACAAAACACAACAGGTCTCTGACTTCAAACATCTTTGGCATTTAGCCCAAACTTCAGGTCATTAAATGCTGCTGCTTCTCTCTTTAGGAGAGATATTATCCGGAAGGAAACAATGGTGAAGATAAGGAAAGCCTGAATTCTGTTACAATTATTCTTGCCATAGATAATTTGTTGGTATTGTATTTTTCAAAGTACTGATTGTTTTCAGTCCATTCCAGAAAAAACAATAATGAATAGTAATGGATTAATTATGTTCTTATGGAATAAAGTGCTTTTCTTATCCACTTAGCAAGGTGCTTGGGCATTGCACACACAATTACAAATAAAGTGCAGCAGTAGTAATTAAAATAAGCATTCATTATAAAGCCACAACAAAATGCAAATGAGTCAAGCCCCAGGATTTAATGGAAAGGTCTAATACTACATGATTTAATTTTTTATTTCTTTAGCTATTTACTCGGAGTAAAATGAATCCATAAATAAAGGTTTACTAATAAGCATACATGATAGGGAAGGTAGTAACACATTTAAGTGTTTCAACTGCAGAAAAACTTTCACTGCAGAGTGTTCTTGTAACATTTTCTGAGAGGTCCTAATCTCACTTTAATTTTCAACCTCACTGAAACTTGATGCAAACGAATCACTCCAGCCTTTTGACAGGGAGAGACTTACCGTGTTTTTCCATTTGAAATTCTGTTTGAGGCATTCCCTTCCTCTCAGTTACACTATCTGCTCTTGAACAGGAGGTCATCACAGCAAACCCAGGCAGTCTTTTCCTCATTTCTTGCATTTGATCCCAATTTCCTCCACCTTCCATGCCTCAGCCTTGCAAGGTAACAACTTACCCGTGGTAATTCAGTATCCAAAGTGCTTCCAGTTGGAGAAGCAGGGCATATAGCTAAGGTTCCCAGCTATGATTCTGTGGACTTATTATCATAAGCTTATGATAAGGTTTTTTATACTTCTATAAGACCTGCATTTCTATTGTCTTTGTTTGAGGAGAAAGAGAATTTAGGAAAGTGTGTACAAGGACAGAATACAACAAAGATTATTGGCGTTTAAGGTACTTAAGGAAAGGTACATTTAATGTTGGCCAACTCCACTTAATTAACCTAACATTTTCTCCCCTTCCTCCTGTCAGAAACACAAGTGAAATCCCCACAGCTGATATTTCCCACCAGATCTAAGTTCTTAAGGAGTACACACAAGGCAGCATAGCACAAACCATATAAAACCCCACAGAATTAAAGATGGGATGTAAGAGATGCAAGAATCATGGTCCTGTGTTGCCATCTTCCATTCTCATTTCTGGGGGAAGATGGGAGCATTTTCAGTCTCACCTGGAAGTCAGCAGCTGCTCAAGTAGAAATTCTCAGAACTGCTTGCGAACAGCCTGCAGACCAAAAAAAATCTGCAGGAATTAGATGAATAATTTCAAAATAGAGGATAGAATCAAGACAATCATAATGTTCTCATGCATAATTCATGGCCAGAAAAAAAAAAAGGTGCATCTCCTGAATGCTTTTTTCACTCAGGCTCCTTTCACTTGAGGCTGCATCCAAAGCTATTCAGATCAATGAGAGCTGTTTCACCATCCTCAGTCCAAGCCAAGTCACTATTTGCTTACACCTGTTAAACAGATGGATGAAATGCAGCTAACACAAGAGAAGCATGTTGCCCTCAATCACACAGGACACCACTCAGTGCCTGTAATTAGAGGACATTGGAATCAACAGCAGTGTTTCCTCTGCTTCAGGTGAGCACTGAGTAAAGGTGGGAGTAGTTCTCTGGCACCCTCTAGTCCAGCACCTAAAAGCCAGGTGTTGTGGTCTGCAGTCCTGACATGTGCAACAAGGTGAAATCTCTCTGTCTCTCTTATGTTGTGGCTGTTGAATTGTTAATTCGTATTGATACCATAAAACCAAGAAGCAGTGGGGAACATCTCAATCTGTAAATCAAATATAAAGAGCTGAGATGTGGTAAGGACAAATATTTCAGCTTCTTTCTGTTTTGGTTGGGGCTTTTTTTCTCTTCAGTCGAGTACAGCTAAACTGCCATATAAATATTTAAAACAGCTGCTCATCAGGAGAAGCTACAAATTCTGGATTGTAGCCTTAGTTGAGATGTGTGGTTTTGACACATTTTAAAATCTTGACTGTATTTGAACTATGCTGTTGCAGCCTTCTGTTATTTCCTGCAAATTAAAAGGAATCAAAGTCTCTCTTCAGATTGCACTTCCCCTTTTCATGTTGCTAAATGTTACATTATCTCCTGCCTTTTTCATGAAATTAAGCTTTGACCACTTAACTGATTAATTCTAGAGAGCAAAAGCTACAGAGAGACATTTTCTTCAGAGTCAAACAGGTTTTTGTTTGAGCTGACAGTTGTTCAGTCTTTTGTAAATAACTGCAGTAAAATGAAAAAAAAAAAACTGAGTATGAGCTTGATTCTCCCAGTATTATCTGACTGGCTTCTTCAAATTATATGGTGATTTTCAGGTGAGACAAGTTCGTGTGATCTGACCTTGCATGAGATACACAGAAAAAAAAAAGAGAAAAAATAAAAAGAAATTGAATAATGTTAAGTCTAAACTCATACTACAACTAAAATTTTTTTCTGCAATAACAGAAATCAAATACAGTCAAGAAAACAAAAAATATTCATGAACAGGATGCATTTCAGCTCAGGCTACAATACAGCATTTTTCTGATGAGCAGCTATTTAAAATATTTACATCAGCTTAGCTGTGTTCCACTGAAGAGAAAAAAAAATTGACAGAAGAAGAAGCATTTGTCCTTACCACATTTCAACTCTTTATGTTTGGTATATAGAAGGTATTTTCCCTTTGCTTCTAATTTTGTGCTATCAGTATGAACTAACAATTCAACAGCCCCCACACAAGACAGTTCACCTTGTTGCAGAATTCAGCTTAAAGAAGGTAAGACTGCAGACCATAACACCTGGCTTTTAGCTGCAGGAGTAAAGATGAAGATACCAGAGGACTCTTCCTGCCTTTACTCAAACCTCATCTGAAGCAGAGAGGGCCTTTTCTGTTTACAGACCCTCAGTGCAGTCCTGTTTCACCTTGACAGTGTGGCTTGTTTGGTCTGTGCTCAGGTTTCATAACAGGGCTAAGCAGATGCTGACTTCTCGGGGAAATTAAGGCCAGGACAAATCAATAAAGCATCTGGCCTGATGTGCTACATACTGTATAATCTCATGCAGCTTGGAACATGAGTTTAAGAAAAATGTATCTCCAGAAATGCTTCTGGTACCACTGGGAATATAGTAAAAGTTAGAGAATTTGTTTCATTCCTTGATATTTTGTCACTGTGGTTAATCTGTGTCATCATTGACAAATTGGAATATTTTTCTTATATGAATTTATCCTTTTTATTTTCCAGACATGAGTAATTATACCGTTCTCCACCAGGGTAAAGAGCTCCTTAGTCCTAAAGTTTTTCTCTCCTTGAAGGTGACTGATCAAATCACCTGATGATATTATTTTTAGCAAGATAAATGAACTGATCTCTTTAAATGATGTAATTTTCTAAAACGTTGAGTCTTTGGGGTTTTTTGGTTTTTTGAGGTAATCTTTCAGACTTCCTGATATGCAGCATGGTCTAACTAGAGGCAGCCCAAATGTTTGCTGAAGAGGTCGCTGCTGAGATGTGCTCCTATCTATTGTTGCTCATTATTTATGGGGTCAGGCTTTTGCTCAGGTCAGCCTTTGCCTTCAGATATGCTTTCAGACAGCATCCCTTCTGCTCAGACATGCTGACTTGTGACAAATATTTCTGTATTCTATTTTGGTGTCTGAAAGAATTTCAAGGAGCATATGACGAGACAAAACTCAAAACTGAAAGAACTTCCTCCAGATTTCTCTTTGAGGAACAAAACAGAATTGTTTCAGACATCCACCACCATCCACATTGCTGCAGCTGACTCCACAGGGTAGAACCTCTGCCTCATGCAAAGCACACAAAAGACCCCGCTGTTTTGGGAGACCCAGATGTAAAGAGCACAATATAGGTCAAATGGTGGCAGATCACAGGTCTAGTTTTCGTGTTGCATGAATTAGCTCAACATAAGGTTAAACTCTAAGCCATTCAGTCTTGTGAATTTCTTCACAACTGACGGGATTTTGGCAATGGTTGAAGCCAATCTGGTGACAAGGCAAGCAGCTGAATACTTACAATATTTACCTTAGCCAGAGAAATTCCCCACTGATTTTCTGGCTACCTCATTTGCACACCTCTCAAGTAAGAGCAGCCTAGCAGATCTTTTCAGATAGTGAGCAGGAGTATCTTCTGAAACAACACTACACTCGTTTTTAAAAGAGGGAAAAAAGAAAAATTCCCCACAGCTCACAGCAGCACTGCTTTGTGGTTCCATCCCTTGCAGAGATAACAGTTCAGTTACTCGTTCCCTCTGCAGCACTCTCTGCAGTGCTCACCTTGGGAAGCAAAGAAATGGCAAAGGACAAAAGGTCTTGTCCCTGGAAGGAGGGAGGGCTAAGGAGCCACAAGCAGCGACAGTGGCTAGATGGTGGGGAACAAAAACTGATGTGAATTGGGCAGCATGACACACAGGGAGACTGGCGGAAGTGACAGAGGGCAGGGACTGAGGATGCACAGGCTGCAGGTCAGTCACTGTGCTGGGCAGAACTCAGGCAAGGGGAAGGCTGATGTTTGGTCTGCAGGCAAGACTGGTGTGGAAGTTGTGGAAGAGAAGTGAGGGTGCAAAAAGAGGCAGAAAGGTACCTAAGGTGCTCTCAGTAAACTAAAGAGAATGGCTGAATATTCGTTATAAAGACATGCTGAGTACAGTCAAAAGGAAGACTCAAAACTTGAAAGTTTGGTTTAAGACCACTTTGTAAGACTTGAAGAGCGTATAGGTCTGGATCCTAAAGGAACCAGAGCTACTTGCTGATGACTTAAGTTATGATTTGTTTAAAAGCTTCCCATCTGTTCAGGTTCCTGTTCTGTTTCACATTGAAATTACTGCTGGACGGATGTGGTAAAGTGGTGATTTTGGACACATTCTCATTGGATTTTAATTTTTTATGTGATGTTTTGGGCTTTTTTTACAGAGATCAGCACAAAAAGGCAAAACACAACCAACTGTGACAGAATATATAAAACAGAATGAGCTGCCTACAGATAAATGAAAACAGTCCAAAATAATAGAGACCAATGTGAATCATGACCAAGAAGCATATTTGTAATAATAAACATGTCATCTGTGTCACATAAACAAATCACAAATATTTATTAAGATAACAAACAGATTATAAATAGAGAGACATCCCAAATTCAGATCATGCCTCTCAGTGATAGTAGATATGAATTAGCAGCCATATCTGCCAAAATAAATCTGGCATTCTCACAAAGTCATCATTAAAAAAAAAAAAAAAAAAAACCCACAATAATAATAAATAAAAAGAAGGAGAGTACAGAGAAGGAGAGGGCAGACAAGCATTGTTTTTTCCTTCCACTAGTATGACATAGTTTAGAGAGATCAGGCTGCATTAGTGCTACTAAAGATGATATAAGCATGATGATGATAAGAAAATACTGGAGGCAGGGTTGAGGGAGAGGCTTCCCTGGTAGCTGCAGTTCTGACCCCAATCCTATAAGCTGCTCCAGGCAAGCAGGTGCATGAAGCCTCATTTTGAAATCAGTGAGTTCAAGCCAAGCACAAAAGTCTGTCTAGCCAGAGCATCAGCTTGCAGCTTCCACTTACCTCCTTCTGCCAGTCTTTCAGACACAGATAACACCTTATTGATATGGCATGAGTTTTGATGTAATGAAAAAAATGTGATAGAGTATTTATGCTTTAACTCTGGTGGTTGTGGAATGAAGCCAGTCGGTTTAAAAAGGCCAAAATTAATTTTCAGGAGGACCTAAATAAAACCAGTTGTTCTTAATGCAAACCTGGCGCTAGTTTGTCATGTTGTCCTGAGCTCCTGGAAACGGAGAGGCTGAGATTCTGCAGCAGAGGGAATTCTTCCCTAACATACATTCCTGTGCTTCAGACCACAGGTCTCAGGACATAAACAGTATTGTACCAAAGTGAACAAAACAGACCTATAAGATACCAAATGTGACTGAAACAATATTGGGCTTGGCATTAATTTTTTTTGTATTTCCTTCCGTTTTTTGACGGTAATGGTGCTCACTCAAGGCCAAGCTCCTGCTGCCTATATTCAAAGGAGGAATGGAGTTGTGCCACTATTTGCATGACTATCAGGAATACAGTCAAGAGAATGGGGTCAGACTCTATTCAAAGGTGCCCAGCAACAGGATAAGAGGCACAGGGCACAGACAGAAACACAGGGAGTTCTATCTGAATCTGAGGGAAGACTTACTTACTTTGAGAGTGATAGAGCACTGGAATGAGTGCAGGGTGCCCAGATAGGCTGTGGAGCCTCTGGAGATACTCAAAACCCAGCTGGATGTGATTCTGTGCAACTTGCTTTAGCAGGGAAGTTGGGCCAGATGATCTCCAGAGGTCCTATCAACCCAAACCATTCTGTGATTCTGTGAATTAAGCCCAAAATAAAGTCAGGAGCTCTCAATTGTAAATCCCAGTCAGCATAAGAAGAGGTAGGTGCTGCCCCAATTGTCCTCTGATATAGTGCACCACTGCTAGACCAATTTTAATTTTAAGGGATAGTAGCTGGTTTATATTTCTGTTTGCCTTCTGAAAAGTCCTACGTACTCATTTTGAGGTACACCCAAAAATCCTTCTCTTCCTTATGTTTATATGATTGGATCCTTTCAGATATTCTTTCTCCCCTGCAGCAGTTGTTCTGTAAAGGTCCTGAGCCCTTTGACTCTTCCTTACAAGCCAGCTTCTTGCTCCTAATGCTGTTGGACTGGCCTGTCCTGGCCATTTCTGTGCTTACCTACTTCCCTGCATGCCAGAAAGGTCAAGTCCCTGCTCCACAGAGGGACACGTCCACAACCGCCCACGTTAAAGGCAGGAGTGCCCCAAGGCTTTGCAGGCAGAGGACACGGGTGCTGTCTCACCATTCAGGGCAGGATGCAGCCTGTCTTCAGCAATCCAACTCAGCACCTCTGCCTGGCAGCAAAACACTTGGATAAAAATAGACAAAGAGGCCTCCTCAAACAAACTTACAGGATTTCTGGGCTCAGCCCTGATGCTCTGGACTCAGTTCTGTTCATATTCATGTTCTGTGTAGCTCTGAGGACGTCTTTTGTTGTTGATTGAAGCTCAGCCTGAGCTGGGAGGTTAGGAGCTTGGCTGTGGTCGTGTCTTCCTAATGGAAATCCTTGGTTCCTGTCTCATTTTAGTGGATGTGCTCACCTACAACTGAAGGCCATGATAAAATGGATGTAGTCATAAATCTTTCATTTGTCAAAAAAAATCCAATGAAAAATTATTTGTGAATTTGAAGTGCACTCAACTGAATATTTTTGAGATTTAAGACAATGAGGACAACATTTTGGGTCAGTTTTTTTCTTAGCCCTTTGTCTTCTCTCAGGAGCAGGAAAAAATTAAAGCCTGGAGTAATCTATAGATGCTTAGCTTTACTATTTTTTTTTTTTAATGAGCTATGCAGAGTTGCTAGCATGTAGAAATACTGATAGAAGTATTTACTAAACAAATGCACTGGTTTTATTATGAAACAATGACAAAAATGCTGTTAAAATAGATTTTGTGTCGCACACTAGTATTTTGGCCTCTTACTATCACTCTAAAATGGAAGGGGAATTAAAGGCTGAAGTGGGAGATATATATCCTACTGCTTTGTAAATTAAAAGAAAGATTACATCAATAGGTCTTAGAATTAAGTAGGGACCTGATGTTACAACACAAATGCAAAAAAATTCCATGTTTCTAGAGAAAAATCCTATGGAATTAACATGGCACCTTGGCATACAGCTATTACAAGGCAGTTAATATGGCATAATTTTAAGGACCACCAGGAAATTTGGCCTGCAGCACAGAGGAATTATAATAGACTCATAAAATAAGCTTTGAAGTAAAATAGCTTCATGTGAATACTGAAGAGCAATACAAAGCATCTGAAAAATTGAAATGCAAAACTAATGGCTTCATTGGAAATATTTAATATGTATCTCACTGCTCATTCAGAAAGAAACTATTTCAGGTAGGAATTTTGAGTTTTCACTAAATTTCCATTTGAGTAGAAACTGGGAAAAAATCTCTGAATGTAATGTCTAGGCTCTTCTATGAATCTAGTCCTTTGGTTTTATTGCACATACCTGGAAAAAAAAAGGTTACAGAACTAATGTTGCTTCTGACCAAACAAATAGCAAATAACTTACCCTGAAACTATGGAGATTTTATTATTTACCAAATACACTGAAAACAATGTTTTGGGCATGTCGTTGGAAAAAAAGCAGAGTTTAATTTTTTGGTTCAACAACTAAATCAAATAATCAATTATTTGCACAAACCAACCATTTGAACATCCCCTTAAATCCTAAAATAGGAGCTTGCTATTGACAACAAGGAATTTGGATGAACTTCTCACAGGTGTAAGTCTCATTCCCAGGGAATATTGATTTCTGTTATTTAGCTTTTATGTTTGAAAAGATGAAAAATTGTTTCCAGCTTGAAATTTACTCTGGAGGAACAAGCTTTTATTAAAGTGCAAATTCCATTTAAGTGCAAATTTTTCTTAACCACATATTACTTAATTTTCTGAAATATGTTTTTAGGAGGCAATGTCACAAGTACAATTAAATGGTGCAGGACTGAGTCCTAACTGATGGTGACAATAATGAAATTTAATTGTTTAATGAAAGGGTTTTTTTTAATTTTCCCCCCACGCTTTTACCTCTCATTATTCTGTTTGGAAACAGACTGTCCTAAAATGATTTGAGTGTCCTGCTGTCACTATTCAGACAAGCATTTGTCAGAATGTCTTAATACACACTAATATTTTCAGTAGACTTTTAGTAGAACATCTTTCTCTCCAGTTCCTTTTAGTTCTAATCTGTAATGTAGAGTCTTGCATCTCTTTTCATGCTTCTCTTTTTATTAACTTTCCAAATATATTCAGAAATCCCCTAATTTATATCCAGCAATGACTTATGTCTTGAAGCATTAAAATGTACATTTAAAAACATTGAAGCAAATGTTGGAAACTGATAAAATACTATTAAAATTCCTACTTTAAGTAGACGTGATTTGAAAAATATTAATTTTTTTTAAAGAGCTATTTTTATAAAAAAGAAGAAATAATATTGAGAATTCCATCCTTTTTATTTTCCTTTTAGGAATTAAAAGTCCAGAAGAATTAAAAAAAAAAAAAAAAAAAAAAAAAAGTGGTGTCCAAAGCTGGGTAGGGAGTGCAGTGAATAGTGAATTTTCATCAGAATACTGAATTTTATTTGAGCCTTTCAGGATGGAAAAAAAAAATCAATCTTCAAATTTTTTGGAAGCAGCATCTAATATTTAGCACTCACACTGTTCTAGATGAACTTAATGGATGCCAGAATCAAAAGAATGCTCTTCATGATGACTCTCTAACATGGGAGCTGGGAGCTGGGAGCTGTAGCTGGCTCCTTCATGCCCTCCTCACGTGTCCGAGGGCAGTTCGTGAATTGGTGGCAACTCCTGACTTTGTTATGGCAACAGAAGGACAGCCAGCAGTGGGGTTCATGGCTGCAGCAGAGGGGAGAAGCTTTGGACAGCTGACTTCTGCCTTGAATACGAAATGGTAGCTGGGTCTGCATGGCAAATAGCTGGGTGTTATAGACTGTGAGTACAGAAATGTGTGCATGGTTGTTAGAGAACGTGAGGGTGTGACGGAATGTTGCAGATTCTGTGAGCCTTGTATGTGTTGACTTTAAAGAAGTAATTTGGACCTGTTGGGAGCATGGCTAAATGGATCACCTTAGAATACCTGTTGCTTTTCTCTTAGCCATGGCTGTTCTTAATATTTCTCTCTTTCATTTAGTTTTTTATAAAGGCCTGGGATGGGAGGTTTGATCTCTTGCCAGGTAGCCTAGCAGGAATGCTCTGTTCAGTTATTCAAGAAACATGGATTTGATCCCTTCCTCCTGTTACCAGGCTCTTAGGAATACACGTTACAGAAATAAAAGCATTAGCCTGCAGCCACACTGCTGTGCTGTGCTCCCACAGATCTCACGTGGGCAGCGAGGTCAGCCCCACTCAGGACTCGCAGGGCTTGGGGTGCTCTTGCAGCATGGAAAGGAGACACAGAGTAAAAGAATGTGCATGGAACACTGTCCCCATCCATGCTCCTCTCCAGGGACTTTCTACTCTTTGTAGTCTATTTTTTGTTACCTATGTTTCACTGATATACCTTTATTTCTGAAATCTGGGGGGTTTTTTTAAGTCAGCAAAGGCTATTCCTGTGAGCATGCAAAACTGTGTGGATGCAGTGTGAAGAATAGGATTTTGGAGTTCACAGCTAAGAGTCTTCCCAGCGGCACTTAAGCCAGAGAGCTTTGCAATCCAACTTTTCCTTACCAACCAGTTCAAGGTGCATCAGAGACACTAGTTCAGTGCAGTCATACAGAGAGGTACCATTTTAACCTATGGCAGCAATACAGGAGTCATTTTATACTCACATTTGCACTGGAGAAGTTGCATTTTTATTGTTTATCATGGGGGGTTTTTTTCCCAGCATTGCCTGAGTGCTTCAGCCTGAGCCCTACATGAAACATTGTGGCACGTTGTGCCCTGGAGGACTTACAGTCTGATGGGCAGTGCAGGCACAGGGCATCAGAAGGGCTCTGGCACTCATGAGGAATAAGTAATGTGATGCTGGTGAGTGATGTTTAAAGCTGGGACGCCAGGGCTGAGCAGGAGGCTTGGATGATAGGGAGAAAGTGTAGAAGCAGAAGGGGTTGGGGAGGAGACAAAACAAGAGTGGTCAAGAGGGGGTACAGGCTGGTACTTCTATCAGCTTCAGGCTCTAGTTTGTTCCTCTCCGCTGCATTTTGTCCCAAAGCCCCACTTCTAGGGGAAGAGGAAAGCCATGTTTGTCAGGAAGTGTGTCCAAAAAGTGTCTCCAGATACCTGAGTCAGAAGAAAACTTGTGCAGAAGGGAAGGGGACTGCACTTGGCCCTTATTTTAACCCCCTGCAGTAAGAATACCTCAGAGGTAATGCAGACATTAATGTTATAGTTAGAGCAGCTGCATGTCTAGGGGAAATAAAGGTACTTCGCCTTTCACTTTTCATTCCCAAATGACAATACACTGTTTAGTTTTGTCTTGTTTCAGCATCTTATGAGCATATACTGATCACTAGTGTGCACTCAGATGAGGTGCTAATTGTCACCAGACACAGAACAAGGGACTGATGTTCCTTCCTGCCTGTTCTTCTAAGGCAACACTACAAGCAAAGCATTAGAGTCAGACCTGAAGCAAAACCTGAGCTCCAAACACTTGGAAAGGTTAGGTGAGCTCAACCCTACATCCAACTGCAATAGCAAAACATCCCTCAGATCTGAAAACCCCCAAAACAAGAGGGACGTCTGGAGTAGCAGCTGATCTGTGTTCTGACCTTGCACAAAAGCGACTCAGACAGTTCTGCCTGAATGTCTGACAAACGCTGCTCAACAGACTACAAGAATTTCCAGCACCTTCAAAACACAACCACAGCAGCACTCTGCATTCTCCTCATCTTCACTTTTTACATTTTTCCTTCAGGTTCTGAGTTTTATGTTATTAAATTTCGGTATAAAACATTGTAATAAATATTAAGCAGCAACATTTTCCATCCAAAAAGTATCAAAGATGGAAAAATATTATTGTTTCCCTTTTTCTAGTGAGAAAAGTTGAGGCACTAATTACTTGCCCAAGGTGACTTTGCTCAGTAAAAGATAACAAAAGAAAGAGAAAGTTAATTTAATGTTTTGAAGGTTAAGTGTTTTGTTTTGCCTTTTTTTTTTTTTTTACTTCAGATAAAGCATCTTTTTTAACTTCAGAAAAAGCACTCTGGTGGGAAAATGCAGTTTCAGAAATTTGAAAATGAGTTCAAATACAATGTGAATCTAAAAGGACTGGCTGCTGCACACAAATTTGTGGCTGTGACACAACAATAGATGAGTGATCAGTTTGTGTATAGGTATTTGCACAGGGTCTAGTCCACAGGAAAAACATGCTTTTATTCCAGAGTCCTGGACAGGGTGGAAGCACTTGAATATTGTAGTGATGGAAAAGCTAACAGACAAAGTAAGACTCTAGAGAGTAGAGCTCCTTTTGTTGGAGAAGGATACTGTGTGTGACTTTTTGTTGGCTGGAACTTGCCAAAGCGAGGCAGGATGAGCTTGGTGGTGACAGGTCCCAGCTGGCTCCCTGAGAGCAGCCCTTGCTGAGCTAAAGGGGTCCTGTCCTCAGGACCAAAAATAATAGCCACTGAAAGGTTATGAAATGTACCCAGTAAACATTGTTCTGGAGACAGAAGAAATGGTGTCCTGTATTCCCCTGGCTGGGAATTGTGTTCCTCCATCTCCACCAGCCAGTTCCATGAGCCAAGCCATGCAGCCAGATGGAGACTGGTGCCTTTGCAGTTGAATCAAAAACTGTGTGAAGCACCTGCTCTCCTGATTTGCCTCCAGATTCTTTCTGTGCTGTTGACCACACTTACTCGTGCCTGGTTAGACAGGTTTTGTCTGCACGGGAAAGAAGTTTGATACATGACAACATCACCCATGAGTTCACATTTACAGCCTCTCACCCACTGCCAGAGTCCTCCTAGTGCTTTATCCAGTCCAGTGCTACCCTGCTATTGCTTCTCACCTAGGACTTGCTGTATCCCTGCTGCTCTGCCCACCCAGCCTACCACCCAGTGCTCCTTTTCTCTCTCTGTGTTAGCTCTCTTTTTGTCCTTTAATGATGGATTTTGCAAACCTGCTGGCTCCTCTTCCTCAGGCTGGGAGATGGACATGGGAAGGGACTGCGTCAGCCTGCCATCACTTCTTGCTTTCTCTTGAATTTTGTAAATGGTTTGAACTGGATTTCACCAAGCAGCAAAAAGCATTTGGAGGGCTTTCTGTCAGCAGTATATAAATAAAAATGGGTCAGAATAGATTGGATTGTTGATTCTTACATCCGCTTCCCCATTTTGTTTTTGACAGGTCCTGACACCCACACACGCTCCTTGCTCAGACTCGGCTAGATCTGATTTCTTGTCTGCTTTGAGTTTTTGGCAGGATTTTCCATTCCTCATAGAGAGTTTCAATAGCTCCTACCCTGGTCCTTAGTGCTCAGGCCTTGTGCCCTTATGCTTTCCACATTTAGGGGTCTTGCCAGGCCCATCATTAAAACATCACAAGGGCAAGAACTGCACCTCCTGCAGGCTCTGAAACAGGGAAGCTGCTGCTGGCTCCTGATCCCCTTTGCAACTCCACTGGGTCCAATATCACTCCCCCACTTCAGTCTGCACTTCCCACTGCAAAGGAGTGGAACTGAGCAAACAATCTGCAACAGGTAATTTATGTAATGAATTTACCCTTTTCCCCTGAGCTGAATATGCATGAGTGGGTGCTGATGTCTTCAAGTGCATTCCCTGTTTGAAGAGGCTTGCCTCATTTTTTTCCCCTGTGCACCGCTTTTAGTGCTACATATCAATCACAAGTGTTCCCTGGTGCATCCAAAAGCTGGTATTTGCTATTCAAATAGCGTGAAGTTGTAACTGTTTACATAAGTTTTGAGAAATTGTTTCTGATCATAAAGTGGAAAAGCATTCAAATTCCTCTGTCATGTGCAGCACATAGCCCTTTAAAGTGTGGGTTTAATGTTTACAGATGTACTCTCGCAATTCATTTTTCATGAGCGTTTGTGCTGGGAGACCTTGGTTGCTTGAATGTGTGCACAAAGAGAAGCGCGAAAGCAACACGGTAACAAACTAGCGCAACATTCTTTAAAATTCCGCATTTGGTAAGTCAGCTTTTAAATTGCCCGACTCTGAACACGAGCACTGGAGTGTGAGTCAGAGATTCCCCCTTTTGCTTGCCATGCTTTGTGCCACATAACGTGGAAGCAAAGAAGCATCCAGGTGCACAAGTCGGTCAGGAACTATTAGGGAGTGTCCAAAGGAGGGCGAGGATGGTGAGGGAGGGTCTGGAGTGGGAGCCTACGAGGAGCGACCGAGGGCACTTGGTCTGCTCAGCCTGGAGGAGGGTGAGGAGAGACCCCACTGCAGCCACAGCTTCCTTGTGAGGGGAAGAGGAGGGGCAGGCACTGATCTCCTCTCTGCAGTGCCCTGTGACAGGACCCGAGGGAATGGCCCGGGGCTGTGCCAGGGGAGGTTCAGGTTGGGGATCAGGGAAAGGTTTTTCCCCCAGAGGGTGGCTGGGCACTGGAACAGCTCCCCAGGGCAGCGGGCACAGCACCAGCCTGACAGAGCTCCAGGAGCGCTTGGACAGCGCTCTGGGGCACGGGGTGTGACTCTGGGGTGTCCTGTGCAGGGCCAGGAGCTGGGCTTGGGGATCCCTGTGGGTCCCCCCGGGCCCAGGCCGTCCCTCGCTTCTGTCACTTCCTCCCGCACCGCGGCCCGCCGGGGGCGCCCTGCCCGGCCGGAAGTGACGCGCGAGTGAGGGCGGAAGCGGCGCGGGCGCGGGGGCGTGGCCGCGGGCGGCAGGTGAGGGGCGCGCGGCGCGGCGGGGAGCGCGCGCGGGGGGCGGGGCCGGGCCCGAGCGCGAGTCCCAGCCCCAGCCCTCAGAGCCCCGGGAGGGCCGCGGGGTCCGGGCGGGCACAGGCGGGGCCGGCGGTGCAGGGAAGAGCTCCGGGAAGAGCTCCGGGGAGCAGCCGCGGCTCCGGTGGGTGCCGTGCCCCCGGCCCGAGCGGGGCCCCGCGGGCGGGCGGGCGGCGGTGCCGGGACTGCGGCCCGCGGCGTGTGGGGGCCAGGGGCGCTGCCCGTCGGAGCCCCGCCAGCTGCTGGGCAGGAGAGCTTAGCAGCGTCTGTTCAGAAAGGATAGCGGGGCTGGGAAATGGTTCGTTGCACTCCTTACCCTGGGTGCCTTAGTACCAGCGCTGCCTGCAGGTGCAGGAGGCGATCCTGCCCCGCTGCCCAGTGCTGGTGCGGCCACACCTGCAGTGCTGTGTCCAGTCCTGGGCTCCCCAGGCCACAGAACACATGGAGCTCCGTCCGAGAGCATAAAGGTTGGTTAAGGCACTGGAGCATCTCTCTTATGAGGAGAGGCTGACGGAGCTGGGCCTGTTCAGCCTCGAAGAAAGGTTTTCCGAGCAGGTTGTGGAGCCTCCCTCGCTATATTCAAGATACTCAAGGACCGTTTGGGTGCAATCCTGTGCCGTGTGCTCTGGGGTGGCCCTGCTTGAGCAGGGGGCTGGACCAGATGACCCGCCGAGGTCCCTTCCAGCCTGACCCATGCGGTGCTGAGCTATGGCACGGATTGGGAAATCTGCCAGGCAGGCATGGAGCATGGAAAGCTCAGGTTGGCAGTGACATACAGGACTCCTGAGCTCCACATAGAGGCAAAGGCAATGCCTCTTTTCAATATAGATCAGGTATCCCATAGGGACAGACAGGAGATGCTGCAGCCTGAAGGGAGGAATAAAAAAAGAGAAGGTGTCTGAGAGAGACATGGGACTCTGTGTTGGGGGTTATGTGATTTTTCCTCCGTAAGTCGGCTGATGGCTTGTGATGGTGTTTGGGGGTTTTGTACTATTCCAAGTACACTCCCAGGCCAGTAGTTCAGCTGTTGTAATGATTTGTAAAATAAACCCATATTGTCAGTGTTTGCAAGTGAACCCAAATGCTGATGGTGACATTGCAGTTGTTGGAATTATTTTTTACCATGTTCAAAATAAAGAATGGAATGGCCAGCAGTAAGAAGGCCACAGGGCTGCTAGACCTAGCTGTGCACATGAAGAAAGGATGCTGATGGATTTAGGGAACATTGTGAATCCACATCCAGCAGTGATGATTGTTGATAGTATTTATTTTAGTAATCAACGGGAAATCCTGTGATAAGCTTTCCCCACTCCTTTTTGTTCTTTTGTTTGTTTGTGGGGTTTTTGTGGGTTTCTTTTTTTTTTTTTTCTAGTTATTAAATGTGGTTCAGATATTGAATGGTTGAATACCACCTGGATTTTCCCTAAGGCCTCTTTCCAAAGAGGAGGCTGTTCATCCCTATGCAGAGGAGGCTAATTCTTGACTCTGTGCAAGTCACAGTGCAGCTTCCAGCAAGGAGCGTGGGATAGTGCTGACTGTGGTTGTGGCATTTCAGGTGATTGAGGCAAATGTCGGTTGGGAGTTTGCCTGGAATGACCTCTTTGTTTCATGGGGGTTGCGTGGCGGGTGTTGCTGGCAGTGATTTGCAGTCTGGGCTGACCTATCCTGGAGTAGATGAGGTCGAAGCTAAAACTGCCCCCACTCCTTGCCAATTCCCTGAACCACGGAGCCTTCCTGGAGCAGTGAAAGGAAGCGGAGCGGAGAGTACTGCTCTTGCCAGAGGCAAGGCCTGGAAGCAAAGTGGCTTTGGCATGTCCTTGTAGAAGCTTTTCTGCATGACAGTTTTCTGGGAATCAGAGGTGCTCCAGTCAACTGTCCTTTGCTTAGACTTTATTTTAGGAAGGTTAGCTGATAAGTTCTCCTGATATTTCATTATGTTTGTCTTGTCTGAGTAGTAAAGCTGGGATGTAGAGGCTGCCTGATTTGTCTATCTTTGCATTCCTGGGATGTGTTGAACTGGGGGGAGACAGCCACACCTTCGGAGCCCTGAGGCACTCCCAGAGCAGCACAGGCTGCTATTCTTATCATCTGTCCTTCTTCTATCACTGGATATTTAAACTGAGTTTTAAATCTTCATTCCTTCAGATAAAAAGTGCTGTTCTCTTCTCTCAGCTCAGGAGTTCGTGGGCCAGAAAACTGAAAGCAGATAATTCCTGCAATCTGGCTTCTGGGTAATACCACGTAACTGGAGTCACTTCAAGCTCAGTTTGGGAGTGAAAGGGAAGGGTAGAAATTGAGGGCTGGAGAAGAATAGTACTGAGGTAATCCTGGAAGCAAGGCAGATTTTTTTAATAACATTTTTTTAGATTAAAGGTAATGTGCAGAGGAAGAAGAGGATTCTGTGTGAAATTGTTACGTTTCCCATGGCTCTGGTGTAAGAATCATTTTTATCACTCAGAAAAGCAGTTTCTGTAGCTAATCAGCTCTGCTTAGACCCCTTCACAAGATAACCTTTCCAAGAAAATAGTCCATCCAGGTGTCATTTTTTTGCCCCAGCTTTTTGCCAGGTCGTGTCAATCAGGCCACTCTGTAGGGATATTCCTTCTAGCAAATGTGAACAGACTGGAAGACATTCCTTATTTAGTGAGTTCCCCTCCTGTCATCTTCCAGAAATGCAAGCATTGCCTTTGCTTTTGAATGTATAAAACAGGCAGGAACTGGTGTGGTTGCCAGTTTGATTTGGTTGTTTTCTTAACTAGATGTCTAAGGATTTGTTGTAGTAGTGCATATGGAGCCTGGGGGTTGTAAAACTCCCGAGCTTTGGAGCAGAGGGTACTCAATGTGGAGGTGAAAAACAGGACATTGCAAGTTAGGGTTTGTGGCAGTGAGATGTGTCGGTGGATAGATCTGCAGCTAAGCTCCCTCTGCAGGAGGGTGAAGCTGATTTCGCATCGGAAAACTAGAGGGAAAAACTAGCTGGGTTTTTATTTTGGTTTGGTTTGTTTTTTTAAGTGCTGTGTTTCTGGAAGTAAGTATTCCTGTGGTCTGATAGTGAGAATGAGATGCTCCAAACGTTCTGCAGGGAGCTCTACAGCAGCATTTTGGTTGGCCTGGTTTTGTAATTCCATTGTTTAAGAGAACTTACTGCAGAGAAGTGGCTCTCTAGGGGACTTTGCATAGCCAGTGGCTTCTGTGTACTTCAGGCATTCAAAACTGAAGTGGCCCCGTTTAGGAAATCAAAGAGCTGTGTCTGGATGTTTGGGGTGGGATTCTCAGCTTGACTTTTGATGTCTGTATGGCAGGTGTAGCTAAGCTATTTGTTAAGGTTTCTTTTGTAATAAATAGTGATAGGAAGGGAAGGCAGGCAATTAGCAGAGTGTTTGTGGTCAGTTGTATAAGCTGCCCTAGAATCGATCAATTGTTCATTAGTGCATCTGATTGTCTCCATTAGTGATGAGAGCCAAAGGTGGCAGTCACAGAGGGGATTATCTGATTAACTTTGGATATCAACATCTGTCTGTCAAAATGAGCTTTATGTATGCAGCTGGAGGAAATCAATTTCAGCCTGTGCTTAGAGGACAGGGCTTTCTCAGCAAGGTGATGCATGAGGGAGGCTGCCTGTGCTTCGCAGAACAGAGCTCTGTGTTGAGGGGAAAGATTGTCCTGAAGACAGTAGTGGCTTAGAGGGAGTCTTAGCTTATGCAGCTGGCAGGATTGAAGTGCACCTCTAAATTCTTTCAAGTCTCTACTTTTCAGATTCTCTTTAAAAAAAACGTAATAGCATTCTCCCTTCTGGAGAGTCAATACAATTTGTTCCTGATCCATCTTTAAGTGTCAGGTATTTTGCAGTTTGCCAAGGAGTTGCCATATGCTATTGTAAAGCTGGGCTCTGAGATCTTAAATTTTCATTCTTTCTCTTAAACTAAGTGGAATACGGCAGTATGTGACAAACCAACAAATCTAAGTGGCTCTGAGTAGTTTTTAGGGAAAGGGAGAGTCTCCAGATTTCACCTATAGTAGCTGCCACAGGTATTGTTTCTTTCAAAGCAAAGTGTCTAAGCCAAAGGTATTTTTAACAGGCCCTGGCTTCTTGAGAAGGAGCTGCCTTAAATACTGGGCTCACACTTTCAGAATCAGATTTTTGACAGGCCAGTGCTTTTCTTTAGGTAGTCCTGCTGACTGTCAGACTCAGTGCTCTACTGCTTCTGCAGGGCCATGGTGTGCTGTGAGGCTGACTCCTTTTGAAAAGGTTTTGGCTGTTTAGGTAATCCCCTATCACTAGCAGCTGTGGGAGCAGGAGATGCCGTGTCGTTTTCTACGTGGACTTTTCATTGGTGGTGTTCTTCTGAGGTAATGCTATACTGCAAGGACAGGCTGAAAGATTGAGGTTGAGTAAGTATCCTCTAAAGCTGGAGGAGAGGAGCAGAAATGGCTTTTACAGCTGTGGCTAAAGTAACTTTGTGATGTAGATGTGGCCGTGGTGTGCTCCTGCTGCTGAGAGGGAGGGAGAATGATGACTTCTCAAGCTTTTCACTTTCCAGCACCTTTGCCAGTTTCTGTGTCTGGGGAACTCCAGCTCCTCAGTTTAATTCCCTCCTTGAGAGTGGGCAGGGTGGGACAGCTGGAATGGAGAGCCTTTTGGTTCCAGGAATAGCACTCAGAGGCAAAATCCCAGCCGATGCCAAGTGCTCCAAAGATTGAGAAATCCCAGTCTTGTCGAAAATAGCTACTAGAGGTCTTGAGACCAAAGCAGTAACATCTACGACGGAGTTTGAGGGTGCTGCTATAAGAGACATCTACCAACATGAGCACCCTGGTGGAGCACAGCCTGCTACGGGGCCTAATTAGGGTCTTATTAGTGCTTTCTTTCATCACTGCCTTCCAGCCTTCAGATGGTGATTAGACCTATTTATAGGGGCAGAGTTCCTTAATATTCAGCACAGTGTACTTCTTGCCAATCAAATCAGTAGCATCTGCATCTTTGATTGCTGCCTAATAACACTGTAGAAGATGGTTAATTAAAAAATATAAATAGACTTTTCATCCTCTTAACTTACCAAAGTGCTTCTCTCCTACCCCCACCTTGCTTCCCCAAAACAACGTAAAGTTGGATTAGTACAGGGACTGTGGTGAACCTCTCATCTCACTGCTGGAAATGCATCCTGCTCTCCTATCCGGGATAGTTACCTCTTGTGTGCTCTGCCAGAGGACTAAATTTCATCCCCTCCTGTGAATGTCAACACAGGGCAGAATGATTTTTTCCTGCAAAATAATAGGGTTTGTATGTAGCCTCTTATGCTGCATTTGAGCGATTTCTAGCTTTTGTTTCAGTGTTTACATCTGTGTGCACACACTGCCTTATCCTGCCCCTGGACAGGAGGAGCATGTGCAATGACATGTTTTGCTTTCCTAGCTTTTCAAGTCTCTTTTTTAAATACAGTTGTCTGTTTTTGCAGATGGTAAACTCATAGAAGTGTGCTTTATCTTTGGAGGGCAAGGTGATATAATTATCTTTTTTTATTGTTCTTATTTTTTCCTTGGAGGATTTAATTCTGATATTTGTTGGGATAGCCTCTAGGCAAGCTTCCAGAACAATCAAGGTATGACTTGAATATGCCAGCAGATTTGACCATGGGAAAATGTTTGTCCAGGTAAACATGGTAGAAAGTATTCCATGTAAGAAATTACTCTCAGTGAAGAATTTGGGGTGACTTCTCACGGTTAACCAGGTTATGGATGTGACTTTCCTCTGTCAGAGGAAACAGCACTCTCTGATAAGCTATGCCCAGAGACTGTCTAGTCCACCTTTTGAGTGTGTTCAATCTTAACCTGTAGTTCATTTGTGGCTTGGTCTGTTCCCTCTGTGGAACTACTGGTGGTAGTTGGGTAGTGGTATGTGGTGAGGGATATGCATATTGTATTTTATTGCATATTGCTGATCTCTGTGTCCTCACAGGTGGCTACAAGGCATTGATCTTCTATTAGGATCCTGCAAAAGGGAGACAGGGTTAGAGATAGCCTGTCACTTCTTTTTGGAGATGGTACTGCCTGTGGGAATTAAAGGCCTCTACTTCTTGCTGCCTTTCCAGTGCAGTGACAGAAGCAGCAGCACAGTAATTGCTAAAGCAGCCCTTGTAGCTTTGAAGTATACACACTGATTTTTTTCCAAGTGTTTAATCCCTCTTCTCCCCTGAGCCTGCTCTTTTTACTTTCTTGAAACATGTTAAGGAAGCAGGTATTGTTGATGGCTTGCCTTATTCTCCCTTTATTTTCACAGCAAAGTACACGTCTGGTAAGGGCTTGTATATAGCTTTACATTCTGCCTGTGTTGAGGGAAGCCAGGCTATTTTCTTAATATTGCCTTTGTTTATGTTCCTTTGAAAAACTACGATGTTTTAAGGTTGTGGGGTTGGTTTTTTTTAGATAATTATCCCAGTGGTCTATCCTCCATAGAGCAGCATTTTCTAAAGAACTTAGGAAGTTTTGCTTCTTTTACAAACTCTGTTTGCTCTGTAACAAGTTCTTTTGGGCTTGCCTTAACATAAGAAGTTTTATTCTTATGAGAGAGGTGAGCAAAGTAGGTGGAGTGTTTCTCTGCCTATCCAGAGCAGTGGATTATATACTTCCTTTTCCAGGTGCAGAGCTCCACATATCCCTCAGAGTATTAGACTTGGCTGTGGTGAGTGAACAGTAAGCCCAGTTGTTGGTTCCAAATGCCTGAAAACCTTGGAGTGCTCAGCCTGTATTTGGCCTGGTTTAAGTCTTTTGGAAAGGTGAGACAGTCTGGTGGAGACTGATTCTGTTTCCCACTCTTGCTGTTTCTCTCAGCTTTTGCCAGTGTGAGTGTTGGAACTGAGAGGGAGAGAACAGTTTTGAGTGCAGAGGGACAGCCACCAGCCCTGAGGAGCTTTGGACCAGCTTGCCTGAGGTGAAAGGCACAGACAGCTTAAGGCAGAAGTGCAGATCTGTGCAGTCAGTAGCTTTAGTCAGAACTTCCAAATCAGGACATAGCACTTGGAAGCAGGTGGTGCAGTGAGAAAACAACCTTTTTCTCTTTGTTTTCACTTTAATAAGGTAAATGAGGTTATTATATAACACCAGAGCATATTTATCTTGATCATGAAAGTTGACACATAAAAAATAATTGAATAAAGAATGGCTGGAGCCCCCAGATGCTGCAGCTCTTTTCCAGAGCCTTTTTGATCACAAAAAATTAAAAGCTCTGTATTGCTGTTTCTTCTGCTTTGTGTGACCCATTGGTGGTCACACTGCTAATAATTACATCTCTTGGGTGATCTGACATCTGTTTTTATGACTCATACTTGCTTTGGGCTTGTGTGTCCATTTCTCACTGTAGCATCAGAGTATTTCATATCAGCTGTCATAATTCCAGCATGCTGTACTTCCTGCTGAAACACACCAGCTCCCTTTGTAAGATTCTGGAGTGATGCTGGAACCAGTTTGTTGCTTTGCTAGAAGTCCCTTCCACGTGTAAGATACAAGCAATTTATTTGCACCTTTGCTGTTTATGTCACAAGAAGGCTTAGCACCCATTGGATAGGGTAGAAGAGTTGACATATTTTCACATGCAGCACTCACTTTTTTATTTTTTTTGTGTACTAATTCTGATAGTGGAGCATGGTGAGAAAATGTGCTGCTTCCTTCTCAATGCACTGGAGTTTGAGATAAAGAAAAGTCAGTCTTACTAAGTGACATTCAGTCTTTGCTTTCCTTCCTGACTTCTGCTGGGAATATTTTGAATTTTCCCTTTTAAAATATTCCTTATTCCTGCAGTCCGTCTCCGTTATGTGAAGCAATTCTCCTTTTATTCTAAGCATGTGGTGAGGCCCTTACTCAAACTGTTTGTAAAACTGGCTTATTTCTCCAATTAGTTTGGTCCTAAGAGGTAACAAATAGCAGCTGTAGCATGGGATTTTGCCCAAGTCTAGTCATTTAGTTGTTGCTTTTTTCCCTCCTCCTTGCTGTAGATCTCCAACTTGTTCTCTTGCACAGAAAGAATTCTCTCTTGTATCTGTCTCTGGGAGCAGTTTCCAGAGTCTGCCGTATTTCTCTACTGTGGTTTTTTTAGGAAAGATGAGAGAATCTGAAGCTCGTTTGAGAGCCTCCATTGAGAACCTGTGAAGGTGAAGTTTACCGACAGACAAACTGTGACAGCGTGAGCAGGAGCACCCAGGGATTTTCCTGCTTTGCCCAGTCCTGGGTGCTCCTTTCTTTGCAGGGAGCAGTGGGACCTGAAGGACGGTCTGTAGCTTCTGACTGCAGAGAAAGAAATGGTTTGAGAGAAGCTAGAGGAGCACTGCTCCCGAGTGGGAGCATCTGTCAGTCAGCAGCTGAACTGAGCTTGGTTTTAGAAAGGTCACTAGAAGAATTAGGGTTGGTGAGAGTCTGAGAGATCATGTTGGGGCTGTATAATCTCATCTGGTCTCAAGAGGTGAAAAGCTTGGCTTTCTCAGGATTACCTTTACACAGGAATGGTTTTGATAATGAAGCAAGTTTCAGAAGTTTCCTTCTTGCCCCTGCTTCCTACTATGCTTCATGACTGGACAATTACAGCTGTTTATCTGGCTGCAGTAAATTGGGTCATTGAACTGATTGGAGTTAAAAATAGGCATCTCAAACATCAGCAGCACTGATGCAACAGCAGAGTGGTGGCCAGTGGCAGGGAGGATCATAAACTCCTTTTGCTGCTGGGGCCAGAGTAACTCACAACCACGTCCTTGCTGTGTTATCTGGTCTCTTTATTCCGTGGTGACAGTCAAATAGTAGATTTGAAAGGAAAAGGATTGAAGCTTGATTGTGGTCAGCAGATCAAAAACTGCTGTCTCAAAATTAGCTGTACTCCTCTCAGATTAACTTGTATGCTTTACAGCTCTAAATAATAATTTCCTGTCTGCTGAGTAGGCCCAGTCAAGAAGACTAATCAGTGTGCAAACATTGCCGCTAAAGAGTGCAGATACAGAGTCTGGCTGCCAGTGATGCATGAAATGAAACAGAATAGGTCTAGGCTTCCTAGACGGGCAGCAGAGCCAGCTCTCTAATGGCTGGGCTTGATCTTGCAAATTTGGTAACTGTGGAAAGGCTTCTACATCTCATATGATACATTACTAAACACCCCCACCAAAAAAACCCCCAAAACAACCCAGTAAACCCCACATCCCAAAAGAATACCCTTAAATAACAGCCACATCACATTTACAGAAAGCTTTTCCTACCTTACTCTGGTATCATCTTAAAGGACAAATTTGGAGAGGGTTGATGGTGTTTCTTAAATGTACAGAAATGGCTGCAGGCAAGTCTAATCTGTTACCTCTTCATTTTGTGAAGCAAGATAGGGAATTGAAAGAATATGTGAAGACCTCTCTGATTTTCACATATTAAACTGTTGTTTTATGTTGTGACTATCTCTTCAGGCTCCTGTCCTGTGAATTTCTCCAGTGTGGGCTGTGTTTCTATGTTGTTCTCAGCCTGCACTACCATAGAGCCAGGAATGCAGGTTGCACACAGCAGTGCTCTCTGGACTAGCTCCTGCAGACTTCCAAGTACCACAGAGGGAATGTGGTGCATCCTGAGATATCCCTGTCTGTTTCTGATACCTTGTTTTTTGATCCTCCTTTGTTTTGCTTCTCCTCAACTTGCGGAATATTTTCTTACACAGAGGTACAGAGCTCTGTGTGATGAAACCCTGTCATGAGCACCTGTAAACTGTGTGGTTTTTACAGCCTGAATGAGAAGAGGCACAGAGAAAACAAGTTTGAAGGGAGTTGTGTAGACCTAGCAGTAGAGTTTGGGTTGGAAAACTTTATTGATACTCTACTCTGTTTGTTCTTCAGAATGTCCTACAGTAATGTATTTGTAGAGTTTGCAATTTCTAATGTGCTCAGAGAAATTGATTTTTTTCTCTTTATGTTCTTCCATGTCCCGGGAACTTTTTTATTTTTGTAAGTAAAGACATGGGAGGCAGACCTTTTGGGAATTGCTGCGGGAGAAGTGGGCAAGGCTCAGGCTGGAAACATGAGTGATGGGTGATCTTCTGGCTGAGCTATAGAGCAGTGGTACTGGCCCAGCTGCATCCAAAAGTGTGCATACTGCTCTCGTGTGTGTGTTGCACACAACTGAAACATTTCAGTGACTGGTTAGGCTTGAGATGTGGAAGGATTCTAAAATAAGGAGGCCTCTTTCAAGATAGTTACTAAGGAAAAATGCAGTCACCAGAAGCAGCAAACAGCTCCTGGGACTCTCAGAATGGAAGAACTCTCATTAACCTACTTGGAGCAAGGGGGCATGTGCACATGCATGCCTTGTAATTTCATGGCTTCTGTTCTTGGAAGGGACTGATGGTGTGTTTCTTGCACCAAAAGTGTAAGATGAAATACTGCCTTTTGCTAATAGGGTTGGATGACCTGAAATATATCCACACACATGGAATATGAGGAAAGGGAGAAGGGGACAGGGGTATTTCTGATGAATCTTGTTGCCACTCTGAACTGACTTTGCTTCTAACTCTGGTCTTTGTTTTTAGCACAGTACTGAGCAGAGATTTGTTAAGTAGTATGCTAAAATAAAGTGATGGTTTCCAAGAACATTCAGATAAGCAAGAGATTCCCACCTCACTATAGCTGCCTTGAATTTATTAAAAAAACAATATGTCAACCTTACTACTTGTGCCTTTCTCATCAGCTCACCAATTCTGTTGCAAATGCTTTCCTAAAATAATTAGTGGAGTAGAAAGTAGAAGTCCCTGAATAACTGCTGTGTTAAAATGGCAGTGTGTTTACTGTAATGACCTATTTGTTCTTTCCTTTAGGTACAATGGCCACAGTAGCCCAGAAGCACTTTTTGGAAGGGCAGACATACTCAGTGCCCCTGATCCAGCCGGACCTACGCAGGGAGGAGGCTGTGCAGCAGGTGGCAGATGCACTTCAGTATCTGCAAAAGGTATCGGGTGATATCTTCAACAGGTAAAGTGCTCTCCTGAGGGCTTGGGTGCTCAGCATTCAGCATTACAAAACAGTGCTGTGATTAGGTTGCAGCAGTGAAAGGGCATTGTGTGGGTAAGCAATGGAAGTTCAGAAAAGGGATGAAAAAGGACCAGATGCACTTCAATACAAGTTTATTAGATTCGAGTCTGTCAAAGCTAAGCATAATGAAATGGCTGCAGTTAGCCAGAGATTGTTGGTTATTAATTTTTTATTCAGTGGCAGACTTCCACAAATTGCATTACTGCTTCTGCTGCACTTATCCTTTATTTCTTCTTGCTCATGTATTAAAGGGGAGGCTTTGTTATTTAGAGTGTCTTGAAGATATGTCTTTTTGAGTCATTGTACTTGAAGCAGCGAAGTAGAAAATGTCTCTTTGTTCTGATCTCTGCAACATACAAAGTGTTCTCTTTGGGCTTCTGGCATTTTGCACTTCCCTTTTGGTGTGTTAGAAGGGCTGAATCCATGAGAATGGGTTTCTTGCCACATTATCATAATCCATCTAAGCCCATCTCTTCAAGGTTTTGGTCCAGACTTGGCACCTCTTGCATGTGATCATGTTTAGGATTGGATCCATAAGGCTGCGTATATAGCTGATCAGAGGGATTCTTGTGTTTGCTTGCAAATGATGGTAGATAACGTGGTGCCTTTTTCCATCCAGTGCCATCTTTGACATCTCAGTGCTCTGAGATGGTGTGTAGTATCATTGGGAAGGATACAGATCAGCATTTATCTTCTCATAGCCTAATTACTAAAAGCACGTGCTTTGGTTTCAGGAGGTCCCATGACTATCCAGTTTAATTTATTATGGTGTGAGTAGGGTTATGACATTCTGTCTTTTTTTTTTTGAGTACTGGAGGGTTTTTTTAAGGGTAGGTTGAAGTTCTTTGGTTTCTGATAGTGCTACTTTGAAGGGCAGCCTTTGGGTAAAGAGCAGTCACCAAGGCTGAGCTCAGGTTATTGAGGGAAATAAAGGCTTTCCACTGCAATAGTCTTTGTTTGGGTAAGGGCTGTGTTTGGGCTGGATTAGGTTGAAGACAAGGTCTCCTTCATTTGTGCTCTTCAAAGTAGGGGAACACTTCACAATCTAAGGATGGGAGAAGGCTTTCTAGAGCTGCCATGAACACGTGGAAAGCGCCTCGCTAACTTGGGCCTGGTTGGCAGTGCTGTCTCTCTCTGTGAGGCAAATAAAGCTCTTGATAATACAGGAGTTGCTCTTTCTCTGTCTCTGTTTTTCCCTATTTTTCCTCTCCTCACTGCTGTCTAACACAGTACCCTGTAATTTCCTTAGGGAGACAAGCCTGCTGCTTTGTATGCAAGTCACTCCCGGGTACTGAACAGTGACTGTGATGCTGTTCCCTCACTCTTTGGTGCACTCATGACTTTTAATTACCAATTTTCTCCCACAACAGAGGAGGCTTCATTGGCGTCTTTGTTTGCTTTGCCTTTCTGCTGAGGTCTTGGCTCTCTGATATGATTAATAGCGATTTAGTAATTATGCAGGCATCTGATTAGAAGTTCCGTGACCTTGGTTGTTCCATGTCAATCAAGAGGCAAAGCTTTCAAGGTGAGAACTTTGCCACTTAGTGAAGAGTGACCTTTTATCTTCCCTTTCCTGAGATAAGGCAGCTCTGTCTTCCATTTCCAGGAAGGAGCTGCCTTATCTGGGGAAGCTGACTGTTCTGATCTGCAAAATAGCAGCTTGCAGTGTTGATGGGGAGTAAACTTGTTCACTGTGGGAGACTTGGCTGAGTGTGTCAAGCTCATTACTTCAGTACTACAAAGATGCAGATGTTCTGAGGTTGTTTTGTGGGAACAGTTGGGTTGGTACAGTGCTTTTGAGAGTGGCAAGCCAGTCTGTACTTTGTTGAAGGTGGAGTGAAAGTGTCTCTTACTCTCTATGAAAAAAGGAGTATTTCCACAACCAGATCTTTGTTTCCATTTTAGCTAATCAAAGTTTCTGCTCAGAGTTGTTGCTGACATGACAATTGAGTACGAATTCTTAAAATGAACGTGTCAAGATGACACGAGAAAGATACCTTTCCATTTAGGGAATTAGAAGAAAATAAAAGGAGCTTTCCTCCTCTTCCCCCCTTTTTGGGCAATTTGGGAAATAACCCATGTGACAAGTCTCTGCCAGCCTCTCTTCTTTCCAATCATTCTCAAAGAAGCTTACTTGCTATTAACTGTGGCATGATACTTGGTGAATGAGACACTGGAGAGTTCATTAGTTCATAGACAATCAAGGGATGTGCAGGTGCAAAACCACAGGTAAACTATGGCTGAGACCCAGAGCATCCCCACTTGGCCCAGCCTTGGAGAGCAGGCCTGGACTGCAATCAGGAATTACTTAGAGCAGGATACATCAGCTCAGCATCCCTCTCTATCATATTCCTAACCCTCAGGAGCAGAGACCCACCTGACTTTTTTCATATGGAGAACATCAAAGCTCTTGGCTGCTGGGCAATACAGGCTGATGTCTTAGGCCAGTGCTGTCCAGCAGTGCCTTCCTCTGAGGAAGTCCTCTCCTCTTGGTGCTGATATCAGTGCTGTGAGAAGATCAAGAGGCTTCATGTCCTTCTGAAGGTTATGCTTTTGAAGCAATGGAAGTTTTAAGCTTGTGTGTGTTAACTGAATCCAAGTAATTAATCTGTTGTGGAAGCTGCAGTAGAGATCAGATTCCCTGCCTGTAGTTACTGAAATATTAATACATACCATTACTTAACATAGCCAATCTGACATAATATATATATTTGAATTTAACTCCTGGACTTTTAAGGAGGGGTTTTGATACAGGTCAGAGGAGGTGGAATGACCAGTTTAAACACTCAGTAAACTCAGTTTTTCATCTGTGTGTTTTCTCATTACTGGTATTTTCTGGGTGGGAGCTTGTGTTGGAATCATGTGCTTTGCAATATTTTACAAGAATGTTGTTGTGATAAGTACTTAAATAGGTGATGGGTTTAGGTTTCCTGATATGCCCCCCTAGTTTGGTAGGCTTGTCCTTTGGGATTTCTCATTCTGAGGAGTTTGTGTTGGCAGGAAATGTTAATAATCTCTAATATTGTCAGTTCGCTATTCGAAGTGTTCACTTTTGAGTAATAGATGTGTGGAAAATTGCTTTTGCAAGTTATCTCATGGAGTGTTACAGCAATAGAAAGAAATCAAATGCTTGGGATTGGAATGTTGTTATCAAGGTCCTGGTTTCCTTTGCTTGTGATCCAACCCCAAATTGTCCAGTGTACAAAATTTCTCATCCTCGTGCTTCTTTTTTTCAGTTTATAGAAGAATTTCTGGTTGTTATTTTTTAAAATCTTTATTCAGTGTCTTTTGCTTGTCTGGAATAATATTTTGCTAAACCAGTGTATCCTGTTTCCTCCCCAGTTGGACTCTAAACTAATTTCATATTACATATTTGAAAAGGTCTTTAATATTAAGCAAAAGTTTAACTGAGAGCCGCACTTCTGAGAACCGTAGCTGGAAAACAAAAGTACTGTGGAAATGCTGTTAGGGGTGGCAAAGAAATCTGGCAAGGCTGTGATAAGGAAGGTAAGGAGTAGCTGGCTGGGCAGCAGAGCCTTAAGGGATGTTTAGGGTAGGAGCAGAGCTGAGATGTGAGTCGTTCTGAAATTGAAAATACCAACAAAATCTTAATCATGAGGTGCATTTGGGTGTGTTTTAAACTTTTTACTGTGATTAGTCATCATGATCGATAATGGAAGTGGGGGACTGAATATATCAGTAAATGTATTTAATTTAGGAGGTCTGTGGAATGGAAACTTGCCAAGAAGGGTCTTGTTGCAAGCTGCACTGTGCTCTTTGTTGTGCAGTGGGGCTCGGGATTGCAGCTTGGAGCTTGGACCCTGCATGATGTTGGTTCCTCTGCTGGCTGCAAGGGTTGGATCTGTCTAGGGAGAGCTATCTACTGGGATGGCTCACCATGCAGGTGAGTTTACACCAAGAGAAGCACTGTAGCACAGGGAACTAATTTTTCTCCAGTTAATTTGAGAGTGTTATGACTCTTGTTTAACAACAAAGTGCCTCATGGCACTTCGAAGTTGTCCCAGAGGTCATCAGAGAGAGGATGCTAGGTCTAGTTTAGTTTCAGATACCTCTCAAGAGAGGCTGTGGGGGCAGTCATTTGCTGCCAGGAAGATTAAGCAGAAGCAGTGAGGTAAAGAGTGAGTGGAGTGTCCTGCAGACATGAGGAAATGGAGTACGGGGAAGACATTTTGCCTGCAGATAGTTGTTATTCTTGTAGATGTATGTCCAAGTAATGTGGATTTATTTTCCTTTTAAGTGTAGCACACGCTTTGGAAGGCACCATTCGTCATGGCTGCCATAATCCTCTGGAAGCTAACTTTGACAGCTTGTAAAGATGTAGCTTTGTCTTAAGTTACAATGTAAGATGTAACCAAAAGTATGTATTCTATCACCAGCTGTTCAAACCAGGTGGGGCAGGGTTCTTTTTCTCTTCCGTGAACCGTCCCTGATAACTCCCTCTGGGAGATGTCTTCTGGTAATGGGCCTCATAAAATTACATCATTCCATTGTGAGATGCTCTGCCCAGGGCGAGGAACCAAGCATTCCTACCTGGATATAATCTGAGGTTTGGAACACCACAGTCAGCCCTTACCTACTGGATTCCCAGAGGACAAGAGCTACATAACCACCTTCAGGGGAAGACCAGACCCTTCTACAGGATCACTGCTTCACCAGAGCCATATCTCTCATCCCAAGAGGACTGCAGCCACCCCTTAATGGCACTGCTACCACTGCCCTGCCCAGCAGGCTGTCAGGTCATGTCCTGGCTCTGTCACATTAAGCCAGTGTTTCTGTATTATTGCCTTGTTATACACATTAGTAAAAAACTATTATCCCTATTTCTCATATAATCGCCTGAAAGCCCCTTAATTTCAGAATTATAATAATTCAGACAGAAGGGGGTTACATTTTCCATTCCAGGGGAGGTTCCTGCCTTCCTTAACAGACACCTGTCTGTCAAACCAAGACAAGCTTCAGAGGTTCCCAGACTGTAGGAAGAAGACTCTAGGAGGTGACATGAGGGTGTGATCAGCATGCTTGGAAGGTTAGGGGCAGCTGGCACTAACAGGCATCCTACACCTTCAGGAAGAGGCAAAGGGAGAGTGATGGGTCTGCAAGAAAACAGGTTGCAACTCTTTCTGGATGCTGCTAAAATCCTTAAGCTTAAGATCTTCTGGGACCTGATCTGATCTGATCTGTGCAAAAATGCAGGAGAGGTGTTCTCCTACTTCTGGAATTGGTCTCAAAGCTGCTAAGTAAAAGGAGGCACACAACAATTTCAGACTTTAAGGAGCTCTTGGGAAGGTTCTTTCTACTCTTACAGTGGTAGTGGAATATCTTGTGGAAATATGAGACAGTTTGATCTAAACAGATCGCATGTGCAATAGGAAAGGCAAACAGTAAGGAGAAACTAAGGTCATTTCAGTACATATGAATTGTTGATTTATTTTAGTTTGTGCTTTTTTTAACCCTGACAGAGAAGTCTCTTGTTTGTACTCTGTTCCTTGTTGGAGAAAATTCAATATTCAGTAGCAGCCTTCAGGTTCTTGTGAGCTAATTTTGTTCAACAATAAGTCTCTTTTAATTAAAAGGGTTTTGGCAAAGATCTTATGAACTTCCCCATCCAGAGAGTCGTTCCTTTACCCTTCAGTCCCTGAGTGCAAGTGGCTGTGGCTCTCTGGAAATAGGCAAGGAGAAGCAGATCATAACAACAAATCAGTGTGTGCCCACAGCAGAAGTGTTCCCTTATTTCTTAGCCCACAGTTTCTGCAATATTGTTGGATTCTCCTGCTATTCATGGCACAACTGCCATGTTATTCTTTTATTACACAAAGTGATAGCTCTACCTTCTCAACCAGCTTCCGACACTGGAGGCTCACACGTGCTGGAGTAATTTTCTGTTCCTATGGATGACTTTTGTGTACTCAGTCAGCCCTGGAGGAAGAGATTCAAACAAATCATTTTGTTTTACAGGCATGACTTCCATTAGGGATCCAGCATGGAGAAAACTGTCTGTAAAATAACACCGAGTGGCTTGAAATGTGTATTACAGGCTCGCTCCAATGGAAGTAGGAAGTGTGCACACCGAGGGGAGAGTTGGGGGAGGAACACCAGTGCCAAAGGTCTGTTCTTCACACTTGACTGGCGGATTAAATTCCCTTTCCATGGTGCTTCTTTCTGACTTGCTGTGGTGCTGTCTCTGGGATTTGCAAAGGGGAAAGGTTATAAGGGTTTAGGTATAAATGCAACTGACAGTTGAGACAGAGCAGTGCTTTTGGAGACAGCAGACCCTTTTGTAGATGCTAATGAAGGAGTTTCTGGTTTTCTTCCATCTAAATCCTCCAGAACCTAAATTACCCACCTGGGGTTTCTCTTTAACACACTCTACCATCCAAATTTTTTGTCCCAGGCTCCAGAAACTTTCCTCCCCTTCTCTAAATCCTCCAGACATACATTTTATTGAAGGAATTCACCATGCTGTGCCATTAATAATTTTTATCCCCTCCTCTCCCTGGCACAGCATGGTGAACTGGATTCCTTTCTTAATTTATCTAAGAATATGATCCTTATTCTGGATTAATGTGCATTATAAAACCAGGTATTTGCATTTTAATATACTTCTAGGACTCTTGTTTTAGATCAACCAGCAAAGCTGAATCTGAAAACATTGGGTTTTGGGCTTGATGGGTCTAAGAGGCATAATAAGAGATTCCTTTTAGAAGAGGAGGTAAAGCTGTTGCACTTCTGCTCTGTGGTAGTGCAGGAGGAATAGCCTTTCTGATTATCTATGATATATATATAACATTCCAATATATATTTACACACATACATAACGTTTCAGTAGCTCAGTACCAAGAAGCAAGGAAGTTCATGGTCTCCACAGTGCAGTTCTCTCTGTTGCTTTGTCCTAGTAGCTGGGTGGTTTGGTTTTGCTTCAACAATACTTTTGGAGTGACATCCTGGATTTTGTTAATTCCAGAATGAATTCAGATTCAGACTCTGTGTGATTTTTTTTTTTTTCTTTTGACAAAGGGAGGGTGAGTAGCTCACAACTGAGCACCTGGCGGGGTTTTCTTTTTTTTTTTTTTTTCCTAGCACATGGGCAATTTAGGGGATGGGGAACAACCAACCACAGAGCTGAAATCATGCCCTTCATTACACTTCATGCTTAATTTTAGCTGGGATGAGGGGTTTAGCTGCTGTTAAAGCATTGGTCATGAGAGCATTTCCTGTGTGTGTCACAGGGAGAGTGGTTAAGCAATTAAAGTGTATGAATTTACAGTTCTGGCAGTTACAGGGTGGGGAAGGAAGTTTAGAAGGTACACTGTACGAATTTGTTCTGGTGTTACTGTAAAGATAGTCTTTCCATTGTTAATGACTATTTGTGAGTTAATGCATGGGAAAGATAACTTTTAAAATGACAATGGGAAAAATTAAATCATGTGTCTAGACCAGTTCTAAAGGTGTCTGATTACTGACGTGCCTCAGACTGTTTCACTGAAATGACAGAGCAGCTGTCAGTGCAAGCAGCTTTTTGTTGCTGTTAGGAACATCTCTTAGGAGATGTTCTTAGGAACATTTTCAGGGGAAAAGTAACTAGAAATCCCTCAGGAAAGTAAGAAAGTGCTGTAATCACTCAGGAAAGGTGTTAGATGGATAAGGTATCATAAAGAGTTGTTCTAATTTGTTGAAGAAGCACACTCAAATTAGCTTGTGGATGGGCATATCATAGATGGTGCCTTTTGAGATTTGAGTGACTGCAATTGATTGTAGGAAAATGACAAAGTAACACTAAACAACCTCTGTTTCTGAAGAGTAAGTATTATGAAATAAAAAACTTCATTTGCAAAAAATATGTGAAGAAATCTTTCCTTTAAGAGAAGAAGGCCTGTTTTGAAAGAGGAGGATCCATTAAGAGAAGTTCTCTTTGAAAGCAAGGCTGAGAAAGGGAAAAGCTGTTAGCAAGGAGGGTTTGTAGCTGGCAAAGGCTGATAAGTGTTTCTGAGAAAGTGTATCTTATGTGGTTGGACTTGTTTTAATTGTAGCAAAATTTTGTGTGTATATTGGGAATCCACGCTACTCCTCACAGGATGCTAAAGACGATCATTGCTGGGCAGAAGCAGTGAGTACAAGGAAATAAAAGAAATTTCACTGAGATGTGAGCTGTTGAAAAGTACAGGGATCATGGCAACAAACATAATAACCAGAAATATAGCACTGAGTGCAAAACAAAATGACCTGGATACCCCAAGTCATGCTTCAAAGGCTGGTTTGGTCATTTACCAAGTATCTGATTACAACTTCAGCAGGTCAGCACAGTGAGGGAAGATCACAGAGGCAGATCCTTATTGTGTGATGAAAGTCAGAAAGGAAGTAAGAATTTTGAGAAGAGATGAAGTGTAGTTGTCTTTGAAACACATTTTATGGTAGCAAGTCCTTTTTCTTGGTTAGGCTTTTCTTCTCCTGAATATTCAAGTCCAGTTGTGCAGGACAGCAGTTTTTATAGAGTAAGCACTAGCTTGTAAATGATAGCTTTTAGATATGTGTTATTAAAAAGGAGACTGAAGGGTTCAACTTGTGATCTGCAAGTAAAATTTCCTGTGATTGCCATCAGCTACTTGAAAGTGGAGAAAATTAGAAGTCAGTGCAAAATCCTTTACTTGTAAACATGTATTCTAAGTGTGGGTAAAGGCTACATTTTGGATCCCAGCAAAGAAGTGATGGTGGTGAGAGAACGGTCAGTGTTTTGTGTCAGTCATTGCTGGCTGTAGTTTATTCTGCAGAGCAGCAGTGGGATGGATTTGGCAATGGGGAGGCACTGAAAAAGGCAGATGAACCTGCACAGGTGGCCTTAAACTCAGCAAAATGGAAAATTAGGCAACTACTGAAAGGTATGTGCTAATTCCTGTGAATTAATGCAAAGTTGTTCAAGTTAGTGAATTATGGACTGAAAATCTGATCTGCTGAGATTGTACTGTGAATTTCCCTAGGTTTTCTTTGTTCCAGGGGACAAATGATTCCACTCTTGGTTTCACGAGCAACCGAGACTTAATTAACACTTGGAAATTGCTTTGAGATCTTTGGGTGAAAAGCTATGAAGTTCTAAGGATTTTTGATTAAATGCAAAGAAAAGCAGTGCTTTTCTTGGAGAATGATGAGAGTGTGAACTCTATCACCAGGAATCATTTTCTGCTCTGGAGGCAGGCATGTTTTGCTCAGTATTTGTATTCTTGATGACAATGGCTTGTTTTGTTGAGATCAACAGACTAAGAGCAGGGTTTGTGCTGTGTGCCATCATGGTATAAAGAACCTCCATCCCAATGAAGGAGTGGGAGCTCAGCTTCCCTGATATGTTCAGCCTTGCATCAGGGCAGGACCTGTAGAGATGATCACTTAATTGTTTTTTGCTACTCTTGTGTAACTGAGAACTACTTACCTTGGTCAGGAAAACTGATTTAAAAGCATTTGGAAGGTATGGGGGAAAGCTAGGAATAAAGAGAAACTTCCTGACTGCCTGGCTGGGGGAGAGGAAGGCTCTGCTCATGTCACTCCTCCCACATGATCATGGGGGTGTATCTTTGGGCAAGTGAGGCACAGGCTAAAAGGGCTGGGGTGGCCACTTGTCAGTGCTCATTTCCTGCTGTTGCTACCTTCAGGTGAAGCTCAGAAGAAACAGCATTTCTGGATGGTGGCTTATGAATTTCTCTTGCAGTCCCACCTGGGAGAGGGCACAGATCAGACATTTCAGTCCAGGCTGATCTGTCTCCTGTGACTATTGCTGGTAGGAAACTGGAGCATAATGTTGATTAAGAGTGAGCTGTGTAACAGAAATATGGTCTATGTAGAATCAGACACAGTACCCTCAATGGTCCAGAGGAATCCCAGATCTTTTTGAAGGTGTTAGCTCGCCCTGCCGCCTGATACAGTTCACCACAGGGTCACCTGGATGTTTCTCCACTGCTTGTGTTTCCTGTGACTCTGTAGTGGTACGCATTTTCTTTTCAATGGGGACAGGCAGGAATATCTTTGGCTAGTCTGAGAGTGGAGCTTTGATGTGAGGAAGAGAAACCTAGTGTTTGTGCATATACAGTTGATTAATTTAAGGTTACAAGGTGCCAAAACACCTTCTCAAGCTATCTGCCAAATAAGATCTATTACTTCAAGCAACATGGAAACAAAATTTACTCTTGACAGTCTTGTAAAATTCTGTCCAAACAGGATTAGCCTTCCTTTCACAAGTGATTAAAAAAAAGAAGAAAAACAAAACTGAAAACACTGAAGGCTATTACTACAAAAAATTGATCTTCAGTGAGTAAATACTTACGAGATTTTTGCAAGGATGAGTGGAGACTCTAAAGATAACAATCCAGTTACTATACTTTACTAGTAACTTTTACTAGTTACAGTACTAGTATCAGTTACTACAACACCTCTCCTATGAGGAAAGGCTGAGAGAGTTGGGGTTGTTTAGCCTGGAGAAGAGAAGACTCTGAGGAGACTTCATTGCAGTCTTTCAGTACCTAAAAGAGGCTTATAAGAAAGATGAGGGCAAACTTCTTAGCAGGGCCTGTTGTGATAGGACAAGGAGTACTGGTTTTAAATTAGGAGGGTAGATTCAGGTTAAATATAATGAAGACATGTTCTGTGATGGGGCTGGTAAAACACCAGAACACGTTGCTCTTGAGTATTCGAGGTCAGGTTGGCCAAGGCTCTGACCAACTTGGATCATCTGAAGATGTCCCTGCTCACTGCAAGGGATTGGACTAGATGGCCTTTAAGGGTCCCTTCCAACCCAAACTGTTCTGTGATTCTGTGATTTTATACTGACTACCATCAGCTACATAGTATCTCAAGACTCTTCCTGTGGCTGCTGCTTTGGGAAGCAATTCCACTGCCAATGGAGGGACTCAAAAGGTCACCTGTGAAACTCCAGCAGTACTGGTAAAGAACCGTTTTTTCCGTTTCTACTTTTAGAAGTAATGGAGTTCTTAAAGTCATCTTTCCCAAAAGTTGTCACTGTGATGGTAGAACCTGTGTTGTATATGTGTAATAACTCTGTCAATGGAGATTAGTTTGACCAAAAGTAGCCTCTGTATAGTTTAAAGATCTAATGGTGTACTTTATTTGCAAACACAGATTTTCTGCTTAGTATATATTTCTTCTAAAAGAACCAAAAGCACATCTGCTTTTAGATCAGTTGATGGTGGGAGGAAAGTCAAGAGCTTGCAAGGTTAAAGAGGAACTTGTTTGTGACCTTTTTCTACTAAGAGAAAAAGAGAAGCTGCTTTTCTGGAAAGGAAAACAGGCTGCAGAGGAAGGGGGAGGAGGATACTGGGATGATAGGTCAGCATTCTAAGTTTCCAGTTTTACATAAACTTAATTCACAGTAGCAGGAGTGCCTTGTGAAATGAGAGATTAAAAATCAAAATGAAATGGTTTTTGTGTGAGAACAACCTGTGGAAAGTGATCTATGCCAGATCCTGCTGAGGATAACCTGGCAACCTGGATCACTCTCCAATCTGCAAAGCCATTCGGCATCACAGGAGCACGGCAATATGCAAATACTGAAACACCTGCAAATCAGGCTCAAGGAGCAATCAAAGTGAGATAAACATTAATTAGTATAATACCCAAACCCTTAATGGAGGAAGGAACGTTGATTACACGGCCTCACTTGGGATTTCTTTCTGTCAGAGATGGTGTATGATGACAGTTTCTGATTACACTTACTCAGACAAGAAGTAAGACTTTAAAAACTGCTTAAATATGGAGAGAGAAGAGCAGAAAGCAAACAAGTTGATCTTTCTATGAGTGGTTGAACGTGTTTGGCTCTTCATAAGAGTATGTATTTTTCCTTTTTGCCTTTCAAACTTTTGAGGTGAATTGGCTTTGTGAGCTGGTTTTGAATGCTTCCCTGGATCACTGTAAACCATAAATGACTTTCCTTTGCTCTCCCCATCTTAATCCTGAGATGTTGCCAGCTGCAGGGGCAGAAGCACTGCGTGGGAGTGGAGAGTGGGCTTCTCACAGTGCTCATTTTTGACACTGTTTTTTTCCCTTGTTACCCTGCTCCAGCACCAGCTGCTTGGAGAATCTGGGAATAAAATAAAATACAAGAACCATAAACTCCATCCCTTCTTATTCATGCCTCCTGCAGTAAGGGAGGAATTTAATAAAAGCACACTTCATTTAGCACAAAAAGAAAAAGGCAGCTTGACTTTTAGGCAAGAAGCCAAGGTTTTATAAAATAAATTTACTATATGTACCCTCAAGTTTAGAACAGCAATGCCAAGCATCCCCCTGCTATCTCTCAGGCTTGGAGCTTGGGCTGGGAGGTGACCAGAAGTCTGATTTGCTGTGATGTGTTCAGTCCTCACTTAAGGAAAAAGTAATTTAATACTTCGTCTGCCTTATCCTCCTGTGCAACTTCATTTCTCATTCTGCTCTGTAATGTTCTTTCTCCTTGGTTGATCGCTTACTTTTATACTTCAGACATAAGATTGAAGTTCTTTGGTATTCTAGAGATGTTTGCTCCAGCCTCTGTTGCCTAACCTTTCTCGTTCACCTTGGTGTGCAGCTCGCCTATCCTCTCTCCTACTTCAGAAGTTTTGTCATCCCTGTCACTTTCGGGTGACATGGATGTTCAACATAGAGAGCAAAGAGTCTCCTGCTGCTGTGATGCTTCCTTACAGCTGAATTCTGTCTTTCTCATCCACCTTTCTGGGAATCTGTCAGCCTGTCTTTAAACCTTCCCTGATTTTAAACTTTTTTTCCAATGCTGTCTGATCCCTAGCAAATATAGATTATAAAAATCACCGTTTTTTTGGTTGGCATTGTGGAGTGCTTGGAGACTCGCATGCAAATATAGCATTATTGCCAGTGCTGACAGTACTGTCAGGCAGTTATCCAGTGTCCTGGATGCCAGATCCCTAATGCCTCAAATCTTTTTCCTGTGGGAGTAAGGAAACAGTAATTTTCCCACCGTGAATAGACACAGGCACAGCAGAGGTCTTTCAGTAGCCACCTGAATGTGAGATTTATCAGAGGAGTTTTAAGGGAATCAGAGGAAGTGATCTGCTTTGTGGTTGCAGATGGGGCAGAGGATAGGGGGCCAGCAAGAGAGGCCCTCAAAGGCTCCCAAGAATTGGGAGGAAGTATTCCTGGAACTTTCTGTGGGTGTTGGAGAAAAGTGCCTGTAAAATGCAGAGTAGCTTAAGGCAGCAGGATGAGGGCTTTAGGACCAAGGAGAAACAAGAGCTAAGTTGGCGGTGAAGTGCAGAGGGCTTGAGGGCAAAAATATTTCAGAGGGACAAGAGAAAGTGAAAGCTTGAATCAAAGCAGCTGAAAGATTGGCTTTAATATCTGCTTAGATCAAAAAATAAAAGTCTGTATGGATTAAGTGATAATCCACTAGATAGATTTAATCTGCCACGTGTATTGCTTCCTCAGACAAAAGCACTGGGAGGGGAAGGTTGATCTGGCTCAGTGCCCAGCATTTGAAGATAGGTGATGTATTCTCCTTTTTCCACGGATCCCCCTTTCATTTGTCCTGAATGAAGCAAGTCCTGCTGAAAGGGAGGGGCTGTTGCTGTAGCCTTCTGCTCCTTTGCAACTCCAAAGTCACATTGAATTTAACTAAAGGTGTTTCTCAGGCAGAAAAGAGCACTGAGAGCAAAATAACACAGCAATGACTAAGAAAATAGGCATGGGGTAGGTTCAGATGCTCATGGTGGCTTTGGCTGCTTGAGCAATGGGTTCTGAGAGGCAGCATTGGGCCATTTTATCAACACTTACCTGTCTTGTCCTGAGTGTCCCTGTTCTCCCTGAAATGGAGGTTAAGGTCTGAATGCCGCCTTGCCTCCAGCACTGCCCCTGCAATCCTTGGCCACATCCCTCCATCCCTTCCTTCCTGTTTCCTATCTTTACAAAAACTGGTTGAGTCCTTTGAGTAAGTTCCGTTTCCACAGCAGTAGAAATAGTTGATCAAACACGAGGGGGTTTTCTCCATGTATTTTTCCAGTAAGGATATGGTATATTGTCTCTTCCAACTAACACATACAGCTGTATCTTGAGCTGTTTGTGCGTAACAGTCATGCACTTCTAGGAGCCTGTACATGTGATGGAATTTGGATTAGTTGGATTGAGGGGGTTTAATTTTTTTTTCAAAGTTATCTTGTTCAGCAAAAAATAAATTAGTTCTGTAGACTGATATGTATTCCTTCTGTGTTGTGGGCCTGCATCTGTACCACCTCAGGCGAAGGTTTTTGGCAGATCTCCTAAGGTCAGTGGGATTTGGCCTGTCAAATCCTAGAGCAGGAGACCACAGGAGAAAGTACAGTGCCTCAGAGAAGATCCGTCGTGGTTTGAAACACCGGAGCTGGCACTGGACAGCTTCCCCAGCTTGTGCTGGGAGCAGGCTGTCTGCCTGGTACTGTCTCCTTTTTCTGATTATATTTGGTGGGCAGTGGGATTGATGTCTTCCGTCTTTTTTCTTTTCTTTGAGTGAGGGAAGGGAGAGGAAGAGGTTGGTACCTGGTGAAGCACTGGGGATAATGTGGGGCAGGAAGGGGAGTGAGGGAAGTGTTTGACTTCCTCACTGGACCCACTCACATTCATGGAGTGAAAGGGAGGAGAACATTTACTGGTTTCCAGGCCTGAGCTTGTATAACTATTTACTTAGCACTTCTTTTTGGGAGAGAAACATGTGCCTTGTCAGATCCTGAAAACTGTGTCTGAAAGTCAGCAGGGTACTGGCTAAAAGGCAATTGGTACCTTGCTTTTATTTGGAGCTTCAGGAAAGCTTTGTGGAGTTCTTCTAGGAAAGAGGTCTATTCACAGGTGAGAGAGAAAATTGCATCATTGATTTGAAGGAGAGCAGCAAAGCAGAAATAAATAGCTAGGTTTTTTCAGCTTTGAAGGGAAATAAAAATAGCAGATGCCCCTAGGAGCAGTACTGGAAATAGTGCCAATCAATACAATTATGAAGCTTCTAGAAAAGAGGTGAACTGTGAGGTGGGAAAATTTGCTGGTGAGAGCAGTTAAGGAAGATTTAGGTCCTTCAGAGGCATCTCACACTTGAACAAAGTAAGGCAATGGGACAGCCCTATGACACATGGAATTTGCTGCAGACAGGTGCCAGGAAATGCACACTGAAAGGAACAACAGAAACTACTCTGAGAACTTATCAAGTGTATAAGTGATGTGGACTTACTCCACTGAGGCAGAGGGAGGGTGTGGGAAGGAAATCATGAACAGATTTGTACTCAGTGTTGGTACAAAATACAAGCTGTTAGACTGTGTTTAAAATAAAAGGATGGGGAAATGGAGAATAATTCTGAGAGGGAGAATCTCATGAGGTTCAATTTTGCTCCTCTCCCACTCCAAACAGAGTAAGGTAGAAACAGCCTGTGTGCTATCATGCCATATGCATAAGGAAGGAGGAGAACATGGCTATAAACAAACAGAAATACTTGAAGCTGTTTAGAGAAAGTGGTGGGGTTTTTTTTCAGAATGATACAAGGAGAATAGGCTGCTTGTACTTGCTGGTTTTCACTACCTACATTGAGGGGGGGCTTTATATTTCTATACTATAATCGGGATTTTGCTGCCCAAAGTGAAAATACAGGAAAAGATGGATTTGGTACAGTTTGAAATTGGGAATCATGGATCACTGCTGATCTCAAATTTGTTACTGAAGGGAATTACACAGAGCAGAAAAAGAGCATGAGAGCTCTCTCCTCAAAACCAAAGAGAGATTCCTGGTGAAACTTAAAGGCAGTACTTGAGAATGATTTTTACAGGCACAGAATGATCTGATGGAACTCCTTGCTACAAAACATTGCCGAAGTGGAGTGCTCTCTCCTAATGGGTTATGTAGCCATAAAAATATTCTTCCCTGGCTTCGCTGGAGGGGTGAAGGTTCAGAAGACTTTTCAGCTTTTGACCTTGAAGCTGGGGAGAACCTGCTGGTTATGCATGGGGAAGGAGGGCTCTCCTGAGAAGGTGACCCCATCGTTACCTGTAGCCGATGCCTGCTCCCAGCACCCCTCCTTAACCTCTGGCTGGACCTGTGTGACAGTTCCAGCAGCACAGCAGCCCCTGTGCACAGCATGGAGGCAATTTCAGTTGTGTCCCTGGCTGCCAGGTGGGAAAGGAATATGTCCACAGCATGAATGCAGAGCTACTTAACCACTGACTGCTCTCCCCTGCTGCCACAGAGCGCTTTTCACCTCAGTCCCAAAGCATCCTGATGCTGATCTAGTGGCATGGTTTATCCCCAACTGGCAACCAAGCACCATGCAGCCCCTTGCTCACCCTATTCCCTGCAGCGTGGAGGGGAGGAGAACTGGAAGGGTAAAAGTGAGAAAATTCATGGATTGAGATAAGAACAGTTAAATAATTGAAATAAAACATAATAATAATGTAATGTAAAGGAAAATAACAGAAAAGATAAATAAAATGCAAGAAAGACAAGTGATGCAAATAAAAACAATTGCTCACCACCAACCAGATGAAGCCTGTCCAGTCCCCAAGCAGTGGACCCCAGCCAACTTTCTCCCTAGTTTATATGCTGAGCATGATGCCATATGGTCTGGAATATCCCTTGGGTCAGTTGGGATCGGGTGTCCTGGCTGTGTCCCCTCCCAACTCCTTGTGGTGGGGTGAGAGGCAGAAAAGGCCTTGACTCTGTCCAAGCTCTGCTCAGCAATAACCAAAACATCCCTGTGTTATCAACACTGTTTCTGTTGCCGGTTCTCCATCTTTCTGTGCCTCAAACAGCCACAGGAACATCATGCTGTGAGTGGTGGACTAATCCTACTTCATGCTGGAGTACCTAAAGCTCTCAATAGGATGGATACAAGCGTGTCTCAACCAGCACTGTTTTGCTCTGTGAAACAACCCAGTCCCCTGAGATTCACATCCTTCTCTGAGGGGCTGGGCATTGGCTGTTGCCAAAAAAACCCCACTTGTTCTGGTGTCTTCAGCTTAAGAAATGTTCTTGCCTCCTAGAATCTCTCAGCGGGTGGAGGCCAGCCGGGCACAGCTCCAGGCAATTGGGGAGAGAGTCACACTCGCCCAGGTGAAGATTGAGAAGATAAAGGGCAGCAAGAAGGCTATTAAGGTAGTGACTTCAGTGAAGGCTGCATGGCCTCTTTTCTTCCTTCTTTCTTTACTCCTGATGTAAGCTCTGGAGAAGAAAAGGTGCTCAGCTGCTGCAGCTGCTGCCCACTCACCTCTCCATGCCTTGCTGCTGAGCAGGATTGTGATGAGAATCACATTCCTGACTTGGCCAACTGATGCATTTTAGACCCATGAGCCACACAGCTCTAGGCTTTATGTAGCCTTTATAGGTTTCTGCCCCAGCTACTTCCTGAGAAAGAGAAAAGACCTGTGCTGAGCTAAGCCTAACTCCCTCACACTTCAGGCTCATAGACACTTTGGTTATTTGAATGAAAGCTGCTGTTAGAGAGCCTCCCCTTAGTGCATCTTAATCCCATTGAGCCATGTAAAACTGGTGAAAATCCTTCTTTCCCCATTCTTGCTCCATTTTATAATCTTTCCAACTCCTTTCCTGCCAGTGGAAGCCTTTTTGCCAGTGATCTCCTAGTACTTTTAGAGAGAGAGAGAGAAAAGCTCTGGCAATTCCAGATTCAGAAGCAGCAGCCCATGCATGTTTGGGTCTGTGCACATAGCCCTTAGGAGCCTGGTGACTCCAAGGCTGTCCATTCCCACTGGCAGCACAGATTGCGTGTTTACTCCACTCCATGTGTTTCTTTGTTGTAGGATTGCCTAGTTGTTGCAATTTTTCAGTCCCTCCCTGTTTCTCCATAGGTATTTTCCAGTGCCAAGTACCCAGCCCCTGAACGGCTGCAGGAGTACAGTTCAATTTTTGCTGGTGCAGAAGACCCAGCTAAACAGAAATGGCCAAGACACAAGATTCAGAGCAAACACCGAATGCTGGATGAAAAAGCTCTGCAGGTGAGGAGGAGAACAGACCTTGGGAAGGACAAGCAAAGGAGCTGTTAATGTCTTTGACAAAGTGGGCCAGGGCTTTGGGACATAGGCTGGGAGTAGAACATATTTTCATTTGGCCTGTCAGTGGGGAAGGTGTGAGGTCAGGCTGGGAAGCTTGTGGAGATGCCAGTTGGAGAGGGCCATGTCAGTACAAGAGCTTGTCTAGCTGGCTGTCAACTGCCAGGTCTCTGGAGCAGTTCCATTTCCTGAAATGCTTCTGTTTCCTGCAGCAGTGTTGGTGGGTAATGCTGCCTGATCTTAACTTTGGCTGTGCATAGCAAGGCAGCTGGGATCAGGCTCATAGTTGTTTCAGAAATAGTTTCTGAAGCTCTGATATAAGTCCTGGTGAGAGGGGAAAGGTAAGAAGGCTTGTGAGTGTGTCAGGAGGAAAAGGAGTCTTTCATTAGAGCGTTTTTCTGCCTCAGGAAATCATTGCACTTAGGCATTGTCCCTGGGTTGGAAGGAGAGGAGGAAGAGTTGCCGTGCTTAAAGTTTAAAAGTTGCTATTTATGTGCTGTGTCAGGAGTAGCAGATGTGCTGTTCCTAACAGGTTAAAGATCAACTTGACAACTTCCCTGTTTTCCACCCCTAAGGAGACTTCCTTCCTCATCCTTGTGTAACTTGGCCAAAAATAAAGCTGCCACTGAATAATTTATCATGCTAAACTTTCCTGAGTGTTAATGGAGTTGAGACCTCACACAGCGAGGTAGTTATGAATATTTCAGCCAGGCCAAGGAAGCAGGATTACTGGCCGAATGGACAGCTGGCAAACTTGAGCAGGGCTCCTGCTTCCTTCCAGTCCTGGCCGTAGCGCAGGCAGAGCTGCATGGAACCTGCTGGTGTCAGGCAGGGAGGCCAGTGAGTGCTGCTGTCTGGCTGGTGGCCCCATTCCACTGGAGTGTGGGGGGAGCACAGGCAGGCAGGGAGGGGACAGGGAGATGGGTTCCCCCCGTGAAGGGCTGGTGCCAAAGTACAGCCCCTTGCACAGGGAAGGGATTGAGAAGAGCATCAGCTGTTAAAAAGGAGTGTCCCACAAAGAGCAAATGGTGTGCCTGTTCAGCTGGCCTGCCAGCTCCAGTAGGCTCCACATGCCATTCCCCACAGCCATCTGCCTGGGATGCCACCTCTTCCAGTCCCAGTCAGTCTCTCTACTGCTGCCATGTTCTGCCCTTTGTGACTAAAGCTGCCATCATCATAGGGACTTCGTTTCAGGCCCTGGGGGATGTTTGCTCCCCTCTTGCAACCCATCTTTTGATCCTCCTTTGGGACTGTTGGTCTTTCTCTGGCTTTGCTGAGTCTGCCTCATGCAGCAGCAGTTGTCACTCTTGCCAAGATCGCACACATGAGCTCCTGCAGCTCCTCTGAGGGGTGGGGAGATGCTGCTACCAGCTGGTGAAGGATGGAGGGGCTGATGTGCTGAGCGGGGCTCAGTGTGGCCAAGCTCTGACCACATTCCAGGGGGACAGGCCCTTCTTGGCCATAGCTGAGCCAGAGCCTGAAGTGCCTTGCAGTAATGAAATGTGACAGTGAGAAGTCTAATGTTTGCATTTATGCCCTCCTCAATTATTCAGGGCTTTCAGCAGAGGCTCACTGCCTGTTTTCACTTCTAATGAGAGCCTCTTTGCTGGGAGCAGTCACAATGGCCTTTGCTAAACTCCACTTGCACACGTGCACACACCACCTCATCAGGAAAGCAAACTCTGTTCATGTCAGTTTGAGGGGAAGTGGTGGCAGCCTGTGCTCAGCCTTTAGGGTTTTTGCTCTGGGGGGGTAAGCAACTGAGTTGGAAATGTGTGTGGTTCTGCAGTTTATTTTTAAATGCTTTCCCCTTGGAATTTCTTCTTGCCCCCTCCACCCCAAGCAAGTGAAAATTCAGCTGTTTAGAGGATGCTGTTTAGGTTGGTATGGTAAGCACTGATGGGTAAGAAACACAGTGCTTGTGGTAAGCCTGGGAAGCCGGTTGCTTTGCACACTGCAGTGGTGGCAGCAAGGCAGGGCTGAGCAGGGAGCTGGCTGCAGCCCTGTGGGGCTTCCCAGGTGCTGGGCACTGCCTTTGTAGTGGGAGCTGTGTCTGGGTGCTGCACATGCCACTCAGGAGACTGGAGAACAGGGTGGGAGACATGGTCTGCCTGGGCTTTGGGAGAAGTCCAAGCAAAAGATACCATCCACTGCTGGAGTAACCTTGCTAGGCTTCAAAAGTGTCAGTAACTTAGCATGTCCTTGTGAATTCTGCCTCTCCCAGAGCCCACCATAGGCATGTGGAGGCTAAACCAGGTTTTTGTCACTTGCTCATCTTGAAGTGTTTTCCCAGCTGGCCTCAGCACTCCATGGGTGTGGGGGGAGTGGGATTTCTGGTGCATCACACCAATTCCCTTTGTAATAGTGTGTATTTAATTAAACTGAAGAACCAGAATGACTTTATGTATTTTTAACTGTAGGTTCTTAGGAAGAAAACCACCTGAAAATGCAGTGTCCTTGGGCGTGTGATGCTGCCAGGTGCCAGACCCCAGGTTGGGGTGTTTGAGCATTCAAGAAGTACCCCCCTCCACGACTCCAGTATGTCAAGGTTGCCAAACTTTGGCATAAGAACTTAATGTTCCTATAAGAAAACTAATTTCAAGTGGCACCTTAACTTCTGGAATTCACAGTTGCAGGATATTTTCGACAGTGTGTAGTTGTTCCAAATTTCAGAACAGATCTAGGTACTCAAATAAGACTAGCACTTTGATGGCATTTAAATTTAAAGGATTATATTTCACGTTTCAGATACTCATGCTTAGTGCTTTTATAACTGCCTTAGATGAGGCTTGTAAGTAAATGTAGGTAATGGTTGCTTTCTCACTACACCCTTAAAATGATGCACAATCTTCCAGTGCTAACTGAAATCTACAAAGAGAGAATTAAATATATATATATATATATGACATGAGGGCTAAGTGTGTCTGAACAGGTCTAGCAAAAAAAGTCAGTACTCCCTCATGCTTAAAAAATTAAACATTGGGAAATGAATATTAATGATCAAAAGAACTTTTATTTTTGAGTCTCTGCTTCTACAATCTCTAAATAACAATTTATATATTTCTGCCTATTTGCTTCTATAAAAAAATAGAAGGTGTTAGTTTCAGTGTATTTTTCACAAGTTGCAACCTGAATTAATCAAAACCTTCCAGGTCCTTTCTTATAGCATTTTTTAGTCTCAGAGCATCATACAAACTCTTAGTGGATTAACTGAGCTGTGACTAAGCCATTTCCTTGGATTTCTGGCTACCAGATTCAAGACTGAAATTTCAATCAACAGGAACTGCTTGTGTCACTGAGATGTGGTCTTACAACTGAACCACCAGTGGTCTCCATTTCCCCCATACAAATGCAAGGAGGGAAGAGGGACTCAGAGAATGGGGTGGTGCAGGGATGCTGGAAGTAGTGAGGCAGTAGGAAGCTGTGGACAGTATTTGGAGTGGTCATTTTCTGGTGGCAGAAGAAAACCACAGGTGTGGCCAGTTATTTAATCTGAGAAAATGCTCTGGTTTCTCGTGGTGTGAACGCTTACTGCCTTGTAGCTGCTACTTGCTCTAGTTGTGAAGAAAGAACTGTGAAGAGTTGTGAAGGGGCTGAGGAGAGGTCTACAGAGGGGTCTGAGGTGGAGGTTTGTTCATCCCAAACTGTCTCTGTTCAGGAACTAATGCCTTTCCTCCTTGTAGAGCAGAGTGCCGTGGGCGTTGAGCTTCATGCCTCAGAGCATGTGGCAGTGGGCACTGTCACGCCAGCTGAAACACTGGTCTGATGAGGAATGGCAATTCCTGTGCTCTGTAAAAGTCAGGCAGCTCAGATGTAATAAGTCCTTTCCGAAAGGGAGCTCTATATATTACGCATGAAGTTTTAGAACCGAGAGAGAGAAGATTTCAGTTCATTAGAGTTGAAAACTCCTGCAAATCCCTCAGGCTTTGCAAAACCATCTGGCACACGCTCCACCCTGCGCACTCCTTTCTGCCTGATCTCTTGCCTAGTGCAGGCACTCTGTTCTTTCCTAACCTCTTTCTCCTTTGCCTTCTCTGCATACCCCACCAGTGGGATCACAGCTCTTAAAACATCACGTGAAGGCAATGGAGGGGAGGTAATAGAGATGTGTGGGGAACTCTGCCTGCATGAAAATTGGAGACGCTGGAGCAAAAACCTTTTAAGCTTGATCCCTGCCTCTGACTACAGAGCCGGAGTGGTGGTTTTATTCTGGTGGATCCTTGCCACAGTAACCCTTGTTCAACATGACCCATCCACAGCACCAAAAGCACTTGCCAGAAGTCTAAACTGCCGAGATTTCTCATGAGTGTGGGGTTGCAATGTTGTCCATGTGCTTCCTAGCTCAAAGGGAAGCAGAGAGGGAGCAGTAGGGTTCCCAGACCATACAGTGCATCCAGCAGTGTGGGTTTTGGTGGCTGGGGAGAGCTGCCTCAGCAGCTGTGGTTCTAGTGTCTTACCATCTTTTATCTGTCTTCTTGCAGGAAAAGCTCAAGTATTTCCCTGTGTGCGTGAGCACCAAAATTCACCAGGAGGATGAAGCAGAAGAAGGCCTTGGCAGCCTTCCCAGGAACATCAGCTCCCTCAGCTCCCTGCTACTCTTCAATACCACCGAGAACCTGTGAGAGCTGGAGCAGTGCTGCGCTGCTCACCTGCCCCTGCTTGTCCTCAGCAGAGCTTTCCCTTCCCCAGGGGTAGCAGTAACTGCTTTCTTCCTGGGGATGTTACCTGTCAGGCTCCTGATGGGACAGGGTTTGGTACCTCTCCGCTGCCTTCCAGCTGGGAACCTTGCTCTTCCCCTTGGGTGGAAGCAGTTATTTTGTCCATACCTGATCCTCTGCTCACCTGCATTCAACCCAATTTTGCACTTCCTTTTATTTAGTTCTTCCTGTTGTTCCTCTGTAATTTCTCTCCAGCCTGGAGATGTGCTGCCACTCCTGCCCTTCTCTGCCCTGTGTGCCAACATAGGTACTGCTTCTTCTCCTGACAATTCCTCACATCATTACTTTACAGTTTTTGCTGCTTTAATGTCTCCACCACCTCCCTCACTGCAGTTTCCTTTCCCACTGGGCTTTGCCTCATGGTTCTTCATCCTGCTCTTATTGAAGAGCTACTTTAAGCCCTTCTTGAGCTTTCAGCTGCTGGACCTTCTCTTTCTTCTCCTGAGCCATGGATAATTTCTCCTTTTTGTCTGTCGTCCTGGATCTTGAGTGTCAAGTCACCGGTGTCTTGCTGCAGGCTGTAGGATGGTTTCAGGCCTGGTGGTAGAAAGAGGAGAGCTTGGTCATGGTTCTACTGCAGTGGGACTTTGCTTTAGAATGAATCTGGAGGCTGCACTGGCAGGGTGGGGAGCTGATTGCCTCCTGGTTGTGGAGGGGAAGGCACTAAAATGGAGCTAAAAGAAGTAACCTGGAAGGCCCAACATGTTCCATCTTTATGAGTGAAGTCATATCTGCCTCCAAGGCCTTCTTGTGTACACTGTTTCTTCTGGCCTTGGCACTCAAGGCAGCATCACTAAAATACTTGTTCTCTGCCTTTAGGTACAAGAAGTACGTGTTCCTGGATCCTCTGGCTGGAGCAGTGACCAAGACCCATGTGGCTCTGGAAACAGAGACAGAAGAGAAGCTCTTTGATGCACCTCTCTCCATCACCAAAAGGGGACAGCTGGACCGACAGGTGAGATGCAGCTGCTTGCACTTCAGAGGGTTGTGCTCAGCTCTCTGAAAAGAGAGGGCTTCAGTAGGGTGGTGAGCAGGGAGGAGAATAGGCCCTTATGGGGCTGCAGAGTACCTCATTTATCAAAAGGACCTTGCCTGGTTTTGTGCTTGAGGTCCTGGTGTGAGCTTGATGGGTAAGACAAAAGCCTCAAACTTGACAGGTGTTTCTCTCTGATCACGCCTTTGTTGAGTGGTGAAAGGAGAGTAATAAGATATTTACTCACCTTGCTGCATGACCTCAGGGCTGTAGGGGAGTTTGGAGGATCCATCACTTGATCACCTCTGTTGTGCCAACTCCTGAGCCTCATGAGAAGTCTGAGTGTGAGGTGCCACTGCCAGAAGGTCCCTGGAGTGAAATGTGATCCCCAGCATTCCTGCTGGGAAGGGGTGCCTGGTGGTGCAAACAGAAGGGCCAGCCAGACTGAGCAAAGGTGCACACATGGGGCAGGCAGTGCACCAACCCAGTTGCCCCAACATGTGACTGAACACTTTAGAGATGCTGTACCTGGGATGTACCGGCTTTGCTGGAGTGTCATTTGGGACTGGGGAAAGGAGCCTGGGAATCATTTGCTCATCATGTTGGACTGGAGGATATAATGTATATCGTGAACAAAGTCTTTATTCACAGTGCAGCATCACTACTGCATTGCCTGCGTATTAAACACAAAAGCAAACGCCTGTAACTACTGGGTTGTGCTTCTCCTGCATTTTAATCTCAGAAATGGTTCAGACACTGTCCTCTTCTGGTGGAGAAAGGACTGGTTTATGTGGGGTGCAGCAGTTAGTGCAGGAACCCTTCAGAGTTCACTTGCTACTATGAAACTAAGAAGAGTCCTGCACTTCCTCCTCCTGCAGTCTGCCTTTCCCAAGCCTGGTCTGCAGGAGGTAGCCTCTGAGCACAGCGGTGTAGGGGTAGCTGATGCACCAAGGTACACCAGCCCAGCTCTGCTGCTGCCCAGACTGTTCCCTTCAGTGCCCCTGTTTGCAGCAAGCACGTAGTCACTGCTTTATCTTGTTGGTTTGGGTTTCTTTAGGTCGCTGAAAATTACTTCTATGTGCCAGATCTGGGCCAGGTGCCTGAGATTGATGTGCCCTCCTACCTGCCAGACCTGCCTGGCATTGCTGCAGATCTCATGTACAGCGCTGACCTGGGCCCTGGCATTGCACCCTCTGCCCCCAGCAGTGCTATTCCAGAGCTGCCTACTTTCAACACCGAGTCGGTGGAGCCTTCGCAACCAGGTATTTTCAATCCCTGATCCCAGGACCCTATGAAGGAGGAAGGCAGGGATTGCTAGAAAGTGGAGATTAGGCAGAAAGTCCCTTGGTAGAAATTTTAAGATTGATGTTAGATGGATGACAGATGTTGCACCTCTGGCTTAGGCCTGAGTGAAAGCTGCAACCTGCTCAAGTTCTGGCCTGACTACAGCCCCTTTACCTCCCTCCCCCTCTCTGCATGGCTAGGGAGGAGGGAGAACAGTGTGCAAGGGCTGGGCTCCTGTCAGCCTGCTGGGATGCCCTTGTGCGAGTGGGATGCAGCTGGGGAGGGAGAGTAGGGGAATCTCAGACTCTGCCTTGGCCCTGCCTGCTGTTAAGAGATGGGGTGGTGGTGCTCCACTGCAGGTGCTTAGGACTCTGATCTGTTACTGCTGAGGTGTTCAAATCTCTGAGCTGAAGCTCTTGATGGGACTCTTCAGATGCAACTTCTTTCATCTTTCAGATCTTCAAGGTGCTGAGCTGTTGCCACCTCCTCCCCCTCCACCTCCCCCACCACCTCCTGTTCTGCCAGCTCCGGTGCCTCCTCCGCCGCCCCTGCCCCAGCCCACAGCACCCTCGGAACCGGCCCAGACAGCGAGCGAGGAGAGCAGCAACACAGTGCCTGCAGGTAAGGGCTGGGCTCCTCCACAGCTGCACCAGCCTCCTTGCCTTCAGCCTGTGTCCTGGGGGAACCCCCTGTGCCTTCCCAGCCTTCCAACAGAGGGGGGAAGCTGCAGTGGGAAGAGATGCTGTCAAGGTACTGGAGTAGCCCTTCCCATGGGAATCTGGCTGAGTCTGTAGCTGATGCACTGACCCATGTCTGCTGTCTGTCCTTCCTGTCCCTGCAGCTTTGGTCCAGGGAGCCCCGAAGGAGGTGGTGAACCCCTCTACTGGGCGTGCCAGTCTCCTGGAGTCCATCCGCCAGGCAGGGGGCATTGGGAAGGCCAACCTTCGCAGTGTCAAGGAGAGGAAGCTGGAGAAAAAGAAGCAGAAGGAGCAAGAACAAGGTGCTGAGGCTCTTTGGCAGAACTGCTTTTCCTTGCCCAGGCTGCGGAGGTGTGGGTCGGGGGGCAGGTGGGCTAGTCAGGAGCACAGTGAACTCACAAAGCCTTTCTGCTCACAGGCTGATGTAGGTCTCAGGTGTTCACCACTCAGCCAGAGCTCTGTGAACTTGCTAAATCCCACTGGCCTGAAGGGCATCTGTCTCAGGGCTTGTGGAGAAGTTTCACATGTGATGCACAGGACCAGGCACACAAATGAAACCCTGGGGGCCAAGTGGGACAGGGCTGAACCAGTTTAAGCACCTTGGTTGAGGAAGCTGGGGAGTGGATTGGTGGAGCTGTTTTGGCAGAACGAGACTGCAAATGCACAGCCCCTCAATGAATTCCACTCTTGGATTTCCCCAGAAGATGCCATTAATCCTGCTGTGCCTAGTGTTTTCCTGACCTGAAACTGGACTATAGTTTTGGGGTGTCATACAAAATTAGAGGTTTGGAGTTTTTTCTTTAATCTCAAGGCAGTATTGCAGGGGAATGCTTTTGCCATAGTGTTTGGCTCAGACTAATCCTTTTTCTGCTCTGTTTCAGTGAGAGCTACAGGACAAGGTGGAGATTTGATGTCAGACCTCTTCAACAAGCTGGTGCTGAGGCGCAAAGGTACTGGCCTGCAGAAAGGGCTGCTCCTTTCCCCTAGGAAAGAGGGAGAGCACTTCCTGGCACCCCAGTTGTGTCAGCCACAGCCTTGGAAACAGGAACAGAGATCTTCCTGGGCCGTGTACCGCAGTGTGGCTGGGAGTGTCTTCATAGAGAATGACCAGAGGAATCTCCACCTCAAGTCCAGCTGGAGGCACTGGAGAGCTTTGTGTGTTTCAGAGGATGGACTCTGAAAGCTACCTGTGAAAAAGGGACAGCAGTGTCTTTTTTGATCCAGTGCTTGGGCAGCTAGGCCCATATGGGCACTTGAGATGCCCTGAGGCTGTGGCAGGTTCCTGGGGCATTTAGAGCCACCTCAGTGCTGGGCAGAGGACAGCAACGACTTGCTCAGGAGGAGCTGTAGTTAAATATTTGAGACCTTGGCACAGGTCTGTGGCAACATTAAACATGTTGGCTGTTCTGGTTACCTGGGTGGTGGGAGCATAACTTTCCCCCTACCCTTTACTGAGTATCTTTGGCCTCTGGTCCCCAGGTGTCACTCACTGGTGATTTTCCTTCACAGGTATTTCAGGGAAAGGACCAGGAGCCTCTGGGAACACCGATGCTCCTGGCAGTCCTGCTGGTGCCTTTGCTCGTATGTCAGACTCAATACCACCCCTCCCACCCCCACAGCAGGCGGTAGGTGAGGATGATGAGGATGACTGGGAATCATAGATGGGGTCCATTGAGTATGAGTGTGAAACTGTTGCTGTCTTAAAAATTTCAATAAAGTTGAAGGAAGCAGGTCCTTGCTGCCTTCACTTGGGTAAAAGCGGGAAGTGCCATCAATTAAGAGTGTGTAAAGGGAAAGCCCAGCTGTCTCTAGCCTTACAGCCCAGCACCACCAGCCACAGGCTGGAGGGCACCAGCTGCTAGAAGCAGGTGCCCCCCTCCCTGAAGCTGGAGCTTGTGCAGACCATGGCGTTTGGACCCACTCAAGGCGCAGGAGACTGACAATGGAAGTTTCTCAGAGGCAGCTGCTTCTTTCCCTGTGGGGCTAATTAACATACAGGGAGTGGGTAACAGCTCTGTGCCGTAAGTACTTTCTTGTGAGGAGCCTGGAGAGGTAACATCCAACTGCTGAAGCTGGAAAAGAAGCAAACAAAGCTCTGGGAACGAGACTTGCTCAGTATGACAGAGGTAGCTGGGAACAGCTGTGGGATTATGTGGCTGTTCCTGGTGTTATTGCAGCCTTCCAGCACTGACCCATAACCCTGGAAAGGACCCCAGGAAAGCTAAAGTAAAAAAGTTACTTTGAATTCAGAAACTTAGAGGGTAAGAAGAGCAGAGCAATCCTGTGCTTAAGCATGATCAAAGGCAAGTGCTGTATTGTGGCCATAGCTTTATTCCCCTTCAAAGAATGAGCTGCTTCAATCTATTGGCTGCTTGAAGCAAGGTACAAAGAAGGGGGTAAGAAATGTTACCCATAGCTGCTCCATTACCACTCTGTGTTATTTCAACATGACATAAATTAGTGGCCTGCTAGTTTACAATTCCTGTGAAGAGCTCAATGATGGCATTGGTCAATCAGGCCTCCTACACTTGGTGGTTGATGAGAAAAAATCAGATGTGTTTGGTCAAAATAATTACTCCCCATAATTAAGTGTACTTAAATAATACTCGCCATACTTGAGTGTTTTCATTCGAAGTATTTAATCAATTTAAATAAAACCTTAACAGCTGTAAACAAGTAGGTGCCTGCTGCTACTCCCTTCAGCTGCCTCAGACCTACAACCAGGTTCCCTCCTGGCTGTGGTGCAGAAGGCTGTCTCACCATCATAGTGCTCAGATACTGAACAGCAAACATCCACAAAGGAGGCAGAAGGCAGAGATTTTAACAAAGTCCATGGTACAGAAAAGCAGCAACTTGTGTTACTTTACCCATTTTTCAGAGGTGCAACTCACAGAGCTGAATACCATCTGTTCTCTGGTCCACATCACAGAGCATCCAACTTGCCTCGATAGAACTGGGAACACAAAACCAGGCAGTTTGTCCTTGGCCGTACTCTCAAGGGAAGGCTCGAGAAAGGTCCAGATGACCACAGTGGGGAACAGTTTTGGTAGCAGCACATAAGATACAAGCTCTGACCTTTCTTAACTCAGCAAATGCTGATCCGAAGGCAGATTTCACCTGGGTCCTCTCCCTGATCCACTGGGGCAGTTTGTTAAAGATGGCAGGGCGTGCGTACCTGTGGTCCAGGAGCAGGATGCTTGCAAAGTCCTTCTGATGGCGAATGGCTCTGCCTGTACAGAGGATAAAACAAAGAATGGCCCAGTCAAGTGTTTGTTCTCAGGCAAGGAAGCTCATGTTCCCATCGTCTGTAGTTAGACTGATGGGTAATGCATCCTTTTTCCTACCCTCCTCCTTCAGTGTATTCTGTATCCCCCAGCCTGTCCAAGGAAAGGATGAATTACCTATTGACTGGTTTACTGCCTTCATGCACAGGTTTTCAGTCAGCACTCTGCTCGGTGCCTGGCCAGCAGCTCTGGGCTGGAAAGGAGAAACAGGCAAGTCTGAACACCAGGCAGATGTAAATCAAATTGGAGAGTCTTAATGACAAAGTGAGGTAAATACTTTTACCCCTGCAGAGTGAGCGGGTGGCCAGGCAGACCCCAAGCTGAGAGTAAGGAGGAACAGAAGAAAGGCTGCAGTCAGAAAAGTGTGTTGAGCATTCACAAAGAGCCAAGGTCCCCTTGAAGGCAGAAATCTTGACCCCCAGGACCAGCACCTCCAGGGAGCAATGAGAAAGGACAAATGACCCTGGCAAGCAGCTTCTGCCACCCTCTCTGGGTTGAAGGGTCCTTGCTCCCCTTGGAACTCAGAGGTCCCCGTAAGCCCTGGTGGCATTTCCCTCCACTGAACTTCTTCCCTGTGTTTAGGGCCACCTGTTCAGGAGCAGCCTGGAGAAGGCTGGGCTCTCAGTACCACACAGTCTGGGAAATGAGGGCAAGCTCAAAGAAAATAAAACCTCCAAAGGCAGCTCTGGGACTCATGTGCTGGGAAGTTAGTACTATAAAGGAGAAGTGAAAGAGACAAGAGGCATTAAGTGGCTCTTACCATTGTTTTGTCAAGCCAAGTCATCTTTTCCTGGAGCTCTGGAGATTTAATGTTGGGGTAAGGCATTCCCACCATAATCACACACCTGCAAGGGAGGACTGCATTATTCTTCATGTCTTATCCTAGAGCATTTTGCCAATAGACTGATAAATTAGAGGTCACTGCACCCCTGAAAGACAGCCAGCCCTGCAAACCAGAGGCAGCAATAAAGCACAGCAGTCTGACAAGCATGTTCTGAACAGAGCTGCAGAGGGATTCAGGGTGCCAGAACAAGGGATTATCTAGCACAGCAAGCCTAACTGCATTATTCACAGGAAAAGTGGCCTGGACAGGCAGGTTTTACACCACCCAGCAGACCCTCCTGTTGCTTTAAGTATCAGCTAAGTCACACGTTCCCCGGGATTTTGTCTATGCAAGTACTGATGTGCCCATCCCACTTGGAGTCACTACACCACAAGCCAGACCTGGCTTTCCAAGGAGCAGTCACCTTACCTTCCCAGGTCATCGGAGAAATTGATCCCTTCACTCATTTTGCCTCCAACTACAGAAAGCAGCAGCGCCCCCGTCATCTGTCCTCCTGTCTGGCTGCAGCGCTGCAGGAGAGGGACCAGCAACTTAAACCAGAGCAGGGGAGATTTCTGTGCAACAGAAACACTTCCACACCTAGGCTAGAGCCCTCTTTCCTTGTTAAAAGCTGCAGTGCCCTCCTTAGCAGCATTCCCATGCCAGCTGGGCTGCCACATTCCCACCAGCCTGCCTGCTCAGCTTACCTTTATGCATTTGGCATATTCCACCAGCACCTGCTCCACCTGGTTGGCTTTCTTCGGCTCCTGAAAGATCTGTCAGGCACAGTTCATCAGTTACAGCAACAGCAAGCAAACAGTTTTAAAGAAAGCAAATAATTTTACTCCCATGCCATTAAACAGCATATGGAACTAAGGTCACAGAAGGGAAAAGTGCCTGAAAAACCAACTTAGCCAGTACCTTCCCTCCACGCTGAAAACGCACTACAGCCCTCACCAGCTGGGCTCTGAAGGGAGCAGCAGCTGCTCCTGCACCTCCAACGTTCCCTTTCAGCTTTGGCAGACTTGTTCAATACTGCAAGAAGTTACAAGTCGTCCAAGAGCTGAGAGGCAGAAAAGCAATGTGCACCTCTTGCACTTATAAATCGAGATCCTCTGGGGTGAGATCTTGGAGGACAGGGACAGGACCAATCAATTTGAATCATCAATTAATTCCAAGTAATGGCTCCTCTTGCCCACTGAATAAATTAGCTTTCCATGCAAAGCATAAATAAAGTAGTATTTCTTTATGTTATTCTGGCACATCTAATTAGTTACTGAAAACCTCTGCAGTTAATTAAGCTGCATTTGTATAGATGCTGCACCTTGGCCTAAAACACAAGTAGTTTTCCTAGTAAACAAGAGGTCCAACATCTATCTTCTTCTCTGTGATAGTAAGGAACAACCTACAGGATGTGTTTTCCTTTGGTTAGCAAGAAGTAGTATCAAATTTTACCAGTCAAAATCAGTCTTTCAGTAGAAAAACAACTGGCAATTACAAATATAAGCCAAAACTAACTTACTGAAAAGTAGCTATTTAAGTCTCTGATTTAAATTAACTTTCCCAGTATAAGTTATATATAATCTCAGTGTGATCTCACCACAGTAACCTCAGGAAAGCCTTGAACCTTCCCCTGCTAAGATCTGATCTTGCATGTGGGCAGTTCAAAGTCACACTTGCTGCACTTATACCCAATTGCCTTGCTAACACATATCCAATTTGCTGGAGACTGCAAAGGCCAAACAAAAATAAATCGGAGTTGAAAGTTGGGACAAATTGTGTGATTGTGGCCCAAAGCCTTGGAGGAACCAGGCAGAGCTTTCGGACCCTGAGAGGACATACCTGAAAGGCACGAAGAGTGGTAACTTCACAAACACACTAGAAAATGAAGCACAGTGATTTCCACCCAGAAACCTACAGGCTGCCCCATGTGCCAGAATGCCAGCACCAAAGCTGTGAAATATCTGGGACTGTAGTAAGTTATTTAGCTTTTGGTAAACAGAAGTCACAGCCAAGGTGTATGTAATTTTTTTGCCCCTGGCACATGATCCAAGATCCCTGCACCACAACCTGAACTGCCTGACTTTCAATACCAGCTTTCAAATACCTGTGAGAGTCATTTTATATTTGCAGTGATCTTCCTATACAATGTCTCATTGCTCCTTCAACAGGAGTCACCACTGTTAGTCTTCCAGTTCTCATCTCTACTTCTAGCAGAAAGCAAAACACCATTTGTCTTATGAACTGCAGTGCTGTCTCACTCTGCCTAGCCCTTGGCTGTGCTGGTCTCTGCTCAAGGGACACACAGATGAGCTGGGGAAAAACAAATTCCCTGTAGGAGCTCAACCTGAACAGCCCCCCCAGCCACAAGAGAACACGTCTGCTGGCTATGGAAAGCAAAGACTGTCTGCCCCCATGGCCAGTACACAGACTGTGCACTTCAAGAATGTGTAGCTGCAATCAATCTCATTTAGATCCCAGCTCAGTGCTCAGCCATCTGGGAAGTATCATTTATTCGTTACTGGAGGGATTAGCTGGATAAACATCCGCTCTGCTCTGCAGACTATGAGAATAACTCGGAGAGAGGCCTGCAGTGCATATGGAATTGTTTGGTTTTTGACACCTCCATGGAAAGTACCAACTGCCCTGGCTGCACAATCACCTTCTTCTTGGCTGCCAGGCGGGGGAGCAGCCCCGTCTTCTCCCAGTGCCCGTACACCTGCTTCTCATATTCGTAGGAGGGGAAGAAGCACACCACACCTCCTGGGATCACGTTGCACAGGTTGCAAAGGATTCGACCTGTCTCATCCATCTGCAAGAGAGATTAGAGCATATTGCAGCTGACAGGAGCCCCAGCTAAAGCCGCTCCAATTCTCTGCTCAATCCCAGGATCACACCTTCCTTATGACATGCCTTAGGGGAGGAAAAAATGTGGGAAATATGCCAGGTCTAAGAGAACTCTCTAGGGAAGCTGGGCATCACTATAAAGCTCTTCACTGCTTGGCCTTCTTCCCTAGCCCAGGGTTTCTGTTACAGCTGTGGAGTCGTGCTCATTCAGGAAAGGAGGGTTTGCCTCAGTGGATGAAGCTGTCCTGCTAGAACAGATGTTGACAGCTGGTTAGCCCATCTGGTTGAGGTTCAGCAGGGGCAGAGCAGACTTAGTGTCTGGCCTTGGGTGCTTACTAGCCTGCCACAGAACGAAGAAGTGCCAGAACACCTGCAGCTGCCCCTGTGGTTTGGGATTTTCCTTGCCATGGCTTTTGCTCAGCTCACCTCTCAAACAGAGAGTGTGCCCTCCTATGAAACATAAGCATGTGAAGCAAAAAAGAGATCCCAAGAAAAGGAACAAAGGACAAACTGACCATCTGGGGTAGGTCTCTGGTGTGGTAGGTGAACTCCAGCTGCTGGTTGGAAGGACCACTGCAGAGGATGATGGGTAAAATATTTTCTGGAGGAATCACATGTCCTGGAGACAAAAACAAGTAGTGAGAGTCAACATCACTGCTGTTGGCACAAGCCCCACAAGCTGAAGAACTTAAACTGCATTCAAGTGACAGAGGCAGACGTTTGCCTGGCTAAGCCAAAGCGCCTAAGTCACTCAGCTGCTCCAACTTCCATCCCCTGAGTCCCTGGAAGAACGCATGGCACACTGCCTGCCAATACCAGTCAAGACCACAGGGGAAGCTCAGAGTGGAAGGCAACTCACACCCCCTTACTGCCCTGATTTTTAGGAAAGATGCCAGTTGCTTAGAGTGCTGACAGAACAGTGTTAAAGGCAAGCTGCAGCCCTTGCAGCTGCTGAGCCCTCTCTGCCAGCCTGGCACACTCACCACAGGAGAACTCCACGACACGGGAAGGGTCCACGCCAGCAGAGCACAGCAGCTGCTCTCGGAAATCAGACACCTAAGATCCACGAAACAAAGACAAGTAAAGTACCAGTAAAGTCCCAGAAAACACCAGCAGCACCAGCACTGCTGGTCAAGGGCAGCCCCAGCCCAGCCAGAGCCCCCGCCTGGCCCAACAGAGGAGCGGCAGCGCCCTCTGCCCGCACACAGCGGCACTGATTTTCCTCAAAGATCCCCGTGGCATGGTCCCTGTGGGATCCCTGGCCCTGCAGAAGGACCGATGGCATCACGAGGTCCTCCGACTGCTCACCGTGCTAGTTCCAAACTACCACGAGCTCAGCCTGGCTGCTCTCCTTCCACCCCAGCTTGCAGACAGCACCACCGACCTCCAGAGACCCCAGCACAGCATCCTTATTCCCTCACCGGCTGCATGGTGCCTCCGGCAATGATGACAGCACGGCATTCTTCCACAACCTTGGCAAAGTGGACAGCTGGATTCAGCAAGAGGAATTTGAGGCTGCTTTGACCAACTGTGCCTGGGAAAAGGAGAGAAAAGCATTCAGGAGCCAGCTGTGACACACACTCAGGTATATGAGAGATTCTCCCTCCCGCCCTGGACACTCTGGCAGGACCCCACCTCTCAAAATAAGGACTTGCTATTCAACACTGACAGAGGCAGCAGCATGTAACGCCAACCTGGAAGTTACCTTCTGCTTCCTAATCTCCCTGGAGCTGTACAATAGGCACAATAAATTGCAGGACAAAAATGGACATCCAAAGTGGGAGCAGACCTCTGCAAACCCTGGCCCCACTGCCCTTGGCTGAGAATTCCCTTGGAGTCATAAGCATCCTCAGACAGACCAAGCCTGCCAGCCTACATCACAGATGGAACAAATGTTGCTGCAGGTTCCCCACAGGTTCTGTATCTCCTCCCTCAGTGCCAGTGGAGCACCCTGCTTGTGACTGACTCATGCCACCTTTCCCCACCTCACCCTTTCCAGTACCTTGCCTGTTGAGAATGACTCTGCCATCTTGGTTTGCATTTGTAAGGGCCGAGAGAAATCCTTCAATCTGCATCAGTGGAGAGGCAGTTCGGAGATGGTCGTGCTCAGCCTCCACGGGAGGGCTCTGGGGGGTACCTGCTGGCCCAAAAAGGAAAGGAGAGGCAGGCAACTTAGGCCACACTTCTAAAGACATGGGCTAAGCACAAAACATGCTCTACAGGAACACAATACCTGGCCTACATATGCAGGCAGAGAACAAAGACCCATTAAAGGTGAAAACCCAAATTCTGTCTCATAGCTAAAAGGAAAAAAAAAAAAAAAAAAAAAAGAAAAGAAAGCTCTGGTTTTGGTGAATGGCAGAGCCACTAAGCAGAGCTACTACACACAGTAGCTCAGGTCCCAGAGCCAGCAAGTCACAGAAGTGCAATGCTTGAATGCATGTGGTGTGAACATGGAATCACATCATTCAGCTCAAAAGGGACTTCGCTAATCCAATGTACAGTTGCCTAGGTCAGCTAGTCAGACCTGTTAAAAAACATCCATGCAGGACACCTTCTTCAGTCTCTCATTCTGCAAATCTGCCTCCCTGCTTTCCTCATGCAGAGAGATGCAGGTTCCACATCCTCACTCTGCCCACAGATGCAAAAGTAGAGGATGCCTGAACTCACCCTCTTTATCAGATGCATGCTGAAGGGTCAGAAGAAAGTTCTGCAAACCAGCCAGCTTCTGGTTCTCCTTGTTGGTCTTCACAGCTGAGGCAGGACCCCCATATCGCTCCACAAACCCAAAAAGCTGCCAAGCAAAAGCCAGAAAGACCAAGACTACCAACAGCAGGAATCAGACAAGATAAAAGTACGTTTGCTGGCCTGCCACGGGTAGTTACTTAGCAGGTGTTCAGTAGAAGCCTAATCAGAATGTATCAGCTCCCATTACCTTCCTCCACCCACTAAATCAAAAGCAAAACAAGTCTCTGATGTCTGTTCTTCCAGTGCAATGCAGCCACTTGGCAGGCAGATTTGAGGCCAAGCAGCTCAGAACTGGCACCCCCTGGAATACCGTGGTAAACCACATTGTATGTTTCTTTTCTGAGTAAGCAAAAGTTAATCTGCCCATATAGTGCTTTTTACAGGAACCGTTTTGTTTGCAGAGCAGGGTGGAGAAGACAAGCTCCCACCCCAGCTGCTGCATCTTCCATCTAAAATTCCAGGTGTGAAACAGCATCGGAACACTGCTGACTATGAAACCACAGGGCAAGTACCTTCCTGCTGATGAGGCTCTTCTCACAGTACCGCTGGACCTGTTGGAGGGAAGACAGGAAATGAACTGGCATTCAGCACCCCTTCTGCTATCCTGCTGTCCTTGATCCCTGTCCAGCAGGTCTGTCACTTGCCACACGTTGGGGGAGAGGTGCACAGCTCTTCGTGGGCACTGCCTGCCAGACAAGAGTTTATTACCACAACATTCCAGAGTGGAAACACACAGCGTTAAGGTGCTGTGTTTGGAGGTTCAAGGGGGCAGTTAGGTTAATGGAGTAGTAAAATTTCTGCGTCCACAGCCCTTAGAGTGTAGCTTTGCCTGCAGACAGCTAGAAAGCAGATTCTGCCGTGTGGGCTTTGGCTCTACTTCCAGCTCTCACACACACTCCAAATAATCTCAAACAAGTCACCACCACCTGTGCCCTAACAGACAATGTTTGCATTACCTTGAAGAGGTTGATATTGTCAATCTGGCTCTGAAAGAGAAAGTCATTGATGGATTTTAGCACTGTCCCTGAAAGAAAAGAGGGAAAAGAAATTATTACCTACTGCTGGGCCTGCACCCCTTACTGCCCAAATCCATGTCCCTGACTGAGAGCTGCATACCCCAGGAGTTCGCTCCAGTCTCACCTGTTTGGGAAACTGCCTGACATCCAGGATTCTGGTTCACATTACCTGTAAAGCACGAAACCAATTCAAGGAAGGCTTGAATCTGTCTCAAAATTAAGCAAGAAACTAAAGACTGAACTTGATAGGTACAGTGCACAAAAAACCCAAGAAGTAACTACAGCTCTGCAAAACGTAGCTATACAGACAAAACATCAGCTCCCACTCAGTTTTAATTTGCCGTTGAGTAGCCCTACATTGTAGGACAAGTGTGCTGCTGCATCCTGAGGACCACCTACATTTCTTCTGTGGCAGGAAGCAGCAGGTAGGGTGGGTGATCAGAAATGCTCACACACTACGTAGTCATGCTGCAAAGACCAGTGGACAGGGACTGTAATGCATCCTTCACCCCTCCTCAGTGCAGCAGCAGGGAGCTGGGAAGCACAGAGGCTGGCAGGTAACTGGGAGTAGGGGAAAAACCTAAGGACACCTACATGCCCAGAGCCCAACAGCCAGAACAGGATTAATTGCTGCTACTCACTGCATTTTATGTCCTAGTGTTTAACACCCACCTCACATCTGACTTTTGCAACCCCTGCCCCAAAGGGCTGCATTTCCCCAGGGCATGGAGGAAGTTCTTTATGAACTTAGGACATGCTCTCCTCAAGACACACTAAGGTCTAGCAAACAGATCATTTGAAAAAAGGAGCCCTGCAAATTCCTGTGGATCTAAAATCAAAGCAAAATAGTATTTTCTCACAAAGGAAAGGCACCACTTAAGAAAGATTCATTCTGCAGATGCATGCTGACACAAACAGAGGCCTTGGTACCAGATAACCTAGAGATTAATTTCATGCAATTCTTGTGCTACACGGCTATACATGTTACACATCTTCCATATTCCTCATTTAGCATCTTACATCATCCCCATTCCAATCGGATCTGAAAACCACACAGAAAGAGAAGGAAACTGCCTCTACCAACTTACAATGTCATCTGCTGCTCTTCAGCTACCAAAACAAAGAGAAGGGTTCAAGTAGACACCAGTCAACTTCCCCACATACAAACCAGCCTGAGAAATAAAATTACTGGCATCTGAACCTATACATGAGCAACACTTTCCTGAAGTTTCTGCAGAGGGGGAAGGGGGACAGTGTCCTGGGGAAGCACTAACTTGCTCAGAGTCTATCAGTATCCCTGGAGACACGAGAGGTTTGCTTACCTCCCAGCATGGCCACAAACCGCTCCAGTAAATATAGGATCTGCTTAATGTACATCAAGTTCTTTGCCTTCAAACGTTTCCTATGAAAAATGAGACACATTTAGGCCCCAAAACATCTTCAGGGATGAACACAAGCAGCTGAGCTGCAGAAACAAGTGCATGAACTCTTCTTCATTTTGGAAAGACAGGAACTAAGATTTTTTACAGGTTCACTCTCCCTGTTTGTGACAGGGCACAGTCTTCTGGATATCCTGCCCAAGGTCATCCCAAAGCACTTACCCACGCTCCCCCCACTGTTCTTACTACTGCACTTCTCCTTGCATATTAATTATAGTTTGTTTATTACAATGGCAGTGATGCCTCAAGACCCTATTGCAATAATGCTCCACAAATTCAGAGTTATTGAGCACAACAATGAGCCACTGCAGGGATGGCAAGATGCAGGGCCAAAACCAACATACAGCTTCCTCCTCCTCAGAGCTTCCTGCCTCTACCATAATGCCAGTCAGCACATGAGAGACTAAGGTCCGGGAGAGACATGAAAGACTAAATCTTTTGAAACTCTGCATCACAAAGTACAAGTGATTAGAGAAAGATATTGGGAAAGGAACTGAGTGTATAAGGGAAAGCCAGAATCCTCAGGGTATCCCCTTCTCACTGCTTAGTAGCAGCCCCAGGAGTCTGACTATGGATTCTAGACGGATACTGAAGCAAGTGTATTTTCATCTGCAGAACTCCTAATGCAGTAACTTTCCACTGGGGAAAAGCAAGAAAGACCCTGCAGCCACGAGGCAAGCCAAGGCATCCACAGACCTTGCCTCTGCTGTGCTGTTTTCCCCTGAGATCCTCACCTGTATCTCTCCATGTACTGCGACAGCTGGGAGTGGGCACAGCACAGCTACACAAACAGAAAGCAGAAGTTGTTGTTATCAAGGAGATAAGAAGGGGCACTGCTGGAAGAAGAGCTCCCTCTCCTTTCAGAGGCCAGGCTGTGACTCACCTGAGAGCCGCTGACTTCGGCACTATGGATACAGGTGATGGTGTCTATGAGGTTGTGGGCCTCGTCAATGATCACAACCTGGTCCTTCAGCTTGATCCCAGCAGCATTCCTGGTAGGCTCATGCAGAAGCATCTGATAGGGCAGCACCACCAGCTACAGAAGAAGCACACACTGCCCTGATTCCAGCTCTCATCCTTACAAACTTGAGGCATTCTACAACCACTCATTAACAGCCCATAGCAGAGGGTCTTGCAGAATTCAGCCAAGTGACTTACTCTTATTATGGCAAAGGTAGGAAAAAAACCAGGAGCACATGCTTGAGGGGGGCACTGGGATATAAGCTGAAGAGAAATGATTATGCTACAATTGCTCAGGTTACCTTCCAGATCTCCTCTGGAGCACTGAAAGCATGTCTTCAGAGAGAACCCAGCAAGGAAGAAGAGTGGTGTAAGAGCTAAGAATACACCTGTGTGTCAGTATTTCCTCACATTTGCTGAACCTTTCAAGTATTTCAAAATGCTGAGACATACAGCATCCCTATGAACTTCTGATGGGAATTCTCATTTCCCTTTGCTTTCTGAGCAAAACTATAGCTTGACAGAAACACAGCCTGTTCACAGACTCCCCCAATCTAAGCAACAGTAATAGAGGGAGCAGACCATCAGTTCCTTCTTAGAGCGCCTGGCTTTAATGTCACTAAAACTGTTACCCCTTACCTGAGCAGCAGGGATGGCAAATCGACTCCCATAATACGGGCAGGCTTTGGTCTCCCTTCCCAAAGACACCAACTGCTCAATGTCCTTCACTTCCACTAGAACTTCATCACGGAGAAACTGCATTTGCTCATAGGAATAAAATGGGCACACTGTGCGACTCACACGTCTCTTCTTCCCCTCATTCTCGTCATCACTCTTCTTTTCTAACAGCAGAAATCAAAAGAAGCAATGAGCAAATGAGCAACACGGGCAGCAGCCTAGAACAACAACTTTGCAGAACCTCATGGATTTCAAAGCAAGCCTTGTCATGTGTATTCCTGACCTATCACCTATTTAAAAATTATTCAGCAGTAACATTTCCTTCTCCACAGTGGACACTACTCTTGCCAGTTAGATTTAGCATATGACATCTTCCAACATTTCTGGTACTGAGTTAACAAACACAAGTATCTTTCCAGTGCAGAAATCCTGACCAACTTCAGACACTCAGAAAATTTATCCTGATCTCAGCACAGCCTGGAGACCAAGAAAAGTAAAAACACCAAAGAGTCCTGTTCCTCCAACCTGTCATTTCCAAGCTCCTACCACTCTAGCTAGAACAGACTGGCAGCACCCACTGTCTCCACACTCTCCTGCCAGCTTCATCAGGAATTACTTCCCCAGGCTGGGAGCGTTCCTACCATGTTTGTTCTTTTGCATCTCCATGCAGCGGTCATTGATGAGCTGGAGAGCACCCAGGCGTCGCACCTCCTCATTCACACACAGGTTCTGGCACGTGCAAAGAGAGGAAGAGGAAGGGAGTCAATTCAGAACTGAGTGCCCCATGTGCACCCTCTGCTGTAAAATGAAAGATTTTCTTGAAAGCAATCTCAGGCCAGATTCCAAAAAGGAAAAGTCTACCAGTCAGACACTGTGCATACTAACTGCTACAAACATGCTCGAAACCCACAGAAACTTAGGAGAAAAAAATGAGAAAAAAAGGGCTCACTGCTACACAACAGCTTCTAAAAAATGCTGCCAGTAGTACTACTCTACTAAGAGGACCTCCTTCTCAGTGACTCGGACATCTGTAATACTCCATATCAGAAAAGACAAAACAGATTCTTGCATTTGCATCAAAGGGTAAATGACCAAAACAGAGTTCACAGAAAAATGTACATCACACAGATCTGTGTTGTGGCTCATGCCTGCTTTAGTTTTTCAACAGGAGACTCAGCCAGTCCCCAAGGTGACTTCTGGTGGCACCAGATCCACACAGCTCCTGGCAATGTGTTCTGGGTCCCTAGAGAACACCACCACGTACCTGCCTGGATCCCAAGGAGACCAGACGCGTGTCTTTGCCAAAAGGACTTTTCTGCACCTCGCGCACAAACTGGGACAGCTGGGAGTGAGTGCGGCTGCAGTAGTAGATCTGCAATGAGAAAGAACAAAGGGAAGACAAGAAGAACATGGAAGCCAATCCCCTACCTATGACCAATTCTAGAAGGAAGCAGCCAAGCACTTCGACAAGGTTCACCTTGCTCAAGCCTTCAAAAACACAAGGGAAGGCACGTGTTTGAGTGCCACCTTAGAACTGCTGAGGCCAAAAGCCCCACCTTTGTTTCTTCTTATGCATTTGCCTTTGTTTCCATTTAATTTTCCAAGGTCTCTATAAAACAGGGACTCACCATGGCAGAGTAATAAAAAACTATTTACTGCAGTGTGCTTTTACAGCAAGCCACAGCAAAAATTAAGCAGTGCTAGCACAGCAAGCTGCTTAGGCAGGCAGTGTAGTCCAGAAGGAGATGAACACAGCAGAACTAGTTGTCTTTATCAAGAAACCTGGCAGGTTTTGGATGCTAGTTCCTAAATCCTTCTGTACTGCCTGACTGTTGGAAAGGTGCAAGGAAGCCATAATTCTGCTCACTCCTACACTATTCTATGAAGTGGCACTATTTACTTTCCTCATCTCACCTTAGTCACATGCTCCTCTTCCAAATCATCATCATCTTCTTCCAGCCTAAGAGAAGAGAAAGCTCAAACAGTCTCCTTTCAGCAGACCACTGACAGTAAAAATCAAATGATGCTCCACTACAAGAGTGAGGTCTCAAGAGAGATGATTAAGTTATCTCAAGAAGAGCCTCAAATCTCAACTTGGGTGGTAAAAGAAAAATCAACTTTTAAAGAATAGTGTCAGTGAGCATATTCAAGTCAAGCCTTTCTCTTTAAAAGAAAAATCTCTTCTAGGCCATGCCTTTTGCAGGTTCAAGAATTATTTTTTCTTTTGATTCTAGGCCTCAGGCATAAGCTAATCAGTGCTATACTATTCTTTGGTGAGCTTATTTATTTTTGTAAAGCTTTCCCTTTAGAAGCAATTTACCACCCTCCAGCTATTGCATAAAGCAAGGCTTCAGGAAAGCATTCAGCTGCCATAGAGCTCCTCAAAGGCAACAGCAGTTTAATGTTTGATAAAATAACCGCATATAAAAAAAAGTAGTTAAGTGTTCTTCAATTCTTAAGGCAGAAGGCTCTGTCTAGAGCCTTCAATTTAAAAATTAGTAAATTTGTATTTTAAATGCATTTGACTTTTTGTGTTGAAGTATGGCTTCTGGCTTTCTGCATAAAGCAAATGCATGAGGGAGAGAAGTGTGCATGGGGTTTTCATGCCAAAGCTCTGTCTCAGAAATGTGAACATCTCTGCCTTTAGAGTATCAAAAGATGTCAGTGCTAATCTGCAGAACTGACAGCTTCCTCTGGTATCCTGAGTTCCATTCTGCTTTTCTAATGCAAGGAACTTGATCTCGAGTCATTCACTCAGCATCCAGAGGCACTCTCTGGGAAACTGAGTGTGGATAACAGCAGGACACTGCCACACACTTTAAGATGCACTTTCTCAGAAAGCACTTCAAGTCACTCAGATCAATCTAAGAAAAGTTTAAAAAAACCCAAACCAAAATAAAATCCACCTAAAAAACCGATTAAATAAAACCCCAGAATCACCACCACTTTGAACTGTTTGAAAAGGTGAGAAGAGCTTTTTTAATAAAATCTGCACAACCTCTTTAATCAGGGCAAGACAAAAATTAGAAAAAGTTTCCTTAGTGTGGAATCCCCCCTCAGTCCCTGTCCTTACCCAGATACCACTTTCTTTTCGTCATCACTCTCATATTCAGCAAGAATCAACTCCTCCTCGTTGTGATCCAGCTGGTCTAGAACACCTTCTCCAGCTCCCTGTGAAAGAGCCTCCTTGCTGAGCTGAAGAAGGCGCTTTGCCTCATCCTCCTCGCATCTCTGGAAGGAACACAGGAGCACAGTATTTTCCATATAAAAAGAGAGTAGCACAGGGGTTGCTTTATGGCATGGACAGGTCAGAAGACAGCACAGTCCCTCACAGAAGGCTGAAGCTGTTCAGCCCCACAGAATGCAGCTGTTACCAGCAACCAAAGTCTTGCCCACACACACTTATGAGGGGGAAACATAAAGGACCTTCTCTGCAACAGACCTGCTGAACTAACAGACCCTCAATTAAATGTTCATGTAATCCAGTATTAGTTGCTTAAAATGGTCCATAAAAGATGTCTGCCTGAGAGAAAACAGTGTGTAAATAAACCTGAACAAACAAAGATGTGAGGACATAATCAAACACTCTGTCCACATTTAACTCAAAGCTAGAATCAGCTCAGCATCTGGTTTAGAACAAGATTTCTCTTGCTGTTTTTTTCTCCAGTTGTGCGACTGTTACTCTAACACCGGTTTACCTCTCCACAAAAATTCAATGAAACTGTGGAAGAACAATTTTCTGATTAACTTCTGTGTCACGATAAAGAAAAGTTCATCTTTTCCATCTGAAAACAGTATCTTCCAACATCAATGAGCATTTTATTATCATGGCATTATATGGAAAATGCAGTAAGCACTACAGAAAAGATGAATCAGTTGCTTTTCCAAATCTCCATAATATTTCTCTCATTTCCTTTCTTGCTTTTCATCATGCTTCTCATTTCACATGCTCTTCATCCCCTTTTAAGACACAACCTCTGTGTTCCATTTGTTTTTTATTTGCCATTCTTTACTATTTCTGTCATGTCATTTTGATGGGTGTTGACCAAAACATTACACAGCATTTGAGATGGAGCACACTACAAATTAATAGCCTGGCAGCCTAATAAATCTGTCTATTTGAGGACCTAAACTGAGTATTTCTGGGAAGTTTGACTCATATAATCAAAAAGCAGCAAGAGCACTGAGGCCAATTCATGCATCTAAATGACAGGAAAATATATTTTTGAACTTTAATACCATTTTTATTCCAGAAGTACAGTGTTCACACATGCTCATAAAACAGAGATCTTTCCAAAAAAAGCCTCGAAGTATTAAACCTTTTAAAAGTACAGCAGAGGGCCAGAAAGCAGTAAGAATACACATCATTTCTGCCCACACACAAACATTTTCACAGGAAATCATCGATGTACAAATTGTTTTTAAAAGAAAATCTAACAAATAATTTTGGATGACTGATTTCAGAAACCTCATACAAAAACCTCCTCAAACAGGCAGGTTGGAAAAGTCAGCGTAAAGTCACACGTAAGCAAGTATGAACAACACTGAAGGTAACCAAAACAGAAAGTTCTGATCTCTGTGGAAAAACTCACCTTCCTCTTTGCTGCGTATTTTAACTGCACGTTATGCCGAATTTTCTCAAGATGATCTTCTCGCTTTTTCCTTCTGATCTGCTCTTCCTACAATAAAGGGAGAGTGAAGGTAGGATGAAGCGGATTTAGTCCTCAACTCTTGGTATCACTACTTACGCTCTGGACATAGAAATAAGATTAACTGAAACAAAATTGCCGGTCCCGTTCTCCCGGAGTGCTCGCCTACTGAGTGTTACTCTCCTCAAAGCAATATAGTTTCCTGTCTTGGGCAACCTGCAGGCAAAGACCACCACCACTAAATTTCCACTCATCATCCAGGATACAGAGAAGTGGTGGAGTTCCTTCCCTGGAGATATTAAAAAGCCGCCTGGACACTGGGTACCTCGCTCTAGGGACCCCGCTCGAGCAGGGAGGCTGTTCTAGGTGACCTCCAGCGGTCCCTTCCAGCCCCAGCCATTCTGTGGCTATGTGATATCAGCCCTCCCGATCCTGTCTCCTCGTTATTTCACCCGTCCTCTACACAGGAGCGCTTCCCCACCTTCAGCCTGTCCACCATGTCCCGCTCCTCCTTCTTCTGCACGAAGGCCGTGACCCAGTCCGGCTCCCCGGCCGTGTCCGCGCTGCCCGGCCGTGCCTGCTGTGGGGTCAGCCCGTCCTCCCCGCTGGCCCCCAGGGCCAGCAGCCGCGCCTCCTCCTGCCGCCGCTTCTCCTCCCAGTCCCGCAGCCAGGACAGGGCGCCGCAGATGAGGCTCAGCGATTTTCCCTGTCACGGAGAGCCAACAAGGTGAGGAGCGCCGCCGCCACCGCCGCGGCCCCGCTCGGCCACAGCCGCGGCCCGGCCCTGCCGCCTCACCGTGCCCGTGGGGCTCTCGAAGATGCCGACCCGGCCGGCCTCCAGCGCGCCGTACAGCGCCTCCATGAACTGCTCCTGGATGCGGTACGGGGTGTAGGGGAACGGGAACCGGCCCGCCGCCGCCCCGCTCGCCAGCCCGCCGCTCGCCAGCCCGCTGCCGCTCGCCGCCGCCCCGCTCGCCGCCGCCCCGCTCGCCATCCCGCCGCTTGCCATCGCCCCGCTCGCCATCGCCCCGCTTCGAAGCGGGCGCCGGGGCCGCCCCTTCCCGTGACGCGGCGGAAGCGCCGCCCCGCGCCGCCCGCTCCGCACAAACCCCCCCGCCTTGTTCCAGCTCGGTCGGCGCTCGCCGCTGTTCCCCAGCTCCCTCCCATCACACGCAGGGTCACAAAATTGGATGACAGAGGAAAAAAAAGAAAGATGCTTTATTTAGGATGGGAACGCATAGCTTGTTATAAAACACTGCAATATATAAGAAGTGCATGTAATATGCAGCCATTAATTGCTGAGCTTTATATATTAATACTTTGAAAACAACAGTGACCTAAAGAAGAGTGGCATAAAAACAACAGAATTGCAGTCAGTCTCTGGACCAACGGGGAGAACTCTCCGTGTACCATTTCAGACTAGGACATCTGGGGGCAAATCCCTTCTTTTTGGGTTAAGTAATGTAAGGCCACATTTTTGTCCACGTTTTGTCAATGTCCCAAGTTGGACAGAGTTTCAAATCAGCGACAACAAATCTGGGAGAAGCTGCCACAGACTAGCAATAGACTGCCTTTCCACTGGAAACGCTTCTGCATCCGTGTTTTCTGGGAACAGCCATTAGAGTTTTGTGTTACCTAGCTATCATGAGGTAGGAATTCTTTGTCCCATGAAAGATTTGGAAAATAGAAAGAAAAAACAAAAAGACTGAAGTTCAGTTCCAAAGTCACTCTCAAAAGATTTGGAAATTCCTTGCCAAACACTGTGCAAACTTAACTACTTTCATGAAAAATAAGGGAAGGTAATAAATAGAAGAGTTCCTAAGACTACTACAGTGTCTAACAAGCCAAAGTTTTGAGTCAGAACCAACCTGGAACATTTTATTTTGATCTTCACTTTTGCCGTATTTTACAAGCCAAATTCTCCCAGTTATTATTCTGGCACATATTCACAGTCCCCACTTACCCTGCAGCTGGTGCTCATTCCTCAGGCTCTTGGCACTCTTCCTAAACCAACAGCACTCAGATCTTGGGACTAACTTCCTGTTTCCAGATCTCCTGAAGTTTTTTGTGCCTCTGGGGTTAAGAACCCAGCCCTAACACCAGATATATCATGTCTCCAGCCAGTCTCTTCCCACCATGGTTCTCACTGTGCATTCAGGTACACCCAAAAACTACTGCATTTTCCTGCTCTGAACATCCGCTCCAGGCTTATGGCAGAAGTGAGCAGGAGGTGAGCATTCTTTTACCCACCAGACATTTGCAAGGTTTCTTAGCCGTGTGAATTTTCAAATGCACTTTAAGTGTTGAGCTTTTCCGGAACGTTTTCCCACACTCGACACACTCATAGGGTTTGGTTCCTGTGTGGATCCTTAGGTGGGCACTGAGGGCCGAGCTGTGCCGGAACGTTTTCCCACACTCCTCACACGTGTAGGGTCTCTCACCGCGGTGGATCCTCAGGTGCACGCTGAGAGCCGAGCTCCGGCGGAAGCTGTCCCCACACTCCACACAGATGTAGGGCTGCTCCTCGGTGTGCAGGCTCTGGTGCTTGGCCAGAGTGGAGTGGTCACTGCACCTCCGGCCGCACTCAGCACACTGGAAGGGGCTGGGCAGGAGGCCGCCGTGGCACATGGGCAAGGCTTTTCCCTGGTGGATCCGGCGGTGAGTGGTGAGCGCCGAGCTCTGGCTGAAGCCCTTTCCGCACACAGGGCACTTGTAGGGCCTCTCCCCCGTGTGCGTTCGCATGTGGGTCACCAGCGAGGAGCTCTGCCGGAAGGTCTTCCCACACTCTGTGCACTCGTAGGGCTTCTCTCCTGTGTGAATCCTCTGATGCCGAATGATGGCTGAGCTGTCCCGGAAACGCTTCCCACACTCCTGGCACCTGTGGGGCTTCTCTCCGGTGTGGACCCTCCGATGTATGATCAGGGAGGAGCGGTCGCTGAAGCTTTTCTCACACCGGGGGCAGTTAAAGGGTTTCTCACCCTTGTGGCTTCGCTGGTGGACGATGAGATGCGAGTTCTGGCTGAAGCTCTTCCCACATTCGTTGCACAGATAGTGCCTCTCTCCCGTGTGGGTGCGCTGGTGCCTGATCACGTTGGACCTCTGGCTGAAGGTCTTCTTGCACTCGCTGCACTGGTAGGGCTTCTCCCCTGTGTGGATCCGCTGGTGTTTGATCAGGTCCGAATTGCGGGTGAAACTCTTCCCACATTCGGAGCAGCCAAAGGGTTTCTCTGACAGGTGGATCCTCTGGTGCTGGCTCAGGTACGAACTCCGGCTGAAGCTCTTCCCACACTCGGGACACTTGTAGGTTTTCTCCCCCGCCTGCTGAATCCAAATGGCACTGTTCCCACACATGGGCGGGTCCAGCTTGTCCCCAGCAGGGATAACCTTGCTGATGTGGCCTTTACCACTGTCCTCGCACTCCCAGACTTCCATCTCATAAGGAGGCACCATTCCCTGTCTCTTTGGAAAACATGTCTCACTTTCTATTTCCAGCTCCTGCTTGTGGTCCTGTCTTTGATCAGCATCCTGGAGGGAATCTCCTGTGAGCTTCCTGAAGGGTAACAGATGGAGTTCAGCTCTCATTGAACTTTCCTGATGAAGTTCCTGATGAAAGCTGCCCTTCTGCATGTCACCCATGGTCCTGTCACCTGCTGGAGTGAACAGAGGAACTAGCAATGAGGGACTTCTCTGCGGGAGAAGTCCAGACAGAGAGACCACCGAGACCTGCTGCACATCAGCCACCATGAGCTAACCGCACAGGAGACAGCCCCTTGGTACCTTCTCAGGGCACAGCGAGGGCATGGAGCCCAGGGTGAGTGGGAAGGGAATGTGACTCAAGGGTAGGAGGCCACTGCAGCACAGATTGCAAAGGGGATCCTCTGTCAAAGTTACAGCCCTAAAAGGCAAGACCCAACACTTGCTTGCCCTCAAAGTTCCCGTGTCTAGCAAGGTTAGCATCATGACTGCTTTCCTTAATAATTCCCACTGCAGCTGCTTCTCCTCCTGCTGCCTGTGAATCACTGCTCTTCAGCCAATATTCCCATGCTTGATCATGGAAGAAAGCAGCAACACCACAGAAACATCCACCCCGGCCCAGCAGACTACTGCCCTTCTTCTTTCCAGTCATAGCCCTTTTCCTTAACAAGAAAGCTCTGCAGCAAATTGTATCTAGATTTCATCTACAGAACAGATAGACAACTGAGTGGAATGATAAACTGTTTTATTAATCAAGCACGGAAATGAACCTTTAGACTGAAACATTTGGAGGCTCCTGGTTTTTCATTGGTTATACTCATTTGGAGACACACCTTGGAAATTCATGCTGGAGCGTGAGGTAAGCAGATGAGCTGGACAGCACTGTGTACAGACTAAACATCATCCTCTCACATGGAATAGGAGGTGATGCAGCAGATTAAACCCCTCAGGTTCTGTTTCAGCTGATCTGCAGATTTTGGAAGACACCACTACACTGGTTATACCAACCCCCGAAGTTTTGTTTACAACACTCAGGGCTGAAAAACATTTGCAGTATAAACAAAGTTACTCAAAAGCACCTCAAAGCAGCAAACTGACTCAGATATTGTCAAATATTGTCAGCATGAAAAGAAGAAAAAGCCACACTTTGGTTTATGTCTTTTAACATTATGAGTCTATTCTTTGCTGAAAAATATGCAAGATTGATTTTGTTTTGGACAGGGTCTTTTTGAAAGGGTATTAGGTACCCCAGGTGTTTCATCTTTGCTATACTCTGTCTACAGATCTTCCTGGAAGTAGAATCTATTTACTGAGGGAGCAGAAGAGGCAGGGTGGGTGTGGAGTGTGCAGCATGGTACACCCCAAATTTTCAGCATTCAGCTCTTCCCTTCCCAGACATGCTCCATGCAATTTCTCACCTTGTGAGCAGTCTCTCTACCGGCTCAGTGTTTAGCTGCTTCTGGTCAAAAAGCTGCTTCTCTTCACCTTATCCAAAAGGTTAAAGCCAAGCTGGGGACTGCATGTCCTGATCAAAGGAAAACAGACATAATAAATACCTGTTATAGTAGCAGTGCTGTAGTGTGAGATTACATGAGGGTAAGTATTTAGGAACTGAAAGTAACCTAGACCATAGGAAAATAATGCCCAGAAGCATGAGTCAGAGTCACCGTCAGTCCTGCCATACACACTGTGACACCACTGTTCAGGTCCAATAACCAGGGCCAGCTCAGGTAGCACAGAGAGGCCAACCACATGCCCAGAGAGCTGCCTGACAGCTTTCTGCCTTCTCACAGGTGTCTGGATGTTCTTCCTGCTGCAGTTCCAGACCAAAAACGCCTCCTGATGAGTTTTGTGTAAGAAAAATATAGATTCCTCAAACCATTTTCTCTCCATCACCTTTCTTCCTAGTGTTTTCTGCCATGTTCTGGAGCCCCATTTAGTGCCTTGTGGATCCAGTCTCAATGGATCAGCCAAGCACGCACCGATCTGGGCAAGATTTTGATCTGCTCACAAATTATCAACAGCAGCAGCCCAAAGGCAGAATTTCCTGTCCTGTGCTCCAGAAAAATGGCTGTTTGACTGCCTCTTTCCAGATGGATTTTACAGGGCTGGCCGTGAGCAGCAGGATGGGGGGCAGTCAGATGTGGGGGCAGCAGGAGCAGCGGAGGATGGAGTGTCTGGAATGCAGGTGTCTGTGACATCAGCGGCAAAGCAGCAGAGGTGACACCTCCAGCAGTGCAAGTGGGCCCCAACTGTCACAGGCACCGTTCCCAGTGCCATGATGGTCTTGTGGGCTTATCTGGCTTTGTCTGGTGAGTAAGAAGTGTCTCTCCTCCAAACCCAGTTGTGAGGAAGGGCAGCGGACCCAGCTGCTCTGCACCCTCCCCATCACTCCTCAGCTTGGGCAGTTTGGAGGCAAAAGAAAGGGATGGAGCACCCTACAATGCCTCAGATGCAAAGATCCCAGGGCTTCTAATTTTGGCAGTTTTCACCACTGGAGTTGGTATTTTATTCATCGAGGAGGGCCACAGAGTGGCCGAAGAGCCAGGCAGGAGTGAGAGCTAGATGCAGTGGGCACAGGCTGGAGTAGAGGTGGAGACTAGAGATGCCACAACAGGGACAGCTGGGTGCATTAAACCAGACACAAGCACTAAGGCACAGGTCTGGAGTTAACCCACAAAGCTAAGAGGGAAGAGTTTGCCCAGTAAAGCAATAGGGGAAGCAGGAGAAAGAGGTCTGAGAGAGGACCTTTGTTAAAGACCTATATAGCCAGAGGAAGAGATTGCAGAGGCTAAAAATCTTGAAAGGAAACAGTCTACTTGCTCCAGCTCTGACAATAGAGCAATATTCTCAGTTTCAGCCATGACTTCCAAGACATTTCTCCCAGTTCAGTCTCCAGAGCTTTGGTCCCTTAGTCATGTACTGTCACCAAAACAGTACACTCCTTTCAACATGGGCGAAGCAGGTTTTCCACAGGTCTGGACCTTCCATCTCTATCTTGTTAATGCATTTCCCATGGGCTGCATCCTGCATCCAGAAAAGGCAACAGAGATCTGGACTCAGCCCTCCAGCTCTTCAGAACATGCCGTGGTTAGCATTTCCTTCTCCCTCTAACTCCCTGCACTCTATTTTCCACCAGTGCTCTTGGGCTGGGGCTGCATAGCCGGCCCTCGGGGCACAAAGGCACAGCAGCCGGGAACACCACTCTCCGACCAGGAATACCACCAGTTCTTCAAGTTCCTGCGGATCACCATTCAAGCCAGCACTGCCTGCCACCTTCGTGAGCTGTACGGCTGCAAGAACTCACTGGTCCAGAGACTGGACGAGTATGAAAACCACGGAGTCATCCCTCCAGGTAAAGCTAACCATGATTCCCAAGGGCAGGCAGTTGGACAGGGGTCCTACAAGGCCCAGATCACTGGGAGAGGAAACACTGAGGAGCTGGGGCAGGGGAGAGAGGTGGGTAGCAATCCTGCAGTGAGGAGAAGGCATCTGCTCATGGGCATCTTCTCTCACATTTGATTGCATCCACACGTGTCCCTAGGACCTGCCTCCTCTCACCCCATGAGTCATGGAGATGACCAAAAAGCATTGGAGTTTCTCACAAGGTTCCCAAATTACACAGGGGTTTTCATGGAGGGACGTCAGTCAACAGGGAGGTTATTGCTAAGGGGGATGTCAGCACTGGAGTCTGTCACAGGGTCTGTGTCTTTATTTGCCTCTTTCTAGGGCCCATATGCTCCGAACTGCCAGGAAATCCTTTCTTCCGCAACTTCTGCACCTTTTCTCTTTATCGCTGTATTACGAAAAAGTATTTCCTTAAGGTGAGTTAATTAGCTATTTCCCGAAGACTATGGTGTGCTCTGAGCAAGTAACAGGTAAAAGCGAGAGCCCTGAAAATGCCTAAGTGGAAAAACAGAGGGCTAAAAGACAGGGAAGACAGAGGAGAGCCATAGGCAGCCCACCTTCCAGGGGCACTCACACCAAGCTGATTAGCTGATGACACCCGCAGCCACTTGCCAAAAAGGAGACTTTTCAGAAGGTATTCTTCAAAAAAACGAACCTTTGAGGACCACCTCAGCCCTCTTCTCCACCTCTCATTCCCAACCAAGTTGAGACAATCTAGGTTTCTCCAGGAAAAGGGTGGATTCATGTAGGCTAGAAGAGGAGAGTAAAGAGAGCTGTGAGTACCAAGAGAGATTTATGGGGACACTTGACAAGGAAAGGATATGAAGGTTTATTTTGCTTTCCTGGGCTCATCTTAGTAGGAATCAGGAAAAATGAGATTGTGCAGTGAGAGCTAAACACACAGAACAGGGCTGTGCACAGGTGCCTGCTCCTAAGCCTATCCAGAGGAATGTTTTCTCCTTCACAGAGGACCGCGTGCCCAGGACACAGCAGAGCCAGGCAGCGCAGCAAAGCAGGCGCCAGCACCACCACCACAAGCAGTGATGCCATGTCATCCAGCAGCTTTGGTCCCCAGCCAGTCCCCACCACATCTCCCACATCTGGCACAGGCGCAGCTGTGATCCCCACCTCCTCACCCACAAGCACACAACCAAATCCTTCCGGCCCACAAGCCACAGAGGTGACAGCCAGTGGCCAGCAGCAAGGACAGCTGCCCAACAGTGACATCGAGGATCTCCTCCTGAGGATACTGGACAGCCAGGTGCAGACTTCACTGCAGACAATGAAGTTGTTGATGTCCGTTGGGAAGATTGTGAAGGAGGAAGAGTTGCGGAAGGCTGCCACGAGCCTGCTGGTGGCCCTGAACAACGCAAACGTGTCTTGGTCACCAACCAACTGATACAGCTCAACAGCGTGGTAAACACAGGGGAAAAGCCATCTCTTCCAAGTGGATGGGGAAACAGAGCCATGGGAAATGCTGCTGCTCAGGATTCAAAGAAAAAGATGGTATCCTCTTGGAAGTAAATGTATTGAAAAGATACCATTCTCCCCTGTAAATACTGTTTGCTCACCGTTGATGGTGGTTTTTGTGTCATTCAAGAGATGTCATGGGAGAATATTGGCTTTTCTTTAATAAATGTAGGTGCTCCTGCTCAAAAGCCCTAAGAGAAGAACCTTCTTTGGAAATATGTGTGTAAATATACATACAGAGATATACAAGGGGTGCTCTACAAGTACAGGAAGGCCTTATCCTGCAAGGGAACTGCTGGTCCAGCATTCTCCTTGTACTGGGGTTTGCACATGGTTGACGTCTACTCCTGAAATAGTTATGAAACACACAGGATAAATATTCATATTAAGAACTTCCTCTTGTCTCTCACAAAAAATCAGGGAGTCTGATTTATAGGAACTTTGACTAAAGTGCTGTTTCTTTTCTAAACACTGAACATGCCTGTAAGTAAAACAGTGTGAAGCCATCTGGAGTCTGCACTTGCTGCTAAAAGCAGAGTGGGAACTCACCAAGAAGCAGCTCTAGTTCTCTGAATCTCCACTCAGAAGATGGTGCTACCTCAAACTCAGTCTAAGCTCCAGTGGTTTTGGCTTTCAGAAGACCATCACTGAAGTGAGAATGCCCTATTCACCTTTCCTTCTACAGGCTTTCTTGTCATCTATTCCACCAAGGGCTATGAGGAGCAAGGGATCAAAGGCGGCTCTCTCGATGATGCACCACACCTAGTAACATCCCTATGGAGCAGGTCTGGGATGCTAGTGCCCTTTATTCTGCTAAGTGACACAAACACAGCTGAGAGAAATATAGGCTCTGTGTCTATCCACTGAAGGAAGTCCTTAGAAAGAAGATCTCAAAATCACAGGTTCTCCATTGTCCTGGGAAGTGTAATCTTTCCCAAGGCCGAAGGCAGGTCACACGTGAGAAACGTGCAAGCCCTGGAACAGTCCCTAGCAGGTGGGATCCCGAACAGAGCACACGCTGCCCCGGCCTTGCTCCGGCACACCAGCTCATTCTCTTCTCCCTGGGAAGGCGCCCGAAGCTGCCAGATCCCTGCCTGCGGCACCACGGCTTGTGCCTCCACCCAGCTGCCTGGGCAATGACAGCTTCCCCAGCTCCAGCAGCAGCCTTTGCTTGCCATCCCCACCCTCGGGGCTCGGCTGGCAGCCCGCGCGTTCGGGTGCCGGATTTGGCAGCCGCGAGCCGACCGCTGGAGATTTCCCGCTCGGGTGGCTGCGGCCAGGCCCTGCACGAAGCGGCGGCGTTCCTGGGCCATCCTCCCGCCGGGGCTGCGGGGGCTGCGGGCCGGAAGAGCCGCTCCCGCACGGCCCCGCCTGGAGCCGCTCCCGCTCCTGCCCGGCGGCCGGACCCCACCGAGGCCGGCGGAGCGCCCGCCCCGTTCCACCCCGCTCCCTTCCCCGCTCCCCCGGCGCTGTGGCGCCGTTCCCAGCCCGTTAGCTCGCCCGGCGCCGCCCAGCTTTTGTTACCAAGGAGCCGCGGCTCCCCCGCAGACTCACCGGGAGCGGGGCCGCGCCGCGGCGGCCGGAGCTGCGGCGGGGCCGGGGGCCGGGGGCGGTGCGCTCCGCTGCTCCGGCTCGGCCGCCTTCCCCCGATCGCGAGCGGCCCCAGCGCCGGTGGGGAGGGGGCGCGGCGGCGGCGCTGCTGCTCCGGGCGCTGCGCGGGGCCGCCCCCGGGAGGGAGGGAGGGAAGGAAGGAGGGGCCTGCCTTGAGGCCCGGGTCGCTGCCCCCCGCTCGGTGGGGCTGGCGGGGAGGTGGCCCGGCGCCGGTTCGCGGCTGTGGGGTGCTGGGGCTCTCCAGAAGCGGGAGCATCGTCGGCTGCCGGGGCGCAGCTTCTACCTGCACAGACACGGCAGTCAGAGACCAGACACAAGTCCCAGGGAACCATCCAGCGGGCTTCCAGCGGTGCTTGCCGCCGGTTCCCGGCGCTGTCTGGGTTTTACCGAGCCTGCAGGCCCTGGCAGAGAGGGAAGCATCACTGCTGAAGCCAAGAGCTGCTTTCTGTCACAAACTGGGTGACAGGATGGTACTTTCTTCCATGGGTGACTTCCCTTCAGGTGACTGGAGGCTTCACTACTGCTTCTAAAGGCTTTCTGAGACTCCGGTCACCACGGCAGCTTCTCTGTTCAGGCGCAGCATAGAACATCGCAGGGCACACTTATGTACAGCTTATGCCACCGGAAAAGATCCATCCGTCCATCCCAGACAAAGTTTACCTATTGCAGTACATCCTGCAAGCACTGCTTGTGCTCAGCCAGGCACTTTTTCCCCCGGAGAATGCAGGAACGGCTGCTCCGTTGGAATGAGATTCAGCAGTAAGTAAGGGGCTGAAATATGTTGCAATGACTGAAATATTTTTGATGGGCTTTTGAGAAGAATGGTGGAAAAAAGGTTCACCAAGCCCTCCCCACATGCAGCTGAGGAAAAAATTTATCATTTTTCAGGGGCAACTGACTTCTCAGTTCACCAGCTGCTGCAGAAGTCTCCTGATCTTGGGAGATAGTAACCACAGCTCCCAGCAGGGTGCAGCCCAACAAAGCAGGTTTCAAGATACCTTTATCAGTTTTCTGCTGCTACCGTGCACAGGTAACAGCTTATTGCACCTGGCAAAGATTTTCTTCACTGGGGATTCAAGAGCAGCTACCATTGCACTTTTTCCACACGCCATTTATCAAACATTAAGTTTTTGTAGGGGCTTAATTATCTCTGTTTTCTGTAACTTCTTTCTTTGCTCTGTGAGCCACCTGTGGCCAAAAGAAGCGGAGATTGCCATTAGACAGCAGAACATGGCTTTTCTGAGCCACACTACCTCTCAGTCCCACTATCTTTAGCACAAATCAAGTCTTACCATATTTTTTCTGTAACTGAGGGCAAGCATTATTAGTTCCAGATGAAAGTGTATCACACATCGACCTTCACTGATTTTCTGTCTGCCTGAAGGTTAATAGAAACAGCAACTGTATTACACTATGTAGCAACGAAAAAACCATGAAACATTAGACATTTCAATTTAAATGAAAAGGAAACTAGAATCAATGAAAAAGGGTAACAAGCCCTGCTTTGCTTCTTTGTGATTGTACAAAAATACCAAGATCAGTCTCATCAGACTGCATTTCTGAGGAGCATTTCTGGGAGCTCAGGTAGTGTTCTGCTCAGTCCTCTTGGTGGCAGAGAAAAATGACAAAAGAAATAGGAGAGCCCACATTATCAACAAGTGGCTCAAGGGTTGGTGCCATCAGCAGAATTTTGGGTTTTTTGATCATGGGGAAATTTTTACAGCACCTGGTCTGCTAGAACCAGATGGGCTCCATCTCTCTGTTAAGGGCAGAAGGTTTTTAGCTCATGAACTGGCTGAACTCATTGAAAGGGCTTTAAACTAGGTTCGAAGGGGGAAGGGGATGCAGCTGGGCTCTCTGGAAACAGTCCCAAGGATGGTAAGCCTGAGTTAGGGGTGAAATGAGTAGCCCAGCTGAAGTGCATGTACACTAATGCACGCAGCCTGGGTAACAAACGAGGAGCTGGAAGCCATGGTACAACAGCAAAGCTATGATGTGATTGCCATCACGGAAACATGGTGGGACAACTCACATAGCTGGAGCACCGCCCTGGATGACTACAAGCTCTTCAGAAGAGACAGGAAAAGGAGAAGAGGTGGAGGGGTGGCCCTTTACATTAGGGAGGTTTTTGATGCTACGGACATTGAAACTAATGATGATGAAGTTGAATGCCTATGGGTAAAGATTAAAGGGAAGGCCAACAAGGCTGATATCCTACTAGGAGTCTGTTACAGACCGCCCAACCAGGATGAAGAAGTGGACAACTTATTCTATAAGCAGCTAGAGAATGTTTCAGGGTCACCAGCCCTTGTTCTCGTAGGTGACTTTGACCTACCGGACATCTGCTGGGAACTTAATACAGCAGAAAAAAAGCAGTCCAGGAAGTTCTTGGAGTGGGTGGAGGACAACTTTCTGTTGCAGCTGGTGAGTGAGCCCACGAGGGGAGAGGCTATACTAGATTTGTTGTTGACAAATAGAGACGGGCTGGTGGGAGATGTGGTGGTTGGAGGACAACTGGGGCATAGTGACCATGGAATTATTGAGTTTTCAATAATTGGTGAAAGGAGGGGGAACATCAATAAGACTTTCACATTGGACTTCAGGAGGGCAGACTTTAACCTATTTAGGAGACTTATCCAGAGAGTTCCTTGGGAAGCAGCCCTTAAAAACAAAGGAGTACAGGAAGGATGGGCATACTTCAAAAGAGAGATCTTGAGGGCACAGGAACAGACTGTTCCAGTGCGACGAAAGATGAGTGGGCGAGGTAAATGTCCATCCTGGGTGGACAACGAGGTTTTGAAGGAACTTAGGAACAAAAAGAGGATATATCATCTTTGGAAGGAGGGTCAGGTCTCTCAGACAGTATTTAAGGAGGCTGCTAGGGCATGTAGGAAAAAAATTAGGGAGGCCAAAGCTCAGTTTGAGCTCAATTTGGCAACCCTTGTTAAAGGACAATAAAAAAATGCTTTTACAATATAGTTAATGAAAAAAAGAAGAGGCAAGACTGACCTTTGTTGTCCTATTGGATGTACGGCACAAGGAATTTAGTTAACTGCAGATGAGAAGAAAGTGGAGGTGCCTAATGACTTCTTTGCTCGGTCTTTACATGAAAAGACAATGTCGCCTCAGGGACAACTGTCTTCCTAGGTGGGTAGGTAATGTAAGGGAGCAGCAACAGTTCACCCTGTTATCCAAGAGGAGAGCAGTCAGGGAAACTGCTGAGCTGCGCATGATATCCATTAAATCCTATGGGACCGGATGGGATCCATCCCAGGGTGATGAGGGAGCTGGCAGATGAGCTTGCAAAGCCACTCTCCATCATCTACCAGCAGTCCTGGCTCACTGGCGAGGTTCCAGATGACTGGAAGCTGGCCAATGTGACACCCATTCACAAAAAGGGTAAGAAGGAGGATCCTGGTAATTACAGGCCAGTTAGCCTGACCTCGGTACCAGGGAAAGTCATGGAACAGTTTATATTGAGTGCTATTACACAGCACCTACAGGATGGACAGGGGATCAGACCCAGCCAGCATGGATTTAGAAGGGGTAGGTCATGTTTGACCAAGCTGGTCTCCTTTTATGACCAGGTAACCCACCTGGTAGATACAGGAAAGGCTGTAGTTGTTGTCTGTTTAGACCTCAGTAAGGCCTTTGACACTGTCTCCCACAGCATACTCCTGGAAAAGCTGGCAGCCCACGGCTTGGACAGGTGCACTCTTTGCTGGGTTAAGAACTGGCTGGATGGCCGGGCCCAGAGAGTGGTGGTGAATGGTGCTGCATCCAGCTGGCGGCCAGTCACCAGTGGTGTCCCTCAGGGGTCTGTGCTGGGACCTGCTCTGTTTAATATTTTTATTGATGACATGGATGAGGGTATTGAGTCTCTCATTAGTAAATTTGCAGATGACACTAAGCTGGGAGCATGTGTTGATCTGTTGGAGGGTAGGAGGGCTCTGCAGAGAGACCTGGAATGGTTGGATAGATGGGCTGAGTCCAATAGGATGAAGTTTAACCAGTCCAAGTGCCGAGTCCTGCACTTTGGCTGCAACAACCCCCTGCAACGCTTTAGCTGGGGACAGAGTGGCTGGAGAGTGCCCAGGCAGAAAGAGACTTGGGAGTACTTGTCGACATGAGTCAGCAGTGTGCCCAGGTGGCCAAAAAGGCCAATGGTATCCTGGCCTGGATCAGGAATAGTGTGGCCAGCAGGAGCAGGGAAGTCATCCTTCCCCTATACTCGGCACTGGTGAGGCCGCACCTTGAGTACTGTGTCCAGTTCTGGGCCCCTCAGTTCAGGAAGGACGTGGAGACACTTGAGCGTGTCCAGAGGAGGGCAACGAGGCTGGTGAGGGGCTTGGAACACAAGCCCTATGAGGAACAGCTGAGGGAGCTGGGGTTGTTTAGCCTGGAGAAAAGGAGACTCAGAGGCGACCTTATCACTCTCTACAACTTCTTGAAAGGTGGTTGTAGTGAGGTGGGGGTTGGTCTCTTTTTCCGGGCAACAACTGACAGAACAAGAGGACACAGTCTTAAGTTGCACCAAGGGAAATATAGGTTGGATATTAGGAGAAACTTTTTTACAGAAAGAGTGATAAAATATTGGAATGGTTTACCTGGGGAGGTGGTGGAATCACCATCCCTGGACGTGTTTAAAAAGAGATTGGATGTGGTACTCAGTGCCATGGTTTAGTTTAGTTAAGGTGTTAGGACAGAG